>OX578276.1:144744145-146018278 GCA_951217055.1 Gerris lacustris | reverse complement strand
CATTATTAACTACATATACAATCGGACCTCCTTAAAAACGAAATTTTATATAACTAAAATATCTATATAACAAATATTTTTTAAGTCCCCACGAATTCTCTATAAAAAGTGTTTCTATAGAACGAAAATAATTTCTCTACAACGAACAAAATTCATAGAAATAAGGATAAATCCCATAAAAAATCGGTCCGAGACAACTCAGACAAACTTTCTCATAGACGAGTTAATAATTACGTACTCAGTGTTTTCCATAATTTATTAGTTTTCAAGTTTTCGTAGGTACATTTAATTATTATAAAATATTTGATCAAATTATATCATAAAAATAACTTTTCCTCGGCGGGGAATCGAACCCGGCCTCTCTCCATCCATGTTTAAAGCAATTTTCTCAGGAACTAGATTTTTCCCAGGAAAATGTCATATATTGTTATTAAATTGAGTTTTTGGGAGGTAGCGCCCTCCAAATTAGCAGCAAAAATTCATTTATTCAATTATTTATTTAATTCGATTTCGCCTCGGGGTGTGATTTTTCTGAACATGTTTGCCAAATTTAGTCAAAATCAAGACATAAAAATGTCAAAAAGGTGATATTTCATGCCTTGTTTGGGATATTCTCAAACCTTATTAAGTTTCCTGCTGTTCCTCTCATAACTAAAAGTTAATCGGTACTATGTACTTCTTTACTGTAAGTAAAGAAGTACATTAGTATTATTCTAAAGCATTTACTGTTGTTATTATCAAGGGTTACTATATTGTTTTTAATTATCATATATTTAATGGACAATACCTCAGTTATTGATTAAGATAATCGAAGAGAAGTGGTTAATGTGTTAAATGCTCTCGGCTGAAAACCACTGTCTTTATTCAGAACTTACTTTGACAGAACTTTTTCCTTTGTGTTACCTTAATAACTAAGGACTCTTATTATTACTTTCTGCGAAGAATTACAGTGGAAATAATTGTTCTTGTTTATTTCTTTTATTTAACTCCAAGACTATTTTATTGGTCTTTAGGCGAAGGGAGGAAAGAACTTGTAAATAAAAATACCATTGGTTTTGTTTTGTTGCCAAAGGCGTGGTTCCCTTCTTGCACTTTACTAGAAGCCCTATATCTCTAGTAAGAGTAGAGAAGCGTGACGTCACGTAGTCCCTTGTCCTAACACACTCATATAAGGCAACTCACGCCTCAATTAAACCAATATATTGACAGAAAACAAGAAGGGTCCTGCCCACCACTATAGGCTTCTAGTGCTTACAAAGGAAGTGTCCTTCTTCTTCGTCCTTCTCTTTAAAAGCCACTAACCAAAAAGAAACATCCTCCAGGGCAAGTCAGGGACAAAAGAAAAACTTTTTAGTATTATAAATTTTCTATTTTAAGAAAGGATTCTCACTTATAGTTTCGACATTTAAACCAAACTAATAATATACCCTATCTATGACAAAAAAGGGATAATACTCCATAGTTAGTTATTACGTCTTCTCCAAACAAATAACTTAAAAGACAATAGTTATTTCGTAAGAATTAACAAAACTGGGATAAAAAGGCAACCTTGCTTCACATAATTTCAAGAAATATTTACTATATATATATATATATATATATATATATATATATATATATATATATATATATATATATATATATATATATATATATAAATATATATATAGATCGCAGCGAGCCTGTGAAAACTTTAAAATAAAGATGTCTATAAATGCAAGGAAAATATGATAAGGCCCAGCTGTCTAGATAGGCAAGCGCCACGAGCCTGCAATATCTGATTAAATTAAGATTATGTACGAATGCTGTATAAACAGGCGAGCGTAGTGAGCCTGAATTTATTTTATTGAATAATGATTATGTACAAATACTGTATAAACTGGAGAGCGTATATAGCGAGCCTGCAATAACTTAATTAAATAAATGTTTACTACAAATGCTGCATAAACAGGCGAGCGTAGCGAGCCGGCATTGATATTATTTAATAAAGGTTATGGACAATAGTTATTTAGCACCTAGGGAGTAAAGTAAGGCATAATTCCCTGAGCAATGAAGTTGATTCCTAAGGCGAAAGCCGAAGGAATCATGAATTTTAAGTCTCGAGGCGAAGCCGATAGACTTAAATGTTGGTTCCCAAGGCGTAGCCGAGGTAACCATGAATTAAGTATTGCTCTGGGAATTATGCCTTTTTGCTCTCGTGGTGCGAACAAGATTTTACCTTCAGAAGGGAGAAAAAAAAAATACAAATTTATAACACGAGATATTCCATATTTATCTATTTTACGTAACTTTATATTTAAATAAAAACGAGAAAATATAAAAAATAACTAATAAATTTAACTAAAAACAACACAATTAATAGAACATTTACTCAAAACATGGAGAATTCTAAAACAATACAAAGAAATATTTAAAAACAGCTAATTGTGAGTCATGTTTGTAATAAACAGTGTTGCCAACTTAAATCTCGATAATAATTGGAAAACATAAGGACATAAACATATTAATGCTTATGTGTGATAAGATTTTCGACTGCTGGGTTCGATAATTTCAAAAGCACATGCCAGTTACCGGTGTTATCCTAACACAAGGACGTCCTCTACAGCACTCGCCACCAAAATATATATATATATATATATATATATATATATATATATATATATATATATATATATATATACTATATATATATATATATATATATATATATATATATATATATATATATATATATATATATATATATATACTATATATATACATATATAATTAAAGTTTTAATTGAAAATTGATCAGAATTGGAAAATGTTTGAATACTTTTTCATTTTATACATACCAATAATAATGGGCACAAAACTGACGAAATAAATTATTTTTTATGTACTGTTGTGCGCTAACATGAGGTGCATGTTAGCGAGTGTAATGAAAGTGTATATCTCAAGTGCAGTAAACAAAATTTAAGCCCTCATAAATAGGGAGATTCGAATGATCATAAGGTAAAGTCAGAACTGATTTTATCAAATAAGATTTTGGGACGATTCGGAATTACATTTATTTATCCAATCTTAATAATTCCAATTATATTTGTTTCATTGTTACCTTAAATTTGTTTGTAAATCCTACCCGGGACACAAGACCGTGGACTAAATATTATTAAATTATAAGTTGAAAGATAAACAGGTTCTGGTTGTAGAAATCAGAGGCCTGCTTTTCCACGAAATGTCTACATTGACTAAGATAAGAACAGAGTTTTTTTTTGTTTTTTTTTTATGGTCTGATATTATAGGGAACTGCATAAATTGCATTAAAAAAAGCAATGTCTAAAATTTAGATACTTATTATAATTATATTTTAAATCGATTTATATTCGAGATTTTACGGAAATAAAATTAGTATATTAATTTTATAAAAGTCTTACAATTTATACAGCCTAGCTAGGAAAAATAGTTTTGAGATTTTGTTATTGTTAAGGATAAAATATAAAATTATCAACAAAAATAAGTTTTTTTTTGCAATAAACCAAGTTGTGTCGTTTCTGCTAACGATAAATAGCGACGAAAAGTAGGAGCGTCTGCGTTCTTGTGGTTTTTATTTTGGATTATTTCGATTGCAACTATTGAAAAACAGAAAGAAATTCATTTATCTAAATAGCTGTTTCTCTAGTCTAGGTCTTGTAAACGAAACCTTGCGGCATTTTCAGATTCTCCCCACATGTGCTTCACTTATTCCTTTTCCTTCATGTATAATATCGTGTATGTAGGACCAAGGTAAGAAGGATTTATTAAAGATAAGAAAGAAACAAAGTTTTAAAGCTACAGATCCCCCTCCCACATTCAAACAAAATATCTGCTTCCTTTAAGAAAAGGGGGCCAAAATCAAATAGGTTATTCTTTTCGCCCCCCCCCCCTTAGCCTGGAAAAAAAAAATATAAAAGGAAACCCCCAGAGATTTTTTTCAATATCAGAGGATAAGGGAGGCCAAGATCCTGGCCCGCATCCCCTGGCTAAAGCTCTCGGATTTCCAGGGGCTTCTCTTAGACCTCTAGAAGAAAAACACAGTGTGTAATATTGACTTAGGGATTTTAGGGTTGGGTGGACCCCCCCCCCCCATGTTACTGAGTAAGATATAACAACACTAGGTATATGTACTGCTTCAGAAACTTATTTCTTTCTCACCTTTTTGAACATAATTCTTATTGACAACTCTCAAATTTATCTTTATTAAGTTTGGTATTGGACAACAGCTTTGTTTCCTTCGCTTAATTATATTACATGTTTTATTTATAATGTTTTAAATAATTACTCACCACTCAATGTGAGCAGTGCGATAGATGGTAATTTTTGTACTTTATCTCTTCATTAAATGATTATATATTACGTAATAAATTTTACTAAGAGTAGGAGAATTAACAGATAAAAAAAACTAGAAAATTATAATTTTTTTTTACGGATATTAATAGCACATTACGCGTCTAGTCCAGAAAGTAGCATTTTGCACCCGAGCAATAGCGAGGGGTAGTAAAACCACACGAGCAAAGCAAAATGCAGTTTTCACACGAGTTGCGTACCGTAACTTTATCTGCGATTGTTGGATTATAATAATAAATACAAAAATAGTTCATTATTAGAAAAAAATATTTAAGAAAACTTGCTGTATGTAAGTTCGTATTTCTCTTTTGATAAAGATGACATTAAATCATTAGTTGTATTTTGTGCCGAATTAATTATTTCGGGAGGCGTATTATTCTCCTCATTTTCGTCATAATGTCATAACTCAATCATTGTTTTTCACTAAAAACTCGCTATAAACAGTTACTTTATTAAACAAACAGGAAATTAGTTTTGTTAAATGTAAACAAATTTGCTAATCGTGCGTTAAGGTGAAGAATTGTTCTTTTTTACCGCACTAGGGCGGAAAAAAAGAGGAATTATGAAACACGCATGCGCAATGAATACAAGTACGTAAAGAATCACTTTCTACGCATCTAAACAGAGATGAAATGTTTATATTTCGTATCAATCGTAGATAAAAATTTAAACATGAAGTACGACTAGTATTTTTATTAATTTAATGAATGAGCAGATTCAGTTGACTTAAATGTACAAATTATAAGAAATAAAATAGTAAATAGACTTCCAATTACACGTTACACTGGCTCATAGATTTATGACTTGCTAATTAATTTGTATATTAAATAACTAAATGTATTTCTGTAATATAAATTATGTTAAATAAATAAACAGGTCAAGTGTGTGCTAGTATCAGCACACAGCGAGGGTCCGTAGGCAACACTGTATAGTTTAAGTAGTACCTATTGATGGTGCCTTTAAAAATGCTAAAAAGCTTACTTTGAACTATCCTATGGGTCTGATATTATCAAAACACATAAACAAACTTCTGATAAAGTATTTTTTTGCCACTGAACCGGACTGCAACCATATAAATAGATCTAAAAGACCATAGTTATAAATAAAAAACCTTGGTCTCCATCTTGACCGACGATTGACTTGGGCTCTGCACACCAAAACTAAACGTACGGACACTAACAGACAGTACAAACTCTTACTGCGACTCCTCGACCAAAGATCCCACCCAGTGGCGTATCCAGCGGCTACGCCGTATTTTACGGCGTATTTTTATTACGGGGGGGGGGGGGGGGGCACGTGCCCCCTGTGCCCCCCCCTGGATACGCCACTGATCCCATCTATCCCTTTCTAATAAACTCCTTATCTACAATTCAATACTCAAACCTATTTGGACCTATGGAATTGAGCTATGGGGTTGCACCAAACGCTCAAATTCTTATAGGATCCAATCCCTTCAGTCAAAGATCCTTCGAAAAATCACTAACTCTCCCGCATACGTTTCCAATCTCACAATCCACAACGACCTCAAAGTTCCTTTTGTATACAAGACCTCGCTTCTTCCCGCTACATAAAATTCCATGAAAACCTAAACCATCATCCTAATCCTTTAGTTGAATCCATGGCTTCCATCCATATCCCCGACCGCCCTCCCCGTCGGCTGAAGAGGTGTTGGCCAAGAGATTTATTACAATAATAAAATAATGTACAATACCTGTTAGGAGTGCTGCCACTGGGTAGCCTCTCCTCTCACGATACAACACGCTAATTAATCTTTGTAATAGCTATGTTACTAATAGCAATATTTTGCAAGTAACTTAAAATAAAAATTAAAAAAAAAAAAAAGTTATAATAAAAAGTATTTTGTCAATTAAAAATAAAATAATATTTTTTTCGAAATTTCCAAAAAGTGGTATCTTTACTTTTGGTCGAAGAATGTTCAGCAATTTTTTCAGATTTTTTGCACTTCACATAAGCGAGATAGAAGGGGGGGACACGTTTCACCCACTTCAAACTTGCCTACACTCGCCCGATCAAAGTTATAACCAAAGAATTATATATTTTTGTAATCAGCTCGACGTACTCTTTCATATGATACCCCTCACGGAGTCGAAAAAAAATGTAAAATTTTTAACCCTTAAGTTTTTTTTCCCTAATTTTTTTGAAAAATATTTTTTTTAAGTCGCTATATTTTTAAAATATGTGGGCAGGTACAAGACATATACATGCCAAATTTCAAAGTGATCGGACGAAAAGTGTAGCCGTGAGACACATGCAGGAAAATATAAGGGTCCTTGGTTTTGCCTACGGACCCTAAAAAAAGAAGCTCAATGGTCACATGAGTATAAAGAAAGTAGCCCAGAAATGGTCCTATATTTATGCCAAACGACAGAAAAAGTTTAATCTTTAATATAATAAAGGACAAATCTCTGTACAAAGGGTCTCGTCAAAACCGTTCCATCGATATGACCCTGTGGAGGGTGAGAGAAGAAAAATGAGCCCAAGATCGAGAGGGGTTGTTAAGGTTTTTGCTCTTTCTTTCGAGTGCCATGGGCGCTCGATCCCCGGTTCAAATAAATAAATATAATTAAAATGAGCTTGTTTGAACCTGTTTTGATTCTCAGTGGAGTCACATTTAGTTTTATCCAATATTAACAGTGTGTGGTCGATTAAAATTAATATGGGACTTTTTGTGAGGTACTTCCGACAAACCATGCAAATTTCTAAAAAGGATAAGTATACATTAAAAATATCTAGTTAATAATAAAAAAAAGTTTGTGAGTATACGGAAAAAAATTCTATTTGGATACAGGGTTGAATTCATTTGAAAATTAGCAGTTTGCTTATGTGTTATGTGTCATAACTCAAGCAGGATAAGTCCAAGAAAGCCCAAAAATCCTCCATCTGAAACAAGGGGTTTACATTTTTTAAAAACGGATATGAGTACAAATATATATTTAGTTTCCTTTTTTGTACAATTCGTATTTACGCCATGTGTCTTTGAAAATCGCGATTTTCAATTTTTGTTTTTATCAAATTATCGAAAATCTCTAATAAAAAATCATAAAATACATAAAGCTATTACAATATAACTATTTACTACTGTATTAAGGCGCAATTCCACTGAGGCAACATGTAGCATGCGGTATTGACGATGCTACACACAGTCTTTCAAGCGAAGGAACACGAATAATGACTTGAATTAAACATGTAGCTTTGATAAAACAATTAATTCAAATAGGAGCTACGAATTCTCTAACTCTAAGAAATATAATCTAAATATCGATAATTCCGACTCATCCCTCTCCGGTGTACAGTCAGGAGATTTACTCCACATGTGTAAAAAAATTGTTAATTCTAATTATGACTTGAATAAAACATGTAGTGTTGATAAACCATCTAGTTCAAATTAAGAACCCCTCTGAGGTTACTCAACATAGACCTCCAGAGTTAAGCGAAAACGAACCATGTTTTAATACTGTAATGGAAGTGTTACACCGTCTTGAATTTCTTTGGAGCTCCGACCAAGAAAGCAACTCTCATGGAGAAGAGATACAATATATAATTACTTCTTTAAGAATTCTGGGTGTCATATATTAATAAATTCTTTGTTCAATAAATGTAAATTAATTAACTAACTAGTTTATAACGATTTTATTTGTATCACCCGTTAGAAAATTTTGTGTATGAAAATTAAGGGGTGAATGTTGAACAAGTTAGTTGATTATTATTTGGTTTTTTAATTATCATTATGATTTTTATCTTAAGGTTTATTTTTTTTAAAGGGCAGTTTATTTTTTTTCCTTAGGATTTCGATTTTTATTGTCATAGGAAGGAGGGAGGTTTTCTGTTTTATTTTATTTTTATTTTGTTGGAATTCCGGGAAAGGGATGACCTGGAAGAGGAAGGTTTGAAAAAAAAAACAGGTTGTGTCCAAGAAGAGGTTACGAGGAACTTCACGTGTCCCAGTTTTTGTATTAAGTTGAAGTTAGGGTTGTCCCCATTCACGGGGGATTAAGGAAACCGAGCTTTGTGGATTACCGAAGCCAGTGTTTCGTAGAGGTCTCCGATTCCAACTCTAAGTTCAAGCAGTGAAACCAACTCAAGGTTGAGCTAAGGTGGTCATCGACAGTCGTCGACTACATGTGAGGTTGGCCAAAATTAATTTTTACTCTCTTCCCCTGGTTCATCCCCTCTTCCTCGGCAACAAGTACCCCGAGGACAGGCAGAAGGTCAAACCAGCTTCCGGCTTGATTCCATCTTACATAGGCATCCCGGGAACCGACCTGAAGCCCCTACAAATTAAATTACATATTATTATTATTTTACTTTTATTAATCTTTTATTTTTCATGAAACTTAATTACTTAAAGCTCAACCCAGTGACTTAAAAGTTAGGTTGGTGGATGACCACCTATAGGAGTTTTGTACTGGGATCCCATAGGAAAAATTTACATATTTTTTTTTGTTGTATGTATCTATATTTTTCAGCTAAGGGCGCAGTCACCCATAGATTTAGTTCTTGTTAATTTTACCAGAAGAAGTTAGCCATTATTATTTTTAATTTATTGTAAATAGTTTGTTTCTTGGTGACTGTGTACCGATTTAATTTTACTTGCTGACTGGGGAGTGAGCGAAGCCTCACTCTGAACTCAGTAAAAGGTTTTTTTTGCTTACATTTTTATTATTCTTTTTAGGGGCTTTACTAAGTTCCCCGAACTTCCCCAGTTCCCATAATTCCCCTTAATAACTGGTTTCCCCGTTCCCCAGTTATCCCCTTTGTCTATTAATCCACTAGGTGGTTTAATAGGTCCCTTTTCATCCTTTCTTTTATTTCCTTTTCCTATTTACCACTTCATCCTACTTTTTCTTACCCCTTTCTGAACGGGGTGGCGCTCAAATTCATTCGTTGCACCTCAGACAGATCTGCCCCTCCCTGCCACCGACTGAGTTGGGTAAAACTTCACTCTATCAGCATAGCCTTAGTTTAAGAAGGCTATATAAGAGAATAGCACCCATAAGCGTGGGGCCAAGATTGTATCTTGTTAGTGGTATTTCTGAGGTGTACATCAAAATTAATATTAATAGTTATAAGTAAAAGGTTTACAGAGATAATAAACAATAGTGTGTGTGATATGGTGGATGCAGTGGCGTAACTAAGAAATCCGGCGCCCCCCCGCAACTTTTGAAAATGCGCCCCCTGTGGCTTACAAAATTACCCCCCCCCATTATTTTTCCCTCTTTGTTAGTAGTTCTGGGACAGATGGACTGGGGACGATAAAATAATCTGTTCAATAAACTCTTCCTTGCTTAAAGACTAGAACTGGAATATCTTATTCACCTATACTCATATGCACATAAAGCTACTGAATACCTAATTAAGAAATTAAAAGACAATATACAACTATGCACATCTACCTGCCACTTAATGTGGCACATAGCTTCATCGCGTCCTATTTTGTATACTTTAATGACTTTATGCTTTTAAAACTTATTATAGTAAACATTTATTAAATATTCTCCCGTTTTCATTAAATCAGTCAAAATTGTTTTTCATTTTTTACATGAAATAAAGTATCGATTAAGCAAAATTTAAAGAGCGCAGACGGTTGAAATTAATCTGGCTATTTCGACAAACTATCCAAATTTAATAAAAATCAAATGAGTACTTTTGATTTGAAGATATTATAGGTGGAAATTAATGTATATTTGTGCGCATGTGAAAGAGAAAGAAATGGGCGCACCCGGTTTAGACTTATATGGGACCAACGCCAACAATGAGTTAATCATGATCCACCAACCAAATTTCATTAAAATTGGACAAGTAGTTTTTAGCGACAGACAGACAGACACGGAAATAAAAATGATTGTGGTATGACTTGTTAAGTTTGGAACAGATTTTCTTATCTAGTACAGCTAAAACCGAATTAGATAAGATAACTTTTAGTTGTAATAATCACTTAGATCTCCTAGCAGTCCAAAATGAAGAAGGGAGAATCATTCCGATATACTTACCCATATTATAGGTATAGTGACACTTAACAAACTGTCAAAAAATCAAACTGAGCAATAAGCCCTAAACCATAACATCTCATAACATTCTCACCCTGATTTAAACTCTTTATTTGTTTTATCTCTCATTTATTTTTTCTCCCAAAAATAATTTATAAAATAATGCCGCCTACATAGTTTCTTTTAATTTTTATTATTAAATATCACTGTTTAATCATTTTTCGGCGCCCCCTAGAGCAGGCGCCCCCCCGCACCGCGGGGTTGGCGGGGGCGCTATTTACGCCACTGGGTGGATGTATGTTAGGGTTTGTGACAGAGGTAAACAAAATAAAACAACATTTTATTTTACTAATATAATATATATTTACATTACCTTTATTTATATTGTTTATAATCCAGTTATTTTTATATATATCACTATTTTATACATCTATTTCACTGCTTTATATATATATGTGTTTTGTTTATCACTTTCACGAACTATCGAGGGACATCTACGGTATTGATATACAATATTCTTCTGCTGCATTTTCTGTTGATGTCGTCTAGATGGTCAGTTTCTGAAAGATTCACTTTTCATTGTAGTTTTATTGAATATAAAGAAGGGAAGAGAGTTCTAACTGGCAACGGAGTCGACTGATTTGTTTTGGCTGTCAGATTAGCACGAGATTAATTCTTCGATATCTTCTTTTTCTGCAGCCGCTTGCAGGGTTACAGGGTCCAAAAGATTTTATAGTTAAAACTAGATCTATTGTTTTAATGTTTTTCGGCCCCGTTAATACATTTTTTTTCCTTTCACTCTAAATAGAGGATTCAGATTGACTTCTATTATTGTTTTGGTGTTTAATTTTTATTTTTAATTATCCTGGCTGGCACAATTTTTATTTTTCGAACCTGGATTCGTTGCTTTAGGATTATATTGAGTATTTTTAATTAATTTTAGTCTGGGAATTAGGTATAAGGTGTTTAAATTTTTGCGTATATTTTTAGGATCCAACTTGGTGCAATTTGTTTTGAGTGTACTTTGAGTAAATATTCTTTTTAGTATTAGTTGTTTAAATTTAAGAATAGGGAAGCGGTGCGTAACATTATTTTATTGTTTTGGACTATTAAAAATAATTATTTCTGGATCAATTGGACTTCAATCTTTATTTTATTTAATTTACTAGTTTTTGCTTCCGAGCTTACCGAAGGTAACGGAAGCATTGTGTTCACTTTCGAGAACAAAAAAGTTTTATGCCTCCGATTTTAAAAATTCCAAGACAGAAATCCGTTTCAGACATCAGGGAACATTTTTGGTTCCGTGTCTGTCTGTCTGTCTGTCTGTCTGTCGGTCTGTGTGTCCGCGAATCGTGAAACGTACGACGATAACTTGAGTAAATGTTGCCCGATTTTGATGAAATTTGGTAGACATGTTTAGTTTACCAATGCTCAGGTCGAGTTCGTTGGACAACGTTATCCGTTCAAGCGTTCACGCGCAGCGCTCGCGTAAACGTGAACTTCAAATTTAAAATTGGAATTTTAGGTCGGGGAAAAAATCAAACCTTATCTATTCAATGAGACGAACATTTTTTTCAAATACAATTTTTTAGTAAAACCTACAGCGACACCCCTATAAAGTGTTAAAGATCGCTAAAAAATGTTAATTGTTCTTACACAATAAACAATATAACAATAAAGTAATAAAACTTTAATGTTAATATAACAATAAAGTACATGATAGGATGCGAGGAAGCTATGTGCCACACTAATTGGCAGTGTATTTCAGTTGTATAAACATTTATTATACATATTCTACAAGAATGCATTTTGTCTTTAATTTCCGTATTTTTCTTTTTCTGTTATTCTGGTGAGCACTTAGCTATTGGGGGGATAGTTAGTATTAGTTTTAGGATAGTCGCAGTGACTTTGGGTCAGCAACTAATTTTAATTTTTTTTCCTTGTTTTTAATTTACCTTTTTTTGTTTGACTTATTTTTCTCCTAGGAGTCTTATTAAGAATTTGGTAGTGCCGGATTATTATTTAATATTTTTATTTTAGCATTTATTCTTTTATTTTTATTTTGTTTTAACCAATCAACAAGATGGACGTCGATCGGTTAGAAAAGGACGAATTAGAGTACGAGTTAGACATACGAGGAGCTACTGGATACTCGACGGTGGACTCTATGCGACGTGCTCTCCGCACATTATTAAAAATGGAATGCGAGAATATGTCAAGTATCGCGGATTCACCTGTCAAAAAGCGAGACCCTGAGGCAGAATTAGAGATAATAAGCCAAAAGGTCCCAAAATTAGAAGCCAGGATCATGGTGTTTAAGGGTCGCGAGGGGGACAATGACTATAAAAAAATAGTAACTGTTTTTAGTCACTTGATGTCAAGGTTAAATCGTTGCCCCATACCGGAGGGATCAGCCTTATTGACGACGCGATCTGACCTCACTAAGAAGCTAGTAGAGTTTAAACAGGAGTTAGACAGAAAACTCAACTTGACGGTATCGGAGGACCTAGCAGTGGAGAAGAAGCAGGAATACGAAGAGTCGGCAAAACCTCTAAGTCAAAGTCCATTGCAACCTGTCCAGCCTTCAACATCGAGATCCCAGCCTTCAATATCGAGTAAAACTTTGGAACAAGTAATAACCGTCGAAGATTTGTTAAAAGCGTTAACTCTTCAACCGAAAACTCCGGTTGGTGATGGGCATCGGAAAGTTATACCTACATGCAAGTGGGGTATTAAATTCTCAGGTGACGGCAAAGGCAGATCTCTTCGATCCTTCCTTGAGGATATAGAGGTCTACAGTAGAGCGCGGCACGCAACGGATCACGACCTCTGGAGTGGAGCCTTAGATCTATTCGAAGGAGCCGCCCTTCAGTGGTTCAAGTCAGTTTACAAAGATATCTCTTCGTGGTCTGAGCTCGTTACCCTTCTCAAGGAGGAATACGAGGATGAGGATTATGTCGTGGAGCTCACCGCAGAGATGCTCTCTCGAACCCAAGGCCTGGAGGAGAAGTTCGGAGACTATATTGCCGTTCTAAAAACTTATTTTTCGAGACTGGACTTGGGGGAGGAAGAGCAATTGAAGATTCTGTTCCGGAATGTGACCCCTTATTTTTACGATCGTTTGAGGCAATATAAAATCGACAGTGCCTCGGAATTCGTAAAGCTAGGGCGTCGCATTCAAGGAGACAGATCCCATATGGAGAAGTACCAGCCTCCACCCTCCGCTAAGAAAGCTCTCCTGGAGCCAAGTCTAGCATACGGAGGTTCCTCGAAGATAAGTCATCCGAATGTGGTCAGTGAAGTTCGAGTTGGCCGGCCGGTTCATGAGAAATTTAACCCTCGTCACGAACAAGTCAAAGCTTCGGTAGGTAAATCCTATCCGAAGAGTGGTCTATTTAGGAGTAAGGAGGGAGAGCCACGAAACCGCAAATGTTTCAGCTGCGGGAAGGAAGGCCACTTTTTCATTCGGTGCCCTGAACTTGGGTTTTGCACGGGCTGCGGGAACAAGGACTTTTCAAAACTAGTGTGTCCTAGATGCCCTAAACTCCCGTCGCTGGGAAACGGCCAAGGAAGGCGGAACTAGTGGGACAGATCGGCCTTCCTCAGTTATACAACAAGTCCCAGATTGAGGAACGAACCCAGTGGTTAGAGGTAGTAAGGTCATTTTTCAATGACGAACGCGTAAGCGGATTAATAACCTCCACCACTGAAGACCCCCGACCTTACCTGGAAGTGTATGTATTAGGATACCCTCTCTTAGGATTGCTGGACTCAGGAGCTTCGAGGACACTGGTAGGAGAAAAGGGCTGGGAGACTCTGCAGTCCCTTGGACTTAAATTGGAGAAGGCCTCTGATATTAAATGTACGGTCGCAGATGGTCATCAATGTGAAATTTTGGGTACAGTAGAGGTACCGATGACTCTCGATGGGAAGGTTAAAGTCATTTCCACGTTAGTTGTAAGTAGAGAATACAGGGCGGTTCTACCCCCGCCTCCACCGCAAACCCCGCCCCTTTTTGGTGACACTTTCTGCCCGAGCGTGCCCCCACCTCCACCACCTGGCCTTAAAAGATATTCAAGGTCACTTCCCTCCCCCCCCCCACCCCTCGACCCTGTGTGGCGTAGTCTTGTATGACTGTTCGAACCACCTCCCCCACTCCTTAATCACCTCTAACCACCTCCCGTCCTCTTTTACGGACCCTCGTGACCAGCTCCCGTGTACTTGGACCCCCTACATCACGTGACACCCCCCTCCCTACCCACGTGACCACCTCCCGCATTGCGCATGCGTCACGTCCAACCACCTCCCCCACCCTCTAAACACCTCTAACCACCCCCCGTCCTCTTTTACGGTCTCCTTATTATGACGTCACCATCACGTGACACCCCCTCCCTACCCTCCGTCTACTTCGATACACACATAGTACTGCGCCAGGGACCTTACGGTTTGCGGGACGCCATGCCACGCCAGGGACCGTATTTAGGGTTTATGGGACGCTATGCCACGACAGTGACCCTTTATTTCAGGTAGAGATTAATGTGCAAAGCAGTTCAATATCTTGAAATTTACCAAAAAAATAGTCCATTCGGTCTTTTTTTAATGATATTCCCCGTGGAAGGAGTAAGTCCGTCACATTTTATGAAAGTAACAATATTACCTCATTTTGAATGATGGTGTTTCAAAATTAACCTTTACAACCCAGTGGAATTCCCCGTATTAATTTATCAATTCAAATAAACAACTCTTATTTTATAAACAAAACACGACCAAAGTTCAAATAATAACATGAAAACAACACAGTTGAATTCCCCGAATTAATTATGCCATTTTAAAGAAACAACTATTATTTTGTAAACAAACTCTCTTTCAAATAAATTATACATGTTTGTGGACCACACTTGTTAACGGGTTGTATTGAATCACTCTATCGTGAATAATTAAACAATAGGCAGTAGTATTATCCGGAAATTGTCTCTCAGATTCAAACTCTAATCTGACGTCAACTGGTCCTACCTTAATTGTCTCGGATTGTCTTGAACAGTCTATGACAACTAAAGGTGCTTTTTCTTTAAATTCCGTATACGTTAGCAATGGAAAACTTTGATAATCGGGGTAATAAGACGATTGAAACGAAGCGTACATCTGATAGAGAAGAGCATATCGCTCTTGCGAGAACTTTAGATTCAAGTCATCGTAAGGATAGACTTTAGAATTCAAATACAGTTTAATATTAGTTAAATTGCAATGATCAAAGTCACTTGATGAGCGTGTTATGTCTCCGTTTCTAGATGTTTGAAATGCAAGGATTACATACCTTGGTTTTTCCAACTGAGTTGACGTTTTTACCGACCATACCTGCCTTCCAGTCGTGGGCAGTAATGGATATTCGTGAAGTTCCCAAGAACGGAAATGAATCGAAATGGTTTTCTCACGGGCTAACAAATTTAATAATGTCAACCTCTGTACCTCATTAACTTTTACGTAAGGCACTTTCCAACAGATTGTACTTAATTCCAGTTGTACATTTTCCTCACCGTTTTCTTTAATGTAACAGTTTTTAGCACTTCTCGATCTTACTAGAATTAGTTCTTGTTTCACGTTAATGATATTTTTTCTATAGTCCTCTGCAAATCCTAGCAACGTGGATAGGGGCAAACAAATATTGAAATGTCCTGTTGTTGAAGGTAACGTATATACCGAACTGTAAGGAGTAGACCATCCCATATATTGCAACTCTTTGGAGCACGCGTTAAACGATGCCAAACCTTTGAGCGTACTGGCAATACCTGGATTCCTAACTTTATCTATTTCTGAACCACAGATCTCATATCTGATTTCATCAAAAAGAAAAGAGAACGCGTTATTTATCAATTTATGTAAATTCGGGGTTGAGTTACTACCTTCTTTTCGGAATGTTCCTTCCAAATATACAAAACTTTCACTCGGAAGCGTATATATATCCTGTAATTGCACTGGTATCCGAATCTCTTCCCCGCCCTCAAGTTTAGAATTAGCGAATGGATAAAGTGAATGTAATTCGATACCTTCTACGGTGTCATCATAATCCGGATGATCATCCAAGTTTAAAATTCCATTTTGTTGATAATACTGTGTAACCTACTAGTCGAAGAAACCTGACGTTTTCCTGCGAGAGGTGTGTTGCCTCTTTGACAGTTGGCAGTGGAATGATCTTTTTTGCAACCTTCCTTTTACTATATACATTTTTAAAATTGAGCCCCATTATCGAATAAGGTTTGAAAGAAACGCTAAACAAAGCTGTCCGCAAGTTACCTCCCCTGGCTTCTGATACCTTTTGCGGTTGTAGGTCACCCTTACCCCCGGTAAATAGCGAATAAACTCGAAAGGCGGGGGCCTATCTCCGTAGCTGTCAAAATATCTGGCTAAATTACCCTCTTTTATATATGACACCCAATGAGTACCCCCAGTTGAACTTTTACCTAAATTAAAAATACCTCTTTCCTTTTTCCACGGCTTTTTAGGTAATGTATCGCGCATATACACGTCTCTAAAGTGTTTAATCTTGTACTTTTTCGCTAAATTCTTCAAATCAAAATTCGTCAGAGATCGTTTAGGGAGATACGACAAGAATGATTTAATGTTACAACCACCAATTTTTTTAGGAACTTTCAGCACTCTCCTCTTCCTAGGCATGTTTACTCGACGGAGGACAGAGAACAAATGAGCAATTCTTACCAAGCGCTGCCCTTATATGTTTAATTGATCTATATGGTCCCAGGAGTTGTGCGAAGATTCTAAACCTATCCATTTAATTAATGCATAGTTTCCTTTCCTTTTCAATATTTTCTCCACCAGGTATACATCTGGGTACTTGACTTTTTGTAACTCTTTCTCATAGCAACCACCTTGAATAATATCCCCCCTCATATCTTTTAATATATATGTGGGTGGTTGGGTTCTTTTAACCTCATAGATTGTGAATATCTCGGTGGACCAGTTTGGGAGATAACCTTTACGAAACTCGGTCTTAAGTTTCGATATTCTTACATGATCGCCTACCTTAAATTTGGGAACGTCTTTTAATACCGAGTTTTGGGCATAAACGTTACGTAAAACACTCTGATTATCACTATTGACAGACGTTGGCTTCATACCAATAGTTCTATGTATTTTATTATTATACGTATGAAGCAGGCCAGGTAACAAATTATGCCATACATATGACCCCTGTAAACTGAACTGTTTCCAAATAATATTTTTTATAGTTCGATTGAATCGTTCAACAATCGAGGCTTTCATATTGCTGAAAGTAGAGTAATGATTTATATTGTATTTAGGCACAACAGATTTAAACCGACTATTATAGAACTCTTTACCACGGTCTGTTTGTAAGTTGCGCGGTACTCTCCCTCTAGCAGAAGCTAAAATTTCCTCGAAACCTCTAGTCACATCCTCCGCAGTCTTGCGTTGTACCCCGACACACCACGCGTACTTTGAAAAGCAATCTATCACAGCTAAAATGTATCTGCACCCTTTATTATCTCTAGAATATGGAATCATTTTAATTAAATCTGCCTGCCACAAATCATCTATAGAATGCAATATTACTGATCGCCTAGGAAACACCCGCCGTACAGGTCTGTGGAGCTCATTTACTACTTGTTGTTTTATCTCCGACATCTCGACTATTACTGAAAGACCCCCTTAGAGTATAATACCTCCTTCTCTCAAAATAGTTTCGACTCGCTTTATTTCTCTTTGATACTGTTCTTTAAATGGTATCATACGCATTAACTCCTGGACCAACTCGTTAGGGTTCAATATACCAGCCCCCATTTTCTTAGTACCATATAACTTGGATATAACTGAATTATACTTGGGACAAGTGACCATCCTAAGCAAACCTGATGTAGCACTATGATTTTTCTTGTGGGCATTTGTTAGATCTAAAATAAGTTTATATTTTTCCTTATCGGAATCATTTACAGACTTCATGTTTGGAGACCGGGCAAATAGTAGTTCAGCTAAGCCAGGTGTGCAATTAAACTTTTCCTCGTCTACCTCTAATACATTATTTTTAAATTCAACAATAGTGTCACCCAATATAAAATTTTCTCCGTCAAACTTGACTCCGTAAATAGTATCAATGTCACGGGTGTTATTGTTTATTATTTTACCTAGGTACTTAGTAGCTGTCATATTCATACCTTGAAAACTACACATCTTGGATTCACTCCTTTCACTTCCGGTCTCGGACATGGCCGTACCGACCTCGGACGACACACCTGGTCCTTCAGAAGTGTCACTTTCATATAACAATGGTTGTGCAAAATCAGGTATCGACGTTACTGACTGGGGCAGTGGCGCACCCAGGATTTATTTTTGGGAGGGGCACAGATTAAAAAAAAAATAAGGGGGGGGGGAGGAGGATGTAATGTGGGCTTAGCATAATCACTGACAATTAACCGGTCTGATTTCTTTGTTCTTCAGGGCTTCTTCGGGGGCTGGGCTCTCTTATAGGGGGGTCCGGGGGTCCTCCCCCGGGAAAATTTTTATAGTTTACGTTACTTGAAAACGTCTTTTTAGCCTATTCTAAGAGCATCTAAAATGTTATTATATACAAATAAATTTAAGTTTTTTATGAACGGGACATGAAGACCGGGGTATTTTATTTATACAAAATTATATACATACTAATAATATTTAATATTAAAAGTTGTACATTATATAATAGATTAATGTTTTATTTTAGTAGCCAGAAAAATAAATTGGTACATTTTAAAAATATTTTAGTTATGTGAATTAAAAAAAAAAAAAAAAAAAAAAAAAAAAAAAATACTTACGCCAAATGTTTTGAGTTTAACAGAAATTAGCTGATAGTATTAGGTTAAAAATAAACATAGTAGGGTATATAATAGTCCAGTCAATAAGTACAAAAAATAGTCTTCCTTGCGAAAGGTCGGGTATCTGCAATTTTTAAAATCTTATTCTACAATTGAACCCGTTTCCAAATTCATTAATATTAATTATTCGATAATTAAAAACTATTCTAATGACTGCTACTAACTATTTTAATTAAATTTAATTAATATATTAAAGTAAAACTTTAGATTAAAATAAAAAACCTTAAAACAAGAAAAAATTTAATTATAAACTTTTTGATTTAAAAATGTTATATTGTAACCTTTCATTCAAAATAAACAATGGATAATTGTCGGAAAGAAATTCGTCCCACTAAAAAGTTCTGACCATGCGCTGCGCAGTCGTAATTAATTTCATGCAGATTTTTCCAAGTTTAATAGACGACACTTTTTTACCCAGGAGCTCCATCCCTATTTTATAGATCCTTCACCTAAACAGGTTGATAAGTTAACTTACTTCTATTCTTTTTCTTCATCTTCTTTTTAAACACCAAATAAAAATATGTCGGGCAAAACTAGGTACATTATTACTTATTTATTAAGTGATACTGACTTATTTAAAATACTTACTTATTTGCTTACATAAATTTTAAGTCTATGGCTTTGGAGGAGGGGGGGGGCACGTCTTTTTAAACGCCATAAAATATGTCGGGCTAAACTAGGTATATAATTACTTATTTATTTATTTATTTTTTTGACTATCACAACACTATTACTTTAACACGTGCTGCGGAATAGCATACTTAAATTTTAGGTCTGGCTTTGGGGGGGGCACGTGCCCCCCGTGCCCCCCCCTGGGTGCGCCACTGGACTGGGGGGACTCTATTTTCGGTTTCTTACTCGGCCCTGGGACTGGTGAGGTAGCCCTTCTTTTAACCGCAACTATTTGAACTTTTTCCTTTTCATCTTTTGTTAACGCTTGCACTAATGGTTTATATTTAAATTTATAGTAAGTTTCGGCGTCCTCTTTTTGCCTTCTTAAAGCGACTTTGTTTTGAATAACCGCCCTCGCATTTGCAATATCATCAGTAATAGATGTTGACTCTTCCATGGTTGGAGACATACTAAACTTAGTAGCTGTCATATTCATACCTTGAAAACTACACATCTTGGATTCACTCCTTTCACTTCCGGTCTCGGACATGGCCGTACCGACCTCGGACTCATAATTGCTTATGAAAGTATTGCATAATATTATTAATTTTAATATCCCCCCCTAGTAATATAACATTTTAATTAGTCGGTATCATGAAGTTGTTGAAGCAACATCACTCTCTACAAGTAAGTAATTTCGATGAGCCACAAGATAAGGTTGAATCTAAACATGGGCCCCTCTTACCGGATAGTATTCGGTGCTTAATATGTGGACCATCAAATTGTGGCAAGACTAACTTATTGCTCAATCTTATTTATGACCCAAATGGCCTAAAATTTCAAAATATCTATTTATTCAGTAAATCCTTACATCAGCCCAAATATAAACGCCTGGGCATTGTACTTGAGGATACAGATGTAGGTTTATATACGTTTGGTTCCGATCAAGATATACCGAGTCCGTGTGATGCATTACCGGATTCAATATTTATTTTTGATGATATTGCTTGTGATAAACAAGACATCATTAGGGCGTATTTCTGTATGGGACGGCATAGTGGTGTAGATTCGTTCTATCTATGCCAGAGCTACGCCCGCGTTCCAAAACATTTGATTAGGGATAATGTTAACTTACTCGTACTGTTTAAACAAGACGAACTAAACCTAAGAAGGATTTATGACGATCATGTAAATTCAGACATGGACTTTAAGAAATTTAGGGAAATATGTACGTTATGTTGGCGTAATGATAAATATGGTTTCGTGGTGATTGAAAAAGATAGCGATATTGATAGGGGGCGTTATCGAAAAGGATTTGATACCTATGTATTAATATGAATTAAACTTTAGTATGTCTCCAACCATGGAAGAGTCAACATCTATTACTGATGATATTGCAAATGCGAGGGCGGTTATTCAAAACAAAGTCGCTTTAAGAAGGCAAAAAGAGGACGCCGAAACTTACTATAAATTTAAATATAAACCATTAGTGCAAGCGTTAACAAAAGATGAAAAGGAAAAAGTTCAAATAGTTGCGGTTAAAAGAAGGGCTACCTCACCAGTCCCAGGGCCGAGTAAGAAACCGAAAATAGAGTCCCCCCAGTCAGTAACGTCGATACCTGATTTTGCACAACCATTGTTATATGAAAGTGACACTTCTGAAGGACCAGGTGTGTCGTCCGAGGTCGGTACGGCCATGTCCGAGACCGGAAGTGAAAGGAGTGAATCCAAGATGTGTAGTTTTCAAGGTATGAATATGACAGCTACTAAGTACCTAGGTAAAATAATAAACAATAACACCCGTGACATTGATACTATTTACGGAGTCAAGTTTGACGGAGAAAATTTTATATTGGGTGACACTATTGTTGAATTTAAAAATAATTATTTAAAAATAATGAATTTAGAATAATTAATATTAATGAATTTGGAAACGGGTTCAATTGTAGAATAAGATTTTAAAAATTGCAGATACCCGACCTTTCGCAAGGAAGACTATTTTTTGTACTTATTGACTGGACTATTATATACCCTACTATGTTTATTTTTAACCTAATACTATCAGCTAATTTCTGTTAAACTCAAAACATTTGGCGTAAGTATTTTTTTTTTTTTTTTTTTTTTTTTTTTTTTTAATTCACATAACTAAAATATTTTTAAAATGTACCAATTTATTTTTCTGGCTACTAAAATAAAACATTAATCTATTATATAATGTACAACTTTTAATATTAAATATTATTAGTATGTATATAATTTTGTATAAATAAAATACCCCGGTCTTCATGTCCCGTTCATAAAAAACTTAAATTTATTTGTATATAATAACATTTTAGATGCTCTTAGAATAGGCTAAAAAGACGTTTTCAAGTAACGTAAACTATAAAAATTTTCCCGGGGGAGGACCCCCGGACCCCCCTATAAGAGAGCCCAGCCCCCGAAGAAGCCCTGAAGAACAAAGAAATCAGACCGGTTAATTGTCAGTGATTATGCTAAGCCCACATTACATCCTCCTCCCCCCCCCCTTATTTTTTTTTTAATCTGTGCCCCTCCCAAAAATAAATCCTGGGTGCGCCACTGCCCCAGTCAGTAACGTCGATACCTGATTTTGCACAACCATTGTTATATGAAAGTGACACTTCTGAAGGACCAGGTGTGTCGTCCGAGGTCGGTACGGCCATGTCCGAGACCGGAAGTGAAAGGAGTGAATCCAAGATGTGTAGTTTTCAAGGTATGAATATGACAGCTACTAAGTACCTAGGTAAAATAATAAACAATAACACCCGTGACATTGATACTATTTACGGAGTCAAGTTTGACGGAGAAAATTTTATATTGGGTGACACTATTGTTGAATTTAAAAATAATGTATTAGAGGTAGACGAGGAAAAGTTTAATTGCACACCTGGCTTAGCTGAACTACTATTTGCCCGGTCTCCAAACATGAAGTCTGTAAATGATTCCGATAAGGAAAAATATAAACTTATTTTAGATCTAACAAATGCCCACAAGAAAAATCATAGTGCTACATCAGGTTTGCTTAGGATGGTCACTTGTCCCAAGTATAATTCAGTTATATCCAAGTTATATGGTACTAAGAAAATGGGGGCTGGTATATTGAACCCTAACGAGTTGGTCCAGGAGTTAATGCGTATGATACCATTTAAAGAACAGTATCAAAGAGAAATAAAGCGAGTCGAAACTATTTTGAGAGAAGGAGGTATTATACTCTAAGGGGGTCTTTCAGTAATAGTCGAGATGTCGGAGATAAAACAACAAGTAGTAAATGAGCTCCACAGACCTGTACGGCGGGTGTTTCCTAGGCGATCAGTAATATTGCATTCTATAGATGATTTGTGGCAGGCAGATTTAATTAAAATGATTCCATATTCTAGAGATAATAAAGGGTGCAGATACATTTTAGCTGTGATAGATTGCTTTTCAAAGTACGCGTGGTGTGTCGGGGTACAACGCAAGACTGCGGAGGATGTGACTAGAGGTTTCGAGGAAATTTTAGCTTCTGCTAGAGGGAGAGTACCGCGCAACTTACAAACAGACCGTGGTAAAGAGTTCTATAATAGTCGGTTTAAATCTGTTGTGCCTAAATACAATATAAATCATTACTCTACTTTCAGCAATATGAAAGCCTCGATTGTTGAACGATTCAATCGAACTATAAAAAATATTATTTGGAAACAGTTCAGTTTACAGGGGTCATATGTATGGCATAATTTGTTACCTGGCCTGCTTCATACGTATAATAATAAAATACATAGAACTATTGGTATGAAGCCAACGTCTGTCAATAGTGATAATCAGAGTGTTTTACGTAACGTTTATGCCCAAAACTCGGTATTAAAAGACGTTCCCAAATTTAAGGTAGGCGATCATGTAAGAATATCGAAACTTAAGACCGAGTTTCGTAAAGGTTATCTCCCAAACTGGTCCACCGAGATATTCACAATCTATGAGGTTAAAAGAACCCAACCACCCACATATATATTAAAAGATATGAGGGGGGATATTATTCAAGGTGGTTGCTATGAGAAAGAGTTACAAAAAGTCAAGTACCCAGATGTATACCTGGTGGAGAAAATATTGAAAAGGAAAGGAAACTATGCATTAATTAAATGGATAGGTTTAGAATCTTCGCACAACTCCTGGGACCATATAGATCAATTAAACATATAAGGGCAGCGCTTGGTAAGAATTGCTCATTTGTTCTCTGTCCTCCGTCGAGTAAACATGCCTAGGAAGAGGAGAGTGCTGAAAGTTCCTAAAAAAATTGGTGGTTGTAACATTAAATCATTCTTGTCGTATCTCCCTAAACGATCTCTGACGAATTTTGATTTGAAGAATTTAGCGAAAAAGTACAAGATTAAACACTTTAGAGACGTGTATATGCGCGATACATTACCTAAAAAGCCGTGGAAAAAGGAAAGAGGTATTTTTAATTTAGGTAAAAGTTCAACTGGGGGTACTCATTGGGTGTCATATATAAAAGAGGGTAATTTAGCCAGATATTTTGACAGCTACGGAGATAGGCCCCCGCCTTTCGAGTTTATTCGCTATTTACCGGGGGTAAGGGTGACCTACAACCGCAAAAGGTATCAGAAGCCAGGGGAGGTAACTTGCGGACAGCTTTGTTTAGCGTTTCTTTCAAACCTTATTCGATAATGGGGCTCAATTTTAAAAATGTATATAGTAAAAGGAAGGTTGCAAAAAAGATCATTCCACTGCCAACTGTCAAAGAGGCAACACACCTCTCGCAGGAAAACGTCAGGTTTCTTCGACTAGTAGGTTACACAGTATTATCAACAAAATGGAATTTTAAACTTGGATGATCATCCGGATTATGATGACACCGTAGAAGGTATCGAATTACATTCACATTATCCATTCGCTAATTCTAAACTTGAGGGCGGGGAAGAGATTCGGATACCAGTGCAATTACAGGATATATATACGCTTCCGAGTGAAAGTTTTGTATATTTGGAAGGAACATTCCGAAAAGAAGGTAGTAACTCAACCCCGAATTTACATAAATTGATAAATAACGCGTTCTCTTTTCTTTTTGATGAAATCAGATATGAGATCTGTGGTTCAGAAATAGATAAAGTTAGGAATCCAGGTATTGCCAGTACGCTCAAAGGTTTGGCATAGTTTAACGCGTGCTCCAAAGAGTTGCAATATATGGGATGGTCTACTCCTTACAGTTCGGTATATACGTTACCTTCAACAACAGGACATTTCAATATTTGTTTGCCCCTATCCACGTTGCTAGGATTTGCAGAGGACTATAGAAAAAATATCATTAACGTGAAACAAGAACTAATTCTAGTAAGATCGAGAAGTGCTAAAAACTGTTACATTAAAGAAAACGGTGAGGAAAATGTACAACTGGAATTAAGTACAATCTGTTGGAAAGTGCCTTACGTAAAAGTTAATGAGGTACAGAGGTTGACATTATTAAATTTGTTAGCCCGTGAGAAAACCATTTCGATTCATTTCCGTTCTTGGGAACTTCACGAATATCCATTACTGCCCACGACTGGAAGGCAGGTATGGTCGGTAAAAACGTCAACTCAGTTGGAAAAACCAAGGTATGTAATCCTTGCATTTCAAACATCTAGAAACGGAGACATAACACGCTCATCAAGTGACTTTGATCATTGCAATTTAACTAATATTAAACTGTATTTGAATTCTAAAGTCTATCCTTACGATGACTTGAATCTAAAGTTCTCGCAAGAGCGATATGCTCTTCTCTATCAGATGTACGCTTCGTTTCAATCGTCTTATTACCCCGATTATCAAAGTTTTCCATTGCTAACGTATACGGAATTTAAAGAAAAAGCACCTTTAGTTGTCATAGACTGTTCAAGACAATCCGAGACAATTAAGGTAGGACCAGTTGACGTCAGATTAGAGTTTGAATCTGAGAGACAATTTCCGGATAATACTACTGCCTATTGTTTAATTATTCACGATAGAGTGATTCAATACAACCCGTTAACAAGTGTGGTCCACAAACATGTATAATTTATTTGAAAGAGAGTTTGTTTACAAAATAATAGTTGTTTCTTTAAAATGGCATAATTAATTCGGGGAATTCAACTGTGTTGTTTTCATGTTATTATTTGAACTTTGGTCGTGTTTTGTTTATAAAATAAGAGTTGTTTATTTGAATTGATAAATTAATACGGGGAATTCCACTGGGTTGTAAAGGTTAATTTTGAAACACCATCATTCAAAATGAGGTAATATTGTTACTGTCATAAAATGTGACGGACTTACTCCTTCCACGGGGAATATCATTAAAAAAAGACCGAATAGACTATTTTTTTTGGTAAATTTCAAGATATTGAACTGCTTTGCACATTAATCTCTACCTGAAATAAAGGGTCACTGTCGTGGCATAGCGTCCCATAAATCCTAAATACGGTCCCTGGCGTGGCATGGCTTCCCGCAAACCGTAAGGTCCCTGGCGCAGTCGAAAGACTCGTAAACCTCTAAGATAAAGGTTTATGTGTAAAGTTTTATTGGTATAAAATATTTAAAAATATATATATTTTGGTGTTGGTGTAAAAAAAAAAAAAAAAAAAAATATATATATAAAAAAAAAAATTAAAAATAAAAAATTAAAAATAAATCCTCCTCGATGTGCTTCCACCTTGACGTGGTGGGGAGGCTTCCTACTAAGAGAGGCACAATTAGCATAATTTACACATAATATGCAGCTCGCAGCTCAATATAAATAAGGTGTACTAGATATAAAATAATACTCAATATTTGACCTTCAAGCCGTATAATGAACAACGTATGCCAAATATGACGCAGTAGTAAGGTTATTAAAATATAGGTCAAGACGCAATAGTAGCCTAAAATGACGCAATATTTATAAAAAATGGCGTAATTGGTATAAAATGTGTATATATTGATATAAAAGTGTAAAAATATACGAAAAATCGTAAATATCTCCTAAACGGTCGATTTTAGAGCAAAATGGAAAATTTTCGACCCCCCTTTAGGAAACCCCATCTGATCTCATCATTTGTGATAATATGGCGTCATCAAAACTTGAAAAAAAAAAAATCCAAGATGGCGGCGATCGCCAGAAGGGGGGGGGGGGTGTCACGTGATGTAGGGGGTCCAAGTACACAGGAGATGGTCAGGGGGTAGGGAGGGGGGGGGTGTCACGTGATGTAGGGGGTCCAAGTACACGGGAGGTGGTCACGTGGGTCCGTAAAAGAGGACGGGAGGTGGTTAGAGGTTGGGGGAAGAGTCATACAAGACTACACCACACAGGGTCGAAGGGTGGGGGAACCTCTTTCAAGGTCAAGTAGTGGAGACGGGGGCTATCTTGGGCATAAAATTTCATCAAAAAGGGGCGTGGTTTGCGGTGGTGGCGGGGGTAGAACCGCCTTGTATACTCTACTGTTGTACCTTCAATTTCCGCCACACTTATCCTGGGACTGGACTTTTGGAAGAAGATGGAAATAGTTCCAGACCTTCGGCACCACAAGTTCCATTTTGCTGAGGATATGGTACATCTGTCGGAAGTTATCGTAGCTGAAGATCATCTAGAGCCGGAACAGCGGGCAAGACTTCAGGAAGTCACGAACAACTTCTTCGACCAAATGACTTCAGAGATAGGATGTACTGATTTGGTAGAGCACGAAATCGACACTGGCGACGCTGCTCCCATCAAGCAGCGCTACTATGTTTCGCTGGCTGTACAAGCAAAGATAAATTATGAGCTTGAGGAAATGTTGTCAAAAGGAATTGTGGAGCCTTCGAATTCACCGTGGTCCTCTCCAGTTGTGATGGTGCGTAAATCAGATGGGTCCTATAGATTCTGTGTAGACTATCGCCGGGTGAACGCGGTCACAAAGAAAGATGCATACCCACTTCCTTATGTATCTCATATTTTAGATCGGTTAAAGAACGCGAGGTACATCTCTTCGCTGGACATCAAGTCCGCATACTGGCAAGTTCCGGTAGCTATGAAGTCACGAGAAAAGACCGCTTTCACCGTTCCAACCCGCGGACTTTTCCAGTTCTGTAGGATGCCATTTGGCCTTCATAATAGTCCAGCTACGTGGCAGCGGTGAATAGATCGAGTTCTCGGGGCAGACATTGAGGTTTACGTCTTTGTCTACCTCGATGACATCATTATTTGTACGCCCGACTTCGACACGCACACTAACGTATTACGGACAGTACTCTCCAGATTAAGAAAAGCGGGGCTGACATTAAATCGAGACAAGTGTAGGTTCTGTTGTCCTCAGCTGAAGTACCTAGGTTATGTCGTCGATCGTCATGGTCTACGATCCAGAGAAGGTTAGCGCGATCGTCGATTATCCGTCCCCGAAGACACCGAAGCAGTTACGTCGTTTTCTCGGTATGGCATCGTGGTACCGACGATTTGTACCGGCTTTTTCTAAGATCACTATGCCATTAACATCTTTACTAAAAAAGGGATACAAGTGGATTTGGACTGAAGAATGCGCTCAAGCCTTCCGTGCTCTTAAGGACCATCTAATCTCTGCGCCTGTATTGACCTGTCCAGACTTCAGTAAACCTTTCATCCTACAGACAGATGCCAGCGAAGTGGGGCTTGGAGCCATTTTATCTCAAGAGCTTTCTGAAGGAGAGAAGGTTATTGCATTTGCAAGTAGATCCCTGAATACGCTGGAGCGGAAGTACTGCGCAACGGAATTAGAGGCCTTGGCAGTTCTTTGGGCTATTGAAAAGTTCAGATCCTACTTGGAGGGGCAAACCTTTTCTGTGGTTACCGATCATATGGCCCTTAAATGGCTGATGGGATTAAAGGAGCCGAAAGGAAGACTAGCGAGATGGGTCCTTCGTCTTCAACAGTATGACTTTACCATCACCCACCCTCCAGGAAAGCTTCACGTTGTTGCTGATGCCCTGTCAAGAGCGCCAGTGAATACAGTCACGGTCGAAGATCAAGATCAACAATCAGCCGAAGATAGGGTAATGGATAGGTGGTACGTCGGTATGCTGGAGAAAATCGAGGCATCGCCGGAGAAATATCCTTTGTGGTCCATTCATCAGGGCAGACTATACGCGAACCGAAGCCGAAGAAGAGGAGCTGGAGGAGAAGATGAATCGCCGTGGAAGGAAGTGGTCCCGAAGGAAAAACGTAAGCAGATTATGAGTGAAAATCATGATGCTCCTATGGCAGGACACCTGGGATCGTTTAAGACGAAAAGAAGAATTATGCAGCGGTATTATTGGCCAGGTATGACTGCAGATATCTCCGCTTATGTAAAGAAATGCCATATATCTGTCTCGCCACGAAGAGTGAGAGTAAGAAGCCGGCAGGTCTAATGGGTCACCAGAGGGAACCAGGAGCCCCATGGAGAATGGTGAGTGGTGACTTAATGGGTCCTTTCCCGAGGTCATCAAATCAGAACTGCTATCTTCTAGTGCTGGTGGACTATTTCACCAAGTATGCTGTGCTGCACCCGATGAGAAAGGCCGATGCAAAGGCAGTAACAAAGTTTGTAGAGGACCAAGTCTTCATGGTGTTCGGTGTACCGCAGTTCTTCATTGATGATAATGGTCCGCAGTGGCGCAGTCGGGAGTTCCAAGAAAAGATGTCCCAATACAAGGTGCGCGTTTTGTTCAACCCCTTGTACCACGCACAATGTAACCCGACGGAGCGCTACAACCGAACAATTAAAGGCATGATAACGGCGTACATAAAGGACAATCACAAACATTGGGACAAACATCTACCCCAACTCGGTTTTGCCCTTAGGACTGCAGTGAACGAGACAACTGGCTACTCACCTTCTTTCTTAACTTTCGGACGTCCTCTTCACCCGAGCGGAGAACGACTTCCCCACAGCGACGAAGATCCTTTGGTTGCGCCACAAGACCCCACTGCTAAGAAGACGGCGAAGAACATGGATAAGCTGCAAGAGACCCTTCAAACTGTTAAGGAAAAGTTAAAGAAAGTTCATGCTAGGAACGCGCACACCTACAACCTTCGACGAAGACATCAAGAATTTAAAGTTGGTGACGTTGTTTGGAAGCGCACGCATTTCCTCTCCACTGCTGGCAAGGACTTTTCAGCCAAATTAGCGCCTAAGTATGTGAGATGTAAAGTTAGGGAGAAAATCACCCCTCTTGTCTACGAACTTGAAGACGAAACAGGAAAGCCTTTAGGGCGTTGGCATGTCAGCGAACTGAAGAGAAACCCGGACTAGACGCATTTTTTTTTTCTTTTCTTTTCCAAGGAGGGATTTAATTTATAACGATTTTATTTGTATCACCCCTTAGAAAATTTTGTGTATGAAAATTAAGGGGTGAATGTTGAACAAGTTAGTTGATTATTATTTGGTTTTTTAATTATCATTATGATTTTTATCTTAAGGTTTATTTTTTTTAAAGGGCAGTTTATTTTTTTCCCCTTAGGATTTCGATTTTTATTGTCATAGGAAGTAGGGAGGTTTTCCGTTTTTTTTTTTATTTTTATTTTGTTGGAATTCCGGGAAAGGGATGACCTGGAAGAGGAAGGTTTAAAAAAAAAAAAAAACAGGTTGTGTCCAAGAAGAGGTTACGAGGAACTTCACGTGTCCCAGTTTTTGTATTAAGTTGAAGTTAGGGTTGTCCCCATTCACGGGGGATTAAGGAAACCGAGCTTTGTGGATTACCGAAGCCAGTGTTTCGTAGAGGTCTCCGATTTCAACTCTAAGTTCAAGCAGTGAAACCAACTCAAGGTTGAGCTAAGGTGGTCATCGACAGTCGTCGACTACATGTGAGGTTGGCCAAAATTAATTTTTACTCTCTTCCCCTGGTTCATCCCCTCTTCCTCGGCAACAAGTACCCCGAGGACAGGCAGAAGGTCAAACCAGCTTCCGGCTTGATTCCATCTTACATAGGCATCCCGGGAACCGACCTGAAGCCCCTACAAATTAAATTACATATTATTATTATTTTACTTTTATTAATCTTTTATTTTTCATGAAACTTAATTACTTAAAGCTCAACCCAGTGACTTAAAAGTTAGGTTGGTGGATGACCACCTATAGGAGTTTTGTACTGGGATCCCATAGGAAAAATTTACATATTTTTTTTTGTTGTATGTATCTATATTTTTCAGCTAAGGGCGCAGTCACCCATAGATTTAGTTCTTGTTAATTTTACCAGAAGAAGTTAGCCATTATTATTTTTAATTTATTGTAAATAGTTTGTTTCTTGGTGACTGCGTACCGATTTAATTTTACTTGCTGACTGGGGAGTGAGCGAAGCCTGTGTCACTCTGAACTCAGTAAAAGGTTTTTTTTTTGCTTTCATTTTTATTATTCTTTTTAGGGGCTTTACTAAGTTCCCCGAACTTCCCCAGTTCCCATAATTCCCCTTAATAACTGGTTTCCCCGTTCCCCAGTTATCCCCTTTGTCTATTAATCCACTAGGTGGTTTAATAGGTCCCTTTTCATCCTTTCTTTTATTTCCTTTTCCTATTTACCACTTCATCCTACTTTTTCTTACCCCTTTCTGAACGGGGTGGCGCTCAAATTCATTCGTTGCACCTCAGACAGATCTGCCCCTCCCTGCCACCGACTGAGTTGGGTAAAACTTCACTCTATCAGCATAGCCTTAGTTTAAGAAGGCTATAAGTTGTGTTATATAAGTAGTCAAAACATACAAGATTTTTAATCTTTTTTTTTGTAAAGCAGTTGTTTGTATTTTTTAGAATCATTAGTTCTTATAAGCGTTAAAATTTGTGTATAATAATGTATTTTTTTAATATATAAACATAACTTACAAACCTTTGTATTTTTTATTTATATGTACCATACCCCCATTAACCTTTACAATAAATATACAAGATTAGGTTTAAGACTTACAAAACAACTATTATCAACAAAGATTTTTTATTTATAATTATTTAATACAATTTTCAACAGATATAATTTTTAAAAAGTTTTCATTCCTCCAGTGCGTATTCGAAGTCTACGAGATACATTTTTCTGTTTTTATTTCCTACGTAGACAATCCCTCTGAATATCAAATCTAAAGTGCCTGATGTTGAGCCTATACAACACACAATAAAATATGCATTAAATATTTATACAAATTATTATACAATATAATTTATACAAAAGTAGAGGTTTTATTACAAAATGCTAATTGTAATAACTCACTGTTATAATTATTTAGATCCTCTTTGCTAATTCTTGTCTCAAATCTGCTAGGAAGGATTACAGCTACAGTACGTCCACCATAACGTATTTCAGCTGTGATGTAAGGCCCAAATTCGCTATCAAACTTCTCAAACCTCAAAATGGGGTAACGTATATTTCCAACCAAATCCACTATCTTCATAAAGCTAGGTCTGCTACCAACTTTCATATTTAATTTGTTAATGAACGAAGACATCTGCAAAAAATGAATTAATATATGGGGGGGGGGGGACTTAATTAGACTTAATTTCCCAACTTTAATCCTTTCTTCTAAATGTGCTTGAAAAGAGAGTTTGGGCGTTAATATTATGCCAAGATATTTATATTTGTTGACAATCTCGATCCTCTCTTTCTTGTACGTCCAGTACTTATTGCCAACTCCGCCTCCCTTTTTAAACACGAGTATTTTAGATTTAGTCATATTCACTTTTAAATTCCACAAATCAGCAAAGTTTTTTAACCTGTGAATAATTTTTTGCAGGCAATCCGGATTATCCGCGACTAGTACAATGTCATCTGCATACATGAGAGCACTTATTCTCTTTCCATTTATATCTACACCTAAATCCAAGTATTCATTTAGGTCGTTGATAAATGCCGCGAATAAAACCGGACTTAACACACATCCCTGTCTGAGGCCGACTTCACTCTGAAACCATTCTGACACACCATCACTGTTCCACACAGACGCCCTCGTACCGTTGTATAAATGTTTAATAACTCTAATAGTTTTGTAGGAAATGCCCATGCAGCTTAACACAGAGATTTCCTACCTATCGTGTCAAATGCAGCCGAAAATTCTACGAAGAATCCGTACACACGCTTCCTTACCCTCGTCAGCAGAATATTAACAATACTTGTTAAATTAAAGATGTTGTCCAGCGTGGAGTATCCTCTTCTGAACCCTGCCTGGCACTCATCGAGAATACCTTTACTATCGAGCCAATCCACTAATCTCTTATGTACTATACCCGTAAGTAGTTTGGTGTTTATGAAAGAAATTCCTCTATAGTTTTCAACGAGCGTGGGATCCCCTTTCTTTAGTAGCGGGTAGATAATAGAAAGCCGAAATTGCTCAGGCACGTTACCAGATACGAAGATCATCTAAAAAGCTTTATAATCTCCGCTTTCAAACCAACCGGGGCATGCTTATAAAACTCTACGGGTATCCGATCTATTCCAGGTGCCTTATTACTTTTGGCCTTTACTAGCACATTCTCTAGCTCTTGCAACGTAAACTCCGCATCTAATAATCTATCCTCGTAATAAGGTTCTGCGTAAGATATTGGGTCCGTTAACAGCGGTTGATTTAATAATTCGGAAAAATATTTTACCCAATGCTCCATTGAAATGTTTGTTGAATTTGTGTATTTTTTTTTTTACCAAAAACGCCTACCAAATTCCAAAATTGCTTCGAATCTCTGACCATATTAAGTTTTTCCACTTCTATGAGGTAATAAATTTCTTTCTTTTTTAAACATAGCATTTTATAATTTCTTAAGGTTATTTTGTACAGATTGTTTATATATTCTTTAAAAGCTTTTCTGCTTAGATTTAAAAGAAAAAACGCCGTATTCCTTGCCTCTAAACATTCCCGATCGAACCACGGCTGATTTTTATCACTTTAAATTGTTTTCTTTTGTTTATTGATTTTCTTTGTAACTGATGCTGTTTTAATTAAATTTATTAATTTATCTAATTTCTTTTCAACCGAAGAACTTTTCTCTATCAAGTCTTTATCCTTACTTAAGCAATTTTCTATTTCATACATATATCGCTCTCTCTTTCTAGGCTCCCAACCAATCGTCTGTAGCAATGGAAGGATAATACTTTTCCCCTCACATCCATTTAAACCTAATTCTAATACTATCGGCATATGATCTGAGTAGTATAGAGGTAATACGGTAAAATTGTCTATTATATATAAGCAATTTGTACTCACGCATGCAAAGTCTATTACTGAATTACCCTGCTGTCCGAGGTAAGTGAATTCACCTGAGGCGTCACCTTCTGACCTTCCATTAATTATAATTAATCCGTTGTCTTCACAAAATTCTAGGAAGCGTCGAACTTGGCGATTGCAGCATCTATCTTTCGATATTCTAATACCGGTCAAGTTCACTAACTCTACTTCGCTATCTAGCGCTTGGTGATCCGCTATCCTCGCATTGCAATCTCCAATTATTATAAAATCCAGGCTAATATTCTCCCGCATAAAATCATTCAATTTCTCAAAACAACTTGCCCAGGAATTGAAATTTAAATAAATAGGGATAATGTAAAACAAGGAACTATTTTTATTCATTTGGATTAAGTTTATTCCATTTTCTTCTACATACCTCACTCTATTATAATTTAATAATGAATTGCTTATTTCCAATAACATTCCCCCACTTGGTCTGCCGAAGTGACTAGTTCTAACGGCTGATTCCCATCGTAAGGTATATTCTGGAAAAATCCCTTCAAACATAGAAATATTTTCTTCTACTACAAAAGTTTCTAACAAACAAAAATTTTATAAGTTTTGACAAATTTAATGAACCCTTCCTCTGACTTTACTTTTTAACCCACATATATTGTAAGACAGAATTTTTACATTACCGGACTGGGTACTAATTAAACTAGTGGAATTCTCTGTACCTGGTGATAAAAGCGTACACTTTTTAGTTTGGAGCATTCTTTCTGATGTATGTTTAACTGCTTTAGATTTCCTCCTGGGGCCAGGTACTTGGAGAGTCGAGGCTGGGTCCCGTCATTCCTGTCGGTACTCCTTCAACAGAAGGTTCACGTAGCCACTCAGATCTCCACCAGTCAAACTGTTTAGGTTGCTGATCCCATCTTGACCTGCATGGAGTAATCCTTCCCCTTCGCTCCATTCAAACTTGCAGTCCCCCACCACCATCTTATCCTGGATAATCCTTACCTTGATATTGTTATTAAAATTTATAATTTCCTTTCGGATAGCGAACAACTTGTTACGTCGATTTCTAAAATTTAACTCATAATCCCTCTTAACTGAAAAACAAGTCCCTTTCAGCTTTCTTCCATTTTTCATAATATCTTCGATGTCTTCAGGGTGTTGAAAAGTGGCCATGATAGTTGAACTGTTAGAATGTGTATTTTTTCCAAAAGTAAAAGCGCTGTGGACTTTTAAATATCTAATCCACGAAAAATAAGATTTTGCTTTTTCGAGTGGTTAATTAGATGCTCAATTTGCCTGCTTTAAGACTTATTGTTTTTTCTACTACCTCGATACGAGATTTGAGTGCCTTATTTTCATCTTCCAGCTCTTTGATCTTATCATTCATTATTATCATGTCCTCCTTTGTAGCAAGACCACTTAATTTCTCGTCCAGTACCACATTTAAGCTGCTTAGGATACTTGAAGTTATTAGTTCTTGAAGCTGGTCAACTCGCATTGACCCTACCAGATCGCTTTTCTCCTGTATATTCATACTTCCCGGTTGAAACCTCTTCCGTTCTCGGTCACTATTGTCCGGAGAATTTTGTTTCCTACTTCTTTTCCCGGGAATATTTTGCTTCTCTTTTGGAGAAGATGAAAAAAAATTATCTATTGTATTTATGCATATAAATACTGTTAAAATGCTGATACTGTTCGAAAGATTTAATAAATATTATGGTAATAGATAATAAAGTGACAACATATATGAGTAATGTTTTGTTTACTTTGTGGATTATAGTTTTTTTTTTTTTTTTTTTATTGGACAACACAACTACAAATTTAAATTGCAACAAGTGATAGTGATGATACATTGGTTATGTGGCGGGAAAAAACATGAAGAAGAAGTAGTCCAGTGACTACACTTCGTTAGCAGTAAATATAGTGAAATAATTATAATACAAATTAACTTATAATTAAGATGCTTAAGGATTATAGTTTAAGATGCTAAACGTGGAATGTGATAACGGTTTGAATAGGTTTATACCACAACACTATGTATGATAAGATTGCAAATGTCCCCCACCACTCTCCTACTCACCAAACCACCTGTTAAAATCCACTGACTTTAAATCACTGTAACTCCTTAGCACCTCCACAGAAACGTCCAAAAATTTACAAAAATATAGTTTATGACTTCTACTAACACTCTGCCAAAAATCATGCACAACTATTACTTTTGAACCACTAAATCTTAAACAATTTACAGGGCCGATGTAACGCGTGGCACGGTGTAGCCGAGACTCCCTTCTCTTTGATAAGATAATTTGCAAATATCCTAAATTTACCCCCCTCCTAAATGAAAATAGTACAAAACTGTACATAACAACAATTACTGTGCTCTTAAAGAGCTTTTTAACAAAATTGCTTCATGAAGGGTATTCATTACTTTGACCCCGTATCATCAAATCATCAAATTGGGATAAAACTGTAAATTTGTAAAAAAGATATACTCTCATACGGATACTCTTCTTTTTTTTATAAGATATAGCTATATTTTTCCATTTTACCCCCCTTCTAAGTGAAAATATGACAAAACTGTTCATAACAACAATTACTATACTCTTAAAGAGCTTTTCAACGATATGCATCATAAAGGGTATTAATTACATTGACCCCGTATTCATTACTTGTACCCCGTACCCTGTGTACAATATTTAATTTTTAAAAATTCATGTAGACAGTGATTTCCCCCTTGCTTTGAAGGTTAAGTTTGCAAATTTTCATCGAGATCGGACTAAAACTGTAGATTTGTATAAAGAACATACACATATTTTTATATATATATAGCCGCCATCTTGAATCAAAACGCCCGATTGGTAAACCATTTATCAAAAGTTTCTACTTTCATAAAAGGAAGCTAACTTCTAAATTTCAAGGTTCTAGTGCAATTGGTTCCGGAGATATAGTCTTGTCGAATGTTATATAAATGGCCGCCATCTTGAATCAAGATGGCGGATTTTAAAAACAATTCTTAGCGAGCACCTATAGGAGGTAAGAGGAACACACCTACAAAATTTCATGGTCATAGGTCCAGTGGTTTCCGAGATATCGTGATGTGTCAGTCAGTCAGTGAGTGGTATTTGGATTTTATATATATAGATAGATTAGACCTTAATCAGCCTAGATCAACATTGTCAATATCAAAATATTCTCTCGTCATTCGTGTAAAATTTCGAAATACAGCTTCGTCGTCATCAACCAATTGCTGGTAAAAATCGTTCTGAGATTCTTTATCATCTATGTACAATTCTCTCCTCCACCACCGAGGCTTCTCCACCAACAGTCAGAAAATATTCAGCCGCAGTGACTGTTTCTAAATAGACCAAACTGAAGTTGCCTAAATGGAATCGTTTAAGACGCATGCTACAAAGATAGGCAAAAAAGCGCATGGGGAGAACAGGGGGAGAAAAATGTTGAAGCGACAATATTAAAATTTGTGGCACACATATAGAAACAGACAGCACTATCCCTAGTTCCCATATGTAGCAAGCCTCTTGTCGGTCAGTGTTGCCTCAGTGGAATTGCGACTTTAACTACATGGGTGACCGCTGAATCTGGATTCAATATCCGGACCACCTCCCCCCCCCCAATTACCAATTATAAGGTTTATGCAGCTGATGGAGTTATATTCACTTTAGCAGAGGCTGGTGGCAAATTAATAAGGTCCCATACAATTTTATTTTACAAGTTAAGCGTTTTTTTTTTTTTTTTTTAAATAAGAATTTTATTTTAATAAAAAATACGTGTGGTGTCGCGGGACACCCGGTAGGAACGAAGTTCCTTACATTTTTCATTAAATATAAATTATAAAATCACACTGCTAAGTAGTACGTATACATTTCTAACTACTTATACATGGTGGAGTCAGCAAAGAGACAAAATTAAAAGTTACGAACTGTTTGTACCTAGCAGAGTTAAGGTAAAATTAAAAGAAAATCATTATATGTATAATTAAAGCAAGCGTCTTACTATAAATATATATTGAATATAAGGAAAAAGTTGATCATGATGAGTTTATAGTGAAAGAGTATGTTTGTTAAAGGAGTTTGGATTAAAATAAGACTGTTTTCTACCTACCCGGCCAATTAATTTAAAATATTATAAAATATATCTCTTCCCTACTCTACAGCTTCTGCTTGTATCAGGGTGAAATTTTACATTATTATATTTTATTTATTTACAAAACAAAGTGACATTTTTGACATATATAACAAAAATAATCAAAACAAGTCAAGTAACAGGCTTCCTTAATTTAATAACACTTTTTTCCCGTCTTTTGAAGCTTACGTAAACGCTCGCGTTTACGCGAGCGTTGCGCTTGAACGCTGGGGCGGATAACGTTTTCCGACGAACTCAGCCTGGGCATTGGTAAAATGAACATGTGTACCAAATTTCATCTAACTCGGTGATCTTTTACTCAAGTTATCGTCATCTGTAGATTTCGTGACGGATTTTGCGTGACGGTGATTTTGTGACGGTTATTTTGTGACGGTGATTTTGGTCGTTTTTTTCGGATTCTCTCCCGGGCTCCAGAACGTGCCATAAGGAACTTCGTTCCAATATATATTAAATTAACAAAATAATAAACAGGTCAAGTGTGTGCTAGTGAGCACACAACGAGGGTCCGTAGGCCACACTGTATAGTTTGTAGTACCCGATTGATGGTGTTTTTTAAAATGCTAAAAAGCTTACTTTGAACTATCCTATGAGTCTGATATTCTCAAAAACATAAACAAACTTCTGATAAAGTATTTTTTGCCACAGAACCGGACTACAACCATATAAATACATCGAAAAGACCAAAGTTATAAAAAACGTATTTTGTCAATAAAAAATAAAATATTATTTTTTTCGAAATTTCCAAAAAGTGGTATCTTTACTTTTAGTCGAAGAATGTTCAGGAATTTTTTCAGATTTTTTGGACTTCACATAAGCGAGATAGAAGGGGGGACACGTTTCACACCCACTTAAAACTTGCCTACGCTCGCCCTATCAAAGTTATAACCAAAGAATTATATATTTTTGTAATCAGCTAGACGTACCCTTTCATATGATACCCCTCACGGTGACGAAAAAAAATAAAAAAATTTTAACCCTTAAGTTTTTTTACCCTAAAATTTAAAAAAAAAAAAATTTTTTAAGTCGCTATATTTTTAAAATATGTGGGCAGGTACAAGTCACATACATGCCAAATTTCAAAGTGATTGGACGAAAAGTGTAGCCGTGAGAGCAGGCGACAGGACGGACGGACAGACACACGCAGGAAAGTATAAGGGTCCTTGGTTTTGCTTACGGACCCTAAAAATTATAATACAATTTGCACTGTATGAATTCTATTATATATATATATATATATATATATATATATATATATATTTTTTTTTTTTTTTTTTTTTTTTTTTTTTTTTTTTAATAGCCTTTATTGCAAAATATAATAGTACATAATATATTACAATTATATAATATATAATAATAAAAGTTCTTCATTGTACTTACATAAAGTATAGAATAAAATAAGAATTCTTTATGTTTATTATTATTGTTTAGCCCATCTAAGGGCATAGGCCTCTCCCAATTATTCACTAGCGTCTAGGTACAGCGACGCTGCTGCGATCTGAGAGCGCTCCAGTGGCAGTTTATTAAACTAGAGAAGGTAACATAACAGTGGACATATCAAGGTTATTCAGATCTGTCAGTTTCAGTTTACAAGTTGTTTTTAAAAACATTTGAAGTTTAGTGTTAGTAGTGTTACAACCTATCTAGAGCCTTAGCTTACAAGCATTATAAATATATAGAAACAGATTAACAAATAGATCTCATCTATTGTCATTTACGTTAAAGTGATAATTTATTTAATGAATGTTTACCCATTTATGTTAATAATAAAATCATTTACCCAACCTTTAAGGTATGTAAATTGATTTATATAATTATTCGGTAGATTAGATTTGTTGATAAAAATAAAACTGGGTACTTTCAGCAGCACACACAAAGGGCCGTATGCAATTTAACAAATTTTAATAAACGCGGTAACGTATTTTTTAGTGATTGTTTAAAAGGTGTTAGAAACTGTTATTGTATGTAACTACATTACGATGTAAAACTAAAAAAATACATCTTCTGTGAACTTTTAACTTTGATCAGACGAAAAAAGTAATCCTACAATTTACACATAAAATAACTGCTAAGTTTCAACTTTTTGTGATGGGTATTTCCGGAAATATATATAGTACATACCTTAAAAATCAGAAGGAACAGATTCGAAATATGCACAGCCTTAATATTGAAACATTATAATAATAATGTCTACAACTATTATTACAACTGCAGGCTTATTAGAGAATGCTTACTATTTTTAATTGAGTAGTAAAATATCACTTATAATGGCTGTTAATGACACTTAATAGAATGTGAGGAGTATAGGCAAGAAAGAAGAGAAGGTGGAATGGAGAACGGAATGGAAGAATTCAAAAGTAAAGCTGGAAAGAAAAAGATCAAAGAGTTTCTTGAAAGAGTGAACATATACAATAAAATTGAAAGACAATTTTAGTATACCCGCCAATGGCAGTGGACGCGGAGGGGGGAAAAAATGGCTGTTTGCCTGTTTTTAGGCGATACTTCTCTGCTTGGAAGGATGAAAGGAAATATGTTCTTGTCTGTTAAGTTCACTTGATGGTGCCACTGGGAGATGAGGAAAGAGATGGCCAGTTATTTGTTACAATTATTCAAATTGTCTCTTCGACTTAACAAGTTAATTTCAAGGTGGAAGAATATGTAACAAATTACTTATGTTACAGTGAATGAACAATTTAAACACCGTTATTATAATTTATTGTTTATTATAAAAGGTATTATTTGCGATTATCCATTGAAGTTCATTTTTATAATTTATTATTTTTACTTCCTTTATTAAAAGTTATATGAAAACCAGGCAATGAGGTTTGGATTATTTATTATTACCTTAATATCCTAGGTTCTTCAAATCAGCTTCTGATAAAGCATTTGGTTTATCGGTAAACCGATGTTAAAGCCAATCATACTTCAAGTAAAGAATTCACTTTTAAGTACTCGATACCTCTGGTTAACTTAAAACAAATTTACTCTAAAACTGACATGACTAAACTGATAACTTACTCATTTACCGCAGCAGGACAACCAACTATTAAACTTCATACAAATAAATGTCACTAGACATGCTACTCATCATAACTTGAGTGCATATCTGAGTAGACACTATCAAATACCTTGGTTTACTAGTGGGTAAGAATTTAGCTTGGAAACCCCTTATCACCGCACTAACAAAAATACTTAGACCATTTATATATTTGCAAGACTAAGAGGATTCTTGAGCTTGGAACAACTAATAATAATATTTGGCACAACAGTCCATGATTGGCTCGGACCTAGCAAAGGGCTTATACAACTATATATGTAATGGAAGACACATGGTTCATGTGTCGCTCCATCTCCTGGTATAAACCTTATTGTTGGCTTCCCTAAACTTGATTGATGCCACTTTACTTGAGTAGCTACCCATTAATTGTTCCAGCTTAGAAAAATTAAGCTCTAACCAGGTTGTTTGCTTAAGTGAACAGCGACAGATTATACTTTATCCGCTTGGTTGGTTACATAAAATATTATACTAGAGTGATTCATAAAAATCATTCACTAGAGAGTTGCTGTCCTCTTATTAAGTCATTTCAAGTACTTTGTCTGAAAGAAATGTTCGACTTGGATACCAAAAAAGATAGGAGGAATTTTGGGTACCAGGAATTCCAGGAGACATCAACCACAACTTAGAGACAAGTTCATAAGTATAACCAGTTAAAATGACCTCTCAGGACAAATTTAAAGAAAAATAAATAAATAATTTGCTTGACAGTAGAACACAAGGTAAGTAATAAGCCAAATTAATTTCCCAATAAATATAATATTTTTTAATCACATTATAATTTTAATATCTTATAATATTTATTATACATATAGTTATTTTTATTATACATATAGGTAAGTAATTAGACCCTTCTTTAGATTGTTACTCCTCTTATAAAAAAACAGAGGAGAGTAACAATCTGAAGAAAGTGTACCGAATGTTTTTCATTAGACTGTTACTTCCCTTATATAAACATAAGTGTGATATTCATTTATTCCAAAGTACATTGGACTAAACACTAAACATCCCTTTCTCTTAACACTTATCTAATCAAACGAATACATAAATAATAATAATAACCATTTACATATATTCTAAAAAAAAAAACAGAAGGGATTAACAATCTAAAGAAGTACCAGTATCTAAATTATTTGAAAATAAAACAGTGGTTTATTATTTATCTTAGTTTAGTTAACCCTAAGTTATTTACATTTTTATTTAATTCTTATATAACTAAATTATTATAAGCATAAGGATATTATACAATCAAAATATATACATATATGGCTGTAGTTATCTAATAACATAATATTAGTTTTTTCTTAATTTTACAAATAATTATTGCCTAATAAATAAATATAATTCAAAATAGAGTCAACAATAATATAATTATAAGAGCAAAAGTAGTCCAGAAGATAGTGTGCACAGGGCCGGATTTTCAATTTTTGGGCCCCCCCGCGAAAAAATCCAATGGGCCCCCAACCTACCCAGGCCAGTTCCTATTCGGAAGGGGAGGGGGGAGGGAGTTTACTGGTTAGTGCACCGTAGAATGGGAGCCCTACACTATCGGTGAGCTTCGAAATGGTCAAAGAAAGTAAGAAAACTACACACTACAACCTAATTTTACACACACCGCATTCATTCTTCATCTCAAATTCGCTTTTGAACTACCTCGACGAAATAAGAAAGAGGTAATTGCCTCAAAAAAATGCTTATTCCTAATTAGGTCTTCAGGGTATTAATAATTCCAAAATCAACCTATTTTTGGCTATATTTCACCTTCTTTGAGGCATTTTCAGGCCTAAAAGAAGTTTTTAAATTATATTTTTTTTTATATCTAGATTAACTTACATTATCTTTATATTTATATAACATGTTGACATAACTTTTAACAATTTCCCCTAAAACATTACTTGATTTATTTTCTTTCATGACAATTCTCCTGCAAGGGAAGAAAATAAATTAAGTTATGTGTTAGGAGATTTTGTTAAAGGTTAGTCTACTGTCAAATGTTAATTTTTCATATTTGTTGGAACTAAGTTCCTTATGGCACGTTACAGCGCCTGGAGCCCGGGAGTGAATCCGAAAAAAACACCGTCACAAAACTGAAATCGACCCATGACGATAACTTGAGCCAAAGTTGACCGATGTGGAAGACATGTTTATTTTAGCAACGCTCGCGAAAACGTTCAAATGTAAAATTGAAATTTTTGGACGGGAAAAATGCTAACTTATTCTATTCAATGAGACATACAACTATATTAAATGAATTGTTTTTAGTTAAATCAACACCGTGAAGGATCGCTAAATTTATTAAAAGCGGACCTAAACGTTTCAAATAGAGAAAACTACGTTTTAACCGATATCTTAAGTTCTAACTTAAAGATTTTTATAAAACGTCATACACAAAGTAAAGTAAAATTGAAACAGGCATGTAAAATTTCAACCTGATACAAGCAGACGTTTTTGAGTATAGGGAAGAGATATATTTTATAATATTTTAAATTAGGGGGAAAACAGTCCTGTTTCCCACCTACTACCACCTTCCTTTATAACTATATGAACTCATCATGATTAATTTTTTCCTCAATATTCAATACATAAGTATTTATTATAAGGCACTCGCTTCAATGATATAAACAATGTTTTTCTCTTAATATTGTCTTAACTCCACTAGATACAAACAGTTAATTACTTTTAATTTTGTCTCTTTTCTAATTCCGCCATGTATAAGTAGTTAGCATCGTATACTTAGTAGTGTGAAATAAAAACTGAGCTGATTTAGTTATTATGTATAATGACCAGATATATGTATTATATATCAGGGCCGCTGAGAGGATTTACGGGCCCCAGGGCAAGTTAGCATTTGGACCCCTTTGAACAAACAACAGCTGGGGGTCCGGGAATTTTTTAAAATTTAAGTACAAAAAGATGAGTTTTAAGGATTTCTGAGGGCAAGTTTGTCCTTATAGGAAAAGAGGTTTGGCGCGGGGACGAATTTTGAAGTTTAACTAAGGTGGGCTAAAAAACACAAATAATTAAATTGTTTTGTAGCTGGCAAGCTTAAAAATTGCATTACAAGTAAAAAATGTAACATGTATTAATATCAGTTAATATAATTTGTCAGTCAGTTACTCTCCTATAAATTAGCATTGACCATATTGAATAAGGTGAAAACATCACAAAAATCTAAGTAACTAAATGAAACAAAAAAAAAAAAAAACTTTTGTTCTCATGGCACGTTAGGAAAAATTTTAAGTTTATCTCAATCAGTGGCGTACCTAGGGCAGTGGGCCCCTCGCCAAAAAAATGATAATTGAAACATTTGCGTTCAGCACTGAATCGGGCCCCCTGACAAAGGTATATGAGTATAATTCCAGTTTAGATTTAATTATACTCTAAATGGGCCCTATCGACATTGCGGTACAAAGATAGTAGTTTCATGTTTTTTTTTCTTCGTGGGCCCCCTGGCACCGGGGACGCCCGCAATTCGGGCCTACAGCTACGCCACTGATCACAATATCCTTCTTGCCTTTTTTGTTGTAAAAAAAAACCTTTTTCAACATCTCTGACTGGGCCCCCCAGGACCGTGGGCCCCCCCGCACCGCGGGGGCTGGCGGTAGCTATATCCGGCCCTGAGTGTGCATAATAGTGACTAAACAAACATAAACCTGATTTTTTATCTAATGCCAAAAAAATCTTTATAAATTGAATGATACTAAAATAAGAAAACAAGAACTACATTTGCAGGATGAGCATGCTTTTAATGGTTGGAAAACATCAACGGAAAAATTAATCTCTGCCCAATTTTGCAAACCCTCTGGTATTAGAAAATAATTAAATGGTTGTAGTTATTATTTGCAGTGCTCTAGAACTGAATTTTACAATCCAAGAGGTAATGGACGCAGACTTTAAAAACTCAGGGCAGTAAAAAAATTAATGGGACCTGTCCAGCTTCGATGTCAGTGAAAGTAAATACTGACGGTTCACTAGATGTTTCTTACATTGAGACTCATGTAGGACACGAACATGATTTAGAACATCTACACCTTTCAGAAGAGTGCTGTAAAGAAGTAGCAAGTAAACTGGTTGAAACGTATCATATAATTGTGTACCAGAGGAGGTAAGAAGGGCTGCTTCAGTTGATACCATATGTCGGGACACTTTATTTTCAAAGAAAGACATATATAATATCGAAAAAGCGTTCAATATTAATTATGAAGGAATTCGTCATCCGAATGATGTGTTAAGCGTTGACGCATTTGTTGAGGAAGACAAAGTGTCAAAACATTGTGTTTTACTTTATAAACGACAGGGAGAAATGTCGCAAGAGTTGTCATTTCTCAATAAAGATGATTTTGTGCTAGGTATAATGAATACTGCACAATGTTAATTGTTCCGTATGGCAAGGATGTCATCTGCATGGATTCCACTTATGGGTTAAATTTGATTTTTTTACTAGCAACCATCCTGGTTCTGGATAATCTTCATCAAGGTTTTCCATGTGCATTCTTAATTTCCAATAGATCAGACACTGACAGCTTTTATAAAAAGTGTACATTAACAAGTCAGGAAAATAAATCCCTTAATCAAAAGATATCCATGCATCCCTCTTCTAAACACCTGATTTCCCATGCTTCCCTGCAACATAGAATGAATGAAATAGATTATTGTAGCAGGTAAAATTATCGAGTTGCACTTATTGTTATATCAGGCCTATCTATTGGTTTTAAATTGTTCCTTTATGCATTTGGAGTGATTTGAACCTGACTATTATTCAGAATTTTCAATATTTAATTAGGAAAAAGTGTTAAAAAAAAGAAGTTTCTTTAGAACAGTAGATTATCTACAGACAGGTTATAGTCATAACATTTAAATTATAAATCTATTTACAGTCCAGGAGATAGCGTGCATAAAATTGACTGACTGACAATAAATTGGAATTTTCTTTTGGTGCCTTTTAAGAATATGTGATCGGCTACGTTTGTCTGCAGAGCTGCCATGTCCTCCTTTTTCAGTCCTACTACTACTTTTTTCAGTGTTCTACTATTTTCATGATCCTAAGAACAAAATTTTTAAGTAGTCCAAAAGCCAAAGTTGATGTTAGTTTGCCACTGGCTACGTGACCAATTTAATTAGAAGTAACAATTAAATAACTAACCTATCAAGTGGAAAACCAAGATCAACTTGATTTTTGGTATACTATACTCATGCCATTGTACTTTGTTATAATGAAAGCTCAGGAAAATCGGGGGGGGGGGGGGATGGAGCTAAGAGCTCAAGATTTTGGCAGGTAGTAGGTCAGGCCAAACAAAAATATCACTGGATAACCGCCTAGTGGTTTTATTTTTTTCCTCACTTAGGTTGGCTGATATATGAGCTGTCAGATTTACAATGTACAAGTATAATGGCATGAGTCATGAGTATAACTCATTTTGTATTCAGGATTATGAAAATCACAGCGTCCACCAAAATGTATGGGACATGGCCGCCCTCCATTGACTGTATTTTTTAACAGCCTATGGCCAAGCTATGTCCCACAGAAGAACTTTGCCAACCGCATATTCTTAAAGGGCACCAAAAGATTAACTCATACACAAAATTCTAGCTTGGTGTCAGTCGGCCACTTTTATGCTTGTTATCTCCTAGACTATTAGTTTATTTTTAAATTAGAGAATAATATCCCTTTGTCTAAAGAAATTATCGATAAAGGGAGAGTATGCTCCACCTATTTTAGTTAAAAAAAAAATCCGTATAAAGGTCCGTATAATACGACAATTGATTAATATCACTTGTGCAAAATAAATGTTGAAAATATCGACTAATAGTAAATTATAATTACTCCAAATATAAAAAGGAACTATTTAAAACAAACCCGAAGTAGATGATCGGACCATTAGAATAGATGAGCCACATATATCAGACATTATTTTTGTTAGTAAATAAAAATAAAATCAATTTAAGTAAAATACATACCGCTTTAAGTTTCTTTTTCCAGAATTAGATTCCATAATATGGACAAGCTCTAAGGTAAAAGTAACAGTCAAAAACGTTCACGTATCAGCAAAGCACACAGAAGAGAGGAAAAAAGAGAACAAGAACAAATTAAATTACAACAAAAACAAATAACATCTAGTGAAGAGAGGTTCTATTTTATAAGGTTGTGTTGTAGATTTGTAGCGTGTTAGTTTAAGAAACCGCCACTGGAGCGCTCTCAGATCGCAGCAGTGTCGCTGTACCTAGACGCTAGTCAATTATTCCCATGCAGTCCTATTTTTTGCACTCCTGTGCCACAACATACCGCAAAACCTGGTAATATCGTCTCTCCATCTCTGTACTGGCCTTCCTCTTTTTTCTTATGCCATGTCTGGGGTACCATTCAGTTAGGCGCTGAGCCCATCTCTGTTCTTCCATCCTGGCAACATGTCCTGCCCATAGCCACTTCGTTTTTAAAATTGCTGCTCTCAGGTCTCTTAAGCCTGTTTTCAACCTCAAATCCTTTGTACGCCTTTTATCTTTAAGTTTCACTTTCATTAGGCTTCGCTCCATTGATTTTTGTACAACCTCAAGGTAGTTCAAGACCTTTTCCGAGAGCGCCCAAGTTTGGCAGCCATATGTCAAGCAGGGAATGATGCAACTATTGAATACCTTTCCTTTTAATTGTGGTGGCATGCTGCTTTTAAAAATATATTTAAGGGACCAGAATTTCTGCCAAGCTAAGTTGGACCTTCTTTTTACTTTTTTGAGGGTACTCTCTTTGTCGAAGGAGATAAGTTGTCCTAGGTAAATTGCATTATTACCCCACTTAAGTTGCTTCCCATCTATTTTTATTTCCCTTTCCTCTCCATTCGTTAGCAAGCAAGTTTTCTCTGGGTTGATTTGTAGACCCACCGGTAGGCTAGCCTCTTTTAATTCTTGAAGCATAGAAGAGAGTTCTTCACCTGTCTCCGCGAATATAATAACATCGTCCGCAAACTTCAGGTTGCTTAATTTAGCTCCGTTGATGTTCAATCCTTTATCGACCCAATTGAGTTTCCTGAAAATGCTCTCAATAGAAGCAGAAAATAAATCCGGTGACATCGGGTCTCCCTGTCGTACGCCTCTACAAATATTAAAGAAATTGCCACACTTTTCTAGCTTTACCCTGGCTCTACTTTACCAGTTCTGCAAGATATTTATTTTTTTTTTGTCACATCCTTGTTGTTGGAGAGCTTTAAAAAGAAAGTCATGATTCAGTGAGTCAAATGCTTTTGAGTAATCAATAAATGCCATATAGACGGTTTGTTGATACTCAATAGCTTTCTCGACTAACTGCCTAAGAACCTGTAGATTCTCAATGGTACTAAATCCCTTCCTGAACCCAGCCTGATCCCATGAAAGATATTCATTAAGGTTGGTCTTCATTCTGTTCTGTAAAATTTTTGCAAACACTTTACCTACTGTTGACATTAAACTTGATTGGCCTATAATTCTGGATGTCCTCTTTATCACCTTTCTTATGCAAAAGAATTATGTCCGACTCGCACCATTCCTCCGGCACTTTTTCTTCCACTACTCTATTAAATAGGACGGTAATTTTTTCCAACAGCAGTGTCCCTCCTTCTTGAAGCATTTCTGTTGTTATGCCATCGGCCCCAGGACTTTTTTCTTTTTTTAAGCTTTTTACTGCATCCATGACTTCAGCCTTTAATATCGGTAGGAATGTTTCATCCCCTGAAGTTGGGCTACTTCTTAATTGAGATTTTTCGGCTCCGTTACTTTCCTTTTTATATAGTGTGGCATAGAACTCCGTGGCTATCTGAAGTATGTCTTCCCTAGATCTTTTGGGCGACCCGTTGTGGCTTTTTAGGGAAGTCATCCAATCTTTACCTATATTTGTCATCTTCCTTGCTTTTTTGACTGAAACATAGTCTTTAATGCAATCCTCCACTATCTTATTGTTGTAAGCTTCGAAGTCTTTTCTAATTGCTTCTCTAGTAACTTTGCAAATTTCGCTCAGTTCCTTCCTTTCACAAGAGGTTTTCCTGCGTTTACGTCTCAGGTCTTCCCTAGTTTTGATGAGCTTATAGGTATCTTCTGATATTTTTTTACATTTTTCCTTCTTTTCTATGTGACTTTCCTCTGCACTTGTTAACATTATACTCTTCAATGCTGCATTAAAGCTCCGTGCGTCTTCAAAATAACTTTCTTGAAACTTGCTAATTCTATTTTCAATTTTATTCTTATAAATTGAGGAGTCTAAGTGGCTATAATATTTATTTGTCTTCGCAGGCTTGTAAAATCTGGGAATACATAACGAAGCTTTTACGACTTTGTGGTCCGACAGAAAAGGAAACTTTCTTACAACTTCCACATCAAGGAACAAATCCTTTCTCTCGCCTAGTATGAAATCTATCTCATTTTTATATTTAGCATCAGGAGACAGCCATGTCCATTTGTTGCCTTTTCTCTTCTTAAAAAACGAGTTCATTATTTTCATGTTATTTTCTTTGCAGAAGCACAAAAGTCTCGTTCCTCTGTCGTTCCTGGTCCCGTACCCGTAGGGCCCTAGCTCTTTCTCTTCCAAACTTTCTTTTGTTCCCACTTGACTGTTCAGATCACCTAATATTATAACATAATTCTTTTTATTATTTCTTGCCTCTAGTAAGCATTGGCTCAGATCCTTGTAGAAGGCTTCCACTGCTTGCTCAGCATGTTGAGCCGTGGGTGCATATACTTGGATGAGAGACAAATATTTATTTTCTCCTAAACTGATCCGGAGTGTAGCTATTCTATCCGATGCCGGTTTAAACTCTATTACATTGCGCGCTGTTTCTTCATTTACTAGAAAGCCTACACCTCGTTGATCGTTACCCTCTCCGTAGTGCATCAATGTTAATCCTGACTTGAGTTTCGTTATCCTCTCTCCTTTCCTCCTGACTTCCGCTAAGCCTAATACTTCAATTTTCGAAGCTCGGAAAGCTTCTTCTAATTCGTGCAGTCTCCATGCCGCCGATAAAGTCCTAACGTTGAGAGTTGCGATATTAAATTGTCTTTTTTTCTTCTTTGGTAGCTTCCCTGTAATTTTATTTATTGGGAGGTTTTGGTCATAATCCCCCTCGCTGACCATGCTTTCTGGAAGATGTGAGTCCTTTAACTTTTTTGCTCTTTTATAATTTTCACGATCCTGATCTAGGACGAAAAAATGTCTCTAAGGATCCCCTCGCGTTTGAGTGTTCCCGAGGAACCCTACTTTTTTTTTATTACTTTTTTCTGAGAGCTGTTATTGTTATTGGGAGATATACTTAAATTTCTTTTTGGTCTCTCTGTATTGCTGTCCCTTTTTCTTTGCTCAAAGTCTTTTACGATAAGTTTGTCATATCTTAAAATGGCAAATTTTCCAGTCTCTCCTGCTTCGATCAGATCCCGCTGTAATTCTCTTCTCTTTTCTCTTACCTTTCTTGAAAAATCCTCGGTAATATAAACCTCTGTATTTTTTAGTTTCCGCTTATTTCTTAGGGTCTCCATTTTTCTTAGTTGCGTTGTAAAGGTAACTAAGACAGGTCTTGGTTTATCAGTATTTGGTTTCCCCATCTTCTAACCATATCTATCTCGTAAGTAGAAATTAGATGTCCCTATTTATTTAATAATTATTTTTAGGTAGGTCAATTAGGGTAAAAGTAAGTAAGAGTTAACAACTCATAGTAGTTAAAAACTGGCTATATTTCGTCCCCCTCCGGGACATAATCATGCCTAAAACATCATTACATATAATTAACAATTTTGTTTTAAATAGGATTTTTATAAAAAAGAAGAACACTTAACTTATTTAAACATTGAAAATTAAAATTAACATTGAGATCATTACCTTATCATGGGAGGAATTAGTCACATATACTCAAACAAAGTTGGTATTGTCAAAATGAGAAGTGGAAAATACATTAAATAAATACTCCTTCACACATAGATCCATAGACAGTTTTAAAAACTTAAAAAAGATTTAAAAAGATAAACTTTAACAAATAACAAAACATATGAACATAGAAAATGGTAACTCCAGAGGTAACCAAAATGAACCTTTCTTTTTTAATTTTGGTTGTATGACAATTATTATTAAAAAAAAAATTGAATAGAAAATTTTTAGATTGTAGTAAAATATATAATATTTTTTAGCATTTTTTTTATATATTAAAAGGAATATTAAATATTTTTAAAGCATAAATTGTTATAGATTTAGGCGGGAGTTATGATTTGAAAATATTTAAATTTTATGGTGTATGTAGATTAACTTATAAGGGGTGATAGTTAAGGGAGGTTTGTAGATAGGTGGCAAACATAAAAGTGACTGATTTTAATTATTTTTTATGTTAAGGATGGCAGCATAATATTTATTTATATCCTTTGAGTCGTTCTTAAAATTTATGGAGTTATTAGTCATGGCTATAAATGCAGCTTCAAGGTATTTTCTTTTTGAATCATTTCTTTCTACACCTAGAATAGTTATGCTGTCTTTATTGATCTGATGATTCAGGTTAGCGGAATGAATAGCTATGGCAGTTTTTCCATTTTTGGCTTGTATATCGTAAGAGTGTTGTTTTATTCTGCTTTCAAGATTTTGTATAGTTTCTCCAATATATACCTTGTCACAATCTTTACAATCGATTTTGTAAATGACATTAGTTTTTTTTAATTTTTCGGTTTTGTCTTTTAAGTTGTTGTGGAATTTATCTATTATTTTATTTGTAGGTTTTAGTCCGAATTTTACATTTTCACAATCAAATTCTTTAAAGGTTTTTTGTATGTTCTCAGATAGTCCTTTTATGTATGTGAGAGATTTGTAAAAATGGGTATTTTCTATGTTGTCATTACTAGAGTTGTTAGTTAATGCAATGTGCCAACATTTATTAATGAGATTTCGGGGGTAACTATTTTTTTCCAGTTTTTTGTAAATTATATTTTTAAGGGCAGGAATGAATTTATTATCTGTGAGTGCAATAGATTTTTTCATTAGGTTTAATATGGTATTTCTTTTTTGGTAGAAGGGATGATGAGAGAGATAATTTAAAAATATGCCTTTTTTGATGTCTTTTTCATACCAAATAGTAGAAATACGTCCGTCAATTTCCTTAGACAGAGTTAGGTCTAAATAATTTATTCTATTATTATTCTCTCTTTCTATAGTGAAGGAAATGTGTTTATTTTGTAGATTAAATAAGTTGAAAGTTTCATCAGTATAAGATTTTTTTGTTATTAATAACAGGTCGTCTACATATTTGCCGATAAATTTAGGTTTTAATTTTAATTTTTTAATAACTTGGTTAATGAGTTCGTTTGTGAAAATACCGCTAAGATTAGTTGAAATACTAGAACCCATAGGAGTACCATTAAGTTGTCTGAACAAGTTATTGTTATATAGAATGTAATTGTTTCCACAAATAAATTTAATTACTTCAAGGTAGGTGTTTTTACATTTTATATTGGTATGTGGTAGTATTAAATCCCAATTGTTTTGGATGATTTTATATACTTCAGGTAGTGGGATGCTAGTAAATAAGGCTTTTATATCCAGTGATATAATTTCATCATCACTGTCCAATTTTATATTTTGTAAGGCATTTTTTATGTCAATAGAATTTTTAAAATCATAAATGTTATTTTTACAGAGATGATTCAGGGTTGGGTTTATCAATTTTGTTAATTTTTCAGTGGGGGCATTATTGTTACTGACTATGGGTCTAAGAGGGATGTTGTCTTTATGGGTTTTGGGTAAGCCATAAATTTTAGCAAAGTTACAATTGTTAATATTTAATTTAGTTTTTTCGTCTTTATTTATAAATTTTTTATCAAAATCCCTAGGTCACAACTTTAATTTACCCTATAGTAAAAACAATAAAGATATTCTAAAATTAATCATAGATATTGAAGAATGTTTAAACAATTTAAAGACCAGTGATAACCATAAAAATGCTCTTCGAAGTCATCTAATAACTAAAATTATGAACTTCCAAAATAAAACTAAAACCCAAAATTTTCCAATCGGTTCTGTACATAAGCAAATTTTGATAGATGCCAAACTTACTAACAAGTTCCTTAGACAAAATAAAGATATTATTATAACTCGAGCTGATAAAAGCAACATTACTATAATCATGACTAAAGACATTTATGAGGATAAAATGAATTCCTTATTAAGCGATAATAGCCTTTATAGAATAATAAGATGTAACCCCGAAAATAAGCTCGAAGAAATCAAAAAAGAATATAAAAAATTATTACAAAAACTGTTTGATAAAAAATTTATAAATAAAGACGAAAAAACTAAATTAAATATTAACAATTGTAACTTTGCTAAAATTTATGGCTTACCCAAAACCCATAAAGACAACATCCCTCTTAGACCCATAGTCAGTAACAATAATGCCCCCACTGAAAAATTAACAAAATTGATAAACCCAACCCTGAATCATCTCTGTAAAAATAACATTTATGATTTTAAAAATTCTATTGACATAAAAAATGCCTTACAAAATATAAAATTGGACAGTGATGATGAAATTATATCACTGGATATAAAAGCCTTATTTACTAGCATCCCACTACCTGAAGTATATAAAATCATCCAAAACAATTGGGATTTAATACTACCACATACCAATATAAAATGTAAAAACACCTACCTTGAAGTAATTAAATTTATTTGTGGAAACAATTACATTCTATATAACAATAACTTGTTCAGACAACTTAATGGTACTCCTATGGGTTCTAGTATTTCAACTAATCTTAGCGGTATTTTCACAAACGAACTCATTAACCAAGTTATTAAAAAATTAAAATTAAAACCTAAATTTATCGGCAAATATGTAGACGACCTGTTATTAATAACAAAAAAATCTTATACTGATGAAACTTTCAACTTATTTAATCTACAAAATAAACACATTTCCTTCACTATAGAAAGAGAGAATAATAATAGAATAAATTATTTAGACCTAACTCTGTCTAAGGAAATTGACGGACGTATTTCTACTATTTGGTATGAAAAAGACATCAAAAAAGGCATATTTTTAAATTATCTCTCTCATCATCCCTTCTACCAAAAAAGAAATACCATATTAAACCTAATGAAAAAATCTATTGCACTCACAGATAATAAATTCATTCCTGCCCTTAAAAATATAATTTACAAAAAACTGGAAAAAAATAGTTACCCCCGAAATCTCATTAATAAATGTTGGCACATTGCATTAACTAACAACTCTAGTAATGACAACATAGAAAATACCCATTTTTACAAATCTCTCACATACATAAAAGGACTATCTGAGAACATACAAAAAACCTTTAAAGAATTTGATTGTGAAAATGTAAAATTCGGACTAAAACCTACAAATAAAATAATAGATAAATTCCACAACAACTTAAAAGACAAAACCGAAAAATTAAAAAAAACTAATGTCATTTACAAAATCGATTGTAAAGATTGTGACAAGGTATATATTGGAGAAACTATACAAAATCTTGAAAGCAGAATAAAACAACACTCTTACGATATACAAGCCAAAAATGGAAAAACTGCCATAGCTATTCATTCCGCTAACCTGAATCATCAGATCAATAAAGACAGCATAACTATTCTAGGTGTAGAAAGAAATGATTCAAAAAGAAAATACCTTGAAGCTGCATTTATAGCCATGACTAATAACTCCATAAATTTTAAGAACGACTCAAAGGATATAAATAAATATTATGCTGCCATCCTTAACATAAAAAATAATTAAAATCAGTCACTTTTATGTTTGCCACCTATCTACAAACCTCCCTTAACTATCACCCCTTATAAGTTAATCTACATACACCATAAAATTTAAATATTTTCAAATCATAACTCCCGCCTAAATCTATAACAATTTATGCTTTAAAAATATTTAATATTCCTTTTAATATATAAAAAAAATGCTAAAAAATATTATATATTTTACTACAATCTAAAAATTTTCTATTCAATTTTTTTTTTAATAATAATTGTCATACAACCAAAATTAAAAAAGAAAGGTTCATTTTGGTTACCTCTGGAGTTACCATTTTCTATGTTCATATGTTTTGTTATTTGTTAAAGTTTATCTTTTTAAATCTTTTTTAAGTTTTTAAAACTGTCTATGGATCTATGTGTGAAGGAGTATTTATTTAATGTATTTTCCACTTCTCATTTTGACAATACCAACTTTGTTTGAGTATATGTGACTAATTCCTCCCATGATAAGGTAATGATCTCAATGTTAATTTTAATTTTCAATGTTTAAATAAGTTAAGTGTTCTTCTTTTTTATAAAAATCCTATTTAAAACAAAATTGTTAATTATATGTAATGATGTTTTAGGCATGATTATGTCCCGGAGGGGGACGAAATATAGCCAGTTTTTAACTACTATGAGTTGTTAACTCTTACTTACTTTTACCCTAATTGACCTACCTAAAAATAAATACATATCTATCTCGTTTAACGGCACCTCTATTTTTAAAGCTTGTTTGAATAAATCGCATACTGCATGTACAAGCTTTGCTACATCACACTATTCTAGTCCATGTATGATAATATTTTTCCTTCTTGTTTCTCTCTCCAAGTCGTGCAATCGTAAGTTGTGCTCCATAACTAACTCTTTAGTTTCCCTAAAATTTTTATTGAAGTTATTAACAAGCTCTTCAGTTTGTTTTTTTAATTCTAACTTCATTTCTTCTTTGAATTTTATCATTATCTCTTTTAATTCTTCCATATCTTTAAGTGATATAAGTGTTACTATTACTTGTTTGTTTTATATATTATTCTTAGTGAACTCTTCGTGGATTTTATTTAATATACTTTATTCGTTAGATGTTTATAAATATGTTTGCTGCCTGAGGATCGAACCCGGAATTTTCTCTGCTTGAACAGCGATAAAAAATATGTCCAGCGGTTGAGAAATGAATCCTCGAAGTCCGAGATTCCAATCTTTGACCTAACCAACTGCGCTAGGGAAGCACCTTCAGACAGCTGCCTCTGGTATATGTAGAGCTGTTTGTGGGAAGAGTCAAGGTCAATCAGTAATTATCTTATCAACAATTTAGGCAGGTTAAAACCACGTTATTAAGTATATTTAAAATTTTATTAAGAAAATGCTGAGAAATATCAAGAGTACTCACCTACCAAATTTCTTTTATAGCGTGATAGACAAGATGGATATGCTATATAACACTGCACTAAACTGATAGTAAAACGAGTCTGATGTAAGGCTTAAATTATCACTTTCTATAAAACTAAAAATATCTATGGATTAATATAATCCCTCACTAAAGAAACACTCTTACGAGTAGAACAAATCACTACTTAATTAGTTTTCAAAAAAAGAAACTTGAAGAAAAATGTTTTGTAAAGTAAATAAACTATCAAAAATCCAAGAGACGATGTGCCCACTGTTCCTACTAGGTTATCACTCAATAATATTCTAATATAATTATAATATTCTTACTAAAAACAAATCTGGCCTGTTTCATTAACAATATAACTATAATTCAATAAATATTTCATAACAAGAAAAATAACAACAAATTCGTTATCATTTGATATCTAAATCAAACTTCTATTTTTATTAAAGTTTCTTTCCTTTACCATTATTTCTTTTTTAAGCTTAGTACTGATTATTGCTTCCGAGCTTACCGAAGGTAACGGAAGCATTGTGTTTTTATTGCGTTTGTCTTCAGTCGTATTTTTCTAGTTTCGCCAATTAAGTTATTTTAAATTTTTTTCTATTTCTTTTGTATTTGGTTTCTCCTTTGATTAAATCCAGTTTTCTTCCCTTGAAATTGTTAAAAACATTTTTAATCGTTGGAGAAAACAGCTATATAGAAGGGAAGTCACCTTGTCAAATTCCATTTATCGCGTTAATGGAATATTTCTTTTACCTGATATCCTTGGGCCTATACTCTAGGTCCTAGGTCCTAAATAATCTTATCATACATGGAGTCTCGCGGTACATGAGCCACAAATATGTCCTTCCTTATTTATTTTATCTTCTTCGATTTCAATTTAATTCTAATTAAGATGTTTTTGTTTTTATTTGATAATTATAATAAATAATAATTACATTATTTAAATGGGGAACTGTAAATTGCACCTTTTTTTTGAACGAAGTAAATCTAAGTATGTAAATTGCACCACTACCTTGAAACAATGTTAGTAAAATAGTGTAAATTGCACCACTAAATGTCCCTTTGTCTAACTTAATGATAGGACTAATGTATTTTGTTACATAAGTGTGATGTTCATTTGTCCCAAAATAGATTGGACTAAATCTCCCTTTGTCTTTTTTGATTTTTAGGCTAACAGATTTTGTCACTTTCAATCAAAGAAATGTGCTATTTCTTTGTCCCAATGTACATTGTACAAAATAATTTTACTTACGATGGAACCATTGAAAAGAGGTTGAAAGGAATTGGTGCAATTTACATAGTTCGACCTACCTCGTTCTGGAAGGCAGTGGTGCAATTTACACTATTTTCCTTACCTCGTTTTGAGAAGTAGTGGTGCAATTTACTCTGTTTCTCTTACTTCGTAAAACATTCTCTTTTATTTCTGCTAAAAAAAATTGTGAAATTTGCATATACCCATTTAAATGATAATAATTAATTATAATAAATAATGATTATATAAATTAATTATTTAAAATAATTTGTGGTCAGTTTATATTTTGACCATGCTTCTTAATTTAGGAAATGAAGAAGCACCAGCTTTCTCGCAATGGATCACAAATTCATTAAATTGAACGTCCGCTGACTTATGCCACTGCAAGGAGAACAATAGTCCAAGCCATAAAACAGCACACAAGTTTGGAGTAAAATAGAATTGCTGCAGGCAGAAAATAGGAAGCGCTCGCAGACAAGAAAAACCGCATCCCAATGAATCTCCCAAGAAATCAGACTGTGACATGCTTTAGATTACTTACGCATGACGGATAGGAATTAAAGATTCTGCCCTTAGCACATTATGTGGAGTAAGTGAAATGGATGGCGAACACCTAACAACATGTACATCCATGGCAGATATAGTCAGGAACACCGATGAAACAGAATATTCGTATAAAGCTAAAATATATTAGACTGCTCGTCGCCGTATAGCTGAATCGGCTGCAAACCGGCAGGGTGTAGAATAAAAAAAAAAAAAATTGACCAATTATTATCATTCAAAATATCAGATCGTGATTTGCAGTGTGACTTCTGATAAGATAGTCGTTAAAGTGCATATTCTTAGCGGTACCTTTCAAAATGATGATATAAAAGTTGATCTAATAGTTCGTTCTTTTGATTAAGCCGTTGGAAATTCTTTTAGCGAATTTTCAAAGAAAATTACGCTATTGCAATGGCTTCAAAATTTTTGTAATGCGAATTTTTGAAAAATTTTTTGATGGAAATCCGTTTTAGACCATTCTGAATCGATTCCTGAAATTTAACACTTTTTTTATGTATGTATGTATATATGTATGTATATATGTATGTATATATGTATGTATATATGTATGTATATATGTATGTATATATGTATGTATATATGTATATATGTGTCACTCCAGACGATATCTCCCCTTGGGATGCACTTTAAAATTTCAAACAAATTTTAAAATGTCAATAATATCAAAAGAAAGGATGAGTTCGTTGGCCAGAATTTTTGGAGTCCATTTAGGGGTCAAATTTTGACCATATAGGGTCAAAAAACGTGTTTTTTCCATTTTACCCCCCTTTATGTGAAAATATGATAAAAGTGTAAATAACAACAATTACTGTACTCTTAAAGAGCTTTCCAACGACATGCATCTTGAAGAGTAAATACTATTTTGACTTTTGTACCCCGTACCCCTGTGTACCAATTTTTTTTCAAATTCTAAACCAAAATTTTCCTATATTATCATAAGCCAATAAAACGCAGATTTCTTTGAAAATTCGCTCATTAAGTCATGGTGCATGACTGGACTTTTTTGCCTAGAAATGATTGATCTTGTTTTGAAATCTACTCATTTGTTAATCTTATTATAACAGTGGAATAATTTTATTTGGTTAATTATACTTATTTGTCAGATTGATTTGTACATTATGTTTTATAATAGTATAGTGTGTAATTAAATTATTGTGTAATGGTATAATAGTTGGTAGCAAATAATATGGAAAGCATAACTGTGGATGCAGGATGCAGGTGATATTGCACTTTACCGCAGGTTTGGTTATGACAAACAAACTAATAATGCTTTCAGATAAACATCTTCGTTTATATCTGTGAAACGATCTGGCACACTGTTGAACTAATTGAGCCTTCCAAAGCTACTAAGAGGGATTATTGCCTATTGTTAGAAAGCTGTGGGTGCTGCGAAGCGTTTAATCTTTGGATCCCAGTCATAATTTGGTTATCATTAGATAATTCAATTACATAGTTGCAGAGAAGAAAGGATTTAGGTCGACTAAGTTGGAGGGGGGTTCATGATAGGACTGGGCAATGCCAAGGTCCGAGAGACATGACTGTGTGCGGCTTGGTGAAGACAAACAAAGTGATTAGTGTCCGTAGTTATTGGTGTCCCTTTTCCCCAGAACAGTGTCCCGTTGCTTGTAGACCCCTGTCCTGTCATCCACAAAGCCCTTCTCCCTACGGACTGAGGGCCCTCTCCGTCTCGTCTGACCCCTGCTCAATTCCAAAAGCTTCTAATTACATCTTGGCATTTCTCTTTCGACCGGTTTCGAGATCCCCTCCTCTTTGGTAAAGATAACCTCCCAACTGTTATCCGATAAAAGGAAAACCGAGGGGACGAAGGAAAAGTTTATCTTGTTTGGAAGCAATATGCCTCGGCAGTTTCTGGTCTCAATCACCTCCTAACTCTCTGGGTCCCAGGGTGGCTAGGCCAGCCTGTGGTCCTCGAGCTAGCACAAGGGGAGTGCCCATATTCCAGTCACTGTCTCAGGGTATAATCCACTCAACTTCCATAACGTCATCTCTTTAAATTTTATTGCCCATAATTGAACACTTACAAACTTATCATCTTTCCTCTTTTGATCCCTTGAATTACTACATTCTAATTGGAACGACCTATAATCCTATAAGAATAATCTATTTACGGTCTAAAGAACATTCTATTCTCCTGTCTACTTAAGAGTTTCTAGACAACTAAATTGATTTCGTACAAATGGTTTTAAATGTGTATTTCAGTCATACATGCTTTTGTGAAGTTTTGTATTAATTAATTTAAAAAAGAAAAACAATACTTTTCCGTAGGTAAAGAAAAGTAAATAAAGTTTAATCTAACATCTATTTATTATTTTTAATATAAGTGGTAATAAATTTTATCTTAGTATCCAAAATATAAAATTAAAAGTTAAATCATCACTATAATTTGCAGTTGAGTTTATAGAAATAAATAAAAACGTTTCTTCTCCAAAGTTACGAGTAAATACGAAGGCGGCACGGTTCGAGCCCCTTGTCTTGGGTAAATGTTATCTCCTAACCGAAGGGCAGAGGGAAAAGTTTATCATGTTTGGAAGGAGGTAATTTTTAGTGGTAGGAAGAAGTAAAGATTTATCACACAAATATTTCAGTACAAATTATTGCTTCTGAGCTTACCTAGGGTAACGGAAGCTATGTGATCGTTCCGAAGAAGAAAAATATTTTTTGAAATCTTTTTCAGACATCAGGAAACATTTTTGTTTCCACGTCTGTCTATCGGTCTGTCACTTAATTTTTTCGAACCAAACATATCTTAAAAACTACTCGTCCGATTTTAGTGAAATTTGGATGGTAGATCATAATTAAATTAGCCCAATGTTGGTCCCATGTATGAGGCTTCCGTTATCTTCGGAAAAATTCTTGTCTCCGATTTTGAAATTCCAAGACAGAAATCCGTTTCAGACATCAGGGAACATTTTTGGTTCCGTGTCTGTCTGTCTGTCGGTCTATCACTCAATTTTTGCGGACCAACGTATCTTAAAAACTACTCGTCCTCGTCCTATATTAATCAAATTTGAAAAGGAGATCATAATTAGCCCATTGTTGGTCCCATATAAGTTTCAACCTTCTGGACCCATATATTTATTTTCTACATGTGCACAAATGTACATTTATTTACCATATCTTCAAAAGTACTCATCTGATTTTTATGAAATTTGGATTGTGTGTCGAAAGTAGCACACAGATTAATTTAAACCGTCTGCGCTTTTACAACTACGAATGACCAATGAACTCGATTAAAAGAGAGGCATTAACATTGTCCATGGTAAATGAGGAAGTTTTAAGGATTCAGCAAAATTTGTGAGTACATAATATACAGTTAGGACCAGATAACTCATTGATCTCTTATACATGTTCATATTCAATATTAGTTGAAGTAATCTTATCAATTGGTTAAGTGGCGTTCTAAATGACCAATCACATGTGAAACCTAACCCTTCCTAGTAATCTTAACGTGCCACTAAAACTTTAGCAGTAGACGTAATGTAGGTAATTAAAGCCAATATCCATTTTATAGGCAACTGAAGTTCGATAACAATGTGGGAAAAGGATGTGTTCAAACTTAGGGCGATTATAATAAGGGTGATATTCCCATTAACTAGCAGTGTCAATGAACAGACAAGAAGGGTCATCCGGCTTGATAGTTGGCAACTCAAAGCGGACCAGAGCCGATACGATTCTACTACTGATTATGATTATAGTTTAAATAAATGTCATGCATGCTAAATCTTTCAGGTAATGCATTTCCTTATCTTCCAATGTTACATACAAAATAGAAACGAAGAGATTAATGTATGTTTTAGCACCGTGAATGGCTTTTTTGAAACGAAGTTCCTTATGACACGTTACAGCGACTGGAGCCTTGGAGTTAATACGAAAAAACGACTGTCACAAAACCGACCGTCACGAAATCTTTCGATGATGATAACTTGAGTAAAAGATGACCGATTTAGTTAAAATTTGGTTCTCATGTTCATTTTACCATTGTCCAGGACATGTTCGTTGAAAATCGTTACCACCCAAGCGTTCGCGCGAAACGCTCGCGTAAACTTAAGTTTCAATTGTAAAATTGGAATATCAGGTCGGGAAACATTTTTAACTTCATCTATTCAATGAGACAAACAACTTTTTTTAAATAATTTTTTTTAGAGGAACCAAACCGCTATGAAGTGATAAAGATCGCTAAATTATTTAAAGCGGACCTAAACATTTAAAATAGAGAATCCAACGTTTTTACCGATATCTTACGCTCTAACGTAACGATTTTAATAAAACTTCATCCACATCGTCTAAAGTACAATTGAAACAGGCATGTAAAATTTTAACCTGTGTATTAAAATGTACATTTTAATAATATAAGCAGAAGTTTTTGTGTTGTGAAGTGATATATTTTATAATATTTTAAACTGAGGCTGGGTAGGTAGGGAACTGGACCGTTCCCTTTACAACCACTACAACCACCCTCTTAACTATAAACTCATCATGAATAACTTTTTTTCTCAATATTCAATACATATTTATTGTAAGACGCTCGCTTCATTGAAAAAAAATAAATAAAAAAATAAAATGAAAACAGTATAAGTAGTAAGTTACTTCTAATTTTGTCTAGGATTCAAGAGGTAGTAGGATTTGAGCTTAGACGTGTATAAATCTGACGATTCTCATTCACGTCTAAACCACATGAGATTGGTTGAGGGAAGAAATAAATCCACGTTAAAAGAAGTAAAAGAATTTTGAATGAAAGATAATTTAGTCTCCTTTTCTTTTTGAAAAAAAAAACCATTTTATAGGGACATTCTCTAAGCTGTGAAGAAGATTAAAATAGTATTACCTGTTCTTGTATTCCAACTCTTTGAAGATTTGTAAAGGTAGGATTGATTTTCTCAACTTGTCTGGGTTCCTGTGTTTTTGAGGAAAGGAATGTTTAAGATTAGGCTTGTATTACCAAGTCCTCTGTAACTCGTCCCTAATATCATGCCTTCTTGATCTAACAGATTTAACTAAAAACAAAATGATTTAATTAAACATCATTTCCTATTATTTATTGAAAAAAGTAAATTAAAATACAAAATCGATCGGACTAACTTGTACAAAACTTATTCACATAAATATCGATACTGAATTTAATCCTATTAAAATTTAAACTTTTTTTAAACATATTACGATTTGAATATTTTCCTTCCGAGCTTACCAAAGGTAACGGAAGCTATATAATCTAAGAAGAACGAAACATTTTAGGTCTCCGATTTCAAAAATTCCAAGACTGAAATCCGTTTCAGACATCAGGGAACATTTTTGGTTCCGTGTCTGTCTGTCGGTCTGTCACTCAATTTTTGCGAACCAACATATCTCAAAAACTTCTCGTCCGATTTTATTGAAAATTGGATGGTAGGTCATAATTAGCCCACTGTTGGTCACATATAAGTTTCAACCTTCTGCACCCATTTGTTTCTCTTCCACATGCGCATAAACATAAACTTATTTACACTTATATCTTCAAAAGTACTTATCTGATTTTTATGAAATTTTGATGGTTTGTCGAAAGTAGCCTGGTGATAGGCCCCAGATTAATTCCAACCGTCTACACTCTTTAAATTGTGCTAGATTGATACTTTAATTCATGTGAAAAATAAAAACAATTGTGACAAGTTTAAATAACGAGTGGGAAATTGAATATATTAGACATCAATAGGTTGTAAAAGTATAAAATCATTAACTAATACAAAATAGGACGCGAGGAAGCTATGTGCCACATGAATTGGCAGACTATTTTTAATAAAAATAGTGGGAACTATCTATTGAGTAATATTTTTTAACGTTAAGTTTTTGTGCTAGCACCTAAAATTTAGAGTTAAAATTAATTTGTAGTTTTTGTCTAGGCCTTAATAAGTAAGGCAAATTTAATCGAAATTGGCCCAGTATAGTTTAGACTAGAGACGAATGAATACAGAGGACAGACTTCAGACAGAAATATTTTAAAAACTACATTTTTCGATTCACTTTTTTGCACCTTAAAACGAGTACATCCATCAAATTCTAAACCGTCTTTCTTGCACCACCGCAATACTTTCTCTCTATATATTCTACGTTTATGAGAAGGTTTTATTTTCCTCTTCTCCTTTCGGTTTCGTTTTGTTTTATCCAACTTTTATTTTTAGAGAAGAGTTTTTCTATTTTTTTACTTTTTATTTTTAAAAGGAAAATAAAAAGAGTTGGGAAATTTCAATTAAAAGGTTGGCAATACCACTGACAGTAGGCAGTGAAAATAAAGGATAACGCTTAAGGTAAGAAAAAAGAAAAGAATCATTAGGTAAAGAGGTGGTGCTTAGGTCCCAGGACCAATCTGCTTAAAATATCCTTCCAGCAACTCTTTAGACTTATCTAAAGAACAAAAATGGTTTCACTTTTCGCCACTTCAATATATATATATATATATATAATTCTTATTTTTGTACTTCTTTTTTAATAGAAACTAACGCAAAACACCTTCTACAGGAAGCAATATCCGAAATTAAAATATTTAGATGGTTTAAATTTTTCGTTGAATAAGATGCGTTATTAATACAACCTCTAATATTCAGTGCATTTTGTTTGTAGTTCATTTTTGTAGGTATAAAAATGAAAAACATTTCATTTATCACTATTAGCATACTCTATAGAATTACTATAGCTACTATAGAATTAGCACACTCGCTAATTCTCGGCTGAAACCAAGGCCCTTACATTATCCTTGACGTTGGTTCGAATCCCAGCGAGGAAAGATATGTTTGACACTGATGATTATATCAAGTGGATGTGATTTTTGAAATGGAAGACCTAAAATTTTTTCGTTCTTCGTAACGATCACATAACTTCGGTAGGGGAGACCGGGGACGGTTGAAACATTTTTTACAAAATCGCTTCCTGCAAAAACATTTTATCCTCACTGTATTTGACAGTGGGCCTTAATTGAACTTAAGTTATCAGACTAGAAATGGATGAGGTTATAGTAAGATTATCTGCATTACAAAAATATTTATAGGCATTTTAAAATTCAGGAAAAATGTTTCAACCGACCCCATACCAGGGGTGGTTGTAACAGTTATTGGGGTTAGTTGTAACACTAACAGAATAAAGAGAATTATGTTAGAAATAATTATGTATCGAGTCAAAATCACAGTACATAAAGCAAAATAATTGAAAAATTGGCCATACGCAGAATAATAGGTGTTTAAGATAAATGAAACAATAATAAATATTCTAAATGTAATTTGTATAATATATTTTGTAGTTCAAGGTTAATTAACATGAAAACTAATAAAATTTGACGAAAGTAAAAAAAAAAAATTTAATTTAAATTATTTAAATGAAGCGTTAAAGTTTATTTGGAAATTTCATACTTTTAGCCAGCTGGTAACTTAATTGAAGCGAGCGTAGCGAGCTTCCTACATTCAACGAAATATGCTCCGTGTCTGTCTGTCTGTCTGTCTGTCAGTAACGTTCACGCGTGTGACAATAACTTGAGTAAAAGTTGACCGATTTAGTTGAAATTAGGTATACATGATCCTCTTACTAATACTCAGGCTAAGTTCGTTGGACAGCGTGATCCGTCCAAGAGTTCGCGCGCAACGCTCGCGTAAACGAGAGGTTCAAAAATTAAATTGGAATTTCAGGACGGAAAAAGATTCTATCATCATCTATTCGATGAGACGAACATTTTTTTCAAATAACATTTTTTAGTAAAACCAACAGCGACACCGCTATGAATTAATAAAGATCGCTAAAACTATTAAAGCGGGCGTAAACGTTTAAAATAGAGAAAACAACCTTTTTACCGATATCTTACGTTCTAACGTAACGATTTTAATAAAACTTCATAGGCACCATCTGATGCACAATTGAAACAGGCATGCAAAATTTCAATTTGATACATGCAGTAGTTTGTTTGTAGCAAAGAGATACAAATTATAAATATTGAAATAGAGATGTGTGGTTAAAAGAATAGTAAAAATGCGGGGTGGTTCCCTTACTACTAGCCGCTGCACTACTACCAGACCCATTATCTATCAAGTCATCATGATTCACAATAATCTTTTTTTTCAATATTCAATACCTATTTATTACTATACGCTCGCTTCAATGATAGAGCCACGCGATGCCTAGTTGTAAACATTGTTACAACCGTACCCAGACGTGTTTTAAAAATGTTGTCGTCATAACCTCCGAAATAAACAATTTAGATAAAAAAGAATTTCACCTGTTGAACTTCCATAACCAAAGTTCTTACGTTAAAAACTATCATAACCACAACTATTTTAGTTTTGGATAAAAAAGCAAAAGAGTAGCAACAAAAATACTTACTTTTGGACGCGAAAACACAATACCCCCTCTCAGAAACTTATGATAAACTCGAAACTACACCAAACACAAAAGTTCAGATTCCGCCACGGAAGCCGCGTCCCTTTTCCTTAGTTGTTCCCAAATATCGCTAATTTTTTCCACCCATTAGTTGGGCTGTTTCAACCTTCCCCGGTCTCCCCAAATCTTGGAAGCAAAATATTATGCTTAAAGAAATGTTAAATTATAAATTTATGAAATTTCATTTAATAGGATTTAATTCAGTATCGATATTTCTATGAATAAGTTTTGTACGAGTTTGTCAGATGGATTTTGTCTTTTAATTACCTTTATTCAATAAATGTTAGGAACTGTTCTTTAATTAAATCATTTTGTTTTTAGTTAAATCTGTTAGATCAAGAAGACATGATATTAGGGACGAGTTACAGAGGACTTAATAATTCAAGCCTAATCTTAAACATTCCTTTCCTCAAAAACACAGGAACCCAGACAAGTTGAGATAATCAATCCTACCTTTACAAATCTTCAAAGAGTTGGAATACAAGAACATGTAATACTATTTTAATCTTCTTCACAGCTTAGAGAATTTCCCTATAAAATGCTTGATTTCTTCTAAAAGGAAAAGAGACTAAATTATCTTTCGTTCAAAATTCTTTAACTTCTTCTAACGTGAATTTATTTCTTCCCTCAACCAATCTCATATGGTTAAGACGTGAATAAGAATGGTCAGATTTATATTCCCCTGCTGAGCTCGAATCCTACTACCTATTGTAATTATTATATTTATTTAGGTGAAAACAAGGTTTGTAGATGATAATTTAAAGAAATAAGTCTTTCTATATCCTTGTACGATATAAACTTGTTATTTTTAAAGTAGTTCTCATTTTCTCTAGTCAATAATCGCAATAAAAAAGCCATTCACAGTGTTTGACCATACATGAATATCTTTGTTTTTACTTTGTACTGTAACATTCGAAGATAAGGAAATGCATTACCTGAAAGATTTAGAATGCATGAAATTTAAACTATTATCAGTAGTAGAATTGAACAACACAAGACAAGACACCACAAGAACAAGAAGCCGAGACACCAGAACCTCCTCCAGAAGATAACTCACCACAAGAACAAGAAGCCGAGACACCAGAACCTCCTCCAGAAGATAACTCACCACAAGAACAAGAAGCCGAGACACCAGAACCTCCTCCAGAAGATAACTCACCACAAGAACAAGAAGCCGAGACACCAGAACCTCCTCCAGAAGATAACTCACCACAAGAACAAGAAGCCGAGACACCAGAACCTCCTCCAGAAGATAACTCACCTCAAGAACAAGAAGCCGAGACACCAGAACCTCCTCCAGAAGATAACTCACCACAAGAACAAGAAGCCGAGACACCAGAACCTCCTCCAGAAGATAACTCACCACAAGAACAAGAAGCCGAGACACCAGAACCTCCTCCAGAAGATAAATCACCACAAGAACAAGAAGCCGAGACATTAGAACCTCCTCCAGAAGATAACTCACCACAAGAACAAGAAGCCGAGACACCAGAACCTCCTCCAGAAGATAACTCAGCTCAAGAACAAGAAGCCGAGACACCAGAACCTCCTCCAGAAGATAACTCACCACAAGAACAAGAAGCCGAGACACCAGAACCTCCTCCAGAAGATAACTCACCACAAGAACAAGAAGCCGAGACACCAGAACCTCCTCCAGAAGATAACTCACCACAAGAAAAATCCGAAACAGACCCAAAAAAGAAACGTGATGGAAAAGAAGAGGATGTACGTGATGATTTTCAACTACAAGCAGATTAAACTTTAAATTTAACCACTTTTCCTGAAGTACTATAATGTACATGCTCATTCTAGATCTGGTAGATCTATAAAACAACCTAGAAGTAAGTAACTATTCTTTTTTTTTTTTTAATTTTTATAGTAAATTTTTTTTTTTAAATTACTTTTAAGTTTTGATTAATATTAAAATAGTTGTAATATATCCCCACTCTATATAATTTGTTATTTAACTCTATTAGATTTAAATAAATTCAGTCTAGAAACTATAGCCACAGTGTTCACTCCTTAGACTCCACTCCACACATCACAGAAACGACGGATCAAAAATTCCTTTCTTAGCAGAGGTCTAAATCATTAATGTGCGCTTTCTAGCAAAATTCGCAATTCCAGAATTAAAAGTTTTCGGGATTTAGTGAATAATACGTTATTATATTGAATTTGGCCTTATAAAGTAGCACATAAATAGCCCTCTTATTGAAAATGAATGAGCATTAGGGGATTTAACCATATCAGTATTATTAGCTGGGAAATGACATGTATGTGTTTTCAAATTTTGTATTACCTCAAGGATTGGAAGAGCTTATAAATATATATATATATATATATATATATATATATATATATATATATATATATATATATATATATATATATATAAATATATATATATATTTTCATTATTAAAATCAGATTTCTCTTTAAGGTTCCACGAAAGGGGGTATTGTCAACAATCGTTACATAAGCTCATGTCTTTAACCAAGGGTTATGAAAATTTGTATGCATGCAGTATAAGAGATATGAGAGAGTTGTTAGTTTCTGTTATGTTTTCTTGTCGTTTTTAATTTTATAGGTAAAAAAAAAAATTAAAAATTTAAATTTCAAACAGACAAATATATTCATCCGAAGAGTAATTTGTATGAATTTATGTGAGGCGTAATCTCATGTTGACTTTTTCAAAGATTGGCTGAAAGTGGTGTCTGGTGCCCCTGGTGGAAATTAAAAGAAATACAATTAACTCAAAATGTATTAAATTCTAAGTCGTCGGTTCCCGATTTAAACAACACCTGCCAATGTAAGAATCTGAGCTCACAGCAGTGCGCAAGGCTAAGTTCCAGTAAGCATGCAGAGTGTACATCTTTACTTGAACCAATTCAATCAGTTTTTCTCAACCACATATCTCTGCTCCCTCTAAAAATGTCCTTCGAAATTTGAAACATGAGTTAATTTAGGTAGCTTAGGCCAGTGTAAAAAATTAAGCCTTGGCTAAAGTGAATTGTACGGTGCCATGAATTTTGTACTTCGATTTGGTACTTCGATTTGGCTACCTGGTCTATTCGATTCAGTGAACAGCACTTTATAATTAACTTTTACCTGAGCCTTTAATATTAAGCCTTACTCAAATGGGGTGAGTTTCAAAGTTGACATTTTTTGTTACTAACTTACTGACTCATCGTCAAAATTATAAGAATAGCTAGAAACTTGAAATTTTGTACACTTGAAGCTAAATATTTATTGATAGTATAGCTAAATATCTAGGAGACGGTGCTGAGCGGAATATCCAAGGGAACTGTGACGTCATTCCCGAGGCAAGAGGGGAGCGATCCTAGCGGACAAATGTGGTACTTACATTTAACATCTCTGTCATTTAGTTCCTTAAACTGCCACAAGGTGAGTTCATCATGGTGATTCGCGATTTAAGCGACTCTGGTGGAAAAATTTTGTACTATATCTATAGTATTTCTTAATCTCTATTTCAATCTTCTTATTAAGAATTATTCTTCAATTTTCTTTTAATTTAAAAATTTTAACTGCCTTGCCATCCTATGTGATTTAATTATAAACTATAAATTAAACTATCTTCGTAATATGTATTAATATTTCATTGCATAACTTACTCTAGTAGGAAGTTAGGAAGTAAAAAAAAAAAAAAAATCGGTCCGAGACAACTCAGACAAACTTTTTCATACGATACGAGTTCATTTACTTAGCTCAGTGTTTCCCATTTGTTAGTTTTCGTAAGTAAATTTAATTATTACCGAACATTTCATCAAAATTTACAATAAAAAAAACTTCTCCCGGGCGGGGAATCGAACCCGGGCTCCCTCCGTCCATTTTCTCAGGAACTAGATTTTTCCCGAAAAAACGGCTTATATCGAAAGATTCGTATTTTATTGGACTATATTTTAGTTTTTTTTTTAATTCAAAATCGTCGGAACGGTTTTCAAGAAATCATTTTTTTCACGTTTTTCAGAGTTTTTGGGGGGTATCATCCTCAAATTAAAATTAGCATTTTAACTAGTAGTGTTACGTTAAGGCTCTACCGCTCTTTGAGGTTAGGAAAAACAGTTAAATTACAATTATACTGGTTCTAAGCAAGATATCAAAAATCTAATCACAGGCTTCATTCCTAATTTTAATTCTGCACAATTTGAGCCCTATTTCAACTTTCTATGATAAATAGTATAGGCGGCATTTCAATACAACGATAAAACTCGTTGTATTGAAATGGCGCCTGTACTATTTATCATAGAAAGTTGAAATAGGGATCAAATTGTGCAGAATAAAAATTAGGAATGAAGCCTGTGATTAGATTTTTGATATCTTGCTTAGAACCAGTATAATTGTAATTTTACTGTTTTTCCTAACCTCAAAGAGCGGTAGAGCCTTAACCAAAGTAACTTTAGAGTTTAGAATCTTCCTTATTCTTTATGTTTATTTACTTTTTATAGAGTGTTAGAATTTTTTAAGTTCTATTTACATATAATTAGAATTATGTATTATAAAAATTTAGTTGGTCCGTGGCAGTTTAGGAGTTAAATGACAGATTTAAGTACCACATTTGTCCGCTAGGATCACTCACCTCTTGCTTCGGGAATGACGTCACAGTTCCCCTGGATATTCCGCTCAGCACCGTCTCCTAAATATCTATATAGTATATTTAGCTATATTTTCATTTTTATTGCTTAACACTGGGGCAGTTTCTGAATGAGGCATAGAACAGACATGGCCACAACGTAGATATCACTACCTTGATAGGATGATTTTATGGGGTGGAAGTCTTCTCCTTCCCATTACCCATATAACTTCTATGTTTTATGTTTATGCCTCATTCAGAAACTGGCCAAGTGTTACGCAATAAAAATAAATGAGCTGTCTTGCTCACGAAAGTAGGAGTGAAGCAAGGTCATAGACTAAAAATTACAAGATAAAAAGAACTTTTTATATACTACGTTTTTAAATGTTCTGCTGTAATCGTATGTAATGTTGATAATATAATTGTTATTGTTATATAATATATAATGTTAGTGAAAAAAAAAAAAGTCCCGAATTTATTTACTTCACTTAAATGACAACAATCTAGAGAGCTGATCTTAAACCTATAAAAGGACAAATCTTCGTACAACGGATCTCCACAACACCAACATCCCAACCCAACACCGTGCTATCGATATATTTGAAATAATATAAATAATATAATCGATATATTTCCTGTTTTGCTGTCATTCAATGTTTATCTATCACAAATTTGAAACCCGTCAAAATGAAGATTGTAAATATGGGACATGGCAAAACAAATAAAATAACTTGCGGATTTTTTCCGAACCAACTTTCCATACAGCATAATTTGCTGAAAACCAATTAAATTCTGCTGAAATATGGCTAAAAGTATTAAAATAATGCATTGTCATCGTGTTCTGAGCATTGCTAAAAGTTTCAAATGTCGAGCTATTCGGGAAGTTAGTTAGAAATCGATTGCCAGATTAGTACCGGACAAACAAACAAGAAAGCAAGCTAATAAAAACGTAGTAAAAAAAGAGTAGAATTTGCCGCTATGTAGATATCTCTACTTTGATAGGCTGACAATTTTAGGAGGGGTCTGGAACTTGCTTCTTTTTTATCAAGTGGTTACACTTATTTGTCAATTGAGTATGAGCTTAATATTACTACTTGCTCTATTATCATACAGTATTATAGCATTATATTATACATATAACAAGTTGTAAGTAATACCAATCATTTTTCACGAACAATAAAAATTTAAATTTGATTAAATATACTTCTACTAAAATCCAATTTCTAATATGATCTCCAGAATAAATAAATAAGAATTCGTTAGAAATAATGTTTAACTGTTGTCAAGGATTAAAAACGATGAATAAAATAATCTAAAACCAGAATCAGTTCTGTTTTCTTTTGTCCATAATTTTCTCTCTTTCCTTTTTAACAATTTTAATAAACTTGTTTACGAGTCCGAGATCCATTATAAGCCCGAGAAAACTTAATTAATTTACTTAATATCGAGAGGAGTTGAAGACGAAATCCCTTTAATTAAGGGAGAAGAGTAGAAGGGAGATATTGTGGTTAGGCAGAGGCAGAGGCAGAGGCAGGAGGCAGAGGAGCTGTTTATTACGACCAATGGTGGAAGGCTAAGGGAATGAGAAACAGCAATGCCTTGCAGCTCCATGGAAACAGCAATGCCTTGCAGCTCCATGGAAACAGCTTTATTGTGGAGTAAAAAGCTAAACCAGATTTAAAGCCTTGAATTCAATCAACAGGACGCCACCCAGAGAATAATCACACTAATCCGCTTTGCCACATCATTACTCATTAATACACGAAATCTTCAACACAAAACCTTTCTCTTGGTTTATGACATTGTATAATAAAAACTTCTTGCATACGAGTTTGCAAGACAGTGAGAAATTTTCATGTCACGCTTTATGCTGTCGTTTTTTAGTGTTGTTTTTTGGTAACGCTTGTGAAACGCTTTTTAGTGTCGTTTTTTGGTAACGCCTTTTGAGTTTATGTGCCAAAGTAAAGACATGAAAATATAAAAAAATTCGAGCGTGCAGGTTCTTGCTTTCGTAAATTAGGATTTAAATCGAACATATGTTGTGCACGAAGACAGAAAGCACTTTTTTATCTCCAGTTTATTAAGAAGTAATATTTTAGCCTTTTCACCCATATTTCTATAATAAATGCAAAAAATTATAGTATAAAAAAAAATAATAGAGTAAAAAATAAATTTTTTGTATGTAAGTTTATTATGAATAAAATTCTAAGGGTTGTGGCGTTTGTCCGGTGCAAATCGGAGCAGTATAACAGAAGTTGTAGTTGGGGGGGCCGGGGCGCCGCTGGGGCGCGCGAGCGACTCCTGAAACGGTAGCGACAAACGAAGAGAGTGAGACGTGGGGCAGGTAGCCGATCGGGAGGGAAGGGGTGGGTAGGCTCTCCGAGCGCGGTAGGGGGGGACCCTAGACCCTACCTAGAGCGGGCAGGTTTGATTGCACACCTCCGTGTAACGCTTTTTTTAGTAACGCTTTTCGAGTTCATGTGTCATAACCAAGACATGAAAATGTCAAAATATTGCATTATATTTAGAGACATCATCAGGAACACATCTCTAGATTACTAAAGGGCGGGGGGGGGGGGAGATTTAAAGTATACATGTTCTATAACTTATATGAAAATTCGTACTATTAATCTTTTATTTGTAATATATTTTAGGAAATTAACATTGTCAATTGTTTAATTGACATGAAAAGGCAATTAAATAAAATTATTGACAATAATATCGATCAGTGTGCGGTCTGTCGTTATTAGATTGCATAATAACAATAGATTTTCAATAATGATTATTGATCGTGTGCGGGGAACTTAAAAACCATGTGTGCTAACACCTAACCCTTTCCTTTTGTTAAATCTAATTAAATATAATTGTGACGGAAAACTTTCTCGGCAGGTTACCTTTAACCATAATTTATCATTTCATTTAATTTTTATTGTTTTGTTAATTTTTCTTCAGAGCTTACTGAAGATAACGGAAACCACTGTGATCATTCTGAAGACATTATTTTCTTGTCTCGAAATTAAAAAAATCCTAGACAAAAATCCGATTCAGACTTGAGGAAAAATGTTTGGTCTCATTGTTTGTCTATCGGTACGTCTTTCGTTAAACATTATAGCGAATCACCATTATCTTAAAAACTACTCATCCGATTTTAACAAATTTAGAAGGATTATCATCATTATGCCACTCTTGGCTGCTGGCCAATATAAATTCAACCTTCAGCCAACATTGTTTTCTCTTCCGCATGCGCACCAACTTTTTTATAATCCCCCATATCTTTAAAAGTTATCATCCGAATCCGATTTTCAAGGCCTTTATATTTACCTGTTAAATGATAAATTAGTCTGCATTCGACTACAATTACCATGGGTAAGAGAAATTGGATCTCGTTGAAAAGTTGATATATATATTTTAAAGAATTGCTATATATCTTAATTATGCATTAATAATTAATTACAAGATAAAAATAACTTTTTATATACTACGTTTTTAAATTTTCTATTGAATCATATGTAATGTTAATAATATAATTGTCATTGTTATATCGACGGTCACAGTGAAGAAGTAGGTAAGTCGATTTTTTGGGTAAATTCAAGTAAGTACGTAGGTATGTAGAAAGAGCCGTTTTCCGTCTTGTGTAGAAGTAGGCAAGTCCTATCTATTATAGAACCGTCATAAAAGGAATGTGCATTTTTGGATATATTGAATATTTGAGTTTGTTGTTAGGTAAGTTCATTTAGTCAATTATATGCAACATTTGAATATTGTGAATTAATCAGTAAGTCCACATAACCACTTTCTCGCATTTGTCGAGAGCTCTTACTTATTAGTTAAGACGACTTCTCCATTTATTCACAACAACAGAGAAATGTTTAAAAATAGCTAATTTGACTTGTCTAATTGTTAAGCAACTGTAATCACGTTTATTTCTCGGTATGCCTAAACTCTACGTGAGAACCCAACAAACGTTTTTATAGATAATGTGTTGTTTCCTGGTACTATTTTTTGATTCTAACCGAACTTTTTACTGGAAATTTTGCTGGAAAAGTTATGGTAACTGGGGAAGAATTTATTTAGCATCCAATACAATGGCTGCAGTACAGTAGATCATTGGTTCTTAACCGGGGGGCCGCGGCCCCCCAGGGGGCCTCGAAAGGTATTTAGGTACTATATATATTATATTTGGAGATTTTAAGGGGGCCGTGGTTACCAAAAGGTTAAGAACCACAGCAGTAGATTATCTTTACAGGAAGATGAAGAGTTTAAAATGTTAAATGTTCAACGTCGCAGAAAACAAATTTTAAAACCTATTTCTTTACCATTGATTAATTACAACAATTCAGTGCCCATCAGTAAGGCTAAAAAACGAGATCTAATGGATTTCCCCCCATTAATTTATTCTACGTTCCATGAATTCGATATGAACAATAAAACTAATAATAGTGATTCCATATATCCTGACAGAGCAAATCAATCCAGAAGATTATAATCAGTAATAATTTAGGACCAATAAATACATTTTTAATAACAATTTTAAATTCATCTTTATCAACAATTTTAAATACATCCTTATCTATCCTTTAATCGTTTATTTTTTTTAATATGTTACTGGAATTTTCTACGGTTTCACTCAGTAAAATGTAGGTACCTCTTGTTTGTTATTAATATTTTGTTTGATATTGTCTTAATTTTGAGTATAATAATTTAATATAAAAAAACTTTCCCCTGTTTGTTAATCATTGATTACTGTAAAAATTATGTCTTATTGTTATGAAAAGTTCATTTATTAATTCCTAAATGCATAACTGTTTATGTAATTTTTTAAAAAAAAAAATAGAATGCCAATTGGTGTGGCACATAGCTTCCTCGCATTCTAGCTCGTACTTTATTGATTATATACTTTTACAAGCCATTATTGTCTAATTTATTTAATTGTTTCCCTCGTTTTTTAAATCTGTCAAAATTGTTTTGATTTTTTACATGAATTAAAGTATCACTTTAGCAAAAGTTAATGAGCGCAGAAGGCTGAGATTAATCTGGGGCTATCCGCGGGCAACTTTCAACAAACCATCCAAATTTGATAAATATCAGAAGAGTACTTTTGAAGATATAGGAGAAAATAAATGTATGTTTGTGCCCATGTGAAAGAGAAGCAAATGGGTCTATAGAAAGTTGAAAAAGATTGAAACTTATATGGGACCACCAATGGGCTAATTGTGACCTACCATCCAAACAGGCGTGCAGTTTTTAAGATATGTTGGTTCGCAAAAATTGAACGACAGATCGACGGACAGGCACAGAACCAAAAATGCTCCCTGATACCTGGAACGGATTTCTGTCTTGAAAATTTTGAAATCGGAGAAATTCAATATTTTCATTCTCCAGAACGATCACATAGCTTCCCCTACCTTCGGTAAGCTCGGAAATATTACAAGATTTGAGTTTTCAATATGTTGTGTTCCCTTATTTTTACAATTCCTTTCCCTAAGACACATCAGGAATTTCGGTAAGAAGTAGGTAAGTCAATGGGACGAAATGAGGTAAGTCTCATAAAAGTAAGAATAACCAATGTTTTGCTTAAATTTCATTGTTATATTAATATTTGGATGAAATTAAATGTTTTGTGATAACAAGCATATTTATACCATGTTTAGTTGATTTTGGAAGAAATGACAAACTTTAAAACTGCTCTCCTGTAAAATTTGATTTTGTCCACTTACCTACTTCTTCACTGTGACCATCGATATATAATGTTAGTGAAAAAAAAAAAAAAAAAAAAAAAAAAAAAAAAAAAAAAATACATAGTTCCGAATTTATTTACTTCACATAATAATGAAAACTATCTAGAGAGCTGATGTTAAACCTATAAAAGGACAAATCTTAGTACAACGGATCTCACCAACACCGAATCTAAACCGTGCCATTGATATGCCCCTGTGTAAGGAAGAAGAAGAAGAAGAAGAAAAAGAGATATATTTGAAAAAAGTTTACACATAGATATAATACTGCAATGTATCTTATTCCCCTATGGCCACAGCCGTGAGGGGGAGTGATTCGACCTCGCTTACATAATAAGAATAAAAAAAAATTATTTGCTTCTCTTAATTTACAATTAATTATTTTTACCTAGTTAATTATTTAAATAAAATTTACTTGTTTACTAGTTTAATTCCCTGCTCAAAATAAATAAGTACAAAAATAAAATAAATACAAAATCATAAAAATGTCTACAACTAGGAAGTGAACTATGCATTTATATAATAACAAAAAAAATCAATTCAAAACTCTGATTTAAAAATTAAAATAACTAATTAGTTCAGTTCTATACCTTAAGGAATCTTTTACATAGTGAATTAATTCTTTCCAATTAGGAGTATTTAATATGGAAATAAACTCTGCATGAGTCAGGGTTTCTTTCTTAAACCATGTTTTCCGATAAGGCCTAAGTATAGGGCAAATAGCCAAAAAATGAAAATTATCTTCATCTGCACACAGATTACAAAGAGAACACTTATTCTGGATCAGATCTAATTTCCTCCAGGGTTTATAATTTAAATTCAAAAAGTTACACCTACTTTTGAAAATAATTTTAATGTCATTAAGACTGTAATAATTGTTTGTAAAATAGTTGTTGTTGACACCGGTGACAGGGTATTCTAGAAGTCTGTAGTGCTTGTTAAAGTTAGACGATCTTCCATGTGAGGTTAATTGTTCAGTAAGAGCATTGTTTCTCTTGGACAGAACTTCTCTCATTGAGACGATCCAGCTATCTCTCTCACCCCAGCAACTATTTAGATCCACACTACAGCCTGAACACATTTCTTTCCAAGTTTTATACCAAAAACAGTCAGATCTGACTGCTTCTTCTGCCAGAATATGTGGTAAACGATGTTTTTCTAAGCTCAAAATTTTTTCTATATATTTAAGGTGGTGTTCAAACGCGATGATATTCAGATTTTTGAGACCAATTTCTAGTTCCAACATGTAGCTTGGGGTGTTAGAGGGGACACTTAAAAGTTTCTTTAAAACAAATCTTTGGTAATTGTCCAAAATGTCGAAACTTTGAGTAGCCCAAATCTCTGCTCCATATATTATCATTACTTTTAGAACCGTATTATAGATTTTTATTTTTGCCGAGATTGGTATATCTTTATTATTTAAAAACTTATTCCAAGCCGTATTAATGGCAAGCTTTCCGGTTTTAACTCTTGTTTCTACATGTTCCCGGAACGAGAGTTTAGAACTCAACGTCACTCCTAAGTACTTGTAACTATTTACAATTTCTATACTTTCCTTCTTATATTTCCATGAATAGTTTTTTAAACGCCCTCCTTTTCTGAAAATTATAATTTTTGACTTCCTCATATTGACTTTTAAGTTCCACTGATCTGTAAATTTTTCTAAATTATTGATCATTTTTTGCAATTTATCAGGATTATCACTGAGTATGACTATGTCATCCGCATACATCAATACTCTAATATTTACACCATTTATGTCGATCCCATAGCCCAGACAGTCCTCTATATCGTTGATAAATATTGAGAACAGTTGCGGACTTAGCAGGCAGCCCTGTCTCAATCCGACATTGGTAGGAAAACAGCTTGTAATTCCATTTTTTGTCAGGACGCATGCTTTATTTTCTTTATAAAGATTCCTGATAATGTTTATCAGTTTACCAGGGAGTCCAAGACAGCTCAATTTGTACAAAAGAGAATGTCTATCTATGGTGTCGAAAGCCGAGGAAAAGTCGACAAAGAAAGCGAACACTTGTTTACGGCCTCTTTTTAGCATTATATTTATGATGGACGTTAAGTTAAAAATATTGTCACTTGTCGAGTACCCTGATCTGAAGCCGGCTTGACATTCTTTTAATATATGATTCCGTTCCAACCAGTCATTTAAACGCTTTAATACTAATGAAGTGAAAAGTTTAGAAACGGAATTAAGTAGCGATATTCCTCTGTAATTCTCTACTAAGCCAGAATCTCCTTTCTTTAAAATGGGACAGATTATAGCCTCTTTAAACAATTCTGGGATGTAACCTGTATTATATATTCTGTTAAAGAGGTACAGCAGTTCAAATTTGAGAGATGGAGGTGAGTTTTTGTAAAATTCTACTGTTATCCGGTCAGTCCCCGGGGCTTTATTGTTTTTTGCTCGGCTTAACGCTTGATCCAAGTCACATATAGTGAAATCTGCATCTGTAATGATATCCGTGTAATAAGGTTCTGCGTAGCTAATTAACACATTACTATTAACAGGCTGATTCAGAAGCTCCGTAAAAAAAGAGACCCAAACCTCTATTGGTATGTCATTGCTATGACGGTTGTTTTTCATCTTAAATATTCCTACCGTTTCCCAGAACTGCTTAGAGTCCTTAGAATCTTTCAATTTATCCGCCTCTCTTTGATAGTATTCACGTTTCTTTTTTAGGCATAATAATTTGTATTCGTTTACTGTGTTTTTATAAAGATTATAGATGTAGGTAGAGACCGATTTTCTTCGTACGTCCAAGAGCATCAAGACCGTAGCTCTAAATTTTAAGCATTCTCTATCGTACCAGGGTTTTTTATAAACACGTTCGTGAGCCTTCGTAGTTGAGATTTGTTTAATGTTTACTGCTTTAATCGATTCAATCAGGTATTGTAAGTAAGGTTGGATATTTTCTTTATCGATATAAGGCGATGTCACAGATAAGTATTTTTCTAGATTTTCTTTGTATAATGTTTCATGGTGATCTTTCCACAATAGTTTTGGTAGGAGAGTAGGAGTATTCCCCCACTTATTCTCATTTAAATTTAAATCGATTTCAAGAAGTATCGGTAGATGATCTGAAAAGGGCTGAGCTAATACTGTGAAATCTTTCACTACATGTAGACTTGAGATAGTTACACATGCTAAGTCTATGACAGAGTTCCCTGTAGTACCTAAGTAAGTAAATTCTCCTTCCTTGTCACTGAGGCTTCTCCCATTTAAGATGATCAGATTATGATTTTCACACAGCTCAAGAAAGGAACGACCCTCTGCGTTAACCCTGTGTAAGGACAGTAAGAGAAGAAAAATGTGTACAAGTAAAGAAGTACAGATGCAGAAAAATTAAACCTATACCCAGGACACAAGTGTAAACAAACCTGGGTGTCACACGTCAATTAATTTATTTCTTTGTTTACTTTTCGCTGTCATTCAATGTTTACCTCTTAATAAAAATATCACAAATTTGAAACCCGTCAAAATTAAGATTGTAAATACTATGGGATATGTCAAAACAAATAAAATAACTAACGGATTTTTTCTAAACTAACTTTCCATACAGCAAAATTTGCTGAAAACGAATTAAATTCAACTGAAAGATGACTATAATAAAAGTATTAAAATAATGCATTGTTATCGTGTTCTGAGCTATTCTAAAAGTTTCAAATGGCTAGCTATTCGGGAAGTTAGTTAAAAATCGATTGCAAGATTTTACTGGACAAACAAACAAACAAACAAGAAAGCAAGCTAATAAAAACGTATTAAAAATAAATAATCATGTTTCTCAAAATTAAAGATTAATTTGTGGAAAGATGTTTGGTGTTATTATTTTACTAAACAGGTTTATCCATTTCCAAGCATCTTAGGTGTTTCTAAAGTTACTTAGGTTCTAATTTTTTTTTCTAATCACTTAAAAAACCTTTATTCTTTCCATAACAAATGAATCTTAAGTCCAAAAGTTTGATAAATAGGTTGGGCCTCCTGTATATAAAAGTTTCTATTCAACTCAACAAGAATCGGTCTGAATCGGCTGGAAATTTAAGCTCTCCGAACTAACAACTTGGATAATGCAGTTTGGTCTGACAGAGTTGAAGATAAATACATTAGTCGGCTTTCTGGCCGCCAGGTCGAGTTGCTCTTCCCTCCGAAACATCTCCGTCCTAATCTGATTTTAAGAAAAGTAGAAAGTATTTTGGCCGTTGCCTAGAAGCAGTGTGTAAAGTTTCAACTTGCGGCTAACTCGGCACACTAGAGCTCCTTCGCTTCTCAAACTAAGTCGTCCCTTTTACTTTTTGTTTTTTTAAAAAAAGAATTTTCAACGTGACCCCCTTTAAAGCAAGATTCGTGTTCTAAAGTCTAAAGTGTCCCTTCGACTTTGCTATTTGTTAAGAGTTTTTTGCCTAATTCTTTTTACAAGAAAACAAGTTTCTATTGTCAACAAATTTAAATAGGCAAGGAAAACAATTTAAACGACAAATCAGTAATTTTACTACGTTTTTATTAGCTTGCATTCTTGTTTGTTTGTTTGTTTGTTTGTTTGTCCGGTACAAATCTGGCAATCGATTTCTAACTAACTTCCCGAATAGCTAGACATTTGAAACTTTTAGCATAGCTCAGATCACGATGACAATGCATTATTTTAATACTTTTAGCTATCTTTCAGCAGAATTTAATTAGTTTTCAGCACATTTTGCTGAGCGGAAAGTTAGTTCGGAAAAAATCCGCAAGTTATTTTATTTGTTTTGCCATATCCAATATTTACGCAATCTTCATTTTGACGGGTCTCAAATTTGTGATAGATAAACATTGAATGACAGCAAAACAGGAAATATCGATTATATTATATCAAATATTATGTCGATGGCATGCTTTAGATTTGGTGTCGGGGAGATCCGTTGTAAAGATGTATCCTTTTATAGGTTTAAGATCAGCTCTCTGGATGGTTGTCATTTATGTGAAGTAAATAAATTCGGAACTATTTTTTTTTTCACTAACATTATATATATATTATATAACAATAACAATTATATTATCAACATTACATACGATTCAACAGAAAATTTAAAAACGTAGTATATAAAAAGTTCTTTTTATCTTGAAATTTTATTAATTGAATCCAGCGTAAGCGAGCTACTTACTATTAAAGTGGACCTAAACGTATAAGATAGAGAAAACAACGTTTTTACCGATATGCTACGTTCTAATTTAACGATTTTAATGATCCTGTCTGTGTGAGTGTCGGAAACGTGTGACGATGTCTCAAGTAAAAGTTGACCGATTTTGGTGAAATTTGATTCACATGTTCATTTCACCAATGCCCTGGATGAGGCCGTTGGACAACGTTATCCGACCAAGCGTTCGCGGCCACACTCGCGCGAACATTTTAAATTTTTGAGAGAAAAAAACTTACAGGGAGGAAAGTTACTCATTGCACCCGGTCGGGTTAAACCGGAGTAATGAAAAAGAAGGGAATTGTCATATTTTACAGTATTTTTTGTTTTTTTACTTTGCATTTAATTTTGACTATGTTATGGAAAAGAAAATGATTTTTGTCAGTCAATGTAGAACATTTGATATAGTAAAGTTTAAATAAAATGGTTTATTGAAAATTAGAAGGATCATTTTATCGTAGATGTTACATTTTATGGTGACCGTGAAGTAAAGGAACTTGTTATAGAGTTAATAAGAACTGGGCACTGTTAAAGTACTAACAGGTCCAAGATCTTAGAAAAATAATATTCGAGTAAGTTTTGTAACAAATTTTTTAAGTTTTGAAGTCTTTGAAGAATGGATGTCTTAAAAAAGGCGAGAACTATAGCTCGAGGGTGCTTTAAAATGGCGGAGAGGGCACTTCTTGAGGGATTAAACCAAACAACTACATCAAAGGTGGAGTTTTCAATAAAGATGGAAATCTTGACCTGCAGATTCTCCGAACTAGAAACCATCGAAAAGAAGATTTTAGATATGATTCTGGCTGGAGATATGAGTGAAGAGGACATCATAAAGGAAATAAATTATGACTACGAGGAAAGGTATTTTCAATGTAAGCATAAAATAGACGAGTTAACGTGTGCCAGGCAGAGTACTGTCGGAGATTTGAGTACTTTGCAGAACAAAGCGGAAGTGGGAAATGGGGCTCCTACGTCTGGCTCTCGTAAAATAAGGCTTCATCGGATTGAACTTAACAAGTTCAGCCTAGAGATTAGGAATTGGTTAGAGTTTTGGAGTTGTTTCAAGGGGATTCATAATGACCCAGAGTTGAAAGACGAGGAAAAATTCTACTACTTGTTATTATCTCTTAAGGAAGGGGCTAGGGCAAGGGAAGTAGTAGAGAGTTACCCGCCAACAGGGGAAAACTATAGGGGAGCTTTGGGAAGCCTGAAGGCCAGGTTTGGAGAGGAAGAGCCTCATGATCAGTTAGTAGAAACGGGACATTATCTTCCTCATGAGGTTAAGATTAGTAGTGCTACTACACCGGTGCGTCAAGTGTTCGACGCATCAAGTAGAGCAAAGGGGTGTCCCTCTTTAAATAATTATTTAGGAGAAAGGCTAAATTTAATATCAAACATACCTAGGCTGCAGAATGAATTTAAAGAGAGGAAAATAGGTGTCACATCAGATGTTGTAGAGAAGTTTCAGAAAAGTTTCTACGTAGATAATTCAATTACTAGTGTGTACACAGAGGAGGGTCTTCAGCTAATTTATAAAGATAGTTCAGCAGTGATGTTGAAAGGGAAATTTGAGCGAAGATGCTCTGAACACTTTATTTTAGAAGGGAAAAGGTCTGAAAAGCCCTCAAATGTTTTAGGGGGGGTTGGAAAGATTAGTGAAACTAGTTAAAGGGCTCTTAAGGAAAACATTAGGTAAAGCAGTGTTAGGCTATGAGGAAATGGGGACGGTATTGTGTGAAGTGGAGGCTGTAGTTAACTCCCGCCCATTGACTCATATTTCAGAGGACCCGAATGATTTGCGGGCTTTGTCACCAGATTCCTTTTTACATGAGAGCAGGGAGGTAGGGGTCCCAGATCTTGATGCTGCGGTGAACTTAGACCAAAGATATAATTACCGCCAGAATTTGATGGAATCCCTCAAGAAAATATTCAGAAATGAATATGTAGGTATGTTGCAGCAGAGAAAGAAACGCGGCACAGCTGAGAAGATTTTGTCTGTTGGTGAAATTATTTTAGTTTCACCCGGGCAGAGATGGCAAACAGAGACTGGTGCGCTTGAAGACACAAGCAGGGGAGTTGCTGCGACCTGTCCAGCGAATTGTCAGACTAGAAGAGAGCTAGGATCACAGCTGTTTGGCCGAGAAGAAGTCATATTTGACAGTATTTTTTTTTTTTTTTACTTTGCATTTAATTTTGACTTTGTTATGGAAAAGAAAATTATTTTTGTCAGTCAATGTAGAACATTTTATGTAGTAAAGTTTAAATAGAATGGTTTATTGAAAATTAGAAGGATGATTTTATCGTAGATGTTATAGGAATCATGAACTTTCATGATTCCCTCCAGTGTTGCCCTAGATAAAGCACAAGTAAATAATGTTGGTGCTATTACACATTTCATTTACTAACTTTTGTTTAATGTCTAAATCTATAATTTTACTACTTTCCTCCCTTGGTGCGTAAATAACTATTACCGATATCTTTCGTTTTAACGTAATGGTTTTAATTAAATTGGATTAATTTTAATTAAAACTTCTTACACATGGTCTAAAGTACAATTGAAAAAGGCATGCAAAATTTCAATCTAATACAAGCAGAAGTTTTTGTATAGTAAAGTGATATATTTTATAATATTTTAAATGAAGTAAGCCGGGACGTGAATTGGTTAGGGGCTCACTCTACTACAACCATCCTCTTTAATTATCAACTTATCATGATTAACTATTTTCTCATTATTCAATACATATTTATTGCAAGACGCTCACTTCAACGGTAAAAAAAATTGTTTCTTTTATCAACTCCGCTAAGTACAAATAGTCAGTTATTTTTAATTTTACTCATTTCTAACTCCACCATGTATAAGTAGTTAGCATCGTATACTTAGCAGTGTGATTTTATAATTTATATTTTATGAAAAACATAAGGAACTTCGTTCCTAACGGGTGTCCCGCGACACCACACGTATTTTTTATTTTTTTTATTGTTTAATGTTTTATTTTTAAGTTTTATTTATATAATAGTACATTACGCGTCTAGTGCAGAAAGTAGCATTTTGCATGCGAGTGTGGAGTTTGCACCCGAGCGACAGCGAGGGTAGTAAAACCACACGAGCAAAGCAAAATGCAATTTTCGCACGAGTTGCGTACCGTACTTCATCTACGATTGAGGATTTTAATAATAAGTACAGAAAAAAAAATGCAATAAGCTAAACTTGTAAGTTCCTATTTCTATTTTGATTAAGATGACATTAATTCATTGGATTAATTATTTCGGCAGGCGCATTATTCTCCTCATTTTCGACATAATCACTTAAATCACTCATTGTTTTTCACTAAAACTAAAAACTCGATATAAACAGTTACTTTAATTAAACAAACAGCCAATTAGTTTTGTTAAATGTAAACAAACTCGCTAATCGTGCGTAAAGCTGAAGAATTCCTCTTCTTTACCGCACTAGTGTGGTAAAGAAGAGGAATTATTCAGAACTATGGGACGCGCATGCGCAATGAATACAAGTACGTAAATAATCACTTTCTACGCATCTAAACAAAGATATAATGTTTATATTTCGTATCAATCGTAGATAAAGTAATTTTTACAGCACCTCATTTGACATAACTTATTACATACACTGAATCTTTTTCTTTTAAACTTATTTTTCTACTTGCCTCCTCTGCAAATGAGTAATGTTTGACAGACATCTTGCATTATTACTAACTAGCATACTATCCGAGCTTTGAAATCCACATTGTAAATGTATTATAAAAGGGGATTATAAATTTACAGTCTAACTTAATTATGCTTGCAGTTAAAAAATTGCTTTGAATATATCAAGGAAGATTCATTTATGTAAAGGGATGAGCAGAGAAGATGAGATTTTTTTTTGTAAAAGGGTTTGGACCACTCAAAGTGTTAAAAAAATGGCTGGTTGAAAGGTGGCTATGATATAAAATAGCCAGTAATGGGTTTTTTAATTTGGTTTGGAAAGGCAGATTGTATGCGTGTGATATTTTGGCCTCCCTGTGAGCAGTCTGATAAGAGAGACCTCACTTTGTAAACGTATCAAAGGCTTTTTGCAATGAGAGGCCCCCCCCCCCGCTTTTTTTTGCCAAAAGGGACCCTGAGGTAGTTAAATCGAGTTAGGACCAAGGTGTTAAAGGGCTGTTTGGATTTTATTTTTCACCCCTTTACCTCTAAACAGGCCACTCACAAACGTGTTTATTCGCAGATTTGTTTTTTAAGCCTAAAAATACTCTCTTTATGTATTTAGGGTAATTATTCATTTGCTGATGTTTAAAAATGAAAACAAAATTATTTGAAATCTTTTTTACAATTTTAAGGCCAAATTATGTAAACTTTTGGCTTCACCCAAGGTAAAAGGTTGAAGAACCTTACAAAGTTAAATTTAATCACATTTATTACAGTCAATTAGTATAGCCAGCTCCATGGAGGATTATAAATATTTATTATATTTTTTCCATTTATAAAATAGTGTCGGGAAATTCTTCAATATTGAGATAAAATGAAGTAATTCACTGCCACCCCAGGACTTTCCCGGCGGTACACAATACGTGTCTACAGGATTTTTCTGGAACATATTCTACCAGAATTGCTTGAAAATGTCCCTCTTAATATTCGAAGAAATAATGTTTTCTACCATGATGGTGCACCACCAAAATGAATTAAATTACCGAAATTATATAAATGCACAAAACAAATCAGGGAAGCCTTAATCAAAGTAAATCTTTGCTCGTTTTCCATATTAACAATGTTTTCAAAAATATTTGTTGTTATTTCACTATAATAAGGATATAATATTAACAATTAACTAAATAAGTTTAATTAAGTTAAAAGTGAATTATAGGGAGTAATTATTCGAAATTCTGTAATAAAATTGAATGGGAGAATCAGCTTTTGGCTGAGACTAATATAGAACAGTATTGCCAACTGATGTATGTATTTATTAGTTTATCTATATTAGTTACAACCTGCTTGTTTCTTTTACTGATGAATCACCATGGAGGTTACATTGTGAAGGTGACATTACTTATAGATTTGGTAATAAACAAAAATTAATGTATTTTTTACTGTCTGTTTCCCGTAGTAAATAATAATTATAATTTGATTTAAATTTAAATTCAAACTTTCCGTTGTATGAAAACTACCAAAAACTTAAAAATTAATAAATGAAATTGCTGAAATTCTACGAGACGACGAAACCACTGTTCAAAAGCTATTTAAATATTTGGAACATTTAGTTTTAGTGAAAGATGTATAGACTCAAATTAATAAAAAATGTGTGAATAACTACTGTATCGGGTGTACATGACCAAGTTGTCAAACACCCATATAAAACAATAAATAAATAAATGAAATTGTATATTTATCACTAATCTTATTTACTTTTACTTTATCTAGGATAACTCTGAAGGTAATCATGAAAGTTGATGAGTCCCATATTTTCCAATACCCCCCTGTTCATCCCGACTGGGTACATTGAGTAACTTTCCTCCCTGTAAACTACAGAGAAAAGGTCACTTTTTATCCCATCTTGAGATAAAATATGTTTAATTCAGAAAATCAACTAATCGAATTCTAACGATAGAATTTTGATTAAATTATCTTGACAGTGTAAGTGTAAGAACCTGACAAGACTGTCTAGTGTCTACTTATGAAGCTAACTAATACTTAATTTATGTCATGTTTCATTAAAACAAAGAACTTTTTGAATATTTTAAGAAAAGCAAAAAGGGTTAGATTTCACACACTTTTTATTTATACACATAATTATTTTTATTTTAAGCATGAAGGGACGGGCCTTGGAGCAGGTACAGCAGTTTAAATATCAAGGGGTTTCAATATCCATTACTGGGAAGCTGGAAAATTAGGTAAACGCGAGAATAATTCCAAGTTCCTATGGAAGCAAGAGGTAGGCGAGGCCACAAAGTTGACAGAATACCGATCCACATAATGTTCCCATACTCATCTACGGCAGCGAAATGGAGCCTCACAACCCAGGTAGAATACAAGCAGCCGAGATAAGGTACCTGGGAGCCGTAACGGGTAAAACCAGGAGGTATCAAGTACGAAAAACTATCAGGGCTCTCTCAGGGTGGAACCACTTATAGACAGAGAAGAGCTCCTAGCTTAGATGGTTCAGTCATGTCCAACGTTCCCAAGGCAAGCACTAGGGGTGAAATTGGAGGGAAGGAGGCCACGAGAATGAAGATGGACTGCATGGGTAGACATCAATTCATCCTTGTCAGAGAGAGATTGCACTTGGGGATGAGCTGCTCAGCTGGCGAGAGATCGAGCAGCCAACATCAATTCCGCTAGAGATTCCTTGTCAGAAAGAGATTGCACTTGGGGATGAGCTGCCCAGCTGGCTAGAGATTGAGCAGCCAACATCAATTCCTCCTTGTCAGAAAGAGATTGCACTTCGGGATGAGCTGCCAAGCTGGCTAGAGATCGAGCAGCTTGGTGGTCCTTTTGTGTACCCTCTTCTCGAACTAGTAGAAGAGACCAGGATTAAGTAGGTAGGTAAGCAAGTAATAATTTTATTTTATTTCAATTCATCGTTTGTCATATAAAATTGATACCTTAAAACTATTATTTTAGAATCTATTTAAAAATTGCGGTGTCAATCGAAACAGAAAACAGCCCAGTAAGAGTTGAAAAGCAAGGAAAATAAAAGATAAAGTAGAAAAAGTCGAACTTTATATTGTATAAATGTTTTTAAACTATAATAGAGTACAAGTGTTTGTTTGAATCGAGAGAGATAAAAAATTATGAAAGGCGTCACAGTGACCAGGAGGGCAGATAAGTCAAAATGAAATGTAAGTTATAGAGAAGTTGACATGTTCTGTCTTTGTTTTCCCAGGTTCAATCCATTTCAAACTTAGCATGTCCGCCTACTCTTACCCCTAGATGTGTTAAATCAATGTTATCCTTGCAAGCAGGGACAGTAGCATTGTGCTTAGACGAACCTGGATACGCTGAATGGAGACCTTCCCCAAGTGTCTGTCATCTGTCAACTGATAACGTTTCACACCAGACTTCGACCCCTATATTCCCATTGTTATCGAGTGTTGAAAATTTCATCTCTGAATATATTTCCACTTGTTGTTTTCATGCGGGATATGCACAAGTTACGACAATAGAGGCTAGAATAGAATCACTGTGGACTATCCTACCAGTGCATCTCATACGGCATACAAACCCAGTGAAGCTTCCTCAATATCAAACATTGCGCTTTTCTCATAACCGGTGTGTAATTTAAATACTAATTTTAAATTCCACAGAATTATTATTGGAAAATAGAGAGAACTGTTAAGATAATATTATTAAAAAGCTATCAGCGTTATAAATGGATAACTGTTAGTAACCCAAAAAGGCGACAAATTGAAATAAGATAAAGTTAAATGAATGAAATAAAATATTTTTCCTACAGTTGACCGATAAAGTGGTTGTTATCGCACTCAAAATAGTACGACAAACAGCAGAATCCTGCACTTACTAATTTACCGCACTCGTTTTACTTTACCGCACTCGTTTTACTTTACCACACTCCAGTGTTCCAACTTACGAACATAAAGAACTTAAATCTAAACAAAGATTAAATAATCCAAATTATAATTATAATAACAATGACAACTAATGATTATTTTTAATTAACTACATGATTTTAACACTTTATATCAAATATAAAAAGGTTAAAATATAAAAAAAGATGGACAATCGAAAAAAATAATCAAATGTGATGAGTATGTGTTATGATGAAAAATAATAACAGCGTTTGGTCAGGTTTGCTGAATCAGGCAAAAAATGGCAACACTGGCTATAAACAGAACAGCTGGTTTAGTTGATATTGTAAAACCTTCTACATGTTGATGCACGCTCTATTGTTTTATATTTTATTTACAGATTAAAAAATCCTTTGTCGACAATCAATTAGGTAAATTACAAATTACCGTTAATTATCATAGCCTGTCCTCGGAAGCTAAATCACTCGTCAGTAAAATTCCATTTTGCTGCCTAGTTACATAAATAACTATTTTCTAACCGTAGAAACGTATAATGTTGCGCCCTTTAATTAATATTAGAAGTATTCACGATCTTTGTTTAACGAGTTAAATGCTAGAAATTGAAGATTGTGAGGAACCTTGACTAGAAGGCGAGTTATAAGGTAAATGATAAGCAGGTGGCGCTTTCAGCACATGCACTATTTGTCAGTTGATAGATTAGATTACCTACCTAAGGCCCGGTGCACACTTGCTGCAAAAGTAATCGTGACGCCGCGTCACATTCAATCCGATAGGAAGAAATACATTGAAACAAATGAGTTGATTCACACGTGATGCGGATACCTATCTGGTTATCTGCGTCCTATCGGATAGTTATCGAGCTTGCCGCAGGTCCCTGTGGGAAGCGCGTCATATCTGAACACCCCGATAGGTAGTCGTACTCATTTGTCTATTGGGCAGTGCACACGTGACGCTGCGTCCTATCGCCTATCACCTTTTTTTTTATTCTTTTTCAATTCTCTACACATAATATTATATCCTAACGATGTGTGATGAAAATGTAGGTACAGAACTTTTCACCGACGAGGTAAAAGGGCACCCGGTAATTTGGGATGTTGGTCATGAGAAGTTTAAGGATCGGATCAAAAAACACTCCGCTTGGGAAAGCATTTGCGAAAATATTTTTCAAGACTTCAGTGAATAAGGTCATTCTAAAGTAATTAAATAACTTGTCATCATCTTCCCTGAGATCCATTAAGCAAACGTTAAAGGCTCCCTTAAAGTACATCTCGCTGTAGTACAGATGAATCCAGTACTTCCTTTTTATTATTTAACTTTTCCGATTTACATACTTAAACACTAAGTATGAAAAAACAATTGGGTTTTCTTAAATAATTGGGAGCGATTACGATCCATATCGGTTGGTGGGAAATGAGAGACTGTCGCCTTGGTGATAGGCTCAGGCCTATCCGATACCTATCCTATAAGACGCAGATTAGAAATGACGCAGCGTCACGATTACTTTTGCCGCAAGTGTGCACCGGGCCTAAAGGTGGAGTCACAGCTAGCGGATAAGTAATTGCGGAGGCCCGAAGGGATTCATCTATGGTAATTTTTTAGCGGTGCCGCTAAACCTGTAAGAACCCTCTTCGTCCTCTGACTGGGGCGACAGACACACATACATAATAGATACATACACGAAAAAAGTTAAGGCCGGATTCGGTTTTTGGGATGTATAAAATGAAAAAGTATCCAACAAATTTTCAATTCTGACCGACGTACAGACAAAACTTTAATCTATAATATAAGTGGCAATGTCCTGATTGACTGACTGACTGACTGACATAGAATCAACGCACAGCCAAATCTGCTTAACCGAGAGACTTGAAATTTTGAGGATATACTCGGTTCATATCATAGGCATCCACTAAGAAAGGATTTTGCGAAATTTTTATTTTTGTACCTAGGGGTACGGGGTACAAATGTCAAAGTAATGAATACTTTTAATGATGCATATCGTTGAAAAGCTCTTTAAAATTACAGTAATTGTTGTTATGTACAGTTTTGTCATATTTTCATTTAGGAGGGGGTAAAATGGAAAAATGTGTATAACTACATCTTATATAAATGAAGAGTCTTTATGAGTGTCTTTTATCTTTTATAAATGAAGAGTGTCTATGAGTGTACTGCTTACATGAGATTATAAAGTTAAAATGTTGGTACACAGGAGTACGGGGTACAAATGTCAAAGTAATTGATATGTACCCTTTATGATGCATATCGTTGAAAGGAAAGGCTCTTTAAGAGAAAAGTAATTGTTTTTGTCATTATTTTCATTTAGGAGAGGGGTAAAAAGGAAATGTCAACGTAAGTGTGTGTGCGCGCGAACGCGAACGGGCGCGTGTGTGTGTGTTCTTTATTCAAATCTACCGTTTTATTCCGATTTCAATGAAAATTTGCACACTTGACCTTCAAAGCAAGGGGAAAAGGGGAAGGTCACTGACTTCATGCATTTTCGAAATTTTATTTTGGTACACGAATTTAAGTTTAGAAAATTTTATATCCGTCTGTCTGTGCGTCAATCACGTCCAAATGGCTGAATAGATTTTGGAGGTTCTTGGTTACAATGTTAACCTTAATTCTGCGCGTGTTAAAGGATATAAAATGATTTGGTAGCTTTATATGGAGCTGAGAATGGGGCTTCTAAATAGATTTCAAAATTCTTATTTCATTTTTCATAAAAAATGTATTTAACCAAAATTGCAGAAGAAACTACTGATCATCTTTATGTTTTGTGGTAATTTACAGAAGGAAAATACCACTGCTTTTCCTTTTTAAAAATTTAGTCGGAATAAATTACTAATTTGGGATATTAGCAAATTATCTTATCAAGGGGAGGGGGTATAGAAATAAGGGGGAGGGATAGAATCTAGATATTCTCACTTTGTAAAATAATTTATATGTTTCTTGATGGTAGTTTATAAATCCATTAAATTGAAAATGAAACACCCCGTAGCGAAGCACGGGTATTCAGCTAGTTTTATATATATATAGATATTTGTATCTGTTCCTACATTATTAGGGAATTTTCGAAGAAAATTAAGCTATTACAATGGTTTCAAAATTTTCTCCATGGAAATCCGTTTTAGACCATTCTTAATCACTTTTTTTATGTATGTATATACATATGTATGGAAATATATTTATATATGTGTCACTCAAGATGATATCTCACGCTAGGATGCACTTAAAACATCCAAACTAATTTTAAAATGTCAATAATATCAAAAGAAAGGATTAGTTTGTTGGCCAACATTTTTGGAGTTCATTTAGCGGTCAAATTTTGACAATTTAGATTTTAAACTTTTTTTTTTTTACTTTAAAAGTGATTATAAATGGTTTTAAATCATTTAAATAAAGAGTTCTACAAGAGATGTTGGGAACCTCTGCCGTAAATGAGGAAGAGAGCCTGAAACTCCAGCACATGTGCTCGGACATTGTCCTAACAACATGCTCCTTGTAACGCGCCGACACCACAATGTAAAGCACAAACTTATCTAGCTACTCTCGGAGAAGGATTTTACCTGCTTCGAGGAGGTTCACTGCATGGACGATGACGGCTCTTCGAGATTCTGTGACATCGTGGCCTTCCCGAAAAATTCAAAGAAAGCTTTAATAATAGACCCTACTGTCAGGTATGAAACCAACGACCTCACCCAAGGTGAGAAAGTCCATAAGGAGAAGGAAGGCATTTATAAAAAGTGCATCACATTCCTCAAAGAAAAATACCACGAGAGCCACGGTGCCAGAGAATATGAAGTCAGAGGTTTATGGTTTGGCTCTGGAGGATCCATACCTAGTTTAACATCTTCATTCTTTGACGAGGTCGGTATCGACAGAAAATATTTGACAACCCTGTCAGAGTCGATTATTTGAGACTCACTGGGAATTATTAACTACCATATTTACTAAACTTATTACTTACTTTAATTGTATCCTATTTTACTTTAAATCGTTTTGTTTTGACAGTGTGACCCTTTCTTTGTTTAATGGTAACTTAATTGCTAATATATTATAATTGTTTTGACCATGTCATTTAATTAATTGTACAGAATATTATTTTAATTATTTAATTAATGTTTCACGATAGATCAGTACGCTGTGTGTTTAGCAACACATTCTATTTGGGCAGCATCTCTATTATTTTTGTAAATAAAGTGTTTCTCTGTTATTTTATTTCTGTACAATGTTCTTTAAAACCGTTGGCGTTCACCATACTTCCTCAGACGAATAATTTATTAATTTAGGATTAACGGATATTTTTTTATTTTTAATGATGAGTTGTTTTATTATTTAATGTTTGTGATTATTTTTGAAAAGCTTTCTTATAAGCATTAGCCTGAAGAAATAAATTAAAACTAAATATTTTATTACTTTCTACCATAAAAATTAGTATAAATCTAAAATTTGATACATTTTAAAACTAATGTTGATTGAACCAAATTTTTATTTCAGTATATTTTGTGAAAACTTTAAAACGGGAAAATGGCTCCTGTTTTCATTTATACTATTTTTGTATGTGATCTACTGAAGCTCCTTATATATATAATAGATATTGTTTAAAGAGTACCGTTGTTGTTTTATTTATTACAAGCCATTAAGCCCGTGGCAACGGGCTTAATCTTATATTTAGAAGAAATACAATAAAAATAAGTAAATTAATTTAGATCTCTATTTAGATAAGTTATTATATCTATTTGAAGACCAACAAATCAAAACAAACATTTATTTTTAATTGGAATAAATGTGGTTGTCTTAGCTTAACAATAACAAATAATTTTGTGGTGCGTTATCAAGACACTACTCGATTATATGATTGATGATTCGCATTTGTTTTTATTAAAACTAATTGTGTTGTTAAATTTGCTGCGGTGTGCTTTTACTTCATAAGTCTCACTGTGGTCATCAAATAGCGCAGTGTAGAATAAAGCATCATTAATTTCTCCTTATTTTTTTAAAAGTATTTATGACGCCCAAATATTTTAAAGCATTTTTATAGAATATTGACCAATTTCTTCATAACATTCTATCGCGAGGGTCCCTATATGATCAATTATTCACAATATGCTCTTGGTGTAACAATTGGCATGATAAATTCGTCATAGAGTGAAAAAAATTACTTCATGGTGCGTAGGCTTCCGCGGGTAGATTCGTCATAAACAGCTTGGTTTTCCATTGAAATCTGCGTCACGAAGGAGTTGAAGCCCGACGTTTCGCTTCCACTACTGGAAGCATCTTCAGGGGTGTAGTGCATCGTGATGTTGACCTTAAGCAACTCAAGATATACAAACGACTGGAGAGAAGAACAGCGTATTTATACTGGTTTCCTAGACCGTAGATTGTACCTGAATTTTCCGGGAGTTCCTTTACTCGGGTTAATCCTTATATTAACAAGTCGGGAAGTGACCGCGGCGCCGTCTCTTGCTTTCTGCTTGGCACAGGTCCTAACCAGAGGTTTCCAGGTTAGGGAGAGAGTGAATCCATCCGGAGAACGGAGAACTTCATTAGAGAAGTTCTCCGGTTGTTTCTCGATCTAAATTGCCTCCCTTACCACCATGCTATGATATCTGTTGACAGAAGCGAGTAAGAAAATTACTACATGTTTGACGACATAAAATTAAACACGTCCGGCCAATAATAATAATTATATTTATTATTATAATGTTTCAAATTATTTGTTATTAGATTCTCAAATCAGAGTAACATATGATTACAACTTTTAAAAATAAGAAGATTTTTGACAGACAAGAATGGAAAAGCATTGTGTCAAAAATGGAAACCTTTTCATCTTCCTACTATTGTACAATTTAACACAATGCTCATTGCCTCCGACTATTTAATAACTTCTTACATGCATATATAAATCACATGTAAGTACGACCCGGAAGAAGTTTTCATAGGAATTACCTTTACGAGGGGGCATAGAATGGCAATTTTATGGCCAGTACTACCTTATAGAAAGAGAAACAAGCAATTGAAATACAAGTTACCAAGGATTACTTTTATCGTCGGCAGATTTATATGCTTTACTAGGAGAGGATTTGGGAGGGTCATTTCTCTCTAATTTTCGGTTTATGGACAAAGTAGTAGGGAGGAGTTAACGCTGATTTCCAAGGCAGAAAGGTTTGGGAGAAATTCTAGCGCTGTGGAATGTTATGGGTTAGGAAGGTTAGAAGAGGAAGATTCTCCCCTGGTCAGGAATCAAATGGCTCGGAACAGATTGCCGGAGTCCAAGGCACCCTAACCTTGGTCCATCGCAGTTTGCCACTCACATCACCTTCTCATACTGATTCCTCATCACTTTTTCCCTTCAAATGCTACGAAGGGTTTCCAACCATAACAACCCCGTACCCTCGGTAAACTTCCCAAACCCAAAGCCTACACAATATTTTTACCCTCCAACCCTCACCTAAAAGTTCAAAGTTGAAGCAATTTTATTTTATTACACACTCTTTTTTTCCAAAAAAAAGGGGAGCACGGACCTTTTTCCCCCTTTGAAAATTAAAAATTATGATAGAATAAAATGTTAAGCGATGCTCTAAATCGAGTTTATGTGAAGGGTTGGCTAACCAAGAGAAGTGAGGAGCTTATTTTAATTTAATAAGATTAAATTTAAATTAAGAAAATTCAACGATACACCAGCACATGGTTAATTGATAAAAAAGATTAATTTCTCGAGGAAATAAAACTACATCGGAGGTAATAAATAATATACTTAATGTTTGTTTATTCCTTGCTTAATTATTCTCGTTTACTGCTGTTTTCTTCTTCATTATTGTCATCCAGACACGTAAAAAACTCTGGTTTTACCCAATAGCCCAGTAAAATTAGATTTTTGGTGCGATTAATTCAGACAAAGCTCGAAATAATTGTAATCCACTTAGGGCATCCCAAAAAAGTGTAAGTATAAGCTTGAGACGGTTTCTGAGGTGAGCTAAACTTTAGGGAGCAAAAAACCGCTACATTTTGGCACTGTTCACAGTTTTTGGCTCAATATGTTAAGGGTGAATCAAACAGTCAATTATGTTCTTACCAAAATTAAAGAATATTAAATTTTGCATCGGATGCGTTTTTAAACATTAAATTTAGTTGATTTTTGGTCTAAAGGAAAATTAAAACGCTCATATTTGCGATATTTCGACCCCTCCTTGGGTCATTTTCAAGCTAGAAACCAATTTATTAAATATATTAATTACATATAGGCATCAACAATTTATTGAATTTAACACATGTTAAAACATTAACCATTTATAACCACATTATTTAAACTTAAACATATACAAAATTAAAATATTAATTTCCTACTAACCTGACTGACTAGAAGATTTCCCTACATAGATTATTTTTCGTCAAATTAAACATTTTATCAATCTTAAATTTAGTGCAGCGGTTTGGTCAGAATCAGCAGTAAAAAATTGGCCAATTTTACCATTTTGTACCATTATTTTACCACGCTTGTACCTCAAAAATGGTTATTTCAAAGGAAATATGTCAAACAACTAAAGTTAAAGAACATCAAATTATGCGTTCAGAACAATCCTATTTTTTAAATTTATTTATTCCTATAGATACTTGCAAAAAACTAAATGTAGTCGGAGAGCTGATTTTCTACTATATATGTGGCTTGATTTAAGTTTAGCTCACCTCAGAAACCATCGCAAACTTATATTACTCTTATTTGGGATGCCGGATGCCGGATGCCCTAAGTCAGTGTTTCCCAAACTTTTAACATCTTTGTACCCTTTCCATAATTTTCTTAACACTAAGTACCCCTCGTTAAAAAAAAAAATCCATTTCTATTTTGGTTGTCTTTAATTAATTATTTCTATTTTTTTCTAATTGTGTCAATCAGGGTATTGTTTTTTAAAATTAAATAATATAAAATACTTGCCTACTATAAAATGGTTATAATTCGTTCCCTCTTATATTGGCAACATTTTCAACCTTTTAGGTTTAATCCTTTTTAAAAATGGAAATTAAAAACTTTCTATTCGTCAAATATTTACAAATTATTACTCTTAAGGCCAAAATGTTTGCGCAAACATGATGTTTGACGTGTATGGTCTAAATTTGCCCTACATCAGGTTTGCGCAAAATGTTTGATCGTGTATGGGGGCCTTTAAAAAGTAATTTGTTCAAAACCAAAACAACTAAAACCAAGGAGGAGTTAGGTCTAATAATATGAGTCCCTTCACTCATTGGGAATTGTCCCACGACTCTAGTCATCATGGAACAAATCTAACAAGAAATAGAATGAATAAAAATAATAATAAAAGATGCGTACACTTCAATAACTATAAAAAAAAATAGTACATAGAATATAAAAATCCAATTTAAGAACAAAATTATTATGAACTGTTGCCTCAACATAAACAATTTTATCCTTCTCTTTGTGATACATTTCTTGGTTTAGTTGCATAATAATAATTGAAGAAGCGCTACCTGCTGCAGCGCGTACCCCCACCTAACTCTTCACGTACCCCCAGGGGTACGCGTACCACACTTTGGGAAACACTGCCCTAAGTGGATTACAATTATTTCCAGCATTGTCTGAATTAATCGGAGGCAATGCTTTGTTTGTTTTGGTCTAATTTTACTGGGCTATAATGTAATATAGGTGTAAGATGGTATTGATTATTAAGGCATGACAGAATGAGAATGGCAAGAAAATTAGTTTAAGATAATTTCCAGTTTGTAAGGAAGATTATAAGATGAACATACATGGCATTATCGACATAGTTAATAATTAAAGCTTGCTTGTCACCAGAGAATATGTTCTACCGTCAAATAATTCAGTTTGATTAAATGTCAAGAGGTTTAAAGTCGATTATGTCATGAAGGAAGATCACAGGAGCGAGTAAGACTTGCCTGCTCTGTTATCATCACGTCTTATCTTTCAACTAACTTCATACGTGCAAATTATAACACTCCACCTCAAAACCTTTCAACTGTATACTACAATAAATTAAGTAATATGAAAAGTTCAAACATTGAAATTTTCACTTCCTTATTCATACTCGAAGTTAAGAAGTACACAGTTAAACATTTATAAGTTGGAAATGGTTAAAACGTATATCTATATATATATAAAATCCAAATACAACTCACTCACTGACACATCACGATATCTCTGAAACCACTGGACCTACGACCATGAAATTTTGTAGGTGTGTTCCTCTTACCTCCTAGGTGCTCGCTAAGAAATATTTTTAAAATCTGCCATCTTGAATCAAGATGGCGGTCATTTATATACAAAATTAAGACGATATCTCCGAAACCAATTGCACTAGAACCTTGAAATTTAGAAGTTAGCTTATTTTTATTACTTAAGTAACTTTTGATAAATGGTTAACCAATCGGGCATTTCGATTCAATATGGCGGCCATATATATATAAAAGTTAACGTATGTGTGTATGTTCTTTAAACAAATCTACAGTTTTAGTCCGATCTCGATATGGAATATGGAAAATATAAATGGAAAATATAGCTATATCTTATAATATAAAAAGAAGAGTATCCGTATGAGGGTATATCTTTTATAAAAATCTATAATTTTGTTCCAATTTGATGAATATTTACACACTTTTCCTATTTTCTTCAATACAAGGTGAAGGTCACTGCCTTCACACACAGGAATACGCGGTACAAATGACGAAGTAATGGATACCCTTTATAATGCATATCGTTGAAAAGCTCTTTAAGAGAAAAATAATTGTTCTTATGTACAATTTTGTCATATTTTCATTTAGGAGGGCGGTGAATTTAGGATATTTGCAAAGTATCTTATCAAAGAGGGGGGGGGGGATGAATGGGAGGGATAGAAGCTAGATATTCTCGCATAGTAAAATAATTTAAATGTTTCTCGACGGTAGTTTATAAACTTATCAAATTAAAATAACACTCCGTAGCGAAGCACGGGTATTCAGCTGGTATGTATATAAAAATTGGGCTCTTTATCTCATCTCAATTATCTACCGCTGTAAATACCTAATTTAATGAGAAAAATCCTATTCTTTTTACTAGATATTCTCCAAAAACAAAAAAAAGCAAAGTTCTGTGTTATAAAATATGATAACAAACATATATATTAAGAATTTATACTGATAAAATGTTCTGGAACTTTAGTTGGCATAAAAATTCAAATTTTAGAGATATCCGTGTTGGAAGAATCCTGCTTCAAAAACTTAAAGCACTACACCTTTGGAATTAAGATAAAAGAAAAAGAAAAAAAATACTCTGCCAATTAGTGTGGCACATAGCTTCCTCGCGTCCTATCGCGTATTATTTTCATGATTTTAGGCTTTTAAAATCCATTATTGTGTAATTTATATAATTTCCCCCCAAATAAAGACTGGTCGCCTGGTCTCAAAGTCCATAGGCTCGCTTTGCTATTGAAGAGGTAGGTCAAATCAAATAGAGAGGTGGGGGAGGAACCAAGCTACCTCCTATTCCCCTCGTCTATCTCTCTCTCCGCGCTCTCTCCATAATAAAAACTATTAATAGTTTAACACTTCCTTGCGGTGTGGCTGTTGGTTTTACTAAAAAATTGTATTTGAAAAAATGTTTGTCTCATTGAATAGATGAAGTTAGATTTTTTTCCCGACCTAAAATTCCAATTTTAAATTTGAAGTTTACGTTTACGCGAGCGTTAGGTGCGAACGCTTGGGTGGATAACCTTGTCCAACGAACTCGTCCTGGACATTGGTGAAATAAACATGTCTACCAAATTTCATCAAAATCGGTCTACTTTTACTCAAGATATTGTCACACGTTTCAGGGAACGCGGACACACAGACCAACAGACCGAAGACGGACTGACAGACACGAGATAAAAATGTTCCCTGATGTCTGAATCGGATTTCTGTCTTGGAATTTTCAAAATTGGAGACATCAAATTTTTTCGTCCTCAAAAGTGAACACAATGCTTCCGTTACCTTGGGTAAACTCAGAAGCAATAATAATTTGCTGATTGAGCTAGTATTGTAGGAATTCAAATTATCAAAAATAGACTCAATAGACAGACTCAAATAAAGTTGTTGAAATAGATTTAACATTTCATTTAAGAGACTCGGGCTTTGAAAAGTTTGTGTTTTTGTTTGTTTAACTATAGCTGGCATAAAAATTAACTGATTTTAATAAAATATGGCACGTAACTGTATCTTATTATTTATGAAAACTGTATTGTTTTTGGAAATATTTCACTTAAAATATTTAAAAAAAAGAGGGCCACTATGGTGTACGACTAACAAAAATAAGATTTTAGTCTGCATACTATGTTATACATCGTTTTAAAGGTCTAAAGTGGAAGAAAAGAATATTTAATTATTAAACTTTAAAATTTAATATATTTAAGATGGTGGTTAATATTGTAGACAACTAAGGATAAAGTAATGTATCTTGATTGTAGTTGAAAAGCATATCATTTAGTCACCATGACTTGTTATACATATTTTTAAATGCCTTGAAAAGTAGGAAAAGAATGAGTAACTATTGTTACATTTGTTATTATTGTTAAATTTCGAATTTGGCGGCATTTTTAAAAAATGTGGCCAACATGAGGGTGATAAAAATAAAATACACAAGCTAACATCAAAATTCAAGGGTACTAATTACAATTAGTTCCGGAGTTATCGTCAAAGTTCGCATATAAATGGCCGTCATCTTGAAGCGAGATGGTTGATCGTAAAAAGATTTCTGTTTCTAAAGATATTGTGATGAGTCAGTTAGTCGGAGGTAATTGGATTTTTATAGATAAATATTGTACACAATTTGTGTGAGTGAGAGACACCAAGGGATGTGTCACGCAAGTGTGGCACATAGAACCTGTTCTAACATCAGACATTACGTCAGTAAGATGTTGGCTTGGCATTACGCCATGTCCTGCATCGTTTCGTCGCATGATTCATCCCTTGGTGTCTCTCACTCACACAAAGCAGCTTACTGCAGTGTGCAAACACGGTATTATATTACTGATAAAAATATTGTAGTTTAATAATTTTATTTAGATTTTGTAGTTGTAGGTATATTAAATGTAGTATTTATCTTGAAGGAACCGAACCCTAGTATTAAATCCCTTCCTTATGAGCACAAAGTTTTAGTTTGTTTAACAATTATAACATAGTTTGAGACTAATTTTAACTTTAAAATGACTTTGTTCTAAACCACTCAGGCAAGTCAACGTTGTATTTTCTCTCCATAAAAACTTATCCATCAATATATTTTAGAACCAACGAAACTAAAAACTTATTAAATTAGTTGTATTTACTTTTATTACATAGCCCTTCACTTAGCCAAGCTGATACATCTTACTGTATCCATCTGACCTAAAAAATACATTTTTCCGTTGTAGGCTGTGAAATAGTAACTTTAGAGCCTAAAAAAACGTAGCTAAAATTAATTTTTTCATTACGTGGACTTAAAAAATCTTTTCATTACTCCTAAACTATATTGAAAAAATTGTTTACCCCCTAGAAGGTAAAAAAATGTTACCTATTATATCTTAGGGAGAAATAGTAAAAAATTGGGTAGTTATCAAAAGTGCCGTTTTTAGCTCTGCAATCTAGTAGACATGCTTCTTAGTACAATTAAAATCCACTAGATGTCAATGCGTTTTATCTTTTTTTTATAGTGCAACCTCTTTTAGGTTTCTTTTTCTCAAAATCTTAAGTATTAAGTTATAATTATATTGATTAATATTTAATGTGTTTTCATTGTCTGCTACCTCGGAAAAAATAGCATATATGCTACTCGACTATGAAGTGTTTTTCCTTTACCTTGGCAATATTTACTGTCGAGCGAAGCGAGACAGTAAATATAATTGCCGCGGTAAAGAAACTCACTTCACAGTCTAGTTACACAATATACTACTTACACCATTTTCTATTACCTCTCATTTATTAATAATATTGCTTATAGTCCAGGAGATAGCGTGCAAAAAAGTGTCTGACTAACATCAAGCTAGAATTTTGTATAGTCAATCTTTTAGCGCCTTTTAAGAATATGTGGTCGGCTAAGTTCGTCTGCGAGACATAGCTTGGCAATAGGCGTTTGAAAAAAACAAACCGGTGGATAGCGGCCATGTCTCTCCAATTATGGTGGACAATGTGATTTTCATGATCCTGAGTACAGAATTAGTTAGTAGACCAAAATTCAAGTCAATGTTATTTTCACACTTGATAGGTTAGTTATTCAAATATTACTAAAAATCTACGTGGTCACCTGTCAACGGACAAACTAACATCATCTTGATTTTTGGTCTACTTACTAATTCTGTACTCAGGATCATGAAAATCACATTGTCCACCATAATTGGTGAGACATGGCCGCTCTCCACCGGTTTGTTTTTTTCAAACGCGTATTGCCAAGCTATGTCCCGCAGACGAACTTAGCCGACCACATATTCTTAAAAGGCGCTAAAAGATTGACTTGTATACAAAATTCTAGCTTGATGTTAGTCAGACACTTTATTGCACGCTATCTCCTGGACTACTATGTTATGTACTAAATACTTACTATGTGCGCGATATTTTTATTATGAAAAACATTTAACAAAAAATCTAAAATTGATGGTTATATTGACTGATGATTCTTGATGAATGGTTTTTGGATTATTGTTAATATAATAACTTGGTCAATATTTTATTACTTTATTTCCGCCCTATGCTATACAGTTGTTTAATAACATTATTCTCGTTAATATTGCGATGTAACATTATTATTATAATGTTTCTTTTCCTACTCTTCTATGCTATGTGCATGAAAAAGACAAGTAAAAAAATAAATATAAACTTGTTTCAAAGTCGGGAAGATCTTTAAAGAAGTTTTGTTTTCTTTGTTACTCTTACGTTGTCTTGTACGATTTTTTTTCAAGACGAGTCCGGCTGAAAATGTAAAGTTTTTCTTTTTTTTCTGTTTTCTTCTTCTATTCTGAGAATAAAAGTTGTCCTGCCGCAAAATCGTGGCTCCGGAGAATATCTTCAAAATGTGTTACGTGATCTGAAGTACTAAACGTACCCCGAGCTCGAACTCTTCTTGGTTTGAAGGGTTAAAGTGGGGGTAGGGGGGTATTTTTATGTTTCAGGCAATTTTTAGTGTCGGAGGTTTTAAAAGAGGGAAGAAGTCTATGCTTACCAAGAATATGGAAGATCTCGAAGAGATGCCACAACAGTCTTTAGGATCTCCTCTTTACCCTTGGTCTATTTCTTACATCTTACTCCCCATCCAGCAATTCCATATATTATTTCTTATTAAATTCACTCAAAGTCACGGAGGAACCGAATGGAATACGAGGGACCTCTACGGGTCTCTTCTACAGTGGAATGTCCCTTTCCATTAAATGAAGTATTTCTGAAGGGGATGTACCATTGTGCAATTCCAACAGACATAATAAAACCCGGGGTCCTTTCTGTAAAACCTCTGCCTGTAATATTCAGCAATAGTAATTTCCCTTTTGAGATAAGAACAACCCTAAATGGAATTATATAATGTAAAATAATGTGTAAGGCAAAAAACCCCATCTTTTAATGTATTTCTTATCAGTATGCTCCTTTATTGATAAGAATCTAATTACCTATTGTTTTTTGTTTCTTTGTTTTATTATTCTTTGGTCCTTTTTGTCCAGGAATTCATATTTTTATCTGGTCAAGAAAGAATTTTATAGTACAGGCTATTTCGGGGAGTAAAAGGTTGAAAGCCTACTTTTAAATTATTCATGATAATCTAACATGGTCTGTGCATGCAGACAATACTATGTAAAAAATTTAAGTCAATTGTATCTTTATACAACCATGATTTGAATAATAAAATAGCCTGCCAAAATAGCGGGAACTCATTCTATGATAGGACGCGAGGAAGCAAAATGCCACATAAATTGGCAGCCGAATATTTATTTTGTATTAGAGCTTACCGAAGTACCGATAGCGAGGGTAGTAAAACCACACGAGCAAAGCAAAATGTAGTTTTCGTACGAGTTGCGTACCGTACTTTATCTACGATTGTTGGATTTTAATAATAAATACAGCAAAAAACAGTTACTTTAATTAAACAAACAGCAAATTAGTTTTGTTATATGTAAACAAACAAGAAGAATTCTTCACCTTATCCCACGATTAGAGTGTTTGTTTACATTTAACAAAACTAATTTCCTGTTAGTTTAATTAAAGTAACTGTTTTTTGCTGTATTTATTATTAAAATCCAACAATCGAAGATGAAGTACGATTCGCAACTCGTGCGAAAACTACATTTTGCTTTGCTCATGTAGTTTTACTACTTTCGCTGTCACTCGGGTGCAAAATTTGGCCACACTCGCATGCAAAATGCTAATTTCCGCACTGGAAGGGTAATGCACTATATAGCTCCAAATTTGAGGTCACTAGTATCGAAATAATAAAAAAAGTGAATTAAATTATTTTTCAAAAGTGGTACCGACGATTTTGATTAAGAAATTTAAAAGGAAGTTCATTTAAATTCGAATTTAGTCTCTTTTCCCGGGAAATATGAAATTTTCGAGATATTGATGACTCTCCTTGGGGTCACATCCAGTAGATCATGGTATTGGCGAAATTTCAGTATGATATCGTGTTATGGTCTGAAGGAAATAGAGGAATGAGGGGACTATACAGGCAAGAGGCAACTAATGATCACGGATCGTTAGCGAGAACATCGCACCCTGCACTTAGCTCCAACTGATATTACTCGACCATATCATTATCTTTGTTAGCTGCGAACAAGGGGGGGGGGGGGGGGGGGGGGGGTGATACCAACCCTTAAACCTAATTGCATTATGATAAAGTAGATATTATATGTGACTAAGGCGCATAATCACAGGGTAAGTATCAATACATTTTTATAATTGTCAAAACAACAAATAGTATCCTAACTAACGATTATGATCCACAACAAATATTTTTAATAAAAACTAATATTAATATCTAACTTTAATGTAAACTTACAATGTTTCTTGACTTCCAAACATATATTTATTTTAAGTATTAGTTAAACTAATTTTCAAATTTAGTTTTTTTTTTGTAGTCCTCACGTTTCTTTAAAATTGCTAAGATCTTTTCCTAAAGGGAGTATTTAAAAAGCCCTCTTACACGTTCAAGCCACTTGATCAAAACATGGCGTCAAGCTGATTGACAAGACCTTCAAACCGCCTTGGGGCATATCAAGCATCCCGTCAATCTTTTCATCAACACTCATTTGAAGCGGAGTTTTCGACTAGTGAACTGCTCCTCCTGGACTGTAGTGAATCAGTATTGTGTAGATACCATGGTTTCGAATCAGGATTTGGGGTGTCGAGCAGGTGATTGACGGAATGCTTGATCAAAATTGTTCTAGACTATCAAGCTCTCCGTCAAGCCGCTTGACTCATTCAAACTTTCCATCAATCTCCGTCAAGGCTTGACTCAAGCATCAAACGGGTTCCTAGACGATCAACCATAATTGACACTATTGCTTGACGCGCTGTTTTGATCAAGCGGCTTGATCGTGTAGGGGCTGCACCATATGTTTGTATGTGTGTCTGTCGCCATCAGTCCGACTTTATAGGCGGAATTGATTTCTTTTTTTCAGAGGAAAACGCAAACATGTACCGCATGTTCTAGGCTTGTTTTCATCGAAAAATATCGAAAATATTTCTTATTATATAGTTTTTTTTTGGAGGCTTATTGCGGCTAAACGGTAAGTCGTATCGAAAAGCAGATCGCACCAGCGGTAACTGATATTAGAAGATCAACGACTTTGGTCCTATGACTTCTTGTCGTACCTCCTTCAGTTCTACCTTAGAATGAGTTAATTTTTTTTTTTTAATTTTTGACTTTGAGCTCTTATGACGTCCGCAATTGTTGACTGATTTAATTTCTAAATGGGGTGCTTACACCTCACACTAATGCTCTTTAAATTGAGTATTTATTATTTCATTAATTTTCCCTTAGAACTAGTGTTACTAAATATTTACTGGTGCAACTGCCGTATTGAGAGAAGAGAATGGTAATTAAATTAATGCACCAATGGTTGATGATTGTTCGATGACTTCCCAGTCTAAATGGTTTTGGCTACGTTTATTTTCTCATTTATTATATCTTTCTTTTAGCTTTGTTGTTATTAGTTTTTTAGCTTGTTTATTATATTACTTAGTTTCGATTGACAATTTATATATAAATATATATATATATATATATATATATATATATATATATATATATATATATATATATATATATATATCAGCAATGTAATACCGTGTTTTTGCACACTGCAATAAGGTACACAATTTGTGTTAGTGAGAGACACCAAGGGATGTGCCACGCAAGCGTGACACATCCCTCGGCAGGACATGGCGTAATGCCGAGCCAACAGCTTTGTGACGTATAGTCTAATGATGGAATAGTTCCTATGTGTCACGCTTGCGTGGCACATCCCTTGGTGTCTCTCACTAACACAAATTGTGTACCTTATTGCAGTGTGCAAAAACACGGTATTACATTGCTGATTTGTTTTGCCAGCCAAGCAAGAATGGCGGTGTGAGAGCACGCTCGTCTCTGGTTAAGCCCTATATCTGATCTTCTTGATTTGGTATAGGTCCAGAGTTGGGTGGGCATCGTCGGGCCCCTGATGAGTCGGACGCGACGAAACGATGCAGGACATGGCGTAATGCCGAGCCAACAGCTTTGTGACGTATAGTCTAATGTTGGAATAGTTCCTATGTGTCACGCTTGCGTGGCACATCCCTTGGTGTCTCTCACTAACACAAATTGTATTTATATATATTTATATATATATATATATATATATATATATATATATATATATATATATATATATAAATATATATAACATATTAATAGACTCCAAACTAGGATTTGGAGAGTATTATATATTAGCAATGGAATGAATAATGTATAATATAGTCCTGATTCTATTCCTAGAAGGCATTAGAAACAAAACTATTTAGGATTTTCATTTAATTAGCCCTAAATAATTATAGGTATCATAGTATCATAGCTGCTAATACCTAGCATGAGCCTCGCTCGGAGCGCAGGGTGAAGGCTATTGTAACCATATGACAGAGATCCGATCTACAGTTAAAGGAAAAACAGCTGGTCTAATCTAAAAGACACAAGGAACAACCGTGCTCGAACAATCATTAGCTTAGGAAGAATTATATTTTAATATCAAAGATTTAAAAAGAAAGGAATCTTATTTATACCTTAAGATTATCATCAGAATGTATTTGTCCCCCTTACGCCAGAATCATGAATGTGCAAATTCCACATTGTTGGGAAATGGTGTTTTAAAGTTTATGATCCATATCCAGCATTCTATTCCATAATTCAGCTATTCTATTTTGAATAATTTTTTTTGGCCCTAAATTCCCCCCCCCCCCTTTTCCTGAAATTGCACATGTATTGTTTCAGTATTTCACATTCATCAAACTGCCATAGCCAATAACAGCTGATACAATGCAGCCACAAATTCGGGGTTCTGGCACAACATAGATTATAAAACAACAAGTCCAAATAGCTAATAAACCCAGAATATGAAAATTTGCACATTCATAGTTCTGGGGGACGGATATTCCAACTAGAATACGATTTTAAACAACCAATGTTGTATTTGCAAATATCCTATGAATACAATTTTGGGGGAAAAACAATATAGTATTATATAGCTTAGAAATGCTTTTTCCATTTCCTATTTTAACAAAATAAAAATATAGATATCCAATACTGAGATTTTGTTGTTGTTACTTTAGAGTATGAATAGCGAGAAGAAATTGTACATTGGAGAACAGTACAAGTATTGCATATAATTCTACCTAATGACACCGTTAAATGTTCTGCTGAATATTATCTGAACAACTTAAACCGATAACCATTTGAATACACAATCATCTTTTTCTTATCTCTCTCTTTTCTTTACTTTACAAATTTCAAAATAAATATGGTTTTGAAACAAGAAAAAACTGAAGAATATCCTACATCAATTCTTCTATGATTTATCTTTTCGCTTAAAAACATACGTATAAATGTTAGGTAACGGATAAGTATAATATCACTAAAACAGTTTTGAAATATAAGAAAAAATAACAACGAATATTTAACATAATTTAATTCTTCTTTTGTATTATCTTAAAATTTTAGGTATGTGTATATATATATATTAGATATATATATATATATATATATATATATATATATATATATATATATATATATATATATATATATATATATATATATATATATATATATATATATAACTTATATCGGTTCGTATAAGAATTTGGTTTTTAAAAAAACTTTATTTTAAGTTTACAAAACAAATTTTACTTTATTGGCTCTATAGTATTAAACACAACTCAATAAAGGGTATTCAATTTAACTACGACTGACATGGATTCACACCGCGTAACATTTAAAAGAGAAATACGAAATATAATAAAAAAATCTTAAGCTTATATACGGTGAGTCCTGCTGGGGTCTGCATTTAAGTTGACACAGTATAATTAGCTGATGTAACTTATATATATTGTATATATATATATATATATATATATATATATATATATATATATATATATATATATATATATATATATATATATTACTACTTGTCTCTCTTCCACATGCGCACAAATTACATCACACTGCACACAATTCACATGCGCACTGGATTTTATGAAATTTGGATGGTTTGTTGAAAGTAGCCTGTATATAGAGGTCCCATGGTAATTTCAACCGTCTGCACTCTTTAATGTTTGCTAAAATTGAAACTTTAATTCAATTAAAGAATAAAAACAATTTTAACGTAAACCAGGGGGGAAATTAAATAAATATGATAATAATAATTTGTAAAAGCATAAAATCATTAAAATATACGAAATATGATGCGAGGAAGCTATGTGCCACACTAATTGGCAGACTATTTTAAGGAAGTGATAAGGCAAGTAAGAGGAATCTAAAAATACCGGGTAATACTAAACTCTAAATAAAGAATCTCTTAAGAGACGTCTAGAAAATACCCCAAATAACCAGCTAGACCTTCCCGCTTTCACGTAGCTTTTCTAAAAAGGTATTATTGGGTTTCTTCCCCTCTTTAATCTTATCTCTTTTATCAATCCAACAGTACTTATCGATTCCTCTCAATCGGTATCTTGGTTGAGGGGTTGGGAAGAGTAAGTTTCACCCTATATCTATTTGAGAGCTGACACGCCCTCAGCCTTTTTGTCCGTTTGTAGTAGAAATCGACACCAAAGCAACTCCTCTAAGTTATAGTGGGAGGGAAGTAATACATCCAATGATCTATGATATAAGATCCGATATAGACGTAGCAATAGCAGCTACCCATCCCATTACTCCTTATCACAGTGTTCTTTTAAATTTGTCATCAAAATAGCTAATAATTTCCAGATCAGAGATTTCTTACCCTTATCAGGATGAAACTAATTTTTTTTAAAAAAGGTTTAATCATCAAGGAATTCTTTCCCGTCGGTCTCTGGATACTTGGACTGATAACGGCTAATATGAAGTTTATTAGTCAATATGAATCACTTTCATATCATGATATTATATTTTTGACAATGTATAAAGGTGGGTTCACAGCTAGAGGGTACGTAATTGCGGAGAGCTATATAGATAACAATATATCTTCGGGGAGCCGCCGAGACGGAGTCGCTGTTTCCCTCCCCTCGAGTTTCGGTCGGTCAGGTTATAAACAAAGCCCATTATAACATCGTGTATTTAACTTGACTTTAGTTCTCTTGCTTAAAAAAATACCTATATAATAAGATAATATATATTAAGACTTTTATTGTATATAAACTTTTGTGGGTATATATATATATATATATATATATATATATATATATATATATATATATATATATATATATATATATATATATTCTTTTTTTATATAAAAAAAGTTCGAAGCAATAAGACCTCATGAGTGGATCCAAGGTGCAAATCCGGTTTAATAGTCCATCCTATAGTACCCTATCCTCTAAGCAAGCTGACAGACCCACAGAAAGTGAGCACCTTGTTTAGGGGAAGTAACTTTAGTTCTTCAATTCACAGGATGGCTAAGCCAAAGATTCTCCACCTCAGGTGTGTGCAGGACAGCTGCTAATAAGATGAGAAGGGGTTTCATCCTCTTCCTCGCACAGCCTGCATGCACACTGGGCTTTCTGCCAGGCCAAGCAGATCTAGATGTCGATTTTGCCTCAGTATCCAGTAAGAAATCCTGTCAAAAGATGACAGGATTATTTTTTGAGCGAGAGCAGCGATCTGGTAAGATGCTGAGATGGTTCCCGGATCATCATTTTAGATTGTCACATACCTGAAGCACTGTTCTGTTTATATCTAATCTCATAAATGTCCTTATGGAATGTTTCACTCCACAACGTGGTACGCCAACAACTGGTTCTGGTGTAATTGGGGTCGAATTGGAACCCGTTTTAGCTAACTGGTCAGCAATCTCATTTCCCTCAATGCCACAATGTCCAGGAACCAATATCAATTGTACCTTGTTAAGTTGACCGAGAGTGTTGAGATGGCTTTTGCACTCAGCAACCAGCTTAGATGTATACCTTGGTGCAATCAGTGCTTTGATCGCTGCCTAGCTGACACAGTAGGTTCTGATTTGTCTGTTAAAGATTTTTTTATTCAGGATAATTTGAGAACAGGTCAAAAGTGCATATATCTCTGCCTGAAATACAGTGGCATATTTGCCTAAGCTCATATTGGAGTTCTGCACAGAAAACCCCAGCCCAGTGACTCGCAATGAGAGTGTATTTCATGGTTTCCAGGCCGAAACCTGGTGGCGCCACTCTTTCGAGGAGCTTCCCATTTGTTTAAACAATGCTGGGTGGACATTGAGCGGGGGGCCTTTTCCGGGAACAAAGCGTTGCCATAGATGAATCCGTTTGGGCCTCCGCAATTAAATTGTGTAACGTTTCTTACCAGGATCAATTTTTGATAATGTAAGTAATCAATGAAAGGAAATGAAAGCATTTTTCATCAAAATAAACAATTTTCAAATGAAATCCAAAATATGAATTTGTAAACTGTATGGATAATGGTCTCTGATGATTGATCAGGGCAATTGAGGCTCTTCTATCCTACTCCTGTCATAGGATAATATTTATCATTAAGATCAACATAAAATAACGATTACTACTAATGGTATATTGTACCTAAAACAACCAATGTTAAATTTCGGTGATATGGGATAAATGCATTATTGTGACTGATAAGGTAAATCGATATCATTGCAAAGAACAAACAATTCTCTATCACATTCCTTGTAGTAGACATGAACGTTTTCGTGTTTGCCAATGTCAGCGATACAGGGGTAATTTTAGTGCTAAGTAATTTTTGTACTAAGTAATTTTTTACCGAAACTGCAGATTTTTGACGTTGGTTGTTTTAGCAATAGGGTACAGAATATATGACTCGTGTTTCTAATTTTAATTAGTATTAAAAAATATATGACTAGTGCCATCATGTTTATTAATTAAGACGAGGAGAGGTAAAATAAATTTATATAACCAAATCAAGAGGTATAGTAGTAGAGATAGTCTTAGTTTAATAGTAGCAGAGCGGCATGGAGTGACATGACAATGAGTGAGAAGGCACGGGGCTTAAAATAAGCCTCGACCTGAAATATTATACATTAGTATATATTATATATATATATATATATATATATATATATATATATATATATATATATATATATATATATATATATATATATATATATATATATATGCACACAATGACTTGTCGAGACGGCGTGACAAACCAGAAAAACCTAGAAGAGAACGGTTCAAGAGTAAGTTGGAATATTCTGATGTGATATCAAATACATAAGCCTCCGACCAAACCAAATGGAATTAGTTTTCTTCTGCCCTTGGAGTGATATTAAATTTCAGCGAAAAAGTTTTGTCAAGAAAAATCCTCTTATAATATAGAATTTTATGCAAAAATCACTAATATCATGTGCTGACTCAACAAAAAACTATAAAAATACCCATATTTCATGACAACATACTTTATCACTAATGTCATATGTTGACTCAACAAAAAACTATAACAATACCCATATTTCATGGCAACATACTTTATTAGTAATGTCATGTGTTGACTCAACAAAACACTATAACAATACCCATATTGTCATGACAACATACTTTATATCACTAATGTCATATGTTGACTCAACAAAACACTATAACAATACCCATATTGTCATGACAACATACTTTATATCACTAATGTCATATGTTGACTCAACAAAACACTATAACAATACCCATATTGTCATGACAACATACTTTATATCACTAATGTCATATGTTGACTCAACAAAACACTATAACAATACCCATATTGTCATGACAACATACTTTATATCACTAATGTCATATGCTGACTCAACAAAACACTATAACAATACCCATATTGTCATGACAACGTACTTTATATCACTAATGTCATATGTTGACTCAACAAAACACTATAACAATACCCATATTGTCATGACAACATACTTTATATCACTAATGTCATATGCTGACTCAACAAAACACTATAACAATACCCATATTGTCATGACAACGTACTTTATATCACTAATGTCATATGTTGACTCATCAAAACACTATAACAATACCCATATTGTCATGACAACATACTTTATCACTAATACATATTTTGTTATAACAAATTTGTTAAATTGGTACTCCTAATGTCTCGAAGTCATGTTTCTCAAGTAAGTTATGATTGTGTGGTAATATCCTAATTATAAAAACATTACAACTGATTTTATGACATGTCATAGTGTTTTTATTTGCTAGAGGTATACTATTAAATCGTATAAATTTTACAAGCTAACCCATACCCAGATATTTTATTGATATTCAGGGGCTTGTCAACTACCGTCATTGACATGGTTATTTTGGTTAATTATGCATTTATTTTTAACGTTATTGTATTCAAGCTGGATCCCCGTGGTTTCTTTTTATTAAAAATATAAATGATTATACAATGAAGTAAAGTTATACACACCAGATTAGTCTTGAAGTAGCGGTCGACTTAGTCAACGCTACGACCTTCCAGTCACTCGCGCACGAGGCACAACACAAGATTTTTAAATTAATATCCCCTGTTATTTTTATGGATAATGTGGAAAGTCAAATAAATCACTCACGTGAATATATATTCTTAAAAAATTTGGAGAAAATAATTAATTATTCACACACGCAATAGTATAAAATACCATGATTCGCTGCTCTGCGGATCCCACGCACCTGAAAAAAATAAAAATAATATTAACACATTTCAGTTGGGGCCAGTTAAGTGGGCTTAAACATGCATTATTCTGCACGTTTGGTTGGATGAGAACGTTTTTCAGATATATATGGGTCATTTTCAAATAAAATGTACCTTTAGGGAAATCAATTTGGCTACTTTATAGAAAATTAAAATAAGCCTTAGACATGATATTGATTATTCTGACACATCAGGGACTTAGGATGACATTTTTGTCGTAATGAGTGTTACTATCATAAAAACGGCATTTTTTTAGATTTTATTTCTCTGTTTTTATGAAACGTTACTAAATTGTATATATGACGTAAATATTCTCTTTCATCCCACCAAAAATATTTTTTAGACCTAAAATATTTGAAATTTTTTAAAAAAGTAATGAGTGTTACATTTATTATCTTTTAATGTTTCCTCAAAGCTTCAAAAATGTAAAGGATACGTTTTCAGTGCATTATAATAAAAGTTTTTATTATAAAGAAGAAGAAAAAATAATTTTTCTTTATTAAAAAAATAGTAGGACACGGCTACCCATAAGAATTTGATTTTATTCAAGTAACACTCATTACATTATGGTAACACTCATTACACATTTATATATTGGACCTAGAAAAAATTAAATGTTAACAAAAACTTTAAACATTAAACTTTGATTTACAATTTTTTTTACAAGTGGCAAATTTATTTTTTGAAAAAAAATTAAACTTAATAATTTTTTTTTAAGTTTTAAAATATACAGTATTGTAGAATAAACAGTATAGTAACACTCATTACATTTTTAACTTTAAAAAATCTTCCCTCAGAAACTATTTTTCTTAATTAAACCAATTTAATGTGTACTGATTATATTAATTATTAACTACTAAATCATATTAATAACATAAATAAATGTTGATTACAACTACAAAAAATGATGGTAACACTCATTACAATGAATAAAAATACTCACCATATTTTTTTAGTGAAATATTAATTGTAGAGAAGAATAAAGTGCTATCAATCCAAAAAGTCGTTGATTACTGACTTAAATGGCTTCTTAACATAAACCAACCCTTATCCCTCCTTCTTTCTTTCATACTCACCCTCTAATTCTGCCGACTCTTATCGGTAACACCCATTACTAAACCCTTGGGACATACATATAAAAATATTTGTTTCGTTTTGTACTAAAGTTTTATTTTTTCCTATCCCATTTATATAAACTTGGATATTTTATTGATTAAAAAAAAAATTATAATAAAAAGAAACTTGAATAAAATGAATAAAAATCACATTACATGTTATCAAAACTACTGTGGGACGTAAAACTCATTACAATTTTTAATATCAAAATTTTCACCTTATAAGCCATAAAATGACCCTGATTAACACAATAATGGACAGACATCTGATCAATAAACCTAAAGGTTTTTTTATTTTTCATTAATATAAATTTTTTTAGTTACAATAAAATTGTTAAATCTTGGGACAGAAAAGGTACACTTCATTTGAAAATGACCCATATATATATATATATATATATATATATATATATATATATATATATATATATATATATATATATATATATATATATATATATATATATATATATATATATATGATTTTATAAAATAGACCATTAACCACTGTTACGGTAGTAGTAGTGGTTCAATATTATATATATATAACTATTGAGAGAGTGAGAGGCTAGGAAAAATTCAACTTTGATAAATCTAAAAAAAATGGTAGGCATATGAATTTTTAGTCAATTTTGTTGCTGATTGTTTCCTTCCCGACTTCAAACAACACCCTCGAAAATAGCCCCAGCCCGATTGGACCACCCTGACATAAGGATTAACTAGACTGAGGAGAGGAAACCCACGTCAAATCCAGATACAATCATCGTTCCAGAACCAAGACGGTTCCATCAAGGACTTCAAACCCTTCGGGACGCAGATTTCACCTGAAAACTTAAAAATCCATTACGAAACAATCCACGGAAGCCTAGAAAACGAACTTAGCCTACCATATATTCTTAAAAGGCACCAAATCATTTACTTTTATACACAAAATTCTTGCTTGATTTTAGTCAGACACTTTTTTGCACTATATATCCTGGACTATAAAAACTGTGTTATGGATGAAGATGCGTTTTCTCCCTACTAGAGATAAAATATTGTATGTGCGTCGGGAGTTAATTGCTATACTTCCCCTCGCGATAATTATCTCCCGAGGCGCAGCCGAGGGAGCTAATTAGCGTTATTCCCGAGGCATAGCGGAGGGAATTAAAAAGTGCAATTCCCTCGGCTTCGCCTCGGGATTTAGGGACCATGGTTCCTTTGGGTTCACCTCAAGAACCAACTTATTCGCTCAGGGAATAATGGGTTACATCACTACCTAGGTGTAAAGAATCTTGATTTGTACCGTCCATTACGTCGTTCCACGGATCGTTCGGGAATCGTTTAAGACGTTTCATGCGCATGCGCTAACATTTTACTACAATGAAATCATGTCAGGTTGAAACAGTTTTATGACTCTACTTCACAACATAATAACAACATTGAAGGAAATTTACCAGATAGGAAACCGTCCTGTTGATATGTGTCTATATTTATGTAACTTCGCATGTACTGATTCAAAGAAAGAAAAACTTATTAGATTTGTTCCGTCCTTTGTAACATCCCTCTGGTGGTTCGAGAATCGTTTAGGACTGATTTTATACGCATGCGCTAACATTGTCCTGTAATAAAATCATGTCAGGTTAGAACGAGGTTAGATCTATAATTCGAACATTATTAAAAACATCCAACATTTGTTGGGAACCTTCCTGTTGACATGTGTGACGATTGGCATAACTGCGCATGTCATACAAACCAGTACTTGGTATTGCCAGTGTATCGTTTGGACTGTACTGTAAACTTTTCGCAAGCGATCCCTGCGCGGGTTGGAACAGTTTGGAGAACGGTACGAAACACTGTCACAAGTAGGGTTGGAACGACTTTTATCTATTGCGCATGCTTGTAAAGATCCCGCGGACGGTACACTGCTTGGATGGAACAAACCTATTAATATGTTTGGAAATTTAGACATAAAAAACTTTATTTTCACTTAAAATGTTATAGACCATTGATTACTTTACTGCAATTAATTCTGGAATGAGTTAAAGAAAGAATGGAGAGACTAAATAGACATAAAGAGGAGGCTCATTAAGTAAGATTTAATTCAACTGTTACGCCCGGAAGAAGATTAGCAATTTTAAACCGTTTCAACATTATCTTCCATTGCTTTGAATGAAAAGACTTGGGAGTCAGGCTCTCATCCAAACTCCCAGCTAAAAGCCAGATACTAATGAAGATACATCTATTAGTCGAGATTTACTAAAGTCTAATCTTCTTTCAGAACAACGGCTGTTCTTTTTTTTAATGGGATGATCTAGGTTTTATTTTCTCTTGAGTTGAAACAACTCTGTTATAAGTTAAATCGTATAAAAGGAGGGGTAATATAACTGTCATCAATGTTTCCTCCCTTACAATGAGATACGCCCTTGTTTACTTCGGGCCCCATAAGTTAATTAGTGACTTGGTATGGTTTTATCAGTTTGTTTGTGTTGATTAAGGAGGGGTTGGTGCTAGTCGATTGAAGCGCCGAGTGTAGCGTCCTAATGCAATAACACCATGATTATAACGAGCTACTTCCATTCCTTTTTTTTTATCTCCAAAACCAACCCCCCTCTGGTTTTTTGTCATCTAAAATTCAAACATCCATTTCTTTGACTCAAAAGAAGTGGGATGTTGTTTATTTTTTTTTTTTCGTACTTCTTTTCTACTCCCATTGTTTTATTTATAAATCAACGTGATCTCAAGGTAAGCTAGGTTAATAATAAAAATAAAAAAACATTAGAATAATTTCCAAGAGAGACTTGCTTCTTTTTCGATTAAAGATATGAAAAATCTTTAATTTTTTCTTCTTTTTAAAAAAAATATGAATCCTCTCTTTTAGCTACAAAAATGTAAATTAGACATTCGTGGTTCTGGGTAAAAATCCCCATCATATTTACACATATTATAATGTTTTGTTTTTTCTTTTTAAAGGTTCTCCTATTAAAATGTCTTTTCGAAATTAAAAGCAATAAAATTAAACTAAACCTTTGAACTTTTTACTGAAAATGTGAGTTTGTATGAAATAAGAAACATGCTTGTCTAAAAATTGGATATGGATTTCTTGTAATTTCTATTATGTTATTTCTTAATAAATTTAGCAACGTATCAGATAAGCCGATCTAATTTTATAATAGTTAAAATGAAAAGATGGCCAGGACTTGTAAGTTAGGGAATAGTAGAGTGGCATAATTCTCCCCAACTACAATCATCCTCTTTAAGTATCAACAGCATGATAACTGATTAAGTATGATACTCATCATGATTAACTATTTTCTTATAATATCTAATATTTATTGCATTACACTCGCTTCAATGATAGAGCCACGCGATACCTAGTTATGTTTTCAACAGTCGTAAACTCACAATAACCGTTTGCGCTTAACGCGTCGTCTAGGATTTTCTGAAAATAAAATGTTTGGGTTGGCCAAATCGTTTGACAATGTGGAATAAACATTTCATTACAGTAAAAACCTTAAGAGTACAGTAAAGAATTTGGTGAGACTTCTTAAATACTGAGACGATCTTTAATCACCTGATGAAGGAGTTAATTATGAAATTAGATCGGCTTATCTGATACGTTGCTAAACTTATTAAGAAATAACATTATAGAAATTACAAGAAATAATATGGCTGAAGTTAATTTGTTCTCTGAGAACGCAATTAAGTGAAATAATTGATTTCAATTAGTTTGTCTATTTGATAAATTAAACGTTTTAGAAAAAAAGTTTGCTTGAAATAAATGTAATAATGTAAATAAGAACCAAACTTACTCACTACATCATAATCCGAAGTCGGAAATTCCGGTCTTCCTTATTTTTTTTTCCACTGCAAAACCGAATCCAATTTCCCGTGTAAAATCTTTTTCCCCTCATCTGTGCATTCCCATTGCCTAGCAACGTAACCTTCTCAAATTCCCATCTAATAGCGATTCCTCTTTAGGATTTTTTTCTGGGCGTATCGGCAGGTTTCTCTATATGTACGAGGTTAGATTTATCCAAAAGGGCAGATTACCTCGTATAGGGAGGTCTAAGGAGGGGGAGAGGTAAAGGATGAGACCTCCCCCCCCCCAATGTTATTTAATTTCAGTACTCTAAAAATTGGTGGGTTTAACCTCCAGGTTTGTAAGCTTTTTGTAAAAGGGAAGCTCTTAGCTACCTACCTTTATCTGAGTATTGCCCCTTTCCAAGCATTCGGCACTCTGATCCCTTAAATGAATATTTTAAACAAAATCTTTGTTTATTTTACCTAATCCGCGGGGTAAAATAGCTAAAGGATACCATGAACTAAAGTAAAGGAACTAAAAGGGGTGTTTTTTGTTTGTTCTTTACCATTTTCACAATACTTAAAAGGTAAAACTATTTTTGGGTCACATTTATGAAATTTAATATTAAATAAGCACCGAATCAATATGGCTCCATCTGTGGGCTTACACACTACCCAAAGTTAAGTCTGCCAATTAGCTTTCGAGTTATGGATGTTCTCAAAATTGTTGAAGGATATACACGGGACTAAAATGCTCCCTAATTATTGAAATGCATTTCTGTCAAAGAAATGTTGAATTTGGAGGCACCAACAAATATTGGAGCTCAGATTAGTCAAAATGCTTCCGTCACCTACGGTAAGCTCATGGATTTGACAAGCCAAGACCATGCTGGGGCCAAGTGGTCTCAGTGCCTCGGTTGCATGGATCTTACTCGGCGTAGTGTAATAGTCTTCTATTCTCACACATCAGTCACGGCGCGTCTCCGTTCCGTCACTTGCGAGATGTACCAGTAAAAAAAAAAAAAAAAAAGGTTTCTTGAAAGTTAAATGCCACTGTCTTCACCAGTGTTGCCCAAACTTTTTTTTGGCTGCGGCACACGGTAAAAAATTCTAACATTCGCGGCACACCTATTACTCTTTGCAGGTCCACTGAGAGCCATCCTGGGCCCCATAGATAGGTCAACTGGGTTCCCCACTCACCTGTGAGAGGGTCTGAGAGGTATAGATAGGGTTACCATACGATACGTCTGGATTTCGTCCGGACTGTCTGGATTTGAAACATCTGTCCGTTGCGTCCGGATTTTACTAAGATGAACGGAAATGCAGCAAAAGCAGGGAAATTTCATTCTGCGCACCACCAGTTGGTCACACATTTTCTGCAACGTCTCCTTTTTGAACATATTTAAAATAGTAGAATTCTCCATATGTCTGCCTGGTATTTCGGCTACTTCGACTGTTTCCTGAAAGAGGAAGATTATCTCTGTCAGTTGTAAAAGAGCTTCGAGCTTTGTAATATTAAAGCAAATTCTATTGTGACATGCTCAGAATTCCACGACAAAATCAAAAATGACAAGGCTTTTCTAAGGAAAATTAGTTAATCTGAATAGTATGAAGCAAGAACTAATGAAGAACCCATCCCTGGACCCAGCAGAGACTAACATAACTTGAATATGATATTAATAAATAAATATGGTTTAACCCACAAAACAAAATTATATGGGTATATATATATATATTGCTTCCGAGCTTACCGAAGGTAACGGAAGCATTGTGTTCACTTTTGAGAACAAAAAAGTTTTATGCCTCCGATTTTAAAAATTCCAAGACAGAAATCCGTTTCAGACATCAGGGAACATTTTTGGTTCCGTGTCTGTCTGTCTGTCTGTCTGTCTGTCTGTCTGTCTGTCTGTCTGTCTGTCTGTCTGTCGGTCTGTGTGTCCGCGAATTATGAAACGTGCGACGATAACTTGAGTAAATGTTGCCCGATTTTGATGAAATTTGGTAGACATGTTTATTTTACCAATGCTCAGGTCGAGTTCGTTGGACAACGTTATCCGTTCAAGCGTTCAGGCGCAACGCTCGCGTAAACGTGAACTTCAAATTTAAAATTGGAATTTTCGGTCGGGAAAAAAATCAAACCTTATCTATTCAATCGGACAAACATTTTTTTCAAATACAATTTTTTAGTAAAACCTACAGCGGCACCCCTATAAAGTGTTAAAGATCGCTAAAAAAATGTTAATTGTTCTTACACAATAAACAATATAACAATAAAGTAATAAAACTTTAATGTTAATATAACAATAAAGTACATGATAGGATGCGAGGAAGCTATGTGCCACACTAATTGGCAGAGTATTTGCAATTTTTCCTCCAGAACCCCCTCCCCCCCCCCCGGAGTTCCCTCTGTCCGGATCTGGCCTTCATAAATTATGGTAACCCTAGGTATAGAACACCTCTTTTCGCTATAGTTTGTCTTAACTTATCACTTTCTTGATAGTATGACAATTATTATTTAACTTATACGCGTTTTATTTCAATACTTCTTCTGTATCTTCATCAGGCTTAAGTTGAATAAATATCATTTTTAGTTCAAGTGTACAATTTTTGTTACTTTTTATTTAGATATAAGTATATCTACAGACAGGCATTATTTTGTTCTGAATAGTTTGGATTTTTTTAATATTATATAATATACTTGATTCCACGGCACACAGTATGGCTGTCATAGTCTACACCAAGGGTGGGCAACCTTTTTTATAGCAGGGGCCAAAATAAATGTTACTATTTTTTCTCGGGCCGCAGTAGTTAGAGTGCGCATATATATATATATATATATATATATATATATATATATATATATATATATATATATATCAGCAATGTAATACCGTGTTTTTGCACACTGCAACAAGGTACACAAATTGTGTAGTGAGAGACACCAAGGGATGTGCCACGCAAGCGTGACACATAGGAACTGTTCCAACATTAGACTATACGTCACAAAGATGTTGGCTCGGCATTACGCCATGTCCTGCATCGTTTCGTCGTACACAATTTGTGTACCTTATTGCAGTGTGCAAAAACACTGAGCCAGAGCACAGGCACTGTCTACTAGGGTGGGTCGAAAAAACACTTTTTTCAAGATCGCAAACACCGTACCTTTAAAAACTTGCCATTTCATGAAAAAATCCCGAGGAAAAAATTTGAGCCAAATCGGGCCGCCCTAGGTCTCCCGCTGGGGGGTCAAAGTTTTGAAATTTTCGAAAAAAACACGATATAAACTCATATTTTGCTTCTTTTACTATGTTAATAATTTTTAATATATGTTTAAGGCATGTTTCCATAATCTACAATTGCTATTCTATAATAAAATGCCTTTATGTGCAAAAAATAAATAATAGGCTGTACTAAATGACAAATGACATATATTATAATTAAGGTGAAAAACCCAAAACATTAAGTTAAACTATTTTTCAATTTTAGGTTGCAACTCCTAGCTTATTTTTAACTTATAATGCTACAAATCAAAAAGAATTACCAGAGCTCACCACGTGGAGGTAGTTGCAAAAATTTGATTTATTATTATAATTTTTAAAAAAACATTTAGCAGAATATTACGCTTAAATATATAAAAATAAACAATGTGGGAGAGTTCATAACCTGCGATCTAGTAACCTTTTCTTAAAATTTACCAGCCTGTTTGTTATCTAGTTATTTTGCTGACACTTTGATATTTTGTTACACTTTATTATTTTGCTGCGTGTTTTTTGAAATTTTACAAAAGAATCAAGAAAAATGACATTTTGCAGATTGAAAACAGTACAACAATGATGTAGATAAAAAAAAATCTCTTTTGTATTTTTTTTTAGTGGCCTTACAGGTAGATAGTAATTTTCCTGAGGTGCAGTTGAAAAAAGGCTCAAACATTATTCTTTTCAGAAGAAACAAAAAAGCTTGATATCAATCGATAGAAAGATGTCTCATTACGCGCTCAACTTACTTTCAAAATGAAACTCTTGACTCTTGACGAACCAAAGGTAAAAGAGAAAAGAAGCTAGACCTTGAGTAAACACAATAAAAATAAACCTGATTTCTTTGCACGAGGTGCTTTAGAGCCTCTTTACTTTTTCTTTTAGTTCCACTCCCTTGTCAATTATGTTTATTTTCGTCAGAAAACTGAGAAGAAAACAGCATAGAATCTCATATAACTCTTCAAGTTTTTTTTACCTTCGGAACTCGATTTTTTTATTATTTTATTTTAACTTTTTTATAGCAGAAAACACCTAAATAAATAAACATTTTATTTCCTAAACGAAATTGACAAATATAAAAAAAATACTCTTTTATTTCAATTTTACACTCAACGAAGAAGTATAGTTATTTTAAATATTAAACGCACATTCAACAAACTGGAGCTACCCCTCCTCTCTTTACCTCCAAATTTATGAGCATATGAGAATCGTTAAAAAAAAGGTAATTTTTATTTTAGAAAAATGAATACACTATAAAAGTTGTGTTTATTGGTGAATAATGAAATGGTTATGCGTGAAGTCTTACGTAAAAAGGGTTTCGTTGGTGCTGAGAACATGAAATTATCTGCAGAGAAAATGCCGATAAAAAAAAATGTACAATGAACTTGAAAACTTATGGCCCAACAGACCGCACGTTTTAATTTAGTTTTAGGGGGGGGGGGGGGACACGCAAAATGTTGATGGTTTTTGAGAAAACGGCGTGAAAAATTAAACAATGTCCACAAGTGTTACATATTTTCGAAATCTACTCTTTAATACCTTTCATTTAATACCCCACTCAAAATTAAATGGCTGATAATTATGAGTTCGCTATATTTTTTTTGTGTGTAAGCGTCAAAAAGATCTATAATATTTCAAAGTTTCAAAGACAGACACTGTAACAAAACCGTAAGAGTTTATTTTTTTGGATTTTACCAACGAAACTCTAAGTATGACATCATTATTATAATATTTTTGCTAAATATCTAATTCCCCCTGAAAATAACAAAAAATATTGTGTTTGGAGACAATGCGGAATTATCTGTCGACTAATGCTTATTACTTTATGTGGTTACAACTGGATTATTATTGTTTTTAATTAAAAAACCCTAAATAAATCCATATTTATATACTATATTAAAATAATCTGCCAATTAGAGTTGCACATAGCTTCCTCGCATTCTATAACGTACTATTATGTTACGTTTTAACAAACCATTATTGTCTAAATTAATTATTTATCCCCGTTTTCTTTAATCTGTCAAAATTGTTTTGATTTTTATTGAATTGAATTAATGAATTAAGCAAAATTTAAAGAGCGCAGACGGTTCAAATTAATCTGGGGCTTTCTTCGAGTCAACATACCATCCAAATTTCATAAATATCATATGAGTACTTTTGAAGATTTTTTATTACTTTTTTGATTTTGTGTAAATAAATGTGTTTGTGCCCATGTGAAAGAGAAACAAATGGGCTCAAAAAGTTGAAATTTATATTGGGCCAAAAATGGGCTAATTATGACCTACCATAATAGAATTTTTAAATTTTGAGACATAAAAAAAATATTTTTCTTCGGTAAGCTCGAAATAAAAAAAAAATAAAAAAAAAAATTGCTTGAATAGTGAGACATTTTCATGTCACGCTTTTTGGTGTCGATTTTTGGTATTGCTTGCGTAACGCTTTTTGGTAACGCTTTTTGAGATTGTTGCGGGCTCAGCCTGCAATGTTTATAATTTAGTTTGACAGTTTGTCATTTTTGTTTTGTATTATTCTTGAAAAAGGTTTAAGTAAAATTGTTATTTCTTTTACCAGAAATAAAGCAAAAATTTGTCTGCGTTAAAAGAATTACAATACTTATTGCGCTAGTTAGTAAGGCCAGCGACAGTAAAAGAAATGACAGCTTAATCGAAATTATCAAACTGTGTTCGACCAAGATTCTCTATCTGGAAACTTACACGTAAGTAAATTTAATCCATCTAATAATGTCTTTACCTACCAGATCAAGAAAACTGACAGATGTCGGGCTTGAGTATTTTAAAGAACAACTAGATAAAAGGCTTAAGTCCTTCAAAAATAAGATTGCAAAGGGATTAGGTGAAGTAAATACTCTACTGAAGCTGCAGGATGTTCCTAGGAGTCAGCTCAAGTTTCTTCTTAAAGACATTAAGGAACAAAGGGTTATTTTAGAAGAAAACTTGGCACTACTAAGCGACACCTATCAGAAGGCCGGAAAGGTTAGTTTAATCGTCGATGGATATACTATTTACTTAAAAGACTTAGATGATCAAATAAGGAAAGCGAATATTAAGTTGGCAACGTTAACTCCAGCTTCTAGCCATGCCGGTTCACGTATAAGTTCAACAAGTTCTATGTCCAAGATACCTATTGAGCTTCTTAGTAAAGCGGAGGCAGCTCGCAAAGAAGCAAACGACCTCGAGAAGAAAATTCGAGATATCATCCAAAAAAAGGACTCAAGGAAGGGCTCTTCAAGGAAACAAGGTGAAGGATCCTACGACAGCTGAGTCAAGGAATATCTCGGAGGTTCATCGCGAGGCTCATCTCTATGTCGCTAGTGGAAAGTGACTAAGAAGGAAGAACTACCAACTACATCTTCCTTGCAACAGGTAAATTCTAACGGTTTCTCTTCTTTAACAGATAAGCTACATATTCTGAGCCTAGTTGAGCCGTTTAAGTTCAACGGGGAAAGTGACAAATTTCCTATTTTTAGAGAAGAAGTACGGACCACTTAGAAGATGGGCTTCTCCCAGATAGTTATAAGAAAACTTTCTTGAGGAAATTTCTGGAGGGCGAAGTATTGAAGGTAGTGGAAAGCAATATTGCTTTATCTTACGTACACATCATGGAGTTAATAGAAGAACGGTATGGAAGACCGGTAGCAATTACTGAGGCGTGGGTCAGGAGATTAACAGATGGTCCAAAATTAGGTCTAACTGATCATGTAGCATTGACAGCATTTTCAGATGCACTCAATACTGCTTGTAAAGTTCTTAATAAGGAATCTCTAAGGGAAATAAGTACTAAAATGTGCTTACGAAAAATTGTCGAAAGACTTCCTTTTAAATACCACCAATCGTAGATTAAGAGGGCAATTGCGTTAAGCGGCAATGAGACAATATCAGACCTTGCTCTGTTTGTACAAGGTATAGCTAAAGTACACAGACACCCGGTGTACAGCAGTAGTCTGATTCAACCAATAACTACAAAGGAAAACCAATCGTTCAGGGATAATTTGTTCAAACCACAACACCAAAGTAATAAGCCTAATATTAAAATTCCATCTAGGTCAAATGCCTTTGTTACCGGTGTAGGTAGCTCGAACCTACATTGCAAGTTCTGTAATCAAAATGATCATAAACTAGAAATATGTACAGCATTTCAGAAAATATCCCCGAAAGAACGCTTTTCGTTTGTTAAGGAACAAGCTCTTTGTTTTTCATGCTTAGCAATTTCCTATAATGCAAAAGGTTGCTGACAGCGGATGAAATGTGATATCTGCGGAAAACTCCACCCTACATGCCTCCACCGTGAAGAAGGTTCTACAGTAGAAAAGAAGACCCCTACGGAGATAGGATCGAAGGTAACTCTTGACAGAAATAGGAATGATATGGGTACAGTTAAGGAGGTTGATCAAAAGCCACTTATTTCTACAAGTAATGCTCGTAACACCATTAGCCAGTATTGCGGAACAACGTCTTTTGTACTGCCCGTGGTTATGTATAATAAAAACAACCCAGATCTCAAAATAGAGACATATGCCTTATTAGACGATGGAAGTGATTCGTGTTTTATACAGGAAAAATTGATGAAAGATCTCCAGCTTCCAGCAACGAGAACTCAGCTGAAAGTAAGAACACTTCTTAATTCTACCACTATGGATTGCTATCGGGTTCAAGATGTAGTCATAGAAGGATTGAAAGGAAAACGCATGGAACTGCCAGGTAAATTGTTCAGTCAAGTCAAGATTCCATGCTCCTATGAAGACATCCCTACTCCTGAGATGGCAAAGAAGCAACAACATCTAAGAGGTATAGCAAGCGAAATATCACCATTACGTAAAGACCTAGAGGTCGGACTTTTGATCGGTAACAATTGCCCAGAGGCCCTTTGTCCCTTACAGGTCCTTCGAGGTAACAAAGGAGAGGCTTATGGAGTGAGAACTACTCTTGGCTGGGGTATCATTGGCCCTACTAAAGAAGGTAATCAGAGTCAAGCTGTTTCCTGTAGGATTGCGAGTAGGCTCAGCATCTAAGAGAAAACTCAGGAATTGATTAATCCTTGGCTTAGTTTGGACTTTCCAGAAAAGGAAGTCGATGGTAGAAGATTAGCCATGTTGGAAGAAGATAAAGGATATATGAAAGGCCATGAAGAAAACGTTCAACATCGAAAAGATAAACTCTACGCATTACCACTTCCCGTTAAATACGAGGCGGTGAGTCTTGCAGACAATAAAGAAATAGCCTTTAAAAGGTTAAACTTACTAAGATCAAAATTTGAGAAAAGTCCGAAGTACAGAGCAGATTATGTGAAGTTTGTGGAAGACACGCTGAAGAAAGGGCCATTAGCAGATACCTTCTTTAAGCCTATTTGGCTTAAAGGTCCAACATATCTCTGTGAAAACGAAACATCCTGGGAAAGTCAAGATTCAGAGGTAGTAGTGTTTCTTGATGAAGATCCAGAGGTTAAAATGCATAATGTTTCAGCCAAGTCACAGTATACTAGCCTGTCATTTCGTCTGGGGAGGTATAGCTCTTTTCCAAGAGCTAGGAATCCTGATAAGATGAGAAAGGCAGAGACTGAAATATTTAAATTAATTCAAAAGGAGGTTTTCAAGGAGGAATTAAGACTATTAGAACACAAAGAAGAAGGAAAAGGTGAGGAAAAAAGAAAGAGTAATATTGGAGCGCTTTGTCCAATTTTGGATGAAAACAAGTTATTAAGAGTTGGTGGGCGCTTAAAGAATAGCATCATACACAATGAGGCTCAAAAACCCCCAATAACACTACCAGTGGGTCACTACTTATTCAGGTTACCAGTGAAACACCATCATGAAGAAAATCATATCGGCAGAATTGGTACAATTAATTGCCTAAGATCCGAGGGGTATGGGATAACTTGATGTTCATTTTTAACAGTGGAAAAGAGTCTTATTTCCAGTTGTGTGGGGTGCCAGAGAATGAGAGGGCATATGCAGGTGCAGAAAGTGTCAAACCTGACATTAGATCGTTTGGAACCTGGAGCCCCTTTCACCTATTCAGCAGTAGATTGTCTCGGGCCATTTGCTGACGAAGACAGCAAGAAGCAGTTCAAGAGGTATGGCGTTATTTTCATTTGTTTAGCTTCTAGTGTTATATTTTTAGTCGTAGCTGACTCGCTCTGCACAGAGTCACTTATAAATTCACACCACACAGCAAGAAGGATTTTGGATGTGCTCTTCCTACAACACTCAGGTTTACTTAACGAAGATGGTCTTCGTACTTTGTTGAAGGAATGCGAGAGGGTTGTTAATGATAGGCCTCTGAACATAACAAATTTACTAGACACTCAAGCCATAGAAGCACGAACATCCAACCATGCAACACTGATAAATCCCAGACCACTATTTCCACCACCAGGTAACTTCGATTCAGGTGACATCTATGTTAGGAAACGGTGGCGACGAGTGCAACATCTTGCAAACAAATTCTGGTCACGATGGAAAAGGAAATATTTGGTAATGTTAAATCCGATGTCGAAATGGAAAACGCCAGAACATAATTTGAGAGTAGGAGATATCGTCATTTGTAGAGGAATGTGGCCATTAGCAAGAATGCAGGAAATGAACCGACGTCCGTGGGTTGGTGCGAAAGGTGTTGCTTCGGTTTACCAATGGATCCGGTCTAGAAAGACCTATCCACAAACTTAGTGGTGCTGGTTCGATTCCCCGACGAAGAGCAAGAAGAGTAGGAAATGTTGCACATTTCGGGGAGCCATGTTGCGGGCTCAGCCTGCAATGTTTATAATTTAGTTTGACAGTTTGTCATTTTTGTTTTGTATTATTCTTGAGAAAGGTTTAAGTAAAAACTGGGGTTCGTGAGCGACTACTGGAGTGGTAGCGAGAAGCTAAGAGAGTGAGACGTGGTAGGTAGCCGATCGGGAGGGCAGGGGTGGGTAGGCCCTACCAAGCGCGGTAGTTGGAGACACTATGCCTACCTAGAACGGGCAGACTTGATTGAACACCTCCTATATCTTCCTAACTCCCTGTTCCTATATCTTCTCTACTCGTGTAAAGCTAGTTTTTGGTGACGTTTTCCGAGGTTATGTGCAATAGCCAAAACATGAAAATGTCAAAAACTACTGATTAAAAATATTTTTCTTTTTTTTATATTTCTGTTAATATGATTTCCAATTACATTGAAGCCAAAGATAGGTAATGTAATAAAACTATATTTTAAGTAACTATTTTATTTATATAAGTAAGTGCATAATAAGTAGTAAAGGTTAATAAGTGGATACGTATAATAACTGAAGGTACTTATTAATAGTTTACCATTTGTAAACTACTTACGTTCGTTTAAATCATACCTGTATATATTTTTTATTTAAATTCCTTATTTCCTACAAATAAAATATTACAAGGTTCCAAAAAACAATATTTGCTCGGACAGGTAAAAATATATTAGTGTGTACTTTTGAGTATGACAATCTCTGTTTGAGAATAAACGGGAAATCTAAGATAAATATCTTTGTTATTCAATGTAATATTATTCGTTATATTCTTAAATTGTATTTTACAGGGAAATATACTTATTTTTTTACAATTCTAGTTAGAGTAAGCATAAAATTCACGGTTTTATAAAAATAACACAAAAACAAAAAAAAATTGGATGCACAAGTTCCCCTCTTTAAGTTTTTTTTTCTTAGCTAAAGCATATCATAATATATTTGGTAAGGGGTGGAATATCACGTAGTGTTGGAGCCTACAGTCGTATTCATGCCTAAAGCAGTTTAAGGTAAGACGAGAGAGAGTATATACGTGAATATTAGACATTACCCAGTCATATCACGGCATATAGACAGGGGGGAATACATAACTCCCACCATCCTTTTGATTTATAACTATTTACTCTAATAATATATATTGGTAAGGGTGGCAAAACCTTGGGTACTTCGTACAACCCATTAGGAATTCTATTCACAACATTTTTTTTCTCTCGCTCTCTACCAAAGTTACCTGCATATTCTTTATTTGTGAATATATCAGGTGGTCTAAAGCCACTTGAGTAAGGGAAATTTGGCAAAATCTGGATTGGGAAAAATAACATCGATTTATTTTAGACATTGAATGCGTATTTCAATATAAATAATAAAATAAGTAAGTAAGTAAGTAATTTTTTATTTGATTCAAAACATATTATACAACACAAACAACATATTATACAACATATTACAAAGAATAAAACAAACAAAAAATATACATAATTTAATAATAGTATTTAACAGATTTTTAAAATATGCATATATGTTTGTGAAATCAAAGAGCCTCCAAGAAGGCAAACCTTGAAACAGGAGGCTCGAAAATGTTATAATATGAACTCTAAATTGGCAAATAGGGTTGAACTGTTTCTTTAAATCTAGCTATATAACTATAAATTATATACAGTATAATTATGTAGCTACACATCTGTATAGAAAGCACTATTGTATAACAAAAGTGCTCAATCCCAAATTCGATAAATCTACCTCGGGAAAAATCACTATTTTCGATAAAAGTCCTACAACTGTTAAATGGGAAAGACTGGATAGCTTAATGTAATTATTTTGTATCTGCTTCTATATACAGAGAGAAGCTAGTTATTACTTTGTTAAATCAGATAAAATTTTAATATACCTAATAATATAAAATTGTAATTCTTATTATTTGTTTATTAATTTTATTTGTTTTATTATGCATGAAAAGTAATTTATATTGTAGTTAGTTATTGTATGTGTGGGCTACTATCTAGATTTTGAGGTGGTGTACCAGTTCAAGTATCTAGGGTCCACCGCGACAAAGTTGGCCAAGGAAGCAGTAGAAGTTAAAGCTAGGATAACAGCAGGAGATCGTGCCTATTTTGTTTTAAGCAAGCTTATGAGAAGCCGGAACCTGACTAGGACAACAAGGCTTTTGTTGTATAAAACGTTGATGCGCCCAATGGTTACGTACGGTAGCGAAGCATGGTCCCTCAGTCCCTCACTCAGCAATCCTGCTTAAGACTAGACATTTTTGAGAGAGGGTCCTGCGGCGGATTTTTGGTCTGGTCAGGGATCGGGAGGAGTGGAGAATAAGGACAAATCAAGAACTGAGGGAGTTGTTTGTGGAGCCTCCACTCTCAGCACATGTAAAATTAATGCGTCTACGGTGGTATGGGCACGTGAGAAGAATGGATGGGACAAGAATGGCAAGGAGGACCTTCGACTGCAGACCTGTGGGACTCATACATCCTCCGGGACGAGCTAGGGCTCAATGGAGGGATGCGGTTGAAGGAGACATGTTTGCAGCCAGGGTCAAATGGATGGAGGATCGGACAATCTGGAGCCAGCGAGTTCATCAGGCCAGGGACCTGTGGAGTCTGTAGCGCCTGTTCGCGCCACTTTTTAGTTATTTATTTTCCTTATAAAACCTTCCTTATCTTCCCTCCCTATAAGAAGAATTAACTTACGAAGATAAGGACCGAAGGTGCTACTCGGCGGTGCGAGGAAGTAGCGTGAGAGCCCTTACGCCTCCGGACGTAGGAGATCCAGTCTCTCTGATACAGTGTGGGAGCAGGGACTCACTTCCACCCGCGCCTGTCGCTTTTCTACGCCATTCAAGTCATCAAAACCGTAAGCCTTCACACTCTGCCTTCATCACCCTATGTTACCTCTTTTTCTTACCCTTACCCTTATTTCCTTGCCTCCTAAAGTTCACCCAATTATTTCTTACATTATTTCATTAATTATTTACAGTTCACTTTTCACCCGTACAACATTCCGGCAACTTCTCTCCCTCCCCCCCCTTGGTACGAAGGCAAGCCAGGTACTCCCTCTTGCCCGTACATGTTTTTGGTCCTTTGGGCCGGATGAAAAAGAAAATGAAAAAAGAAGAAAGAAGAAGATGTGTGGGCTACATACTCCAAGTTAATGTTAACAAACAAGAACATCGTAATAAGATAAGCTGTTTTAATTCCAGATATAGTCTGTAACGCTTATGGAATGTTTTTTGATTCTAATTATTTAAAGTTTTTATATGTATATTGATATAACATATTTGGTTGTTATGACTATTTATTTATGCATCCCCTCCTTACTTTGTATAAGGCCTTTGTATTATGTCAATATGTAAAATTTTGCACTGGGATCTCGCCCGACGCTCCAGTGACCAAGGATCTCGCCTGACGCTCCAGCGATCAAGGATCTCGCCTGACACTCCAGTGACCAAGGATCTCGCCTGACGCTCCAGTGACCAAGGATCTCACCTGACATTCCAGTGTCCATGGATCTCGCTTGACGCTCCAGCGATCAAGGATCTCGCCTGACACTCCAGTGACCAAGGATCTCACTTGACACTCCAGTGTCCATGGATCTCGTCTGACGCTCCAGTGACCAAGGATCTCGCCTGACGCTCCAGTGACCAAGGATCTCGCCTGACGCTCCAGTGACCAAGGCTATCGTTGGTTCGTATTACTTATGTGCCAAATTGCTAATAAATAAACAATTATTATTGTTATAGCAGCTGCAAACTATAAATTACAATTATCTAGCAGTGACAACTATGGGTGCGTTCGGAATCACCAACCAGGTCGACCGAGAAGTAACCAGTGTGTACGGAAAGACCAACCTAACCCAACGACCGCGTTCGTAAACCTCCGGTTAATTAAGCGGTTGCGACGCTTTGACCGAATCAAGAATATGGTTAGTCCGGTTAGTGAACCTTGAAGGTATTTTTTAGCTGTAAGTGCCCATTTCCCAGTTTTCTTTTTAACCATATTGGAAACGATATTTTAAAATTAAACTAAAATTGTTTGTACGATTAAATTTTGAAATTGTATTTGAGATGCATTGTCCTCAAATTTATAAAGTTAATATATGCCTAATTTAATGAAATCGTTATAATAATTCCTCCTTTGTCCTTCCGCAAAGACAGCAGGCCGCAAGACAGGTTATAAAATAAAAAATTAGTCTTGTAACATAATGCTCTCGTTAGAATTATAATTTTATACTTATGCTAGTCAAAATATCCTATACAAAAGTGAAACGTCTCGGAGTTTGTGCAGTTAATTTTCTTAAATTATGCATTTTTCCTAATAACCTTATTAGGGTCATCAGTTAAATTCAGGTGTAGAATAGAATAGAATAGAATAGAATATTCTTTATTAAATAACCAATTTAAAATCAGATATAATACGTCATTACTCATTACAATTTAGGCAATTCACAATATACAATAAATCACATAATAAATAACTGGGAATAAACTAAATAAATTAACAGAAATTTAAAAAAAATACACTACAAAAACTCTGACACACGATAACAACATTTCAAAAATAACAATTTTTTTAAATGCCTTTTAAATTGATTAAAAGGTAGCTTTTTTATTTCAGAAGGTACTGTATTAAAGCATTGCAGGCTCATGTATGTGGTGAGAATTTGTGCAAATTGGTTCTGCAGAAAGGTAAAACTAAGTTTTCTTTATTCCTCGAATTAAAGTGGTGGATGTCCGAAAATTTTGAAAAGTTGGAAAGGTTCTTTTTAACAAATATGCAAGATTCTGCGATGAATATACTGGGAAAAGTTAAGATATTATATTGCTTAAAATATTCTTTGCAGGAGGTCCTATTGTTTAGATGAAAAATCGTCCTAATTATCCTCTTTTGCATTGTGAAAATTCTTTTCGATTCAGGTTTATTGCCCCATACCAAAATGTTGTATGACAAGAAGGGGTGAACTAAACCGTAATATGCAGTTATTAAAGTCTCTGTGCAATTATACCTCCTTAAATGTCTAATTATGAAGAAAGCGCATTTTAATTTTCTTAATACGGAATTAGCGTGTTCCCTGAAATTAAATTTTTCATCAATCAATACTCCAAGGAATTTAAACGCTTCCTGTTTAACTAGACTAGTAGAACAAATCATGACGTTTGGGCACTTATACATTTTAATTTTACTAAAAATAACAAAAACACTTTTAGATACATTTATAACTAGCTGATTGGTTGAGCACCATTCATAGAAAGCCTTGGACAGATTATTAAGATACAGCTCAAGTTCATCGGCAGTTCTCGCTACTACTAGAACTGAAGTATCGTCAGCATATAGTACTATACGGCAAGTTGGACACACCTTTTTTAAAAATTCAGGTAAGTCATTAATAAATATTAGGAATAATAACGGGCCTAAAATGCTTCCCTGAGGTACGCCTATATTACTATGTTGAAGCGTTGAGTGAGCACTATTTACAAGTACACTGAACGATCTGTTTACTAAAAAGGAATTGATAAGATCAAGTAAATGGCCTCTTACACCTGACCTAAAGAGTTTAACCAGTAAAATAGAGTGGGATACCAGGTCAAAAGCTTTTGATAAATCGAAGAAAAGGCCGGCTACATGCAAGCGTTGGTCTATAGACTTTGAGATTTCTTCGACGGAAGCAACGGTAGCTGAAGCTGTGGAACGGTTTGGTAGAAAGCCGTGTTACTCCTTTGCAAATATATTGTGCTTTATAAAAAACTTTATCAGTCTTTGGTGAATAATTCTTTCGAAAATTTTAGAAAAGCAACTCAAAAGAGAAATCGGACTGTAATTATTGGGTGACTGCTTATCACCATTTTTAAAAACAGGTATAACAATCGAGTGTTTTAAGATGGACGGGAAAAAACCGGATGAAATACAATTCTGAATGACATGCAGGAGAACTTCTAACATAACTTGATAACAACTTTTAAGTACTAAATCGGGACTTCGTCGAAGCCACATGACTTTTTATTTTTAAACATTGATATTGTCTTGGTAAGTTTAAAGGAAGTGAGATCATGAAAGTAGAAAGATTCCATTAAAGAGCGTTGAGTGGTATTACTAGGGATACTAATTACATTACTATTAACTGTTTTGGCAAGTTCATTAGGGATTTCAGAGAAATGTGTAGCAAAACAGTCTGCAACTCTCTGAGGGTCTCTTATTATAGATTTAGTCGAAGAAGTAAGGGATAAATTCTCTTTATTAAGAACTTGTGAATTTAGTCCAAACTTAATTAACTTCCAACAGTCTTTCATTTTGTTATTAGATGCATCCAAAAATGTTCGTATATAGGATGATTTTGCTAGTAATAATTCCTTTTTATGTTTGCGCTTTAAACGTTTATAATTTGTATCTAGACTTGCATCCCCTAACTTATCATGATATGCTGCACGGACAGTATCACCAGATTCTATTAAATCTCTTGTGATCCAAGGCTTCGATTTATTAGAGAAAGGCTTTATTTTGGTTTTAGGAAAAGCAATATTAAAATTCGAGGAGAAAATATCGTGGAAAGCATTAAATTTATTGTCAGCTCCTGAACAGGAATAGACTTGAGACCAATCTACTTTACTTAATAAATAGTTAAAATAGTCTAAATTGCCCCTTGTGAAACGTCTTACGAATATCGACTCTTGTTTGTGTTGAGAGTTACCACGAGGAAGGGTAAACCGGAACAGTTGTCCGGAGTGATCTGACATACCATTGTGGTCTACAACGACTTCATGAGGAAGCTCCAGTAGGTCTCTACTTATAACTACATAGTCTATAGCAGTTTCACTAGTAGCTGTGACTCGAGTGGGTTCTAATATTAAATTTACAATTTCATAGCAGTCAAACAAATCATAAAGGACTCTCTTCTCATAGGTATCTAAACTAGAGTTAACAATTTATATCACCACAGAGGACAAGTTGATGTTTATTATTATGTACAAGACCATCAAGTAGACTGGATAAATTACTAATAAAATCTTTTAGGTCACCTGATGGTGACCGATATACAACTACTATGTACAGAATGCGACCGCCTATCTCTATAGAAATTCCACTGCTTTCAAAATTCAATTCTACATTGAACTTGCTGCATATATTAAGATCTTGGACTTCAAAGGTTATTTTTTGTTTGCAAGAACACACACCCCTCCACGAGTTCGGTTTGACCTAGTAAATGTAGAAATTAAATTAAAGCCTTCCAGTTGAAGATTTCCCTCTGTCATCCAATGCTCAGAAAGACAGCAAATATCTACTTTACTAGTGGATAGATATAATTCCAATTCCTCAATTTTGTTTGAAATTCCTTGAATGTTTTGATGGAAAATTCTTATTTCAAGAGAAGAGTCCCCTTTGGATTTGAAGGTAGGTTTGTGAAGAGTAGAGTTAGTGTTGGAGGTCTGATGAGGCAAATAAGTATTTTTGTGATTTGGTGTAGTCACACCATGGGAACAAGGGAGGACGCTACCATTATTATTTACATTATTTACCCTTAATTTGTTTACATTGTCAATCGAAACGAGTAAGTTATTATTTTTATTATTAATACTACCATTTGAGGCATAACTATCGGTATTTACAATACTATTAACATGGTTATTTACATACTTATAAAACACGTTGTTATCAGTTAAGTTATTGATATCAAAATTATTATTAATAGAACATATTACCTCGCATGGAGGGTCGTCAATATAGTTATTTATAAAAAATTATAATTATTATTATATGTGAGTGATTTAGGATGTGCAGTAGTTACCATCACAGGGATTTTAGAGTCGTACCGTGAGTTTTGAGTTGACTCAAGCTCCATAGATGAAGAGGTAATGTGCAGTTGAGGGCAGTTATCAATAGCAGCTGCTACTCTGCCAGCCAGCAGATTTTTACCATTACTATTTAGGTGTAGTCCAGCTCTGGTGCGATTTCGAGTTTTGAAGAACGTAGGCAGATATTGCAGACGTGTTGAACCTCTATTAGTTATTAATTCTTCCATAATATTATTTCTAATGTCGATTTGCATATTCCAATCTGTTTCGTCGAAGCGATGAGGAATAGAAGTCACAATGACGTTTGTGTATTGCACAACTTTGTCAAGTTCAAAGAGAATCCCTTCAACATCATTTCTATGGTTAGCGTACGGGTCGAAGTTGGACCCTCCTACTAAAACGACGTGGTCCTTGTCATTGTAGCCTCGCGTAAGTTTCTCTACAGACTCTACACAACTACGTAGAGGAGCATTGGGTTTAAAGAACGTTGTCACTCTTGAGAATGGAGTCTTTTTATTCAGTGCTCGGCCTAAATCTCTACAGTGACTGTCGCCGAGGATAAGAATCCTGAGTTCTTTTTCTGTAGAACAAACTGAGGTTGTGATGTGGCGAGATGGCATGGATGAGGGATGATTAAGAATTAATGGCATATTTTCTGATTGTAAGAGTGATGGATTTTTTACATTGGCAATCAAATTTTTACTTTTCCGCAATTTCAGTTGTAAAGCATTATTATTAAAAATTAATTCTTTTATCTTATTTTCTTTATCTTCTATCTCCTTCTTAAGGTTGTCTAGAGCTATTTTATTATCCTTTAGTTGAGATAGCTCATCTTCGAGTTCAAACTGCTTAACAGTAGAAGAGTTAAGTTCATCTTTTTGAGAAGACAAGATGGACCTGAGTTGATCAAACTCATCCGTCAGTTTTTTAATTGTTGTGTTTCAGTAGAATTATCGTTTCCAATATGGTTAAAAAGAAAACTGGGAAATGGACACTTACAGCTAAAAAATACCTTTTACGTTTCTGTACGAAGTGCGAAAAGAAACTTTATATAACGACTCTGTCTGTCTTTCTGTCCGTTAGTATGTTTCAATTCATAAACTACTATAGCTAGGAACATGAAATTCGGCACACAGGTGCATCTCGGCATTTGTGGCAACTGGACACTTTTTGGAGTTTTCACACTTAATATTTTCAAGATGATGGCCAATATGGCGGGCGACTAAAAAAAAGTTTTTAGTCATCATATGTTAATCGTTAATCGTACAGAAACCGGCTATTATCGCCTCACGTAGTTACGTGAAGCGCGCCTTACTCGTTTCTTATATAGGGTGGTGCAGCGCGGATGGCCACATTTTAAATGTTCACCATGTGATTAATACTAGAGGTAGGAGATTGATATAAAGCAACTTTTCAAGCAAAAATGTGGAAGTTTACTGGACATAAGTCGAATTTTTAAATGTGGATGATAATGTCTGATAAATGACGCCTTATAGAGGCGCTCGGCGAAGTTGCGCATCAGATTCTCTCAGGGCCGGTGCAAGAGGGTTTGGAGCCCTAGGCAAAACTAATATAAGGCGCCCCCCCCCATCATTCTAAGCCAACGCCGATCAATCGATTCAGCCACTCACTTTTAAGAAATATTATAACAAAACAAATAAAACACAATTTATCGAAAATTTATTATAATTTCTTTTCAGTTCAGCTGAAATAGTTGCCAGTCCTACTAATCTCTCTTGTGTCATACATGACCCCAGCCCAAAGAGGGGTCCGCGGCCTCCCCCCAGAAAATTTTAGAAAATTTGGTTCAAAATGGTGAATTTTGGGCCTTTTGTTTAGAGCTTTTTCGGCGATCACCTAAAAGTTTGTTTAAAATTGTTTCTGCAGAATTTTTGAAACATTTATTAACTAATTCGGTTATTTGACTAAAATAAAAATATATTATTTACCTTTAACGCTATACTATGTTATTAATTATTCCTGATTCATTATGAAATACCTACACAACGTCCTGTACTATACAACAACTGAACTAGGGGATACACACTCAACTGAGTATATAAACAAACAACCATTGAAGTATGCAAATAAACAAACATAAAATAGTTTAATGTTTGTATCCTACATAAACATGTAAGTGGGAATCCCAGTTTTAAATGTTAATATCAACATGACTATTGCTCCTTAAACAAAATCATTTATTAGCAAAATAATTATATTATTATGTAGTTTTAAATGGGTATGCAAAATAATAAAACATAAGAAATGTTCAACCTTATTTCATTCAATTGATATTTTTTTCGTAATTTTGATGTATTTGGGGGGATTTCCCCCATGGATCCACCCCTGAGATCTTTCCTAATTTAATTTATTCATCTATATTTCTTTGTAAAAATATTGACTTCTCGGTGGGCAAGTATTTTGCGGCGCCCCTCAGGCCCTAGCGCCCTAGGCGGTCGCCTAGTTCGCCTATACGGTCGCGCCGGCCCTGCATTCTCTAACATCTCGTCAGGGAATCCGATTTTTCTCCCCCAATTCAAAGGATAACGAAATGGATACTGTCCACATATGATTCCAACAAGATGGAGCCACTGCACACACGTGTTCATGGGTCGCGTGCGTCAATTTTTTTTTCGGTCGTGTGAATAATGTTGAATAATGTGAAAATGGAAATCAACAAGGACGTTATTTATCGGATATTATCATCCACACTTAAACATTTTTCTTGTCCAGTAAACTTCCATATTTGTTCTTGAAAATTTGCTTTATTTCAATCTCCTAGCTGTAGTATTAAGCACATGGTAACAATTTAAAATGTGATCATCCGCGCTGCGCCTCCCTGTATGTCTTAGACTAATTTCTTTTTACAAAATGAACCTTTGAACTACCAGAAGTTTATCGTATGCATTGTCATAGAATTAACTTTTTGTAATGTTCAAAGAACTTATTAAATCAAGATGTAAAAGTATAAAAGTCGTAAAACTTGATAGGAAGAAACAATGTCGATTTTACCATCTTGCTTATAGTTATAAATTTGCAATGCAGAATAAAACTTTTGCTATGCACCCCCAGACTTGCAATGTGCACATGTCGTGTTAGACTGGTCAAATATTCTACTAGGCCTTTACAACATCCCCGACTTCTATCACTACATTATTGTTTTTCTTACCCAGACTCCAGTACAAAGTCTATATATTAGAGGATGGAGCCCCCCTCCAGTAATATTAAGGGCAACCAACACTCTGCTCCCCCTAGCCTCAAGGCACCCTCAACTCCTGCACGATCGCACTTCAACAAAAAAGAAACAATACTTTTTTTTCCTCTTGGTGTGGAAAGATAAAGGTTGGTTAGAGGGGATGTAGAATCAACCCCTCCAAATTGAAAAGATATTCGAACCAAAAACTCTTCAGACCTTGTAGATGAAGTAATTCTTAAAGTTTTATTAGATTATTGCTTGCAACAATTTTTAAAAAAATATATATATTACTTTAAACAAATTTTAATTTAATCAAACTCACGGCTACGTGATTTATTTACTTTATGTACATTTTTTTGCTTTCTTACTCTTGCATAATAGATAAAAGTGAATTCAATGTAGGTTTTCTTAAAAAAGAAATTACCCTTTTTAGGCATCTCTAAAATCTTTTTTAAAACTTATTATCTCATCAGGCTTCTTTCTTTGCATTTTTTTTTAAAAAAAGTATTAAATATTGTGGAAGGTTACTATTAATTCACAGTTTTCCAAATTTATTCAAAGAAATTTATTCTTGACGGATAGATTGTTTAAAATTGTATTTATTTTTTTATCTAATTTTCAAAGAATAGGCCTAATATGATATGCCAAAATAGGTTTAGTTATAACTATTCTTGTAGTATAATAATAAGAAGTTTAGGGAATATAGTTATTTGTGCAACGAGTGCATAAAGTGGCACTTTGCTGCACTCGAGAGAAATATTTAATCACGAGCCGCAGCAGAGGGCGGAAAGGTTTCTCGAGTGCAGCAAAGACACTTTAAGCTCGAGTTGCACATTAAATTATTCCTACAATTAGTTTTTAATCTGTAAATAAAGTATAAAATAATAGTGTTCATCAAAATGTAAAAGGTTTTACAATATCAACTAAACCAGCTCTTCTGTTTATAGCCAGTGTTGCCTTTTTTTTTGCCTAATTCAGCAAACCGGACCAACCGCTGTTATTATTTTTCATCATAACACTTACTCATCACATTTGATTCTTTTTTTTTTTTAGATTGTCTATCTTTACTTTTTTATATTTTAACATTTTTTTATTGATATATAGTGAATCATGTAGTTAGTTAAAAAATAATCATTAGTTGTCATAGCTATTATTATTATAATTTGGATTATTTAATCTTTGTTTTGATTTAAGTTCTTTATGTTCGTAAGTTGGAACACTGGAGTGCGGTAAAGTAAAACAAGTGCGGTAAAGTAGTAAGTGCAGGAATCTGCTGTTTTGCATACTATTTTGAGTGCAATAACACCACTTTATCGGCCAACTGTAGGAAAAATAATTATATTTTTGTACTTTAACTCTCTTATTGCTATTTCTTTAAATATTAACGATGAGAATAATAGCAGTTTACCTATATGTTGGAGGCATTAATACCATTATTATCAGGCCCCGATTTACCAATGGACAGACTGGGCAACTGCCCAGGGCCATGGGCGTAGCCAGGGGGGGGCCATGGCCCCCCCCCCTAGGCCGGCTCAACTCTCAAAAAAAATACGATTATTATACATATACCGGTTAAAATAAAAAATAAATAAATAAAAAGTAAAAATAATGCTGTATACTAATATATATATATATATTATTATTATTATTATACAAATTTATTTTATGGCTAGAGGGGGTCTTCAGGTAAAAAAATGTAAAACTTGTTTTAGTTGTCAAGTTACTACAGCTGTGGCGTGGCTGCACTGGTTTGGTTAGCATTGCTTTGATAAAAAAGATGCCTATGATAAGAAAAGAAGCTGGACAATAATTATGTTTTCCTTCTCAACCAGTGGCGTACCCAGAGGGGGGGGGGGGGGGCACAGGGCCTCCCCCCAAAGCTAAAGACCTGAAATTTAAGCAATTGAATATAATAAGTAATTATATACCTAGTTTTGCCCGACATTGTTTTGTTATTTGGAGTTAAAAACACGTCCCCCCCCCCCCCTCCAAAGCCAAAGACCAGAAATTTAAGTATGCAATTATGCAGCACATGTTCAAGTAATAGTGTTGTGATAGTCAAAAAAATAAATAAATATAATAAGTAATTATATACCTAGTTTTGCCCGACATATTTTTTTTTGGCGTTTAAAAAGACCCCCAAAGCCATAGTCCTAAAATTTAAGTATGCAAATAAGTAAGTATTACTTAATAAATAAGTAAATATTACTTTTTTTTTTTTTGTGCAAGCAAGTCAAAATAATAAATAAATAAGTAATTATAAACCTAGTTTTGCCCGACATATATATATATATATATATTTTTTTTTTTGGCGTTAAAAAAGAAAATGAAGAAGAAGAATTGAAGTAAGTAGTCCTTAATCAGTTTAGGTTAAGGATCTAAAATAGGGATGGAGCACTAAGTTACATATATACCTCCTGGGTAAAAATATGTCGTCTATAGTCTATAGAACTTAAAAAAATCTACATAAAATTACGACTGTGCATGGTCAGAACTTTTTAGTGGGACGAATTTCTTCCCGACTATTATTATCCATTGTTTATTTTGAATGAAAGGTTACAATATAAAATTTTTAATTCAAGTTTTTAATTAAATATTTTCTTCTTTTAAGGGTTCTTATTTTAATCTACAGTTTTACTTTAATATATTAATTAAAATAGTTCGTAGCAGTCATTAGAATAGTTTTTAATTATCGAATAATTAATATTAATTAATTTGGAAACGGGTTCAATTGTAGAATAAGATTTTAAAAATTGCAGATACCCGACCTTTCGCAAGGAAGACTATTTTTTGTATTTTTTGACTGGACTGTTAGATACCCTACTATTTTTATTTGGTTATGGTTTTGCATAAAACTCAGTATGAGTATGGTTCTGCATATTTGATTCTTAAAAAACGATTAATTACTATTTATTTAAAATTTAAAATTAGAGATGTAGTAGTTCAGACAATATCTCATTGGAAGCGCTATCGTCGCTTCAAATACTCTCTGTCCAATCTTAATGTGAACTATTTTACATTAAGAGTAGATTTATAAATTTAAACAGCAAGTTTTCCTTAAAAAAATCTATTTCAAATAAACAATTTTTTTCCCTATAATTAATAGTTCTATTAAGTTTTTTTTTTTTTAGTTAAAATAAATCCTTTTGAAAATATTAATAATGGTACTGTCAGACTCTTGGCATTTTTAAGGAAAACACTTTTTTGGTTTTACATACACCACACCACACACACACACATATATATGTGTGTATATGAGTATTATATACAGGGCTCGATTTGAGGCGGAACGGCGTTCCGGGACCTCTCTCTCTCTCTGATAAATAAAAAAAAAAAATCGGCACTAAGAGTGTGGGTTTATGTCTAAAAACTGTTAAAATTTCAAGATAAAAAGAACTTTTTATAAACTACGTTTTTAAATTTTCTATTGAATCGTATGTAATGTTGATATGTAATATAATTGTTATTGTTATATAATATATAATGTTAGTGAAAAAAAAAAAAATTGTTTCGAATTTATTTACTTCACATAAATGACAACCATCTAGATAGCTGATCTTAAACCTATAAAAGGACAAAAATCTTTGTACAGCTGGTCTCCCCAACACCAAATCTAAAGCGTGCCATCGATATATTTGAAATAATATAAATAATATAATCGATATTTCCTGTTTTGCAGTCATTCAATGTATATCTATCACAAATTTGAGACCCGTCAAAATGAAGATTACGTAAATATGGGACATGGCAAAACAAATAAAATAACTTGCGGATTTTTTCCGTACAGCAAAATTTGCTGAAGCTGAAAACCAATAAAATTTTGCTGAAAGATGGCTAAAAGTATTAAAATAATGCATTGTCATCGTGTTCTGAGCTATGCTAAAAGTTTCAAATGTCTAGGAATTCGGGAAGTTAGTTAGAAATCGAAATAAAAACGTAGTAAAAATGCTGTTTTTGAACGTTTATTTTTCAAATTTTTCCCGGGGGCGGACCCCCGGACCCCCTTTCTATAGGGGGGGGGGGGGGGGGTAGAGGGTAGGTTGTAGTTTAGGCACCTATATATATATATATATATATCCAAAAAAAATTAGCCCCCCCCCAAAGGCAACCCTGGCTACGCCCATGCCCAGGGCGGCAATTTCTAGGGGGCGGAAAAATTTCAGCAAACTGGTACCTTTAAAATTATGTTCATATGTATGTTTGCAGTTTGCACTAAAAACGTAGTGGTACTCCTTTAGATTGTTACTCCCCTATGTGTTTTTAGAATATAAATGACTAACAAAATAACTATTAAGACAAAGTAATGTTTAGTCCAATGTACTTTGGGATAAAGGAATATCACTCTTATGTTATTATAAGGGGATTAACAGACTGAAGAAGAACATCCCGTACACCTTCTTTAGATTGTTACTCCCCTCTGTTTAATTTATTAGGGGAGTAACAATCTAAAGAAGAACATTCCGTACAACTTCTTTAGATTGTTACTCCCCTCTGTTTTCTTTATAAGGAGAGTAACAATCTAAAGAAGTGCCAACGTAGTTATAAAAAATTAATATTATATAAAAAAGAATGATAGGCCTACTAATTTATTATCAACAGTTCACACCATTTCAGGTTAATACCTAATACGTCATTTTTACAACACTGTATGGTATCAGCCCACATTGGGGTAACCTGAAAATACTATTCAGTAATCACAAATATCTCCTTTTTTGTGGGGGGGGGGGGGGCTACAAAAGGGTTTGCCCAAGCTGAATCTTACCCTAAATCGGGGCCTGATTATTATCACAAAGGCTTTATTGATCCTTTCAGTTCAATAATAATTATAAAAGCGTTATGTCAAATCTCTTAGATATAATTGGCTCATATTTTATCGAGTAATCAAATGCGTAACTATTTTAATAATACTATTTCATCAAATACTATTAACTATACACTTGCTGTCGATAAGACCAAGCGATTAATACATTACTGGCCTTAAAAAAAATTAACCATAAAACAGGAAATCTTATCATCTGAAATAAATAAAAAACTTACTTTCAAAATTGGTCTTTTCAAGTCTTTCTGGTTCGGTTTAATGTCCGTAATCATTTCGTTTTTCACGAGGTAGGGAGGGGGGAAGAGCAAAAAATCTCAGGAATTTCGGATAATAGGCATCAATTAATATCCCTCTAGTTTGGAATTACCCAAGTAATTGCTAACAGGAGTTGCTGATAAGATGAGGGAGAAGGGTGATTTGGTTGGGTTTCGAATTGCTGGAGAATCTTTGTGCTTTGAGATCCTTCTACATCTCCGGGCCATTATGTCCTTCGGGGTGTATATCTCCTAAAAGTTTGGCCATCAGGAAAACCACCCTCTCTCGTTCTCTCACTCCGGCCACTAATCACAGTTTCTTGACCTTTTCTTCGCTCCCTCTCCTTCTATCCTGAGGTCGGAGTTCCGAGCTAAAACCCACTAATACTCTATTAGGGAAACTTGGAAGCCCACTAAACCCTCTGTCGACAACTAATTCCCTTCTCTCTTCACTGCGAGAGGACTAGTTGTTGTTGAACCCACGGTGGATAACAAGTACCACGTCTCCGGACTCTTCTCTTCCAAACCAGGCTGGACCGACTAGAGTAATCATTCTGGTTTTCAGCGGAACAACTTGCAAACAGACGACAAACTACCCCATTTTCTTGATTAGCTCCCATCACAATCTACCCGACAATAACAAATATCATGAACAATAATCACAACTTTACTTATATGAATATTTATCATCAATACTATTAACACCCACTTATTTTATGAAGTTTGTACTCACTCAACTTAATTATTTTCTCTACGATTTCAAATTCATTATTCCAATTTATCTAACTTAACTCTAATATACTCTTTTTTCTCTTACTTTTAGTTTGAAATAGAGGGTAGGAAGAAAATTAAACCTAAAAATAAGCTACGTCCGAGATTGATTTGTTATTTTTTGAAATTTTAAAGAATAAATAAAATCGAAGAGTAAAAGATTGATTTGCTGTCTAATAAAATTGTCAAATACCTGGAAAAAATAAGTAATATATAAACTAAATCAAATTATAATTATTATTAACTACGGGAAACAGACAGTGAAAAATACACTCCTGTGCCGGGATTTGAACCACGGGCCTCTATATTTCCAGTATAGAGCTCTTCCATCTAAGCTACGCAGGAGAATGATTTTTCACTACCGTAATCGATAACTAGTCCCGAATCCAAGCTTTCAATATTCATATACATTTAGACAGTCAAATTTTATGACATTAGAACTAAACCAAGAATTAACGCTTATAATTATAAAGTACTCAATTAGTACCTGTACCTTGTACAATCAATTCGAAATTCAATTTTTAAGTTTTTGGTAGTTTTCATACTACGGAAAGTTAAATTTTAATCTAAATCAAATTATAATTATTATTAACTACGGGAAACAGACAGTGAAAAATACACTCCTGTGCCGGGATTTGAACCACGGGCCTCTATATTTCCAGAATAGTATACTGGAAATATAGAGGCCCGTGGTTCAAATCCCGGCACAGGAGTGTATTTTTCACTGTCTGTTTCCCGTAGTTAATAATAATTATAATTTGATTTAGATTAAAATTTAACTTTCCGTAGTATGAAAACTACCAAAAACTTAAAAATTGAATTTCGTAATATATAAAGAAATCGAATACAGTGCCTCTTTGAACTTTTTCTTACCAAACATAAACCTATAAATGACTACAGATATTTTTATAATGTGAATAATAATAATGTTTGTCCATTAAAAGTTGTCCGGTATAGTGAGGTATTTAAAAATATACACACTTGGATAAGTAAAAATGTAATACTGATATGATAACCTGGTAGTTTTTCATCCCATTTCAGTCACCTGTATGAAGGATTTTATGAAAAAAGAAGCTTTTAATGGTTGATTTTATCTTTTAAACTATATTACACAGAAAATAGGTTTTATTTTGCTCCTGAGCTTACCGAAGGCAACGGAAAATTTGTTATGCCTCCAGTCTCCAATTTCAAAGATTCCAAGATCGAAATCCGTTTCAAACATCAGGGAACATTTTTGATCCCGTGTCTGTCTGTCTCAATTTTGGCGCACCAACATATCTTAAAAACAACTCATCTAATTTTAATGAAATTTGGATAAATTCGCCCATTGTAGGTTCCGTATATATAAGTTTTAACCTTTTGCGCACAAACATACATTTATTTACACCTATATCTTCAAAGGTACTCATCTGATGTTTATGAAATTTGGGTGGTTAGTTAGCTCGTAGATATCCCCAGATTAATTTCAACCTTCTCCGCTTATTAAATTTTGCTAAATTTATAATTTTATTCATGTAAAAAATCAAGACAATTTTGAGATTTAAAAAAAGGAGGGAAACAGTTAAATAAAATTTGAAAATATTGGGTTGTAAAAGCATAGCATCAATAAAATAGCATAGCTCCTCGCATTGTGATTGGATGCGAGGAAGCTATGTGCCACACTAATCGACATTAACAGACTATTTAAAGTTTAACGTAGTTTACATAATATATACATGTAACGTAGTTCGGAATCACTAACCGGTCAAAAGATAGGTAGACCGGCGGTTAGTGTCATGGCGGCTTGAAATTATCTTGTTTTCCAAGGGCCAACATATGCTGACTAAAAATTTTTTTTTAGTCGCCCGCCATATTGGCCATCATCTTGAAAATATTAAGTGTGAAAACTCCAAAAAGTGTCCAGTTGCCACAAATGCCGAGATGCACCTGTGTGCCGAATTTCATGTTCCTAGCTATAGTAGTTTATGAATTGAAACATACCAACGGACAGAAAGACAGACAGAGTCCTTATATAAGGTTTCTTTTCGCACTTCGTACAGAAACGTAAAAGGTATTTTTTAGCTGTAAGTGTCCATTTCCCAGTTTTCTTTTTAACCATATTGGAAACGAAATTTTAAAATTAAACTAAAATTGTTTGTACGATTAAATTTTGAAATTGTATTTGAGATGCATTGTCCTCAAATTTATAAAGTTAATAATATGCCTAATTTAATGAAATCGTTATAATAATTCCTCCTTTGTCCTTCCGCAAAGACAGCAGGCCGCAAGACAGGTTATAAAATAAAAAATTATTCTTGTAACATAATGCTCTCGTTAGAATTAGAATTTTATACTTAGCCAGGGGGGTGGCATTCGTTGAAAAATCCCGTGTCCATGATGACGTCACAAAACTTAGAAAATAGTTCTTGCAACGGCTCATAGAATGCGCTGCTCTAAAAAAATTTTTAAGAAAAGGGGGATAAAAGGGAGAACGACAGCGGTTTATTTTGGTCGTAAAGAATTGATTTAAAAGGATTGTTGACGGGTTTTTGTTTACTAAATTTTTCAGATCTTAAACAGTCGTGTAAATCAGCCTTAAATACATTTTCCAAGTCTTATCATTTGTTTTTTTGAATTCACCGACATCGATTTCCTTTTACTATGGTCAAAAGATCCAGAAAATGCTGTGTTCCAGGCTGCTCTAACACCAATACTTCTCAAAATGTAAGTTTTACCACAAATGTATATTTGTTTTTGTATTTATATCACAAAATAACTTATTCATCTTAATCTTAGTTAAATTTTAATCAATTTCGTTTTGAAGTTGCATGAAATATTTCTTGTACATCTCTTTTACACAAGTACTTTTGCATGACTATAAAAATTGTTCTTGGTAAATTATAAAATAAAGTAAAACTATGTCAAGTTTACTTCAATACAAATACTAACATTTTTTCAATAAAAGTTATCAAAGTTCTATAGAGATAAGTTCTCTCTATATAAGTTCGAAGTTCTCTATGTACAACTTTGAAAGTTATAATGTTATTCGACAGCTTATTTATTTAGTTATTGGCAAATACAACTGCCGTGGTGTTCCCCACTGTCGAGCGAATTTCCATTGGAAACTTATAGTTCAATATCGTGTAATTTATCGAATTGGGATTACTTTTTTCAATTCAGTGCCCTAGAAAACAATAGGTACCCCACTTGAAAATTTGGTCAAATATGAGAATTGCCCACTCCTATTTCTCAAATGCCGCTATTTATGGGTTAAGGGTTAGTCGAATCGCTATGATAATTTTTTGATTCAGGGCCCCAAAAAAACATAAGAAACGATACCTCACTTGATTTTTTGTACAACATTTTTTTAAAATGTTTTCTGATTCATCATGACGTCATAAATATCCCATTTTCAATAGGGATCGTCATCTCAAAGAGCTTGATTTTTCGATCCTAGTTTCATTTTAATGTGTCAATTCGTTTGAGAGTTATCATGCTTACAAGACATTCGCTAGAAATACACACACACATATACTATGTATATATGTGTGTGTGTTTTTTATTGTAAAACCTATTTTTTCGTGGTCAGGGACCCTTGTAACAGATTTTGCCCACAGTCCTGGGTTGAACTACAGCCATGCTAGTGACCCTCCTATTAGGGAATTTTTTCTAATGGAAAACTTCCGATCAAATATCATGTAGAGCTTCATTTGTTAATTTATTTATTTTTCTTCACAGGAATTGCTCTTAAAATGGCAAGGCGTCAGAGAAGAAATTTCCAAGAACTAAAAATAAGAAATCTGATACTTTTGGTAAGTTTTAATTTGATAGTTGTAGTAATTTCTGATAATAGATTACCAAAGTGCGGGTCTGCACTATTAATTGGCACACATACTAACTGTTTTGAAGGTTACGTGATCTCCAAAGTTCCAAACAAATCTCATATGTGGGGTTTTCATTAGTTACCATTTTAAATTGACATAGTTTATATATGTTTCCCCTAATATGTAGTTTGACCTAATTTTATCGATGTTATTTATTTAGTTTGAGGTTTCATTGGTAAAAAAAATAACAGTTTACATAATATAGATAACCATTAAAATGTATGATTTTTTTGGAATACAAAAAAAGGAATAAGAAGGAAAAGGTTTAAAATGTAAGCTTCATCAATTATCTGTTAGGTTACCCTACTGTGGCTTTCATTTTTTTTACTTTTATTTAATAATTTACTTTTATTTGACACATTTCTCCTAAAGCAATTTTCTGATCTCCAAAATACTTTAGTTAGAGCATGTTTAATTTTGGTGGAATGAGGAATTATCATATCATGAGAAATTGTACGTAAGATTAAAAGAAATAAAAACATTTGTAATTTTATCATTGAAATAGTTCCAAATGAAGTGTATATAACACTTTTTATTTTATTTCATGGATACTTGCAATTTACACGTCCATGCTAGTACTATGTACATGTTTTTGTTTTGTTTTCAGAACAACACTAAAATTTTCCATATATATATATTTTTTCTATTCTTTCATTAAAATAATATCATTAATTTTTTTTTTATGGTTTTGTGTGTTACAGGTAGAACTAATTTGCTCAAATGTGTGGGAGTTAGACATGCGAAAGATTTATCTTCAAAGGCAAAATTTTTGTAATAATTATTAATTAACCACAATAAAACATAAAACATACACAAAACATTGTTACATTATTTTTTTGTACTAATAACTACCTATATTCTTTTTGTTTTAAAAATGTTCATGTAAAGAAGTAAAAAAAAGTTTTAATTTTCTCATAGAAAGAGAAAGTATTGTGATTATCTATTATTAAGTATGTGATGTACATAATATATTAAATTATCTGTTTGTAGTTTCTAGTCAGTAAAAATCATAATTCGGGGTGACATCGAGCTAAAACTACTATACATTATGTGAGTTCACCTAGTAAATAGCTGATGGAACTGTAATTTATAGTTATAAACTGTTCTAAACTAAATAACAAACTTGAAAAAACTAAATCCTATTTACTGTGACACAGAATAGACACTGAACATAGAATTGATAATAAAACTGATTTACAGCAACTCCACCCCTTCCTACAACAGAGTATTGGACTATCATCGTTCTACTCCCTGACGCATGGCACTATCATCATTTACCATATATCATCATTTATACTTATTTTAAAATAGTTTTATAATAGGGTTATAATTGTTTTTTCACTTTAGTCTTGACATATATCGATGTTATCTCAAAAGGCAACATATACCACTAATACTTTATTTTTTTTTTTCAAAACATGGACATTGGCCTTTCAATTTTTTTCAACTTATTGCTGTTATATCTGTATTCAATTCTTTTATTTTTCTCCCAATTAAATAATAATATAATTTTAATAACAAATCCACCATAAAAAACTTATAAACTTTTTTTTCAACTAATGAAAAAAAAACTAATAGATGGTTAAGCACCTCAAAAACAAAATTCAATTTTTATATTATTAAAAGTATCAATCTTTAATAAAATTATTTATTTTTTCATATATAGAAAGGCAACAAAAATTAGACTTGACTGCATTCAAACCCCTTTACCCCCTCTCCCCTCGAAGCAAATCATTTTTCTCTTATACTTAATATTTAAACTGGACAAAAATAAATTATGAATTGTTAATTAGTTTATTATTTAATAATTATAATATGCATATTTACAAATTTTTATGATAAAGTTGTAATATTATGTAAGAAATAAAATAAAATGTTGGTAACAAAAAAGTATATAAGGTTTGTTCTTTTCCTAATGTTCTCATTTCATAAATTCTATGCTTAGTTTATTACAAGTTGTTACTTTAAATCACTTAATATGCATATATTGTAACTAAATAATGTTTCAAAAAATAGATGTGATAAAAAACAAAATAAAGTGACACTTGTAATAACTAAAAATAGTATTTATAAAATGAGAATTTTAGGGGAAGACTACTAGCGACACCTAGTAGAGGCAAAGAGGAACTAAATGCACAACACTCCATCCCCACTCCTGTTTTAGTTGATGCAACGAACAACAGATAGCGCTGATGTCACTTTTCATGAAGGGACAAGAAATCGCGCCAAATGTCAACTCTATTTTATGTCTATTCTCTATGACTTATGCTAGTCAAAATATCCTATACAAAAGTCGAACGTCTCGGAGTTTGTGCAGTTAATTTTCTTAAATTATGCATTTTTTCTAATAACCTTATTAGGGCCATCAGTTAAATTCAGGTGTTTCAGTAGAATTCTATTTGATATATTTTATTGTCAATGCTTATCGTCAAGTCTAAGTAATTTTTCCGCCGAAATTAAATAATTATTACATTTAAAATTATGATGTATCAATAATTCGTATTAAATAGAACCCTAATATTTTATTTAGTATAATTTGAACATTTCGAAACGTAATATTTAATCACAATAAGGAAGGGACAGGAAACGGGCACACTTAAAATATAAAAAGGGAACAATGGTCAAAAGAAAATTCTAGGGCCCAATAAATTAAAAACAAAAAACTAATTAATAAATAACTTAAATTTTGATAATATTACAGTACTAACAGAATATATTCTTATCCTTATAATTAAATATATATTAAAAACAATATATATATATATATATATATATATATATATATATATATATTTTTTTTTTTTTATAATTATTTATTGTTTATGTTCATAGTACGAAAATATAATTTATAAATCTAATACATTTTTTTATTATTAATTTTATTACACATCAAATTAATATATTGTTGAATTTATAAATACTTAGGCACATTATTCCTTTTCTACCTTGCCTAAATCTATAATTTGGCACAAGCATATTACATTAACAAATAATTAGTTACTTATTAATTTCTGTATTAATATTAAGTATGCCATATTCGTGTATTGTATTATATCTAATGTCTAAACATTCAGTTACATATATTAAGTTAAAAACATTTATAAAATATAATTAAATATTAATATAAAAGTAACAATTTCATTCATTAAAATGTGGAAATTTAGACGTACAATGTAATTTTTTAAATAAGTAGGTAATTTTGTAAATATTCGATGTAATTTTAAAAACATGATGCATTGTTACCTAAAACTTAGTATAGCCTATCTTAGCACATTCTCTAATATAACTAGAGGTAATTATACATTTTACTAGATACATAATTTATTGGTATATATCTTGTTTATCTCATTTTAACTACCTTTTGTTTAGGTATTAATTTTCAACATGAATTACTTTAAATAAAATAAATATATCAAATCTTGAGTTCTTTGAGCGATTAAATTAATTTTATATTAATTAAGTAATATAAACTAATGTTCAAGTTTAGGTTACAAAAGATGTTAAAGCAAGTTCAATAAATTATTAATTATGATTTACACTAGATGACAACAAGAAAAAAGTACTTTTACTGTAGATTGTGTACTGTTGTTATGATAAATCTAGCTTTTTGCTTTGACTGTGTCATCTACAATTGATGCGTAGGGAAGTTCTTGGCGGTCTTTACTTGACGGTAGATTAATTTGTTTACCAATTACATCAATAACACAATTATATTGGTAACTGCCAATAAGTCTGAAATCATAAGTTAATGTTAGAGTATGCTTAATACATAAAGAAATTAATTAAACATTAAATCAATGCCTAGTCCAGATACGAAGACAGTATTATTTCAGGGGAAAAATCCCGTTTAATAACTGCATCATTTAGTATTACTTTCTGATAAATTAAAAAAAAAAATTAAATTTTGTAAAACTGCAGGAAAGATTTTTCATGAGAAAAGTACAATTTGCGAAAATTAATTTAAGCAACGAATTTTGTTACCATTCTATTAGCTATTCACATTCAAAAATTTTAAGAAACAGAGTTTTTTTATATAATTAGTTACTGTACCGATTCTTTTTTAGCGAATTTTCTAAGAAAATTAAGCTATTGCAATGGCTTCTTTTTTTTGTGAAGCAAACATTTTTCCATGGAAATCCGTTTTAGACCATTCTGAATCGATTTCTAAAATATAACACTTTTTTTATGTATGTATGAATATATGTGCCACTCCAGACGATATCTCCCCTTAAGATGCACTTAAAATTTTCAAACAAATTTTAAAATGTCAATAATATCAAAAGAAAGGATGAGTTCGTTGACCAGAATTTTTTGAAATCTATTTAGGCATTTAGGGGTCAAATTTTGACCATTTAGGGTCAAAAATAGCATGAAAACATGTTTTTTCCATTTTACCCCCCTCTTTTATGAAAATATGACAAAAGTGTACATAACAACAATTACTGCATTCTTAAAGAGCTTTCCAACGACATACATATTGAAGGGTTTATATTATTTTGGCTTTGTACCCCGTACCCCTGTTTACCTATTTTCCCCCCATCCAAATTCTAAACAACATTTTCCTATATTATCATAAGCCAATAATAGGCAGATTTCTTTGAAAATTTGCTCAAGTCATGGTGCATGACTGGACGTTTTATCTTTGTTTTGTTGAATTTAGATCCGCTCACAACATTGTTAATGGTAATAATGTCACTAAAAAAACCCATTTTTTGATGCGGTCCCCTTTAATTTTCAATTTAAGAGATTTCTATTTTAGGTCTTCAGGGGTATAAAAACCAACTACGTTTTTTTGGCAATATTTCGTCCTTATTTTAGGACATTTTCAAGCATTATACTTATTTCCAATTGTGTGAGAATTAAATTTATGTGTCAGGTAGTCAATTAAAGAGTAGAAGTTACAACGAAATGTACTATGACTTGTTTGAATAAGTTTTTATAATACTGTACATGAATTTATCAAAATTTAATCCCACTAAAAATGTATGAGTATATATAAAACAATAGTTATAGTACAGTAGTACCACTACAAATCTCAAAATTAGAAATTAATAAATCTATATTTTATAATTTATTTTGTATGGTACTTAAACAATACATATCCAAAAAAACAAAATATGCATTGAATTATCAAATAAAACGAAAAATTATACTAGAAGTTCCTTAGTATTTGGAACATGCACTGATTTGTTTTAATACTTTTTTATCCACTGAAACAACACCGGAACGTCCGGAACATTGTACATCGAGGTGTAATCAGCGCTAGTATCGATGAAGAACAGACCCACGTTGGTCACTTTGACTCCGTTGTCCTTCCTGCTTTCTAGTTTAACTCTCTCAATCCGGCACCAGTACACCCTGACTAAGAAGGGATGTATTGGAAACTTAAGTTCAATCCGCCGAAGAGGCGTGAATTTCAGGACATTTGAGGAAATAATATTTTTATAAACACATGGTACAATACAGGGTGGAGCGCGGCAGACGTATGAATTTGAAGAGGGGATTGCTCCCTTCCTATTGGTCCTAGACGGTTGAGAGTAGAGTCGTTTGAAAGAGGGGGATGGGAAGTTTATGTTCCACGTTTCAGCAGGACAGGGCCACACCAAGGGTTTGCGTAAACGTTTTGCAAGACAGATTTCCTGGGCATCTCATTTCTTTAAGAGGCGATTTAAACTGGCCTGCAAGATCGCCTGATTTGGCTCCTTGTGTTTTTTCTGTGGGGATACCTTAAATCCTTGGTGTACAGCGATCGTCCCAGAACCCTAGAAGCCTAGAAGCCCATTCAAGAACAACATTCGAGCCAAAATTTCCGAAATTCCTGTGGAAATGCTCGAGAGAGTGAACAAAAACTTCGAAAAAAGGCTTAATCAGTGTTTGGAGTGTGAGAAGAACCACTTATCAGATAATTTGTTTAAATCTAGGTAAATTTAAATTTCCCATGTAATTAAATCAGAAAAAGGAAAAAAAAAAATTTGTAACATTCTGTTTTATTACATTTTCAAATTCATACGTCTGCCGTGCTCCACCCTGTATATGTAGAGACACGATACTATATTTGCACATTTATTAAAAAATAGTATATCTCTATATAAACAAATGGGGTAGATACCCATTTCAAACTTCACTATGTTAAGATGGTAAGTTTATTATAGTGTAATACCTATTGTACATACCCCGATGATGTAAATAAATCTTACGAAAATAGTTGCTTAAACTGTGTTGCTTTTATTAAACCTCACTCATTTATTGAAGCGAGTGTAAGCGAGCTTCTTACATTCAACGAAATATGCATCTTGTCTGTCTGTCTGTCTGTCTGTCAGTAACGTTTACGCGTGTGACGATAACTTGAGTAAAAGTTGACCGATTTAGTTGAAATTTGGTATACATGATCTTCTTACTAATACTCGGGCTAAGTTCGTTGGGCAGCGTGATCCGTCCAAGAATTCGCGCGCAATGCTCGCGTAAACGTGAGCTTCAAATTTAAAATTGGAATTTTAGGACGGGATTCTATCGTCACCTACTCGATGAGACGAACATTTTTTTCAAATAACATTTTTTAGTAAAACCAACAGCGACTCTGCTATGAATTAATAAAGATCGCTAAAACTATTAAAGCGGACCTAAACGTTTAAAATAGAGAAAACAACCTTTTTACCGATATCTTACGTTCTAACGTAACGATCTTAATAAAACTTCATGTACATCGTCTAAAGTACAATTGAAACAAGTATGTAAAATTTCAACTTGATACAAGCAGTAGTATTTGAGTGATGAAGTGATACATTTATAATATTAGTTTAAAAGCTATTAAAGGTGGTTAAGATTCTTATAGTCGTTTTGTGTGTAGGTTTGTTATGAAGTAAAGCTTTGTACCAAGTACCCCCACTCTACCCCCACTCTACCTCTCACTACCCTCTTCCACTTATCTTCAACTATGACATTCATCATGATTAACAAATTTCAATATTCAGTATTTTATTGCAATACGCTCGCTTCAATGATAGAGGCACGCGATGCCTAGTTTAATTCTAATTAATTTTTTCAACGTTTGCTTGCCATTGCTTAATACCATAAAATATTCACCAATGCTACTTTGATAATTGGGTAGATAAAGCCGGGTTTACACGGGTAGAGTAAACAGGAAAGTAGAGTAGCAAGTAGAGTAACTCTACCCGTAGACCCGAAAAAACGTTCAGTAGAGTAGAGTGGCGAGTAGAGTAGCTAGTAGCTGGTAGAGTAGAGTACAATACCGCATGCAGTAAAGTGGACTCTACTCTACTTCTCCCACCACAGCTCCCACTCTACTCGTGTAAACATCTTCAATAGCAAGTAGCAAGTAGAATTTAGTTTCAGTTTATACATTGTTGTGCAATCATTTCTGCTTTTTTACTATACTTACTACTAGCTTATGTGTAAACGCACCAAAATCAAAATTGGTAGAGTATAGGAAGTAAAGTACACTCTACTCGCTACTCTACTCTCCTGTTTACTTTACCCGTGTAAACCCGGCTTTAAGGCAAGCTATCTTAAAAAATTATTAAACATACATAATATTAAATAAATAAGTAAATAGAAAAAGGTTTATATGACTTACGCGTCTGTGATCTTCATGACACCCAGAGGTGCAGGTACAGTTATCGAATCCTTCTCATACTGGATAGCCTCTATTATATTACGGCTTACATAACTCTCCTCCATTATGGGAACACTAAAACAAAACAAATAACTCCATTCAATATATATTTATATATATATATATATATATATATATATATATATATATATATATATATATATATATATATATTTATATATATATAGACTGCCTAGGATACTTGTTTACTCCTGTAATCTTTTCTAGCTTTGGCCCTTGTCTTTGTCTATAATATGTAGGAGTTGCGGGGGGGGGGGGAGAATTTTCTTTTATGTTTATTACGTAACTGTTGTTATTATTATAATAATATTGGAAAAAAAAAGAAAAAAAAAAAAAAAAAAAAGTATGTTTTTATCTAGGAGGCTGTGGTTTTTCTCCGTATATATAGGTGTGACGCGTGAGAATTTTTTCAGTCGTTGTTTAGATGTTTTACGGTGAGTTTAGGTCTTGGGTTAATATTTATTGTGTAGCAGTTTCTTAGTTTTTTCCGTTTTGATAGTCATGAGTGTTTGTTTCATGGGTTTTTGTATTTCGTTTGTTTTTTAGGCCCCTGAAGAAGGTTTTAAGTAAAAACCGAAACGTCGGGATTGTAACATAAAGACGATTTTTGTGACCGAAACCTGAGTTTTGTTTGTTTTCTGTTTATATTTACGGTCGAGAATTTATTCATATATATATATATATATATATATATATATATATATATATATATATATATATATATATATATATATATATATATATATATATTTATAATGGTTTCTATTATACCATTTTATAAACAAATAATTTAAAGAAGCTTTTGCTTTTTGTCAAATGAGATCAATTTCCTGAAATTTACTTTCAAGAATAAAAATATAGACACCAAGACGGCCAAGGAAAAATAAGAGCGTTAAAAATAAATTGGTTGTTCGTGAAGTCTCACGTGAAAAGGGTTTCGTTGGTATTGTGAACATGAAATTTGTATAAGGGCTGGACGACGCTAAATTTTGATGATTTATACAAACTTGCATGAAAAATTAAACACTTTCCACAGGTGTTATATATTTTTGCAATCAACTCTTTAATACCTTTGATTTGACCCCCCACTCAAAATTAAAAAAAAAAATTCTCCCCTGACAGGAATTAGCCGCCATTTGGAATTTCAAGTTAATCAGATCAAATTGCTATTATTATTTTTTCTTTGGCCCATTAGACCGCACATTTTTTATATTTTTTATAAGTTTAGTAACAGCAGAAATAAAGTTTAAGGGGGGGGGGACAAGCAAAATTTTGATGTATTTTTTTTAGGCATGGATTATAATCCTTCAGAAGAACGAACATTTTTTGTGTCTCCAATTTTAAAATTCCAACACTGAAACCCGTTTCAGACATCAGGGAACATTTTCTGTTCTGTGTCTGTCGGCTCACTTTTTTGCAAATCAACATTATACTAAAAACAATTAAAGTATGACCTATTATAATTACACAAAGACTATTATTGGAAAAACTAATGGAGAATTTAATTGAACCTCATAATATGAAAACTCAAACAATACAGAATGCTTCTGACAAGGAATGTCAAGTTAATAAATAATACTTGACATTACTTGCTACATTATAAATAATTATTAAAATGTCCTAAACCTCAACACCTTCCCTCATTTAATAGTTAGGGCCAGACCCATGCCCTGACATAGGAAAAGGTGTCTTGGCTTAAATAAAGGCTTAGTCAGTATGTCAGCAAGTTGATGTTCAGTATCAACTCGCATGATACTAACTTCTCCTTCAGTTACCATCTCACGAACGAAGAAGTGTCGCGTTCTAATGTGTTTGGTTCTGCGGTGGTACTCAGGGTTCTGCGCAAGTCGTATGGCTGCTTCGTTGTCTACCTGTAACGCTGGAACTTCAAGCTTCACAACTTCACTAAGTAATCGTTTCAGCCATACCACCTCACGAGCACCTTCACTTGCAGCAACGACTTCTGCTTCAGTTGTTAAGATGGCCACTGAAGTCTGTCTCTGGCTGAGCCAGGATATCGCTCCTCCTGCGTACAACACACGACCCCGGTTGTTGATCGACCTGTGGACTCACCCCCCCCCCCCCCCCCCCGTGGTCAGCATCACTATAGCACTCAAGGACTCCCCTCTTACGGTTTGGCTTGTAAGTGATACCAAAATCCTCAGTACCTTTCAGGTATCTAAAAATTCTTTTGACACGGGTCCAGTCACTTTTACTTGGGTGTTCTAGGGTTCTTGACACTACTCCCACAGCATAGGCGATATTCGGACGGGTAGAAACCATAAGGTACATAAGTGCACCAACAGCTGGACGATATTTTAAATTATCTTCAGAGACTTCAGCTTCACTTTCAACGCTGACCTTCCCTGCTTCAAAGTTTTCTTTTACAATAGGTGTGGAGACTGGTCTACAGTTATTCATTCCAAACCTTTCTAGCACCTTCTTCGTGTAGGCAGGTTGTCTAACTGAGATAGCTCCATCAGCATGACAGTCCAGCTCTATTCCTAGATAATATGATGCTGGTTTTACAGTGATTTTAAATTCCTTCTTCAGATCTTCGATAACTTTTTCTTTTTCCTTCGGTTCTGTTGTAGCTATGAGACCGTCATCAACATACAACACTATAATTGTTGTACTTTTATCATCTTTTCTGATAAACATGCACGGATCTGCTCCACTACGTTTAAAATTCATTTTCAGCAAATAATCACAAAAGCGCTTGTTCCAGGACCTTGGCGCCTGTTTTAAACCATATATGCTTCTTTTAAGACACACATTATCTGTTCCACCTGTGTAACCCTCCGGCTGTTTCATGTAGATTTCTTCATCGAGTTGACCATAAAGAAACGCGCTCGTTACATCAAACTGCGATAAAGTCATCTTTTCACTTGCAGCTTTTGCTACTGGGCTAAAAGTCTGATCGTAGTCTACACCCTTCTGTTGTGTAAACCCTTTCGCCACAAGACGTGCTTTAAACCTCTCGATTGATCCATCTGGGTTCATTTTGACTATGTACACCCATCTACATGAAATAGCTTTCTTACCTTTCGGCAGAGGCTCAAGCTTCCATGTTTTGTTGTCATCTAAAGCTTTGATTTCAACTTCCATAGCTTTACGCCACTTAGCTTCATGTTCACTTGCTACAGCTTCTTTGAATGTACTAGGCTCAGCAACATCTGCCTTACAGGCTGACATATGACATAATGTAGTCCTCAAACCTCTTTGGTAGCTTGATTTTAGTCCGGTCCCTTAAGTTCATATGTGTTCCAGATATGTTGTCTTCTTGATTTTCAGGCAAATTTCCATCTTCATCTTCGTCTTCGATTTGAACTGGATCAGGCTCAAACTCTGTGGAAGGTTTTTCAGTACTCTCTTTTTCCTTTTGGGTACTGTCCTTTTCAGTTTGAGTGCCCATATCTAACTTTACCCTTGTTGTTCTTATCAGTGGCTCTTCGCAAAAATCAACAGCTCTAGACCTGATGAGTCTGTGTTGGTCCTTCACCCAGATACGATAACCGTAATCATCGTACCCAACAAGCACACCTTGAACAGCCTTCTTTTCCATCTTTCTCCGTTTCTGTTTCGGAATGTGTGCATAGCATTTACTTCGTATAACACGTAGATGTTTCAGTGATGGCTTCTTACCAGTCCAAACTTCATATGGTGACTTATTTTTTTCCGACGATGGTCCTGACCTGTTCAAAATATATGTAGCAGTATTGACTAATTCTGCCCACAGACCTTGTGGTAAACCTCCATGTGCATGAAACATTGCACGAGCAGCCTCTACAATTGTTCTGTTTTCACGCTCAAATAGCCCATTCTGCTCAGTTGTTGAGATGGCCACTGAAATCTGTCTCTGGCTGAGCCAGGATATCGCTCCTACACACGACCCCGGTTGTTGATCGACCTGTGGACTCATCCCCCCGTGGTCAGCATCACTATAGCACTCAAGGACTCCCCTCTTACGGTTTGGCTTGTAAGTGATACCAAAATCTTTCGGGTTGTGTGATAACTCAAAATTCTAAAATCAATTTTTTTTTTCTCAAACAATCAGTTTTTACTCTGAAAGAATTATGTCTGAACTTCTTTCACAACTGAATGCATTTTTAAGGGTTCTATAATATATAGTTAAGAGATAGTAAGATGTTCAATAAATTATTGTAATGATCTAAGTAATGGCAAAGTTTAAATTTCAAATCCATCTTCGACTAAACTTCTTTAACTAACACTTAATACTATTCTAAATAATTTTTTTTGAACATAAACTTACAATGTTTCGAACCACGAGGTGTAATCAGCGCTAGTATTGATAAAGAACGGATGCACGTTGGTTACTTTGACTCCGTTGTCCTTCCTGCTTTCTAGTTCAACTCTGGCGCAGTCGAAGAACCCTATCCAACAAACAAAACAACAATCAACAATCAAAAGCAATTTAGTAAGTAATCACACTAAAGTGGTGCAAGCAACTTAAGGCAATGTAAACTTTAGCTATATGCTGAACGGTCTATAGAATAATAATTGTCAATCTAAATAAAATATGTAGATAAATTATATAAATTCAAGTATTTTAGGTTGATGCTTAAACTTGAAGAAAGTAGAACATAATATAGGTACTTAACTAATAAGTCGCAGGTGGGAAGCAATTCGTAAAATTTGAACCCCTGTCTTAACTATCTTTAGCACTTAGATAATAATATTAATATGTGCCTGATAAGTGATCGTGTAGTAAAAGTTTGGTTACTTAACATTATTTAAGTACTACTCATAACACCAGTATATTATTACATTCATTATTTTTAATGTATATTGCATTTTTTTGTCTACATTCTTTATTTATATACGCAGTATATATAAAGAGAAAGTAATGTGATGGCGCAAAATTAGATCTTGGATTATAGGTATTGTGGTTTTAAGAAATATTTTCTGTCGTCTGTGCGAATGAGAGAAGCATAAAATACTGGGTCCGGGAAATTTGGCATACAAGTTAAAAAAAAATACGTGCGGTGTCGCGGGACACCCACGGTATAGCAACGGTAGCAACGGGTATAGCAACGAAGTTCCTTACGCTTTTCATTAAAAATATAAATTATATAGATGCTAACTACTTATGCATGACAGAGTTAAAAAAGAGACAAAATTTAAAGTAACTTAGTATTTATTTGTACATAGCGGAGTTAAGGAACAATAAAAAGAAACGCATGTTATTTTTATCATTGAAGGGAGCGTGTTGCAATAAATATGTATTGAATATTGAGAAAATAGTTAATAATGATGAGTTGATAGTTAAAGTGGATGGTTATAGTATAAGTCAGGGAACAGGACTGTTCCCTAATCCTCGCGTCCCGGTTAGACTTCATTTCAAATATTATAAAATATATCACTTCACTACACAAAAAATTCGGCTTGTATCAGGTTGAAATTTTACATACCTGTTTCAATAGTACCTACTTTAGACGTTGTGTGTAACATTTTTTTAAAATCGTTACGTTAGAACGTAAGATTTCGGTAAAAACTTTGTTTTTCTATTTTATGTCATTATGACGAAAATGAGGAGAATAATACGCCTCCCGAAATAATTAATTCGGCACAAAATACAACCAATGAATTAATGTCATCTTTATCAAAAGAGAAATATGAACTTACATACAGGAAGTTTATTATATTTTTTTTATCTGTATTTATTATTAAAATCCACATCATCGTAGATAAAGTACGGTACCCGTAGATAAAGTAATCGTAGATAAAGTACGGTACCCAACTCGTGCGAAAACTGCATTTTGCTTTGCTCGTGTGGTTTTATTACCCACGCTGTCGCTCGGGTGCAAACTCCACACTCGCATGCAAAATGCTACTTCCCGCACTAGACGCGTAATGTACTATTTTATGTTACTTTGTTAATTGTGGCGAAAATGTTGCAGTAAATTTAGTAAAATATAGTTGAATCTTTATTTAAAATGTACGATTTTCTGCAAGTTTGACATTAAAGATAACTCACACACTATCTGTAGTTTAAAACTGGCTTTTAACAATAGTAACTTTTGTTGGACCCACGTCGTCCTTTATTCATGTTATTAATTTAAGCTTTTTTTACTGTAATACAGGGGGTATTTCGCAGATTTCAAAAACATTAATGTAACAACAACTATTGAAGACAAGTTTAAAGAAAATGCTTGTCATATGGGTTTATTTGGATAAAAGGTACAATTTAGACCCATTCTTTCGAACCTAAGACCTTGATATTGTCGTACTCTACTATTCTCCCACTGGGTTAAAGATGTGATTGGATAAATAAATAATTCAAATTTTTAAGTTTTAGGTAGTATTCATACTACGGAAAGATTAAATTTTACTTTAAATCAAATTATAATTATCATTAACTACGGGAGACATACAGAGAAAAATATACTCCAGCACCTGGAGTTGAACCACGGGCCTCCTATATATCCGTTACAGGAGCTATTACCAATAGGAGGCTCGTGGTTCAAGTCCTGGCGCTGGGGTCTATTCTTCTCTGTATGTCTCCCGTAATTAATGATAATTATAATTTGACTTAAAGTAAAATTTAATCTTTCCGTAGTATGAATACTACCTAAAACTCAAAAATTTGAATTTTTAATTGATTGTCCTAGGTACAGGTACTAATTGAGTACTTTATATATTTATAAGCGTTAATTCTCAGTCTAGTTCTATTGCCGTAAATATTTGGCTGGCTACACTAGTAGAAAAGATTGAAAGCTTATTGGTAACGACAGAGAAAAATCATTCTCCAGTATAGCTCAGTGTGTAAGAGCGCCTGTAACGGATATGTAGGAGGCCCGTGGTTCAAGTCCCGGTCCTGGGGTCTATTTTTCTCTGTATGTCTCCCGTAGTTAATGATAATTATAATTTGATTTAAAGATAAATAAATAAATGGAGGCACAATTAGATTATTTTTAATAAATTATACTATTTTTATTTTATTTTAAAGAAAAACATTTTATGATTATATTCATAAAATGTTTCTTTAATAAAATGCGTCTTTTTAAATTATTAAATTTTAATTGGATTTAAATGTAATTTCTTTCCCATCCAACTCGCCTTTGATAGTTATTTAAAAAGATTTGAAAAACTAACTATCTCCGCTGAAAATTTGTTCAGAATATACTTCTACCTCCCTTTTACTGATACAATATAAATATAGTCCTCCCTTCTCTAGCCTTTGTTTGCAAAACATATTTAATAATATATATTTTCTATATTATAGAAAGAAAAATTAGTTTTCTTTTTTACTTACTACTTTCACTTCATCCTTTGTTTGCTGCATAGATAAATAATAAACATAAACTTAATTATAAACAGGTCAAGTGTGAGCTAGTAAGCACACAGCGAGGGTCCGTAGGCCACACTGTTTAGTTTAAGTAGTACCTATTGTTGGTGCTTTTTAAAATGCTAAAAAGTTTACTTTCAACTATGCTATGGATCTGATATTCTCAATACACATAAACCAACTATAAACATATAAATACACCGAAAAGAGCATAGTTATAAAAAAAACCGTAGTATTTTGTCAATAAAAAAAAAAAAAAAAAAATCGAAATTTTCAAAAAGTGGTATCTTTACTTTTGGTCAAAGAATGTTCAGGAATTTTTTGCACTTTGCATAAGCGAGATAGGGGGGGGGGGGGGGGGCACTTTTCTCACCCACTTCAAACTCACCTACGCTCGTCCTGTCAAAGCTTATAACCAAAAATTATATATTTTTGTAATCAGCTCGACCAGTGGCGTAGCTTGCTCTGATGGCGCCCGCCCGCAAGATAAAAAATGCGCCCCTTACTTAATAAGCGCCCTTTACTTAGTAATGTAAATAGTTTCCGTGCATGGAGGACTGCACTGTGATTGTCACCATAACACTTACCATATGTATAATATTAAAACACTGGGAGCACGAATATTTTCAAACTATGTCCAAAACAAACTTGAAATGTCAGTCAAGTTATTGGTCGTTGATACGCCTTGTGCGGAAAATTCGAAACACTTTATTATCCAAACGGTAAAAAAATAACTCACCGTTTCTTATGTGATATTTTATATTCTTCAATTTTGATCTGATTGTCAATTAGTCTCCGAGCCAGAGGAAACGAGATATTCACAAAAATACTTAAAAAGTCGTGCAAAATCGAACTACCCAAGTTATAGTATGCTAGTTTTTGCTAAACCCTTACGTTGTATGTAAAAAATGAATGAGACCTTTTCTGTGGGAAATTTAATCATTTTTCTTTTTGGTAATTACCTTAATTTGTCTCGAGCCATAGCGAGCGAGATATTTGTAAAAATACGTAAAAAGTGGTGCGGCGACGGATATTATTAAATATTCTTCGCCCTATATACCGCAAACCGTCCATTGTACGTAAAAAATAATAAAACTTTTTTGTGGGAAGTTTCGTTATCTTTAATTTTGATAACACCCTTCACTGGTGTCGGTGCCCGCATAGAAAGCGAGATATTCGCAAGTACCCTTGAATTAATGCGACAATGTATATATGAAGTTTTGTTGAAAGCGTTACGTTAGAACGTAAGATATCGGTAAAAACGTTGTTTTCTCTATTTTAAAAGTGTAGGTCCGCCTTAATATTTTTGACGATCTCAAAGCGGGGTCGCTGTTGGTTTTACTATTTGAAGTATTTGAAGCTTACGTTTACGCGAGCGTTGCGCACGAACTCTTTGACGGATCACGCTCCAACGCACTTAGCCGGTATATAGCGGTGTCGCTGTTGGATTTACTAAACTAATTTATTTGAAAAAAAATGTTCGTCTCCTCGAATATAAAATCTATTCCCGTCCTAAAATTCGAATTTTGCAAGGAACACGAATACCGAATTTAATCCAAATCGTTCAACTTTTACTCAAGTTATCGTCGGACACGTAAACGTTACACAGACAGACAAGATTACAAGATGCATATTTTGTAGAATGTAAGAATAAGCTGGCTTCAATTATTATTTATTTATTTTATACCATCTGCCGGAACATTGGTATTTTTAACCGCTATAGGATATTAAATATTATCGGGTAGTACAAGAAGGTGGTTGTGGCCCGAAGACGACTTCAGTCTTACCATAAAGAAAAGACGGTTGCCGCTCCGCTACCTGATTTTTTCTGAGCTATCATCGATATCGTAGAAATCTGTCGGTAAAATCTACCGGTATTCCACATTAAGTTAGATTATTTCCCTGTCCGTGATTTACCGATGTTCTATGACAAAACCCGTAACTTTTACCGATGTTCTATTACAAAACCCGTATTTTTTACCGATGTTCTATCACAAAACCGTAATTTTTACCGTTGTTCCAGCACTCAGTACTAGCACTCTGATAATAATGTTTACCACTATCTCAATGATTTTTATAAATGGATAGCTATAAAGGTTATTAATTATGTTTTCTACAAAGTATGTGTCTTATACTGAACGTCTAATAACCTAAAAATGTAGAAAAAATATGTTGTCTAAAAAATACCGATGTTCCGAAACTTGGGGTGGAAATCATGTTCCGGACAGAGGGTTAATATTATTATTATTTATCACTTTCTCTCTTTTTCAAATTCTACCTATTTTTTCTTCTCCAATTTTGCGCCCCCTCAAGTGTGCGCCCGCCCGCGGCCGCGGGTTCTGCGGCCCGATAGCTAGGCCCCTGAGCTCGACGTACCCTTTTATATGATACCCCACACGCTTTCCAAAAAAAAAAAAAAAAAATGTTTAACTCTAAGTTTTATTACCCTAATTTGTTTGAAAAAAAAAAAAAAAAATTATGTCTATATATTTTCAAAATGTGTGGGTAGGTACTATACACATATATGCCAAATTTCTAAATGATCGGACAAAAGGTGTAGCCGTGAGAGCAGGTGACAGACGGACGGACAGAGAGACACAGGAAAATATAAGGGTCCTTGGTTTTGCCTACGGACCCTAAAAATGGAAACAAATATGTCCTAATGGATAGACGTATTTGCATGAGCAATTTTATTGTATAAAATCGGCTTTCACCCACTAGTAATCATCGGTGACAGTAAGGCAAAGTGTGAGAAGTGGAATGGTAAAAATATAATGTAGAAGTGATAAAAAAAATTCTTTTTTTCATTACATGCACAAAACGTTTGGTATTAACACATAATATACCTGAAGAAATATGGATGGTTTGTCAAAACTGGCCTACAAATCGTCATATCTTAATATTAACTGTTAGCTCACATTTAATATTGTTTAATTAACCCTTTTATTAATGTAAAAAACAAATATATATATATATATATATATATATATATATATATATATATATATATATATATATATATATATATATATATATTTTTTAAAAAGAAAAGGAAAATTAAATAAATTAGAGTGTAATGGGTCTTGAAAGTAAAACACCATCAAAGTACGTAGTTGAACGAGAGGAAACTTTTTGACACACTAATTGGTAGATTATTTTAATTTAATTTTCTTTTTATTTATTTATTTGTTTTTTCTTTAACTTTTCTTTTTATAAGCTTAATATAAAGATAATTAGCTAAGAGTATTTTGAAAATAAATAAATAAAATACAACAAATTATTTACTAATTTAAAAACAATAATAAATTAATATAATCATTGAAATTCTTACTTGAAACACCACTTTTGGTTGAGCAGTATAAACTCAGGAATGGAGCGCTAGCCATGGCTCCCATAGAGGAAATGGTGACAATGTGGCCGCTGTTTCTTTCAACCATGTCAGACAAAAATGCCTTAGCCATCTAAAATCAACAAAGAATTAGAAAACAGCTTTATTATTTCAGATAAAAACTTTTTAATATTAAAAGAAAAATAAGTAAAGGAATTGACTAACAACTTAGTAGGAACAACAGTCTATTGAGAGGCTTGTAATTGTTCAGTGTTTTATTTTTAGATTGTTTGAAACAATACCTAATTGATCAGAGCGGTTTTAATGGTAAATAAGATGACATACAATGTTGAACATAGAATGCATTTGACACATACATATTTGGGCTAAACTCGGCAATAGCCCACCCCTTAATCTTAACCTAACCATAATAACCTTCCCTTATTGTTCTTAGGAAGTGACATTACCCATATTTGTAAAACATCGTGGTCAGTACTTGGCTGGGGGACCGTTTTGAACTAACTGATTTTTTATTCTCATTTTTCAAAATAAAATGTATAGGTTTAATTATTTAAATTTGGCGGTATTTAAACAGATGTAAACAAACTTTTACGTTTAACTAAAGTATCGCACTAATTAATAATTATGTTCACTTATAACTTTTAAACTAATCAATGGAATTTCATCGGTTTTTTTTTTATATTAGATCCCTATTTTTTTACCGGTTCCAACGATATGCTATACGTCATGAACAATAAAAAAAAATTAATGCGTGGTAACTTCAGGTAAGTTTAAGAGCCAGCGTGGCTAAAGGGCTCTAGGCACTCGCCCAGCTATCAATAAGTCGAGATGACTCGAGGTAGTGGGTTCGATCCCGTGCCAAGATACTCTGAATTACATCTATGAATCGCGGACGGAGAAGGGGGAGGGACACCCCCTATGGGGCATTCTTCCACCACGCTTTGATGTGGTCCGATTGATGTGGGTCCGATCCGTGTCATGATGATGTGATTTGTATCTATGGTTCGAGGACGGAGCAGGGCGAGGGACACTCCTTATGGGGCTCTTCCCCCACGCTTTGATGTGGTCCGAATGATGTGGGTCCGATCCGTGTCATGATGATGTGATTTGTATCTATGGTTCGAGGACGGAGCAGGGCGAGGGACACCCCCTATGGGGCACTCTTTCCCCACGCTTATATAGCTTACTAATGACCACACCATACTCGCTTTGGTGGTACCATGTACAAATGTATGATGTAAGTTGCTGGAACTCTCCACCACGGGGCCTAAAATGGGCCTGAAATATGGCCTAATTGCTAGGTTCGAACAAGTGGTTCGTCCTATCCGTTCTAGTAGGAAGTACTAGATTACTACTAACTTCAGGAAAAATACAAAAAAAAAAAAAACGGTACAACTCGAGGCTCAGATCATCACCAAGCCTGACTCAAAATTAAATAGAGAATAAGAAAATACATATTTATTAAATAGAGTAGCGCTGTGGTTGGAAAATAATTATAGTATATATAGACACTATAGGGAAAAAACAAAACAATTTCGTAGTAGGATTAATGGCAATTAGGTTAAAGCGTACCTGGGGGAAAATGAAGAAATTATGCCTAATTGATTAGCAAAACACTTATTATCCAATAATAAAGCCAATAAATAATTAATTAGTTTAAGCCTTCGCTTATAGGGAAATAAAGATGCAAAGTAATAGCAATAAAATAATTACCATAACAATTTTATAATAATCCTTATATAACGTAACAATAATCAACATAATCAATAACAGTAATCCTTATAATTATATACAATATAAAACAACCTACTAACAAGATCAATTACTCCCCTAATTAATAACTTTTTTTTAAAAAATATATAAATAGAATAGGTATTTAAGTGACCTAATATTAAATATTTAAGCTATCGGTGCTTTTTTACATTATCACCCCCCTATATTCCTTTGTCTTAATAGTTATTTATACAAAGGAACATATACAGAGTAGCATATATTCCTTAGTCTAAATTACTGTTAAGACGAAGGGATATTTATTCCAATGTACCTTGGGACAAAGGAATCTCACACTTAATGTATATAATTGTGATCTTATCCCTTAGTCCAATCAACTATTAAGATAAAGGTATATTAAATATAAAACTGCCCCAGGAGTCTCAATGTCTTAGGGAGACAAACACACAAACCTATGAGACTTTTGTAAGGCAGACTATATTGTTCAGAACCAAGGGGGGTGCTAAAGTAAAAAGTGCTAATCTATCAAAATAATAATTTACTTATTACAGTTTAATGTCCAAACCCTGAGTATCTCCACCATGTTACTGAAGGTCGACCGTTTCTGCGCTATAAACCTGCACTCCGTCCAACAGGGCCAGGTTCAGCGTCAGTGCACAAATCCTTTCTCTTTTGATCTCCTTTGTCCAATGCACTTTTTTTTTTTAGAGAGAGAGAATTCCCTGGGGTTACTACCAACTTGAGGGAAACGCCAATGACCTTTACAGGCCCGAAATAATTTCTATTTGGATTAATCTCTTAAAAAGGAAAAGTCGACGCGATCACCACAAGATCCCGAAGAAACTTAAGCAGCCCCTACACGATGAAGCCGCTTGATCAAAACATCGCGTCAAGCAATGGTGTCAAGCATGATTGATAGTCTAGGAACCCGTTTGAGCCTTGAGTCAAGCCTTGACGGAGATTGATGGAAAGTTTGAATGACTCGAGCGGCTTAACGGAGCGCTTGATAGTCTAGATCTAGAGCCATTTTGATCAAGCATTCCGTCAATCACCTGATCGACACCCCAAATCCTCATTCGAAACCATGGTATCTACACAATACTGATTCACTACAGTCCAGGAGGAGCAGTTCACTAGTCGAAAACTCCGCTACAAATGAGTGTTGATGAAAAGATTGATGGGATGCGCCCCAAGACGGCTTCAAGGACCTGTCAATCAGCTTGACGCGATGTTTTGATCAAGCCGCTTGATCGTGTAGGGGCTGCTTTACATAAATAGCTCATTGGATCTGAACGTGTCGAATATGACCGAGTGGAATTAGAGTTGGCCGTCTAGTCCGTGTCTTAGGCCTGGGCAGACTGCAGACTGCTCGGCCAGTTATCGGTGTAAACAAACCGGGGTGGTGGAAGATCACTGTTCCTTACCCAGCCTAATATTACGAAGATAACAATTGTTTACGTTCTGCTAATCTTAATGCCAACGCCTCTTTCTAAAACCAACTAATTATCGGACGTAATCTTGCAATAATTCTATACATAAACATTCAAGGTAAGTTTGATAAACTAAACCAAACGAATGGTAAATTTCGCTAATACTATTATTCTTGTAAAATATCAAAACAATTTTGACGTATGTATTTAAAAATACACTGCCAATTAGAGTGGCACATAGCTTCCTCGCGTCCTATCACGTATACTTAAATGATTTTAGGCTTTTAAAATACATTATTGTCGAGGTCCCTAAGCTCGCTGTGCTGTTGAAGAAGTACGTCAAATAGAGAGGTGGGGGAATCAAGCCATTATATTATATTCCCCTCGTCTATCACCCTCCCCGCGTTCTCTGCATAATAAAAACTATTAATAGTTTTAGCGATCTTAAACACTTTATAGCGGTGTTGCTGTCCGTTACCTTCGGTAAGCTCGGAAGCAAAATGGGGAAAATTAAATAGATTAGGCAATAATGGGTTGAAAAAGCATAATGTCATTAAATGTACGTGATAGAACGCGAGGAAGCTAAATGCAGCGCCAATTGGCAAACTATTTGATACAAAAAGGACTAACTTATAGCATGCACTAATTGCAGAGATAATTCTCAACTATCATAAGAAACATTAAAACTCAAAAAGTTACACGTAGCAAGGAAGGCATCTCCCCTCTTGAAGAAGTTTTAAAACTAATTTGTTTCTAATTTCCTCCAATTTTGTGTCATAATTTTAGTGTTATTTTATCTTTTTAGTTGTAGATATTATGTAAGAAATTTTGTTTCCTACACAAAACGTTTTATGTTTTCCCAATGAGTTTAAGTTTAATTGCCTGATAATAGTCTAGGAGATAGCGTGTAAAAAAGTGTCTGACTAATATCAAGCTAGAATTTTGTGTATAAGTAAATCTTTTGGTGCCTTTTAAGAATATGTGGTTGGCTAAATTCGTCAGCGGGACATAGCTTGGCAATAGGCATTTGAAAAAAATAAACTGGTGGAGAGCAGCCATGTCCCGCCCTTTTTGGTGGACAATGTGATTTTCATGATCCTGAGTACAAAATTAGTTAGCAGAACAATAATCAAGTTGATGGTAGTTTGTCACTTAATAGGTAAGATAGTCAAATATTACTCCAAATCAAAGAGGTCACCTATTAAGTGACAAACTAACATCAACTTGATTATTGGTCTACTAACTAATTTCGTACTCAAATTACATTGTCCACCAAAAAGGGCGGGACATGGCTGCTCTACACAGGTTTGTTTTTTTCAAATGCCTATTATCAAGCTATGTCCCGCAGACGAACTTAGCTGACCACATATTCTTAAAAGGCACCAAAAGATTGACTGGTATACAAAATTCTAGCTTGCTGTTAGTCAGACACTTTTTTACACGCTATCTCTTGGACTATAAGTAGAGTGATACCGGAGAGTTTTCTTATTAAATTTTTAGTACTAGAATCTTAAATATTTACAAACACTATTTTGTTATCGTAAAAGGAAGAAACACTTACGAAAACTGGGCCCATTAAGTTGACTTCGTACATTGCTCTGATGTCTTTGTAGGTTATTTCTTGAAGAGTCATGGCCATGAGAAGAGCAGCATTGTTGATAAGGATATCCACTGTTCCCATCTTAGCATTTACTTGGCTCTTGAGCTGATCAATCTGCTCGACCTTGGCTACGTTGCAGGAGAAAGCCTGAGCAGTTCCACCTTTCTGCCTGATCAGCTCAGCTGTCTCTTCGTTATTCTTGGTGTTGATATCAACGCAAGCTATGTGAGCACCGAGCTTCGCTAACTCCATAGCGACATTTCTACCTAGACCACGGCCCGCACCGGTAATCTGAAACAATTTGTTGAGATCACATTAAAAAAAATACATCTAAATAATAACACGTAATACAGTAGATCCGCTACTGTACTCGCTATCCGGACCCCGCTAGTCCGGACATCCGTATAATCCGGACAGACCAAAAACTATGTACAAATTGGAACCAGGGCCTGTTCTGATTTATGAATTGTTAAAATTATCAGGCTTTCTGCTTTTATTGTCTATTAATTTTTTATTTTTAAATGGTTCCTAGTTAGTGTACAGGTGTATATTCCTACATTCCGACACGAGGAATACCCGGTATTTTTGTTAAAAATAAACAGATTAAGAATAATTAGGAATAAGTAAGAACATTGATAAATCTCTTTCGGTTCGATAGAAATGTAGGGCGGAAGATATAAAGGTAGTGTATTCCAGAAAATACAATTATATGTGACTGAGATGTGGTTAAGGTTTTAAGAAACATGTAGCGGCGGCTCAACGCAGTTCCGTGAAATTTCGCCTAGCCGACAATGTCTAATGTCTCAACTTTTTGTGAAATGCTCCTCAAATTTTATATCGGAACACAGCCTGTTTCTCAGGAAGTCCCTTCTATACCTGCACCTGCTTAATAGATTGTCATTTTATGTATTTTAATTCATATGATATTTGGGCAGGTTACAGAACAGCCCTTAACTTAAATATTGTTATACCTATACGTTGTACAAGCATGTTTTGGAGACTAATAGAAGTAATTTTATGATAAAAAGTAGAAAGTTAGTAATTTTTATGATAAAAACCTCGATTTTAATAGTTTTACCCAACTAAAGCTTTTTTTACAGACATTTTAAAACTGATTCAGTTTAATCCGGACTTTCGGTAATCCGGACTAGGTCCGGTCCCGTCAATCCCGGATTAGCGAGACTCTACTGTAATAGGTTAACACGTAAATAATAGTTGGATGAATGAATTTATGAGAGAAGAACAGAAGAAGAGTACTTGTACGTGTCTCAATACAGAAAATTGCATTTAACTTGAGGAAGATATATAAAACGTCAGGCGACTAAAAGAATCATATAACTTGAAGAAGATATCTGACTTACAGCCTGCGACAAGCGACTATAAATGGAATCATATGACCCTCAAAACATCGAACATATCACTGCTTAATTTTGGGAGCATATGCCCATATTATTCTAATATATACCTAGATTTTTTGAAACATAGATAGACCTACTTATTCCAGTTCAAGAGGGGCTCATTAAATTCAAGCTTGACTGGTTGAATTAAATATGTAATATAAATGATAATGTAATACAAATTTAATAAAAAATTAAGTTGCAAAAATGTTCAATAGTTATTTATGCACCTAGGGAGTAAAGTAAGCCATTATTCCCTGAGCGAAAAAAATTGGTTCTTAAGGCGAAGCCGAAGGAACCATGGTCCCTAAATCCCGAGGCGCAGCCGAGGGAATAACTCTAATTAGCTTCCGAGGCACAGCCGAGGGAGATAATTATCGCGAGGGGAATAATGGCACTTTACTCACGAGGTACATACAATATTTTATCTCCAGTAGGAAGAAAATACACATTTTCGTCCATTGCACAGTTTTTATTTATTATTTTAATAAATAACAATAATTAATAGCACTTTTAATAGCAGATATAAGAGATGCAATATTAAAAACAAATAAGAATTGGAATTAAACTCAAATGGAAGGTTATTTAGATGCAGGTTATAAACAAAGATAAACATGGTCAAAAAAGCGCAGTGCCGCCAACCTGATTTCGACAACTTCATTACATTAGCCCAGCGATCATAGAATCCTTAAACGGAAAGATTTCCAACTCCCCTCTTTATCTACCTGTGTTAGACTACTAGAGCTCCACGGGAATTGGCGGTTAATATTGTAACTAAATCTTTTACACCATTCAAAAGATATAGAGCTTCTTAATTCAAAGAAATAAATTAATAAATTAATTTGTCAGTTTACTAGAATCGAACCCGGGAACTTCCTCATTCTGAGCTATCGCGCATCTCATTCTGCCACCGAGGCTGTTTATTTTTTGTATTGTTTATTTACAAAATAGTACAAATGTCAAAAGATCATAAGTAGTTTACAATTTTAACCACCATATTCTCGTGGAGCGCTAGTGCTCTTACACCTCTAGAATATTGGAGTTGGATACCCCTGCATTAGCCATTCATTTTCTACTATTTATAAAATAATTAAGTTGCAATCTTCACTTGTTTGCCCTACTTTACTTGTTCGCCCTACTTTTACTTTTTCTCCCTACTTTTTGAGTTCAGGGATGAAAAGAACTGTTTTAGTCCCTCTAAACTAATTCAAAATCATAACTTTTTCTCCCTACTGGAGATAAAATACAAATAAAAGAATGGAAATTTTTATATTATAGATCACGAAAAAAAATTAAATTAAACTAAACTAAATTTTTACATTTTTTTTTAAATAAGAGTGTTAAAAACATTTAAAGCATATATTACATGTTGCATATTATAATTTTAAAACTCTAAATGAGTAAAGAGAGTATGACTAAACAATTTATGACATTATTTTCAAAATGGCTGCCCCAAATTACTAAAAACACAAACATTAAAAGTTTAAGTCACATTTAATTTTGCATATCAAATTGAAGGACTTTATGAGTAGGTAATGATTATTATTATTTCCCTGTACATCCTAAATACGCGAGAATACAACGCATCACTAGTCATAATTTGAAACATAAGTATAAATTTATACCAGCTGGGATACTTTTTTTGCTTTATATTTATGTCCTATTCTTTTTTTCGTAAGTTAGCAAAAAGTACGATAACGAAAATCTCTAAATTTAATTTCTTGATTTCGCCTAAGGATATTATTTATGCTCATTTTATTTTTTCGCATTGAACATGTATGGCAAACTTATATTAAAAATTGGCCCATCAGTTTAGCCCCAAAACATACTACAGACAGGCACTATTTAAAAACGGACATTTTTGGACTCAGAGGTCCTTAAAACGTGTAAATCTATCAAAATATATTATATTACATTCATGAAAAAGTAAAAGAAATGTTTTTAAATCCTAGTACAATTTCATGGGGAAAAAAAACCTGATTTTAACTGCTAATACTTCAAAAAACCATTAAAGTTATCAAGGAAGAGTTATTATGTAATTAGAGTTATCAAGAAAGAGTTATTATGTAATTAGAGTTATCAGGATCTTCTTTGTAGACTGTATGAGCTTTGCGTAGAATGACATTTTTCTTAAACTTAATCTTTTTAGAGATATTTGTGGAAAAACGAAAATTGAGACTAACTTTTCATGGAGCGACCATAGCTCCACTTATAACTTTTCAAGACTTTTAACAATGTTCATTTTCAAGCATCAATGAACAATATATGTAATGCAGCAATACTTTTCGATTTACTCCCTCAATATTCCCAAGTTACAGATTTGTAGGAAGATACATTACAAATTCATTATTGCGAGTTTAAAGACTCATTTCTTCTTTACTTACCAAAACTAATTTTCCCTTGACAGATTTCTTTTGTTTGAAAAAGGAAACGAAGAATCTCTTGATGCCAACAAGAAGGACCCAAATAGTTAGAAATTGGAGTCCTAGGAAGACTATAACTGGCCACCAGGCTGAAGTTCTCTTCTCCAGCCCAGTACTGGGTGCCTTCATTTCTCGCTTCTTCGCTGAACCGTTCTCCATTTCTAAAAAATATAAATAAATAATCATTTCTTAATAATTATAGTGTAAAATAATAGTTATTTGTGCAACTAGTGTGCAAACTGGCACTTTGTTGCACACGAGAGAAATATTTACGCACGAGCCGCAGCGCAGGCGAGGGCGGAAAGGTTTCTAGAGTGCAGCAAAGACACTTTAGGCTCGAGTTGCACATTGCGAGTTGCACGCCTACAGTTTTATTTACTTTACTCTTAGTCCACGAGATAGCGTAAAAAAAAGTGTGTGATAGAATTTTGTGTATAAGTTAATCTTTTGAATTAAGAATATGCGGTAGTCTAAATTCGTCTGCATGACATAGCTTCGCTATACGCATAGGAAAAAACAAATCAGTGGAGGGCAGCAATTTTAGTGGACTGATTTTCATGATCCTGGAGAGCCAGCGTGGCCGTGCGGGTTAAACCACGTCTGCTCGGCCATCACTGAATCTTGAGTGGAACGAGACGGGGTTCGATTCCTCGCTGTGACACTCTGATTTATATGGCTCACTATTGATCACAGCATACTCGCTTCGGTGGTACAAATGTACATATGTATGATGTGTGAAGTGGCTGGAACTCTCTACCGCGGGGCGTAAAAAGGGCCTAAGTGATGGCCTAATTGCAAGGTTCGAACAAGTGGTTCGTCCTACCCGTTCTAGTAGGAAGTACTAGACTACTACTACTACTACTTCATGATCCTGAGTAAATAAAAAGTTAGTAAACCAAAACTCAAGTTGATGTTGATTTGTCACTTGACAGGTTAGTTGAGATATTTCTCTATAGTAAACACATTATGCATTTTAACTCTGACAGCTTAGGAAAATCGAGAAAAAAAATGGGAGGAAAGTGAATGAGAGCTGGAGATTTTGGTGGGTAATAGGTCGGGCAATGACCTATTACCCGCCAAAATCTCAAGCTCTCATTCACTCTCCTCCCATTTTTTTTTCTCGATTTTCCCAAGCTGTCAGAGTTAAAAAGTATAATGTGTTTACTATAAATCAAAATTGTCACCATAGAGAATAAATAGTCACCTAACATGTGACAAACTAACATCAACTTAATCATTGGTCTAGAAACAAATTTTATAGACTGATCATGAAAATCACATTGTCCACCAAAATGGACGGGACATGGCCGTTCTCCACCGGCATGTTTATTTCAAATGTCTATTGCCAAGCTATGTCCGGCAGACAAATTCAGCCAACCACATATTCTTAAAAGGCACCAAAAGATTAACTTATACACAAAATTCTCTCATTAGGTCTCTAAATTTAAAGTTAATATGTGATTCTGTCAAGTAAATATCAATTGTATTGAAGGGTCTATTATTAAGTAATTATAAGTTATGAACATAAATACTTTGCCAATTAGTGTGGCACATAGCTTCCTCGCGTTCTATTTTGTATACTTTAATGATTTTATACTATTAAAACCTATTATTATCATATATTTATTTAATTTTCCCCCGTTTTTAAAACTGTCAAAATTGTTTTAATTGTTTACATTAATTAAAGTATCAATTTAGCAAAATTTAAGGAGCGCAGAGGGTTAAATTAATCTGGGGCCATCCGCATGCTACTTTCGACAAACCATCCAAATTTCATAAAAATCAGATATGTACTTTTGTTGATATTTGGTGTAAATAAATGTATTTTTGTGCGCATGTCGAGAGATGCAAATTGGCGCAGAAGGTTGAAACTTATATGGGACCAACAATGGGCTAATTATGACCTACCATCCAAATTTCAATAAAATTAGATTTGTAGTTTTTAAGATATATGTTGGTTTACAAAAATTGAGCGACAGACCGACAGACAGACACGGAACCAAAAATGGTCCCTAATTTCTGAAACGGATTTCTGTTGGAATTTTTTGAAATCGGAGACCTAAAAAATGTTCATTCTTCGGAAGGATCACATAGCTTCCGGTACCGAAGGTAAGCTTAGAGCGGAAGCTTTTATTATTAATTATTACAATCAATGTTACAGGCTATATTAATATTTTTTATCTACGATTGATAAGAAATATAAACATTATATCTCTGTTTAGATGCGTTGAAAGTAATTATTTACGTACTTGTATTTATTGCGCATGCGCGTCTCTAAAGAATTCCTCTTCTTTACCACACTAGTGCGGTAAAGAAGAGGAATTCTTCAGCTTTACGCACGATTAGCTAGTTTGTTTACATTTAACAAAACTAATTTGCTGTTCTTTTATTAAAGTAGCTGTTTATATCGAGTTTTTAGTGAAAAACAATGAGTGAATTAAGTGACTTTGACGAAAATGTGGAGAATAATACTCCTCCGCAGAAATAATTAATTCGGTAAAAAATACAACTCAAGAATTAATTCCATCTTTATCAAGAGAAAGATACGAACTTACATATAGCAAGCTTATTTTTTTCTGTATTTATTATTTAAATCTAACAATCGTAGATAAAGTACGGTACGCAACTCGAGCGAAAACGGCATTTTGCATTGCTCGTGTAATTTTACAACCCTCGCTGTCGCTCGGGTGCAAACTCCACACTCGCATGCAAAATGCTACTTTCCGCACTCGACGCGTAATGTACTATTACATAATTATTTGATACGTACGTATATGTACATTATATACATAATGTAATTATTCAAACTTTTAAATTAGCTAGTATCTAAAGGAAGAAGTATTATAATTTCTTTATACTATTATTTAAGTAAATACCTATATATTTTATTTAGAATAAAACAGTCTTTTAAAACCACTTAAGAACCCAAATATAATTATAATAAGTTAATTGTAGTTTGTTGTATCTACGTAGTTAATTGTATCTAATGAGGATTTGTGTAAGCTATAAACATTTTTTTTAATTTGATTAGTTGATTCATTTAATTAAAAAATAATTTACTTAATTATATTTTTTTGTTCCCATCTATAAAACTCAAGTGATTATAACACGGGTTGTGTAAAAGCCACTAAAAATCTTTTATATGAGCACGAGTTGGTTTATGTGAATCGACGAAGCCACGTGGCGTCGATTTCCTTCTGAATTAGCTTCCCTCAAAGAATTATTTTTTATTCTTATTTCATAATAAGCATAGATGGTTATATTTGCTTACTTCATTCGGCTGCAAATAATCATACATCTAGTCAATATCCTAATATTATAAAGTATTGTTATATTAGGAGTATAAACAAAAAATTATAAATAAATAGAAACTCTAAATTTTTATAATATTGGCTTCAAATTTTCACAATCATGGATTTAATAGTGTTGTGGGCGCGAACCCTTATTATTTATTCATATTAATTTAATTTTGTATTTTAGTTTTGACACAGATCAAAACATGTTAATGACAAAGTAATAAAATAGTGATTCTTCTTTTTCCCTTATATTATAACATCGAGTTACATAATTTATTATATAGTGTACTACCTATAGTTTTAAATAAGGTTGAAACTATGTTTGGACATAGTAATTAATTTATTACTATCTTAAATGGACTCTTCAAATTCTGAGATATATTAAGGGCAAAGACAACATAGTTGCAGATGCACTTTCTCGAATTCAAACTATTTCCACACCTTCAACTATTGATTTCAGTCAACTAGCCGAAGACCAAAATGACGAAGATCTTAAAAATATACTAGCTGGAAAACTTCTCTCAAATTAGAGTTAAAAAATTGCCAAACTGGAAGAAACCTCTATACTGTTCCGTCGAAAACGACTCAATCCGCCCTTAATTAATTGCTTAATTCTCTTCGAAAATTCGCTAAAAGGTTGTTAGTTAGATATATTTACACTTAAATTCATCAATTATAAGACGCATCCCGATTTTTTTTTTTTTTTTTTTTTTTTTAAATCTTTATTATACATCTACAATATACATGCTATAAGTGTTAGTGGTAACATTGATTATTTGGCTTGAACAGTATGTAAAGGTGATAATTCAGTGACAGGTGAAAAAAGTGTGTTTATATTCGAAGCAATACGGTAATTCTAGATCGGGTTCTTATTAATCTTGTAATAAATTTAACTAAATAATAGTCCTGTAACAATATGAATTTATAAACTAGCCAGGTTAACTGTAAGAGCCACACGATCTATTATCTTTCATATCCTTGGAATTTTTTCTACTCCTCTAATAATTGCATCTTTATCTTTTCAATAAATGGGACAATGTCCAATCAAAAGTATTATTGAAATTTGAATTTTTATCGTTCATTGTTGATCATCAATTAAAATATCATATCTCGTTTTATCTTATTAATTGCAGGCTAACCTCGGCACAATAAGCCATCGTAGTACAATTAGCTATAAACATGACAATAAGACTTGAATTAGCAAATTATTAGTATTGTTAACTTATTACCAATCAAATATAAGATAATTTCTTACTAAACCGTTTATCAATCATGCATTCACAACCACGTCTCTTAAGAACTTAAGTGACACAAATTAAGTGAAGGCAAACTCGGTTTAGACTTGGTCATTGGAATATGGAAAAAGCAAAATTATTAGTCTAAATAGAACGTAAAAAATTAACTTTTTCCAATTGGAAAAAACAATTGCTATTTTTCAAACCTTTAAACCAACCGGTCAATAGATTTATTGATGAATATTAGCGTACTGAAAGTTTTAATTCACAAAACTACCCTTGCTATGCTATGCTCCTAGAATAGATAAACCAATTGTGTTAAAAATATATATGTTCGCCATATTAAGTCTCTTCAAAATTTTCATAAAGTCTCCAAATTCAAACATTTCTCAATTAAAATGCGTTATAGTCACAGAGGAATATTTTTGGTCTTTAGCAGGTCTTGTTATTTATCTGTCCGTCAACATTTTGAATGCCCATTTTTCTAAAACACCGTGTCCGATTTTGATAAACTATAGTAAACCCACTGGACCATATTCATTTCAACATTGTCAACATTGCCTTTTCGTGGATTTAAACAACCTAATTAATAAATAAAATAGACTGCCAATTGGTGTGACACATAGCTTCCTCGCATCATATCACTTACTTTATTGATTTTATTCTTTTACAAGTCATTAATGTCTAATTTGTTTAATTGTTTCCCCCGTTTTTTTAATCTGTCAAAATTGTTTTGATTTATTACATGGATAAAAGCAGTGGCGTAGGAATTCATTTTTGAAGGGGGTGGCTCGGCACCTTCACTAAGGGGGGGGGGGGGGGGGGGGGGGGTACATACTCTTTATCAGTGCTCGATTTACAACCTACTCATTGCCATTGCCCCCGCCCCCCCCCGCTATTGGAGGGGGGTCCGGGGGTCCACCCCCGGGCAAATTTTGGAAAATAAACGTTCAAAAACAGAATTTTAAGCAGTTTTAGACTTAAACCCATGTACTAATTTTTATTTTATATGTACTTTTATAACCCCTTCAAGTCTGACGGGGGGGGGGGGGGGGGGCTCAAGCCCGATAGCCCCCCCCCGTTCCTCCGCCACTGGATAAAAGTATCAATTTAGCAAAAGTTGAAGAGCGCAGACGGTTCAAATTAATATAGGACTATCTACGGGTTATTTTCGATAAACTATAAAAGTTTCATCCAAATAAGATAAGTACTTTTAAAGCTATAGGTGTAAAAAAAAATTTTCTGCACATGTGGAAGAGTAAAAAAATGAGCTCAAATGGTTGAAACTTATATAGGACCAACAATGGGCTAATTATGACCTACTTTCCAAATTTAAATAAAATCGGAAGAGTAGTTTTTAAGATATGTTGGTTCGCAAAAATTGAGCTACAGACAGCCATGGAACCAAAAATGTTCCCTGGTGTCTAAAACGGATTTGTCTTAGAATTTTTGAAATCAGAGACCTAAAAATTGTTCGCTTCCGTTACCTTCGGTAAGCTCGGAAGCAATATATGTACGCCATATCATGTCTCTTCCTATTTTCAAAAGTTAAAGAGCGCAGTTGGTACAAATTAATATGGGGCCATGTAAGGGTTACTTTCGATGAACTATAAAAGTTTCATACAAATCAGATAAGTACTTTTGAAGCTATAGGAGTAAATAAATGTATGTTTGTGCACATGTGGAAGAGAAACAAATGAGTGCAGAAGGTTGAAACATTCATATATATGTCGAACAATGAGTAAATTATGACCTTGCATACAAATTTCATGAATCGGACGCTTGTTTTTGCTTGGACGTGTAGTTTGTAAAATATGTTGGCTCGCAAAAATACACCGACAGACGCACGGAACCAAAAATGTTCCTTGATGTCTGAAACGGATTTCTGTCTTGGAATTTTTGAAATAGCAGATCTAAAATATTTTCTTTCTTCAGAACGATCAAAAAGCTTCCGTTACTTTTGGTGAGCTCGAAAGCAAAAGTAAATTATATTTTAATATTTATTTCATGATACTTAATTTCTTACTCATTGACGCTATGTACCACATAATTTCAGACATTTTCTTATTACTTATGATTATAAACAAAATTTCAGCACTTTACAATTTACTTGGCTAATGCGTCAATAATTCAGTCTTGAAGCTAGAGCCAGTAGTTGCCAGAATATTTGGTAAATTCAATTCAATATGATAATTAATCAAATCACTCACTAGCATAATACTGACTAATTTATTTAATTGAAATTACACGGTAAACATTACTGTAAATCCTATAAATTACGTTTAATGTAATTTACATAATATATTTATAAGCAAAAGAGCAATAATTGATCCATGTATTTTTAAATAATATTTCATTTAATAATGTCCATATTTAAGTTGAAGATAAAAATAATTGAATTACTTAATATAGTATAATACTATTGCTAGAGCTACAATTTAACCGGACTTATATATACAGTAAACCTTACATCCAAAAAAATAAAAAACCGTACTCATAGATTTTAATGACAAATAAGAACATCCATGCCAAATTTCAAGAAAGAGAAACAAACAACCATTTACATCAATTTTATTGACTTGTAAGAACATCCATGCCAAATTTCAAGAAAGAGAAACAAACAACCATTTACATCAATTTTATTGACTTGTAAGAACATCCATGCCAAATTTAAAACAAAATTGAATAACGCGATTGGTCATGACTGCGTAGCAATCAAATTTACAGAGAGACGAACTGTCAAACGGTCGCGTGTCGAGTTACAACTGAGACCTTGCTTCGCTCGCTATAAGGTTTAGGTAAGTCAAGTTTTTTATTGTAAGAGATGTTCTTCGCTGCACAGAGATATGTAGTATGTGCTTTACATATATTATTGGACAGGAATACATTTGTAATTGGGTTTCAGCCTTCCTACTCTACAGCGATCACCTGAGCCGTATACTAAAGGACTGGAAGCTATGTCCTTGGGCAATCGGACAGTAAGTAAACATGACGACATTTGTTCTTATAAATTTACTGAATATCTTATGTTATATTGGTACATGATAAGTACGTTGTTAAGTACCTCTCATCCTATAATTACCTGTACACCAGTATCCTGGGATAGGTGATCTTAATAGGAACGTAAAAATAGTACTTCGTTTGGTTTTTGATTTATGATGATGATTTATAAGATGAGATGATAATTGTCTAATATCTGCTCAAAATTGTGTATAAATACCATTATTTGACTATTAAAATCAGTGGCTTAACTCGGTAAGAGCGCCCTGGAGCAGTATCACCTTAGTGCCCTCCCTCCTTCAAAATCGGTGCAAGTTACAAACGTAATGCCAAATAAATTCTAATAAATGCTATAAATATTAATTATAAAAGTATTTTGCACTGCTGTGTAACCAAAACATATTGTGATGCGACGAAATTTGGCATACATTTAGAAAAATCATACCCCGAGGCGAAATTGAAAAATTAATTTTCACTCCAAATTTGGGGGCGCTACCCCCACAAACTCTGAAAACCCGTGAATAAAAATTATTTCTCGAAAACGTTTTCGACGATTTTGATTAAATAATTAGGGTCCGTAGGCAAAACCAAGGACCCTTATATTTTCCTGCGTGTGTCTGTCCGTCCGTCCTGTCGCCTGCTCTCACGGCTACACCTTTCGTCCGATCACGTTGAAATTTGGCATGTATGTGTCTTGTACCTACCCACATATATTAAAAATATAGCTACTTAAAATAAATATTTTAAAAAAAATTAGGGTAAAAAAACTTAAGGGTTAAAAATTTTACTTTTTTTTCGACACCGTGAGGGGTATCATATGAAAGGGTACGTCGAGCTGATTACAAAAGTATATAATTATTTGGTTATAACTTTGATAGGGCGAGCGTAGGCGAGTTTGAAGCGGGTGTGAAACGTGTCCCCCTCTATCTCGCTTATGTGAAGTGCAAAAAATCTGAAAAAATTCCTCAACATTCTTCGACCAAAAGTAAAAATACCACTTTTTGGAAATTTCGAAAAAATTATTATTTTATTTTTTATTGACAAAATAAGCTTTTTTATAACTACGGTCTTTTCGATGTATTTAAATGGTTGTAGTCTGGTTCAGTGGCAAAAAAAATACTTTATCGGAAGTTTGTTTATGTGTTTTGAGAATATTAGACCCATAGGAGATTCAAAGAAAGCTTTTTAGCATTTTAAAAAACACCATCAATAGGGTACTACTTACTATACATTGTGACCTACGGACCCTCGCTGTGTGCTGACCAGCACACACTTGACCTGTTTATTTTAAAATGTGGTCTATTTAAATAAGAATCCAACAATTTAAGCCGTTTTTCCGGGATATCTAGTTCCTTAAATGCTTTAAAAGTGAAGGAAGAGGTGGCCGGGTTCGATTACCCACCGTGGAGAAGTTATTTTTATGATAAATTTTGATAAAAATTTCAATATTCATTGAATTAACTTACGAAAACTAATAAATGGAGACATTGGGCTAAGTTATTAAGAACTCGTATATGAGAAAGTTTGAGTTGTCTCAAACCGATTTTGTTTTTCTCTCTACTCTGGCCCGTTCTAAGCCGTCGTCTGAAGCAAATTGCTCCGACTGCTGACTGCTTCATGGTATTTACGCCACTGATTAAACTAATGTAATGCTATTTCTTTTGTAATCGGATCTTACCATTACGACATTTTAAAACATAACATTGTGAAGACATTTTTATGTATTTTTTGTTCAGACCAACCCTCGATATGTTAAAACCGGTTCCTTTAACGTAGTTTTCACACTTAAGAAAGTAAAATGTATGTTTTATTAAATTCGTTGTTTACTCTTTTTATCTAATCTAACTTATTCTAAATTTTACCTATTTATTTTATTGTATATATTATAGAAATTATAAATTATTTATGTTTCAAACATTAATATATTTAAACATTACTGGTGCTTTATTATGATTGAATTCAATGAGGATATTAATCAATCCCGCTTCCATTAGCTGTGCATTAATAGTAAGCTAATTATTCATGTACCTAAGTAACTATCACTCAGTTTTTATGAATGAGTAATGACATGACAAGCTAATAGTTCTAAAAAAAAGAAAATATATAAATAAATAAAAGGTGAATTGATAATTATTACCTTGGAAGAAAAAATATGCCTTAGACAGATAAAATTTGTTTTTTAAAGAAGAACTTCAGTGATTATTTGAGAGCAACAGAAATTTTAATATAGTCAGCCAATTAGTGTGGCACATAGCTTCCTCACGTCCTATTTCGTATAATTTAATGATTTTGCTTTTACACGCTATTACTGTACAATTTATATAATTTTACCCCGTTTTTTAAATTCAAATAGTTTTGATTTTTTACATTAATTAAAGTACCTATCAATTAATCTGCGGGCTATTTTCAGCAAACCATCCAAATTTCATAAAAAATCACATGAGTGCTTTTGAAGATATAGGTGTAAATAAATGTGTGTTACGAATATGTATCATACAAATTTTATTAATTTCAGACGAGTAGTTTTTAAGATATGTTCGTTCGCAAAATGAGCAACAGACCCACAGACAGACGCACGGAACCAAAAATATTCCTTGAGGTCTGAAATGGATTTCTGTCTAAGAATTTTTGAAATCGGAGGCAAAATATTTTTATAACCACATAGCTTAGGTTAAGCTCGAAAGCCAAACTACAGAAATATTTTAATAAATAATATTTAAAACTATAATAATCTGGGGAAACGGTAGTGCCCCCGCCAAGTCGAGCACAGCCGTACCATCCTTTATTGGAACCAACTCACGGCAATTTGAACCCCCTCTATTATCCTATTGAAGATACTTTTTACGATTTATAAAATTAATTTTAATTTAAAGTTCACGACAAAATGAGCCAGAAATTAAAAATTCACACCTCTACCCATAGTAATTCATAAGATATAATGAGCCTAAAGTTTTGTTATTCTAAGGTACTTCTAACAATCCTAGAAAGTTGAAATTTTATATATAGGAGTTTAGGTAAATTTGCACTTGAGCACCCACTTACTTATAATTGTCCGATTGACTCCGGTTTTTTTTAAACTGTTACTTTTTACATTTTAACAATTATTTACCATGTACCGTGTCGATAAAATCAATAGTTTATATATCCACTCACGTACATACGGGAAATGTTGGGAAAATAGGGGTTTTTAAGGGTGGGGGATTCACTCAGGATAGCTAAAAACCTTGGAATTGGATGCCAATTACAAAAAAAGACAGTATTCTTCGAAAATAAATGTTTTATAATGAAAAAAATACATCGTTAAAACACTCAAAAAATCTTCGTCGGCCATTATATACAATGTTACTAGTAGATAAGATAACAGTGACTATCGATATATTAGGAGAATATATATCGATATCAAAAACGTGTGTTCAAAGAGTCATCAGTTTTGTAGCGGTAGATTTAAGACTCGTCACATCAAGAATTCTCCTTCTGTTTCTCTTTATGCTCTGTCACAGTCCTTATGCTCAAATCTTCAGCACTTTTTTATACAAAAGTGTGATGTTCCTTAGTCCCAAAGTAAATAGAACTGGATATCCCTTAGTCCTAAAAGATTGTTAGACTAAGGATAACAAACTCTCCTCTTCATATTCCTTTGTCTTATTGACTACTAAGACAAAGGGATATTCAGCCTAATGTACATTGGGACTAAGGAACATCACACTTTTGTATACAAAAGTGTGATGTTCCTTACAAGCAATAATCGATTAATCATATCAATTGTACAATGTCTGGGAATAGCGTATGTATGCGAGTGTTCTTGTCTGCTGGATTTAGAAAAACGCAATTCATTCTTCTTTTTAAAGAAGGATCCGAAGAATTGTTTTGTTTACATGACGAGTTATAACATCGCGCCATCACAATTATACAATATGCATTGAATTATTTATATTATTCTATAATTTTATGTTACTATTATTTTGTTTTACGTGTTTATACCACCAGTTTTGATGATTTAAGCTATCTTGAGTGAATCCCCCACCCTTAAAAACCCCTATTTTCCCAACATTTCCCGTATGCACGTGAGTGGATATGTTATATATTTTTTTAAAAATAAACTATTGATTTTATCGTCACGGTACATGGTTAATAGTTGATAAAATGTAAAAAGGAACAGTTTAAAAAAAACCCGAAGTCAATCGGACAATTATAAATAAGTGGGTGCTCAAGTGCAAATTTACCCAAATACCGCCTATTCAAAATATTGTAAAAAATTGTAAACAGCGGCACTAGAGCTACCTAGTGGAGAACTTTAAAATGTTTAGAATGATTTGACAACATTGATTGACAGTTATCTTAAAGTGTAAACATATTTACTTCAGATAATTTTATTTAGTTTAATTTGAACACCCACCGACGAAGAGGTTACACGAAAGATTAACAAGAACAAAGAAAGATAAAAGACCCAAGAACCATCAAACAAGAACAAAGAAAGAAAAACGAAAAATTACTAATAAAAAGAAGTGAAATCACAAGGAAAACACTAGAGTATAAAAATAAGCCAAGTCTCGCATAAAAAGTTGTGAGATCATAGGTTTAGCCAAGTCTCCCACTGTCCGAGTAAGTTCTACTAGGTCTAATTTATCCAGTGCAAGTACATGATATATATCTGTCCCTCTCTCTATTCTCTTTCCCAAATCACTCTACTCGTTTGAATTAAAAAACATTTTCTGACTTGGCAAATACACACCACAAACTTAAATCAATTAATAAATATTATTTTGTTATTTGAGCGTCGCAGCACAAGGATACAAATTTGTATACGACACTGCATTTAATTTTAGCTTCTTATAGCTTATTTTTATACACTAGTGTTTTTGTTGGGATTTGTTTATTGTAATCATCAATTATCAATTTACTTTCTTAATATATTTCCCCTGAGGTACTCTTTAAAGCGTAAACCACCTAACTGTCTCATCGTAACTAGTACAATTTAAATTTAGAAATTCTAGGGGAAAATATGGCAGAATACAACTACATCAACTCTTTCATAGAAACTAGAAATAAAGGCTTTAGATGTGTAGAAATATAGTTCATGGATATAGCGTTTTAAAAAAATTAGCAATGTAAAAATATTTAAATAAACCTTGTATGAGCAACATAAGGAAAGTTTACCTGTTAATATACTATTTATTATTAGCTAGACATCTTAATAATTGCTGTCTATGGTGGATTTCAACAAAATAATAATTTAATTAATATGTGTATGTACATTTTTTTTTTTACTTACAAAGTTGTTTTTCTCCTCCTGGTATTAGCTGAGTCAGAAAGCCAATTTAATTGAAAAGATAATTCAAGCAGTTATTATGAACTTCTGCTGTGATTCACGTTTTGTCTTTATCTCTATTCCTTTGTCATTTCTTTCTCTCTAAATTCTTTGCTGCCACGAACAATTGCTTGTCCTAAGCACAGTCTAATCACTACACTGTGCATTCTGCATACACTAGACTCTCTAGTTCTAGTGTACCTGGATCTCATCTGATTAATTAAGAAGACTTTGTAGCTTCAATAATTTTACTTCCGAGCTTACCGAAGGTAACGGAAGCTATGTGATCGTTCTGAAGAAACCAACATTTTTTATGTCTGATTTCAAAAATTCTAAGACAGAAATCCGTTTCAGATATCAGTGTCCTCCGGAAAATTACCGATGCTCCTTTATATGTATCCAACCTCACCCTCCACAACGATCTTAATGTTCCTTTTGTCCGCGACCTATCTATATCCCGATACCAGAAATTCCATCAGTCCTTATCCAATCACCCCAATCCTCTCTAGTAGAACTCCTTTCTTCCCAAACCATCCCAGATAACCCACCTCGCCGCTTGAGGAGGCAGTGGCCTAGAGACTTGCTTAATCTGTAATATATTATAATCTAACAATTAATTACTACCTAACTTATCATCCCTATTTATATTATTATTTGATTATTATTATTATTGTTATTATTATTATTATTATTATTATTATTATTATTATTGGCTTATTATTGTAAACCCATATATCTTACGTTCTAAACTATTCACGCCAAAAGGATTAGTCAATGGACTATACCCTTTCCATGTTATCCACCGCCACAACAATGTCAATAACACTAATAACATTGTAATTTATGTAGTTGTGTTAAAATCAATAAAAATTAAAAAAAAAAAAAAAAAAAAAAAGATATCAGTGAACATTTTTGGTCCCGTATCTGCCTGTCGGTCTAAGGAGATGTCCACAATTTGTGTGAAATAACACATCTTAAGAACTACTCGTCCGATTTTATAGAAATTTAGATGGTATAGGTATAGGTCATAACTAGCCCATTGTAGGTCCCATATAAGTCTCAACCTTCTGTGCTCATTTATTTCTCCACATGCTATATTTGGATGGTTTGTCGAAAGTGGCCAGCAGATAGCTCCAGATAAATTGCAACCGTCTGCGCTCTTTAAATTTTGCTACAATGATACTTTAAATTCATGTTTTAAAATCAAAACAATTTTGAAATGTTTAAAACTCAGGGTAAAATTAAATAAATGTTACAGTAATAGCTTGTAAAAGTATAAAGTCATTTAATTATACGAAATAGGACGTGAGGAAGCTATGTGTTACACTAATTGGCAGCCTATTTTTCTTCTCACAGGAACTGAAGATATTTATTATGCTTAAAAACTAACTATTTAAATAAAAGCGTATATTTTGGTCTTTCTTTATGCTTGTATAAAATAAGGCTGGATGTAGTTCAAAAGGGCATTATTTATGTATGAAGTAGATTTAAAACACTGATATAAATAATAAATATTAACTAGATAGAGAAAGTTCAAGATAAACAATAAATGTAATAAGGGGGAAGGGGTGGGGGGGGAGTGCTAGTTTTATTTTACATTAGTGTTGCATGTGTTTAAATCAGTGTTAGAGTAATAAATATTCTCATTAAGGTCGTTATAAAGGAACAAATTTTAAACTTAGTAAAAGAAAAACAGCACTTTAAATAGATTTTCTGCACTGTTTAACATTAGACGAGGGTAAAAAGTGATTTTTTTGCGTGTTTCTGGAAAAGATAAATGTCACAAAGTTTATATATATATATATATATATATATATATATATATATATATATATATATATATATATATATATATATATATATATATATATATATATTATAAGGTGTGATTTTTTTTTTCATTGCTTGGTTTTAAGTTTAAAAACCCAGTCTTAACTGCATGTCTCAAGAGCTACTTATCCGGTGGAGAATATGCGGAGAGAGTAGGTAAGTCTCTTTAGACTCTATGTATCGTAGTGCATAAAGTCAGTGACTGGGTGCATAAAGTCAGTGACTAGGTGCATAAAGTCAGTGACTAGGTGCATAAAGTCAGTGACTAGGTGCATAAAGTCAGTGACTGGGTGCATAAAGTCAGTGACTGGGTGCATAAAGTCAGTGACTGGGTGCATAAAGTCAGTGACTGGGTGCATAAAGTCAGTGACTGGGTGCATAAAGTCAGTGACTAGGTGCATAAAGTCAGTGACTAGGTGCATAAAGTCAGTGACTAGGTGCATAAAGTCAGTGACTAGGTGCATAAAGTCAGTGACTAGGTGCATAAAGTCAGTGACTAGGTGCATAAAGTCAGTGACTAGGTGCATAAAGTCAGTGACTAGGTGCATAAAGTCAGTGACTAGGTGCATAAAGTCAGTGACTAGGTGTCAACTAGGCACTACTCATGACTCTTTATTTTCTGACTCGTATTATAATGTAATTTTATACAACTTATGACTTCTAACTGGTATGAAGGTATACCAAAAAAGGGATATTAATTTACTAAATTGAGTAATTATTTACCCCGAATTGACATTCAATTAAAATAATTTTTATTAATCAAAATTGTGATTTTACTACGTTTTTATAAGCTTGCTTTCTTGTTTGTTTGTCCAGTACAAATCTTGCAATCGAGTTTTACCTTACATCCCGTTACCACATTTAAAACTTATAGAATTGTCCAGAACACGATTATTTTAATACTTTTAGCCATCTTTCAGCAGAATTTACTTCGTTTTCAGCAAATTTTGCTGTATAGAGAGTTAGTTCGGAAAAATGCCGCAAGGTTTTTTATTTGTTTTGACATGATTCATATTTACGATCTTCATTTTGACGGGTTTCAAATTTATGATTTTTTATTTAGTCAACAGAAAATTTAAAAACGTAGTATATAAAAAGTTCTTTTTATCTTGTAATTATTTATAGAGAATAATACATATTTATAGGTCACTTAAAAATATAGTTCTATTATTAGACCCTCTGTCCTAACTTGATAATTTGAAATGGGCTTTTAATGCACTGCAAAATTAACCAAACCGGTCAATTATTAACCATTTAAGTGTGTGACTCCCCCAAAATAATAACTTGAATAATAAATATACAGTGCAAATAACTTAAAATTTGTTCCTACGTAATTTTGGTGTAATTATGTTAAGTAAACTGTTGTTTTTGTGCCATGTATATATAAGGCAGTTTTTAATAAATTAAACCACTGTCAACATACAATTTCGTTTTTATTTTGATTAATTTTCATGGAGAGCTGTCATTTAGACAATAAAAAAATAGTAGCATCAGACTTTGCCAATTTCGGCAATGCGGGGAGAGTTCTGATTTTAAACAAAGTTAATTTTATAGTTTTTCCTGAGTGCCATGACTTCTTGGTCGACCTTTAGAAGTCAATATGTTTCTACCTTATTTGCATTAAGACGTTATAAATATTATTATCAATAAATAAATTAATTCATAATGATTTGAGTCTTGTGTTAGCGAATTTTCGAAGAAAATTAAGCTATTGCAATGGCTTTAAAATTTTTGTAATGCACATTTTTTCTACGGAATTCCATTTTAGACAATTCTGAATCGATTCCTAAAATTAAACACTTCTTTATGTATGTAGGTATATATGTATATTATATGTTTGTATGTATATATATATATATATATATATATATATATATATATATATATATATATATATATATATATATATATATGTGTGTGTGTGTGTGTGTCACTCCAGAAGATATCTCACCTTAGGATGCACTTGAAAATGTCAAAAAAAAATTTAAAATGTCAATAATATCAAAAAAAAGGATGAGTTGGTTGGCCAGAATTTTTGGAGTTCATTTAGGGGTAAATTTTTGACAATTTAGCATAAATAGCATAAAAATGTGTTTTTTCTATTTTATCCCCCTCTTATATGAAAATATTATACAAGTGTACATAACAACAATTACTGTACTCTTAAAGAGCTTTCCAACGACATGCACCTTGAAGGGCTATATTATTTTGACTTTTTAAAATTTTTTTCCCCCATCCAAATTCTAAACAAAATTTTCCTATATTATCATAAGTCAATAATACGCAGATTTCTTTAAAAATTCGCTCATTAAGTCATGGTGCATGACTGGACTATTTCTCTTATCATTACATTTAACAGGTAACAACTTTTTATTAAAAAAAATCCGGATAAACTGTAAATCAAATTTTAATTAAATTTCCTTTATGAAATTATGTACAGAAATTAGGGTTTACCATTTCTTATAAATTCAATATTACGTGAATTTTTTTATATTCCTTTTTTTGACAGCTCCCTTAAGTTCAAAGTATTTCTGAATTATTTTTCATATTAATTTAATAAATTAAATATATTAAAAAAAATTAACTAAAAGCAAAACCATTGCGATTTAAATAAATTTTAACTTTTAAGGCACTGTGCACACTCAAGAAACTGATTTCATGAAACCAATTTCATAAAACCAGTTTCTCGTTTTAGTACATGAAGAGGAAACCCCTTTTTCTGACAGTTTCATTATGTCCTCTAACGAAGATGTATTAATTTAATGTATCACATTCAATTAATTATATGTATCTTAATGCACTCGTGTTAAATAAACAACTGAACACCAAACAAAAACGCAATAATCAAAACTGAAATTATAAACAAAACAATAAACATGAAATCACGTGTAACTTGGTTTCGATGAAACCTGCGAAGTTTTTGAATGCGTGAAACATGTTTCATGAAACAAAATGAAACTACAGTTTTAAGAAACACAGTGTGCTCCTTTCTGTATGTTTTAAATCAAGTGTTTTCATGATACTAAAGTTTCACGTTTCACGAAACTTGTTTCTTCAGTGTGCACAGCACCTTAATCTACTTCAATGAAAAACCGATTAGAAAACTAAATTAACCTGTAATGATATAATTATAAAAATAAACAATACAATTAAGATGATAATTCGAGAAAAAAATATAAAAATAAAATAACAATCTTACCTGTTTTTTGTGATATTTTTAGTTAAAAGATGTAGGATTTAATTCTTCAGTAAAACAGCCACCTTCAGAACACAATATGTAATTATATTAATGAATTATATCAATCACAATATGTAATTATAAATAATGTAATTAAAATTAATCATAGAATCTTTTTACTTTCTTCTTATCTATTGAAAATAGATAACACAATTCTACAATTTTATATATTTAAATGAATATGTTTCATGACCCTATACAGGTCATGATGATTCTATACAGGTAAATAATAATTTATGTATTTATTTCTTTTTATATATATTTAATGATATTTTATTTATATACTTGTATATCTTGATTTTAAACCTATTTTTTTTAACTATTGTCTTAAAAATATTATTAAAGTATTAATTAATTGTGTTAATTTATTTAAAATATTACCCGAAATTATATTTTAATTAAAATAATTTTAATATTACTTTTTTTAATAAACAAATAAATCTAATAACTTAAAATAAGCAATTGTTTCTATAATTCCTACAATATTATATTAGTATTATTAATTATATAAAACAGAATAATTTCTATGATTAAAGTATTTATATTATTTTAGACGTACAGTTTTTTTTATTATTAATTAAATTTTTGTTGCGGGCCGGTACAACAATGAATAAGACGTGAGTATCACTAAACAGAAGACGAGTTCAGCCGGTTCCTTCGAACTGGAAGCGATTAGCTTGGCTGTTAGTCGAAGGTTTTTTTCCTACTGACGCGACGAGCCACAAGGAGTTATATGTTGGAGGGGATACGAAATCTTTCAAAACTTTGACGTCATGTTCACTGACCTTTATATTCGGTTTTTTGTTTACCATTTTATTTTAAATTGCTAATCTTATTATTATTCATCTATTTCCCACACTAGGATTATATTTTGTTTGTACATAAAGACATTTGTTTTTATCATGTATAATTATGTATTTATATATGTAATAGGATTAAAACTATCATATAAATAAAAATAGTAAAATTATATTTGCGATTATAAGTTTACCATCATTAAGAGTTATGGAGTAGTTGGGTCGTTCTTACTCAATGACCCCTTCTTGGGTCGTTCATACTCAGCGCCGGCGCTACGCACAGGCGGGGCAGGCGGCCGCCTGTGGCGGCCAAACTCAGGGGGCGGCCAATGATGCTCTTAGAATTTTTTTTATAAATTGAAAAACAGAATAATGTACGTTGGGTGCTGAGTAGGCAGTAATAAACAAACATTTTTGAAATGGAACCCTTGTAATAACACCCAATACCTTATCAGGTTTCGTTTTATTTTAGTAGTCGAGCTAATCGCATTTCGGGTTGGTTTTTGTTACACTGGTGTTATTTCTTTTGTTTCCTTAAATTCTATCAACTGTCTTTTGCTGTAAATGAGTACATATATCATGTATCTATGTATGCATTTATCTTTCTCTCGTAACCCCTCTTATTTCTTTTCCATTATCCTTCATACCTTCTTTTTATTTTTCCTTAACTTTTTTTCTTACCCCTTTATAGCTGTTATCTTTTCTACCCTTCCCTTAATTTTTGAACTGTTGACTCCTAATCCTAATCAAATAAAAATATCAAGCTCAGTTCTGTTATAGGTCTCTTTCCTAATATTGAGTTTTAAAAATAGCCTACTTTATTTTATTACTCAAAAACTATTACATATAGCTAAATAATAGTAACATGCAGCATTTTAGAAAGCAGTCAGGTTATATCAAACAGTAAACAGACTTTGTTCAGCCCTTTGTAAAGGTGATTGAAAGTGGAAAAATTATTTTATTTTAAAAAGTTGAAAATGCTTTAAGCTGTTAAATCTCAAGAACCTAAAAAGACGAGACTGTCCAAAGTTAACAAAAGTTGGCTATTTAGTAAAAAATTTACTTTTTAATCAATATAAAATAAAATATATTAGAGGGGCCGTGTTTTATAGCAATTCACAAAGTAATGTCCTCTAAGGATAATATTAAAAATATGGTCATAGAAAATTTTAGGGTCCCAAAAATAAATTATTTTGTATGATTATACAAATTTAAATATTATGACTTATGACTTAATATAGGCACCCCCAAAATTCAGTTACTTGGCCCTGTCCCAATTGCGGTTTAGGCCTATTTTTTTATTTCAATACTATTTTTCCCGACTTAAAACAGGAATATTTAAGGAATACTTTAAAATTTTAAAGCTTACCAACTAATAGGCCAATTTTGTTTAATTTGCATAATCTCTAGATATTTCCGGATCCGTTTTTAGGGTCCTTTGGCGAAACCAAACCGAGGACCCTGAAGTAGAGGTCGTTAAAGCATCTGCATCCCCAAAAATACCCAAAACAAAAATTTGAAACTTTCAAGTTATGTTTTTTGTAATAACCTAAACACAGGATAAATAAACCCTAAATAAAGAAACCCCCAAAAAATCACCCTCATCCCCCCCCCTCCCGGTCAAAATATTCCTACTTCAATAGGGCGGCCAAAAACCGTCTTGCCTGTGGCAGCCAAAAGTGTAGCACCGGCGCTGTTCATACTCAATGACCCCTCTTTGGGTCATTCTTACTCAATGACCCCTCCTTGGGTCATTCTGACTCCTTGGGTTATAAAAAAAATCAGAAGTCAATCGGGGTAGCTAAGTAAAGTTAAAAAATGTTTACATGTTAAAATTAAAATTAATTATTACCCTTTAAATAGACTGCCAATTGGTGTGGCACATAGCTTCCACACACCCGATCACGTACTACATTGATTTTATGCTTTTGCAAGCCATTATTGACTAATTTGTTTAATTGTTTCCCCCGTTTTTTAATGTGTCAAAATTGTTTTGATTTTATACTTGAATTAAAGTATCAATTAAGCAATAGTTAAAGAGTGCAGACGGTTCAAAGTAATCTGGGGCTAACTGCGGGCTACTTTCGACAAATTATAAAAGTTTCATACAAATCAGATAAGTACTTTTGAAGCTATAGGTGTAAATTAATGTATGTTTGTGTGCATGTAGAATATAAACAAATAAGCGTAACAAATAAGGTTGAAACTTATGTGGGACCAACAATGGGCTATTCATGACCAACCACCCAAATTTTATTAAAATTGGACGTGTAGTTTTTAAGATATGTTGGTTCGCAAAAATTGAACGACAGACCGACCGACAGACAGACACGGAACCAAAAATGTTCCCTGAAGTCTGAAACGGATTTCTGTCTTGGAATTTTTGAAATCGGAGACCTAAAAATGTTTCGTTCTTCAGAACGATCACATAGCTTCCGTTAACTTCGGTAAGCTCGGAAGCAAAAATGGTTAATGTCTTGTCTATAGAATAATTAAACTTTGTACAATTTAAAATTTTTGATTCCAGCTTGAGAATGACCCAAGGAGGGGTCCAAATACTAATTGAATAAATAGAGAATTAAAACTACAAGAGGAACAATTTCTAATTTATTATGATTTTTTTTTCAGAAATTACAGACTAATTTATGTGTGATTAAATGAATCAATTAAAACATTTTTTCATTCATTTTAGTGTGTTTTTTTACTTTCTCATGTAAAGAGAAAGTATTGTGATGAAAATTAGATTTTGTGATTTTAATAGATTTACACGTTTTGAGATCCCCTTCAAAAAGTGTTCAAAAAAGTGGTTTTTAAAAAATGTCTGTCTGTCGCTTATCGTGTGTAATCTGTAGTCTGTCGTCTATAGACGCGTGGAGCCTAAACTACTTGACCGATTTTGACGAAATTTGGCATACATGTTCAAAAAATTCGTATCCAGTGGCGAAATCGAGAAATGAATTTTAACTCAAACTTTGCGTGCGATACTCCCCAAAAACTCTCGAAAACGGTTCCGACGATTATTATTAAAAAATTCTAAAATGTAGCCCATTTAAATATGAATCTAACGATACAAGACGTTTTCCCAGGAAAAATCAAGTTCCTGAGAAAATATTTTTAAACACGGACAGAGAGAGGCCGGCTTCAATTCCCCGCCGAGGAGAAGTTATTTTTATGATAAAATGTTTTGATGAAATGTTCAATAATAATTAAATGTACCTACGAAAACATGAAAACTAAATAAATGGAAATCACTGAGCTAAGTATTTATGAACTCATATACGAGAAAGTTTGTCTGAGTTGTCTGGGACCGATTTTTTAAAAATGTGTCTGTCTACCTTCTGAATAGACGCTTGGAGCCTAAACTACTCGGCCGATTTAGACGAAATTTGGCGTAGATTTCTAAAATAATCTTACCCAGGGGCCAAGTCAAGAAATTAATTCTAGCTTCACATTTGGGGGTGCTACCCCCAAAAACTCTGGTAGAATATGAAAAAAATAAAATTATTTCTCGAAAAAGGGTTTCGACGATTTTGATTAAAAAATTCTAAAATGTAGTCTATTTTAATACGAATTTAACGATATTAGCTGTTTTTCCGGGGGAAAAAAAATCTAGTTTACGAGATATTCATGAACATAAATATGTTTTAGTTGAAATAAAGTAAACAACCACCTGTTGAACTTTTTTTAAATTGATAATATAAATACGATTAAATAGATAATTTAAATACCGCTTCCACAATATGAGAAAGTTTGTCTGAACCTATATGAGTTTATTTTTGCCCGAATTCGTCGTATACCTATAACAATATAGAATTTTCAAATGTTTTATTATTTAGTGTCTAAAAGATGACTGAGTTCTGTTATATTATTTCAGTGCAAAACAGATCTTTGATATTATTTTTAAATTAGGTCAGGCCCTAACTGTAAATGATTTTATTTATTTTTTCATAACTACAACTTTATTTATTTTATTTTCATTAATTGATAATCAGAGTCTATTTTAATAGAATTATTCAAAGTAAATGTGATGGATAGAGCCAAAATAAAACAAAAATAAGATCAAAAATTAGGAAGATGAAATATTTCGATATTAATTAAAGAATATTAAAAAATGTAAATGTAATATAAGTTCGGTATCGTAATAAACTAATAGAAATATTAAAACTTCTTGGAATTTTATAATATTAATTTTATTTTTTAAAAAAACATATGTTTATAAAAAAAGAAGCAAATAGTATGAAATTATTTGGAAAATAGATTAGGTGCATAATCTGAGATGTTATTTATTTTAGTTCGTAATTTACATTTAGTAAATAAGATTTTTTCCAATTTACAAGTAAGATTGGATGTATATAATCACAAATAATCCCATGAAGCACAGAATTGTTGGGCCATCGTTGAAAAACGGTTAGTTGGGAACATCAAATATTGGCGGTTGTTCTACGTGATGGTCTTCTTTGGTGGGCCAACATCCTCCTAACTCTTTTTTAATTTGTTGGGCCAATGTATTGCTTAAGAGTAAAAGTGCTATGTTTGCCAAATGTTGGGCCTTCAGAAGAAATCCTCGTTAAGCCCAACAGTTTGGCACAACGCTTTTATTCTACCAAGGCCCAACATGGTTACGTAAAAATATCCGAAGGGCCCAACTAATTTATAAAACTGTGGCCCAATGCTTGTATTCTAACTATGGGCCAATTGCTTTTTCAAATACGTGGCCCAAAGCAACCATACCATTGTTTCCCAACCATGGCCCAACATGGTTACTTAAAAATATCCCAACAAGGGCCCAACTAATTTATAAAACCGTGGCCCAATGCTTGTATTCTAACTATGGGCCAATTGCTTTTTCAAATACGTGGCCCAAAGCAACCATACTATTGTTTCCCAACCATGGCCCAACAATTGCTTTTTCAACCATGGGCCAATAATTTATACCTAAACTTGATTCAAATATCAGTCCTTACATGTAGTTTGTGACGTCATTAGCCCAATTTGCTGATCAGCAAAAATTCGTAAAAAATCGAATAAATTTTCAGATTGCGCTAAAATTTGCACCAATTATATCTCTATATAAGAAAAAAAATTTCACTGATATTAAGTATATTTAATGAAGGTATTAAAATATAAAAATAATTACAAGATAAAAAGAACTTTTTATATACTAAGTTTTAAAATTGTCTGTCATATATCATAAATTTGAAACCTGTCAAAATGAAGATCGCAAATATGGGATATGTCAAAACCAATCAAATAACTTGCGGATTTTTTCCGAACTAACTTTCCATACAGCAAAATTTACTGAAAACTAATTAAATTCTGCTGAAAGATGGCTAAAAGTATTAAAATAATGATTTGTCATCGTGTTCTGAGTTATTCTAAAAGTTTCAAATGTGTAGCTACTTAAAAATCGATTGCAAGATTTGTACTGGACAAACAAACAAACAAACAAGAAAGCAGGCTAATAAAAACGTAGTAATATATATAAATATTATTCTATTCCATTGCCTTGGACCTGGAAAAAATATAAAGATACGAAATAGCCCTGTATCATATTATAAATTAATTTAAATTTCATAAGAGATAGTTAATTTACCATACTTCTCTAAAAACCACCACTTATCTTACAAGTTGGTTTATGTCTGAAAAAAACATTAAGTGCCCAAAACTACGTGTAGTATCCTATACATTGATTATTCTATAAAATATAAAATAACTTGTTGGACATGAGATACGTAGATGAATCATGTAGCTGACCCATCTGAGGCTTCTATTGATAAAGTTCCATCATTTTTCCATAACATCTGCTCTTGAACTTGTAAGGTTATCTCTATAAAGGATTTCAACCTTTCCAATATCAGTTTACAATCCTTGGGAAAAATTATTGAAAGTAATTGGCCCAGTTAAAATTTAAGCTGATAACAGTATCTGATAAGATAATGGTCCATCGTACATTACGTTTTTTAAAAAAAAATACTATTGGAGCATTAAGAAATAAACAAAAAAACATTTATTATATTCATTGATATGCATATTAATGACCTTAACATAAATTAAATTCTACTGGTTTTACTGTATCAATAAGCTAACTCTAAAAACTAACTCTAAAATGTTTGATTTTCATTTATTTTATTAAATAAGTTTTTAAGGCTTAGTCAAAAACGACGACCCTTATATACTTTTGTGCTTGTCTGTCTGTAGCACATCTGTTCTCCGCAAGAGAACTTAACACAAAAAATTGAACTTGACAGTTATTTTACGGGTAATAACTCAAAGACAGAAAAAATAGCCACAAAAAAAATCATCCCTTATAATCAAAGGGAATGCGTCATTATGGGTGCAAATGAAATATACGAGTAATGGTTGTGTGTGTGTGTGTGAAGTCTCACGAAAAATTGGTTTCGTTGGTATTGTCAACATGAAATTAGTTAGTATAGTTAGTATAAGGTGGGGGGGGGGGGCCTATGTTCTATAGTTTCTGACGTAGTTTGTAAATAATGCTCAACCGTGGTGTATAAGGTTGGGGGGGGGGGGGGGAGGAGTAATTTATCATTTTTCTCATACTAATCATGATTTATTGATATGTAACGAAATAGTGCATTATGCGTCTAGTGCGGAAAGTAGCATTTTGCATGCTAGTGTGGAGTTTGCACCCGAGCGACAGCGAGGGTAGTAAAGCCCACGAGCAAAGCAAAATACAGTTTTCGCACAGTTGCATTCCGTACTTTATCTACGATTGTTTGATTTTAATTATAATAAATACAGAAAATCATTACATGTACATTTTTTATCACGTAAAAACAATAAAAAAAGTTTATACACACAGCAAATTAGTTTTGTTAAATGTAAACAAACACGCAAATCGTGCTATAAGGTGAAGAATTCTTCACCTTACAGCACGATAATGAGATAAAATATTTATATTTCGTATCAATCGTAGATAAAATGTATATAAGATAGTGGACAAAGTTAAACTCTAAAAAATTACATATTAATTATGCAATAAATAATAGTACATTACGCGTCTAGTGCGGAAAGTAGCAGTTTGCACCCGAGCGACAGCGAGGGTATAGTAATACCATACGAGTTGCGTACCGTACTTTACCTACGATTGTTAGATTTAAATAATAAATACAGAAAAAAATAAACTTGCTGTATGTAAGTTCGTATCTCTCTCTTGATAAAGATGGCATTAATTCTTGAGTTGTATTACTTATTTCTGGAGGATTATTATTCTCCACATTTTCGTCAAAGTCACTTGATTCACTCATTGTTTTTCTCTAAAAACTCGATATAAACAGTTACTTTAATAAAAGAACATCAAATTAGTTTTGTTTAATGTAAACAAACTCGCTAATCGTGCGTAAAGCTGAAGAATTCCTCTTCTTTACCGCCCTAGGGTGGTAAAGAAGAGGAATTCTTCAAAACTATGACACGCGCATGCGCAATGAATACAATTAAGTAAAGAATCACTTTATACGCATCTAAACAGAAATACAATGTTTATATTTCGTATCAATCGTAGATAAAATTAATTTAAGAAAAAAAAAGAAAAAACTATTATCTATTTATCAAAATTTCTAACTTGTCTTGAGTAATGATTTAAACTCTAAAGAAAGCTTTTATAATTAATGTCTAAACAAAGTGTAATGAACAGTTAATCGGTTTAATAAGAACCTGTCAGAGAAGGGAAGGTCTCTGGCTCCTTTTAACTTAAGTAAGAAGAAAGTAAATAATTGAACAGTGTCAAAATAAACCAGTTAGAGAAAAAAAAATAAATAAAAACTGTAACAAAGAGGCCTGAGAACTTAGCAAAACTTTACAGAATACTTTGTCCTTAGTCTTCCTGCTTTTTACAGATAAAACTTTTATTTTTCACAGGGCTCTTGTTACTATTGCCTTTACTACGCTCTTTTCTCAAACCTTTCTTCCATAAAGAAAACATCTCATTATCAATTTAATACTGAGTATAAAACTATACATTTAATTCTCCCTATACTATAATTCAATAATATACAGGGTGGCCACGATAAACTGGCTCACCCAGTTATCTCTTTTATTTTTGAAGATAGAGAAAAAATGTAAATAGTAACTCACCTTGGATTTTCGCGTAGTTTTATAATATAATATGATTTCGAAAAATATTTTTATCTAATAGTTTCGGCGTTATCTCTCTCAACTTTGTTATCTTAAATGGTAACCTATATTTTTTATATTTTTTTCGAAAATTAGATTGCTTTTGAAGAAAATTGAGCCTTGAATCAACAAAATCGGTTGAGAATTGACAGAGATATTCAGTTTTCAATATAACAAAAATGCTAAAAAAAAAATTATGTAAAATACTAAATTAAAAAAAAATTATCTTAATTCTTATTTCACTTTGTTTTCCACTTATTAAGGTTAGTTGAATGCATTTACTGATCAAAAGTCAAACCTTTTTTCCATTCCATTCAGGAACATTGTTAGTATGGTACCACTTTTGATCTGTGTGTCGACCACCTTCCTTTATTCTAAAGCTTCGGAATGGAATGGAAAAAAGGTTTGACTTTTGATCAATAAATGTATTCAACTAACCTAAATAAGTGAAATAAACAGAATTAAGATCATTTTGTTTAATTTGCAATTGTTTTGTTACAGTACTTCACATACTAAAATAACATTTTTGTTATAATATTGAAAACTAAATATCTCTGTCAATTCTCAACCGATTTTGTTGATTCAAAGCTCATTTTTCTTCTGAAGCAATCTTATTTAAGAAACAAATATAAAAAATATAGGTTACCATTTAAGATTACAAAGTTGAGAGAGATACCGCCGAAACTATGAGAAAAATATTTTTGGAAATCATATTATAAAACTAAGTGAAAATCCAAGGTGAGTTACCATTAACATTTTTTCTCTATCTTCAAAAATAAAAGAGATAACAGGGTGAGCCAGTTTATCGTGACCACCCTGTATTGTATATATGTTCATCTTTTTCAGATTTTTTTTTTTTTCTTATTAGTAGTTTACTTTCTAAAAATTGATATATTTGTTTTTATTAATTTACTACTTTCTGTTTTATTTGATGTATTTTCTTTCTTTCTCTATTCTTCTTCATACCCCCAAAACCTCTAAAAACTCAGCAATATTTATGATGCGGATTCATAAATAAACTTTAGTCGAAAAAAAGGGACCTCGAAAATGAGGGGAAGGAATTAATGGGTCGTAACGTAACTTGGCAAAATATATATCAAGCGATAAGAAATAGGAGAATAGAAAAAATTATGGGGGGGGGGGGGGGACGTTAGATAAAAGTTCTTTACTATAGCTGACTTCAACTACCTCATCAATGATGTCTTAACCTCTTTCCTTCATTTCTTTAAACATTTCAATTGAAATTGAATCAAAAGAAAAATAGACTGCCAATTAGTGTGGCACATAGCTTTCTCGCATCCTACCGTGCACTTCATTGTTATATTAACATTATTAATATATTTCTTTATTGTAATAATATATCAATACTAGCTGGATACCCGTGCTTCGCTGCGGAGTGTTATTTTAATTTGATAAGTTTATAAACTACCATAAAAAAACATTCAAATTATTTACTATGCGAGAATATCTAGATTCTATCCCTCCCACTTATACCCCCTCTGCCCCAAATTTATCCCCCTCCTAAATGTAAATATGACAAAACTGTACATATCAACAATTACTGTGCTCTTAAAGAGAGTCCCCTCCCCCTTGCTTTGAAGGAAAAGTGTGTAAATATTCATCAAATTGGGATACAACTTAGATTTGTATAAAGACGTACTTTCATCCAGGCACTTCTTTTTATATAAGATATACCTATATTTTTCCATTTTACCCCCTCCTAAAGGAAAATATGACAAAACTGTATATAAAAACAATTACTGTACTCTTAAAGAGCTATTCAACGATATGCATCATGAAGGGTATTTATTCCTTTGACCCCGTATTTATTACTTGTACCCCTGTGTACCAACATTTAAATTTCGAAAATTCATGTACACAGTGATTTCCCCCTTGGTGGATTTTATATACATCGATTGTTTTAAATAATGTTGATGAAGGTATGCAAAATAAATATAATGAAAGGAAAGAGTAGTGGCTATAATATTCAATGTTATAATGTTCACTATAATGTTCACAAATTCGTAAAGCAAAAGTCGGTAGGAGTGAGAGTAGGTTTTTAGTTTGACGTTGTCCAACGAACTCAGCCCAGACATTGGTAAAATAAACATGTGTACCAAATTTCAACTAACTCGGTCATCTTTTACTATCGTCATCGGTAGATTTCGTGACGCTTGGTTTTGTGACGGTGATTTTGTGGCCGACGTTTTTTTTGGATTTATACTCCCGGGCTCCAGAACGTGCCATAAGGAACTTCGTTCCAAAAGTGGTTTATATTATATTTTAGATAACAGATATAAACTTGATTCCAAATATATCAATATTGTAATTGGACAATAGATCAATTTTTATTAATGTGATCATTGTGTGAAATACCAATTGATTTTTTTCTTCTTTTTTTTTTTAAATATTACCTATCATCGTATAGTCACTATAGCTAACATAACATATCTTCTTTTAATTGTTTAAGTGTTCAGTGTAAATTTACAAAAAAAAACAAAATAAAATAAAAATATATGTTCACCTGTAATGTACATTTGCGTAACATTTCAATGAAAAAAGTTCATAAGCCATTTCTCTTAATCTGGAGCTATAATATCGAACATGTAAAATAAGTACTGAACATCAAAAAACTGTTTCTACAAAACATCGATTCATCCAACTGCACAGAATGTTTACTGTTTTGCAATCAACAAATTAAGGAGTTTTTAGTATCTTCTGACATCTCATCCATACGACTTTTTATGGAGTAATTACTGTGAACACTAGACCGGAATTTCAGTAATTACCGGAATACTTTGTAAAATTGGTTCTGGGTTCATTTTCATAGCATTTTTTATTACCTCTTTTATTGCTGCTGGGCAGTATTATTTTTTTACCAGTGGTATGTGGATATCTGGCTTTACAATTAACAAAGAAATATTGTAAATGCCCTCTATTTCACCAGCAATATTTGCAGAAGTTGACGCCTTAAGAAATGATTTACCTAATTTCCACTTTAGAACGATACGCAACATTTCTTTTTTGATTCTTGAAATTATCAATATTCAAACCTTTTAAATTTATCAACGACCCCTGGAATAGTATAGACCCCTTTAAAATTTCCAAAGACTCCCAAGGGGCACTTTCGACGTCTAGACTTGGGACACTCTGCACTAATATACAGAGAAGGTATCATAGTGGTGCGAAAATTCGATTTTGATGGATTTAGAGGTCCCATGAGTCTAAAAAAGTGTTTTTTTTTAACGTCTGTTGTCTGCGGCCTTTAGTGTATAGTTCCCTTCGTGTTCTAATTCTTTTGTAAGCGGAAAAGTGTTTTACCTTTTTTAAAAGCTGCCTGGAAGTGAGTTAGTATTTTTCAGACAATTTTTTTCCTGTATGTTGTTGCTAAATGCACATTTCTACTGAGAAAGGGAGGGAAGTATTTTCAGAGAACTAGTAGTGAAAAACTTCCATAATAAGTTCTGACTAAAAACATAATAATAACAACAAAAAATAAACTCAAACGAATCGAAGAAATTCCGTGGACTCATCTCTGTATTTTTATTCTATGAATTCGTTAACGTTTAGAGATTTTGTTAGAAACATGTTTCTACAGGAAAATTTATAAAAGATTCAATGTATTTATTTATAAATCCCATGTCTATACATTTTTAATAAACTATACTTTACTAACTGGCTGGTAAACATATCCCAGGGGTTGGAGCTGTACTAGACCATATACAACAGGTAGGATTAATAAACCCTTTCTCCCTTTCGCCTTACAATGCAAGTCCCTATACTTTTATAATTACTGGTCTTATATTACTTTGCTTTGTAAGTTTCATCGCACACCTATTACCCCAATTTTGAACCACTTTCAATCTTCTCCAAATTTTGCACATGGAAACAATTTAGGTGAAGAATACAAAAACCAAAAAAAAATAAAAATAAAATGTTGAAAATAAGACCAGTTTTTAAAATGGTAATTTTACATTAATTATATTATTCGTTCTTCTTTTTACCTTACTACTGTATCCCCTAAACAATATGTATCTCATTAATGGTGTAAAATATCATATTACGTAATTAAAAGGCAACTTAATACCTGTAGGAAAATTCTTCCTTTCTCTTATACGATTTTCTTTCTTTTGCAATTAGAACTTTTTATGTAGTCTTAATATATGATACCTTAAACCTTTACAATGGTATATAATTAATTATATTATTGTGAAACCAAAGATCATTCTTTTAAAATATTATATAATATATTTTTTAATTATCAGTTAATTATTATAGAAAATAAAATCCTTTAAAAAAACATTTGAAAAAAAAACTATTTTGATTAGTTTTTAGGGTTTTGTAGATACTTTTTAAAACCCTTATATGCCGTGGGTGATGTGTCCGTCCGTCCGCCGCTCTTTGGTTCATATAAGGCCTGAACCGTTTAAGCTAAGTGCTCCTCCCAACCACTATATAACGGCTGGTCCTAAAATTTCGAAATAATTCATGCTAATACCTTATTGTGGGGCGATTTTCAAAAATTGCCCATTTTGCGCCCACAATTTTAAATGTGAAATGCGCCCAACATTTTATTTTTTTAAAATGTTGAGTGGGGTATCACATGAAAGCAGTTGAAGAGTAGGACACAAATATACATATATGCTTCTTTAAATTTTGCATTTTGTAAGTCACAAATATACCCAAAAAACATTCCCCCCCCCCAACCACTATATAACGGCTGGTCCTAAAATTTCTAAATAATTTATGGTTATACCTTATGGTGGGGCGATGAAAATTTTCTGAAAACATGTAATTTATCTGGTCGTTATTACCGATAAAAAACATTGTGACCCCCCGGGGGATCGAACCCGGTTCCCTTGAGATCAAAGAAAAAAAAAATCATAATTACATAACGGGTATGTTAAATAATCTACAAAACCCTAAAAAGTACTTGGACGCAACTACTTCCCTGTGATTTTTTTAAATTAACATGTTAAAATTTAAGATATTCATCATGTGTATTTTTGATAATTCACCTGTTTGTATTAAGAATTAAGGCCAATATTATCTACATATTATAGTATACAAATTCATAATATTAAACAATGTAATATCAAATATGGCCAAAAAAGAGTTTAACAATGAATTTGATATAACAATTACTAGCCGTTAAGCCGTCGTAACAACAGGCTTAATTTTATATTTAGAAATAAAAGTAAAGTTAAGTAAATTAATGAGAGGGCACAGCAGTGCGCAAGGCTAAGTTCCAGTAAAGCATACGGTGTATCTTTACTTGAACCAATTCACCTGGTTTTTCTCATCCTCATATCTCTGCTTCCACTAATTAATTAATTACGCAATTATACAATTTTTCACTAATGTAAAGACAAGAAACTCGTAATCACTTTTTCATGTTAACCTTCCGATATCATGGTGTATTTTCATGTTTTTTGTACACAAATATTTATTCTTTATAAAAATAGTACTGCGTTCAAATAAAATAGTAAAAAAAAAAAAAAAAAAAAAAATAGACTGCCAATTGGTGTGGCAAATAGCTTCCTCGCATCCTATCCACGTACTTTATAGATTTCATGCTTTTCTGTCAAAATTGTTTGGAGTTTTTACTCGAATTTAAGTATCAATTTAGCAAAAGTTAAAGAGCGCTCAGACGGTTCATATTAATCTGGGGCTATCTGGGGCTAACTTTCGATGAACTATAAAAGTTTCATTCAAATCGAATAAGTACTTTTGAAGCTATAAGTGTAAATAAATGTATGTTTGTGTGCATGTGGAAGAGAAACAAATAGGCGCAGAAGGTTGAAACTTATATGGGACCAACAATGGGCCAATTATAACCTACTATACAAATTCATTAAAATCGAACGTGTACTTTCTAAGATATGTTGGTTCGCAAAAATTGAACGACAGACCGACAGACAGGCACGGAACCGAAAATGATCCCTGATGTCTGAAACGGATTTCTGTCTTGAAATTTTTAAAAATCGGAGATCTAAAAATTTTTCGTTCTTCCGAACGATCACATAGCTTCCGTTACCTTCGGTAAGCTCGGAAGCAAGACTAATGCATTCAGACTTCGGGCAATTACAGTGAATAGTTTAATTGCAATTTAGGTCCTATTAAAAGAAGTTGCGAAGTTTCGCACTTCAATAATATTGATTTTTTTTTTTAAACATCCTTAAAATGTGTTCAGAAGGTGGTTGTTTACTTTTTGTTTTTGATTTTCAATAAGATTTATTTTTGCTTCCCAGCTTACCGAAAGTAACGGAAGCTACGTGATCGTTCTGAAGAACGAAAATATTTAGGTCTCTGATTTCAAAAATTCCAAGACAGAAATCCGTTTCAGACATCAGAGATCATTTTCGGTTCCGTGTCTGTCTGTCGGTTTGTCTGTCGATCAATTTTTGCGAACCAACATATCTTAGAAAGTACACGTTCGATTTTAATGAACTTGTATAGTAGGTCATAATTAGCTCATCGTTGGTCCCATATATGTTTCAACCATCTCCGCCCATTTGTATCTCTTCCACATGCGCACAAACATACATTTACTTACACCTATAGCTTCAAAAGTATTTATCTGATTTGTATGAAACTTTTATAGTTTATCGAAAGTAACCAGCAGATAGCCCCAGATTAATTTGAACCGTCTGCGCTCTTTAACTTTTGCTAAATTGATACTTTAATCAATGTAAAAAATCAAAACAATTTTGACAGATTAAAAAATCGGGGGGAAACAAACAAATTAGACAATAAAGCCAGATTTACACGATCCAAGTATACTTGGACCAAGTCACATTGATCAAAACCACTTGGTTCAAGTGTTTGTGGAATTTTTTGAAGTAAGGTTTATACGATCAAAGTATACTTGGCCCAAGTAGTGGAATTTTGATATACTATAAAGTAGAGATTAAGATAGATTGTGTGAAATGTTTTTCCCTCTAGAACTTTCCAGTTAAATTGTACTTATTAAGTTTTAAAACAGTGGTGATATATCACCTTCTGGTTAACAAAACCCAGCTCAACCTCACGTTTGTCATATTTTGACTGCTCGTTCTCATAATTTGTCAGGTGGGCGCCATTTTTGTTTTTATCAAAGTCTACTTTGATGGAACGCATCCAACTGAACTTGGATGTCCGAGTTGACAGACACACTGTTTATACGATCAAAATATCGTCAAAGTAGAGTCGAAACTGACTTGGTCAAAGTATACTTGGATCGTGTAAACCCGGCTTAATGGATAGTAAAAGCATAAAATCAATTATGTACGTGATAGGATGCGAGGAAGCTATGTGCCACACCAAATGACAGTCTATTTTATCAATAATTCGAGAACTAGATTTTTCCGGGGAAAACGTCTTATATCTTATATGGTTAGGTTCAAATTTAAACGGTCTACATTTTTTAATATCAATATTCGACGGAATCGTTTTCGAGAAATTATTTAATTTCAATTTTTTTAAGTCTTTGGAGGTAGCCAACTTTAAAGCAAAGATGCATTTCTCAATTTCGCCTTGAGGTATGATTTTTCTGATCCTGTATGACAAATTTCATGAAATTTTAGGCTCCAAATGTGAGCACAGACGATAGAAGAAAGACCGACATCTTTTATTGGGCCTTGAAACCTGTAAATCTATCAAAATTGAATATCCACTCTAGCACATACTTTCTCATTAAATTCTACATTTAAAAGAAAGTAAATCTATATCTGCATGTTGATTTTCCCCCTTGGGTAATGTGAAATGAAAAGTAGAACAATGCTAGTTCTTTTGCACTTGAATTTTTAGACGTAATAAAGTTATATTTATTGTTTAATTTCCCTTATCTTATATCTTTTAATATGTTTAATTTAATTGTTCTATTTTCTCAAGGAGAAAATAAATAAATAGAAAATTACTAAAGTTTCAAGGTTTCATCGGCACTACTTGTTTCAGGTGTTACAAAACAGTATTTGATTATTTCAAGCGTAGTATCTGTTTTTGCTTTTGTCTAACTTGACGACGTATAAAATCGAATTCTTCTGTAAGAAATAAACTTAGTGAAGTGCGCCCAAAATTTTATTTTTTTAAAATTTTGAGTGGGGTATCAAATGAAAACTGCTGAAGAGTAAGACACAAATATATATATGCTTTTTTAAAATTTGTATTTTTTATTGGTTTTATAAGTCAAAATATACCCAAAAAACATCTTCCCCCAACCACTATATAACGGCTGGTCCTAAAATTTCTTAATAATTCGTGGTTATACCTTATGGTGGGGCGATGAAAATTTTCTGAAAAAACTTAATTTATCTTGTCGTTATTACCGATAAAAACATTGTGATCCCCCGGGGGATCGAACCCAGGTCCCTTGAGATCAAAGAATAAAAATAAGAATTACATAACGAGTGTGCTTAATCATCTACAAAACCCTAAAAAGTACTTGGACGCAAGTACTTCCCTGTGATTTTTTATTTATATTACCCTTAAGGATCGACACCACACACTGATACTGAACTAATTGAAAGGTACAAGTACAGACTTATGAAAACATAGTTATTTAAATGTAATAAAAAGTATTACCGTGATTGTTATGAACATTTTTATTTAAATGTAAAAAAAGTATCACCGTGATTGTTATGAACTTTTTTATTTAAATGTAAAAAAAGTATCACCGTGATTGTTATGAACTTTTTTATTTAAATGTAAAAAAAGTATCACCGTGATTGTTATGAACATTTTTATTTAAATGTAAAAACAGTATCACCGTGATTGTTATGAACATTTTTATTTAAATGTAAAAAAAGTATCACCGTGATTGTTATGAACATTTTTTATTTAAATGTAAAAAAAAGTATCACCGTGATTGTTATGAACATTTTTATTTAAATGTAAAAAAAGTATCACCGTGATTGTTATGAACATTTTTTATTTAAATGTAAAAAAAAAGTATCACCGTGATTGTTATGAACATTTTTATTTAAATGTAAAAAAAGTATCACCGTGATTGTTATGAACATTTTTATTTAAATGTAAAAAAAGTATCACCGTGATTGTTATGAACATTTTTATAACTGTAAAAAAAGTATCACCGTGATTGTTATGAACATTTTTATTTAAATGTAAAAAAAGTATCACCGTGATTGTTATGAACATTTTTATTTAACTGTAAAAAAGTATCACCGTGATTGTTATGAACATTTTTATTTAACTGTAAAAAAGTATCACCGTGATTGTTATGAACATTTTTATTTAAATGTAAAAAAAGTATCACCGTGATTGTTATGAACATTTTTATTTAAATGTAAAAAAAGTATCACCGTGATTGTTATGAACATTTTTATTTAACTGTAAAAAAGTATCACCGTGATTGTTATGAACATTTTTATTTAAATGTAAAAAAAGTATCACCGTGATTGTTATGAACATTTTTATTTAAATGTAAAAAAAGTATCACCGTGATTGTTACGAAAATGTTTATTTAAATGTAAAAAAAAGTATCACCGTGATTGTTATGAACATTTTTATTTAAATGTAAAAAAAGTATCACCGTGATTGTTATGAACATTTTTAAAGCGTGTTTTGTTTTTTAAATTGTCAATAACTTTGGTTCTATTAAATATGTTTTGATATAACCAAGCCTGTGCCACAAGTTAGCGCAAACCACTGCATAACTATGAATAAATATCGTTCAACCAGTTCTGTGTCTATAAAGTCGGACTGGTGGTGACATACACAGATTCATACATACAGACACGAAAAAAGTTTAGGATGGTGTTGGCTTTTGTAATGTATGAAATGAAGAAGTATATAAGCAAATAGGTAAAAAAAATCAAATTCTGAGCATTATACAGACAACAAAGGTATAAGCGGAACTTATTCTGGAACAAAATAATATTTTAAAATAGTTAACTTTTGATCTTCGACTTAGTGTGAGAAGTTCTGATCGACTTTAGGCCTATCGGATTCATCCTAGCCACATCTAAGACATCCCTAAACACATGTTGACTATTTTTATGCATATTTGTAGAAGTAGACAATATGTTAACTTAAGAATCCAGCAAAATACAAGGGATATCAAATTGAATTATATTGCCATATATGTTTTATATTATGCTGGATAAATCTACTACTATACTATAAGCAATAATAGCATAAAAAAAAAACTATACTATAAGCAATAATAATAAAAAAAATATATTTTTATTTTTAAGTTAGAAATAAAAAAGAAAAACATATTGTAATTATTTAAAGCATACTTGTGCAAGCATAGAATCTTAAGACTAAGAACTTTCACCACACCGCTATGATAATAACACAGATTTCTCATTTGACACATTAGTAACTCACGCAATAATTTTACGACCCATTGTTCTATCATCACATAACGTCCATTATCAACAAGGTCCCAAGTCCATCTTATACTAATTGTGATTAAAATGATATTAGCTCTCTATATATTTGTTATCTGCTAGGATTGTGGCACCAATAATTAAATGATAACCCAGAGTAAGAGCCGAAATAGTTTTTAGGTTTAAACCAAGGTCAAAGGAAATTAGAGACCTTGAAGCAAGGTCGTTATGAGTTTGCAGACAGAATATCTAACTGTTTTGCCACATACTAGTGCAGCGATTCGTTAGTATGAAGCCTTTTATATAGGCATTTATTTACATTGTTACTCCCCTTATAAAAATATTCTGAGGGGAGTAACATCTAATAAAGTGTACTAAATGATCTTCTTTAGATTGTTACTCCCATTATAAAAACAGAAGTGTGATATTCCTTTGTGTTAATAGTAATTCAGCCAATCATTTATATTCTAAAAAAAAACAGGGGCGTCACAATCTAGAGAAGTGCCGACATAATATATATATATATATATATATATATATATATATATATATATATATATATATATATATATTGATCTGGTATAGGTCCAGAGTTGGGTGGGCATCGTCGGGCTCCTGATGAGTCGGACGCGACGAAACGATGCAGGACATAGCGTAATGCAGAGCCAACATCTTGATGACGTAAGTCTGATATTGGAACAGTTCCTATGTGCCATTTTTCAGTGGCACATCCCTTGGTGTCTCTCACTATCACAAATTGTGTACCTTATTGCAGTGTGCAAAAAAACACGGTATTACATTGTAATATATATATATATATATATATATACAGAAACAAACAAAACTCAGGTTTCGGTCACAAAAATCGTCACTATGTTACAATAAACAACAACAAAAACCTTCCTCAGGGGCCTAAAAAACAAACGAAATACAAAAAACCCATGAAATAAACACTCACGACTATCAAAACGGAAAAGACCAAGAAGCTACACCACAATAAAATGAACACCAAATGTTGGTTAAGTGTTGTGTTAATGTTGGTTGGTAAATGTTGGTTTTTATTGTGGTGTAGCTTCTTGGACTTGGTTTTGATAGTCGTGAGTGTTTGTTTCATGGGTTTTTTGTATTTCGTTTGTTTTTTAGGCCCCTGAAGAAGGTTTTAAGTAAAAACCGAAACGTCGGGATTGTAACATAGTGACGATTTTTGTGACCGAAACCTGAGTTTTGTTTGTTTCTGTTTATATTTACGGTCGAGAATTTATTCAATATATATATATATATATATATATATATATATATATATATATATATATATATATATATATATATATATATATATATATATATATATATATATATATATATAACAAAACAATTACTTTGTTATGTTATTTTTGTTGTTGTTTCAGAAAGATCACCTTAGTCTCTTCAAAATAAATCCCCGGTAGTTATTGCAATTTACATTTTTCTAAATAATTCTATTTTATCTAGGTTACGGGACCAACATGAGAATTCTTGGCTTTTTTAAAAAAAAAAATTAAATAATTGAATCTCTACGCTTCCTATTAACATACAATTATTTATTAAAAGGTTTGTTTTCAGAAAAAACTGGATGTTTAAGCTTCATGTTTAATCACCCCTTTGGCAAGCAAAGTGAAGCTTGATAATTCCTTATAGGTACTGAAGCTTAACGTGTGTGTTGCTCATCCAGAGTGCTTGGATCAAGTTAATTTTCTCAACCAGTTTGTTTGACGTCAAAGCTTTAGTCTTTTATTTTTCGGGAATATCTTTATTTTTGTTTCGCTACTCTAATGATTGAGTTAGTTGGTAGTTTTGAAGGACGTTATCATACAGAAGGTATTATAATAAAAACCTGAAAAGTGCCTTAAATTATCATGTCGTTGTAATAAATATAGATTATACAAAAATCTACATTTTTATTTTATTATTATTTTTTGCTTCCGAGCTTACCGAAGGTAACGGAAGCATTGTGTTCACTTTTGAGAACAAAAAAGATTTATGCCTCCGATTTTAAAAATTCCAAGACAGAAATCCGTTTCAGACATCAGGGAACATTTTTGGTTCCGTGTCTGTCTGTCTGTCTGTCTGTCTGTCTGTCGGTCTGTGTGTCCGCGAATCGTGAAACGTGCGACGATAACTTGAGTAAATGTTGCCCGATTTTGATGAAATTTGGTAAACATGTTTATTTGATCAATGCTCAGGTCGAGTTCGTTGGACGACGTTATCCGTTCAAGCGTTCACGCGCAACGCTCGCTTAAACGTGAACTTCAAATTTAAAATTGGAATTTTCGGTCGGGAAAAAAATCAAACCTTATCTATTCAATGAGACGAACATTTTTATCAAATACAATTTCTTAGTAAAACCTACAGCGACACCCCTATAAAGTGTTAAAGATCACTAAAAAATGTTAATTGTTCTTACACAATAAACAATATAACTATAAAGTAATAAAACTTTAATGTTAATATAACAATAAAGTACATGATAGGATGCGAGGAAGCTATGTGCCACACTAATTGGCAGTTTTGTTTTTTTTACTTAAAATTTTAATTTCTTTTCAAAACAAAATCGGTCCGAGACAACTCAGACAAACTTTCTCATATACGAGTTCATAATTACTTTGCACAGTGTTTTCTATTCGTAGGTATATTTAAGTTTTCGTGTTTTCGTAGATATTTAATTATTGTTGAATATTTCATCAAAAGTTATCATAGAAATTACTTCTCCTCGACGGGAAATCAAACCCCGGCTCTCTCCGTCCGCGTTTAAAGCTATTTTCTCAGGAACTAGATTTTTACCGGGAAAAATTCTTCTATCGTTAAATTCGTATTTAAATTTAAAGGGACTACATTTTAGAATTTTTTAATCGAAATCGACGGAACTCTTTTCGAGAAATAATTTTATTTCACGTTTTGTCAGAGTTTTTGGGGGGTAGCGCCCCCAAGTTTGGACCTAAAATTCATTTCTCGATTTCAGGTGTGATTTTTCTAAACATTTATGCCATATCAGCCAAAATCAGCCCAGTAGTTTAGGCTCCAGGCGTCAGCACAGACAAACATTTTTTAAAAACCACTTTTTTAGACTTAGGGGACCTCAAAACGTGTAAATCCATCAAAATCGAATATTTGCGACATCGCAATACTTTCTCTTTATATGAGAAAGTAAAAAAGCTATTATTGGGTTAAATAAGACATTATTGAATTAGTTTTGATGAGCTGAAATTCACTAGTCCCAAATTCCATGAATTGTTATCACTTCTGAAAAGCGTACAGACATTTATTCCACACAAGTCCCTGCTAAAAGGAAATTTCTTTCGCTTCACCTCAGAAACTTAGTTAGGACACGATCTTAAGTTTCTTAGATTAAATAGGACACGATCTAAAGTTTGTTTTTTTAGATAAAAGCTAAGTTACTGGCTGCGGTCACCTTGGTGCGGTTCATTTTTAATATGATTTAAAAAATTGTGTGAATAAACAAAGATTGACCTCCTCATCGTTGTTATTTAATGTTGAACTTCTTCAGAAAGAATACTTCAAACTTTAAAGTCGTGATCAAACATTTTTTCTCTAGCTTCTCTAGAAATATCTTCAATTTTTTCACATAAAGTATAAACGGCTTCGAGAGAAGCAGTCTATCCCATGTAAACAAGGCGTTCAATGCAGTTGTCTGCTTGCAATATTGAGCTGAGCCTGCATTTTAATCGTAAAAAATAAACATTTGGAATCGAAATTGACAGCTGAAATCGGATCAAAAATAGTAATATTTCTAATTTTAAATAAAAAAGCTTCTTTTTTTCCTGTTTTTCTATTATACCCCCTCATAAATGAAAATATGACAATTGTGAACATATAACAACAACAATAACTGTACCCTTAAAGAGCTTTCCAACGACATCATGAAGATGAAGGGCATATGCTATTTTAACTTTTGTACCCCGTACACCTATGTACCAATTTGGACCATTTCAGATTTATACCTTCCTGTGGTTGGTCACTATGACCGTGGCGAATTTTGTACGGATCGGTTCTGCCGTTCAGGAGGAGTATGTGTCCAACCAAATGCAAAGAGTAGTACGAGTATAAGAGCTTCGCTCAGCTAAATTATTTATTTATATGGTTAATTAATATTTATTAATAATTACATAATATATCTTAATTATTTATTATATTTATAAATTAATTATATAAATTACTTATTTAACTACAAAAGAAGCTTATGCGTTTTAAATTTGTGGTGTTTTAAATTAAAAATTGTATTGTTTTAATCAGTTTGTGTAAGATCTGAAAAATCTATCTATTTTGTTGAATTAGCTTTATCAATTCTAATTGATATTAAAATAATCATTATATAGACTAATAATATCTCATCTTCAGTAAATAGAATCTTTTCACATTTCCTTCAACGTTTTTACTAATTACTGCTAGCCAGTTTTAATAAACAACCCTAAAAGATATCCTGCTACTAATACTTAACATAAATAATTGAGGATATAACTAAAAAAGTACGAATTTGGTAGGAAAGGTCAGAACTGTAATTAAATTTCAATTCTCTGATGAGATATCTGATTTTAGTATATAGAGCATATGTCAACTTACTCGTATGTATGTCATTCAAAACCTTCATGCTATTGTAATATAATCAAACTAGGGTGGTTGGTTATTAAAATATTCCTAAAAAATAACAACTGTTGAAATAACAGTTATTATAGCTTATTAATGCAACATACAAAATATTATAAACCATCTTAAATTTTATGAATTTGGTCCAAAGGAGTTAAGTCAGTCAACAATGTGGTCCAAAGGAGTTGTCAGTCAACAATGTGGTCCAAAGGAGTTAAGTCAGTCAACAATGTGGTCCAAAGGATTTAAGTCAGTCAACAATCTGGTCCAAAGGGGTTAAGTCAGTCAACAATGTGGTCCAAAGGGGTTAAGTCAGTCAACAATGTGGTCCAAAGGATTTAAGTCAGTCAACAATGTGGTCCAAAGGAGTTAAGTCAGTCAACAATGTGGTCCAAAGGGGTTAAGTCAGTCAACAATGTGGTCCAAAGGAGTTAAGTCAGTTAACAATGTGGTCCAAAGGGGTTAAGTCAGGGTTTTTTTCCAAAGTTTTGATAATACGTAGCTGTGTATTGAAGGAATAATGATCTAAGCTTGTGGATCCTACACAGTGTACATTGAAGAGGATGAGGATTGCATTATATAATCTGTAACTATTCACAATTATTTTAGAGAATTGTTTTTGCTCTCCTGAAAAGTTGCATTTTTGAACTTAACGCCTTTTTGATTTTGTCTACAGATATTTTCATGTGAAAAAAATTATCTAGAGCGTCACGTCAACCCTATACAAGATAGGCTAGTTAGTTTTTTTCAAGAGTTACATTAAGCCAGAAATATCGCATGGAACAAAAATCCTGTAGTGAAATCAATAGAGTTTATATCGTATTAACACAATAAATTTCAAATTGACAGGATTTATGAGGGATTCCTACACCTTAAATTATGGGGCCAATAACAAGAATGAAAGACACAATAAAACTTAGTATACAATTCCGCTCTTGAGTACTTATAACTAAGTTTTATCATATCAATCAAAACATTTTTAAACAAAAGTAAGTTTAGTTGTAGGTACCATAGATCAGGTCTTGGTAAATAAGTCGTTTTCAACTCGTAATTTTCCTCCAGAAGGGAGAAAACATTAACTTTCCACCCTAGTTTATAGGGAAGAAAGGATCCCATTACAGCCTAGTTGTGAAAATCGTGGTGGAAAGTAAAAATCGTGGTGGAAAGTAAAAATCGTGGTGGAAAGTAACAGTAGAGCCAACCTATTATTTTTTAAACAAAATCAGTGTTGCCTGTTTTGTAACAAGTAGCGGTTTTATTTAACTGAATGACTCGACATGTTAACAGCGTTTTTTAAAAATATTAGAGTGTTTAAATGAGACGTACTTTTGATTGCCCTGATTCTTTAATTTTTATCGTCATTTTAAAATGTCGTATGACTTCATAACTGAGTTTAAACGAGACTTACAGAATAGAGATAGGTTCCGTCTAATCAGGTTATATATATGTTTTGATTTCTCGTATTTTAGAGATAATCACAAATAAATTAATAATTAAAAGATAAAAATAACTTTTTATATAATAGTACAGTTAATCTGTCGTGATAAAAGGCTGTCTGCGGAAAAAATTCGAGGATGATTTTTTTTTGCGAGGATCGTTTGGAACACATGAGAAAAGCTTAACTCCAACTTTTCTGGAACATCCAGGGTACAAAAGTCACAAAAAGTATATACCCTTCATGATGCATGTCGTTGGAAAGCTCTTTAAGAGTACAGTAATTTTTGTTATATATACTTTTGTCATATTTCCATTTTTGAGGGGGGTAAAAAGGAAAAAAAGGGGAAATAATATAAATAAACATTAAATCTGTAAATTGAGCCGCGAAGATTCGAGACTATATTTTATTTTTCCTGACTTGCTTAGAGCACATGAGAAAAGCTTAACTCCAACTTTTCGAGAACATACGGACGGCGGAAGTACGGGGTACGGGGTACAAAAGTAAAAAAAAGTATATACCCTTCATGATACATATGTCGTTGGAAAGCTCACAGTAAAAAAAAGCTTTTTAATTAAAAATTTAGTACAGTCAATCTGCCGTGATAAAAGTCAAAATTCAAGGGATTTTTTTTTTTTTTTTTTTTCATGAATAGCTTGGGGCATATAAAAACTGCTTAAATCCAATTTTGCGGGACCGTTCGGAAGGTGGATGGGGGACAACTCATATTTTTGTTCGTTTATCTCAAGTTTTTATTATTTTTCTGACTCTGCTTCCTTTCTTTTGCCGGTTGATCGTCCGCTGATGAATTTCCTGCTGATTCTGCTTCACTCTCTAAGGTACTTTTTCCATATTCGCTAGTTGACATTGAAGGCAGAAGTTCGACTTAGGAGGGCAAGTCAAAGTCAGTATTCTAAAGGAAATCTTCTTCAGCATCTGCAAGAGGTACGTTGCAGCAATTTTCTCCGCTGTAGTGTTTGCAAGCAACTGAGCATGGGAGACCCGCCTTCCTGCACCCGCAAGCTGCACCACAATTATTTATTTTACAGCCGAAGGCAATCAGTTTCATGAGTCTTTCCGGTGCGGGATCAAGCTCCGTTGTCACAGGTTCCAGACCAGTTTTGTTCCACCCCTACTCAGTAGGGTCAATGTGATTTTCCATATTACCCCCCTCTTAAATGAAGATATGACAATAGTGTATGTATCAAAAATTACTATACTCTTAAAGAGCTTTCCAACGACATGTATCATGAAGGGTGTATACTTTTTTTACTTTTGTACCCCGTCCCCGTACTTCCGCCGTCCGTATGTTCCCGAAAAGTTGGAGTTAAGCTTTTCTCATGTGTCCCAAACGATCCTCGCAAAAAAAAATCATCCTCGAATTTTTTCCACACAAATTTACAGATTGACTGTACTAATACTACGCTTTTATATTTTCTGTCATAAATCATAAATTTGAAACCCGTCAAAATGATGATTGTAAATATAGGATATGTCAAAACAAATAAAATAACTTGTGGATTTTTTCCGAACTAACTTTCCATACAGCAAAATTTCCTGAAAACGAATTAAATTCTGCTGAAGGATGGCTAAAAGTATTAAAATAATGCATTGTCATCGTGTTCTGAGCTATTCTAAAGGCGCGTCCACACTATGCCAAGCGGCAAGGAATGGCAAGGCCAAATGGCATTGCCAAGTGTAATGTGGACGTCTCCCTTGGCATTTGCTTGCTATTTGCCAAGCTTGGCACAAAACGTGCCACTTGGCATGCCAAGCCGAACCCGGGGATTGTTAAAATTAGGCTAACTTTTAAGCCAAAGGAATATTTCGACTTCCATATGCAGGAGATTGATAATCCTTAATCAAAATAACTTTTGGACAAAGGAACATCACTTTTCTGAATAATTTTATTTTGAGTCTGATAAGGCAAATTTATAATTTACCCAGGCTTATACAATGCTCATTTTAAAATACAAACGAACATTTCATAATTATTAAATATTAATTTTATTTAGTATATTTATAATTAAATAATTATTATTTTTGTATTTCTTTAAGAAGGCTTAGTTAGATATGTAGTACTAAACTGCAACACACATATATAGTGCATGCTCGTATATATCTTTTAATTGCAGGCTATACCATGGAATCTGCTCGACAGAGTTAACTATTCGAATATTATTTAGGCAACCAGAAATGTATGGACATTTATCAGAATTAATTATTATTTAGAAATTAATAATGTTGTTCCTTGAATGTTTTATTATAGAACACTTTTAAATTTTAACTAAGGTCAAAACCAAAGAAATTGTCTTCCACATAAATTATTACACACCAGTATTTAGAATTAGTACTGAAATAGTTCCTAGAAATTAGGATATGTCACTTATGTCTAAATTAGTCACTTTAGACATAAGTGACTGAATTAGTCACTAATTAGTCACTTTAGAAATAAGTGACTAAATTAGTCACATTAGACATAAGTGTCTAAATGAGTCACTTTAGACATAAGTAACTAAAATAGTCACTTTAGACATAAGTAACTAAAATAGTCACTTTAGACATAAGTAACTAAAATAGTCACTTTAGACATAAGTAACTAAAATAGTCACTTTAGACATAAGTAACTAAAATAGTCACTTTAGACATAAGTAACTAAAATAGTCACTTTAGACATAAGTAACTAAAATAGTCACTTTAGACATAAGTAACTAAAATAGTCACTTTAGACATAAGTAACTAAAATAGTCACTTTAGACATAAGTAACTAAAATAGTCACTTTAGACATAAGTAACTAAAATAGTCACTTTAGACATAAGTAACTAAAATAGTCACTTTAGACATAAGTAACTAAAATAGTCACTTTAGACATAAGTAACTAAAATAGTCACTTTAGACATAAGTAACTAAAATAGTCACTTTAGACATAAGTAACTAAAATAGTCACTTTAGACATAGTAGAAGTAGTAGTAGTCTAGTACTTCCTACTAGAACGGGTAGGACGAACCACTTGTTAGAACCTTGCAATTGGGCTATCACTTAGGCCCTTTTTACGCCCCGCGGTAGAGAGTTCCAGCCACTTCACACATATGTACAGTACATTGTACTGCCGAAGCGAGTATGATGTGATCAATAGTGAGCCATATAAATCAGAGCGCCACGGCGAGGAAGTAGAGGGGAGGGGTATATATAGTTCATATATTATGAAAAACTTAACTTATTATGTGTTTTATGAGCAGTCAGTATAAAAGAATACAGTATATTCTACTACACAGAATATTTTCTTTAAGTAAATAGAAGTTTCTTAAGTCTGTGTTTTTCTTAGTAGGCTCGGAGGGGGGGGGGGGGCGTCAACTCATTCACCCCCCCCCCCCCCCGTGGGTGCGCCACTGCATTTGATTAAGTATATTCATATCTATTTTTAACCAGTTGTATTAGGAAAACATTTTTTTTTTAAAGAAAGGTGACTCTAAATTTGTCTCAGAGACAAATTTATGCATAGAGCCTTGCATACAATAAAACGCGTTTTTAGTCTAATGTAAATTTATATCACACGAGATTTTTAGCTCTTCTCCCTTCAGTCTAAATTAAAAATTTGTGATTTTAAGCCACTTAAAAACCAGAGAGACAGTAATCAACTAGGGTTGTTTAAATTTAACCGGAAGAACCGCTTCTTTAATTATTAATTTGATAAATGATTGTTCATAGCACTTAGCTTGTTGTTAACGTGTGTTTTGTGTATATAAATAAAAACAGGAGAGAAATACGTCAATTAAATAAAAATAATATTTATTCTCATGACAAGCAATATATATAAATGAGCAAAAACTATGCCAATTATTGTAAGAAAAATATGAAGATACATTATATATATCTATATATATATATATATATATATATATATATATATATATATATATATATATATATATATATATATATATATATATATATATATATATATATATTTGTTGTACAAGCAACAAATAATAATCGTAAAAAAAATTACAAAGGTACAAAAGATAAGATAGAAAAGCAAAAATTCAAACTAACCCAGGAGTATTATACAATATATTTTTTCTTTTATTTATTTGTAAAATCGTATATAAAACGTAAAAATAAGTAATTCAATTAAAATATGTGAACATTATACATATATTATAATTATATTTTTTAATATTTGAGTAACTACAACAGTTTAATACTGAAGACAAAACATTTAAATATATTGTAATTATTTAAATAGGGATAAACATCAATATTTACAGTTATTTTATGTTTTTATTCTTATTACAACTAATAAAAAGATTCATAAGTATTAAAAAAAAAAAAAATAATAATTAAAAAAAAAAAAAAAAAAATAGAAATAATAGTAAAACTGGTTCTTAGGTACTTATTAATTTTGTTGTAATACCATTTTAAGTACACTTATATTTGCAAAATTTTTGCTTATTTCTCTTCGGAAGTTGTTTGGCTGACTATTCTGCCATATGGTAGATTTTCCCTCTCTTTTCTTGTAGGCACATTAATATTTCTTCCCATAAACCTAATATTCAAGTTCCAATAGTGGTGTGGCAGCATTCTAAAAATAAAAACAATATTTGGTTAACATTTTTAATAATGATACATTAATTTATATTTATTATTAAGTGTATAACTACCCTAATTAATACATAAATTACATTATAAATTGATATACTAAAATATTACGTGCTTTTATTTTTAGTATTATTGGTATAAGTTTTATGGACAAGTTAATATTGTGGTGCCTTTTAAGAATATGTGGTCGGCTGAGTTCGTCTGCGAGACATAGCTTGGCAATAGGCATTTGAAAAAAAAACCGGGGGGGGGGGGCATATCCCGCCCATTATGGTGGACATTGTAAAATTCGTGATCCTGAGTACAAAATTAGTTAGTAGACGGGAAATTAAGTTGATGTGATTTTGCCACTTGATTGGCTAGTTATTCAAATATTACGCTTAATCAAAGTGGTCATCTCCTAAATGGCAAACTACCATCAACTTATTTATAGTAGGGAAAACAAAAATTAATTAAACAGAATAATTCGATTTAACTAAAGTGTCAAGATAAATAAGATTAAATTAGAAATAATTTAATGTATAATAATTTTTCCCCCTACGTTTACGTTATTTGCTCATAATTTTCATTATTGCCTCTAATTTTATTATTAAACTTAATTTTATTTTTTTAACATTTTGGGATTTTTATAGTACAAAATTGCTTGTTTTTTATATCGTACATAGATAGATATATTTATTTTTTTTTTGTAGGCACTGATAATGGCCGAGAGGTCAAAAATTGGTTTTATCTAATTAGTTTTATAATTAGATTGATACGAAAATATAAACATTGCATCTCTGTTTAGATGCGTAGAAAGTGATTCTTTACGTACTTGTATTCATTGCGCATGCGTGTCTCTTAGTTCTGAAGAATTCCTCTTCTTTACCACCCTAGGGCGGTAAAAAAGAGGAATTCTTCAGCTTTACGCACGATTAGCGAGTTTGTTTACATTTAACAAAACTAATTTGCTGTCCTTTTATTATTGTAACTGTTTATATCGAGTTTTTAGTGACAAACAATGAGTGAATCAAGTGACATTGTCGAAAATGTGGAGAATAATACTCCTCCAGAAATAAATAATTCGGCAAAAAATACAACTCAAGAATTAATGCCATCTTTATCAAGAGAGAGATACGAACTTACATACAGCAAGTTTATTTTTTTCTGTATTTATTATTTAAATCTAACAATCGTAGATAAAGTACGGTACGCAACTCGTGCGAAAACGGCATTTTGCATTGCTCGTGTGGTTTTACTACCCTCGCATACAAAATGCTACTTTCCGCACTCGACGCATAATGTACTATTACCTCCAGCAGGGAGAAAAAGTGAACATCCCTCCCTAGTTTATAGAAAGGGAAGTTACTCATTGCACCCGGTCGGGTTGAACAGGGAGTATGAAAATAAGGGAATCATGAACTTTCATGATTCCCTCCAGTGTTGCCTTAGATAAAGCACAAGTAAATAATGTTGGTGCTAATACACATTTTATTTATTAACTTTTGTTTAATGTCTAAATCTATAATGTCATCTTCACACATGTCATGTGTGGAGGTTACATGATGATTCATCAGTAAAAAAACGAACATGTTAAAAGTGAAATCATAATTTCTAAATGTAGATTAACTAATCCATATGTAAATACATCAGTTATAAATACTATTCAATACACAACTCATCTTCCAGCTGATTCTCCCATTTAATTTCAGCATTGAAATTCAAATAATTACTATCTATAATTTAATTATATATAATTTAATAATGTGATTAAACTTATCTTGAGAATTGTTAATATCACATCTAACTATGTTTTTTATTTTAAATAAATATAAAAATTGTATTTTGTTAAACAAAATTATTTAAAATTAAAATCTTTCCATATTTTTTTCTCCCTTCTGGAGGTAAAATCTTGTACGTACCTCAGGAATAAAAATTACTTGCACCCTCGCGATAATTAACTCCCCAGGCGGAGCCGAGGGAGTGAACGTTATGGTTCCCTCGGCTTCGCCTCAGGAACCATAACGCTTTATCGCTCAGGGTGCAATCACTTACTTTACTCCCTTGGTGCGTAAATAACTATTGTGAAATAAACATTAATCTGTGTAGAGGCTTTCCGGTTTTTCATTATTCTATTGTTATCTACCAGTGGCGTAAATAGCGCCCCCGCCAACCCCGCGGTGCGGGGGGCGCCTGCTCTTGGGGGCGCCGAAAAATTAATATACAATAATTATTAATAATAAAATTTAAATGAAATCCTCTGTGGACTTAATTATTTTAATAAAATTATTTTTGATAGATAAAAATAAATGAGAGATAAAACAAATAAAGAGTTTAAATGAGGGTTAAACACAAAAACTAATAAATGGAAAACACTGGACTAAATAATTATGAACTCATATATTATATTCAGAAGTTCTCATCTGATTTTTATGAAATTTGGATGATTTGATTTGCCAAAACTAGCCCGCAGATAATCCCAGATTATTTTGAACCGTCTGCGTTTTTTAATTTTTGCTAAATTGATACTATAATTCTTGTAAAAAATAAAAAAAAAAAAAAAAAAAATTACATATTTAAAAAGAACGGGGGAAAACTAAATAAATTTAACAATAATATGTTGTAAAAGCATAAAGCCATTTATAATTATACAGCATTCTATTATATTATATTACCTTTGATTTTAAATAAATGAGTTTATTGAACATATTATGTCATTGTCCCCACTCTATCTGTCCCAAAATGACTAAAAATGAGGGGAAAAGAATGAGGAGAAGGGGTAGGGTAAATTTTGTAAGCTATAGGGGACGCATTTTCAAGTATTGCGGGGGGGGGGGGGGGCGCCGGATTTCTTAGTTACGCCACTGTTATCTACTCCACTTGCGCTCTTAATCTTAAGTAATCAATAGCTTTCCCTTATAAGTAGAATTGACTTCTCCGGAGTACCTTAATTGCCAGAATAATAACTCTTCCCGTCTTAAAAGTATTAGATCCTTTTAGGTAAAATCTCAATAACTATTTTAAAATTCGATTAGTTTCTTTTTGAGTTAGATATTAAACTATTAGCTTTATCTTTCCCACAAGAATTTAGTTATCATTTATAATCAACAAGAACAAATCCACATTACTTTTTTCCATAAGTTTAAGGGTGTTTGTTTTTGCCTTCCTATAGATACACAAGGTTAACAAACAAGTATATGGTGTCAAGCTCCAAGCTCAAATGTTCTACTACTAAGGAATCTCTTACATAAAAAATGAGGATAGAATATTTAGTACATACCCGTCAAGGAAGTTAAGAAAGGAGAGAGTGCTCGGCACAATGATAGAAGCCTTCTCAAACAGGATGGAATCTACTATTGCGTTCACTACTGTGCTCTCTTCCAGAACTGGAGTCCTAAAAAACACATCAAATACGTTCCACAATAGAAAACAAAATCAACAAACAAGACATTCTATAAACAGGAAAAAATATACTGGCATAATAATTGATCAAAGAGAAATCTAAGACTCTCAGCATCCTAATTTTATATTGGAATATGTAGGAATATTCTTTCTAATTTTCTGTAAACAAAGTTTAACAAACATTGTCGAAATCTAAGAAGACTAGGGAAAAAAAACCATGGTTTTTTGTAAGAAATAGACTATTTTTAACCACTAGGAATTTGGAACATAAAAAATTAAAAATAGTAAGATGATTCCTTGAAGAATGTACTTTTTTTTTTTTAAGCAGACACAAATTTAATAAATTAATAAGGTGGGTTCACAGCTAGCGTATACGTCATTGCAGAGGCTCGAAGGGATTCATCTATGGCGACGCTTTTGCGGAATCGCAAAAAATTGGTTCCAAACCATCGTTTTGCGGTGCGCTATAAAACCTTCACTTCGTCCTGTGCTTGTTCCCTTCTGTGTTTATATTATAATATTTAAATTGTTTTATTATAATATATTTGTATCTGTTCCTACATTATTTTTATTATTTCTGTATTTATTATACTGTGCTTTATCTGTGTTTATCTATGTTTATTATCTATGTTCTATCTTTATCTGTGTATTATATCTGTGTTTTTTATATCCGTGTTTTATCTTTATCTATGTATTATATCTGTTTCTACATTATTTTTATTATATACCTATTTCTTATTTTGGCACATTTTTACTTTAGCACCCCCCTTGGTTCTGAACAATAGTCTGCCAGTCTGCCCTACAAAAGTCTCATAGGTTTGTGTGTTTGTCTCACCAAGACATTGAGACTCCTGGGGCAGTTTTATAGTAAATATTCCTTTATCTTAATAGTTGATTAGACTAAGGGATATGATCACAATTATATTATACACAAGTGTGGTATTCCTTTGTCCTAAGGTACATTGGAATAAATATCCCATCGTATTAATAGTACTTTAGATTAAGGAATATATGCTACGATGTATATGTTCCTTTGTCTAAATAACTATTAATACAAAGGGATCAGTGCCGGATCTAGGTTTTTTCTCAGGGGGGGCAAAAGCAGATTTTGCCGCCCTTGCCACACAGGGGTATATCTAGCAGTAGAATTTGGGGGGAGGGGGAACTTGGGGGTTTAGCCTCAAATCCAAAGGGGGGTCCGGGGGGCCTCCCCCGGAAAATTTTATAAAATTAGGTGCAAAAATGGTGAATTTTAAGCGATTTGGAGAACCTTTTTTTAGAGCTTTTTCAGCTAAAACTACAGTACCTATTCTATATTGCGTTTAAAATACCAATTAATAATGATAATTTCTATTTTATTTAACCTGTAACACTATACTATGCTATTAAGTCTTCTGATTCTTAAGGAGGGGTTACCCTCCTGCCCAAAGGGGGGTTCGGGGGGCCTCCCTCGGAAAATTTTAGAAAATTAGGTTCAAAATGGTGAATTTTAGGCGTTTTGGAGAACCTTTTTTTTTTTAGAGCTTTTTCAGCTAAAACAGCAACTTAAAGTTTGTTTAAAATTGTTTCTGCAGAATTTTTGGAAACATTTATTATCGAAGTATCTAATTTTTGAAACATTTATTATCTAAATCGGGTTTTAGACTTAAAAAAATTATTTTTCACCTGTAACACTATTCTATGCAATTAATTCTTCCAGTTTCATTATGAAATATCTTCACAACTTCCTATATAGCAACTGAATCAATTAGATACACACTCAACTAAGCATATAAACAAACATCCATTAAAGTATGCAAATAAACAAAAAAAAAAAAAAAAATAGTTTATATTTGCATCCCACATAAAAATGTAAGTGGGAATCCCAGTTAGCATCTCTATCTCTATAGCTAAGGCAACCATATTTATTCCAATAATAATATAGGTTTCTTTTGATTCGTATTCGTCTTCAAATAGATGTAATAACTTATTTAAATTATGTTGTAAAATGTTTACGTTTTATTATTGTATTACATATCATGTAATATATTAATTTGTTAATATTGGCAATAAATTACTGTTTATTTATTGATATTTTTTGCTTCCAACCTCACCGAAGGTAACTGAAGCTATGTGATCGTTCTGAAAAACGACAAATTTTTAGGTCTCCGATTTCAAAAATTCCAAGACCGATTCAGATATCAGAGAACACTTTTGGGTCCGTGTCTGTCTGTCACTTTTTTTGCGAACCAACATATCTTAAAAACTACTCGTTAGATTTTAATAAAGTTTGGATGGTAGGTTATGATTAGCCTATTGTTGATCCCATATAAGTTTCAACCTTTTGCGCCTGCTTGTTTCTCTTCCACATGCGCACAAACATACATTTATTTAAACCTACGGCTTCAAAAGTACTTTTCCGATTTGTATGAAACTTTTATTTTAAATCAAATTATAATTATTATTTACTACGGGAAACAGACAGTGAAAAATACACTCCAGCGCCGGTATTTGAACCACGGGTCTCCTGTATTTCCAGTACAGATGCTCTTGTCAACTAAGCTAAGCAGGATAATGATTTTTCACTGCCGTAATCGATAACTAGTCCCGAATCCAAGCTTTCAATATTCATATACATTTAGACAGTCAATATTTATGACATTAGAACTAAACCGAGAATTAACGCTTATAATTATAAAGTACTCAATTAGTACCTGTACCTTGTACAATCAATTCGAAATTCAATTTTTAAGTTTTTGGAAGTTTTCATCGTGGTTCAAATCCCGGCGCTGGAGTGTATTTTTCACTGTCTGTTTCCCGTAGTAAATAATAATTATAATTTGATTTAAATTAAAATTTAAACTTTCCGTAGTATGAAAACTACCAAAAACTTAAAAATTGAAACTTTTATAGTTTATCGAAAGTAACCCTCAGATAGCCCCAGGTTAATATGAATCGTTTGCGTTCTTTAATTTTTGCTAAATTGATACTTAAATATGGGTAAAAAAATCCAAACAATTTTGACAGATTAAAAAAACGGGGAGACAATGAAACAAAATAGACAATAATGGCTTTAAATGCATAAAATCAATAAAGTACGTAATGGGATGCGAGGAAGGGATGTGCCATATCAATTCAACGTATTTTTACGAATATCTCGCTTCCTATGGCTCGGAGACAAATTAAAATTATTATCAAAAAGCAAAACTATTAAATTTCCCTCAAAGAAGGTCTCATTCATTTTTTACGTATAAAGAACGGTTTAGCAAAAACCTAGTTCTACTATAACTTGCATTGTGATTGTTTTTGCACGACATTTTACGTGATTTTGTTAATATCTCGCTTCTTTTGACTCGGAGACCAATTGAGGATCAGATCAAAATTTAAGAATCTAAAATTTCACACAAGAAACAATATGTTCATTTTTTACGTACAAATAACCATTTGGATAATAATGAGCTCCGAAATTTCCCTTATTGTCTCCGAGCCATGGGAAGCGAGCTAATTCATAAAACAAAGACCAGTCAGCACCATGACTTAATGAGCGAATTTTCAAAGAAATCTGCGTATTATTGGATCATGAGAATATAGAAAAAATTTGGTTTAGCATTTGGATGGGTGAAAAAAAAAAATTGGTACACAAAATTTGACCCGTAATGGACTCCAAGAAGTATTAATAGTATTATTATTTGCGTTAACAGTTTGAGTCTTTCTTGACACATCGAACTTCTTAAAATAGTTTTTGATAAACTTCAATATGCTTAAGTTTCTTTCACATCAACTGTAAAGAAAAAAGGGTAAACGAAGTTAAGGGTGGGCTTTATAAGATTGGAAAAGATAACTGTAATTATATTACATATAATTAAAAATTACATTTCACCTTTTTTTTTTTTTTTTTTTTTTTTTTTTTTCATGAACTTTTTATCATTTTTCCTTTATTTATCATTTTATTTTTCCACCTCGTTTTGCCGCCCCCCGGGCATGCCGCCTGGGGCGCTTGCCCCCCGCAGCGCCCCCCCCCCTAGATCCGGCACTGAAAGGGATATAGAGGGGTGCTAAAGTAAAAAAGTACCCTTAATTATTATAAGTCTTTATATTTAATCTTATCATATGTTTTTTTAAGCAAGATAAAGTCAAGTTGAAATCACGATGTAATAATTTGCTTTGTTTATAACCTGACTGACCGAAACCCGAGGGCGGGGGAAACAGCGACTCCGTCACGGCGGCTCCCCGAAGATATATTGTTATCTATATAGTCTTCCGCCCCGCGCTAGCTGTGAACCCACCTTTAGTGCAACAAATTGTATATATATGACACAAAATAAAAAAAAATGAATCTTTGTAGTTAAAGATTCAGTTTGCTATTCACTTATTGTTATTATTCCAGAGCTTCTTCTTTGATTTTGTTTTTACGAAACAATTCATTTTTAGTTAGTATGTTATTATCTCATTAATATAACATTGATTTTCATTTTTAAGTTTTTGGTAGTATTCATACTACGGAAAGTTTAAATTTTAATTTAAATCAAATTATAATTATTATTAACAACGGGAGATGGACAGAGAAAAATAGACTCCTCTCAGGGACTCGAACCACGGGCCTCTATATTTCCAGTATAGCGCTCTTACCAACTGAGCTACACTGAAGAATAATTTCTTCTGTCAATAACGATACCTAGTCCCCAATTAAGCTTTCAATTTTCCACAAATCTAGGAGTCGAAATTTACGACATTATAGAGGCCCGTGGTTCAAGTCCCGGCGCTGGAGTCTATTTTTCTCTGTCTATCTCCCGTTGGTTAATAATAATTATAATTTGATTTAAATTAAAATATAACATTGATATAAATTTTAGCAAATTTATTTTTCTGCCGCCTGTAGATAAAATATTGTATGCAACAAGGCAGTAAAAGAAACATTTCTGCCTCTAGTATTCATTGCCAATTATGTAAATTACCTGCCTTGGCTTCGTCTCAGCCATCAATTCTTAGACTGTCCTCGCCCCGGGCTCGGAGGCTAATCTAATCACTCGTCAGCAAAATTCCATTTTGCAGTCTAGCTACTTAAATATCCATTTTATTTTGTGAATAATTATGGTTTCTAATAAGTTTATCACTAACTTTGATGTTATGGAGTCAATATTTGTAATTTTGAATGAACTTTATTACAATTTATTATTTAATAGAGTAGTTGGAAGTGTTAAATAGAGTAAGTAATTAATCAAACTATTAAATAATTAATACACAAGTTCGTTGAAATTGTTATGTATCAACATGTCCTTTATAAATTAAACTGCTTTTAACATTTTTACTTAGGTAAACCATAAAATAAATATTTATTTTTCAGTCTTTGATGTGAGATTCTAAGTAAATACTGAGCTTAGTTATATGGAATGTAAATAAAGCAGTGTACTACTTCTAATTTGATCTCCCCCATACATTTTTGTACCAATACATACCCATGCTGAAAATACAACACTTCTGATGTAAATTTTCGAATTTATTTCGTATAACATGATCAGTATCAAATGTTTATCAAATTAAAGTAAATATTCGTCGAAATCTGTTAAAATAAAATCTTGTGAAACTGAATATCATGTTTCCAGTAAAACAAATCTTGATTATGAGATAATAGCGCAAAAAGAGATAAAGTATAATGATTTTGCAAAATTTCAATTTGAAATTTTCGTGTATGTTCATGCTTTCTTATTACCTGAGTCTTTTTTTCAACAAAATGTGTGTCCGTGGTTGAACATTAGGCAATATAAAATTTAATAAATTTATTTGAATTCCGAACATAATCTACATAACAAATTTAATTGAAATCGGTTAATTAAATAAATTTGTTAGGTTTAGGTGTGGTTTACTAAGGGTAAAAAATGAATCTAAAAAGGTCAAAAAGGCTATATTTGGCTTCCACCGAGGCATATACGTGCCTGAAACATCATATTTACACATCAAATCGGACACAGATTAACGACAATAAATTTAATTAGCAGACTGGAGTACTGGAGTATAAATTTTTGTTTGTAACATACCAGCAATGCTAAGCCATTACATTAATTAATTAAAAAGTGTGACAAAAAATACACACCTAATATTTATCAAATTAAATGTAACGACTTTGACCAAGTTTACATTGGCGAAACTACGTAAACTCTGTAAAACCGACTAAAACAACACAAATACGATATAAAAGCTAAAAATGGTAAGACTGCCCTTACTATACACCCTAAAAATAACATCAACTAGACCTGGATGTAAAAATTTTAGACACAGAAAGGAACGAATCCAAAAGAAAATACTTGGAAGCCTGTTATATAGCCATGACAGAAAATACAATACATTTTAAAACAGACTCCAAAGCCATCAACAAATATTACTCTGCAATCTTAAAGAAACAATAGTAATTCAAATCAAAATTGCCCGCCATAATAATAACTTCTAAAAATGTTTGAATGAATAAAAATTAATTAATTTAATAACTCAAACAAAATAACAAATAAATAATAATGATCATAATATATTGATAAATAATATATTGTTTAATATTAATATAGATGTTTCTTGACGGCGTTGATATATACATATATATCAACACCTTTCATTAACATGAACAAAGTTTAAGATTAATTTTTTACCCTTACCGACCCACTGTTTAGACTGACAAGTTCGCCCAATCTACAGATAGACATTACTTATTCTTTTATATATTACTAGCTTTCACCCCACGCTCCGCGTGAGGCTCATGCTAGGTATTAGTGGCTATGTTTCCTATAATCATCATAGGCATCATCATTGTAGGCCAAATAATTGAATTAAATTCCTAAATAGTTTTGTTTCCAAAGCCTTCTAGAAATAAAATCAGGACTAAATTACACATCATTAATTCCATTACTAAGAATATAATACTCTCCAAATTGTAGTTTGGAGCCTATCTATATATTTGTAAAAAGCCAATAGAAACTAAGTAATACAGTAATAACTAACAATGCTAAAAAAAGAATGAATTCTAATTGCTAACAAATAAGAAAATAAACGTAGACAAAACCAATTAGACTGGGAAGTCATTGAAAAATCATCAACCATGATTGTGCACTAATTTAATTACCAGCCTCTTCTCTTAACATGGCAGTTACACCAGTAAATAATTAATAACTCTAGCTCTAGCACAAATTAATAAAATAATAAATAGTCGATTTAAAGAGCATTTGTGTGAGGTTTAAGCACCCAATCAGAAATTAAATCGGTCAACAATTGCGGACGCCATAAGCACTCAAAGTCAAATTTCTTTAAACAAAAAATTAGCTCTGTTTAAGGTAGAATCGATGGAGGAAAGACAAAAAGCCATAGGACCAAAATTGTAGAATTTTGTTTAGCCAGTTTTGTGCCTATAATGCCAGACTGGTGACGACAAACACACATACATACACGAAACAAATTACGGTCAGATTCGGTTTTCGGAATGTATGAAACGAAAAAAGTATCCAACAATTTTTCAATTCTGACCAATGTATACACAACTTTAATTTTATATATGTAGAGATATAAAATCGAAATCCTACGGACTGACTGACTCTTACTTAACGATATCTCTGGAACCACTGGACCCATGCTAATGAAATTTTTTAGGTAGGTTCCTCTTACCCTTCAAGGTGCTCACTAATAAATCTTTTTATCTTCGAACAAAAACCTTTTTACACCCTTGACTCAAGATGGAAACTCTGATGTCCAAGATGACTTTGATACCCTGTTTACACGATACAAGTACCTTTAAAGTAGAGTCAAAACTGACTTGGTCCAAGTATACTTTGACCGTGTTAACCCGGCTTAAATGAGAGTGAAATAATACTTTAGTTTTGAAGTTATCTACTAAGTATTGCAAGTAGCACATGGTAAACCCGGCTTTAATGAGAGTAAAATAATACTTTAGTTTAGAAGTTATCTACTAAGTATTTCAAGTAGCACATGGTAAACCCGGCTTTAATGAGTGTAAAATAATACTTTAGTTTAGAAGTTATCTACTAAGTATTGCAAGTAGCACATGGTAAACCCAGCTTTAATGAGAGTAAAATAATACTTTAGTTTAGAAGTTATCTACTAAGTATTGCAAGTAGCACATGGTAAACCCGGCTTTAATGAGAGTAAAATAATACTTTAGTTTAAATAGTGCTGTTAGTTCATGCTATATATGTTTTTAATACTTTGAGTAGGCGTAAAATCTGTTTTTTTTTTTTTTTTTGCGAGGCAATCCTTTATTTGTACATTAAACTCTACCTATGTACTAAATTTAAATTTCTAGGATTGCTAGAAGTGTCTTAGAATTGATTCAATAGATCAATGACACAATAACCAAACTTCAGGCATATATACCTTATAAACCAATATGGGTAGAGGTGTGACATTTTTATTTCTCGTTCAGTTTGTATCATTTGGTTAACCGCATTAGTTGCTCAACATTAATTAAATTTGTCACAAACTCTCTAAAGTGGTTTTTTATAATAAACTGTTTAAGTTTTCTAATTAATTTATTTACTATAATGTCAGTATTAACATCGAATCGAACTTATTAAACTTTTAATTAACTCAATCAATTAAAATTTATTTCAAAATTGACTTTAGTTATATTGTTATGATCATTTAAAATTGCAATATGGAATGAATAAATGTAATAATATTTAATAGGTATTATTTATTGATGAATTAAATTTTTAAAAAAGAATGGCCTTGTTCTTACAGTGCCGGTGGAGTAGTTGACAAGAATTGTTAACGTTTCAAATACGAGAAATTACGTAACTTAAAAACTCTTATCCCAGGATTAAAGATTAAGTAGTTAATCATACTGAAGGATACTTTTGCATTGCAAAATGTAGAAAGGATAAAGGACATCTTGACTTATTTTTATTTTGAAGTGTCTAAAATATTTTAGTACATGCTAATGAATTGATGTTAGATTTATATTTTGCAATCTCAAAGTTAACCTTGACCGCACAAACTGGTTTCATCTTTACTTCACCATCTCCCTGCTACTGAGTGCTACTTTGAAAATATTCTATTAAACTTTTCTTGAGCTTCGTCAATGTCACAGGTAATTCATTTTTTAACTCATTATTCATTCATGAATATAACTAACTTGAGACTATCAGAAGATAATAGTTACTGCTTTAATTATGTTAAGATTATCAACTGAAGAAAAAAATGATCGTGGAAACTGACGCTTTACGAGTCGCTTGACCGATATGAGCTAGACTGTTGGTGTTCGAAAGTGGTAAAGGCACACTTTGAAACTTCCTGGGATAAACAATGGGGGTACTCCAAAATGTCTGCTGCTATTGAATTTGCGTAATTGTGATGTACAAATACGTTATTTTATCTTCACTTGGTCTGTAGGGTCTATAGGGTATATACCCTATATACCAACTGAAGATAAAATAAGGAGAAAAGGGTAATTCAAGATGAATTTAACTAATACGTTATAAACTGACAATAAGATCGTAGAGCATATATTAATTCAAAAAACAAATTAAAAATGAAGAAAGTCCATACTTTTATGGACTTATAACATAGTCTTTTTATAAAATTCTCTCATTTACTTTCTCATATAAAGAAAAAGTATTGTGATGGCGCGAAAATTTGAGTTGCACGTTTTTAGGTCCCCTGAGTCCAAAAAGTGTTTTTTAAAAAATATCTGTCCGTCGTATATCGTCTGTCTGTGCAGTCGCTTGGAGCCTAAACTACTGGACCGATTTTCACGAAATTTGCCATACATGTTCAGAAAAATCATACCCCGAGGCGAAATCAAGAAATTAATTTTAGCTCTAAATTTGGGGGCACTTCCCCCAAGTTCGGTTTTCGGAATGTGTGATATGAGAAAGTATACAATAATTTTTAATACTGACCAATGTATTGACAAAACTATAATTTTATAGACTTTTGTTTATAGATACATATATTAATATATATAATACAAATATATTAAATGAGGAGGAGTAGTTATAATCCATTAATAATATTATAAGTTCCGCCTATCACGCTGGAGGTCTCAGGTTAGATTTCCGTCTCCGGAGAGGGACTCCACGATCCTATTTTACCCCTGCATCGACATATTAATGGGTAGCCGTTGCCACTTGAGTGAAGTGACGTTCATACGATTTTGGAAGCCAATAATAAAGTTTATAAAGTTGATCGAGTGACACGCCAATCCCATGTCATCCATTACATATTAGTATAAGCCCTTTAGCGGACGTTGAAAATAAAAGTGAAATAAATAAGGAAAGTTGAAGTTAATTGATAAAAAATACAAATTTACTTTAGTTAGACCGAAGCAGGACATCGTAATAATGTTCAACATTCCAAGCATGTGTCCTTGTCTGTCCGTCTAATGACACTTAAAAAAACACGAATCTTTACTTATTGCTCTTCAGTTCAATTCATGGGAAGGATCGGTTTATTAGAATTTCCTGCAATTCGCTTCTTTTTTACTTTGAGTTAATTAAATGCTTAACCATTAATAGACTTTAGCAAAATGACATATTTATTTACATGATTTATAATTTATAGTGACCGTAACCAAAGATTTTCACACGGTACTATCCTAACCGGAAAGTTTAAACCGTTAGGTTGTTGTCACAAAATAAACAATCTGCCAATTTGTGTAGCACATGATTTGGTCGCGTCCTATCGCGTTCTTCAATATTGCCGTCGCCTGCACCAGAGGCACGGGAGAGATATCACCGAGAAGGAAGACGTGACTCCTTCATCGAAATGTTAGCAACCAGATGCGACTAAATGTCACGTCTGCCACCTTTCACACACGTTTACTAATCGTCTTCCGCTCTCTAGCTCTTTTTGTTTTTAAATTTCCTTTTTGTAGACCAAAATGCATTGCCGCCCCCCATTCCTTGACGGTAAATGTGATATTAAGTTACAGTCCATCAGTCAGCGGTGAAGTAGTTGATGATTTGCTATCAACTAAGGCGAAAAGAAGACTTATCTTTGTAAGGCTCTTGATACAGATTAAAGTCAGTTTCTTATGCATGAGGTCTAGGTATTGTCATTCGATTATAATTTATCAGCTAGTAATTTACTATTCTATTCTCTAGTGGTAACGTATTGAAGAAAAAAGGTTATGTTTTAATACTGCTTGGGATTTTTGACATTTTCATGTCTTGGCTATGGCACATAACCTCGAAATGCGTTACCAAAAATTAGCGTTACACGAATAGGGAAGATATAGAAACAGGTAGTTAGGAAGATATAGGAGGTGTTCAATCGAGTCTGCCCGCTCTAGGTAGGTATAGTGTCTCGCACTACCGATCTTTGTAGGGGCTACCCACCCCTGCCCTCAATCGGCTACCTACCACGTCTCACTCTCTTCGATTCTCGCTGCCACTCCAGTAGTCGCTCACGAGCCCCAGCGGCGCCCCCTCCCCCAACTACAACTTCTGTTCTACTGCTCCGATTTGTATCGGACAAACGCCATAACCCTTAGAATTTTATTCCTAATAAACTTACATAAATAAAATTTATTTTTTAAATTATTATTTATTATTTTTGTTAAACTATAATTTTTTGCATTTATTATAAAAATATGGGTGAAGAAGCTAAAAATTACTTCTTAATAAACTGGAAAAGAAGAAAAGTACTTTCTTTCTTCGTGCTCTACACATGTTCGATTTAATTCCTAATTTACAAACGCAAGAATCTGCACGCTCGAATTTTTTGACATTTTCATGTCTTTACTTTGGCTCACAAACTCGAAAAGCGTTCCAAAAAACAACGCCACAAAGCGTTACACAAGCGTTACCAATAAGCGTTACATGAAAATGTCTCACTGTCTTGCAGACTCGTATGCAAGCAATTTTATTTATCAAAAAAATCGAGCCTCAGGATGCTGAAAAACCAATTTAAATGTGAATGGCCCATAATCAGATATTTGTTTTTAATTTTTGTTTTAGGTTAAGCTTCACATTTTTTCAGTTGTTGTTGATGAAAGAAATATGAAAGATGCATCATTAATTTAGTATTCGGTGCCGGTTGTTATCCTATGACTTAACAATACCGACCAATTTCATAAATTATCCCTGACGATGATTATTTTTTTCAATGCACGTATTTTACAGCGTAATTGAAAGTAGAATCTCCTTTTATATAGAGAACTAATCGAGCAGATGCAAAAAAACAATCGACAAATCCAACAATAGGCGATTAAAAGCTCATTTGACGTTATGATTTGGCTACTACATCAAGTTATGGATCATGTAAATTTCGTAAAACGACAATCTATTAACTCCGAAGTTTATTCCGCGGTATGAAACAAATACGTCACTTTGCCACAACCCAAGATAAACTATTCGAAATCTATCATTACTCATTTTGAAATTACTATTTAAGTGTCATTTAGCAAATCAAAACTTGAAATGATGAAATTAACCAATTGAAATTTTACTATCAATAATTACGGTTTAAAATGATTTAAGCCCACTTTAATTGGAATGGCAAGGGGTAATTTCATTAATAATTACATGGTAGGTACTACATCAAATGTACTGTTTTTTTTTTTTTTTTTTTTTTTTTTAAAAAAAGATCGTTTTAGACTTTTAGCTTTCGACATAATTACACGTTAATATGATAACGACTTAAACGCTTTTTGTGCATGTTTCCCTGCCTATCTGTTAGACGTCAATCAATTTGCGAAAGACAAATGCTAAATACTGAATTGTGATGTGATTGTTCTGATCCTAATAGCCTTTCAAATACCCCAACGAGTTTTATTTATCAAATCATTTTATGGAATTTAAAATTAAACTTATATAAGGATAAGGAAAACCTCAGTGGGAGGCGTAAATATATATATATATATATATATATATATATATATATATATATATATATATATATATATATATATATATATATATATTATATACTAGCTGACCCGGCGAACTTCGTACCGCCTGATAAACATTAATAAAAAAGATAATAAAAAAAAGCTATAAGAAAAATATAGCTGTCAGAATACTTACCCGGGCATCCGTCCAACCATTACTGAGTCTTAAAGAGCTTTTCAATAATATGCATCACAAAGGGTTTTTATTACATTGACATTTGTACCCCGTACTCCAGTGTACCAAAATTTAAAACTTACTTTTATTAACTAGTCTTAAAGAGCTTTTCAATAATATGCATCACAAAGGGTTTTCATTACTTTGACATTTGTACCCTGTACCTCCGTGTACCAAAATCGGAACATAGTTTATGCGTCCAACCATTACTATAGTCATAAAGAGCTTTTAAGCGATATGCATCATTAATGGTTTTCATTACTTTGACATTTGTACCCCGTACCCCTGTTTACTAACTGAAACTTTCCCGGACATCCGTCCAACCATTACTATAGTCATAAAGAGCTTTTAAGCGATATGCATCATTAATGGTTTTCATTACTTTGACATTTGTACCCCGTACCCCTGTTTACTAACTGAAACTTTCCCGGACATCCGTCCAACCATTACTGCAGTCTTAAAGAGCTTTTCAATTATATGCATTACGAAGGGTTTTCATTACGTTGACATTGTTACCCTGTACCTCTGTGTACCAAAATCGGATCATAGTTTTACTAACTTAAAAACCACCCCAGGCATGTGTCCAACCATTCCCCCAAGTTTAATCGCAATCGGATGAACGGTTTTGGCAGGCAGACATTTGTACCCTGTACCTCTGTGTATGTGTACCAAAATCGGATCATAGTTTTACTAACTTGGAAACCACCCCAGGCATGGGTCCAAAGAGACTGACAATTTAATTATATTTTTATAGAGAATCCTGCAAATAGAGCTGGGAAACATTCATTTGAATCACAAATTGCTTTTTTACAATGTAAATCTTTGCTTTTTTTCCACAAAAGAGTTAAAATTAATAATAAAAAAAAATGAAAATAAAATAATCTACTCACGGTGATTTAAACCACTTGAAGTAATCAGCGCTCGTATTGATGAAGAAAGGATGAATTGTTGACACTTTGATGTTGTTTTTTGGTGTCATATTCAGCTCCACTAACAAGGTATCCATAAATTCTGCAACAAAAATATTTCTTATATATTCCTTCATTAAGAAGCTGAGCAAGTAAGAAATATAAATTAGACAATTTTTGATAAACATTTTGTCATGCTAGTTCAGGGTTTCAACAAGGTCTAATAAAGATAAGATGACTTAATAGTGTAGTGGTTGAACCAAAATAAACGTACTTGTGCAATACGCATAAAGAAAATCCAAATTTGTTAAGAAAAGTAGTTTTGTAAGAAAAACAATTTCTTTGGTTTTTTTACTATGTCACAAACCGAATTTTATATCCATCTTTAGTAGTTATACAGGGTCCGGCAGTGAAACCTGATGGTTTTAAAATGGAATAATTCAATGAATATACAAGATATATTTTTGTATTTATTATCATTTACAAAATAAAGAATGAAAGTTTAAGTTGTATAAAAAAATAAATCGAAAAATCATTATGAAGCGAAAATAACATCACTTAAATGATGAGCTCCATTTTCTCTGCACTGCCCAAGTCTGTAAGCAAAGTTAGTTATCACTCTTCCAATGTTTGGCGTGGGATCGCACTCATTTCCCGCTGAATATTCACTCGCAGTTCTGCCAAATTTCTAGGCTTATCAATGTCAAATTTTCTCTAAAGATAACCCCACAGATAAAAATCACATTGGAATAAATCTGGAAAACCTGCTGGCCATAGAATGTCATCTCGGAGTGAGATCACCCTAGCGGAAAATTATCTTCTTAGCTGGGCCATAGAAGCACGTGAAGTGTGCGCGGTCGCTCCATCCTGCTCCTAAGAGGGATCTGACGGCGACGTAACTCAGGGAGGAGGAAGTCAGTGATCATCGTCAGGTAACGCTCATTTATCCCCGTGTGATTTTGACATTTTCATGTTTGGGCTGTGCCACATAACTCGAAAAGCGTTACTAAAAAACGTTACTCGGTGTATCAAGGAGTTAGAAAGGTATAGGAGGTGTGCACAGTCTGCCTCCAGCTGTTAGGCCTCCCTCCACCGCACGTCATAGGGCCGAAAAAAGTCGAAAAGATGTATACGTGTGACAGGGAGTTAGGAAAGTTCAGGAGGTTGCCATCAACTCTCAGCCCTCTTGGCCTACCTCGCTTTAACCACCTCTATCACCGCGAAGCGAACCTGGGGACATTTTATGTCGGTAGTTTACGCAGAGCGAAAACATGAAAATGTCTCACTGTCTCGCGGACTCGTATGTGTTGTGTCTTTAGCCCACAACATAGTTTAGGGAAAAAATGTATTATTTAAAATAAAATAATGATATATATATTATATTGGATTGAGTGGGGGCGAGTCATATCGTTGATAGATTCAAAACCGCAGACTGCCCGTCTAGGCTTTAACTATATAATACGAGGATGCCTCCCCACCACGCACTTTATTAACATCTCGTATATATATATAAACATATGATTAAACAATGGAATTTAAACTCTATATACAACAGTATGCAAGAAGTATTTTTTTTATTTTTTTTATCTGTAGGGTTGCCTTAAGGGAAAAGTGTACATTGATAAGCCTAGAAATTTGGCAGAACTGCAAGTGAATATTCAGCGGGAAATGAGAGCGATTCCAAGACAAACCTTGGTAAGGGTGATGACTAACTTTGCTAACAGACTTGAGCAGTGCAGAGAAAAAGGAGCTCATCATTTAAATGATGATATCTTCATATTGATTTTTCGATTTATTTTTTTATACAACTTAAACGTCCATTCTTTATTTTGTTAATGATAATAAATAAAAATGATATCTTGTATATTCATTGAATTATTCCATTTTAAAAACCATCAGGTTTCACTGCATGTATGACAACTGTATGTGACTAAAAGCAGAACGAAAGTATATACTAATGTCCCATTATTGAAATCTGGATGTTATGTGCAGATCTACAGGAAGCGTTTGAATTAAATATGCATATTTTATTAATTCGAGTATGAACAACTAGATTGCTTATACTGAAAGGTTAAAGGTTAACGAAAAGACAGTTTGGTTTTTAGTTGGAATGATCTACATTTTCACTGGTCAAACTCTTTGTGATCATGGAAATATTAATTGAATAAATATTATGCTTGGGCAACTAAAAATTTAATTATTGCGAAGAAGCAGAAGACAGATAAATCCAAATATTAATTCCGAAAATGTACTAACAGATTGAGAAAAGTCTTAGCAGTCATACTTTGCTAAGTATTACACTTTGATACGTTTTAACATTTATAGCAAAAAAAAAAAAAAAAAAAAAAATCTTACTTGATAGTCCTGCTTTGGTAGAACAGTAAAGTGTTAGCCAAGGTAAGCTTGATTTTGCAGCAATTGATGATATACTTACAATATGGCCACTATTGCGTTTTTTCATGTCTGGTAAGAATGCTTTGGTCATCTGAAACACAATAAGAGTTGATGTTTTATGCAGAAAAGAATCAAAACATTTTTTTTTCAGGAAATGTAGTTTAAACGTATAACTGTAGCTCGCTACTGTTTCTCAACTGCATGGACATACTTAGATTTAACATATTGCAATGATATAAATGAATTCTAGAATCCTTTAAATTACGTCTTCGTATCTATATTTATCTGGAATCTAGAGCTCGAGTAGTAGAGCTATAAAAACCTTAGCATCCTTCACTGGAAGCAACGAAGCAACTCCAGGTACTTTTGAACTCCCCAAATATTTATGTCAGACTTGCCTAAACATCTAAAAACCTTATTTAATAAGCAGGGGCGGATCCAGGGGGGGGGGGCGAGAGGGGCGACCACCCAGGGCCCCGCGCCTTGGAGGGCCCCGCGCAATAGGAAATTAAAATAAAATACTTATACTTTACAGGAAAATGTATAGTTCATAGTGAAGATTGTCCGCGGGGCCCCGTGCCATCTACAAAACATGAAATATTAGAATTATAAAATTCAGTCGAATTTAGTTTACATGGAAGAGCCTAATACCTAACTAACTTTTCGCGGGGCCCCTCGCTATAAAACAGTAAAATAAATAAGTTATAAAATATAGACAAATTTTTTTTATGTTTAAGATAGCCCGCGGGGCCCCGCTCCATATACAATTAAGTGAGTTAACGTCCTAGTGTTTTCTCACCCTCCCCCTTTTCAAAATGATGACGATTTTGTTATTTATTCTGTGGGTTAAATCTTCATTATGTGCCCCACCTATATCTAAACGTCCAATTTAATTCGGTTTTTTTTTCAAACTGTTCCTTTTTACATTATAAAAACGATTTCGGTTGTAGCATCTCGATATATTCAATATTTTTAATTTTAGGGAAAAGTATGGAAGGTTATGGTAAGTTTAGGTTGAGTTTAGTACTTTTTGACCTGACCTAACAATAACCTTCTATCATTACCCTATAAAACGTGACATTTGGTGTATTTCTTTAAAAAACAAATAAATAAAACACTGAATTTATCGAGATACTACATAACCTAATCGTTTGCCAATGTACAGAGATATGTAAAAAAGACAAATCCTGTAAATTGGAATAGTAAAAAAAACTAAATACATATATCGGAAAGTACGAAATAATTGGGCCAATTAGTGCAGTTTTACCAATTGATGTCAAAGAGAAACTTCACCTCAGAGATGCATAAAAACGCTGTTTTGAGAGGTCATATTTACAAAATTTTATAAGCTGAGAATATGAATTCTGGAAGTAAATTTAAAGTAATCGAGTGTATGATCACAAATAACACAGCTTATCTTTTTATTTACAACGATAATTTAACTATAAAACCCAAAATATCATGAAGAAGAATAAATAGTTAAGTATAACAGAGCTTAATTATTACAATAAATGTTTCTTTTCGATTACGATTGCAAAGAAAATGATGATTAGTTGAAAACTATATAATTTGAGGGGTTTATGTTCAAATACTATGTTAGGTTAAAATCAGGAGCAGAATTGTAATTATTTCAAAAGTTTTGAATTATTTTGAGAGCAAAAACGTTTGACTGGCCCTAAGTGAAGGGAATTAGCCGAAAAATAGGATCAAGTTATAAGTGGTTTGTTATTAAGTTACTTTATTCTTTTTTTATCAGCAATAGCAATCCCCGCTCTATCCTAGGGGGCCCCGCCATATTGTCTCGCCCAGGGCCCCGCAAGATCTAGATCCGCCACTGTTAATAAGATTACTTTGCAAGAGAAACTAATTTTTCAAATTACACAATATATTTACAAGGTAATTGGCGATATATGTACAAAAATGAATAGGATGATTCTAAACCTTATTGGCTATAAAAAGCGTCATACAAAGTCATACAAACGGTCTATTCACAACCGTTTTCCCACAAGGTCAAAGTTTATGATTTTTTAAGATCGCATACCTTTGCTCATAAAAAACACTTATTGCTCCAAAAGTATAAAAAAAAAACAAAAAAACAAATTTTTGGTATCGTTATAAAGTTGAATTAATTTTTATACCCTCAAATTACATGACAATAAATGTATACACATTTATATTTTTAAGAAAAAAATTTTAAAAATCAATTTTTAGTGGTTCCATAACTTGGTAAAGAACCAATCTTAAACTTGTCGAACTTCAGGAAAAACTTCCTTATTTACTAACGTTTCGATCAATATTAATATTATTACCCATTCATAAGGCGGAATTTTTAGTAAACTTCGCTGAAAGTAAAAAAGAAACATGTTTTTTGCTGCTTTTGTTGACTTACAGGTGAGTAAATAATTAAACGCATATTTTTTTTTTAAAAAAAAGCAATATTGGTTTAGTATACTCATCTAAATGTCAACAATAACAACAATAATGTAATAACCCTGGCTGTTGATCGGGACTAAACCCCCCCCCCCCCCCCCCCCAAAAAAAAAAAAAAAATAAATAAATAAATAACAACAATAAACATGTTTTTTTTTACTTTCAGCGAAGTTTGTAAATAAGGAAGTTTTTCCGAAGTCCGAAAAGTTTAAGCTCGGTTCTTTACCAATTATGAAACCACAAAAAATTGATTTTTAAATTATTTTCTTAAAAATAAAATTTGTATACATTTTTTGTCATGTAATTTGAGGGTATGAAAATTAATATTATACTTTACTTGTAAGAAAGTTTGTCAGTTTTACTACGAAACCAAACATTTTGTTTTATCTTTTATAATTTTGGAGCAATAAGAGTTTTTATGAGAAAGGTATGGGATCTTAAAAATATAAAATTTGACCCTCTGGGAAAACGGTAGATAATTCCATGGTTTATAAGACGTTTTTTTGTAGCCATCGAAGTTTAGAATCACCCTATTTATTTTTGTACATATATCGCCAATCACCCTGTATATAATAATTTCATTTCAAAAATGTATTTAAGCAAATTGCTTTATTATGATGCTAATCAGTTAAATTAAAGTTATACCCAACTTTGATTAGTTTATGTGCTATTTATTATAAGGGACTGCAAACGATTAATCTGTACTAATCGCGTGACGACAATCAAGAAGAACCATTAGAGATTAATATTTGTATTTATTAAACTAGAGTTCTAAAGCTACTTTGCAATGTAATTATTAAGAAATAATCATTTAAAATAAATTGGATTAGAGTTAATTGCATGGTATAATAAGTAAAAAAAAATAATTCTTGGGAGATATTAATAACAACATTGTTAAACTGGTTATTAATATGTTCACTGCAGATGAAATTTATGTTACCAAGATGATTGATTAGCTATTAAACAGGGGAAATGGCATTATTAATCATATTAACCGAACCACTCTAACATGTCTGTCATTTCTCATATACTCTGCTCGGTCTTAAAATTTACAAATCGCTGCCAATTTACTGCAGACTACGGTCAATTTATTCGACGTTTCCCTTGTTCGTTATAATCAGAGATATCTGCAGTAAATAGTCGTGCAAAATAAGGGAAAATCTATGATTAACATACACGTTTATAAAACATCAGAAAAAAAATGAAACTTTTGTCTTTATAGATTGAAGATACGTGCACCATGCACCATTCCAATAGCAGGCCAATTAGACTAACTTATTATTAAAGTTTGAGGTCATCCGTAGATGACCGCGTCATGTAGGGTTTTGGTTTTGACGTTTCGCACCCAGTGTTGAGAGAACAGGGGAGTACATGTTGTCCTGGTGAAGTAACAACGGTAACTGGATGTTTCTTTCTTTAAGTCTAGTCCATGATCTGAGGATAGATCTAAACTCCAGACCTTGTCCAAACCACCAAGGGGCCGATTCAGTAACTTTGAAACCTCCCTTTTCATGTGATTACATATCAAACTGTTGTTATGAACATGCGCGCGCAACCTATCAACGTGAATCTGCAACATTGTTTGTTGCTACTATATAAGTAGACATTGATAGTGCACATTGATTGATAAGTGCTTGATATATAGCCCCCCGAAATAGCTGTTGATATAATTTGTCAGGTGTCAGGTTATGTGTTTATATTTCAAATGCCCAAAACAAAGTGACGCCATGATTGTTGTTTTTATTCACGTTTTCTGTTTTCTGACTGAAATAGCTACAAAATGGCCACTAAGAAGGACGCTCTCAATCCGTAGTTTGGCATTGGGCCACATTCAGCGCTGGCATTACTTAAAAAGCCTCGTGCAGACTGCCGACAGAGGACCGAGCCGAACATATGTCTCTGCGCATGCCCAGAGTGAGATGCGCAGGTGCACTTTAGAATGGGCATGCGCAGACACCGATGCTCGCCTCTTTTCCTCTGTTCGGTTCGGCAGTCTGGACGAGGCTTTACAGATTCACTACATTATATAACAACACTTGATAAATACGTAGGGTTGATATATAATGTCACAGTGGATATATGTCAAAAAAGTTACAGAATCGGCCACCAATTAACATTGTTATTTCATCAGGAAAACATGTGCTCCCCTGAATATGCTCCCAAAACTGGGAGCGAAACATCAGAACCCTTACCTTGCATTACACGGTCACCCCCTGAAGACCTAAAACTTCATATTGAGACCAACTTCGGACCCTTACGTAAAAAAATAAAAAATCAAATTAAATACGTATAACTCTAATCCGGAATATAGGATATAGATAGCAGAAAATTCTTCGAAAAAATTCGACGAAGTAAACTCAAATAAAACAAACGATAGATGAAACATTTCTGGAATTGTCTACTTGAGGTAGGGGATTTAATTTCAACTTGGCAGTGTTTTACAGACTGATTTTTATCTCTTTAATTGATAATGAACTGCGATTTTAACTCTTTGATTAAAAGTTTCATTAAATCTCTTTTGGTAAAACTGACTTACTCATTGTTTTGTAAATATTTTAACTGTGCTGGTAAATTTTAATTTCATTAATTCAATTATCTGTTGGTTTTGGTAAATTAACTCTTTTGCTTTTGAATTTTAATTAAAAAATACAGTTATTGTAAATTAAAATTAGGAATTTATCTAATCTCAACTGTGAGATTATATTATAACTATAACTATAACTATGATTATAATTATAACTTAATCTTTTGTAGTTAAAATACTGCTATCATTATGACTTTGAACTCTGTTCTCGGCATATTCAGTGGAATATGGCTGGCATTACATTCATATAATAATTATATTTATTAATGTTGTACAAAAATGATATTATAGTGATAATGAGAATTCTATATTTAACAGTGAAGGAAAAGTGTTAATATATTAGTTTATTAAATAAACATTACCATGTAATTAAGCAAGCCAATTTCAATATAGCTAACATTTGACCGTATCTAAATACTATGGCTACCCAAATATTAATTAAGAAACAGTAAATATACATTTTCATACTTAATTAAATATTTAAACTAATAGAGAAAATATCAATGCTAACATTATTTATTATTATGTTCAATGCAGCTAATGTTTAATTATCTATTATAATTGCAAAATTGCAACAAAATCAAATTTAAATATTAACATTTACAATTCTATCTGTAATCACCAAAAAATTATCATTATATCATTTTTTTTCCTAATATTATTGTCTTGACTCTAGAACTAACCGTGGGATAATTTTTGTTAATTTATTTATTAAGAATCCTAATAAAACAAAAACACCATAAAATAATAATGCAGATATAATTAATATTCGTACATTATCAGAGTTATTATTATCGAACACATTAAATGTTATTTGTGAGTCCGAAAATTAGTAAGAGGTCAATTTTGAATAGTAATATAAATTTTTTTTATTAATTAATAATTATAATCATTAAGGCAATAAAGTTCATGACAATATATACTATATATAATGGTTATATTATATGTGACCTATTGATCATTATTATCATGGTTATAAATGATTTGGTACACTTTTAGATTTGTAACCCCCCCCCCCCCCCCCTCTTTAGGTGTTATCAAACTAAGAGGCGACATGTGGGAATACTTTAGTTTGGTACTCCCCGTTTATTTAAATTTAAACATATGATTAAATCTAATTTTATTAAAAAACAAATTTACAATCTTAATATGGGATTGTTCAAAAGCAGTAGGGGTATAAGTGTGGGGTTAAGAAAGAGGAAAGATATAAAAGAATAAAGAAGGGGTACAAACCAACCTATAAATGGCGTTTAGGTGCCTCTTTTAGTGTGGTACCCCTAAGAAAAAGAATTATTCCAGTAGGGGAATAACAAACTAAAAGGGGCGTATATAAGAGCAATTTATGTTATTACATATGCCATACTAGCTGGATACCCGTGCTTCGCTACGTAGTGTTATTTTAATTCAATAAGTTTATAAACTACCATCAGGAAACAACTAAATTACTTTACTACGCGAGAATATCTAGATTCCATCCCTCCCACCTATTGCTATACCCCTCCTCTTTGATAAGATAAGTTGCAAATATCCCAAATTCCCCTTTTGGCTTGTAGAATATATAAGAGAGAAGAAAAATGAATTGAGGAGAGAATGAAAAAAAATTGAGGTGAATGAGTCTGACTCATTCACCTCAATAGACATTATGTGTAATCTCAATTTTTTTTAAATTATACCGTTTTTTCATTTCCAGTATTTTTATATTTCTTGATAAATATGTTAAATTATTTTATATTTTATAAAAGCTGTAATTACGTGCTCTACAATGAGGCTGTCAATTTTTGAGTTTATTAAATTTTTACACCTTATTTGATCACTGATGAAGCTCAGGCTCCCTGAGCGAAAGCTCTGACAATAAAAACGTAAACTACACCTACCGGACTTTTATTCCAACAAATCTCCTTCTCTCTCTCTTGTAAATTATTATTTATAATTAATTTAATTTTCCATCCTTTTTTTATAACAAACGTAGAACGGATTGATAATTTTTTTTACATGAATATAAGGGTGCTCTTTTACTTTGTTACCCACAATAACAGAAAAGAAAGTGGTGGGTAACAAGGTAAAAGAGGCACCCCCACACGCACCCCCATACACCTCTTTTAACAAAGTAAAAGGGCATCCCCATATACCTTGTTTACGCCAGTTTAACGTTCTAGAAGGAATATTGTTTATAAGGTTTTGTTTTGATTTTGATAAGGTCGATAGGGCACTGAGGTAACGTCTCATCGGCCATCTCTCTTTAGTTGGTCTCTAGACGTTGTGTCCGGAGGTCAGACTGCCGCTTTTCATAAAGTATTACATTCACGTACGTACCTTGTATAACGTATGTTCATAGTTCGGAGAAGTTCTTTTCTTTTCTACAGTTGTTAGTTGTGTTACGAATAGTGCCTAAATTCCGGGATACGCAGGAGAAGAAGACATCGGGGGCCCCCACCTTCATCCACCTCAACCTGCGACCGCCGTTCTCCATACGCGTCTTCCATCAAGTAAGCCATTTTGTCTTATTCTTTTAATTTGGTTTATACTCCTCATTTGTACGCGTGTAGTGGAGCGTACAAAGCCTATGGTCCAATTGGGCCCGATAGTTAAGTACAGTCCAATTCGTGTTAGTGTTAGTGGTTTCAATCCGTCGTGGTTAAAAAATGTGGTTTGGTATTGGAGGGATATTTTGTTTCTCTATGAGGTAAATTTCTGTGGGATAAAAACTTTTCTACCTTTGCTAATCCGACTTATGACGATCTCCAACGTTATTTGAGCGTACATGCTAATGCTGTCAGTGCCCTGAAGGCACTAGACTTACCTGACTTTTTTCAGCTGTCTCTTTACAATCTTGATTTGATTTCTAGACGGCAGTTCGAGAGTAAACAAACAGATAATCAAATTCCTACCTACAAGGAGCTCATTGATTTTGTTACAAATCAGAGTCGAACTTTTGAGCTATCTGCACATGAACCCAAGCCTACCGCAATCAGGTCAGAAAAGCCTACTTATTCAAAGCGAAGTGCTTTGTTGGCTAACACTTCATCAAATAGTCATAGTTTTCAGGTTTCTAAAAATTTACCCAAAGACTGTCCTCTTTGTAAAAATAAGATGCACAGTTTTTCTAACTGTGCTGAATTTTCTAAATACGACTTGAATCGTCGTTATCAAGTCCTTCGTCAACATAGACGTTGTTTTAACTGTTTTGGTTTGCACAACCGCTCTGATTGTTCTTCTACAGGTGCTTGTAGGATATGTAAAAGTAAAAAGCACCACACCATGCTTCATAGGGATACTTCGGCTGCTCCGGAGTCTCCACCTGCTAAGGCAGGTACTGAAGGGTGCACTCAGGGTCCACAGGTACTCTCAGACAGTTCACCTGATGGTTCTCCTCAATCATGCTGTATAGCTTGTCATGTTCCACGTACACCAAGTGTACAAACCGTTCTTTTAGCAACGGTGCAACTACTTTTAAGTGATTCTTTGGGTACTCAGGTTCTTGTACGTGCAGTTGTCGATCCGGGTTCCCAAGTATCTGCTATTTCAGCTACTTTAGTTCAGCGTTTAGGCTTGAAGAAAGCGAGGTGCCCAATTCAAGTCTCAGGTATTTCTAATTTTCGAACTAAGGTGCATGGTACTGTTAATTGTATTCTTACGTCCCGTTATCAGAAAGATAAAAGTTTCTGTTCTCAGGCAATCGTGCTAAGTCAGATAGCCGATGACCTGCCCTCTACAAATATTTCCGACGCTGTTTATCAGCGGTTTTGTTCTCTTCCACTGGCCGATGAGGATTTTCATAAACGTGGAAAGGTTGAATTTCTTATTGGTGCAGACATTTATCCTCAGATACTTAAAGATGGAGCTCGTACGATGATTAAAGGTTCTCCCACCGCGGTAGAAACCATTTTTGGTTGGATTATTCTCGGACCCGTCCAGACTGATATTGTTAGTGATCAGTCCGCTGTATCATTAGTTACATCTGTCACTTCACTAGAAGACATGGTTCAAAGATTTTGGGAGACAGAGGAAGTAGTTAGGCCCCCTCTCTCTGATCCTGAAGATGTTTTGTGTGAGTCACATTTTGTTCGAACTCATAGTAGGGATGCTCAAGGCAGATACGTTGTCTCCTTGCCCTTTAAACCTGACTCCCTTCCGATAGGTAATAATCGAGAGGTTGTTATGAAAAGATATTTAAATTTAGAGCGTAGGTTATCTAAAAATCCGGAGATAGAGTCAGCTTACACTAATTTTCTTAGAGAATATCTATTACTGGGTCACATGTCACCTGCTAAGTCACCATCAACTTATGTTATCCCACATCATGCTGTAGTTACATCAAAGTTGAGAGTTGTATTTCATGCTTCGTTTCCTGATGATTGTGAATCTCTCTTAATGATCGTTTAATGGCTGGACCTAAGTTGCAGTTAGACCTCCCCTCTATTTTAATTCAGTTTCATTTTCATAGCATAGCGTTGTGTGCTGATGTTAAAATGATGTTTCGACAGTTTTGGATAAGTCAAGATCACCGTCCATTTACCCATATATTTTGGAGACCTACTCCAGACTCACCTGAGTTAGAGTATGAGTTAAATACTGTGACATATGGCCTTAACCCCTCTGCTTATCAGTCTCAACGATGCATTAAGCAGTTGGTGCTTGATGAAGGGTTAAATTTTTCATTGGCTTCTAGAGTCCTCACTCGATGCATGTATGTTGATGATATAGTTGCAGGTGTGGATTCTATTGAAGAGGCCTTACAGCTGAGGAAGGAACTGGTGGACTTGTTTGCGTTGACTGGTTTAGAGTTACGTAAGTGGGCAAGTAATGAGCCTAGATTACTTGCAGATATTCCTGAAGATCACCGAGAAAGTCCTCTAGCTTTCTCTCCTGATGATAATACAATTAAGATTTTGGGTTTAATGTGGGACCCAATCTCAGATTGCTTTCAATATAAAGTCAAACCTTTTGAAGGTCAGGTGACTAAAGCAGCAGTCCTATCATACACTGCTCTGGTATATTTTATTCCCTAGGGCTGCTGGCACCGGTAGTGTTTTGGGCGAAGCATTTTCTGTAGATGCTTTGGACTCATAAGTTAGATTGGGATTGTGAGTTACCTTCCCATCTTAAAGATTCTTGGTACCAGTCTGTACAACGGTTTCCTATATTAGAGAATATCAAAATTCCTCGTCAAGTTTCGCTGCGATCCAACACTAAATACCTTGTTGGCTTTAGTGATGCTTCGGAGAAAGGTTTTGCGGCTGCTGTTTACCTTCGTACTGAGGAGGGTAGTGAGGTTCATTGTTCGTTGATACAGGCTAAGTGTAGAGTAGCTCAACTTAAGACAGTGAGCATTCCACGGTTAGAGCTTTGCGGTGCGCTAATTTTGTCAAATCTCGTTAATTCTGTTAGAAGTTCTTTTCCTGATGAGTTTAAGGATGTCTTTCTTTTTACAGATTCTCAGATTGCCCTCTCATGGATTCGCACTCCCCCTTATAAATTGAAAACTTATGTTGCGAATAGGGTCTCTGATATTTCTCAGAACACTTCGGAGTTTTCCTGGTATCACGTTTCTTCAAAAGAAAACCCCGTAGATATCGCTTCGAGAGGGTGTGACCCCAACCAATTGATGGATGGTCGTTTGTGGTGGCGTGGACCACCTTTTATCCACGAACCTATTTCATCGTGGTCTCTACAGCCATTGGCTGAAACTTGTGTAACCGAGCTTCCTGAGATGAAGGATCAAGCTCTCACGACTCTTGTGACTATTAGTACCTGCACTAATGATTTGTATGAGGTTATTAAGCGTTTCTCGACTTTTAGTAAAATGCAAAGAGTCTTTGTCTATATAATTAGGTTTGTAAACCGCTGTCGCGCTAGAGGATCGGTTCACAAGGTAACAAAGTTAACATCTAAAGACCTGTCGGATGCAGTTAGCCTTTGTGTAAGAGTTACTCAACAGATCTGCTTCCCTGATGTGTTGAAAGAGCTTCGTTCTAGTAAAGCTTTGAGGTCTACCTTGAGTTTGTTGTCACCCTTTTTGGACGAAGAAAGTCTCCTCAGGGTGGGCGGCAGACTTAAGAATTCTGAGTTAAATGCTTCCAGAAAGCATCCTTTACTTCTACCCAAAGTTTGCCATCTTTCTAATCTTGTCTGCGATCATTTTCATGTGATGTCTTTACACTCAGGTCCTCGCGTTGTCCAAGCCTTAATTCAGAGAAGGTTTTGGGTAATTTCTCTTCGAGGTCTACTTCGAAAGCGAATAAAATCATGCCTTCGCTGTTTCAAATTTACCAATCGTCCTTCCCAACCCTTGATGGCCGACTTACCGGCTAGTCGTGTGAGAGTTGGACGAGCCTTTAGTCAAGTAGGAACAGACTTTGCCGGGCCGTTCTCTATTAAGGAGAGTACGCGTCGATCATCTTCCATTTGTAAATCATACTTGTGTGTGTTTGTCTGTATGGCCACCAAAGCGATTCACCTAGAAGCCGTCTCAGGTCTATCTACCAAAGCCTTTCTGGATGCTTTCGACCGTTTTGTATCTCGTAGAGGCCTTCCCAGCGATGTTTACTCAGACAATGGGAGAAATTATGTTGGAGCAAATAGAGCTCTCAAGGAAGTTCACCAACTTCTTCAAAGGGAGAATAGGAATATCAACAATCATTTTGTGTCTAAGGAGGTTCTGTGGCACTACAATCCGGCGTTTGCTCCAAATTTTGGTGGATTATGGGAGTCCGTTGTGAAATCTTGTAAATGTCTGTTGTATCGTCTGGTGGGAGACGTTCCTCTTACGTTTGAGGAACTGTCTACTTTGTTTGCCAAAATCGAAGCCGTCCTGAATAGTCGACCTCTTTGTGCAGTTTCCAGTGTTCCTCATGATGGTCCTGACTATCTCTCTCCTGGACATTTTCTCATCGGTACAGCACTCATCGCCTCCCCGGAGGCTCCTATAGCCGAAGAGGTTTCCCCAACTACTCGATGGACTCGTTTACGTCAGATTTACCAATCTTATTGGCGCCGTTGGTCTAGTGAATACCTGCATACGATCATGCAGCGTAACAAATGGACTCGAGCAACTCCTAATATCCAGCTTGATGATGTGGTATTCATTCAAGGTGTTACGACGACGCCTCTTTCTTGGCCTGTTGGGCGTGTAACTGATGTGCATCCTGGATCAGATGGTACTGTTAGGGTAGTTACGGTTCGTACAACTGGAGGTTCGTACGTACGTCCGGTCAACAAACTAATTGTTCTTCCTTTACCCCAGTAATCTGCAGTGATGCTTTTGGAAGGTAGTTTTTATTTTGTTGGAAGTTTTTTTTTTTTTTTCTTTGTTGGAAGCATACATTTTCTTTGTTTAAATTTAGGTGGGCGGTATGTTTACGCCAGTTTAACGTTCTAGAAGGAATATTGTTTATAAGGTTTTGTTTTGATTTTGATAAGGTCGATAGGGCACTGAGGTAACGTCTCATCGGCCATCTCTCTTTAGTTGGTCTCTAGACGTTGTGTCCGGAGGTCAGACTGCCGCTTTTCATAAAGTATTACATTCACGTACGTACCTTGTATAACGTATGTTCATAGTTCGGAGAAGTTCTTTTCTTTTCTACAGTCGTTAGTCGTGTTACGAATAGTGCCTAAATTCCGGGATACGCAGGAGAAGAAGACATCGGGGGCCCCCACCTTCATCCACCTCAACCTGCGTACCGCCGTTCTCCATACGCGTCTTCCATCAAGTAAGCCATTTTGTCTTATTCTTTTAATTTGGTTTATACTCCTCATTTGTACGCGTGTAGTGGCGCGTGCAACCTCTTTTAACAAAGTAAAAGAGGCACCCCCGTAAACCTCTTTTAACAAAGTAAAAGAGGCTCCCGATACACCTCTATAATTAAGTAAAAGAGGCACCCCATACATCTCTTTTAACAAAATAAAAGAGGCACCCCCATACACCTCTTTTACTTGGTTACCCACCAATATTGATATCCAAAAAATGTTGAAAAGTAGGATGGGTAACAAAGTTAATTACAATTAGAAAAATAAACCTTTTCTCCAATGGGCTTTGGGACAAAGGAATATCACACTTTTATAATGTCAAAATATAAAAGGTAGGTAACAAAATAAATGAGTGCCAGTTCAAGGATCAATTGAACTGGTCCTCTTTCCTATATGATTAAAGTGAAAGGGAGAGACCAGAGACTCCTTGCAGACCAAATTCGACATTGAACAACACCTTAAAGGGGGGCATATTTCATTTAGTGAGTTGGCATAGACAGTTGTGACATTTTGTTTATCTTAGTATAATGTATTCGTTTTGGTTAACAAATACTTTCCTTGTTTCTCTTCACCAAACGTAGAGTTTTTTTTTTAAAAAGTTATTTTTTTCAATTTTTTGTTGCTTTGATTTTCCAACTCGAGATAGGAAAGGGTTTGTTTACTAAAAACAGTGATCTCCGACAAAAATGTTTTCAGAGCTGTTCATTTTTACAAGCTTTTATTTAACTTGCATTATTTGTATGTATGTATGTATGTTTGTATGTATTATGTTTGTATGTATGTTCGAGTCAAATCTTGCAAGTGAATTTTAAAGTAGTTATCCTCAACCTATTGAATTGAAATTTTTGCATACGTGTTTAGTTTGGATGACAATGCATGGTTAGCTAAGTGACGTCATTCTAAATCCAATATGGCGGACTTGCTATTTTTTAAACATGCCCATGATATGGGTATTAAATGAAAGGGTTTGCTGAGAAGAATACGAAGAAGAGAAAAATAAAATGCCTTCACTCTAAATCCAATATGGCGGATGGCCCAAGATAAAAGCTTGTTCTTAAAAATGTTGTTTCTTTTACAAAAACATTGCTCTATTGTTAACTAAAAACTATTTTTGTTTCGTCCGTTTGGTGGGAACCCGGCATTATATCGTGCTCTACTATGTGTAAACTTGATTTATTTCATGGAATTATTGAATTCGAAGACATAAAAAAATTATCGTTCTTCAGAACGATCATATAGCCTGCGTTACATTCGGTAAGCTCGGAAGCAAAAGCAGAAAAAAATTAATAAATTAGACTATAGTGGGTGTTGCAAAAGCAAAACACAATTAAATTAGGCGAAGAAGCGATTTCCCACAACAATTAGGAGGCTATTAATAAAGTGGATGTCCTACATTTTAGAAATAATTATGAATATATTTAATTTAAATCCAATTATAATTATTATTTACTACGGGAAACAGACAGTGAAAAATACACTCCCGCGCCGGGATTTGAACCACGGGTCTCCTATATTTCACTGTCTGTTTCCCGTAGTAAATAATAATTATAATTTCATTTAAATTAAAATTTAAACTTTCCGTAGTATGAAAACTACCAAAAATTGAATTTCGAATTGATTGTACAAGGTACAGGTACTAATTGAGTACTTTATAATTATAAGCGTTAATTCTTGGTTTAGTTCTAATGTCATAAATATTGACTGTCTAAATGTATATGAATATTGAAAGCTTGGATTCGGGACTAGTTATCGATTACGGCAGTTAAAAATCATTCTCCTGCGTAGCTTAGTTGGCCAGAGCATCTGTACTGGAAATACAGGAGACCCGTGGTTCAAATCCCGGCGAGGGAGTGTATTTTTCACTGTCTGTTTCCCGTAGTAAATAATAAGTATAATTTGATTTAAATTAAAATTTAAACTTTCCGTAGTATGAAAACTACCAAAAACTTAAAATTGAATTTCGAATATATTTAATCAAATGCAGTGGCGCACCCACAAGGGGGGGGGGGGGGGTGGAATTGAGGTTGAAGGGACAGAATCCCCCCCCCCCAAAGGCTTCAAGAAAATATACACTCTTAAGAAAATACTATTTTTTCATTATGAACTACACATCCCCCCCCCCCCGGGTCACAAATTTGTCCAGTCCCACCCCAGAAAAAAATCTTAGGTGTGCCGCTGATCTTCAGTTAGCTAGAGCCACAAAGAGAGAATACACACCCCTTAATACAGTTTAAGGGTGAAGGTTTATGCGGCCAGTTGAATGAACAATTAATAAAAAAAAAGCAGGTAGTAGTAGTAGTAGCAAGGGGCGGGGAAGCCTAGCCTAGCAAACAGACCATCTTTGGATCCTTGTTGCCAACCCCAGGCGTTCCCACACCCATCAAACCACCACAACCTCACTTTCGAACCTTCTTGTTTGGATTATGAAGGAGAGGATGTCTTGCCACTTCAGCGTTCATCATAAGAAGTTCCTCTACCCCAAGTTCTCCCTTCCCTAAGATATGAAAACGCAATCTTCCATATCCTTCACAAACTCCCAGGTAATGGTAAGCTGTTTCCTCTTCCTCTTCACATACTGGACATATTGGGTCCTCTTCTACCTTTAGTAATGCCAGATGTCTACTGAGCCTGCAGTGTCCAGTTAGCACTCCAACCAGATTTCTCAGGTTGGTCCTGCTCAGTCCTAACAGTCATCTGGTTTTCCTTTTGTTTATTTTCGACAGCAACATCTTAGACTGCCTGCATCCCTCTGTGCTTAACCATTCCTTTTCTGCTTCATCCAATACCCTCTTCTTAATGGCTGATTTGACCTGACCTTTCGACCAGTCAACCTCAGGTTCCGGTCCAAAGAAAGGCATAGAGGCTCCTATTTTTGCTACCTCGTCTGTTTTCTCGTCCCCTGGGATCCCTTGGTGTCCCGAGACCCAGAGCAGTGTTACCTCCATACTCTCTGCCAGCAGCTCTAGTATCTCCCGACACTCTTTACCAGTACAGAGGTTGCCTCCTATATATCCGTTACAGGCGCTCTTACCAACTGAGCTATACTGGAGAATGATTTTTTTTTCTGTCGTTACCGATACAAAGTCCCGAATCCAAGCTTTCAATCTTTTCTACAAATCTAGCAAGCCAAATATTCACGGCTACAGAACTAGACCGAGAATTAACGCTTATAATTATAAAGTACTCAATTAGTACCAGTACCTAGTACAATCAATTAGAAATTCAAATTTTTAAGTTTTAGGTAGTATTCATACTATAGAAAGATTAAATTTTACTTTAAATCAAATTATAATTATCATTAACTATGGAAGACATGCAGAGAAAAATAGACCCCAGCACCGAGACTATAATTTGATTTAAAATAAAATTTAATCTTTCCGTAGTATGAATACTACCTAAAAATTTGAATTTCCATATCTTAAGTGGAGGGATGTCTATCAGACCTTCTAAGGCTGCTGCAGGTGTCGTCCTCATTGCTTCTACAAGCCAACCTCTGAATCTTGTTTAGACTCTTAGCCGAACTAGCTACTCTTATTCTTGGCCACCTATCCAAGGCCCCATATTGGACCCTAGGTCTGATCGCCTCTGTATATAACCATTTGAGGGAGACCTTGGGAAATATATAATCCCAAGTGTTCCCCACAGCTCGTCTGTTGCCAAAACATTATTATGGCCTTTCCTATTTCCTTTTCTATGTGTAGTTTCCAAGTCAGTTTTGGATCAAAGGTAATACCTAGGTATTTAACCTCTTTAGCCAAACTGAGCTCCTGGCCGAAAATATTGGGAGCCTTGAAACCCACAATTTTCCTCTTTTTGATGAAGACCATCAGCTCTGTCTTCGATGGGTTGACTGAGAGCCCTACGTCTTTACACCATCCTTCAATAATTCTACAAGCGAATTGCATTCTTTCACAGCAGGTGTCTAGGAACTTGCCTCTTCCCAAGACTAGTCCGTCATCTGCATATGCCTGAACATAAAGGTCTTCCTCTGTCAGCCTTTTCAGAAGTCCATCCATCACTAGACACCACAGGTGTGATGAAACACAGCTGCCCTTAGGGCAGCCTCCCGTGATCCTGATTGTGACCTTAGTGTCATTTAGTGATGATTTTACTTTCCTCCCTTTCAAGGAAGACAATATCCATTCAATGATGGCTCGAGGAGTGTTCCTCATCTGAAGTTCCTCTTCAATATTCCTCATTTTTGCTTTATCGAAGCCTCCTTCCACATCAAAGAAGAGAGCCACGCAATAATCTCCTTTTTGCATCGCCTTTTCTATCCTAGATGTCGCCGCATGAAGAGCTGTTTCTGTAGACTTCCCTTTCAGGTATTCATGCTGATTAGCATGCAGCGGTTTGCTAGGTAGAATTTCCTCCATTAGATATCTATCTATTATCCTTTCCAAAATCTTTAGCATAAAGGACGTGAGACTAATAGGTCGGAAGGATTTGGCCTGTGTATAGTCTGCCTTCCCTGGTTTAGGGATGAAGACTACCCTAGCTGCCTTCCATACCTCCGGCACCACGTCCAAGGCGACGCTGCCTCCAAATAGTACCTTAATTCTGGATACCAGGTGGTCCATTCCCTTTTGTAGTAGTGCTGGAAAAATTCCGTCTGGTCCAGCCGCCTTAAAAGGTTCAAATTTATGGACGGCCCATTTGATTGACTCTTCTGTTATCAGGCAGGTTGCCAGGTCCCCAGTCTGTCTCCTCCACTGGGTCCCCGTGATTGGCTTCATCATTGCCTATTACTTCCCCTGGGAAGTGAATGTGTAGGAGGTGTTCCAGGGTTTCCTCTACACTTAGAGTCTAGGTGCCGTCCTGTCTCTTGATCGAGCCAAGGGCTCCACCATTTACCTCACTTCTTAAGATTTTTACCAGTCTGCTTGCTTCCGGTAAGGACTCGATTCCTTTACAGAAGTCTCTCCAGCTGGTTCTCTTGCATCTCCTTATTTCTTTCTTGAAGTTCCTCCTAGCCTCCCTGAAGCTGTCCCACAGTTCTCCTTGCTCCTTGTTTCTGAGGGCCTCATTGTAGGCCATAGGCCTTCCTTGCTACTTTCCGGAGAACGTCCAGTCCTCTGTTCCACCACGTCACTTCCTTGTAGGGTTTAGACTTGAGAGGACACGCTTCTTTGAAGGCTTCCATTATTTCTGAGCCCAGGTTCTCTGCCTCTTTTCCCAGAGCTCCCGGGTCAGTTATTTCCTCTTGAGCCACTTCTGTAGAGTTCTCAAGTCCCTTATCAAAGGTTTCCCAGTTTTTCTTCCTAGGATGTCTGATGATTCCTCTATTTGTTCAGCCTGAATGCATATACTGATCATGTGGGGATCAGGATGTCCGATGACACATGCCAGTCGCAGATCTTCCTCGATGCCAACGTGACATCTATTACCTGAGTACGGACTCTATTTATGAAAGATGGTTCTTCCCCTATTTATTACCTCTAGGTCTATGGATCCAAGACATTCCAGCAATGCATCTTCTCTGTTATGCAGTCTGTGCTGCCCCAAGCATGGTAATGTGCATTCGCATCACATAGTGGTATATCCTTCTCCTTTGAGAATCTGACAATGTTTATCAATTCTTGTGGGGGGAAGGTCTATCCTATCATAGGGTAAGTATAAACTTGCCATAATTACCTTACTGTATTTACCTTTTACGTTATATTCTAGGATGACTGCAGTCGCATCACGGGCCCTAGCTGAGGCAATGGGGGTGATCACCAGGTCCTCTGTAGCCGCGATGCATGTCCTAGGGCTTACCTCTTCTGGTCCTTCCTTCCCTCCTACTACAAGCCGCAGACAAGGTCTCCTCATTTCTCTCACCACTCCTCTAAAAATATAAGGTTCCTGAATTAACACACTTATTGAATTATTTCCAGTCAAGGTTTTTTGTAGTTCACCTACCGCGTCTTGACTATGTTGTAGATTAATGTGCTTTACCTTTAACGTTTTACTTTTGGTTTCGAGAGTGGCTTCCACCTTCTTTGGGTGGTCTGCCACTGGCGTACCTCTACTTTCTGCCTCAGAGGTGGAAGTTTGCCTCGCTGAGGCCGGTACTCCTCGGGCCCGATGCACCGACACCGAGATCAGGCCCAAGAAGACCCACCATCTAACTTGGTCGAGGGCCTTGACAGAGGATCTTGGAATCCACATCACGATGTCCCAGTTTCCTGGCCCTCCAGAGATGTGGTCCAAATTCCATTCCGTGGCCCCCTGGAAGACTGTTCCTTGAATGCATCTCTAACCTGATCTACTCAGGATCAGGTTTTTCTTCCTTCCTTATACTTGTCCCTATTTTGGTTGGCCATGGAGCCTCCCTCTGATAGATAAACGTGGTGTCATCTATGTTGGGGGCTTCTAATTTTGAAAGGTCCAGTCCCTTGATACCTCGTCTACGGCAGTAATAAGGAACCATCCTGGTTCCAAAATGCCAGACTTCCAGAACCTTAGGATGATACCTGACCTCTTCTCCCGATCTCCCATGCTCTCCAGGGAGAACCTCTTTAGGTTTTTCCTCAAGACGTCAGCCTCCTGTGGTGTAACAATTCCTCTAGCTCTACTTGACGTCACCACAAGCTGCATGTCTTTTCCTCCTCCCCTGAATGCGTCTCTGCAGGACCCTGGTATAGGTCCCTTCGCACCATAGGATGAGGTACAAGCCACCTTGTTGTTTTCCGACCTCTTAAGGGGTGATACACCCGTGTCCTTGACCCTTTTGGGGGTAAAGTCTCCTGAAGAGGGAGTCCCCAACACTCCCCTCTGTCTTTTGTGACCTGCGGGAGGTGTAGTCTGCCTTCCGCCTTCCCTGACCGATCTGGGAGCTGTCAGGATAAAATTATTTTCTTCTCCTCCCTTCTTCTCTCCATCTCGCCCTTTCTGGCGCCTGGACCTTTCGTTGTCTTCCTTAGGGGAGGGGGAGGTGCTCTCTCACCATACCGGGCTTGCTTGGCCTCCTCAAGAGTTGGGAAGTCTTCCCTCTTGGGCTTCCCACTGCTCTTAGGAGGCTTCGCATCGGGGGCTGGAACTTGAGACTTAAGGCCCCCTTCCGAGGACCCTTCCTGTCTGCTCCTTGGTCTATCTTCTTATGCCCTTCTCTGAATCCTCTCCCTTTGCCTCTGCTTGTTCGCCTTATTCTTTCTTCGCCCCTCTTTTCTATCTCTCATTCAGCCGAGTCTGACATGGTGTGGACCTCCTCCATGCTGACTGGAGACACAGTACGGCATTCCTTGTCTAGGGATTTGGAGGTCTCTACTTGGTCCTCTTTCTCCCCTTGTAAAATGTCCTCTATTTCACTCTCACTTATAACCTTCTCTTTTAGGGTTGGGCTCCCTGAATCCTTCTGAAACATAGACACATATCTATTTTCTCCTTCTGCTGACTCTGCTGAAAAAAGCAGGTGCTTAACTAATTGCATATCTAGAAACAATTTAGGACGCGGCAAATTTCAGAGTTGATGGATTTGTTTTCAATATTAAGCTATTTGAAAGAGTAAAATAGAAAGAAGTAAAAGTATATTGATTTCATTATTGAAATCAATTAGAAAAAAATATAAATATTCTGTTGCAAAATATATTAGTTTCAAATTTATAAGAAAGGAAAACACAGTGCTTTCTCCACCGACGATCAGCAAGACGAACATTTTGTATTTAGAAACTGATAATCACCCAATATAGTTTAGAGCCTCATATATTTTATTGTTATAGTATAAAATGTATCTTAAAATTTAAGAAATGTTGTTTTGAATGTAGGTATTCTATGTGCATGATGTACACACGATACCTAAAGGCCCCTATACACGATCAAACATTTTTTTGTTATAGTATAAAATGTATCTTAAAATTTAGGACATTGTTTTGAATGTAGGTATTCTATGTGCATGATGTACACACGATACCTAAAGGCCGCCATAAACGATCAAACATTTTGCACAAACCTGATGTCGGGCAAATTTAGGCCATACACGTCAAACATCATGTTTGCGCAAACATTTTGACCGTGTTTGGGGCCTTAACGTTGGAATAACAACAAACTATGTAAATTATCTCGAATTTAACTGACAGTTTTATGATAAATTATTATTTATTTTATTTTGAAGAGTTTTTAAAAAAATAAAATTTGCAATACTTCCAGAGACTAAAGTATACAGAACGCAGATATTATCAATGAATAATTATTATTTATTAATAAAACGATTAAATCTGGATTTTATTATCTTAGCCAAAAGTAGAAGTTATATATTAAAATAAACTTGCCAGACAGTATAATTTGTTATAGTTTATATTAATTAAGTAAAGACTAAAAATATGAATAATACAAGATGTTGCAGTAACGAATTCTACAAATTTATTATTGAATATAAATGTTTACATTAAAGAAAACATGGTAAGAAACTTAAAATGGGGTTAAAAATAACTAAAATAAATAAAGAATAAAAATGAACTGTATTTTGTTGAAAAAAATAATTGATTATAAGGAAGCTAAAACAATTTTTAAAAAGAGGAATTTAGACATCTTGGTATATTCATTATACACTTCAGTAAAACCTCTCTTAACCGGAATCCTTTTAATAGAAATACCGTTTAACCGGAACGACCGCAGACCGGTAACAAAAAAATTATTAAAGGATAAGATAACGTATATTTGAAATTATATAACAATACTTTTTAGAAACCGAGTTGCGCTATACAAATAGAGAGAAAGAGAGAACGTTTGGCCCACTGTAGATAATAGTTGTTAAAATGTGTATACATAAATGCATGCACATAATACAGTAGCGGTGGTAAGGTGTTGGGGGCCCCCTGCAAACTTTTAGTGGGGGCCTCTCTACGTCTCATACCATGTTTTTCTATAATTAATGCTCTACACTTTATAGATGAATATGAACAGTGTTGATATGTATTATTTATTACGAAAAAAATACACGATATCATATATTGATTATTTATTTTATGAACAAAAAATTAAAACTCCCACATTTTGTTACCATAAATAATTTTTTTTTATAATGTCATCAATAATAGGAAGTATTTAGAACTAAAAATTTAACCATCTAAACAATTTTTAATAGGATTTTTAAAGATGATTTCTTTTACTCAAAACAATATTTATATATACACTCGTACAAAGAAGAATAAATAATAATAACATATTAACATTAATCAGATGATAAAAAATGAAGATTATTGAATGTTATGCTCTGCATCGTCAATTATAAATATCCTTTATTCTATAATCTAGAATTAAATAGATAATAATTTCGTCTTAATAAAAATTAAGTTGTAAAGAATGATAACTAAGTAGATATTGTAAAACTAATGTATAAGCTATGTAAAGTGTGCTAATGAAAAGTGAAAAGTAAAATTATTATTAAGTAGAAACTTAAATTAAACTATTTGTTAAGTCAAGGGTGTTGTTTTTTATCAATGTTTTTCTATGTTAAATTATTCTGAAATACTTATAACTGTACCACTTGCCAGGAGCCCCCGAATTCACAGGCCCCCCCCCCCGCGCCGCGGTGTCTGCGGGGCTCTTATTGCCGCCACTTTGTACATATATATGTCCGTAAAATGTGTGTTCCTAAATAAAAAATGTATATAGCATGTCTTATGACACCTTTAGCTTTAAAAATCACCCATTCTTAACCAAAATGTCGGTTAAACGAAATCAATCCGGCCCTTCTCACCTTACCGGACCTGATTTCTGTATACATTTGTAGAAAGATTATAACTATAATTTTATTAGTTAAAAATAATAATAAAAATGTGATAAACTTACAAATACAGCAGACATGACGTTAACCTCATAGAAAGCTCTGATATCATCATAAGACATTTCCTCCATAGGAACAGCCATAACTAATGCTGCATTGTTTATGATTATGTCAGCTGGTCCTAGCTTCTTTGCCACGTCCTTACACAGCTGATCAATCTATAACAACAAAATAGTATTTTAAATATTACTTGATATTCGAGCTTCTCATAAATAATGCCAAGGGTAAAAAGTTCTTTTTTTAAACCATGTAATCTAAATGAAGTCTTCAAAATGTGTCTTCTTGTACACTTTTTCCTTATTTTAGTGATCAAAGTGCTTAGCATTTTTCTGTAGGCGTATTTTAAGTTAACATGGAACCTCGCAAACGCGTCTATCTACCGCAGCAGGTTCATGTTAGGTAGGACACCCTGTAAACGCAAATAATATAGGACATATTGCTTGTTAATATAGTAAATTATGCGCCTAGAGCGGAAAGTAGCATTTTGCATGCGAGTGTGGTGTTGGCACCCGAGCGATAGCGAGGGTAGTCAAACCAGACGAGCAAAGCAAAATGCAGTTTACGCACGAGATGCGTACCGTACTTTATCTACGATTGTAGATTTTAATAATACATACAGAAGAAAAATATTTAATAAATTTCCAGTAAGTACGTATTTCTCTTTTGATTAAGATGACATTAATTCGTTAGTTGTATTTTGTGCCGATTTAATTATTTCGGAAGGCGTATAATTCTCCTTATTTTCTTCATAATCAATTAAATCACTCATTGTTTTTCACTAAAAACTCGATGTAAACAGTTACTTTAATTAAACAAAAGGCAAATTAGTTTTGTTAAATGTAAACAAACTCGCTAAATGTGCGTTAAGGTGAAAAAAAAAAAAAAAACCTATTTTTTTCCGACCTAGGGCGAAAAAAAGGAGGAATTCTTCACCTCATTAGAACCTCATGCGCAATGAATACAGCTACGAAAAGAATCACTTTCTATGCATTTCAGAGTTTATATTTCGTATCAATCGTAGATAAAATTTATTACAAACTTTATGTGTCCTAAAAAATTAGAGGACAAAAATATCTAATCACCATGGGGGGGGGGAAGCCTCAAACAAATCTTGCACACGGGCCTCAGCAAGTCTAGTTACGTCTCTGTTCGTGTCTAATATTACTGGGTGCAGTACAAGTTAGATGAACGTGGAAATGCAATAACAAGTAAGATGTAATTTTACCTGCTGGCTCTTGGCAACGTTGACTGTGAAAGCCTCTGCTTTTCCTCCCTGTTGCCTAATAAGCTCAGCTGTTTCCTCGTTGTTCTTAGTATTGATGTCAACGCAAGCAATATGGGCACCAAGTTCAGACAGAGCCAGAGCCACACCTCGTCCCAGTCCTCGACCACTTCCCGTGATCTGAAATCAAGCAGCAATACGTTATATATTAGGTTATATATTTATATATAGGTATTCTATGTATATTTAACACGCAAAGAGAACTAAAATCCCATTGAATCTAGATATCTAGATACCTTGTTGCACACTTTTAAATTTAAATTGTACCATATTTAGTTTATTTGTGAAGTAATTGTTTTAATTTACACAAATTGTTATTATTATTTTTATTTTTTATTTTTTATTTTTTTATTTTTTTATTTTTTTATTTTTTTTAGATTCAGGCACTTTTTTTAGAGGCATAGGCACTTTAGACTGTTACTCCCCTTATAAAAAATCGGTCCGAGACAACTCAGACAAGCTTTCTCATTATACGAGTTCATAATTACTTAGCCCCATGTTTTTTCAATTTATTTATTTTCGTAGGTAAATTTAATTATTATTGAACAATTCATAAAAATATATTATAAAAATAACTTTCCTCGGGGGGGAATCGAACCCTGCCTCTCTCCGTCCGGGTTTAAGGCTATTTTACAGGAACTATATTTTTCCCGGGAAAATGGCTTGTATTGTTAAACTTGTTTTAAAATGGACTATATTTTAGAATTTTTTAATCAAAATCGTCGGAAAAAATTAAAAATTTTTGTTTTTTGTTTTTTTTTTTGTTTTTTTAAATACTTCATTTCTCAATTCCGCCTAGGGGTATGATTTTTCTGAACATGGATGCCAAATTTCGTCAAAATCGGTCCAGTAGATTAGGCTCTAAGCCTCTGCACAGACAGACGACATACAGACGGCAGACGACAGAAATTTTTTTTTTTTTAAAAAAACAAACAATTTTTTGGCATCAGGGGACCTCAAAACGTGTAAATTATCCATCAAAATCTCAAAATTGAATTTTCACGTCATGACATATGAAAAAGTAAAAACAGAAGGCAGTAACAATCTAAAGAAGGTGTACTGAAAGTTCTTCTTTAGACTTAGATTTTTAATCTCCCTATAAAAACAGAAGTGTGATATTCTTTTGTTCCAAAGTACATTGGACTGAACACCCCTTTTTCCTTATAGTTGTTTCGAAAAAGGGATGATTTGTCTTAATAGTTATTTAGATAAACGAATGTATAAATAATTATCCATTTATATTCTAAAAAAAAAATCATAGGGGAGTAACAATCTAAAGAAGTACAGAAGCATCTTCTGGAAGATGCTTCCACAAGAATTGCTAAAATGTTTGATTTTCTACTAAGGTACTTCTTCTTTTGCATACCACAAATTGAGAAGGTTGGCAAAAGGGATCTTGCATCTCCTCGAGCAAGATTTTAAAGTAATGTTAATTGGACAATAATTTAAAATAATCTCCATTTGAACCAATAGAAATTTATTATATATAGTTCATTTTAGGGAGTGTGGAAAAAAACTACCAGCAAATCTTAATTTTTCATGTATAAATTAGGAAATTTAAGCCTTATAAGGTAGCGATAAAACATAGCTAAAACTAGCATTCAATTGTTGAAATTTCCCAGATTATCAGCAGGAAAAATAATCTGTAAACGTAGTAACTACTAGAAATCAAAAATAAATTTATTCGCTGGGTTCTTATCAGCAGCCCAATCCAACATAAAAGACTCAAGAAAACGTACGTTGAAATCCAATTATAAAGAGACCTCTGAAGATTAACATCATTATTAACTCTAAATACAACAAAAGAGAAACTTTCAATACAATTTGGTAAAAATGTCCTGCCAACTTCTGAAAATAAATAATAATTAACTCTAGAAGAAGCCGCAGTAAAAAACAAAAAATATAATTTTAGTAAAAAACAAAAAATAAACCTAATTTATATGATAATTTGAGTTTTACTTTGAATATAATATTAACTGTCTGATTCGATTTTCCTTCTGGTTGATTGATTAGAGTAACTAGAAAAGGAAATTTTATTTAATCTAAATTTTCGTTTAGGAGAAAGACTAGTTATATTACTATTAACGAGCGTTAAGCCCGTGCCAACGGGCTTAATTTTATATTTAGAAGAAAACAAAATTAGATAAGCTATTACATCTATTTGAAGACCAACAAATCAACAGAAACATTTATTTTTATTGGAATAAATGTGGTTGCCTTAGCTTAGCAATAACAAATCATTTCGAGGTGCATCGTCGTCGGGACACACCTCAATTATATAAATTATATTTGAGGAGCCTAGTATCAAAGACGGACATTCGACATTTTTTCCGACTTTCAGTTATCGATTGTTTCTTATAGATTTTTGGCTGCTGCATCAGATTCTGCTATCTTTTTGCATCAAAAACGACCAGAAAAGGGGTAAAAATACAATAATATTTGTAGTTTTGTTTCAAATACGGACAAGTCAACACACGGGGGCACTACCCCCTAAGAACTCAGAAAAACGTGAAAAAAAAAATATTTCACCAATATTATTATTCTAACCATTATTTTCAACGTCATTTTGCTTCAAAAACGGACAAAACCTTGTTTTTGTTTCAAAAGCGGACAACTCCACTTTTTAACTCCATTTAGCAGCTAAAATATCAAAGAAATTCACGTTTTCAGTACTTCTAACTAGTTTTGAGTCTATTAATAGTTTACAGTTTTTCGGCTCTCCTGTAAAATTTTGAAATGTGCTCTTGTCCGTCTTTGATACTAAGCTCCTCATTTATTCTCGTTTTTACTTCACCTGATTATACATTGACCTGGAATGGAATTGATACTAAATTAGATAAAATCATTTATCTTATATAGATATGGGGTGGTAATTTAAAAAAAAAAAAATGTTATTTTATAAAATTACTATTTATTTTTAGTGCCAATCTTTTTTAGTGTTTTATTTCACCAGATATGTCCACATTATGTGTTGTTTCTCATCAGATATGTCCTAATATGGGTTGTATCTCATAAGATATGTCCACATATCTGTTGTATCTCATCAGATATGGGTTGTATCTCATAAGATATGTCTCACATATTCTCACCTGTGTGATTACAACTAAGTTCGACTGCGTGTACAACTTGGCCACTACTCGTAGTAACTCGATCCCCAAATTACAAATTATTAATGTTATCATTGTAAACACAATCAATTAGAATGAAATTAAATTTTGGAACGTTATTAAGTTATATAGGAATATACGCTTAGCAAATTAATTATAATTAAAGTGTTTCCAGTAAAACAAATTACTTAATATTTTCTATTGACCAGGACCTGAACAAAAAAGTTGAAAATTATCTTTAGATAGAATAAAGTGATATACTCGTATTTGAAAATTAATTAAGCATATGGTATAAATATATAATTTTGTTTCCGAGTTTATAAAATATAATGGATGTTATGTGATTGTTCTGAAAAACGAAAATATTTGGTCTCCGATTTCAAAAATTCCTAGACAGAAATCCGTTTCAGACAAGAAGGACCACTTTTGTTTCCGTATTATTTGTCTGTAGCTCAATTTTTACGAACCAACATATCTTAAAAACTACTCGTCTCATTTTAATGAAATTTGGAAAGTAGGTCATAATTAGCACATTGTTGGTCTTATATAAGTTTCCGCCTTATGCGCCCCATTTGTTTCTCTTCCACATGCGCACAAACATACATTTATTTACACCTATAGCTTCGAAAGTACTCTTCTGATATATATGAAATTTGGATGGATTGTCGAAAGTAGCCTGCAGATGGCCCTTGATTAATTTCAACTATTTGGACTCTTTTAATTTTTCTAAATTTATACTTTAATTCAGCAAAATGGAATTTTACTGACGAGTGATTAGATTAGCCTCCAAGCCGAAGGCGAGGACAGGCTATGATTGTCACAAAGTACTCCTTTTTCCTTTGTGATATCTTGAATTTTAACTCTATAATAAAAACCATTTTTTTCCTTTCTCTTTCAATTCTCGAAAACACTCTAATATTTTATTAAATTTCATTTGACATTATAAAAAAATTAACTTTAAATTGAACAAGTCAAAACAAAAATAAAATAAAATAAAAAATAAACTAAATTTCTTGACTTATCGCACAATGTGCGACACTCCGCCCGGATCTTCAGGTTACTCCATTTCTAATGGGTGAATTAAGGAAACCGGGCGTGTCAGGACACCTTTTTCAGTCCTAACTTTTTCTGCTCGAATGGCTCCGTCTCTTCCATAGGGAGAACTTCTTCTATCCGGGCTAATCGCCATTTATGTCGCTTTGATTTTTCTGATAGGTGTACCACTTCTCCCACTTTAGGCAATCTTCTTTGTCCTTTTAATTTTTCCTTATTGTACCTTTCTCTTAAATTTTGAAAATATTGGGTTTTCCAAATTTGCCAAAATCGTTCCAATAATTCGGTACCTTTCTTCAAATATTTGTGTAAGTGAGAAGGAGTACTTTGAAGTGGTGTTGGTGGATTTTCGGGTGTGAAGGCTGTATTTATTTCTCTTATTGTAAGGAAATGGTTCGGTGTAAGTACCTCAACATCTCCCTCTCCTACGTAAACCAGGGGTCTGGAATTAAGGACAGCCTCCACTACAGATATTAGCTTATAAAACTGGCTATAAGTATTTAAGTGTTTGTTGCCCAAAGATTTCCTTAGGTATCTTTTAAGTCCTATTGGTCCATAGGCACCCCCTCCCCATCGAAAATATTTTGGTATGAATTTCCAAGTAGTTTTCTCGAAAGTTTTCCTTACATCTGCCAGTGTATAAGAAATCCCTACACGATAAAATGTTTTCTGAATGTTTTTAATAATTAATTTAGTAAATGTTCCTTCTTTAGGAAGAAGGAAAGGAAATTTATCCCCTAGATCTAACACTGCATACTCATTATCTTTATAGATTTCCAACTGCCTAATTATTATGTTATTATTCTTATTTTTTCCTAAATCATTAAAAATGTCTTTAAAATGTTGTTTAAACTCCAATTTAACCGGTGTAATCCAAATTGTTTTCGCTCTATTTATTTCTTCAGAACATAATTGTTTTCCCCCTAATTTATTAACTGTATTAAATTTATCTAAAGCTCTTTGACCCCATGCCCTAGCTGTTAACAAATTTTCCAAAGTCCTGCATTGGTCTATTTGTAATTTAAAAGACCTATCTACCGCCTCCTCCTTTATCACTAAAACAATTTCTTTTTCATTTTCTAGTCTTTCTTCTGGTAATTTAAGAAATTGTGATCTATTAATTTTTGGCAAGTTATTTGGGGTATATCTTCTTCCTAATTCTGTTATATTTTTATTAGTTATCGGTCTTACTGCTTCACGCTCTGCAGCAAGTAAACTGTTTTTAAATTCAATAATTTTGTCCTCAGCCTGAAAATGAATTTCTATATAACCCTCTATGTCCTCCTCATATCTTCGGAGGGATTCCTCATCTAATACCGAAAGTTTCTCTAAATCTTTTACATATTTCATAAATGTTTCCGAATATTTAATTAATTTTTCTAATTCATCATTCCCAACTTTCCTAACTGCTGGGTCGTCTAATAAATTTTTATTTGTTTCTATCCACCCATCTATGCTATTAATTTTGTCTATTAATCGTTTCCTTACCAGTGCTAACACTTTCCTAGTGGTGCCGACTGTAGTGGTGCCGAGTATAGTGGAAGCCATGTTTAATATCAAGAACCCTAGGTACTTGAGAAAGAGAAATAATTGAGGTACTTACCTCGTAAACCAATTCCTTAGCTTTCAGTTCTTCGTTTTCGATGATTATTAGAGATCCCGTGTTTCCAGTTCTGCTACCATGTCACAAAGTACTCCTTTTTCCTTTGTGATATTTGAATTTTAACTCTATAATTAAAAACCAATTTTTTCCTTTCTCTTTCAATTCTCGAAAACACTCTTATATTTTATTAAATTTCATTTGACATTATAAAAAAATTAACTTTAAATCAAACAAGTCAAAACAATAAATAAAATAAAATAAAAAATAATCTAAATTTCTTGACTTATCGCACAATGTGCGACAATGATAATTAATAGCCGAGGCGAAGCCGAGGCAGGCAATGAATAAACGAGGCAGAAATGTTTCCTTTGCTGCCTTGTTGCATACAATATTTTATCTACGGGCGGCAAAAAAAAAACTGCTAACATATCATCTTTATTAATATAACATAGTTAATTACTATGTTATATTAATAAGATAGTAACATACGTGTATTAACTAAAATTAATGTTCATAAAGAAATCGAATAAGAAGCTTTGGAATAATAGCAATATGTGAATAGCAAACTGAATCTATAACAATAAAATACAAAACACATGTTTATAACACGCAAAACTTCTGAATGAATAATGCAAATAAAAAATTAAATAATATAAAATATTTATTTATATTTTTACTAAAAAATTACTAAAAGTATTAAAGATATCTTCTATTGCTTAGAATAAAAGAAGCAACTAGGATAAATCAAGAAAAGTAGCTAGTCTAATCTAGAATGACTTCAATAATAATAATATGGATGTTGGATGTTTACATGAAGCTGCAGTGTGGCCATTGACTCCGCTATTTTTTTAATTAAAGATCTACTATTCATTGAACTTATTTAACAGAATTAACAAATATAAATGAATTATTTTATTATAGACCAATATATAGGTAACCTGAGAGGGGTCCAGCTTGCATTAATTAGGGTAAACGATTTTTTTTTTTTTTAGGATTGTTTTGTATAGTAAGAGGAGCATGAAACCAAGTTTGCGACCTCGAAAGCCTTGGGGACAACTTTTGGTAGGCGAAAAACCTCGCAATTTTGGCACTTTTTTCAGTTTCTTTAATATAACACATAATCGACGCCGAAATCAGGAAATTGTATTCTCTCCAAAATAAAAGTAAACAAAATTCTCTACTAAATGCACTTGTCAAATTTAATTTTATGTTATCCTACACCATTTCTACAGGGCTTTGAAGTTTGACAAAATTATGTAAAAAAAAAAAAAAAAAAAAAAAAAAAAAAAAACAACGGATTTTACTCATTTTTTTGACATTTATATAGTCGTTTATGGTGCCCATTATATATTTTTATGATGTTATATTTATGATATGTATATATATACCTACATACATACATTATATATATACCTACATACATACATTATATATATATATATATATATATATATATATATATATATATATATATATATATATATATATATGTAAAATGGGCACCATAAACGACTATATAAATGTAAAAAAAATAAGTAAAATCCGGATTTTTGTTTTGTTTTTTTTAATTATTTTGTCAAACTTCAAAGCCCTGTAGAAATGGTTTAGGATAACATAAAATTAAATTTGACAAGTGCATTTAGTAGAGACTTTTGTCGACTTTTATTTCGGAAAGAATATAATTTCCTGATTTCGGCGGCGTTTATGAGTTATATTAAATAAACTGAAAAAGTGCGAGGTTTTTCGCCTGCCAAAAGTTGTCCCCAGGGCTTTCGAGGTCACAAACTTGGTTTCATGCTCCTCTTACTATACAAAACAATTTGCTGCCGCAAGTAGATAAAATAAATTTTATAATAAAAGACTGTAAAAGCATGAAATCATTAAAGTATACGAAATAGGACGCGAGGAAACTATGTGCCACACTAATTGGCTGATTATTTAAAAAAAACAATTTGAAAGTTTATGACATAATTCCTCCCCCCCCCCCCAAAAAAAGAGAAAGGAATTGTGTTAATACTAAAGCAAATTAATGGGTAAATTTGAATGTTAATGAGGGATAAAAAGTGCATAAAGCCATAACAATAAATTAAATGTATCATTGTGGTAACTATTGAATGTTTCTGTGTATTTATGCTTAGTTTGGATGGTTAATTAAACAAACCAGCTTAGTTCGCAAGCCCCTTTAACTGAATTAAAATGCATGAGGACCGAGCTCGCCTTAATTCTATACAATATTCTCCAGTGTACTTAACATCGAATCAAACCACCATAATGCTTGATTAATCGCACTGCAGATACAAGTAAATTTATAAGCTTTACATACTTATTCAGAATTAGTAAGTTAACACCATTTAACAAATTCTCCGCTGGAAATATGATCTCTTAAAAACCTCTGCTTGAATAATTAAGCTTGAACATCGTACAATAATAATTAACTATCGATAATTCAATTATAATATGAATTTTAGAAACGTTTTTTATCCTGTATAATATTTAAATTGTATATTGACTTGCTTAATATTGATAACAGTACATTACGCGTCGAGTGCGGAAAGTAGCATTTTGCATGCGAGTGTGGAGTTTGCACCCGAGCGTCAGCGAGGCTAGTAAAACTACACGAGCAATGCAAAATGCCGTTTTCGCACGAGTTGCGTACCGTGCTTTATCTACGATTGTTAGATTTAAATAATAAATACAGTAAAAAATAAACTTGCTGTAAGTTCGTATCTCTCTCTTGATAAAGATGGCATTAATTCTTGAGTTGTATTTTTTGCCGAATTAATTATTTCTGGAGGAGTGTTATTCTCCACATTTTCGTCAAAGTCATTTGATTCACTCATTGTTTTTCACTAAAAACTCGATATAAACAGTTACTTTAATAAAAGAACAGCAAATTAGTTTTGTTTAATGTAAACATACTCCCTAATCGTGCGTAAAGCTGGAGAATTCCTCTTCTTTACCGCGCTAGCCTGGTAAAGAAGAGGAATTCTTCAGAACTATGAGGCGCGCATGCGCAATGAATACAAGTACGTAAATAATCACTTTCTACGCATCTAAACAGAGATATAATGTTTATATTTCGTATCAATCGTAGATAAATATATATTAATAAAATGTTTTCGGTAGTTTCAAATTTTTATTCAAAAGCTATTACCTATTTTTTACTACGTTTTTATTAGCTTGCTTTCTTGTTTGTTTGTTTGTTTGTCCGGTAAAAATCTGGCATATCGATTTCTAACTAACTTCCCGAATAGCTAGACATTTGAAACTTTTAGCATAGCTCAGAACACGATGCTAATGCATTATTTTAATACTTTTAACGATCTTTCAGCAGAATTTAATTGGTTTTCAGCAAATTTTTCTGTATGGAAAGTTAGTTAGGAAACAATCTGCCAGATATTTTAATTGTTTTGTCATATCCCATATTTACAATCTTCATTTTGACGGGTTTCAAATTTGTGATTTTTATAAATAAGAGATAAACATTGAATGACAGAAAAATATTAAATACATCGATTATATTATTTATCGATTATATTATTTATAATATATTGATGGCACGGTTTAGATTTGGTGTTGGGGAGATCCGTTGTACAAAGATTTGTTCTTTTATAGGTTTATAAGATCAGCTCTCTAGATGGTTGTCATTTATGTGAAGTAAATAAATTCGGAATAATTTTTTTTTCACTAACATTATATATTATACAACAATAACAATTATATTATCAACATTACATACGATTCAACAGAAAATTTAAAAACGTAGCACATAAAAAGTTATTTTTATCTTGAAGTTATTTTTTCTTTACTTAACATTTTTATTTAGGTACTAAATATTTTTAAAAATATTTAGTACTGGGCCGATTTTGATGAAATTTGGCATACATGTTCAGAAAAATCATACCCCGAAGCGAAATCAAAATATCAATTTTAGCTCCCAATTTGGGGCCGCTACACCCTAAAAACTCTGAAAAAACATGAAAAAAAAATTATTTCTCGAAAACAGTTCCGACGATTTTGATTGAAAAATTCTAACATGTAGTCCATTTAAATAAAAATCTAACTATATAATTAGTGTTTTCCCGGGGAAAATCAAGTTCCTGAGAAAATGGATTTAAACGTTGAGGGAGAGAGACCGGGTTCGATTATCCGCCGAGGAGAAGTTACGAAATGTTGTATATTAATTAAATGTACCTACGAAAACTAATAAATGGAAAAAACTGGGCAAAGTAATTAAGAACTCATAAATGAAAAAAAATTACTGAGTTCTTGGTCAGATTTTTTTTTATATATATAGTTAAGATAAAAGTATGGAGAAATGAACCGGACCTCTCACCCTTTGCAATACATAGTTATTTATGTAACTAGGCAGCAAAATAGAATTTTACTGACGAGTGATTAGATTAGATTCCGAGCCGAAGGCGAGGACAGGCTATGATAATAATGGCTATGGTAATTTACTTATTTGACAATGAATAAACAAGGCAGAAGGTAATTTACCTATTTGACAATGAATAAACGAGGCAGAAGTAATTTACCTATTTGACAATGAATAATCGAGGCAGAAGTAATTTACCAATTTGACAATGAATAAACGAGGCAGAAGGTAATTTACCTATTTAACAATGAATAAACGAGGCAGAAGTAATTTACCTATTTGACAATGAATAAACGAGGCAGAAGGTAATTTACCTATTTAACAATGAATAAACGAGGCAGAAGTAATTTACCTATTTGACAATGAATAAACAAGGCAGAAGGTAATTTACCTATTTAACAATGAATAAACGAGGCAGAAGTAATTTACCTATTTGACAATGAATAAACGAGGCAGAAGTAATTTACCAATTTGACAATGAATAAACGAGGCAGAAGGTAATTTACCTATTTAACAATGAATAAACGAGGCAGAAGTAATTTACCTATTTGACAATGAATAAACGAGGCAGAAGTAATTTACCTATTTGACAATGAATAAACGAGGCAGAAGTAATTTACCAATTTGACAATGAATAAACGAGGCAGAAGGTAATTTACCTATTTAACAATGAATAAACGAGGCAGAAGTAATTTACCAATTCGGCAATGAATAAACGAGGCAGAAATGTTTCCTTTGTTGCAAAGGAAATAGCTGCCGTATTGCATACAATACTTTATCTACTCACGCTACTACTACTACTCCATGGCGTTACATCCCTTGTAGGGACTGAGCCTCCGTTCTATCAGCCCATATCTTCCGCTTCCTAGGTGCATTTCCATTAATCCGTCCATTTCCAAGGCTGATATTTGGTTTCTTGATTTGTTTTAACTTTGGAGTGGCTAGTTATCGGCCAACCGCCACCGCATCCTGAAAGTGGGAGTGCCACAGTGCCACCTATAGCGCTCAGGCTCGCTAATATCTCAGGGAATCATTTAGAGTGACCCGGAAGTCCCCCTAAATTTTCTGCCCTAGGGTTCGTAATCCCTTACGGTTTTAGACTAACCCCCACCCCTCCTCCTTTCTCATCCAGGCTTGGGACCGGCCATGCCGGAGTTATCTACTCACGCTATGCAGATAAAAAATGGAAGCTTAGGAAGAGTTTGAGGTGAATCGTCAATAAACTCAAACCAAAACAAGTCGTGCTCCAATGTTGCTACTTCTTACTCGAGATTAATTATTCAAAGACCTACAATTAAAATCCTTTTTCAGCTTATCATTTTTAAACTTTTAGATAATAATATTATTAATACATTAATAATATAACACTACTTGTAATAATACAAGTGTGAAACTAAATTAAAATAAAACTAAACACGAACAAAATCAGAGGTTATGACACGCACTGGTGAACACTGTTACTTTCTCTTGGCAGGGAAAAAATATTTCCCTGCCTAGGCAGAAAAAGTATTTTCCTGACTGTTTTAACTGCTTTCCTGCCTGATTTTAATATGTTCATGACAAATAAACGAAATAGTACTTTCCAGCCTAAAAACAGTGAAGTAATGTTTAATTTTGCTGCCATGGGTAGATTAAATAAATTTTTATTCATTGCTATCACTAAAAGTGGATGTCTCCTAAATAAATAAAAATAAAATAAAAAATAAATAAAAAAATAAAAAATCAATTAATATTGTAGGAACTGCTTTGGATAAAGTTTTTTTTCTCGCGATTTTTCATAATTTATAGGGGTACAGGGTACAGACGACAGAAAACAGAAGTTTTAAAAATCAATTTATTGAACTCGGGAGGAACCTTAAAGTGTGAAAATCTAAAATTCAAATTTTAGCGCCATCACAATGCTTTCTCTCTACTTATACCTCCGTACTTAGCATAAAAGAAAGTAAAATTATGAAAAATATAAATGAACAAAAACTGTTCCCCCCCCCTCCCTCCCCTAATATAAAAATATTATTAAATCATTTTATTTTTATTTTTATTTAAAAACAAAAAGCATGTTCAAAACAAACAATTAGAATTTATAAGCACTCTCTTCACCATGTTGTTCCCTTATCATTTGAAAGAAGTTTATCAGATAACGAAGCACACCGGCGGGGCAAACAAGAAACTTCAAGTAAATTTCTTGGAATCGATTCCATTTCGTTTCCATATATAATCCTCCTTCAGACCCTTCAAGTAATTATTAATAAAACCCTTTTCAATTCAAGTTTAAAAATATACTTTAAACATAAAAACAAGTAATAAAAAAAAACACTTATAAATTTTTAATACTATTATGTTTCTCCTTTCACTCAGTGTAATACTTTATAGAAAATAAGAGAAAAGAAAAAATATTCGCTAAGCACGCTATAAAATAATCCTGTTACAAATATAGATGGGTCATTTTATAGGGTGAGGCTTAAGTACCCCAATCAGATTAAATCGGTTTACAACTGCGGACGCCATAAGCACTCAAAGTCAAATTTCTTTTAAAAAAATAAAATAAAATTAGCTATTTAAGGTAGAACCAATGGAGGTACGACAAAAAATTATAGGACCATAGATGTAGATATTTTAAAATCAGTTACTGCTGGCGCAATCAGCTTGTCGATACGACTTACCGTTTTGCCACAATAAGCCTCCAAAAAAACTTTAACCCATTAGTGACGTTGTGTGACTGAGACTTACTTCGGAATACGCGGAGACAAACTTTAGGTTATAAAGGAATCATGGGCGTAGCCAGGGGGGGGGCAGGGGGGGGCATGGCCCCCCCCTAAGCCGACTCAACTCTCTAAAAAAAATACGATTATTATACATATACAGGTTAAAATAAAAAATGAATAAATAAAAAGTAAAAATAAAGCTGTATAATAATAATAATAATATATATATATATTATTATTATTATTATACAAATTTATTTTATGGCTAGAGGGGGTCTTCAGGTAAAAAAATGTAAATCTCGTTTTAGTTGTCAAGTTACTACAGCTGTGGCGTGGTTAGCGTTGCTTTGATAAAAAAGATGCCTATGATAAGAAAAGAATCTGGAGAATAATTATGTTTCCCTTCCCTCAGCCAGTGGCGCACCCAGGGGGGGGGGGGGCACAGGGGGCCCGGGGCCTTTTTTTGGCGTTAAAAAAGAAGATGAAGAAGATGAATTGAAGTAAGTAAAGTTATCAATCGTACATACCTGCTGGGTAAAAAAGTGTCGTCTATAGTCTATAGAACTTAGAAAAAAAATCTACATAAAATTACGACTGCGCATGGTCAGAACTTTTTAGTGGGACGAATTTCTTCCTGACTATTATTATCCATTGTTTATTTTGAATGAAAGGTTACAATATAAAATTTTTAGATCAGGTTTTTAATTAAATATATTCTTGTTTTAAGGGTTATTATTTTAATCTACAGTTTTACTTTAATATATTAATTAAATTTAATTAAAATAGTTAGTAGCAGTCATTAGAATCGTTTTTAATTGGCGAATAATTAATATTAAATTAATTTGGAAACGGGTTCAATTGTAGAATAAGATTTTAAAAATTGCAGATACCCGACCTTTCGCAAGGAAGACTATTTTTTGTATTTATTGACTGGACTGTTAGATACCCTACTATTTTTATTTGGTTATGGTTTTGCAATAAAACCCAGTATGGTTCTGCATATTTAGTCCAGTCAAATGGTGCACGAAATGGGCTCGAAGTGGAATGTTCTGGTGTAATTGATTTTAGTGGTTTATTTTATGTTTTTGGTGGTGCTGAACACAAAAAATTTCCACCCGCAAATATGAGAAATCGTCAAAAACATTTTTTTTTTTTGGTTTTCCGCTTATAACTTGTAAAGCAATCTATTCACGCAAAAAGTGGTCCTGTAGTAAAATATAATTGAGAAAATAACCTTCAATTTATGTCTATAACATTTTTTTGTCCGTCATATGGTTTTCACGGAAATGGGAGTTGAAATATCAGGAAAATCGGTAATTTTTTAAAAAAGACCAGTTATGCACCATGATTTAACGAGCCAATTTTCAAAGAAATCTACGTATTATTGGCTTATGATAATATACGAAAATTTTAGTTTAGAATTTGGATAAGTGTTAAAAATAATTTGGTACCCAGGGGTGCAGGGTACAAAACACAAAATAGTATGTACCCTTCAAGATGCATGTCATTGGAAAGCTCTTTAAGAGTACAGTAATTGTTGTTATGTACAATTTTGTCATATTTTCATATGAGAGAGGAATAAATGGAAAAAACGCAATAATAGCATAAAAATATGTTGTTTTTTTTTCCATTTTACCCCCCTCTAATATAAAAATATGACAAAAGTGTACATAACTACAGTAAATGTAATCTTAAAGAGCTTTCCAATGACATGCATCTTGAAGGTGAAGGGTATATAATATTTTAACTTTTGTACCCCGTACCCCTGTGTACCAAATTATTTTTAACACCCATCCAAATTCTAAACCAAAATTTTCGTATATTATCATAAGCCAATAATACGTAGATTTCTTTGAAAATTGTCTCGTTAAATCATGGTGCATAACTGCATAACTGTTTTTTTTTTTTTCATATATTACCGATTTTCCCGATATTTCAACTCCCATTTCCGTGAAAACCATATGACGTACAAAAAAATGTTATAGACATAAATTTAAGGTTATTTTCTCATTTATATTTTACTGCTGGACCACTTTTTGCGTGAATAGATTGCTTCGCAATTTATAAGTGGAAAACCAAAAAAAAAAAAAATTGTTTTTGACGATTTCTCATATTTGGGGGGAGGGGGGGGGATTTTGTTGGACAACTTCAGATTCGTGTTCAGCACCCCAAAAAACATAAAATAAACCACTAAAATCAATTACACCAGAACTTTCCACTTCAAACTACCATTTGACTGGACTAATTTGATTCTTAAAAAACAATTAATTACTATTTATTTAAAATTTAAAATTAGAGACGTAGTTCAGACAATATCTCATAGGAAAAGCTAACGTCGCTTCAAATACTCTCTGTCCAATCCTAATGTGAACTATTTTACATTAAGAGTGGATTTAAACATAAATTTTTCCTTAAAAAAATCTATTTCAAATAAACAATTTTTTCCCCTATAATTAATAGTTCTATTGAGTTTTTTTTTTATTAAAATAAATCATTTTGAAAATATTAATAATGGTACTGGTTTTACATACACCACACCGCACACACACACATATATATATATATATATATATATATATATATATATCCAAAAAAATTAGCCCCTCCCTAAAGGCAACCCTGGCTACGCCCATGAAAGGAATGATTCTTTTATCTGTAAAACACTGAAGTCCTGCCCTCAGTCAAACAGTGCAGCCAATTTCTTGGTAACTATTGTGACCGATTGCTGGGACAAGCCTTTTTTATTAAATTCCCGACAAGTTACACCGAAATAAGAAAGAAATTATAGTTAGTATCACAAAGTACATTATATTTCCTATCTAGGATTATAGTTAGAAAGTCAAAGAAAAATATTTTTTGATCATGAGAACTAAGGTTAAAAGGGGCTGGGACATAACAACTATCGTGACCTTTTAGTATATATAAATTTAAATTTCCTAAAAAGGATATTCAAGAATCTGACTACACCAAAATGACGAATTTAATCTATAGAAAAATGTTAGTGGAGTTTTAGATTTTTTAATTATTAAGAGTGCAAGTAATTAATTTTTTTAACTCGCGGACAGTGTAAGTGCCACTTTTTTTTGAAAATGTCCCAGCTAATTATTGTTAGTGTTGTACTCTAAAATGATTTTGCTTCCAAGGTTACCGAAGGAAAAGAAAGCTATGCGATCATTCTGAAAAACAAAAATACCATTATATCTCCGATTTAAAAAATCCCAAGACAAAAATCCGTTTTTGATATTATAAAAAAAATTTGGTTCCATGTCTGCCTATCGGTTTGTCGCTCAATTTTAGCGAACCGAGATATATCTTTAAAATACTCATGGTTGGTCATAATTAGCCCATTATTGGTCTTATATAAGTTTCCGCCCTATGCACCCCATTTGTTTCTCTTCTACATTCGCACAGATATATATTTACACCCATATCTCCAAAAGTACTGATTTTTATGAAATATGGATAGTTTGTCGAAAGTACAGCCCACAAAGAGACCTAAATTAAATTAAACTGTCTGTACTCTTTAAATGTTGCTAAATTCATACTTTAATTCATGTAAAAAAATCAAAACAATTTTAATAGATTAAAAAACGGGGGAAAAATCAAATAAATTTGAAAATAATAGATTTTAAAAGCATAAAATCATTAGAATATACGAAATAGAACACGAGGAAGCTATGTGCCACACTAAGTGGCAACATATTTTAACTCTAAATTCGGTTGTAAAATAGTACGGTCTAAATTAGTTTGTATTCCAAAACAATTAAAATTATGATTAAAAATTCGAAAGTAAACAGCAATTTGTTTCTAATTTATATTGTGGCTGGATATTTTTTAAAAACAAAAATGCTTAATAATATTATGGGCAAGCAAAATAGTTAAGTACTTACATTTAAATAATTGACGCATTTTTCTAGTTCTGAGAAGCAGTAATAAATACTTCATTGTTATTTAAATTTGTAAATTTCATTTGTGTTTGTTTATTTTAGATACATAAACAAACTCATCTATATATTTAAAGTAATAATCACAACTGAAGACAACGAATAAACCGAAGTTTTAAATTATTTATATACTTTTTCATTACCTACTTTTAGTTTTAGTACCTGTAGATCACGAGTTTGAATAACAAGTGACAACATTGATTTTTTTTTTATCCAAAATACACTGTCCTCCTGCGGAATGTTTCATTATTAAAGAATAAATCCTAAAAAAAAAAAAAAAAAAATACTCCAGCGAATGAAAACGAATACTTTTTATTAATGTATTTCATCAATAACTTTAGGAATTTTATTCCAATATACATGATTTTTTTCCCCCATCGACTTGGACAACATTTCGATATTAAAAATATCCAACTATCATCAGGGGAAATTTTTTATACTTAATTTTGACTTTAAAATTGTATTAAACATCACTTTTTAAGGCACATAAAACTTACATACATAAAACTTTTAAAGTTAAATTAACTTTTAGAATTAAATTACGCAACATTATAGATGCAATTCTTTGAAATTATTGGACATGCAGTTACACACACACACACTATATATATATATATATATATATATATATATATATATATATATATATATATATATTATACATATTATACGGTGGTTGTAAACATAGCCACAATCAAGCTTCTAGAGATACTTAATTTTTTAAGGAGATATACGTAAAGGATTGAAGATTAAAATTAAAATTATGTAATTACACCTTTAGTTAAAAACTGAATTTTATTAAAATATTTGCAATAGCGGTTCGACAGTAACCGAGTTTTATTTACTACTAGCCGAATTGGCACGCTTCGCGTGCCTTATTCGTCTAGAAGTTGGCGCTAGGTGTAAAAAATAATTAAAACAATATAAGTAATATATCTTTTTTATTAAATAATTTTGTATTTTAGTGCAATTAGTTTATATTATTTTTTATTGCTTATTTTTAAACATTTTATCTCAATTAAATATATGACCTGTTTTTTTTTATATAAAATATATTTTTCATTATAAATGAATTTAACCATAAGTTTTTATATTTCCTACATATTTACTTGGCACTAACTATGTGGATAATGTATTTTGTTTAACAGTGTAATTTTTTTTTATTTAATAATATTATTGCATCAGAAATGAAATCTTAACTCATAAAACTGTTGTTGGTAAAAGTTTTGTATGTCTTAGTTTGTTAGTTCACCGCTAGAATGCGTTTGAAGTTTAGTTTCTAAATGAAGTTCCTTAGGGCATGGCACAAACAATATTTTAATGCTTTTAGTAATTTTTCAGCAGAATTTAATTAGTTTTCAGCAAATTTGCTTCATGGAAAGTCTGTTCGGAAAAAATCCGCAAGTTATTTTATTTGTTTTGTCATATCCCAAATATTTACAATCCTTCATTTTGACAGATTTCAAATTTAAGATTTTTTATTAAGAGGTAAACAGTGAATGACAGCGAAAAAGAATAAGTAAACCAATTAAACAAAGAAGATAAATAATTGAATATGAAGATAAATTAATTGAATTAAAAAACGTAGTATGTATATATAAAGTTCTTTTTATCTTGTAATTTTATACATATATCTATATTTGATTAATTTATATTTTTATTTTTCTATACACTTTATTCTTTTATTGCCGCGCCGTATCAAAAACTGTCAAAATGTGTCAAAAATAAACAAAACAATGCACCCCCCCACAAAGACAAACCCAAGCCTTTCTCAAAGTCTTCTCTCATTGGTTGGTCATATTATGTCAAATTAAACACCAGAAAACTGATGTAGAAAGCTTGTCGCCAAGAGTAACGGCTACAATTAGACTAACTCAACCAACAATTCACGGAACTAAAAAAAAAATCAAAACAAATAAAATGCGCAGCAGTCTATCGAATAAAAAATCCTTACTCTGCTGAGCAGCAGCAGTGGTTTATTCATTCATCGAATATTATAAAAATTGGTATTGTTGTAAAGGTCTCGATAAGAGCAGTAAAAAATTATTAATTAGTTTTCCATTTAAATTATAATCTAAAAAACCAATTCGGAAAAACAGATAAATTAACGGTTTTTTATGCTTTACACCCCTTAAAATGTAAAATTTTGAAAAAGTGTACATAACAACAATGAAAGTACTTTTCAAGCACTGTAAAATTATATATAATATGATATATTTCGAGCATTTCGATCATTGTACCCATGTACCTCATATAGGTACCAACATTATATTAAAACAAATTAAATTCACTGAATGGTATAAAGCTTACTAAATAAAATCATTACTAATACTAATAACACATTGTTTCACAACATAAAATCTCAAGTTAAAATAACACATAAGGTACCGTATGTACCAAAAGTACACATGTGTACAAATATGTTCAAGTATTAATTTTTTTCCGAGTTCCTAATATTAAATAAGGCATGCATACAAATTTTAAATCAAATCGAATCAATATTTCTCATATTTTTAATTTTTTTTATTAATTTCCCTATTTTTGGGCCCAGATTTTGAGCCGGAAAATTTGGGCAAAAAAAGTTGTCGACAACCCCATACAAACTATACGTTTTTTTAAAGCCCCCGTCGAGTAGATTACGAATATGCCGTCAGTTTACCATTTAGCACTTTTAAAGCCCAAAAAATAGCCAATCGAAAACCCCAAAAATTGCCAAATATGAACTTTGAGTGGCTTTTTCTCGGAAACTAAGAGTCTTGGAAAAAAAAGTCCAAGAGCACTTTCGTCTTGTATTTTTCATTTTTATAAGCGTGACAAATTTCATGAAGATAGTACAAACTTTATTTTTTACCAAAAAATCGTCAAGCCCCGAAAACGTCAGAATGAAGATAACAAAATAAATGAGGTATATTCGTAAACGTCTCGAAAAGGAGAGTAAAAAATAATAACAATGTTTTAAATTTCAACCAAAACCTAAGGAACCATTGTCAAAAAACAGCTATATAAGGACTTTTTTCAATTTTACCCCCCTAAAAAGTAAAAATATCACAAAACACTACATAACTACATTAAAAGGCCTATTCAAGAGTTTTTCAACGATATACATGAAAGTAGGTTTTGTGTTTAAAAGCATATTTGTACCCTGTACCCATAGGTACCAAAAATATATTTAAAAATCAAACCATGTATATGATCATTATTTAGACTAATGAATTCTAATAAATGTAAAAATAAAATTTAAAAAAATTATTTCACCTTCTTAACCTGAACCAAAAGTACAAATCGGTACAAATGTACCCGTACAAAAAATTTTAAAAATAAATAAATACCACAACATTAAAGTATTAATCAAGGACTTTAAACCGATATACGGCACATAAAAATATACACGTGTTTTAAAAATCCAATATGGCGGCTATAATTCAATATGGCGGCTATATATCGAAATCAAAACACCCGCACTTTTCTAGTATTGGTACACTCTACCTATGTACCAAATTTCAAATCTCTAGGTCAATGGGAAGTAGGAGAATTACTGATGAAAAAATCCAAGATGGCGGCTATAATTCAAAATGGCTGCTATATATCGAAATCAAAACACCTGAACTTTTCTATTTATGGTACACTCTACCTATGTACCAAATTTCAAATCTCTAGGTCAATGGGAAGTAGGAGAATTACTGATGAAAAAATCCAAGATGGCGGCTATAATTCAATATGGCGGACACATATCGAAATCAAAATGGCCGCACTTTCCTATTTATGGTACACTCTATCTATGTACCAAATTTCAAATCTCTAGGTCAATGGGAAGTAGGAGAATTTTTGATGATCAGTCACTGTCACTCTTAGTTTTATATATATAGATTACAATAGTATAACCAAGGCAAAATGTCGGAACACACCGTTTTGACAATGTGCATTAATAATATTAAAAAATAATTTAATTATATTTTGAATTTATTCTTCTGTTGATCCCTTATTATTCTACTTCTCAGTCTTCTTAGTCTTCAGGGATGAATTAAAAAAAACAATATTACTAGTTTTTTTTTACATTTTTTAATTGTAGCTAGCTTTCGCCCATACATAGGCATCTTCAGGCCTTATCAATGTAATATGATACATGATTGAGTCTACAGAGTTTTCCTTCTACCGCTACCGCAACTTCGTCTACCGTAACTTCATCCAGCCCAGAAATACCGCCGACGAAGAGAGACATTTTACTTGACGTTCCCGCTAACGCCGCTATTTCCAACCTGCCCGCCGCCAATTCCGCCTTCTGCCTCTACATCCAATTTCCTACTGCCAACACCACTGTTTTCGACCTACCACCCGCCATTTCAGACTGCCTACCGCCATACAATTTAGTAAGGTACATTATTATTTCTTTCAATAAATATTTCACCTAGTTTTTCATTTCCTTATTTCTTTACCAATTACCCAAATACAGTCCGCTATCACCCGATATTTTATTCACCTCCAGCACCGCTTCTGGTTGGCTTCCTTACCCTATTATTGTGGTAAAATCCACCACGCTTGCTTCAATTAATATCAAATATATAATCGGTTTCTAGAAAATGATTGGCAAAACTAGATACATTTACAAGTTTTTGATGTCTATCATTCGATATGCTATTACACCTAACATCATTGGTTATGCTTTTACGCCTAACAGTTACGTATTGGGGAATCAGCTATTTATTAACGATATACATATCAACTAAATTTTGATTCAAAGTAATTTTATGAACAGAAATTATATCGATTGATGAAATATCGTACTATCCCTGGAGAAAAACAAACAAGAAACATTCTGGGGGCTGATATATTGTAAAATTCGTCAAAGAACAATGAAAGGAAAGTTAAAACGTTAGCTCAAAACATTTCAAACCCGTTTTACAGACAAAAACAAAAACGATACTTTATGATGATATCCCTTACTTTTAAAATATAGAGATAAGTAATCAATCATTAACTTTTAGCGAATTTTCGAAAAAAAAAATTAAGCTATTGCAATGGCTTCAAAAGTTTTGTTATGCGATTTTTTTTTTTTCACGGAAATCCGTTTTAGACCATTCTGAACCGATTCCTAAAATTTACAACTTTTTTTTATATATGTATGTATGATGTATTTTTATGTATATGTATATATGTGTCACTCCAGACTATATCTCCCCTTAGGATGCACTTAAAAATTTCAAACAAAATTTTAAAATGTCAATAATATCAAAAGAATGAATGAGTTTGTTTGCCAGAATTTTTCGAGTTCATTTAGGGGTCAAATTTTTACAATTTAGGAAAAAACGTGTTTTTTCCATTTTACCCCCCTCTTATATGAAAATATGATAAAAGTATACATAACAACAATTACTGATCTCTTAAAGAGCTTTCCAACGACATGCATCTTGAAGAGTAAATACTATTTTGACTTTTGTACCCCGTACCCCTGTGTAACAATTTTTTTTTTTCACCCATCCAAATTCTAAACCAAACTTTTCCTATATTATCATAAGCCAATAATAAGCAGATTTCTTTGAAAATTCGCTCATTAAATCATGGTGTATGACTTGACTTTTTTATGTTGTTATTAGTTGTATATAGTGTACAAAGTTATTATAAACCAGTAGTTATTAAGATTATGTTAGAGTAGTAAAGATGATAGTAAACATAAAACTTCCTACATGCAACTATAGCGCCGCATTACAGTTTAATCTAAAAATATCATGTACATTACTAAAAAAAGGAAAATAATACGTTTCTAAATTTAGGTAACAGAGAAAAGTTTGAATATGATTCAAGGGACGATGTCCCGTAAGAGTTGTAAAATTAAAATAATCAACTTTTTACTAGCAGCAAAACAATGGGATTTCTTTTTTATTTAAGTGAATCTCTTCAATAAAATGCAATTAATAAAAATTTTTATACGTTTTGTTATTAGTATTTGTTTACTATGTATTACCGAAGGTAACAGAAGCTATGTGTTCGTTCTAAAGAAAGAAAAATTTTAGGTCTCCAATTTCAAAAATTCTAAGACTAGAAATCCGTTTCAGACAACAGGGATAATTTTTGGTTCCGTGTCTGTCTGTCGTTCATTTTTTGCGAACCAATATATCTTAAAAAGTATACGTCCAATTTTAATGAAATTTGGGTGGTAGGCCATGAGTTGCCCATTGTTGGTCCCATATAAGTTTCAAGCTTCTGCGCTCATTTGTTTCTCTTCTACCACCTATAGCTTCAAAAGTACTTATCTTATTTGTATGAAACTATTATAGTTTATCGAAAGTAACCCAGATTACTTTGAACCGTCTGCACTCTTTAAATCGTGCTAAATTAATATGTCTATGTACTATAAAGCCGCATGGCTAACTGACTCACTGACTGATATTAATGTTAACCCACTTCCAGAAGAGCTAGAGCCTTCCGGTTTGCGCCATTCGACGCGCAACGTCCATATTTTGAACCAAAATAATTATACAAAGTTCATTTTTCCCCCTTTCAAAAAATTAAAAAATGGCTGACTTGATTTTTAAGCTGTATTATTAGGACTTAGACAGGGACGAATTTCATGAGATTACGTTAGAAGCTTAAGTCCAAGTATCACATAAGATCATCTGTAAGTAATAAAGTAAAATTGTCGAATTAATAGTAATAATAATAAAATAAAAAAATTATTTCTCGAAAACGGTTCCAACGATTTTGATTAAATAATTTTAAAATGTAGTCCATCTTAAAACAAATATAACGATATAAGCTGTTTTACCGGGAAAAATATTGCTCCTGAGAAAATAGCTTTAAAGACGGGGAGAGGCCAGGTTCGATTCCCCGCTGAGGTGAAATTATTTTTATGATAAATTTTGATATAGTGTTCAATATTAATTAAATGTACGAAAACTAATAAATGGATAACACTGGGCTAAGTAATTATGAACTCGAATATAATAAAGTTTGTCTCGGTGAGAGAATTGTCTCGGACCTATTTTTATCATGCTAAATTCAAGCAAAATCAGCCCTTAATGTTATTACTACTTGTGAGGGAATGGCACTTTAATATTGGCGTACAACGCTTGGGTTTCCTGAGTTCAAACCAGATGCTATAAGGCTTTATCTTTAAAACTCAGGGTTTTATTTGCAAACTGGAATATGCAGAATGTTTCACCAACAAGTTCATACTACCAACATTCGTGGAACAAATTTCTCTGCAGCATTCATTTACTGACTATATTTACATTTTATATGGTAATGGAAAATATTAATATAGGAGCAAACCAAATATTATTACAAGATATATGTCTATAGGTAAATATCCGTATCGTAAGTAATATTAAATATCTATATAAAGTAAAAGATACAAACAATAATTTCTACGTTTTAAACACCGTATATAGTATTAAAAAAATAATCATATTTTAAGACATAATATAGTCTAAACTTTAATTAAACGACAGCTTTGAATAACATTAAATTTTAAATACTTCATTTATACGCAAATCACGAATACTAATTTTACAGGCATATAGACTTTAAAATGTATTTCATCCTGCCTTTGCATTGGACAGATCCCTAAATCAATATGTTATTTTACACATAATTTTAAATATTTCTTGTTCCCGTTACATTATTTACACACACACACACATATAGATAAACCCTGATTTAACGTTTTCCCGCATTTAACACTGTTTTTTTAAAGATTTGGGTTTTACTAAGATTTTTTTTTTTTCTGTAATCTTACAATATTTTCTAGCTTTTCCTATTCTACAGGTATGAAGAATTAGCGCTAACCTATCAGGTAAAAATGAACGAGTTAGTCTATTGTGACAACTCATTGCGTTTAAATGTTAAATCCTTAAGTCCTATTTTTATTTTTAGTTATTAAAGAAATTAAAATGTGTTTTTGTGAGTTCTATTCTATAAATTATTATTTAAGTAGTTTTGCAAATAATTTGTCAAACTATGGCACATCTAAAGGTTTTTTTAGTTGAAAATAAGTTATAAATTCAGTCATAAGTTAATAACCATCTTCGATCCCAATAAAAATGGCAAAAACATGTTAGTTTCAACGCTAAATACGTACTATGATAGAAATTTATTTATATATAAATATATACATGTGCATTACCTATGTATACAGCTAAATTATATTATATATTTATATTGTATACAGGGGTGGGCCAAAAAAAACTCACTTTTTTGAACACTTATAGCTCAGCTTCTGTAATAGATAGAGATATGGAGTTCAAGGGGTCTGAAAACTACATTCTTCTACTTTAAATTTCATATCTATAACTTTAATCCCCATTGGGTGAAAGCCACGCTAGTATCTTAAAATAAGTCGTTGTCCGGGTATTGATGTTGACTGGTATTATAGTTTTGATAGAATAAATTACCATATGGTGGAAGAGGGGAGGGGGGTTCTTTGTAGGTAAGTGGAAGGAGTCCCTCAGTGTTATAACAAACATTGAAGATGTATTAAGCACAATGTTGCCTGAAATACAAGATCAAATGCTAAATTACACGTTTATGCAAGATGTTACCCCGTCCCATCGCTCCTTGCAAACAACTCAATACATACTTTTAAGAGGATTGCCCAGACTTCAGGCAACATTATGCTTAACACATCTTCAATGTTTGTTATAACACTGAGGAACTCCTCCCACTTACCTACAAAGAACCCCTCCCCCTCTTCCACCATATGGTAATTTATTCTATCAAAACTATAATACCAGCCAAGATATTTTTTTAAGATCCTATTTCAAACCGTCATTGCGTGTCTTTCATCGCCCAATCGTTTTTAAAGTTATAGATATGAAATTTAAAGTAGAAGAATGTAGTTTTCAGACCCTGGAAACCCTATATCTCTATCTACTACAAAAGCTGAGCTAAAGTGTTAAAAAAGTGCGGGTTTTTTTGGCTCACCCTGTACATACATATTTGTAAACGTTTGCGAACGGGGAATTTATATAAATTTTTGATTTGGATATGTCATTGTTTGAATTGTTGTTAACGAAACGTTTCAAGAGTAAGCACTTCTCCTATCTTCAGGTGCGCTTACAGAGGCAATCTCTATGCATGGTTCGTCTGGAAATAATGTATTCTATACGCAGGCAACCTAAACTTGTCAGAGCTACGTTGGCAATTAAAATCATTGTTGCATGGAGAATAACGTTTAATTTGAAAAGTACATTGCACCGTTTTATAGACATCCTACAATAAACAAACATTTAATGCCCACCGGTTTTGATTTGCCAAAAACAAAAAAACTCGAAACTTGTTTCGAGGAGCTCATTTCATCATCCCACAACTCCATGAATCCACATACGGTTAAATCTTATTTTCTTCGAAAGCGCTGTAGCCCCCAACAATAGATAAACCACAAACTGGTAATTTCAAGTCAAATAACTTTCACTGTCTGTTAAGAAGTCTTTTGTGCTGAAACCGGTGCAGAGATCAACTGGGGATTCAGATAAATGTATTTTTCAACTTCGGTTTTGTGTAGAATTTGATAGCAACCAATATAGTCTGCCATTTTGTGTGACTCATAGCTTCCTCGTGTCCTATTTCGCATACTTTAATGATTTTATGCTTTCACAGCCTATTATTGTCAAATACATTAAATTTTCCCGCCGTTTTTTAAATCTATCAAAGTTGTTTTGATTTTGCTGCCGAGCTTACCAAAGGTAACGGAAGCTATGGTGATCAAGTATTTTTGCAAGTGTTTCTTTTGATCTAGTGCAAGATAATTGCGGCGTACACCTTGATATAGAACAATCTAATCCAGAAAGGTAATTCATAAAAAAGAAACAAAGTAGCCAGTTTACACAAATAATTAATTACGTTTCCACGAGAACAATTTTGAGAACTACGAATTTTGAAAAAAAAAAAAAATAAACAAATAAAAACCCAGATTAGTAATAGTCAGGTTATCATATGTTTGGTTATTATACCTAAAGCGCATGTTTTAATTCATTACCCGTTTCCATGCTATTTTTTGAAAACAGTTTCAATACAAAACAAAAAATATGCAATTGAACTCAAAACGTTTAGAAATCTTCGTTTTCATGGGGTTTTGAATACCAAAACCGCTTTCAAAACTCAAGGAAACGTATTAGATGTTTATTTAAGTGACTCTAATGAGTGTCATAAAATGGTAGTGCAACTAAAGTGAAACTGCAATTTTATTAATTCAGTTTCGTGAACCTATAACTTCACGTATTCTGGAAATAAAAACTTACTAATTTGTAAATTACCGATTTTGAAGCGAAAGCTAAGAAATTATCCGTTCTTCAAAAGTATCCTCAAGTGTAGGAAAAAAGTAACCTAACATTTCTTTAGCATTAAATCAGATAGAATTACCAACACATTAAAAAGGTTAGAATTATATATTACCGGGAGTATGCATCATACATTTGTTAGGTCAATGCGTTATTCATTAGACCAGTGATTTCCAATCGGGGTTATACGATGCATGTTTGGGGTTCCACGAAAATATGTGGAGAAAGATAGAAAGGGACAAAACAGTTTAATATAGTTCAGTGCGTTTATTTAGTGAATAATTGATGTATTTCTCTTATCCTCATGTGATAATTTAGGGAAAGAACATCGTATTTTGAGGAAGACAATTAAAAATTCAAGTAGTATTTCTTCGGTTAGTACAAATATTATGAAACCAAGCTATATGTACATACATATTTAGTGGAATATATATATATATATATATATATATATATATATATATATATATATATATATATATATATATATATATATATATATATATATATATATACACCTTCCTATTAACAAAATGATTAAATAAATATTGTCCTAAAATTTTATTCAAAGATATTAGTTATAATTTAGCTAAGTATAAAATACTGTTTTATATTTTTACATCAGAGGCTCGCTATGCAATTGTTTAATATTTTTAGGGTACCCTCAAATTAAATGTTAGAAAAAATGCAACTACTTTTGGCAGTAGTATTCACAAGATGAGGCGTTAAGCTGGTGTGATTATGAAATAATAGAAGAGAATACTGGCTTAGTGACAACTAATTTGAATAAACAGCAACAAATTGGTAGGCACATGGCTTCCTCGCGTGCTATCATTGAACGAATAGTCACAATAATGTAAAATTAAGTAGATTGCCCTTTTCCTATCCTGCATAAATAAGAATTACATATGCCATGATTGGCTATATCAATCTACTAATCGTGGTTACCATTGATCTTGAATTTGGAGCCATAAATAAAACAGTTGTCTTCATAATGATCCCAAATATCCTTTTAACTAAAGGCCCCTGAGTAAGGCCCGTTAACTAATGGACCCTGTTTGAGGTGTATAGGGATACACGATCAAACATTTTGCGCAAACATGATGTTTGCGCAGACCTGATGTCGGGCAAATTTAGGCCAATCACGTCAAACATCATGTTTGCGCAAACATCAAACAGGCCCATGGCCCCCATACACCGTCAAAATGTTTGCGCAAACATTTTTGCGCAAACATTTTGACCGTGTATCCGGGTTTGACCGGGGGCCTTAAGGTAAGTTTGGGAGCAAAATTGTAAATATTATGGTTGTCTTCAGTTTAAACTTTAGAAGTATTGTTACTTACCACAACGACCTTTCCCTTGACGGATTTTGCAGATTTAAATAGATTTGTCAAGGCGTTCTTGATGGATATGTAGGTGCCAATCACGCTGATTATTATGCTACTCAAAAGCACTTCAAGTATCCAAAACCTTCCTGCAGCTACAGCGTTCTTCGGAGCGGGAGCAGACATCTCCCTTATAGGTTCACCGTTCGAAGCCATTTTCACCTAAACATAAATCATTTTGAGGCATATATAAGTAATTTTAGAAGAGAGCTTATTAATTTAGCAGACTTAAATGAATTCGATAAATCTATCATTGATCATAGGGAAATGTTTAGGACAACTTGTACTAGACGGGTAGGACGAACCACTTGTTCGTATCTAGGAATTAGGCCATATTCTACGCCGAGTTTACTATCCCCGTGGTAGAGTTGCAGCCACTTTACACATCATACCTCCGTACATTGTACAGATGAAGAGAGTATGGTATGACCATTAGGGAGCCATATAAATCAGAGTATCACGGCGAGGGATCGAACCCACGACCTCGTACCGCCCTTGATTCATTGATGGCTGAGCAGACGTGGTAAGTAATTTAATCCAAACGACTACGCTGGCTCCTTTATTACTTGTAAGTAATAGGTAAACATTTATTGTTGATTATTATTTATTAACCTTTGTGCAAACTTTGGTTCTAGGTCAGTTCATATTTTCTGTTACAATGCAATGATACTGTTATGATGCAATGATAAGGAAGTTATTTTTAAACTTATTACCCATTGTGTTTCAGTGTAGGATAGAAAAAAAATTCTGATACTCTAATTGAAGGCAATTAAAAATGTTTAATAGGATATGTACTATTTTTAAAAATTATGTTTTGTAGGAGGAAGTGATGACCTTGGAGAGGATCTTACTTCAGACAATTAAGTTTGATCTTCAGGTGGAGCATCCATACTCATTCCTTCTAAAGTATGCTAAATGCCTTAAGGGAGACAAGGTAAATACGGACATATTATAATCATTATATAAGTAACTTTTACTTTCCTGTGATGTATGTATATGCTTCCTATCAATTTTTTCTAGGACTTCTGATTTTAACTAATCCCTTCTTACAATAACTTTGTCAAAATAATTGTGACCTACTTATTTTACTGAGCAACACGGTGAAGGATCGAACCCACGACCACGTGCCGCCGTTGATTGATCGATGGCTGTGCAGACGTGGTAAGTAATTTAATCCACACGGCCACGCTGGCTCTCCCCTGTTAAGGACTAAGTAATTAAATTATATTTAGTACTTTAATTATTAAGGAAGTTATTTTTATAACTGAAGTAAAGTTTTTATAACGGGAGTAAAGCTATAAGACCAAGTGATTCATTGTTGTTTGCAGACGATCAGGTTCTTGTAGCATTAGATAGAGGTGATGTCGAAGTATATACTTCGAAAGTTATTGGACGCCTATGACAAGGCAGGTCAATTTACTTAAAACTGAGTATCTAGTTGTTGGTGGCAAAGGAAGGGATCTAGTATTCGATCAAGGTGTTATTGAAGCAGTAGAAAGATTTAAGTATTTAGGCTCCATCATTGATGAGTTTGGAACATGCCAAGCGGATGTTGATGCTAGAGTGATACAGGCGAGGCAGGCTATTGGGATGCTGAATGGAGTTTTATGGAGTCAGTCTGTTTGGAAGGCAACAAAGAATATGATACTGCGTGTTATTGTCGAGTCCATTTTAACCTATAGAGCTGATGCATGAACAATGACTGATCGCCAAAAAAGTAAGCTCAATGCGGTTGAAATGGATGGTCTAAGAAGAGCTATGGGCGTTTCCAGGTTGGAAAGAAAATCTAACGATTCGTCGTTGCATGGAACAGCAAGAGAGCGTGGTCCAGCGCATAGAGAAGCGAACGCTTTGTCGGTATGGCCATGTCCGGAGGATGGGCGAAGGAAGATGGCCTCGTAGGGTCATGGAATGGTCTCCTCCTGGAAGGAGGAAGCGAGGACGTCCCAGAACATCTTGGAGAGGTGGAGTCAGCCAGGCAATACGGACTTTCAACCTACAAGATGGCGACTGGAAAGACCGTCAAACCTGGTCTTCGGGAATACAGAGCAACCAATGAAGAGAAAAAACGCCCTTAAAGTAAAAGTAAAAGTAAATATTTTTATATTTATTAGTTGTATTAAGTAATATATAGTATAATAATGTTAAAGTAAAAAATCGCACAAATTGTTTTTGGATTATAAATCAGTTTTAAATGAATGGTACAGAACATTTTATATTATTAAGTTGCTTGCTCTTCATCATTATGTGTATAATTAAAGAAAATGAAAAAATACTAAGATGAATTGAAAATAATTCACTTTGCATTTCAAGTTCATATGTTATAACTTCACTATGTATTTCTTTTAATAGTCTAACAGTTACTCATAAAATACACCAATCGTTTCATTCTTTAATAAATTATGTTTTATTACACATAGATTATATCTAGTAATATAGATATAAAGTTATTTAAATTTAAAATAAATATTACAATAGTAAAATAAAGATGTATCATATGTATTTGTTAATAAACTAATGATTTATTTTGCATTTCATAATATTAAAAATATATCACCAATTTCCACGATTAAGGTGGATATTTCTACTGAGATTTATGGAACTTATACATAAGTTAATTACTAAAATTTAATATTACGGAAATAAATAAATTATATTTGATATTTAGTTAAACATAGTTAAATCTTTCAATTTTTATAAGGATTGATAATACTAGTAAAAAAGTCTGTTATGTCACTATATTCATTTCTTTGGTCGTGACAAAACGTGTTACTCTATTTACATTTAGTATTAATTTTTTACAGCGCGGGAAAATCGAAAAAAATGTGGAGGGAGAGCGGATAAGAGCACTAGATTATGAATTCGAGAAGGTCGGGCCAACTAGGCAAATAAAAGTGCCGTTGGCCCGACCCGTCCTACAGGCCTTGTAGCTATTTATTTCAACATATAGGTTGGCCAGTCTAAGAATAAAAAGTTACTACAAAAATTGTAAAAAAAGTATTGGATCGAAAAAAATCTTTGAAATTAATAATAACTTCGTAACTAGTAAAACAAATTAGTAATAACTTTTTAAGTTGAGGTTTTGTAAGTATGAATGTAATTAAAATGTAAAAATAAAAATAAAAATGTGTGGACAAACCAGTGTAAAGAAGGAAAGAAAGATTTTTGTTGTATGTAATAGAGAAATATTCCCGGAACTGACTGGCACGGATTCATATTAAAAAACAGCTGATTTCGGATTCATATTAAAAACAGCTGATTTCGGATTCATATTAAAAAAACAAACCATTAATTTACACAACACCATGTCACACCCGTTCACACACACTATGTCTTCCGGTTTCTTGTTTAGATCTAGCAAATTCTATTTCTTTGTGCATCTTCTTTTAACATTTATACTGAATTCTGGGGAAAACCAGATAGAGGAAAGTAAATAAAATAAACTAACATTTCAGAAGGCAATATAACTAACATATAAGCAAAAACACCCATCATATTCTGCCTTTAACATGAACAGAAGAACATTTAATTTTAACTACATCTAACTTATGACGTTTAAGTTTGATTTAATCAAGTAAAAAATAAATCGAACAAAACTTTCTTCTATTTATAGACGTTGATACTATGTAAATACCATGATATCTCATTTACCCTAGAACGCTAATCTGGAGTCAAAATTACTCCCATTTTTTTTAAAAACTATGAATGCACTGTGTCTGTAAAACATAGAACTCCCATATCTCAGCTATGCTATCTCCCACCTTTGAATGGCCCTCCTACACTTCTATCAGTTCCACATTCAGATTCTAAAGAGGACATATTAGGTTTGTTCCAACAGCCAATTCCAGAATGGTTCTAGAACCAGTTCAGGATTTTTTAATGCGCATGCGTCAATGAGGACTGGTTCAGAACTGATTCAAAAAGAGGAGCCTGTTGGAACGATTTTAGAACTCTTTCAGAACTGCAACCTTCATGTTACCTCTCTTTATCTTGTTTTTATTTTCCTCTTCGTATCTCTCCACTTGTTTTGTTTATGTTCACTCAGAAATGGATTACTTACGTGAACATATTCTATTGTTAAACTCAACAAAGTTTATAAGAAAGCACATTAGGGCAAATCGTTTTTAAAGTTCCAAATTGATCACACTGTCATTTCTGAATGATTATATTTCGGTCTCTCATTTGGGATTCGTCAGGCTCGTAACAATCCTGTCTTAGTTTCAGTTGCCTATTAAAAATTTGTTTGTATAAATTGTAATTTTGTTAAACATTAACTGTTAAATCATATAAAAAGTACCGGTGTGGAAATCCCACACATGACTTTCATGAAATGTTGTGGAGTCAATACGCGATCAAGAGAGAACTCAGTATTTACACCCATTTTCATGGAAGTAAAAACATTAAAATGCCCATATCTCCAAAACCGCTTGTGCCCAAAAAGTATAGGTACAATCTACCAAATAGGACACATAATATATACCCCAAACAAAATAGAAATCAAATAATGTCTACTGAAGTTATCGTCGACAGACCTATTTCGTGCTTAAGTGACTACAGCTCCGAAACGTCGTGAGCTACGATGTTTGGGTTTGTCGCCATCAGTTTTGCCGACAAAATTGAAAAAAATGCCGCAGACCGCATCTCAATACGATATATCTTGAAGCGATATGTTATTAAAGGTTTAGTTACATACGAACGTACATACACAGACGTATATGAAACGGATTTTAATGATATCCCCGGGTTCGTAAGACCTCTCCTTCACAGAGATCTCGGAATCAAGTTTCGGATGATAAAATGTGAATTTTAACTTGGCTTATTAAAAATAAACCCTCATATATGAAAAGGTCAACCACGCATTAAGAAATATTTACAAATAAAGGGTTCAAAACTACAAAAAAGAAAATTATAAGAACAATTTATCTGGGTTTTTTTTTTTTCTAGTCTGTAAATCATCGGCGGATGTACACACAAAAAGATCGGAGGTAATTCTAATAAAGGACTCAAAGTCGCTATAAGAAATTTTAATTATCAAAAGGAATAAATAATATAAAATATAAATTATATTTTATTGTTCCAATATACTATCATGATAAAAAATAATACGTAAAGAAGAAAGAAGTAGTATAATATATTAACTGTGGAGAGAAAAACAAAACACGCTAGGAAACAGAGATATGAAGAAAAGAAATTAAAACAAATGTCAGGTTATAGTTGAACAGTAGTAGTAGTGTAACCTACACGCCTAATGTATATTAAGTATTAGTAGTTCTCGCCGAGTTCCTGCTTCAGTCCGGGAACTGTTTTCACGGTTCTAGGACTGTCTCAGAACCGTTCGTCTTTCTGTTGGAACACGGGACTAAAAGTTCCAGTAAAACTGTCCGAGAAGCGTGTATAGGAACGGTCTTTCGATACTGCGCATGCTCCCGGCAGTTCTAGAACCGTCCGAGGCTCTGTTGGAACAAACCTATTGTTTGTTTTTCTGTAGTCACGGAGTCATTTTGACTCCTGTTTAGTCTTACACGTATTTTTTTTGTAGGTCATTATGCCCCCCCCCCCCCCCCCAAAGTAAAAAAACTCAAATGGGATCTATCAAAAAGTGTTCCCACCCCACCTTTTGTAGTTCAAAAGCTCTTTGTTCCCGGGCTAGTAAAGAATATCCCCTAATAATGTTTGAAATATGAAAAATTTTGAGTTTTTTTGGAAAGTATACTCATCTTTACGGCACTGTAACTCGTTACACAATAGAGTTACAAAAAAAAATTACGTGTGGTGTCGCGGGACACCCGGTAGGAACGAAGTTCCTTACATTTTTCATTAAATATAAATTATAAGGTTGAAATAATATATTATTTTGATTAACCCACCCGCAAAATCAAAACAAAAAAATATCCCTACAAAAACAAAAAAAAAATTCCCTACATCAAAACTAAAAAAATCCCACATCAACACATGTCAATGTCAATATTGTAAAAAGATTTCAAATCTGGTTGGTCCAAGTGACATTTTGACATATAACAAAAATGAACAAAACCAGTCAAGGAACAGGCTTCCTTAATAACATTTTTTCCTGTCTTTTTGAAGCTTAAGTTTACGCGAGCGTTGCGCGTAAACGCTTGGGCGGATATCGATTTCCAACGAACTCGGCCTGGGCATTGGTAAAATGAACATGTGTACCAAATTTCAACTAACTCAGTGATCTTTTACTCAAGTTATCGTCATCGGTAGATTTCGTGACGGATTTTGCGTGACGGTGATTTTGGTCGTTTTTTTCGGATCCACTCCCGGGCTCCAGAACGTGCCATAAGGAACTTCGTTCCAAAAAAGTATTTACAAAAACTGTCGGTAGTTTTGTCTATTTTAATTTTGTACTAAACATGTTTTTCCGTAGGATCAACTGTTGAAGAGTTATAGTGAAAAAACCCAATGTTTGTATATTTCAAGGGGAGACGCGGGTCGCGCGACGATGAGCGCTTCTTGAAGAGTTTTACATCTAATCATTAAACTAATTCATTAGATCATTAGAGACTTGTTTTTCTTGGCAAAGCGACTTATATAATTATTATTAGTAGATCGTATTCTACGATCTAAAGAGCAGTCGTAGATTTGTATTTAACTTCATTTTTCTATCAATCAAGATTGTCGAATCTGTTTTCAATTTTTTTTTCACGTTTTATTATTTTTATTTTATTATTTGTTATTGTTATTATTATTATTATTATTTATTTTTTTTTTTTTCTTAAAAACTACTTCTTTGGACTCAGGGGACCTATTAACATGTAATTCCATTACATAGAGCTAACATCGTGCTATACTTTATAAAATGATAGTAAAGAATCTTCCGTAAATTGCTCTAAAAGTAACATTGGAACCTTTTTTGCTTGCGAAATATGCTATAATACCAACATATTTACTGTTGAAAGCAAGTTAAGATTATTTTATGTACAACATCTAAGATCCAGATCTCAACTTATAAACTTACTTGAGTAATGTAATAATTAAACATTTAAAGACTCACAGCTGCCATTATCTTTTATTCAATATTATCAATTTATGGTTTTTTAAAAGTTGCTTACTGCATTTATCCTTGTACTATGCAATAATAGTTGTAAATTAAATTAATTGGTCTGCTTTATTTTTTTTTCGTACTTGAACAAAATAAATCTTTATTCCACTCATTTTTGCTTTCTAGCTTACTGAAGGATTTTATTTATTTTTATTTGCATAAACTTTCTGTGTTATTCTTCAATATCCAAAATTGTAAATTGAAGCTATTAATGGACAATAATTTCAAGACAATGGGTTTGGGTAGTGATTAAAATGAATTACTTGATACTTAGAATAGGATGAGCAGTAATTAGTTAAGCCATTATTTCGATAACAATCAGGGCCGATTTAACTATAGGGGCACGATGGGCACGTGCCCAGGGGCGCAAGAGTTTTGGGGCGCACATAAAAAGGTTGGGGGGGGGGGGCACTGTTAAACTTTGCAAGGGTAAAAAATATAAATAGGAATATGTTTAAAGTAAACCAAATGTCTCTTACACATAACCTTAGCATAAATCTAACTCCCAGTAACCAACTGCTCGGTTGAAAGGAGCTTTTCAGTTCTTAACAGAATAAAATCAGTGAATAGGTCTACAATGCGTAATGACAAGCTGAACAGTTTACTGTAATTTTATGCACGCAAAGCGACATAATGCTAGAAATTAAATATACCGATTTACTCGACGATTCTATTTGATTATTTTAGTATTTATGAGGAAGTATTATCATTATTCATTTTTGTTATTTAGAAATTAGTTTGGATATTATAGTGTATTTAATTGAGTTCCAAAAGGGCCTGGGTGGCTCGGAGGCTAGAGCGCTCGCATTGCGATAAGGCAAGTTAAGCAGCCTCGAGCAGGGTCAGAAGATGGATGGGTGACCACTTCTGACCACAGGCTTTGGGTTCGATTCCTGGACCGGGCCCCCCGCTCATTGTCCACCCATCATTGTTTAAACAAACGGGAAGCTCCTCGAAAGAGTGGCGCCACCAGGTTTCGGCCTGGAAACCATGATGATGACACTCCTGGTTGTAATACAACTAGGAGGGGAGTCATGGTTAACGGCCATATCTTCACACGAGTGTGTCAAGATTTCGGTCCCTAACCCGGGTTTGTTTTATGTGCCCACCTAAGTGCCCTGAGTCTTCGGGTATAAAAGCCCCCCGGAATTAGAGTTCCAAAAACCCAATATTAATAAGAGAAGAACTCCAAATATAATAATTAATTAAATTTATAAATAATTATCATACATTAATTATTTAGACAATTTATTAGTATGTATTTCAAAAATTATCTTTTTACTCAAATGTAAATTATTACGCTTACTTTTTTTTTTTCAAGTGCAATATTTACCATAAAACATTTAATAGCAATATTATATTGTATGATGATATCAAACATATATAACATATTTTTTAAACATATAAGCATACAAATAAGGGAGGGGGGAGGGGCGCATTGTGACGGGGTGCCCAGGGCGCAGTGAACATCTAAAACGGGCCTGATAACAATTAACTTTATACTTGTTTAAGATAGGATTGTGTCAAACCTCTTTATTTACATGTTGTTATTTTTCCCGAAAGTATATCCACAGATTGACGTAATATAATTTAATTATCGGTTTATACGTAGGTAAAATCTCCTCTTCGAGAACATATACATTCTACAAAAATAACCGGTACGAAAGGTTTTTTCTAATCTGAAGTAAAGTATTCTAATTTTGCAATGAATAGCACGTTGTCTGTGAAATGGTCTTTTAAACTTGACTTGAAGGAGAAACCGGTTTTGTAATAACATGTTTTTATTAAGTTTATTTAGTCTTATTTAAGCTTATGACGTAGGCATCATCATATAAAATTAGGCGATTCGAGTTTTTAAGTTCGAGGTTGACCTTCCACTTGAATCTTTAAGGAAGTTCTATTGTCTTGTTAAAACTCGAATTAAAAAATTACACAAACAATTATTATTTATTGTTAAAATAATTTTGTACATAGCCTTCCACCGGTGCCATAACAACACTTAACATAGTAGCGCATTACTACAGTTCGTAGCAGCCATAACAACACTTAAAATAGCAGCGCATTACTACAGTTCGTAGCAGCCATAACAACACTTAACATAGCAGCGCATTACTACAGTTCGTAGCAGCCATAACAACACTTAACATAACAGCGCATTACTACAGTTCGTAGCAGCCATAACAACACTTAACATAGCAGCGCATTACTACAGTACGTAGCAGCCATAACAACACTTAACATAGCAGCGCATTACTACAGTACGTAGCAGCCATAACAACACTTAACATAGCAGCGCATTACTACAGTACGTAGCAGCCATAACAACATAATATGTAATATAACAGCACATAACTACAGTACGCAGCAGCCATAACAACACTTAACATAGCAGCGCATTACTACAGTTCGTAGCAGCCATAACAACACTTAACATAACAGCGCATTACTACAGTTCGTAGCAGCCATAACAACACTTAACATAGCAGCGCATTACTACAGTACGTAGCAGCCATAACAACACTTAACATAGCAGCGCATTACTACAGTACGTAGCAGCCATAACAACACTTAACATAGCAGCGCATTACTACAGTACGTAGCAGCCATAACAACATAATATGTAATATAACAGCACATAACTACAGTACGCAGCAGCCATAACAACACTTAACATAGCAGCGCATTACTACAGTACGTAGCAGCCATAACACTTAAATTTATTGGAGAAGAGCGCTTCTTGAAGAATTTTATATCTAATCATTAAACTAATTCATTAGATCATTAGAGACTTGTTTTTCTTGGTAAAGTGACATATAATTATTCGTAGATCGTATTCTACGATCTAAGAGCAGTCGTAGATTCGTATATAACTTCACTTTTCTATATTAATTCAAATTATAATTATTATTAACTACGGGAAACAGACAGTGAAAAATACACTCCTGTGCCGGGATCCCGGCACAGGAGTGTATGTACACTGTCTGTTTCCCGTAGTTAATAATAATTATAATTTGATTTAAATTAAAATTTAACTTTCCGTAGTATGAAAACTACCAAAAACTTAAAAAATTGAATTTCACTTTTCTATTAATTAAGATTGTCGAATCTGTTTTCTTTTTTTTTCACGTTTTATTATTTATTTATTATTTTTGTTTTATTATTTGTTATTATTTATTTATTTTGCTTCCGAGCTTACCGAAGGTAACGGAAGCATTGTGTTCACTTTTGAGAACGAAAAACTTTTATTTCTCCGATTTTAAAAATTCCAAGACTGAAATACGTTTCAGACATCAGGGAACATTTTTGGTCTCGTGTCTGTCTGTCGGTCTGTGTGTCCGCGAATTATGAAACGTGTGACGATAACTTGAGTAAATGTCGACCGATTTTGATGAAATTTGGTAGACATGTTCATTTAACCAATGCTCAGGACGAGTTCGTTGGACAGCATTATCCGTCCAAGCGTTCACGTGTAACACTCGTGTAAACGTGAACTTCAAGTTTAAATTTGGAACTTTAGGTAGGGAAAAAAATCAAACTTCATTTATTCAATGTGACAAATATTTTTTTCCCATACAATTTTTTATTTTAAATCAAATTATAATTATTATTAACTACGGGAAACAGACAGTGAAAAATACACTCCTGTGCCGGGATTTTTTTCTGTCTGTTTCCCGTAGTTAATAATAATTATAATTTGATTTAAATTAAAATTTAACTTTCCGTAGTATGAAAACTACCAAAAACTTAAAAATTGAATTACAATTTTTTAGTAAAACCAACAGCGACACCGCTATGAAGTGTTAAAGATCGCTAAAACTATTAATAGTTTTAACAAAATAAACAATATAACAATAAAGTAATAAAACAATAATGTTAATTTTAATATAACAATAAAGTACATGATTGGATGCAAGGAAGCCATGAGCCACACTAATTGGCAGTCTATTTTTTTTTTTTTTTTTTTGGTTAAAAACTACTTCTTTGGACTCAGGGGACCTATTAACATGTAATTCCATTCTTCTTTTAATTGTTCTAAAAGTAACATTGGAACCTTTTTGCTTGCAAAATATGCTATAATACTAATATTTTTACTGTTGAAATGCAAGTTTAGATTATATTATATACAGGATCTTAGATCCAGATCTAAACTTGTAAACTTACTTGAGTAATGTAATATTTAAACATTTAAAAACACAGCAGCCATTATCTTTTATTTCACATTATTAATTTATGGTTTTTAAAAGTTGCTTACTGCATTTATCCTTGTACTATTCAATAATAGTGGTAAATTAAATTAATTGGTCTGCTCTATTTTTATTTTCGTACTTGAACAATAAATCTTTAGCCCACTCATTTCGCTTGCGACCTTACTGAAGGTAACGGAAGCTCTGTCATCGTTCTGGAGAACGGCATTTTTTTTGCAAAAACTTGATGTTTTTGACAAAATGGCATGAATAATTAAACAAAAATCTGCGCTTCATTACCTTTCATATGATACCTCACTCAAAATTAAAAAAAAAAAAAAAAAAAAAAATTCCCGAGACAGAATTTATCCGCTATTTTGGATTTCCAGTTAATCAGAACAAATTGCTCTTCTTAATTTTTCTATTGCCCAGCAGCAGACCCCACATTTTGCATATTTTTAGTAACAGCAGAAATACAGTTTTGGGAGGGGGGGACACACACAACATTTTTTGTTTTTTGACCAAATGGCGTTAAAAATTAAAACCATCCACAAGTTTTATATATTTTTGTTTCATTAGATACCTCAATCAATTTTTTTTGCTTCCGAGCTTACCGAAGGTAACGGGAAGCTACGTGATCGTTCTGAAGAACGAAACATTTTTAGGTCTCCGATTTCAAAAATTCCAATACAGAAATCCATTTCAGACGTCAGGGAACATTTTTAGTTCCGTGTCTGTCTAACGGTCTGTCTGTCGCTCTATTTTTGCGAATCGTCGTATTATCTTAAACACTACACGTCCGATTTTAATGAAATTTGGATGGTAGATCATATTTATCCCATTGTTGGACCCATATAGTTTCAACCTTCTGCACTCATTTATTTTTCTTCTAAATCCACACACTCATACATTTATTTAGTAGACCTACAGCTTCATAAGTACTTATCTGATTTGAATGAAACTTTTATAGTTTATCGAAAGGAACTCACAGATAGCCCCAGATTAATGTGAACCGTCTGCGCTCATTAATTTATGCTAAATTGATACTTTAATTCATGTATAAAATCAAAACAATTTTGACAGATTAAAAAAACGGGGGAAACAAACAAATTAGACAATAATGACTTGTAAAAGCATATAATCAATAAAGTACGTTATCGGATGCGAGGAAGCTATGTGCCACACCAATTGGCAGTCTATTATTTTTTAAGGGACATGAATTATCCGCCACTTTGGATTTGAACAGCTCTGATAATTTTGAGTTCGCTATATTTTTCCTGTGAGCGTGTCAAAACGATCTTTAAGAATTCAAAGTTTCATGTTTATATCTATTTTGATTCAAAAGTTATGGGAAACGTACAGAGTGACAAACAGACTGATACAGGAATGAAACTATAAGGGTTTCTTTTTTTTGGTTTTACCAACGAAACCCTAAAAATGGATGGATAGTTCTTTCGATAATCCATCCAATTTTTTTTTTTTTAATTTGACGGATTGTTGATAGAAGCCCATAGAAATGAGTGATAGAAATTAATACTGCTGAATTGTTACTTTTATTCATACTTTTATTTTTAAGCTATATTAAATATGACTAGATGAAATTATTATAGAACTATCTGCGGGCTACTATCAACAAACCATAAATTTCTTCAAAATCGGTGTCGTATAAAGCAAACAATCTTTAAGATACGCAATAAGAAACTAATTGGCAGACAATATAGATTGTCAATGGTTTATAAATAAATAGCGTTATAATTTTCTTTAAAAAAAAAAAAAAAAAAAAAAAAAAAACTGGATATAACATTTGACTTGTAATTAAATAATTGTGTACGTTGTTATTTTAATTATTTTTATAATAAGACATTAATGCACGGAAGATTGAGAATATATCTACAAATACAACAAAACTAGTTTCAAGGTGATCCAGATTAAAAGATAATTGGTAATATAAACAGAATGACGCTCGGGATGAACAGGTTTCTAACATACCAACCTGCAGCTAGAGGTCAAGTTTAACCTGCCAAAACTATTACCGCTGAATAAATCGTACCTTTTTTAGGACTTCGTAGGCAAAAACCAAAAAAAAGAAACCTTTTAGTTTCGTTCTTGTGTCTGTCTGTCTGTCTGTCACTCTGTACGGTTCCAATAACTTTTGAATCAAAATAGATACAAACATGAAACTTTGCAGTATTAAAGATCGTTTTGACGCGCACACAGGAAAAATATAGCGAACTCAAAATTATCAGCTGTTCAAATCTAAAATGGCGGATAATTCATGTCACACGAAATTTTTTTTTTTTTAAATTTCGAGTGGGGTATCAAATGAAAAGTATTAAAGAGTAGATTACAAATATATATAACAATGGCGTTTAAACTATATTTTTACTATAACTAGAAATATAACATTTTTTAAATGTTTACACCTAATAATATATCACATAATCCAATTTCATTATATTTTATATAACTAATTGAATTAAAAAAAAAAAAAATTCTAAGATTGTTACTTTTTATTTAATTTACTCATTAAAAATTTCCTTATTCCATCTCAGAAAGTATATATAAGAAATTATTCCACAGTGAATTAAATCAAGATACCATAAAGTTTTCATCTCTTATATTTAAATTTTGTGGAATAGATTGTAAGGCGGAAATTCTAAAGAAGTAAAGTTTAATTCGCGGAGCTGAACAGAACATGTTATAAACACTGCAAGTTCTCCCCACATTCTGTGAGCTTCCCCAGCATCTCTCTACACATTCTTCGACTCAATTTAATTACACTCTTGACTTAAATTCTAAGCTCTGGATAATGTAAAATTTACACACTCTACTAACACAGTCCTTATATTTTCCCCCTGGAGACTATTTCTGTTTTTGACATCTAAAAGTAACAATTTTCTTATAAAATTACATATTGTTTAAAAATTGTTTTCATAAATATGAATCCCACTTTCATAAAAATATTTCTTATAACTGTAAATATTTATTATTTGATATAATCATATTAAGGTAACATCATGAATGGATTAAAAGATAATTTATGTTAACAGTATGATAATTTATATTAACCTGACAACAACGTATAGATCATGAATGTCCTACTTTACTTTTTCTCCCTACTTTTTGAGTTCAGGGATGAAAAGACCTGTTTTAATCCCTCTAAACTATTTCAAAATCATAACTTTTTTCCCCAACTGGAGATAAATAAAATAAAATTAAATTTTTAAATTTTTGGTAGTATTCATACTACGAAACGTTTAAATTTTAATTTATATCAAATTATAATTACTATTTACAACGGGAGACAGACAAAGAAAAATAGACTTCAGCACCGGGATTTGAACCATGGGCCTCCTTTATAATTATTCTTCAGTATAGCTTAGTTGGCTAGTGCGTCTTTACTGGAAATAAAGGAGGCCCGTGGTTCGAATCCCGGTGCTGAAGTCTATTTTTCTTCTATTTAAACGTTCCGTAGTATGAATACTACCAAAAACTTAAAAATTGAATTTCAAATTGATTGTACTAGGTGCAGGTCCTAATTGGGTGCTTTATAATTACAAGCGTTATTTCTCGGTCTAGTTCTAATGTCGTTAATGTTGACTACTAGAATTGTGGAAAACTTTGAAAGCTTAATTCGGGACTAGGTATCGTTATCGACAAAGGAAATTATTCTTAAGTATAGCTTAGTTGGCTAGAGCGTCTTTACTGGAAATAAAGGAGGCTGCTTCGAATCCCGGTGCTGAAGTCTATTTTTCTCTGTCTGTCTCCCGTTGTAAATAGTAATTATAATTTGATTTAAATTAAAATAGTCTGCCAATTAGTGTGGCACATAGCTTCCTCGCATCCTATCATGTACTTTATTGTTATATTAACATTCAAATTATTGTTATATTGTGTATTGTGTAAACACTATTAATAGTTTTAGCGATCTTTAACACTATAGCGTTGTCGCTGTTGGTTTTACTAAAAAATTGTATTTATAAAAAATGTTTGCCTCATTGAATAGATGAAGTTAGATTTTTTTCCCGACCTAAAATTCCAATTTAAATTTGAAGTTCACGTTTACGCGAGCGTTGCTCGTGAACACTTGGACGGATAATGTTGTCCAACGAACTCGTCCTGGGCATTGGCAAAATGAACATGTCTACCAAATTTCATCAAAATAGGTCGACATTTATTCAAGTTATCGTCGCACGTTTCATAATTAGCGGACACACAGACCGACAGACAGACACGAGACCAAAAATGTTCCCTGATGTCTGAAACGGATTTCTGTCTTGGAATTTTTAAAATCGGAGGCATAAAAGTTTTTCGTTCTCATAAGTGAACACAATGCTTCCGTTACCTTCGGTAAGCTCGGAAGCAAAATGAAATGATATATCTAAATACATAATGCATAAAATATATAATCAGTATAATTAAGGTTTAACAAAATAACTATATATAGGTATAATAATGTTTAAAATACTTAAATTATAGAACTTAATAATTATACTTATTATTTTACTTTAATTATAGTTAAAAGGTATATATGTATTGTATACTAGCCTTCACCCCACGCTCCGCACGGGGCTCTTGCTAGGTATTAGTGGCTATGTTTCCAATTATCATGTAAGCCTAGCAATTATGTAATTGAAATGCCTTAAAAGTTTTGTTTCCAAAGCCCTCTAGGAATAATATCAGGACTATATTATTATACATCATTCATTCCATTATTAAGAATGTAATACTTTCCAAATCGTAGTTTGGAGTCTATTTATGTATTATAAAAATAACCAATAGAAACTAAGTAATATAGTAATAAATAACAATGCTAAAAAAGGTATAATAAAAAAGAAAATAAACGTAGTCAAAACCAATAAGACTGGGAAGTCATTGAACAGTCATCAACCATGATGGTGCATTAATTTAATTACCAGTCTCTTTTCTCAACACGGTAGTTGCACCAGTAAATATTTAATAACTCTAGTTCTAGGACAAAATAATAAAATAATAAATACTCAATTTAAAGAGCATTAATGTGAGGTGTAAGCACCCCATTTAGAAATTAAATCAGTCAACAATTGCGGACGTTATAAGAGCTCAAAGTCAAAAATTAAAAAAAAATCAACTTTAGCTCATTCTAAGGTAGAACTGATGGAGGTACGACAAAAAGTTATAGGACCAAAGTTCTTAGTAGATCTTTTAAAATCAGTTACCGCTGATGCCGCTGACTTACCGTTTAGCCGCAATAAGCCTCCAAAAGAACTTTAGAGTTGCGTCCGCCATCTTTAATTTATTAAGGGTGGTTTGGTGGCGCGGAAAACCACGAGTCTCTAGGTGGTCTAGAAGTACCCTAACATTTTGATTAGCGAGTCTGTGGGTATTGGTTATGGTAGGTCAACTTAAGTTTTTTAGGTTATTATTTTTATACATTATTTTTTACAATATTGTTAATAACTTTGGTTCTACTTAAAATAAGCCTACAAATTGCGCAACATGTTTGAGCACAACTCTGAAAAAAAATTAATCGATATCGTTTAGCCAGTTTTGCGCCTATAAAGTTTGACTGGGGGGACAGAGACTCATATACACACGAAAAACGTTGAGGCCGGATTCGGTTTTTGGAATGTATAAAATAAAAAAGTGATCAACAAATTTTCAATTCTGACCAATGTACAGACAAAACTTTAATTTTATATACATAGATGTTTGGCATAAGCAAGTAAAGCTAAGTACTCTTTCGAATAGGAGAAAGTAACATAATATAAGGGTAGGTCTAAGAGAGGAAGAAATTAAGCTAAATGGTAAACATAAGGGAGAAATTGAATAAGAGTAAAAAATAATTAATAAAAATGTTAATTGAAATAGTCAGGCTTATATCTCCGGAACTAATAATTTTATTTTTTTTATTTTAATTGAGACATTTTTAATTGAGATATTTTTTTAATTGAGACATCTTTAATTGGCTAGAACCACCCTTTACTAAATTAGGACTTGAAAGGCTAAAAATGAGCTTTCATTTTTTTTTCTGAGTGACGATTAAGTATAAAGAATGACAAAGTTAGACAAGTTAGTCGCTTCTTTCTAAACTGATTTTAGGTTTCTGTAAGATAATAATTAATTAACTACTATAGCTAGGAACATGAAATTCGGCACACAGGTGTATCTCGGCATTTGTGACAACTGTACACTTTTTAGACTTTCCTCACTTGATATTTCCAAGATGGCGGCCAATATGACGGTCGACTAAAAAAAAAGTTTTTAGTCACCATGACATGTTATACATTAATTTAAAGGTCTTGAAGTGTAGAAAAAGAATGTGTGACTATTAAAATTTCAAACTTAATATTTTTAAGATGGCGGCCAATATGGTGGGCGACTAAAAAAGTTTTTAGTCACCATGACATGTTATACATAAAGTTAAAGGTCTTGAAGTGTAGAAAAAGAATGTGTGACTATTAAAATTTCAAACTTAATATTTTTAAGATGGTGGCCAATTTGGCGGGGAACAAAAAAAGTTTTTGTCACCATGACCTGTTATATACATTAATTTAAAGGTCTTGAAGTGTCAAAAAAGAATATTACTATTAAAAATTTAACTTAATAATTTTAACTTAATGGTACAGAAACCGGTGATTTTCACCTCACATACTTACGTGAAGCGCGTCTTACTTGATTATATTTTATGAAAATTTTCGCCCATAGCTGGGCATCATCAGGTTTTTATCTGAGGATTAAAGGTGGTAATCATTTTCACTCTCCTATTTAACTAATATAATATATATATATATATATATATATATATATATATATATATATATATATATATATATATATATATATATATATATATATATATATATATATATATTATGTGTGTTCTCATAAAAAGAAGAGGAGTAACCTTCTACTACAAGTCGTCACCAGTTACTCATGATTAACCGGATAAAAATGATTTTTTTTTTATAATCATCCCTGTAGCCCAAGAAGAAGAAGAAGAATTAGAAAATAAACAGGTCAAGTGTGTGCTAGTCAGCACACAGCGAGGGTCCGTAGGCAATACTGTATTGTTTAAGTAGTACTCTATTGATGCGGCTGATGGTGCTTTTTTAAGTGCTAAAAAGCCTACTTTAAACTATCCTATGGGTCTGATATTCTCAAAACACATAAAAACAACCTTCTGATGAAGTATTTTTTGCCACTGAACCGGACTAATTTCAGAGTACATTTTAAAATGATAGGACGAAAGGTGTAGCCGTGAGAGCAGGCGACAGACGGACGGACAGATAGACACGCGCAGGAAAATATAAGGGTCTTTGATTTGCCTACGGACCCTAAAAAAGGGATTAATCGAAGAATAATAAAGAAGACGTTATTTTGAATGAAACATAGCTTTCGTTATTCTTTTAAATATATAAGTTATATATCTTGAATTTTTTTTGTATAATTTATTGTATTTGAATATGTTGCATGACTTATTGAAGTAAGCAAAACTTTGAATTCGAGATGATTTTTAAATTCAATGAATTCTTCTTGTAATGAAATATCAATTCCAGAGAAGTCGTATTCAAATAGTCCAATAAGTGGTAGGTATACAATAAGTACATCGTCAGATAAATTTAATATTTTCCAAGAATAGATCATCTTTTGAGTGGATGTAAAAAATAAAAATAAAATAAAATAAATATTCATTTTAGAACGAAATCCAAGAATAAGGTTTCGCGGTTGTATATAGAATGACTTTTAACTTCTAACCTTTAAAAATATTTTCTTCAAGAAAGCCAAACTATTATGATTTCTAACAATTTAATAAGATTACATGTATAAAATTATTTCTAATTTATAGGGATAATATAGAACTAACATCACAGCAGATTACCAACAATTAATTGATCCTAACAAACCCTCAGGTGATTGGTTTCGACCCTGTGTGGAACACCTGATTTAAACTTTCAGTTATTGACCACCAACTTTTATAATTTTGCTTTTGCGATTAATACAAATCAACGCCAAAATGGGTATTCACTGGACTATCATCTCTTCATACCGCTCGAACCAAGACAGTAAATTGTAGTTGTGTAATTCAATAAATATATTTAAAATAGGCTGCCAATTGGTGTGGCACATAGCTTCCTCGCATCCTATCACGAACTTTATTGATTTTATACTTTTACAAGCCATTATTGTCTAATTTGTTTAATTGTTTCCCCGTTTTTGTTCTGTCAAAATTGTTTGGATTTTTTACATAAATTTAAAATTTAAATATCAATTTAGCAGAAGTTAAAGAGCGCAGACGGTATAAATTAATCTAGGGCTATCTGCGGGATACTTTCGATGAACTATAAAAGTTTCATACAAATCGGATTAGTACTTTTGAAGCTTTAGGTATAAATAAATGTATGTTTGTGGGCATGTGGAAGAGAAACAAATGAGCTCAGAAGGTTGAAACTTATATGGGACCAACAATGAGCTAATTATGGCCTATCATATAAATTTCATTAATATAGGGCGGGTAGTTTTTAAAATGTGTTAGTTCGTAAAAATTGAGCGACGCGACAGGCCGACAAACAGTCACGGAACCAAAAATGTTCTCTGATTGCTTACACGGATTTCTGTCTTGGAATTTTTTTAAATCCGAGTCATAAAACAATCAAGTGGCTTCCGTTACCTTCGGTAAGCTCGGAAGCTAAAATATCTTCAACAGACATTTTTAGTCATCAAGGAAAAATCAAATAATCTTAACAAATTTTAAAATGTCAATAATATCAAAAGAAAGGATGAGTTCGTTGGCCAACATTTTTGTAGTTCATTTAGGAGTCAAATTTTGACAATTTTGAGTCAAAAACATCACAAATTGTGTATCAATTTTTTTTCTCACTATCCAATTTGTAAACCAAAATTTTCCTATATTATCATAAGCCAATAAAACTCAGATTTCTTTGAAAATTCACTCACTAAGTCATGGTGCTTGACTGGTCTTTCTTTTCCATTTCTCAGTTTGTTTGTATGTTGCATATCAATCTTATCCGTAAATAAGTTATTTTTTTTTTTTTTTGAATTTATTTTCTTTTGTCCCTATCTATTATATACTGTTTGGTTAAGTCAATCTAGGGTGTTTAATAAAAACTTCACTTCACTATCCCAATTCGGCTATATTTCGACCATACCTGGTCATCATCAGGCCTTAGATTGAGATCTTAGTATACTTTAACATATTATCTTGTTTAGCTAGAAATTATCACCATCTTTTTGTGGTTCGTCACTATTTGTCAAATGATTAATAAAAACTCATCTATACTTTTACAATAACAACTATTTAACAATTAAACCTTAAAAATAAAATAAAACGCAAATATGAACATGGTGTGACATTGTGGTAACCTGGTTGTTAATTTTTTTGATTTTCAATTTTAACATATTTAATATAAAAGAAGAGATAATATTAATTCAATTAGACATGGTTTGTAAAGGAATAACATCATGTAAGTACGTTATAGAACGCGAGGAACCTGTTATGTGCCACAATAATGTGCAAGGTATTTTTATGTTCGTCTATTTTTTCGCATTATCCCAGCACATAAGTATTATATTGATTATTTATAATTGTTATTACATATTTTGATAGTTCATATCTTCCGTCAGGACAATAGAGGTACAGATTAATTTCAGAATATTTCTTCCAATAAAAATAAAACATCAACCCTGAATACAAAGGAATAGCTTTCGGGAATTTATTATTCAGGTGCAGATATAAATGTATAATATCTCAATATTTATAATGCTTTAGGACAAATAGGAATAAAGCTATTATAATTATTAATATAATACAAAAGTTAAATTAAATACAAATGAAAATGCAAAATAAGGTTTTTTTAATCCCACTTTTACGTCATTGGATTTAATAATATATATTTATTTAAATTATAATAACTCGTTAATTGAATACTACCCATTACTCAGTTATATACAAATATTAAAATGTCATAACAAAACTGGTGGATTCTATGGGTCAAACGCAACAAAAAATGTCGAGTAAGCCTATGCCCATTTCTCAATAGTTCTCGAGATATCGATTTATTTTTTTTAGAGTGTTCACGAAAATTTCCAAAAATTACGTAATATCTCAAAACTAAATGAGATAGAGAAATTGGGCTAAGGAACAACAAAGAGCATGAAAAAACCTTTCAGAATCACAGTTCATCCAGCTAGTGCACAATATGACTATATGTCACCTAAAATTGAATAATTTGTTCAATAAAAACAAAATTAAAAGACTGTAACAATTACTTGGAATATATTGGTATGAAAATTAATGTTGCTCTTTTAGGTTTCTGTACAAAGTACAAAAAGAAACCCTATATAGCGGCTCTGTCTGTCTAACTGTCCGTTGGTGTCTGTCCGTTGCTTATTTCAATTATTCATTAACTACTATTGCAAGGAACATGAAATTCGGCACACAGGTGCATCTCGGCATTTGTGACAACTGGACAATTTTTCGATTTTTCACACTTATTTTTTTCAAAGATGGCGGGTGACTAAAAAAAATGTTTTTAGTCACCATGACATGTTATACATAAATTAAAAGGCCTTAAGGCCGGTATACACGGGGACACTTAGAGCGAGACAGTCTAGCGAGAGCGGTGTCCGATCTGTCTACACTGAGGGCAAAAATTTGGCTAGACTAGTCTCTGAGAGTAGTCTCGGGGAGTGACCTTGAACAAAGTTCCTAGAGCAGTGTCCGGACTGTCCACACGGTGTCGCGTTTTTCTAATCTAGCACACTTCATTTTTGGTCTCCGCATTCATAGTAGATTCTCATGCTGCCTTGTTCAGCATTACCAAGCATTGATTAGTCAATTTTATTATATTTATCTAATTTTTTTCATGTTTGGAATTATTATACCTTACATATTTAAATGGTATCTTATGACAAAGAACTTTTGACCACACCCTTTCTTTAATTTATTCATTATTATTCGTTGATTTCTAACTATCAGCCACTCATCGAGTGACTCAACAAGACTGTGTTGGTTGGTAATTTCTACGTAATTACTTCTAATACATTTTTTATTATTTCATACCTATTTATTATTATTATTTCACATTGTAGCTATAACAACTTCCTTAAAGACTGATTATTCATTAAATCTTTTACTCATCAATTTTTTATAGTACATTTTTGAAAACAAATCTATCAAGTCTAATTATATTTAAATCTCTTTTTAAAATTATATTTAATTATCTTTTTTAGTTCGTATAAGGTAAGCCAAAGTTTATTTCTAGTTGTCTTTATTATTATTCTTTACTTTTACAAAAAATATTTATAATCTACCTTTATATATTTCATTTATAATTATCTTATTACGTCTATATTTACTTATTTACATGTGTATTTGACTGTCATTTTCCTCTAGGGCTTCATCGTGGTTGATAATATCGTGACGAGACATATTTTATTAATAAAATATAAAAATATTCAAACTCATTAAATAGATCCATAGTACGTCTTCAAGCCACTTAAAGCACAAGTAATAAAATTACGTAAAAAAAATAAAACTTTAATGGAGGTACTGATTTCAGAATCGATGGTAGAAATAAGTTGGCCTCGTAAATACGCTCCTTGAATTTTGACACCCTATATGTATAATAGACAATAACAAATGTGGAACAATGCATCAGGAAAATGGAAGAAACGCTGCCCAGCTACGGTTGTAGGCCTTCTGCTCTAGCTAAAAGTTTCACCTAGCTGAAACTGACCTAGACTGAACGCTAGAACAAACTGAGGGGTGTCTACACGAAGAAATCAGACACCACGAGCGACATCAGCTAGAGAGAAGTGGGGGTAGTCTAGCACCACTCTAGGCGGTGTCTCCACTGTGACACTCGATCTAGACACCCACTCTAGCAGCAAAAGTGTCCCCGTGTATACCGGCCTTAAAAGTGTAGAAAAAGAATCTGCAACTATTAAAATTTCACACTTAATATTTTCAGTATGGCGGGCGACCAATATGGGGGTCCTAAAAAAGTTTTTAGTCTCCATGACATGTTATACATAAAGTTAAAGGTATTGAAGTGTAGAAAAAGAATATGCAACTATTACACTTAATAATTTTAACTTAATCCTACAGAAACCGGCGATTATCGCCTCACTTACATGAAGCGCGCCTTAATTGTTTCTATATTGCTTCTGTATAAGGGTAAAATAGATTATTATAAGTTATATGCAGGAAAGTTTTTCACAAAAATATTTATTGCAGGAAAACAATTTTTAACTATTCCTCTTTTGAATTTGGCTTATCTTGAATAAGGGTTATTTGGATTTCTTTAATAATTTAAAAACTCTCTCTTTTTTTGAATGCTATTTTTCACTCTACAATAACTATCCGACTCCGATTTACATGCAAAGATAGTTTTATTATTCCTTAAGATGACCTCCACAGACGCTCCCATATCCAACATATATAAAATGGTCTTATGCAGGGCTCGATTTGAGGCGGAACGGCGTTCCGGGACCTCTCTCTCTGATAAATAAATAATAAAATTATCGGCACTAAGATTTTTTTTTAAAAATCCTTTGTTAAAATTTTATTTGTCAATGAGTGACTACAAATTTGATTAAGGACATCATGTATTAAACTGGCAAATATTTTTCTTTTCAAAATACAAAAAATATCTATTTGTTGAGATTACACTACTAAATTATGATAACCTGAAACAACAAATGTTTTTTTTAAGGCAAGGGATCGTAGACGCTGTGACGAAACTCTCAAGGGCGAGTGTGACAGGGAATGTTTTGTTGATTTAATTATTCTTATAAACCTAAGTACCAATTTATTTATTGAGAGTATTATAACAACATGTGACATGCTAATCAAGAAATTGTTTATAAAAAATACTACTTAAAATGATATAAGTTTCCACACGAAACCCACCTGATTGCAGTGTGGGTTTATGTCTAAAACTTTTAAAATGTTTTTGAACGTTTATTTTTCAAAAATTTTTTGGGGGAGGACCCCCGGACCCCCCTTCTACAGGTGGGGGGGGGGGGGGGGGCAAAGAGACGGTAGGTTGTAGTTCCGGCACCTCAATAAGAGGCCAGAATTTCACCGCTAGCACAAATCCTTCAAAGGGTGGTACTTCTTTAGATTGTTACTCCCCTATGAATTTTTATAATAAAAATGACTGACTAAATAACTATTAAGACAATGGGATGTTTAGTCCAATGTACTTTGGGACAAAGGAATATCACACTTCTGATTTTATAAGGGGAGTAACAGTCTATTGAAGAATATTCCGTACACCTTCTTTAGATAGTTACTTCATAAGGGGAGTAACAATCTAAATAAGCTCCTTAAGGGTTATACTGTTTTGCAGACACACTTACACGTCCACGACAACACAGAGAAATATTTATTACGACACATTTTAAATTACAGGTAGGTATTTTATCTCTTTGAATTGTTTATTTATAATTGTTGTTATATATATATATTTTGATGGTTCATAACTTTTGACAGGACAATAGAGGTATATAATAACCTCAGGATATTTTTTCCCAAAGAGAGAATACAATAAAATAAAACATCAACGAAAAATATTAAGGTTATTTTTGACTTATATATGTATTATGCTAAACTGTTTTTATATTTTTAACTACTATAATTATAAAATCACTTAAATACAAGTACAAACATATAACTAGAAATAATGTTTTTTAAAGCAACTTCTTTGGAGGAAAATGTTTTAATTTTTGTCTTAAAAGTATATGGTCATATAAATTATAATTAATTTTAGATAGAATTAAATTTTATCAAGTAAATTAAAAAAGACACACACACACACATATATATATATATATATATATATATATATATATATATATATATATATATATATATATATATATATATACATATATATGTGTGTGTGTGTGTGTCTTTTTTAATTTACCTACTTGATAAAATTTAATCTATATATATAAAATTAAAGTTTTGTCTGTACATAGGTCAGATTTGAATTTTTTTTGGATACTTTACTTATTTTATACATTCCAAAAACCGAATCCGGCCTTAACTTTTTTCGTGTATGTATGTGGGTATGTATGTGTCTGTCGCCCCAGTCAGACTTTATAGGCGATAAACTGGCTAAATGAAATCGATTAATTTTTTTTCAGGGGTGAGCGCAAACATGTGGCGCAATTTGTAGGCTTGGTTTCATCTAAAAATATTGAGTAGAACCAAAGTTATTAACAATTTTATAAAAAAAGTATATAAAACATAACCTAAAAAAAAAAGGTTGACCCGCCGCGCCGTAAACAAACCCCACAGACTCGCTATATATTATTACTTTACTACTATTATTATTTACTTCTAGACCACCTAGAGACTTGCGGTTTTTTGCGTTTGATCAGAAATTGGCCTAAGCCTATTGAAAAATCCGAAAAGTCAAAAAAATATACCCCCCCCCCTAAAAAATTAAAGATGGCGGATGCACTTTAAAGATTTTTTAGAGGCTTATTGTGGCTAAACGGTAAGTTGTATCGACAAGCTGATTGCGCCAGCGGTATGATGTTTCTAAACATGTATGCCAAATTTCGCTCCAGGCGTATGCACAGACAGACGACATTTTTTTAAAAAAAACATTTTTTGGACTAAGGAAACCTCGAAAAGTGTAAATCTATCAAAATCGAATTTTCGCGCCATCACAATACTTTCTTTTTATATGAGAAAGTAAAAAACTACTACTATTTTAACGAACTATTTATACTATTTTGGTTCCTAATAATTGGTTCTTTATGAGTCCATTGTTGGGCACATATAAGTTTCAACCTTTTACGCCTATTAATGTTTCTTCCACAACACATGCCCACAAAGTTTTATTTATTCTTTATCTTTAAATGCACTGATCCAATTTTTTTTAAAAAAATTGGATAGTTTGCCCTATTTAATCCTTAGATGGTCCTATAATAATGATAACCGTTTGCGTTCATTAATTTATGCTTGATTGATACTTTTCACTCGGGCGCTCATTGATTTATCGCGATAGATACTATAATAATATTAAGCTTTTTGAATCCATAATTGTTAAATTTATTTAATTTGTCACCCTTTTTTGACTGTTGTTAACATTTTTTTGATTTTAGCGAATTTTCGAAGAAAAATTGTTATTGCAATGGCTTCAAAATTTTTGTAATGCGAATTATTGAAAAAAATGTCCACAGAATTCCGTTTTAGACCATTCTAAATCGATTCCTAAAATTTAACACTTTTTTTTTTGTATATATGTATACATGTATGTGTCACTCCAGACGAGATATCCCCTTTGTATGCACTTAAAAATTTCAAACAAATTTTATAATGTCAATAATATCATAAGAAAGGATGAGTTAGTTGACCAGATTTTTCGGAGTTTATTTAGGAGTCAAATTTTGACAATTTAGGGTCAAAAACGTGTTTTTTCCATTTACTCCCGTAAATAAAAGTATATTACAATTACTTAGTCTTAAAGAGCTTTCCAAGGACATGCATCTTTAAGGGTAATATTATTTTGACTTTTGTACCCCGTACCCCTGTGTACCAATTTTTCTTTTTTTTTTTTTTCACCCATCCAAATTTTAAACTAAAATTTTCCTATATTATTATAAGCCAATAATACGCAGGTTTCTTTGAAAATTCGCTCATTAAGTCATGGTGCATGACTGGTTATTTTTGACATAGAATTCGTGTAAAAATAAAAAATAAAAATAGATTTGAAAAAAGGGGAAAAATGAAATAAATTAGACAATAATGGATTGTAAAAGCGTAATTGTATCATTAAAGTACGTGATTATACGCGAATGAGCTATGTGCCTTACTAATTGGCAGACTACTTCTCTTGCAAATATTGAATAAAACATTTTTCCTTTCATTAAAAAAAAATATTGGCATAAGTGCATTTTCGAGTTTCGAGAGATTGGCGTGACACCTTGAATAAATCCTTACTACATAAAGCTGTAAATAATACTCCAACCAGTCAAACAGGTTATATAAAATTTAACAATGAAGTAAAATGTTGAAACTCTTTTGTTGTTAACTTTATCTGACTTGTAAACAAGTTACAAGGAAGCTATTAACAATGCCAACTAATTTATTTAGGTGAATATGTAAATAATTGCGTTAATCAAAATTGTTGATGAACTCGTGCAAGCTAGTTGAAGGTCGTACAGTTGGGATATTAATCGTAAGTGTTTTGTATAAGTGTTGACATTGAAATCTATGTTTCTTCTTTATTTAGAAATCACATTTATCAGTGGCATTGATAAGTATTATGAAAAAAAAAAAAAAAATACAAATACAAATACAAATACAAATTTTGAAGTTACTGTGATAAGTAGTTAATCCTAAATCTGAATCAATTAATTTATCTTTCTTTACTTACACATCTCAATTACTAATTACTTTTCTTATGCTTATTATTACTTTTCTTATGGATTACATTTCTTTATGCACGTCTCAAAATTAAACTATGGTTAATTTTGTATTATGGAACTAAAAAGACCTGTTGTTAAAAGAATAAACTCTAACGTCAGCCATTTTTATTACTTTTAGACCAGTAGCAGAAATGTCTTATTTTTAGGATTTTGAGTCAATGTAGAATTCTTACGCTTTACCATACTCTGCTAACAATATGCAGTCAAAAGTTATTTGATTATGATTTCTTTTCTTCCTTTATTTATTTCCTTAATATTTTTCTTTTCTTTCAAAAATTTGGGGATACATTCCTAGGAGCTATCCCGACTCCTTCCCGAGGATCACCCGATTGATCTCCACTGATAATCTCTTGAAAATCACGCAGCCCGATTCCTCCCTGAGTGAAAAAAAGATCACAACCCGATTCCTCCCCAATACCTGGATTAACAGGAAAAGTCCAATAAATATATTTTATGTTTATGTATGGGTTTATATTTAGATAATTTTTCGTGAACATTGCTCAAGAATAGGAAGAATGTTAAATCCTAAAAATATAATCGTGGATTTTGAAGTCGCATAGTATAATGCAGTAATAGTATATTATGTTACAAGGCTGTGAAGTGAGTTTTTTCTTTACCGCGGCAATTACATTTACTGTCGAGCGAAGCGAGACAGTAAATATTGCCAAGGTAAAGAAAAAACACTTCAAAGTCGCGTAGCATATGCTATTTTTTCCGAGGTAGCAGACAATGAAAAAACATTAAATATTAATCACTAATCATAATATATAATAATAACAAATTTTAGTACATACTTAAGACCTTAAAATGAGGTTACACTATAAGAAAAGATAAACAAAACGCATTGACATCTAGCGGATTTTTATCGTACTAGAAGCATTTCTACAAAGACTGCAGCACTACTAACGGAAGTTTTGACAACTACCCGCCGTAAAGAAAAAGTCTTTTAGTGCCTAGGACGTAAAAGATTTTTTCTTTACAGCTAGGAGTAATGAAAAGATTTTTTAAGTCCACGTAATGAAAAAATGGATTTTAGCTATGTTTTTTAGGCTCTAAAGTTACTATTTCACAGCCTACCACGGAAAAAAAATATTTTTCTTGATACCGTCGTGCTTGGTTGCCACTTTCATCTAAAGCAATCATGGTAAAGAAAAACCCAATGCCTTGGACTGACACGAGCTTTAGAGATGAAGAGCCAGAAGAGGGCAGTATTTAAGAACTATATTTGGTTTACCGTTCTTAAATCCATCTGAAGTAGGAGACTTTTTTGCATTTGAACTTTCTTCTATACAGCCCATAAACGAAGGAATTCAAAATTTTATGGATTATATTGTAAACATACATTGGCAAAGAAGCATAGCTCCCACCTGAAACACGGGCTTCAAAAACATCAAGTCGTCAGTTAACTATTAATACATGCGAAAGCTTTCACACAAAATTGAATGCTAGTTTTTATAGTGCTAATCCTAATATATTTAAATTTCTCGAAGACTAAAAGACTTCGAGAAAGCTGGATTTAAGTTACAAAGGCCATGCAATAATTAAAAGTTCAACTTGAAATATTTAGAAGAATTAATAAAAAAAAACTTTGTTGAAGGCATATTATCAATTTTGCAATATAAACTGCAAGTCAAAGGAATTTACCAGTTTTTAATTTATAATTACTCGAATTTAATATTTTATATTTAGTAAGTTCAAGACAAAATACATTTTTTACATTTTGTTTAAAAAAAGGTTATGTATTTTTTTATACCTGAAAATAATTTTGGGATCAATCGGGATGTTTAAAATTCAGCTGTCATTTAAAACGGGGAGCAAAATTTAAAAAAAAAAAAATTGGTTTTAAACGTCAAATAATTTTTTTTTTGAGTTAGCTATCTTTCTTAGCCCTATAGGCGTGAAAAAGATATAAAACGAAGGGTTATTAAGATTATGGTAGTTCTCAAAAAGCCGACAGACGAGACGAGATCAAAAATGTTACCTTATGACTAAAACGGAACACCTATAATTTTTTAATTCGGAGACATAAAGTTTTTATTCTTCTGGATGTTCACAATTCTTCCGTTACTTTCGGATAGCTTGGATGCAAACATATACTAAAATATAATGCTAAAAATTAAAACAAGTATAAGTATTAACAAGTGTATTTTATTATTATCAGTAAAAGAATCTTGAAATACCGGATGTTTAAACTTCAGTTTTAGATTCTCATGGATTGAATATCGATCTATGATCAATAACAGGATTGAATCATTTGTCACAAAATAATAGTTGTCACCTTGATTATATAAATTAATTAAATGTAGTTTTACTAGGTTGAAGTTTTAGTATGTAGTTATTAGGTAAATTAGCCGAGCTCAAGCTTAGGCTTATGTGGCCAGTAAGCAAAACTAGTTCTAAGTCGCTAATTCTCTGTAAGATTTAATGTAAAATTGTAAATTATACACTGTATTTTATTTTAAATAAATATAAATAAATAAAAATATTAGTTTTACTGCATTTAATATATCCGCCACCAATTATAGACATAGAAAGTTTATGAGATTTATTTTGAGTTGAATAGTGAAGGTAGATGTAAATGTTAATTCTTGTTTTAATAAGAATCACGTTTCTGTATATTTTTCCTAATTGGGGATAGTTTTCTTTTAATAAAATTAAAGTTGCAAGCTTTAAGTTATGCAATATAAATAATATTTAGAACAGCCTTTGGTCATGACTATACTTGGCTGTTTATTATTCTATTTTTTTATCTGGGGGGAGAGAGGGGGGGGGGGGTTGAATATATATTGAGCCCGATGGCTCAAGTTCTACTTATATTGATTGTTAATCATAATTACAATAATAATTAAATTTCTCATAACCGTGCATTTACACAATTTATCAAAAACTAAAACAAGTAACTTAACAGATGCTTTTGCAATGAAAAATAAAATGTAACAAGTTTACAACAAAATTGTGTAATAATAATTTTGAGATAATATATTCATACATAAGACGTATATATATAAATTTTTAAGTATGTATTTTGAAATAACTATTTTATTGGTAAATTATTCTTATACTGCAGGGCTCAATTTGAGGCGGAACGCGGCGGAACGGCGTTCCGGGACCTCTCTCTCTGATGAATAAAAAATAAAATTATCGGCACTAAGATTTTTTTAAAATCCTTTGTTAAACTTTTGTTTGTCAGTGAGTGACTACAAATTTGATTTAGGATATTATGTATTAAACTGAAATTTTTTTCCCATCTACAAAAATATCTCTTTTGTTGAGATTATAATACTAAATTATGATAACCTGAAACAACAAAGGTTTTTTTAATGGTATAGGGATCGTATTAAATAAGTACAGTGCAGAGACGCTGTGCCGAAACTCGCCCGGGGCGAGTGAGACAGGGAATGTTGTTGATTTAATTATTCGTATAAACCTATATAAGTACCTATTTATTTATTGAGAGTATTTTAACAACACGTGACATGCTAATCAAGAAATTGTTTATAAAAAATTCTACTTAAAACGATATAAGTTTCCACAACGAAACCCACCTGATTGCAGTGTGCATTTATGTCTAAAACTGCTTAAAATGCTGATTTTGAACGTTTATTTTTCAAAATTTTCCCGGGGGAGGGCCCCAGGACCCCCCTTCCATGGGGGGGGGGGTAGATAGAGGTTAGCTTGTAGTTCCGGCACCTCAATTTCTAGAAATCGAGCACTGCGTTATACTTATAATTATATTTGTGGGCATAGCTATAATAACATTCTTTATGTGAAAATACATTTTCTCATAAATTTTACTAATTTGATCCTATTTACCCATTAGTTCCTGAAGTTGCCATATAGCAACGCAAAAATGTGTTTCTTTGATTGGGTGTATCTCTCAATCTAATATTAATAGAATTGCTGTAACACAGTTTATCTGTTCTTAAGACCCTTCTTATATTTTAAGAATTAATTTCATTTCCATATTTAATGTGATTGTTTTTGTTATTGGGTGTTTTTCAAAACATATAATTTTTTTGTGAACAATTATGAATGTTGACAGAGAGTAAGTGATATTATTATTGCTACTGTGATTTTTTATATTCTATATCTGGTTTCTAATTCTTAAATAGTTTCATAAATTATTAATGTTATAAACTTTTTTATAGTTTGATAAAATTCTGGGGTCAAAGTCGAGTGTTGCTGTAAGGCAACATTGGCCACTCAGAGTACATAACTGTCACCTCAAGACTGTGTATGTGGCTAAAATATGCATAATATTTTCTATATCACTCATTCCGTGTTATTGATAATGCGGACCAAATATGGAAGATACGTCCTCTTGTTGCAAAGATCCAATCTAATTTTTTAAAACATATCATACCAGAACGAGAAATCTACTAGGAGTCGATGGTTAGGTACTACGGTCAACATAGCTGATAACACATTGATTTGTGGTAAACCTGTGAGGTTTGATTACAAGATATGGTCTTTAAATACTCTGAAAGGAAATCTGATTAATTTTGATATGCACCAGGGGAAATCGTACAATTATAATTATTAGGATTACAACAAACACATGGGTGGAACAGACAGGATGGATGAAACTATAGGATACTAACGTATCAAAATAAGAAATAAAGAGCTTCATTGGGCTCTAATATCTCGATTGTTAGATGCTGCAGTAAATAACGCTTGGCAAATAAATAGAACGTCAGGTAGCTCAATCACAAAATTAAAATTTAGAAGAGAAATTCTTATGACATACTTGAAAATATGGCATTCTAATAAGAAAATCTGGTAGACCTTCATTTTCATTAGGGCGTGCCGTTCCTAGTAAAATTTTGCTAAATATCCGCTTCGATGGAATATATAATTTTATAAAAAAAAAAAAAAAAAATCAGGCAACAGAAAATGGTGTTGTATGGGCCAATATTGAAAGTAATGTGTGCAGAGTGTGGTATTGGGCTGTGCCTAGAATTTTTTAAAGATTTATCACACTACGAAATGATTTGAATTCTTAATTATATTTTTTTGTCTTCATTGCTAAATATAGTTCATATTATATGTAAAAAAAGAATATGATTATTTTCCAGTTAATATTTGTTTTTTACTGTGAGTAGCCAATGTTGCCATATGGCAACGCGTCGCCATTGCTAAACCACTGAAGAGAAAATTAAAATTTAATTTTTACTCGACTTATTAGCAGTACTAGTTATAAAGCTTTGCATATATTTCGAAAAACATCGAAAAAAAAAATAATTCGGTTACTAATGGGATTTATAATAAAATGTTAGAAATATGTAAGCTATATCATAAATAAATACACATGATAAATAATTGCTTTCTATTTTTCAAATTTAAAAATATTTTAGATAATGCAATTATTAATTTCATCTTGTATAATAAATTAATAATTAATTATGCATTTTTTTATTTCTTCTTGTGTCACAAGATGAAATGAAATATTGCACAATTAAAGATTAATTTAATTGTTGTGCAATGGAAGCAATTATTGTAATTAATAACTCATCGTTTAATCTTATATAACAATACAGAGTAGCAGTAATTAATAAGTGCATACCAAGAAACTACTCACATTATAATTAACAAGGATAAGGAACTAAGATAAAGAAAAATAAACAAATTCAAATTAAAGATTTACACCGAAGCTGGATTAATATATTATTATCTAGCTACTAGTTTAGTAGAGCTCCTACTAGAGTTATTCTAAGTTACTGAATAGTCAAACAGTTCATTGTCAAAGTGAAGTATCAAGATCCAGTTTTGTCAAGTCAAATTTCATTAGTGGAGAGGATTTACTGACATTCCAACTTTTGATTAAATTCTAAGTAACTTTAGAGTTCTTAGTAACTTTAGAGTTCTAGGTAACTTTAGAGTTCTAGGTAACTTTAGAGTTCTAAATAACTTTAGAGTTCTAAGTAACTTTAGAGTTCTATCATTCCAACTTTTGATTAAATTCTAAGTAACTTTAGAGTTCTATCATTCCAACTTTTGATTAAATTCTAAGTAACTTTAGAGTTCTATCATTCCAACTTTTGATTAAATTCTAAGTAACTTTAGAGATTTATCATTCCAACTTTTGATTAAAATGTAAGTAACTTTAGAGTTCTATATATGCTCTGAGATTTTTTTAGGTTCGTACTCACAGTGAATAAACCTCAATGACAATTTTGATTAATTTATTGTCAGGAAAACTTAATACATAATTGAGAATCATAAGAAACAGTCTCTCATAAATAATAAATTATTTTTTTTATCAAAGCAGTATTTGGGCTTTATAAGGTCATCTTGCCGATTATGAATGAAATAGAGTAACTCTAATAAATATATAAGTAAGTCCCTATAAGTTCGAAAGTTACTTTGATCCAATATATAAACAAGTATTATGTTTCGTGGAGAAACAGTTAACTTAAATTCGATGACTTCAATCGAAGCTCCAATTATTTTGTCAATAACTATCTAATGTGTTTGTACAAGCTGGTTTTTAATATTTTAAATGTATTTTTAAATGTCCAAATGCAATGAAACTCTATACCGTTCCCGTTCCTTTCTTTTTACATAGAATTTTTTTTTTTTTTTTTTCATCGTTGATTTGATGAAACAAAAAGATTGAGAGGGAGGGGGGACACGAAAAATGCAATTTTTATTGACACGACATGGTACTAAAACAAAACCCATTATATATTTGATCTGAGGGCGTCCTCCTCTTTTATATATCACCCCAAAAACGCATTTAACAAAATGTCAACCCTTTAAACTTCAACCCATTGTTTTAAAGAGACTTTTTTGGGTTTCTCTATATTTTTCCGGTGATTGGGTTATTGCAACTAATAAAACTGCAAAGTTTCGAATTTTTGTGACGGAACTTTCGAAGATACGGTGCGTTAACTAACGACCTGTAGACAGAAAGACAAGCAGACAAACGCAGATAATGATAAATGGTAAGAGACCTTGGTTTTGCTAACGAAGACTAAGTAACCTAAACAACCGACCGCGTTCGTAAACCTCCGGTCGATTTAGCGGTCGATTGAATCCGAAATTCGGTAAGTCCGGTAAGTAACCACAATGTTACCTTCTTTGGTGGAATCTCATCGTAATTTAAAAAGTTTAAAAAGTGTTTTCTCTTTTTGCGTCTTTTTTTTGCTAATCTTTAAATTTTTTTTTTTTAATATTTAGTTTTTGAGAAACATGGACCTTTATCGGCACTCTTTTACTTTGTTATTCACTTTTTTTATTTTGAAATTGAAATGTATTTTTTGGGTAATTTTTCTACGTTTTTATTAGCTCGCTTTCTTGTTTGTTTGTTTGTTTGTTTGTCCGGTACAAATCTGGCAATCGATTTCTAACTAACTTCCCGAATAGCTAGACATTTGAAACTTTTAGCATAGCTCAGAACACGATGACAATGCATTATTTTAATACTTTTAGCCATCTTTCAGCAGAATTTAATTGGTTTTCAGCAAATTTTGCTCTACGGAAAGTTAGTTTGGAAAAAATACGCAAGTTATTTTATTTGTTTTGCCATGTCCCATATTTACGCAATCTTCATTTTGACGGGTCTCATTTGTGATAGATAAACATTGAATGACAGCAAAACAGGAAATATCGATTATATTATTTATATTATTTCAAATATATCGATGGCACGCTTTAGATTTGGTGTTGGGGAGATCCGTTTTACAAAGATTTGTCCTTTTATAGGTTTAAGATCAGCTCTCTAGATGGTTGTCATTTATGTGAAGTAAATAAATTCGGTTTATGTGAAGTAAATAAAGCTATTTTTTTATTTTTTTTTCACTAACATTATATATTATATAACAATAACAATTATATTATCAACATTACATACGATTCATCAGAAAATTTAAAAACGTAGTATATAAAAAGTTCTTTTTATCTTGAAATTATTATGACTAATAATCACAATAATATATCAAAACTGAAAGATGAAAAGTGTGATATTCTTTTTTACCACAGTTTATAATTGAGTAAACATACCTTTGTCCTAATTATTAAAATCCTAAGTTATTTACTTTGTTACCAATCCTACTTTTCAACATTTTATGGATACCGATATAGTTGTAGACAATCTAAAATAGAACCCCTGATTGAACTGAAGGAGACTGAGCAGCTGAGAATTATATAATTTTGCTTGATTTATATACGAGAGATTATATCCAATTGACAAATAGTTCATTTGCATATTTTATACATTTAAGAGATTATAAATGTATCATTTGTTTACAGAAGAGTTGATATTATCGATGTGAACAGTAAGGTGCAAGATTTCAGGAGGAAGATGCTGCTGAACGTCGTGTAATCTGAGTTTTTAGTTGATGGAAAAAGGAAGGGGATGACAGCTAGATTTAACCTAAAGGGGTGCCGCTGCAATAGTTTATGCACTTGAGGAATCGTCACAGCTTCACCTCTATCCTTCTATCTCACACCAAACACAAACGAATTTATATTTATAACCTCTCTTTGTTTATAACCTTTTCGGTCGACTGCTGCCTTCAACCGGTCCCGTTCGGAAACAAAATTATTTCAAGCCGCCATGACACTAACCATAACTGCCATGCCGGTCGACAGAGAGGTTGACCGGTTAGTGTTTCCGAACCCTAAGAATCTGTACGAAAAACTCAACACAAAACTTTCTTATATACGTACCTAATATAAATTAACTTTCTCGTGAATAAATTAAAATTATATAATATCATTTTTATTTTATTTATATTATTTTGTTTAACAGCTAACCTGTTCACACTTAGTTTTCGATTTTCAACAAAAGAGCTATTTTCATGAATATCTCGGAAACTTGATTATTCCCTGGATAACAACTTATATGGTTAAATTGATTTTTATATGGACTAAAAAGTAGTTTTATACAATCAAAATCGCTGGAACAGTTTTCCTTAAAACATTTATTTTTAGAGTTATTGGGGGCAGCACCCCAAAAATTTTAAAATTCATTTATCGATTTCGCTTAGTGGTATTATTTTTCTGACATTGTATGCTAAATTTCATTCAAAATTCACCCGGTTGTTAAGGCTCAACGCGTCTGAACAAACAACAGTACAGACAACAGACAGACATTTTTCAATAACAACTTTTTTTCCACTCAGGAACTTCAAAACGTTAAGATCCATCAAATCGTATTTTTGCATACCATCACAATCCTTTTCCTTCTATAAATTCCACATATATAAGAAAGTAAATACTTTAAAAAATCAAACATTTATATTGTGTTAATTCTAAAAATTAACAAAATAAATAACGAACAAACTAACAAAACAAGTATTTTTGGTTAAATGTCGAAAGGAATATACTAATATTTTATAATCTTAAAATATTTTCTTCAAGGTTATCGTGTAGTGTACGAGAATATTAACACTTCTTCTAAAAGCAAAAAAATAATCGGAAAACCTTATAGCAGCGAAACCGAATTATTTTAGAAGTTAATGTACTATGTAATTTTGTATTTATTAAAGAATGCTAATCGTATAATAGAATTCATAGTAATATATTGATGCTGGTGAATATCAAGGCTAAACTACACTGAGAGAAAAAAAGGACTTTTTTCGACTTATACGCAGTCGAAATGATGCTGCGTGTAAATAAGGTTGAACGTAGGAGGTCTTCCAGTCGAAGTCTATACTGCGGCCATTATACTGTGACTCAGCTGAGTGTATATATCGAACATTTCGATATATCGATACTTTTTATGCTGAAACTTAGTGTAACGCTATACTGCGAGGCAACCGAATAGAGTAGGTGAATGTGACACATTCACGTTCATTTTTGACTGTGTAGCAGTCGAATGGAGCAGTCGAAAGACATATTCACGTTCATTTTCAACTGTGACGCAGTCCAATGGTGCAGTCCAAGCGTCACGTTCACGTTCATTTTGAACTGTGAATCAGTCAAACAAGTAAATTTCTACCGCTATGCAGCGTAATATTTTATTTATTGTACCAGCCTACAGCAGTATTGTACTTCTAGTCAGTTGAATTTCAACTGCCTCCCTCAATTTTCTACCGCTATGCAGCGTAATATTTTATTTATTGTACCAGCCTACAGCAGTATTGTACTTCTAGTCAGTTGAATTTCAACTGCCTCCCTCAATTTTCTACCGCTATGCAGCGTAATATTCTATTTATTATACCAGCCCACAGCAGTATTGTACTGCTAGTCAGTTTAATTGCAACTGTTATGCAGCGTAATATATTATTTCTTATACTAGACCACAGTAGTATTGTACTGCTTGTCAGTTTAATTGCTACTGCTATGCAGCGTAATATATTATTTCTTATACTAGACCACAGTAGTATTGTACTGCTTGTCAGTTTAATTGCAACTGCTATGCAGCGTAATATATTACTTCTTACTATTACTTACTAGGCCACAGTAGTATTATACTTCTTGGCAGTTGTACTTCAACTGCTACACAGCAGTTGTGTCGACTGAAGTTTGGTTGGAAAGGGGAATACTTTCAGCTGCAGCCCAGATGAAATATAAGGTGGTATGCTGTCGAGAGAGTAAGCTTTAGCTTCTGCTTAACTGCTCCAAATTTGGGAACACAACTGCTCCAAATTTGGGAACAGTAGAGCAGGCGTTACGCCAATGCTTACCCCCGACTGCATACAACCTTTATTTTCATCTAAGCTGCTGCTGTATTATTAAAATATTACTTAATTCTTAAGTCCTAAAATTAGGACTTTAAAAATAATTGTAATATTTTAAATTAGAAGAAAAACATGTAAGAGGCAGATTTGATTTTACATAAAAAATTTTATTATTATTATTTTTATGAATACAAATTTACAATTATATATTACGTCCAACATAAGTATAAAATAAAATTTAATTAAAATCCAATATATATATATATATATATATGCATTCATGTAAGTTAAATAATAGAGGTATAAATTTCAAGTTAAAATATTCTTTATAAAGAAAAAGGAAAACATAGTTCATACATATTTTAGTTACAAATTTAAGGCACAATATTAAAAGTTAATGTATAAAATAAAATAATATTTAGGTGTATAATATACATATATATATATATATATATATATATATGTGTGTGTGTGTGTTTAAAAATGCATAATTATCACACACACACACACACACATATATATAATAAAGGTAAAATTAAAAGCATAATATTACAAGTTAATATTTTACTAAATTTAAAAAATTTAAGCTGTTTATGTGTGTAATATATATCATAAAATTTAATTTATATACAAATACTAATAATAATATGTATGTATATATATATATATGTATATGAACACATTTAATGCCTAGTATTACAATTTAAAATATTCTTTATAAAGAAAACATAGTTTATACATATTTTAGTTACAAATTTAGGCACAATATTAAAAGTTAATGTATAAAATAATATTTAGGTGTATAATATACATATATATATATATATATATATATATATATATATATATATATATATATATATATATATATATGTGTGTGTGTGTGTGTGTGTGTGTGTTTAAAAATGTATAATTATCACACATCACACACACACACACACATATATATAATAAAGGTATAAATTAAAAGCATAATATTACAAGTTAATATTTTACTAAATTTAAAAAATTTAAGCTGTTTATGTGTGTAATATATATCATAAAATTTAATTTATATACAAATACTAATAATAATATGTATGTATATATATGTATATATATGTATATATATATATATATATATATATATATATATAATTTAAAATATTCTTTATAAAGAAAACATAGTTCATACATATTTAATAGCTTTACAAACATCTGTTGATTTTACTTTGTAATAGTCTTACAATAATTAACATATTTATCATTTGTGGTGCAAAATTATATTTTTATTCATTCTAATAATTGAATAGTTTGATCACAATTACTATTCATTGTAATTCTTGTGACCTTATCTTTTCTTATTTAAAGATAAAAATATTATTCATAACCATTTTGTTAATTTTGTTATACATTTGAAATATTAGGTTACATTGCTCTTAATAATTATGTACACTAAGAAGACACTTAATGTATCAATTACTAATCTATGGAATTTCTAAAAACCACATATATTTTCCCATTGGGCAATGAACACATTAGATTTGGGAAGATGAAGCATGTATCCTGAAGTCTATAGGACATGTCGAGTCTCCCTTCCTCGACTTCATAGGCAAAGAAGTGATCATCAAAGTCAATCGTAAACATTTCTTTTCCGGTTAAAAAAATATTTTGGGTCTTACTATCTATGTAAATATGTTCAATATAAAAGAATTTGGGCAAATTAAATCGTTCTTCATCCAAGCCAATGCAAATAAGTTGGTTTGGTCGGTACACTATACCTTCCAACTCCACACTAACGACACCATATAGGGTGTTACAGGATGGCAATTTAAATTTTGTTTTTAGGGCGCACAACAGAGAGGGACATAATTTGTGATATTTGGCCGGTTTAAATGTATCAGGGAGTGTATTAGCCAGGAGCATGTCGTTTAACTGCAATTGATGACGCACGCTAATGGTTTTTGTTATATTTATCCTATTGCCTGTGGCTCGAGCAGCCACTTTAAGTATTCTATGTTTTGCCTCAAACCTCATAGACCACAAAGGTCTCAAAGGGCCAAATTTTTTTAACATTGAAGGATAATGTATCAAGTTGTGAAATTTCGGTTGTAACCTATCACGACAAGATAATTTCAAGTACAGTTTATTGAAATCACTTACATATTGAGCCAGGTTCTCAGGAAGGTAGGGAGACACGGCATCCGTCATACAAGTGGACATTATTCGCCTCAAAAGCAAAAACAAAGCCCAATATTTATTGCCCAATGGGATTTTTGTTCCTACAAATAGTGAGAAATACCTAAGGAATGTCAAGCATTCTGCTGATGACATTCTCCATTTTATTCCACCAGATTGCCAGACCAAAGGTTGAGGCTTTGAGCCTGAATCTGGGCCATAATCAAACAAAACGATGTGATCGTTCAAGTAATTCAAAGAGAATAGTTTATCTCTTATTAAAGAATTTATCACAAGGGTCATAACATATTGACAAACACCTTCCAATAAATCATGCATAATATCTACAGCTACATGTTGAAATAACTTAAAACCTTTGACTTTTAACCAGACACACCTTTCCTTAATGCCCGTAGCTGAAACGTTATCACTTTGCAAGTCCTCATTGTAATTTTCCATATTTCTAAGAAAATCTGATTTCTCACGCGTAAGCTTAGCTAGCTCACGTTTGCCTCCTTTACATATCCGGCAGTAATGAGAGGCGCTAAAACTTTCGGTAAAGCCCAGGATCGAGTTTAATCCCAAATTATCTCCGGTTATACAAGCTAATCTGAATTTAACAGTGCCAGTGAAACTGTCAACAGCAATTTCTACTCCAGTATTAGCTAAATAATTTAGCTCGTCTATTACACTTGCAAATATTTTCTCGTTACCTTTGGAAACAGCCCTATCCGAGGAATGAAACAGAAGACCCAAGAATATATAGTTAAGCTTGGAAGCATATTTTGGCGGAATGCAAGGCATGGATACGTACACTGCTCCCAACTTGTGAATGGATGAGTGACTACCAAGGGGATTTGATGTTTCAAAATCGTCAAAATAAAGTGTAAGAGGGTATAACTTCTCATTTGCATTTAAATGATGGTTTGAGTACGTTTTCTGCCATGCACTACCTTGAATTATATTCATCGGGAAAGGGAAGTTTTGGCAAAAATTTATGTAACTATCAATTTCTTTTAAAAGACCAGGAATTGATAAAACCTTTTTAAAAACATTTCTCAATGGAACAAAGGAAGCAAAACAAGGCCCAAGTTTAGTTGTACCACCTCGTCCGGCCACTGGACGATTCATTATAAATTTCTGTTTTGGGGGAATGTAAGTTCCAATATTAGTGTAAAAATTAAGTCGGAGGTGTTGACTGCGGAAAGTTTCATTGCACTGTGTTATGGATCCTAATAAAGTTTCAGTGAATGGCCCTAAGTGATTACAAGTGCCATCTCTAGCACTGTCTTCTGCAAATCGATTTAACACAAAACAAAACGAGTCTTTCATATATTCTTCATACCTATTATAAAATAACTGAATGTAATTAAGGGGTATTTGTGGGTTGGCCTGTAGCTTGCTAAACATCTTAGCAGCTGTATCTAAAAATATTTTTTTTAAATTTTCGGGCGAAAAATCAAAGCGTAAGTTTTCCCCATTAACCGTCTCATCTTGTGAGATATTTATTTCTGAGTCTTTAATACCTTCTCCTACCTCGTTCCCATTCCTTTCACAGACCACGTTGTTTAAAGAGGGCGCGACACCACTTGGAGAAGTGGCACAATGTTCAGACTTTAAATGATAACGCAAGGTATACAAGCTGCCACATACTCTGTAGCAGCCTGGCTCGCCACAGCGCAACGAAAGATTGTCCCCTGGTGAAAAGTCAAGGTGCATACGTTTGATATGAACTATAAGATCGCTTACAGATTTGAATCTATGTTTACAATCGTGGCACGATAGCATGATGACAGTTGTTACAATGTTGTTTCCTTACGCACTATACGATATCAGTTGCGGGTTCTTCTTTAAAATGTTTAAGTTTTACCCAAGTGGAATAAACACTTTGGGGAAGGGAACTCTCTTCTATTTTGTAAAATAGTTTTGATATTAGAATCCAAATGTTCTCGGCCTCAGGAGGAAATTTAATATTAAGAGCATAGCATAATATTAGGTAAAATTCAACAGCATCTGCAGTTGAGTTGAATTCGTATAAAAACTCCCCGTCAATTACAATGTATGCTTTAACAATGTCTACGCAAGATGGGCCTATTGCAATAATGAAGGGCTGCAGATGCCTTTTTAAACTTTTAAACTCAGCAGTTAATTTAACAACCCGGTCTTTGCCTTCCGCAACTGATGTCGTATGGTAAATAAAAAAATTTAACGAACCAATGCGATCTGACTGCACACCTTCTTTTCCTGTCGCTGTAGACCTCTCTCTGTAGCCTGTAGACGATAAAGTGAAGGGCAACAGGAACAGGGTCGCTGTAATCTTCTTCGCACTGTCACCTAATCAACAAAAAAAAAAAAAAAATTAAAATTAAAATCAGACAATTCCTCATCCTCCAAATGTAACAAGGCAACTTACAAATCCATCTCTAAATAGGAGTTATTTTACAAAAATAATAGGCATATTTAATAAATTCATGCGAAGTAATGTCATTTATGTAAATAAACGACATTACTTCAATGAATCAAAAGTATAACATTTACAAATTCACCTGATGTGGCGTGATCAAGGAAAGTTAAAAGTATCTTTCTCTGAGCGGGATCTTTGCTGTACGAGTCTCTCGCCAATTTTAATATTGCTTTATGATACTTGGCAACCTGGTCTGCTACTTTTATTTTTGCTTTTCCTTCTCCTGCCACCTTATCGAAATCCAATCTTAACTGCAACAGAAATAAAACAAATTATAATTTAAGTTTTAAATTAAAGCGCCTCCCTGTTAAACCTATCTTTCTCTCTCACCATATAAATTGTTAATATCTAGATGTATGGAAAAGCATGCTGATTTAAGATAGGAATAAAGAATATAAGAACTTACAAGAATTTCAGCAGTTGACTGCTGTTTAAGAGGTGGATATTTTTCAATTTGTTCTAAAATGGTGAGCTCCGATGTGTCACCTTCCCAAGAACGGATGGCAAAGGTCTCTCGCCAGGCTTCTTCAAGGTAGGCCGTGGTTTCTGTGGACGTGTATTCCCGAAGAATTGCCAACTTAGTACGGACACCTTCAGATGTTTCTGAAATTAATATCAAAATGCAATTACAGTCATGACAACTTTCTGACTGTTGTATGTACACAGTTAATGTGGTAGGCATGGAATAGGATCATTTATGATGTTTCTTATTATTTAATGTAAGATATTTAAATTTAATGTTAAGTGGCGTTAAAAGCAAATAAACTAACTATACATACACCATATAAGCACATTGATGTTTTTATTTACTGTGATTGAGACAACACACTAATTAAATTTACTTTCACTTCTCAGTTTATTTACTTTATGTTCTATTAACTTCACTCGTCCATACAACATACAATACATATTATAATAAAGTGACTCACCAGGTTTATCAGCTTTCGTCGCCTGTTTTCTGGATCTTCCTCTTTTGGTTGGTGGAGAATCATGTGATGTCAGCGAAGAACAACCCTCAGAGCTCTCTGACGACGGTGATTCATCCACACTGGATCCTGGCAATGATGAACGAGTCCGTTGTCGCTTCAGCAACCCCTCTAGCCTTAGTGTCTTTTTGAAGTTCCTGTAGGTATTGTAGAGAGCTCCAACAGGTTCTCTTGAAAAGCTGGGGCCCAGCCTCGGATCCTCTTCAGATTCTGACGACAATCTTTTATTCCGTAAAACTTTTTGTGTATATCGGAAGAAAAAATCCGCTGGATATCTAGGTTGAAAAATTCGACCTAAATGTCCTCCCCACTCAGCCAAACAGGATAGCGTTATTGCTTTGTTAATTACAATGCATTCGGCTAAATGCCTGCAAACTACACGGCCTATTTCAGTAATTTCTGATTTGGAAAGATCCTGGCCCCTCTTCTTCAGTAAATGTGGACATTTACTTCTGAGGAGTACCTCTGCTGGGTTCAGATTACTCTCCGATACTGAAGGGATCCTTTCAAGAGGCTCTGCCTGGTTTTCGGTCTGGCTGCGAGGTAAGTGCTTGGGGGTTGAACATGTGAACAATTCACTCGTTGAAGGCTCCCCAGAGCTTTGTGTATTTACAAATTCTTCTAGGTCCTCCAACTGGCTGTTTAAGTCTACAAGTTCAGCAATAACCTAAAATATCAAAACACAAAATTCATTAATACTTAATTCGCCAATAAAATTTACAACCGGATTCGTTTCAATAATGTAAGCTGGGAAAGGTTAAAAAAGTACAAAAAAAATCACTAATTTTAAGTTAATATTACGGGTGAGAATTAACTAGTATTAAGTAATGCTTTAGTACTTTATTGTTGATACACTTTGTCAAACACTATACATTTGTATGACTTATGCATCAGAGAAATGATAAAAGTGGGATTTGTACATAGGAGAATGAATATTCCTTTTTCAAAAAATACTACAAAGCATTAACTTAAGACTAACCAAAAAAATTAAATTGGACAGTCAAAAATAGGTGACCAAAATAGTGGAAATTTACCAATGCTACAAATAAACACACATCTATATACCTATGCGTATATACTATACAGTATGTCCCCAGTTTGAGTTGCAGGTGTAAATGAAAAAAAAAAAATCTACTTTTTATGACATAAATTACCTTAAGATATTATAAATAAATAATTTTATAGAGTAACATTTCTTCAAAAATTAAAAAAAAAAAAAAAAAAAAAACACTTTTCTCTTGATACAATGTTTAAAAATTGTAATCTTTGGGTGCATTGCACATAGCATGCAATTATCAATATGACAATTTTTCATTTCACAACAAGCAACAATTATTATTAAGAGTAATTTCTTTTTTAATTTTTTTAACTTATTTTTTGTCGAAAAATTATGTTTTTTGTCATTTACACCTACACACAGTATATGTGATAAACATATAGTATGTACATAATAGAATATGTAGCCTTACAGATTGTTAGAAAGACTTTCATTGTCATTGGCCCAATGCAAAATGTAATTAAGATTAAACAAATATTTAAATCTTCAATAATCGTGGGTAAGTTCTCATATTACTACAATCATGGAGAAACCACTGTATTAATTACAATAAACTTTAAACACAAGTGTAAATATAATTCACATTAGATTTTACTAAGTGTTGAGGATTTAACAAAATTGTAAACCATAAACGATGGCTTATACAATGGTTATAGTCATAAAAAGAGATCAAAATGTAAGTAATACTATCAATTACGAAATAAAAGTGGACTAACCGGTGCTTGCTTCCGACCATTGTACCACTCCAGGTACTTTCGTCGAAATGTCAAATATGTCGCCAGGTTAGGGAATGTGGACACTATGTAATTCTTGTCAATCACAGAGGACATTTCCTCCAAATTGGAAAATGCAGTTATTCCTTGGGCTAAAAACAAAAGGCAGTACGGTTGACTTGTTTGGGCAGAATAGACAATATACATATATACATATACATATATATACATATATACATATACATATATAAATACATATCTATATATATATATATATATATATATATATATATATATATATATATATATATATATATATATATATATATATATATATATATACATATACATATACATATACATATACATATACATATACATATCTATATATATATATATATATATATATATATATATATATATATATATATATATATATATAGATATTTATCATGGAGAGCATTATTGTTTCTTTGTCAATGTAAGAACATTCGACTGCACCAGCGAATATTATAAGAGCTATTTCATTTAAATGATTTATGTTATTAACATTATTATTACTAGAGGGACGTGAAAGGATAACTGACTTCATCTGACATTGCGCGAACAAAGCGTTTAGTTAAACACTTATAAACATAAAAAAGCATCATCTTGTATATATATGAAAATTCGATAGTACAACACAATAATTATTAACTTATTTATTTATTTTTATTTATGTATAAGCCTCAACGGCCACTCCCGCGCACGAGTATCTCATGCGGGGGTGCACTATTATTAATTTCAGAATACTTTTACAATTTATATTGATGTAATTAAGGAGAAATGTTATAATTTATGCTACATATTTATAAGAGTAATCATCTGTTGTAACAAATCGTATGGTGGAATAAAGAATTATTATATTAATTATTTAAACAATTTTTTTACGAGCCCTCTACAGCCTTAGCCACGCGGAGGAATACAATGGACATATTTGACAGAAAGTAACATAATAAATTTAATAACACAGTACGCAACACGGAGACGCAATAGATAAATATGTGTATGACAGAACAATAAACATTAATTATACAAATAATTAATGATTCATCTTAAGAATTGTTAGGTTTAAAGGAGAAAAACTGACTTACCTGTTAAAGCTTGAATGCATGCTTCATCGAGTCCCCACTGAAGAAACAATTCTCGAACCTCACTCATTGCACAAGCTTGGAGAAAACGTTTCACCAATTTAAGTCCGAATAACTGAATAAGTCTCATATATAGACAATATGTAAAGATTAAAATGATATAGAAGTGTAAAGAACTCTAAAGCAATGATCTGTAATGTAGGAAGCACAACTGAAGAATGACTTCCGTTCAGCTGGGGTAACCTTTATATAGGGTTCCCCCCACCTACCACCGGCCCTTCAGCTCGGAGGCAGTCGAAGACGTATTTTGTTCAACTGATACACAGTTAAGACAAAGTACTTATACTTGGTCGCAGTTGACTTGAAATGCACCTGCCTTATCTTCAACTGAGTCACAGTTGATGATCTTTTTTATTAGTGACTCATTTTACGTAGTATTTTTTTAACGCATTCTAAGTAATAAATGCATTTTCATAAATCACGAGTTTAATTGAAGCGAACATAGCGAGCTTCCTAAATTTTATTCAACAAAATATGCTACGTATTTGACGGTGTGTCTGAAACATAATATGACGATAACTTGAGTACAAGTTGACCGATTTTGATGAAATTTTGTGCACATGTTCATTTTACCAATGCTCAGAACGAGTTTGCCGGACAACGTTGTCTGCCCAAGCGTTCGTGCGCAACGCTCGCGTAAACGTGCCCTTTAAAATTAAAATTTGAATTTTAGGATAGGAAAAAATTCTAATTTTATCTATTCGACGAGACAAACCTTTTTTTTCATTAACAGAGTTATGCACATTGTTCCGAACGACAAAATAAACCACGTGTAGGATTGATTTTTCAATACCTATATACTATAATCATGTTTTTATACGCAAATACAAATCTATTCTCTTTTATTCTATTTCATAGCTAGAACGTAGGGGAGAATCGTTTATTTAGGTGGATACTACAGTTTTCACACAGTCTATATTAACTTAGTTCTTATAGACGATGAAGATTATCATGTGTATATACTTTCTAAGTTTAAATATAGTCTCTAATGCTCACTTATAATCAATAATAATATTGTCAATAGTTATTTTTGCTGTCTGACAATATTCTCTTCAAACTTTAGCAGTTCCAAAATTTATTTGTAATTTTTTGGATGGTCTAAAAGATTAGTAAGCTTCATAACGGCCCAAGAGGGGTTGACGCATACTTTCTATATATACAAAATTACTTCCCAAATACTATGCCAGTTCCAGTGTTCAATTCAGGTAAATTTTAACCTTACTGAGGGTTTGAATAACCGTTAAAATTTATCTTTCATAAGCATAAGTATAATGGTTTTTTCTGATTCTCCTAAAAAGGTCTAATCCTCTTAAGTCAAAGGGTATTTTTTTAAACTTTTAATACCTATATAACCTCTGAATCGTAACGGTTCTTATACACATTACTATTCAAGTAAAGAAAAATAAAACCAATAAACACACCATATAGATTAGATTAGGTTACCCAAGAAAAAATCTGTACTAAATAAATGTACCCCTAAAACACTGTTAAATTATTTCAAAACTACCTCCAGAACATTTATATATATGTAATAATAATAATAATATGTAACGTACCGTAGTTAACTATTTGTTTTATTAACTATTTCATTAAAAATAGTAATAAATGTACTTATGAGGTATGCTGAATTCCAGTTGAAACTAAATATTTTCAACTGCCTTTATGCTTTATTAATTAATTTTTTCGGCTGCCACGATTCTGGAAACAACAATACTGCGACCGAGCCGAGTCAAACTATACTGCATTGCAGTATAGGGGTGTTTTAAACTGCGAAACAGTTTAGTGGTTATGCTGCACAGGAGTTGAATGATATGTTCGACTTGACTCCAGTATACCATCAACTGCTACGCAGTCTGAAAACGTCTATGCTGGGTCGCAGAATAGGCCTATACTGCACCTCAGTATGGGAATGAATTTTTTCGACTAGTACGCGGTTGAAAAATGGTGGCAGAATAAGTTATACTGACTATTTAGCATAATTTTCTCTCCGTGTAGATTAAAAATAATAATTAGTTTAATAAAATTACTTATAATAACTACTGATACTGTAATAACTACTTATTACTGTAACTGATTACTTAATATTATAATTATAATTATAAATAATAATACTTGTTATTATAATTATTTGTAAAAATATCTAACACCACCATTATAAATTGAATTCATCTAATACATTTTACACTTCTTATGTATAATAATATATATATATATATATATATATATATATATATATATATATATATATATATATATATATATATATATATATATATATATATATACAGAAAACAAACAAAACTCAGGTTTCGGTCACAAAAATCGTATTTATGTTACAATCCCGACGTTTCGGTTTTTACTTAAAACCTTCTTCAGGGGCCGTAAAACATCTAAACAACGACTCCGAGTCGTTGTTTAGATGTTTTACGGCCCCTGAAGAAGGTTTTAAGTAAAAACCGAAACGTCGGGATTGTAACATAAAGACGATTTTTGTGACCGAAACCTGAGTTTTGTTTGTTTTCTGTTTATATTTACGGTCGAGAATTTATTCATATATATATATATATATATATATATATATATATATATATATATATATATATATATATATATATATATATATTTTTATAAATTTTACTGTATAGTTATTCTTATTTTTTATGTATAATATGAGTACTTATATTTTACTTAAAATAACGTATTCAGGTTTAAATTGATTTAATTGTTCAAAGTCATGATATGTAACAAGTTTTTATTATTAGTCCATAAATTAAGAATAAAAAATTCTGTTTTAAATTTGTCTTATAATGCAGAAATAAAAAACAAAATTCAAATATACAAGAATATATATTTATGTAATTCTTTTTTATATAAAATTCTAGAGTAATAACATTAGCTAATTTTTTTTGTGTCCTTTGTTTCATTTTAATTACAAAAATATATTGTTTGTTAAATCATAATCGAAACTAACTTTGGCAATACGATGTATTGTAACTCTGGGTTATTTTATAGCGGGGTAATTATTATTTACTTACTTTTAGTTTATAAAATAGTGAAAGTAGTTATTTACTTACTTTTAGTTTATAAAATAGTGAAAGTAGTTATTTACTTACTTTTAGTTTATAAAATAGTGAAAGTAGTTATTTACTTACTTTTAGTTTATAAAATAGTGAAAGTAGTTATTTACTTACTTTTAGTTTATAAAATAGTGAAAGTAGTTATTTACTTACTTTTAGTTTATAAAATAGTGAAAGTAGTTATTTACTTACTTTTAGTTTATAAAATAGTGAAAGTAGTTATTTACTTACTTTTAGTTTATAAAATAGTGAAAGTAGTTATTTACTTACTTTTAGTTTATAAAATAGTGAAAGTAGTTATTTACTTACTTTTAGTTTATAAAATAGTGAAAGTAGTTATTTACTTACTTTTAGTTTATAAAATAGTGAACGTAGTTATTTACTTACTTTTAGTTTATAGAATAGTGAAAGTAGTTATTTACTTCATGTAGTAAAGCTCAATTATTTTATGTTTTTAATTGTTAAATAATTGTGACTTCTTGAAAGCAAGAAAGGGTAAAATAATATTGCAGGCAAATTTCAACCCTCAGAAAAATATTTACTCCATAAATATAAAAAATATTCATAGAATTGAACGGTTTTCTTTTTTTTTATAGAAATGTAAATGCCAAGGTTACTGTTATTTAATACGTTTAGGTAAATTTAGTGTAAACTTATGTTGGATAACATAAATAGTACAAATTTTAAGTTAGCAACCGTTAAAGTGTAAATATTCGCCTATTCAAACAAAGCCTTAAAGATAATAACTACCCTCAAAACATAATCAACTTAATAATTAATACTAGAAATAATAATAATAACGCAGCTCCAAACATCCCACTTGATAGTAGTAATGCTAAATTTTGTTCACTGTCTTATATAAAAGGTCTATCTGAAAAAGTCAAAAAAATACTTCAATCCCCCACCACTAAAATTTCTTTCAAACCTATTAACACTGTCAAAAGACTATACTCCACGTTCAAAGACCCAACTTCTCTCACTAACAAATCCAATGTTATTTACAAAATTAATTGTTCTGAATGTGATTCATCTTATATTGGCCAAACCTCCCAGTACCTGCACAAGCGTCTATACCAGCATGAATTCAGCCTCAAACCCAACTGCCCCAACCCCACGGCCCTTACTCATCACTTCTACTCCACTAACCATAAATTTGATTTCTCGAATCCCATAGTCCTTGCTCAAGAACCCAATTTTTATAGAAGAAATATCCTTGAAATGTACCATATATCTAAAACTAATAACACCGTAAATTTTAGAACTGACACCAATAACCTCAGTATCTGTTATCACAATATTATATCCAAGTTTTAAATTTGTTATTCATCTCTCTTCCTATTTAGAAACAAGACAAGATTCTTTAACAGACATTAATTGTCAATAATGTCAATTTATAAAACAGGTTTGTTTATATTAATAAAATAAAAAAATATAAAAAAAGTAAGTTAAAAGCCCATATGTAAGTTACCCTGATGATGTAAATATATTTTACGAAACTATATAGTTGGTAAAAACTTAGTTTTTTTCTTTAGACCGTATCTCACTAACTCTCTCATATCTATAAATAGTACATTACGCGTCGAGTGCGGAAAGTAGCATTTTGCATGCAATTGTGGAGTTTGCACCCGAGCGAAAGCGAGGGTAGTAAAACCACACGAGCAAAGCGAAATGCAGTTTTCGCACAAGTTGCGTACATTACTTTATCTACGATTGTTGGATTTTAATCATAAATACAGAAAAAGATATTTAATAAACTTGCTGTATGTAAGTTCGTATTTCTCTTTTGATAAAGATGACATTAATTCATTAGTTGTATTTTGTGCCGAATTATATATTTCGGGAGGCGTATTATTCTCCTCATTTTCTTCATAATGACATAAATCAATAATTGTTTTTCACTAAAAACTCGATATAAACAGTCACTTTAATTAAACAAACGGCAAATTAGTTTTGTTAAATGTAAACAAACTCACTATTTGTGCGTTAAGGTTAAGAATTCTTCTTTTTTACCGCTCTAGGGCGGAAAAAAAAGACGAATTATAAAACTCGCATGCGCAATGAATACAAGTACGTAAAGAATCACTTTCTACGCATCTAAACAGAGATACGATACAATGTTTATATTTCGTATCAATCGTAAATAAAATATACATATTATTTAAGTTCATAGAACAGTGTAATTCAAACGTGAAAATCTACAATTAACTTCTTTTTAAAACAGTTAAATTATACGACATGCATAATGTATATCTCTATATTATTAGAGAGATTTATTATTACGAGCGATGAGAGATAGTATTGACATGACCCAGATAGATTATAAGATCTCTAAATAGATTTTCATGTTTTTAGAGCCTCTAAAAAGTGTTTTTAGTGTGGCGAAGCGGGTCTAAACCAACGAATCCGGTGTACGTAGCCAGAAAAATCTAAATTTTTAGTATATTTGGGAACTCTATCCTTAAGAAAATATAAACAGGTGTCTATGTAAAAAAAAAAAAAAAAAAAAAAAAAAAAAAAAAAAAAAAAAAAAAAACTGAAAAAGTTCTAAAAAGAGTGCAAAATAATTATGTAATTTAAAATTAAAGAGAATAGATATAATGGATTTTTACTTTCTCATATAAAGAGAAAGTATTGTGTTGGCGCGAAAATTCGATTTTGAGATTTTGATGAATTTACACGTTTTGAGGTCCCATGAATCCAAAAAAGTGTTTTAAAAAAAAGGCTGTGTCGTCTGTGCAGATGCCTGGAGCCTATTTTGACTGGAGATTTTACCCTCCTAAAACTCTGAAAATACTTGAAAAAATATTATTTCTCGAAAACGGTTCCGACAATGTTGATTAAAAAAATCTAAAATGTAGTCCATTTAAATACAAATCGATAAATACGATGAATCGATTCATGAATTTTTGCTCCAAATTCGGGGGCGCTACCACCCCCCCCCCCCAAAACTCTGAAATAACATGAAAAAAAAATATATTTCTGAATAAACGGTTCCGACGATTTTGATTAAAAAAATATTATCTGTAGTCCATTTAAATGCGAATCAAAAGATCTAGGAAAATCTAGTTACTGAGTAAGTAGCTTTAAACGCAGACGGAGAGAGGCCGGGTTCGATTCCCAGCCGAGGAAAAGTTATTTTTATGATAAATTTTGACATATTTTCAATAATAATCAAATGTACCTACGAAAAATTAATTTTTGTCATGTTGTAAGGCAGGATGGGACTGCTCCAGGTGATTCTTTATTGATAAAGAATTTTCTTTATTAAGTTTATTAAAAAAATAAGTTCGTATGCTGCGAGTAAGGACTTCTTAAATCGTAGTAGTTATTCCCGCTAAAATTTGTTAGATATTTATTTATTTTATACAATTATTCCTTTCTCTTATTAAACCTTTTCATGTAAACAATTCTATAAATGTTTTTTATAGCATAAAATATGTTACTCACAAAATGAGTCCTTTTTGAAAAATAAAGATGGCGGTGTTGTAACAAGTTGGTTCAGCCCTTATTATCTCCTTAGGGCTGATACCGTCTTAATTATTGAAATTCAATGTCTGGTGGCTCGATAACGGAGGTTCCTAAGTAAATGGTCGAAGTGATTAAGGTACCGACTCAAGAACAACTGATGCTGCTCAGAGAACTATAGAAGTGTTGCGGAGTAAAGACCTTGCAAGGATTAGGAGGGGAGATCTTAAGCCTAAGCCAACCGCTTCTTCCTTAGCTCCTGTTACCTCAAGATATCAACCATATAATTCAGCAAGGATTTGTTGAGGAATTAAATACATATTTATACAAAACGACTGAATAAGGAACACTGTATCTTCTTACTCATATCTTGGTTTATATAAATGTAAATAAATATATATATTGATTTCAACATTTTACTACGTTTTTATTAGCTTGCTTTCTTGTTTGTTTGTTTGTCCAGTAAAAATCTGGCAATCGATTTCTAACTAACTTCCCGAATAGCTAGACATTTGAAACTTTTAGCATAGCTCAGAACACGATGACAATGAATTATTTTAATAATTTTAGCCATCTTTCAGCAGAATTTAATTGGTTTTCAGCAAATTTTGCAGTATGGAAAGTTAGTTCGGAAAAAATCCGCAAGTTATTTTATTTGTTTCGCCATATCCCCATATTTACTTACAATCTTCATTTTGACGGGTTTCAAATTTGTTATTTTTATAAATAAGAGATAAACACTGAATGACAGCAAAACAGGAAATATATCGATTATATTATTTCAAATATATCGACGGCACGGTTTAGATTTGGTGTTGGGGAGATCCGTTGTACAAAGAATTGTCCTTTTATAGGTTTAAGATCAGCTCTCTAGATGGTTGTCATTTATGTGAAGTAAATAAATTCGGAACTATTTTTTTCACAAACATTTAATATAATGTCTGTGAAATGTTGTAAATGTTGTGTTATATAATATATTATATTATATAACAATAACGATTATATTATCAACATTACATACGATTCAACAGAAAATTTAAAAACGTGGTATATAAAAAGTTATTTTAATCTTGAAATTTTACTTACTACAGCTGATTATAATCGTATCTCAGTAAAATGTTATCGGCTTGAAATGTCATGAACTATTACACTCAGAAAATTAATTTAAGCGGATATAATATGTTGATCTTTTAAAAATATTTCCTTTTCTCTACTCTACGATCTACGACGCTGCTTGCTCCTTGTTTTCTTTATAACTGTGCAATTGTTCAGGTTGCAAAACTTTTAAATTAAATATTTGGAGCTTTAAGTTGCTTTTTTAATTTGATATTATTTAGTATGTAATTTGATCAACCGAAGAGAAATGCCAAATTCCAAGATAGCGACTTGTAAGATTTGTGTTTTTGCCAAATTCAAAGATAGCGACTTGTAAGATTTGTGTTTTTGCCAAATTCAAAGATAGCGACTTGTAAGATTTGTGTTTTTGCCAAATTCAAAGATAGCGACTTGTAACATTTGTGTTTTTTCTGGTGCTCTACGCCTACGCTACGATCTACGATATAAAACACTACATTAGTTCCTATGTGATATAAAACTGCTGAACAAATTTCATATCATTGGGTCGTTGAATAGTTATGTTCTCATATATATATATATATATATATATATATATATATATATATATATATATATATATATATATATATATATATATATATATATATACAGGGTGTTCCGCATAAGTACCTACAGAGAAAAACCTATGAATCTACATCAAATTTCTGACAAAAAATGTCAAGTAACCTTGGGTCCTACGGACCTTCATTTTCGAGATATATCGATATATCGATTTTTTTATTTAGGTCATGTTTTTAGCCATAAACTACGTAATAAATAAAAATCTAAATAAGATAGAAAGATGCAGTTTGCAGCATCGTAAAGAGCATTAAATTTTCTTTAAGAAATCACTGCTTTTAGTACTTAATACGTTTATAAACTTAGTGATAATGCAAGAAAAACATTAAAATTGGAAATTATATAAAATGTTTATACAACTTGGAGCTTCCATAACTTCTATATTTTTATACCTATTGTAATGTTTAAAATGTTTAAAAAACTGCGCAATTTTATAAGCTTTAATTTGATATAGCATTGTCTATAGTTTACTTAAGTTTTCATAGAGAAATAGTAGAAAAACTATTTGGAAATCCACTTATTAAGTAACAGCTCTATGAATTTTCTGCAATTTTAAAATTAAAATTTGATTGTTTTCTTTTTATATGCTGGCGCGGTAGTGTCTGAAGAATAGCAGGGGGTCTGCTTGTGAGTATGCGAGGCAGTTCCAAGCAGACGACATCTTTCCTATTAGATTTTTCAAGTTATCGAAAGAAGATGCTGAACAACAGGCATTGTTGATTGGTTACTGATCCTAGGACCAGTATTAGAAGGGAAGATTCAACTGTGCCTTCCATGACACTCCCGTCTAGGAGCTGACCATAGCTGACTTTAATGCGAGGGTGCTGCGGGGTTATTGGGATTGGATATTACAAAGAACTGTGTCACATTTTATTTTGTGGATAGACGAGTCCCTTCTTACAAGAGCTGGTGCTATTAATTTTCACAACACTCATACATGGTTTATTGCAAATCCGCATTTACCGAGGCGGCCACATTTTAAGCCCCAGTTTCCTTAAATGTGTGAGCTGGTATTATTGGTCTCAGAATAGTTGGACCTAATTTTCTTACGTCTTAGTTGGACGCCTTAATGGTGAAATATTTTTAAACTTTTTAGAAAGTTAATTTATTCGATTAATTAAGGACTTACCACTTGATTTAAGAATCAGCATGTACCTGCAATTGGATGGGTGTCCCATCCAACTACTGTTGGATCCAATGGATAGGTGGATGGGGGACCTAGTAAAAAGTATTTTATACAGAACAATTGTGTATACTAGGCAAGAGATGATTTCTTTTTCTTTTCAAAATTCTAAAAATCTAATTCCCTGGAATTCCCAATACAGCCGAAGCCCTTCTAATACTAGTCCTAGGATCAGTAACCAATCAACAATGCCTGTTGTTCAGCATCTTCTTTCGATAACTTGAAAAATATAATAGGAAAGATGTCGTCTGTTTGGAACTGCCTCGCATACTCACAAGCAGACCCCCTGCTATTCTTCAGACACTACCGCGCCAGCATATAAAAAGAAAACAATCAAATTTTAATTTTAAAATTGCAGAAAATTCATAGAGCTGTTACTTAATAAGTGGATTTCCAAATAGTTTTTCTACTATTTCTCTATGAAAACTTAAGTAAACTATAGACAATGCTATATCAAATTAAAGCTTATAAAATTGCGCAGTTTTTTAAACATTTTAAACATTACAATAGGTATAAAAATATAGAAGTTATGGAAGCTCCAAGTTGTATAAACATTTTATATAATTTCCAATTTTAATGTTTTTCTTGCATTATCACTAAGTTTATAAACGTATTAAGTACTAAAAGCAGTGATTTCTTAAAGAAAATTTAATGCTCTTTACGATGCTGCAAACTGCATCTTTCTATCTTATTTAGATTTTTATTTATTACGTAGTTTATGGCTAAAAACATGACCTAAATAAAAAAATCGATATATCGATATATCTCGAAAACGAAGGTCCGTAGGACCCAAGGTTACTTGACATTTTTTGTCAGAAATTTGATGCAGATTCATAGGTTTTTCTCTGTAGGTACTTATGCGGAACACCCTGTATATATATATATATATATATATATATATATATATATATATATATATATATATATATATATATATATATATATATATATATATATATATGTGCGTGTGTGTGTATAGAGGAAGAGAAAAAAGTTTAAATGAGGGTTAATGCATTAAAGAAATTCCTTTTTTTTAGACATTGGAAATGCTTTTAAACTTAACATTGGACTTGCTTTTAAACTTAAAAGCATTTCCAGTAAATACTCAGATTTGATGCCTTATAGAAGTACAAAGGGCTTTTTTATTTTTGAAGGGGGAAAAAAAATATCAAAGCATTTGCCAAAATTTTAATTAATAAAATAATATTCAACGCGTCAATTATTTTTACGTTTATTATTTTTTTTTTTAACGCAAGTTAGAGTAGATAAATATAGCAACCCAACCTAAGTGTTTTTACCTATTAAATTTCATGGAATATTTTAAAAAGCTTAAAAATTAAAATTGGCGAAAATATAAATAAATTATGTTTAATTGGGAGTGCTTTAGAGAAAATAAAAATAGCTATTCTCTATTCTGCATTCAAATATTCTGGCTGTTATTTTTTAAATAAGAATTTGTAATAGTTCTAATTGAAGTTTTTCTTTTGTGGACTTGAGGTTTTTTTATATAAGTATTGATTGTTTTTTGGAATGAAAGTCCTTTATTATATTTTATTCACACAAGCTTTCGTCCAGGGAACCTGGGCTTCTTCAGGTTTTGGAAATACTGTAAATTTAGAGAAACAAATGGTCAAAATGAAAACGAATTTTGGAAATGAAAGTCTTACCAAGTTAATTTTGATTGTTTTTATGTTTTTTTTTTAAAAAGAATTAATTTTATTTTTTTAACTGACATACCTAATCAAAAATTTTGAATTATTTATTTTTATTTGTATTAAATATAATATTTGTGTAAATGTTGCTTAATTTATTGGTGTCTTGTTTCAAGTTTATGTTGTTAGTATTTGATTTTATGTATAACATTTCCAGTGTTAGTCGTTTTTGGTGGTGTTTTTCAGTGTGTAGAATATTATATTTATCTGTGTCTAATGTGTGTTTAGTGTTGTGTGCGTGTTCTGATATAGCTGTGTTAGTGCTGTTATTTGAGATGTCTTTAATATGTTGATGAAATCTGTTTTTAAATTGTTGTGAAGTTTCTCCTATGTATGTTGCAGGGCATTGTTTACAGTTAATTTGGTATACGATGTTACTTTGTTGCAGAGGAGGGATAGAATCTTTGAGTTTGGAGTATAAAATTGATTTTAGGGTGGTGGCATTTTTTTGAGCTATTTTGATATTATTATAAGGTTGAAACAATTTTTTAATTTGTTCAGTAGTGTGTTTTATGTAGGGCAGGGTGGAGTATTTAGCTAAAACGGGAGGTGTCGTATTTTGTGAGGTATTGTTAATGTTGTTATTGTGTTTTTGGAGTAGTTTATTAATTATTCTGTTGGGGTAATTATTTTTATATATATTATTTTTATAAGTGTATCTTTTATAAATGATATGTTTTCGTTATGAAATTGTTTATCAGAGAGGGTAAGGATTTGATTAATGAAGTTATTAGCACAGTTAATTTTGTAAGAATATGGTTGGTGTGAATAGAAATGGAGGAGTCTACCTGAATAAGTGGGTTTTGTGTAGTGTTTATATGTTAGTTTGTTATCGTTAGTTTTTATTTATGTTGAGAAAAGGAAGGGCATTGTTTTCTTCAGATTCTATGGTGAATTTGAGGTTGGGGTGGTAGTTATTGAAGTTGTTAAGAAGGGAGGGTATGTGGTTTTTGTTAATTATGAAAAAGCTATCATCAACGTATTTTTTGAAGAGTTTAATGTGGGAATTAAATTGGGGTATGACATCAAAGAATAATTTGTCTAGGACAATATCGGCAATAATAGGTGATAAAGGGTCACCCATAGGGAGGCCTTCTTTTTGTAAGTAAAGGACGTTGAGAAATAAGTAATAGTTATAAGTAATAATAATTAATAATTATAATAAGTAATAGAAATTGTAATAGTTCGATCATTTTTAGGGTTTCGTTGGTAAATCCAAAAAACGAAACCCTTATAGTTTAGTTCATGAGTCTGTCTGTCTGTCTATCTGTCTGTCACTTTGTACGGTTCGAATAACTTTTGAATCAAAAGAGATAAAAACATGAAACTTTCCAATATCAAATGAAAGGTATTGAGGAGTAGATTTCACAAATATATAACAGTTGTGGAAAGCTTTAATTTTCCATGCCATTTTGTTAAAATACATCAACATTTTGCGTGTCCCCCCCCCCCCCCCCCCAAAAAAAAAACTATATTTCCACTGTTTCTAAAAAAATGAAAAATTTGCGGTCTGATGGGCCAATGAAAAAATTAGAATAGCAATTTGATATGATTAACTGGGAATCCAAGATGGCGGCTAATTCCTGTCTCAGTGAAAAAATAGTATATTATGTTACTAGGCTGTGAAGTGAGTTTTTTCTTTACCGCGGCAATTACATTTACTGTCGAGCGAAGCGAGACAGTAAATATTGCCAAGGTAAAGAAAAAACACTTCACAGTCGCGTAGCATATGCTATTTTTTCCGAGGTAGCAGACAATGAAAAAACATTAAATATTAATCACTAATCAATATATAATAATAACAAATATTAGTACATACTTAAGACTTAAAAAAAGAAACCTTAAAAAGAGGTTACACTATAAGAAAAGATAAATAAAACACATTGACATCTAGCGGATTTTAATCGTACTAGAAGCATTTCTACAAAGACTGCAGCGGTACTAACGGAAGTTTTGACAACTACCCGCCGGACATAAAAAATCTTTTAGTTCCTAGGACGTAAAAGATTTTTTCTTTACAGCTAGGAGTAATGAAAAGATTTTTTAAGTCCACGTAATGAAAAAATGGATTTTAGCTATGTCTTTTAGGCTCTAAAGTTACTATTTCACAGCCTACCACGGAAAAAATATTTTTTTAAAATTGAGGTATCAAATGAAAGGTATTGAAGAGTAGATTACAAAAATATATAACACTTGTGGAAAGAGAACATCAAAATTTTGCCCAAATGACAATTCTAGTGCATTAGTTCATTCTAGGTCATTATTAGTATTTTTAGCTTTTGCCAGGGTAAAATTTCCTCGTGCCAGGAAGAGACAATGACCTCAATATATTTTATATTTCGTATAAAAACTATAGACATCAAATTCTTTTAACAATTTAGAATTATAACGATAACGATAAGAATAAGTACAGTAACCCCTCAGAGTGATAAACAACCTCATGTGTCAATTTATCTCTATCTGGAAATCAAACGAGGTAAGATTCATATGGTAAGGTTGACATAGTTTTGTACATTTTTCTTTATTTATCAATAGTACTGTTTTTACATGGTAACTTTTCATTTATTTGTTCAAACCATTAAATATTTAATTTTAGTATGAGGATTTTAATTTCTAATACTTATATCATATATATATGATTATGGACCAATTATGGACATTGTGGTCAATATGATTTTCATGATCCTGGGTACAAAGTTAGTTAGCAGACCGAAAATCAAGTTGATGTTAATTTGGCCCTTGCTCTGGTATTTGTTTGATTTGAAGTAATATTCGAATAATAAACCCATCAAGGGACAAACGAGAGTCAGCTTGATTTTCGGTCTACAAACTAATTATGTACTCAGGACCATGAAAATCATATGGTTCACCATAATTGGCGGGACATGGTCACTCTCCACCATTTTGTTTTTTTCTTCTTCAATAACTCTGCTGTTTGTCCCAGGTGTTAAAGGTATAATTAAAAATGTTGTTTTTTTTCAAATGTCTATTGCCACGCTATGCTCCGCAGACGAACTTAGCCAACCACATATTCTTAAAAGGCACTAAAAGATTAACTTGTGCACGAAATTCTAGCATGATATTTGTCGGACACTTTTTTGCACGCAATTTCCTGGACTAATATAATTAAGTGATACAGATTTACGTATTTTAAGGACCCTTGAATCCAAAAAAATTGAAAAATCCAAGCCATAGTGAATGGAAAAGTCTAGCTTTTGATTTAAGGACTGATCGAATTAAAATGGTTTTCTACTTTATTAAAAAATTGTAGTTTACAGAATCAATTCGAAGTAAACCGAGAAGCCTTGTAGTTTTACGAATAGCCACACTAACCAAAGATATTTATTAAATGATTTTCTCGCTATTATGGGCAATTAATCTGGAATATAATTCGGTCGTCTTTTATTAACGTGGCTTCCAGACTTAAAACAGAGGTTCTTATAGTGCTTAGGCTTGTGTTCGTTCATATTTTTTATTATCACAAAATATTTGAAGTAATTATTTATATAATTGATAATACTATTTCATTTATACTAAGAAGCTTACATCGAACAAATTTAGTATTATTTTTTACTTATATTAAAGAATATATAAATATACGGTTTACAATAGTACATTACGCGTCGAGTGCGGAGAGTAGGATTTTGCATGCGAGTGTGGAGTTTGCACCCGAGCGACAGCGAGAGTAGTAAAACCACACGAGCAATGCAAAATGCCGTTTTCGCACGAGTTGCGTACCGTACTTTATCTACGATTGTTAGATTAAAATAATAAATACAGAAAAAAATAAACTTGCTCTATGTAAGTTCGTATCTCTTGATAAGATGGCATTAATTCTTGAGTTGTATTTTTTGCCGAATTAATTATTTCTGGAGTAGTATTATTCTCCACATTTTCGTCAAAGTCACTTGATTCACTCATTGTTATCCACTAAAAACTCGATATAAACAGTTACTTTAATAAAAGAACAGCAAATTAGTTTTGTTAAATGTAAACAAACTCGCTAATCGTTCGTAAAGCTGAAGAGTTCCTCTTCTTTACCGCCCTAGGGTGGTAAAGAAGAGGAATGAATACAAATACGCATGCGCAATGAATACATGTACACGTAAAGAATCACTTTCTACGCATCTAAACAGAGATATAATGTTTATATTTCGTATCAATCGCAGATAAACTACTTTATGAGCTTCTACAAGAATACATTTACATATCTATAAAGTTTTGTATGCTGGTAAAGACTCTAATATGGAATATTATTCCACTATAGACAACTTATCTTTAACTGTGTAATGGAGTCATTAGATATAATTGATATTAGATTTAAGCGTAAAAAATAGTCTGCCAATTAGTGTGGCACAAAGCTTCCTCGCGTTCTATTTTGTATACTTTAATGATTTTCAACCTGTTATAATAATAATAATAATAATAATAATATTGTTTATTTCCACATCTAAAAGTATCTACATATTACAATTTATTAATTATACTCTAAGACGTGAGCGCCCTCGGTAGTAAGAGAATACTAGAGTGAGGGCTCTGCTTCTGGCTTTTACATCATAGCTTTTTGGCTTTTTGTATCATAGAATAAATAGATAGAATGTAAATAAAATGTTATGTCAAAGTATAGTAGACTATTGATGTGTTGGCTTGAATATATTTCAATACAATAATACTCTTATTATCTACTTTTTAAATTCAAAATACATACAAAAATAAATAATCAACACAATCATATAAAAAAACAATTTTTAACGCAGTAGTAGTAATAGATTAGAAAAGTTAAAATATCACAATGTTTTAGGTATCGCAAATATTAATCTAATATAATCAAAAATTATTTATAAAAGCTAGTTTACCAATGACTATAGCAATTTCTTATTATGTTATTATAGTTGTCATAGTATAACTATAATATTAAATATTATATTACAGATTAAAATCTAATAAGAAAATTAAATAAATAAAAAATAAATAGACAAATCTTTAAATTACTATTTATATGATGTTGGTAGGGAATTTATAATATTTATTATAATTTGATTAATATTAATATAAGTTAGAATTTTTCTTTAATATATTAATGTAATTTATTTTTATTTTATTTTATGAAGTTATGATATTTGTAATATAGTTTTAAAGTGTACATCTAATTTTTTTAAAAAAATGTTCTTTGTAGGAGCTGGTTTAATATATAAGGGAAGATGATTAAACATTTTAGGAGCTAAGTAAGCAGTAGAGTTAAGTTTCTTGGTAGTACTACATGATGGCAGGGAAATATGTTGCTTTATTTTTGATCTTGTAGCATAGTTATGATTGATAAATTCTTTATTAGGATCACTGTAATATTTTATTAGTACTGATTTTTTGAATAAATAATCAACAGGATATACTTTAAAATCTATGAAACATTGATTAGAGTCATATCGTTTAGGTACTTTTAAGCATATTTTTATTATTTTTTTCTGAAGGATTCTAAGTGGTTCCAAGTTAGTTGTGCTCGCAGTACCATAAGCTATAATACCGTAATTGATGATCGACTGAACTAGTGAATGATATACTAATCTTAATACCTTGCAAGGTGCAAATCTTCCGAGTGTGACAAATGTATATAAAAGTTTTCTTATTTTGCTTGTTAGCACTGAAATTTGCTCTTTCCAATTTAAGTGTTTATCTATTGTAAGACCTAGGTACTTTATCGATGATACTCTTTCGATGTGATCTGTACAAGAGCAATTGTCCGCTAGATTGCAGCTACAATTATGAAGTTTTATTTTTTGGTCATTATTAGGAGGTTCGCACCTTGAGTCCATCGAAAAAGCGACGAACTTTGTTTTGACAGGATTCAAGGTTAACAGATTTCGATCGAGCCACCTCTTAGTTAGCGCCAAACCCTTGCTCGCCGCTGTATGAACCGACTCCCAATCCTTTCCTCTATAATATAATACACAATCGTCACAGAAGAGGACACACTGGCTAAATGCTTCTTTGATTTTGGGTAGTTCGTTAACATATAACAGGAAAGCCAGGGGGGCTATGCACGTACCTTGGGGAAGTCCGAATTTTAGAGTTAAAGGTTCACTCAGATCATTGTCTAACTTAACGCGGTGAGTTCTTTGTGATAAATAAGATTGGAACCATTTATAATAAGTTCCGTCTACTCCGATAGATTTTAATTTTTCTAAAAATATTTCATGGCTCACCGTGTCAAAAGCTTTTTTTAAGTCTATGAAAATAGCTAGTGATCGCATATTATTGTCTAGGTCAGTTGTAATATAGTTCACTAATTTATTCATCGCATCCTCTGTACTTTTGCCTGGAATAAAACCGTATTGCTCTTCCACTAAAAGTTTATTGTTTAATAGGTAATTTAAAAGTCTATTTTTCATACATTTCTCTAGAATTTTAGCGATGTTAGATATGAGTGAGATAGGCCTATAATTATTAGGATCACTCTTATCTCCTCCCTTATGGAGAGGAATTATAAGAGCGTGTTTTAGTTTATCCGGGAATACACCTTGATCTAAAGATAAATTAGTTATATAACCTATGGGTTTAGAAAGATATCGACTGTTTTTTTTTATATACTGGGATTTAATTTTATCAATACCTGGTGCCGTATCTGCTTTTAACTCTAGAATGTATTTCTCTATTTCTGTTATTGTAACCGGCGTGCTTAATAAAGGTTTGTCAATATTACCATTTGTTTTTGTTTTTTTTAATTTTTTGCATTTGCAATTTGTTTTTATAGTGTTTGCTAATTTTTCACCTACAGTGTTAAAATAATAATTCAAACTATTTACTATATCGGCTTTATCATTTCCATTTATAATAGATCCGTTTATATTTAACTGTGGTATACTAGTATGTTCGATTTGGGTTCTTTTTAACGATTTATTTATAACAGTCCAGGTTTTCTTTGCATCATTATCAGCTTCTTTTAATTCTTCTTTTAGGTAATCTGTATGTGCTTTTTTTATTAGCTTATTAAGCTTGTTTTTATAAACAGTAAATTTATTTTTTAATTTAATATCGAATGGACGTTTCCTCAGAGTCGAACGCATTTTTTCTCTGTTCCGGATAGATTTAAGAATGCCACTAGTGATCCACGGTTTTAAGATTTTGTTTTTGTTAGAAATTTTTTGACGAATTAATTCAGTACTGTGTTCTATTGCAGATGTTATGTTTACAAGAAAATATTGCGCTGCATCATTTACTTGTGTAATACTATATAGTTTATCCCAGTTTATATCCGCTATAAGAGTGTTTAATTTTTCCTGATCTACTTTACTATATTCTATTATTTTGCTGGATTTTGTGCTCTTAGTTTCATTCAGGTCTATAGATAGTCCTACAGGGTAGTGATCAGTAATTTTGGCATTTATTTTAAAAGGTTTAAGTATGAATTTTTGTTGTTCTATATTGACCATGACATGATCCAGACAAGAGGGAGTGTCATCACCTTGCTCTCTAGTTACTATGTCAATAAGACTATGAAATCCGTTCTCATGCAGGACATTTAGATAGTTTTGACTTAATAAATCATGTTTCAGTAGGTCTATGTTTGTGTCACCTAAGATAATTGTATTTGCCTTATTTTGAACTTTACTTTGTAAATAATTTTCAACCTCGATAACAAATTGATCTACATCTATGTCCCAAGTTCTATATATCGCAACAATTGTAAATACGTGTCCTAGTTTATTTATTTTTATCGATAGATTGTTACAGTTTTTTATCGGTTTATTTATAACTTCATCTACTGTTATGCTATTTTTACAGTATATAATTACCCCATCATTTTTATTTTTAGCACAATCATAGTAGGCTTTATAACCAGCTAAGTTATAGGCACTGTTAAAATCTTTGAAATGGGCTTCTGTCACTATGATTAAGTCAAAGTGACAGTTGCTGGCTTGTAAAATTACTTCTAAATTTATTAAGTTTTTGCCAACGCTCCTTATATTGGTTTGTATAATATTTAATAAGTTGTTATTAAAGATATTAGTATCTGTATTGGTAACATAAATGTCTGGCTTATTGTATTCCCCTATTGTATTTAGAAAATGTTGTGTATTATTAGTAACTATTGTATTATATTATAACTTGCTGTTACAGTCGTAAGTCCTCCGGTGATTTGATATGAATAATATTAGCTCCGTTGCGTTTCTTCATTAGAATTCTTCCATTGTTGGTCCATACGAATTCATATTGGTTTTCCTTAGCAAAAAGCTTTGTTTCCGCAAGCAGTCTTCGATTTTTAGCTGTTAGGTCGTCTTTCATAGTAATCCTGCACTCTTCCAAATCTTTATTTATATTTTTGCTGGATATTCCTGGTTTATGTGTGTTGGTTCTTTCAGACTCACTCCGAGATAAGGCTCTGTAATTTTTGATCCATTGTGCTTTAGTAGTTCTTCTCATGAATTTAACGATTATGGGTTTAGGGAAATCTTTACTCCTAGTAGGTATTCTGTGCACTATACTTATATCTTTCTCGTCGAATGATACATTTAAGGCTACTGATATTTGTTTAAGAATTTCTGTACAAGATTCATCAGTGGTTTCAGGTAGACCTGTTACAATAAGATTATCTCTTCTTGAGTATTGAGATAGGTGTTCTGTTTCCTTCTCTAGATCCTTAATTCTTTCGATTAGGCCGTTATTTTCACCCTGTAAGGTAGTGTTTGATTCAGTAAGTGCTTTGATGGTGCTTTCGAGTTCTTGGATTTTTTTGTTCATCATTGTATTAAGTGTTGCTTCAATATTCTTCTTAAAATCCTCTTGTATGTTTTTTAATGTTGAATCTATGTCTTCCTTAAAATCGGTTTTTGAGTTGTTAAGTGATAAATCTATTTTTTTTTTTAAATCTGCTTTCATATCTTCAAATTCGGCTTTTAAGGAATTTTTAGTTTCTTTACAGTAACTTTGTAAAAGTTTCTTTAGTTCTTTAGACAAGGGGCCTACTTTTTATAGTTGGATTCAACTATAAAAACTTTTATAGTTGGATTCAGCCCAGTGGCGTAGCTAGACCATTGGGGGCCCCCCCGCAAGAACTTTTTGGGGGCCCCTCGCCAAAGATAATTGATGAGCAAAAAAAAAAAAAAAAAAAACCTCTTGCGTTCAGGATTGGGGCCCCCCTCGATGTTGATACAAGGATGGTAATTCCAGTTATTTCTGGATTTGGGGGCCCCTTGGCACTGGGGGCCCCCCGCAATGCGGGCCCGCGCGGGCCCATAGTTACGCCACTGATTCAGCCATGTCTATACAGGCATAGTGAAATTGCTTGTTGCAATTACAACAAGTTAATGCTTTATTAGCATCACATTTCTCATCACAAATGCAGCAATTCATTTTGTAATATATTTATGTTAGCACTAATAAATAATAGAAAAAAGAATATTAACACTAGTAAAACTTAACTATAAAGATTTTTAGCAATTTATTTCACTTTAATTAATAGTATACGTATTTTATTGAAATAAAAAAACTTTTATAAAATAATTTTATAAATTACTTTTGAGTTCACAGTAAGGCATGTAATTAATTCGAATGTTCACGAATAACGATAGAGCCTACACAATAGGTATAGATATAACAACTAAGACAGAGTTTAGAATTTTATAAATTAATTTTTATAAATTAATTTAAATTTAAAGTTCACAATAATTTTTTTGTTTTATTCGAATGTTCATGCGATAACGAATAACGACAGAGTCTACACAATAGGTATTAGTCCAGTCATTTGGTAGTTTAGACAGGAAAAAATTGCTGAAGAATTTTTCTCGACGGATCTTTATGTTTTTTGGGGTGCTGAATCTGAAAATCCAGTTATCGACTAGATTCGGATATGGCTTCACCATGAAAATGGTGAAAAACCATAAAATTTCGGAAGTTGTTTTAATTTTTCGCTTATAACTCCGAAACTGCGCATCTTAGAGAAAAATTACTTCCTAGCAAAAAGAAAGCTGATAAAATTTCCTAAAAAATAAGACTAGAACTAGCTCATTAACTTTTTCCGTTTGGCCGCAAGAGCGCGCAAAAGATTGACCATATTTTTTAAGTTACCTAAAATCTTCGTATTTCTGACTTTCAAAGCCTAGTATACCCCGCTGGATGCCCTAAAAGGGATTCCTAGGCCCCTAACCCCCCCCCCCCTTAAACAGGCCACTCAGGTTATTTATTTTGTATGGATAGAGCGCAGGTATTTCTTTCGTCAAGGACGCAAGGTCGCCTCTCTTCCCCTTTCCGCCTTCTTTTGTGTTAGGTCCCATTCCTAAACCTAAACAGTCACACAGTCAGTTGCCTTCCAATTTGAAATTACCACTTTTTAATTAATTAAAATTTAATTATTAATTAAAAATTAATACACTTTTTAATTTCAAAAAATTGTCACTCGGTAATTACCGAGTGCTATTTTTCCAGTTTTTGTGAGTTAAAATGCCAGACGAGAATTGTACTGCCATCCATGGTTAAAAAGCTAAAGTGCAAGAGTTTGATTTTTGTAATTTGTGATTTAAATTTTTTAACTTTTGTGACCCTTATATTATTTTATTATTTATTTCGCAACTGTGAAACTAAGACATTTAGGTAGAATGGCTCATAATCTACCAGGATATCTAAAGAAAAATTCACAAAAGTTTCCTTATACGAGTGAAAACTAAGAAAATAAAAAAAAGTCTACACTTATGCCAAAAACTTATGCTGCACTTATGTCATTATAATTTAAATGCCATTACGATATTTTTTATAGTCATTACTACTCTTAATCCTTAGCAAAATGTTTTTCCTATCCTTTCTTGTTACCCCTATCATGCTCCTCTCCATGGATCTTACCGTTACTTTGAGCATGTTCTGTATCCTTCTATTTAAAACCCACGTTCCGCATCCATAAGTAATTGGCAGGACTGAGCTTCTCCACAGTTTACATTTCTTTTGTGTATCTATACTGGACTTAAATATTATTTTATTTTTATAATATGATCGCCAACCAATAGCAACTCGTCTGCTCGCCTTTCTCATTGTACTATCATTCTTAGCTTCTTAAACAAACATTCTATGACTTCTATGAAAATTGTTGCCGATGGCGCATCGCCTTGACAAAAGATCGCCTCTTTTCTAGAAGGATTTCCCTCTCTTTCTTCCCTATTTAAATTTTTATTTTTGCTCCTTTATAAATAAATTTGATTAGATTTACCTATATATTTTTCCTCTATTTCATTCGCCCTCAACATTTCAAAAATATTTTCCGTAAAAATGCTTTTTTATAATCGATAAATATTATTGCTAATAGTATTTGATAGGTACTCACTTGCCTTTTCCATGATTTGCTGAACAACTAAGATGCCATTATTTGTATTGAAATTTCCTTTAAATCCAACCTGGTCAATACTATCATTTTCCTCTCAACTCTATACGAGTCTACACTCATAAATATTTTATACATTACACCTAGTAAATTAATAGGCTTGTAGTTCTCCATAAGCGTATAACCGTAAGTACACAATTTAAATTAATTTGGCAGTTTTATCGTTTAATTTGTTAAATTTATTAATAAAACATTAAATATATCAGTAATTTTTTTTTTTAATTTTTTGTAAAAATATTTAATAAATGGGTATTATTTGTTGACAAAACATAAAATAAAATCTTATAAAACATACATAACAGATCTTTTACAAAATAAACCTTATACAAAACATAGAAACATATTTATTAATATTAATATTTGTCATGATCTCATATTTGTTTCTTTTTTAAATTTGAGTATCATATTACTTTTTTATTTGTACTAAAGATTTTTTAATGTTTTTATTAAATAAAACATACATAATAAATCTTTACAAAATAAACTTTATAAAATATAATAAAAGTACAAAAAGAAAATTGGATACTTAAATTTAAAAATTAATGTGTTTTTATGTTTTTAAGGTTTATTTTGTAAAGATTTGTGATGTATGTTTTGTAAGATTTTATATTATGCTTTGTCAAAAAATAATACTCATTTAGAATTAGACAAAAAAATAAAAATTATAAAATTTTAATTACTAATATATTTAGTGTTTTATTAAACAATAAAAATATTTTTAACAAATTAAACAATAAAATGCACAATTAATTTGATATGTTACTTACGCTTATTAAAATATCGTAATGGCATTTACGCTCTTTTCGCTAAGCAATAATGAGGTAAATCTTAATGCAATTTGGGATAAGTACCGACTTATAGCAATGGGACCTAACACAAAAGAAGGCGGAAAGGGGAAGAGAGGCCCCCTTGCGTCCTTAAAGAAAGACATACCTGCGCTCTATCCATTTAAAATAAAAAAGCTGAGTGGCCTGTTTAAGGGGGGGGGGGTTAGGGGCCTAAGGATGCCCTTTTAGGGCATCCAGCGGGGTATACTAGGCTTTGAAAGTCATAAATACGAAGATTTTAGGTAACTTAAAAACTATGGTCAATCTTTAGCGCGCTCTTGCGGCCAAACGGAAAAAGTTAATGAGCTAGTTCTAGTCTTATTTTTTAGGAAATTTTATCAGCTTTCTTTTTGCTAAGAAGTAATTTTTCTCTAAGATGCGCAGTTTCGGAGTTATAAGCGAAAAATTAAAACAACTTCCGAAATTTTATGGTTTTTCACCATTTTCATGGTGAAGCCATATCCGAATCTAGTCGATAACTGGATTTTCAGATTCAGCACCCCAAAAAACATAAAGATCCAAAAAAAAAAATTCTTCAGCAATTTTTTCCTGAATCGACTAATTTCTGTCACCAAATGACTGGACTAATAGATAAAACGACTATGTTATCGTATATTAGTTTCTTTTTTTTTAATATGTCAAAATTGTTTGTATTTTTTACATGAATTAAAGTATCAATAAGGCAAAAGTTAAAGATGAAAAGAGCCCAGATGATTGAAAGTAATCTTTGAAGTAATAATGATGGTGCTATCTGCGGTCTACTTTCGACAAACCATCCAAATTTCATTTAAACCAGATGAGTACGTTTGAAGATATACGTCTAAATAAAGAGCTACTTTCGATAAACTATAAACGTTTCATACAAATGAGATAAGTACTTTTGAAGCTATAGGTGTAAATTAATGTGTGTTTGTGGGCATGTTGAAGAAAAACAAATGGGCGCAAAAGGTTGAAACTTATATGGGACCAAGAATGGGCTAATTATGACCTACTATAAAAATTTTCATTAAAATCGGACGTATAGGTTTTTTGATATGTCGGTTCGCGTAACTTAAATGGCAGACTGACCGACAGACCGACCGACTGACCGACTGACCGTCTGACAGACAAACCGACAGACACACACGGAAACAAACATTGTTCGGATGTCTGAAACGGATTTCTATCATGAATTTTTGAACGTTTTTCAGAACGATCACATAGCTTCCATTACATTCGGTAAGCTCGGAAGCAAAAGAATTTTAACCATGTAAAACTCATATTGACAGACACGAAGATAAGAAGTGCAATAAAAATGCGTTTGCTATTAAAAAGATAAAGCAATTGCAATTAGTATACGACTTGGATTCCTAAAGTTTAAACGGCGGAACCTATTGTACTCTGGGTCTCTGGGTAAACGTATTACATTACGAGTATAGGTAAAGATGATAATTATGGAAATGGTTCTGAAGAAACGAGGAGGTAATGAGGGAAGAGCGCGTGCTCTTTGTTGCTGAAGGCGTCAGATAATAGCGTGCCTTTTGAACCACCTAACCAACTCTATCCTTGAATCTTCATTTATTCTGTTTATAAAACTGAATTTATTTTCAATTTTCAACTATACCTTTTAAAGGAAGAAAACATTTAAGTGATTTAATTACTTAGTTAATTATTCTAAATGGTTATTATAATAAATACATAATTGAGATTTTTTATTATGGTTGTGGTCCCATGAAAGAATATATTTTGCGTGTGGGTTTTTAAAACCTACTGCTGACAGGTTATATTTTTATAAGACATGGAGTTTACAGCTGGTGCAATAAATATATAAATAAACTTATGTGGACAAAGTTTTTAATAATATATAACTATATGTATTTTATTATTTTTTTTTTTTTTCATCAATTATTTTTTAATAGTTCTAAATACGTAAGAACTAAAATTATATGTTTGATTCAAACATTTGCACGCTTAAATATTTAATAGAACCTCATTTTGGATACGAAAGAAAAGAACTGTTAACAATTCTGTGACAAGAAGAATTTGATACTGTTACTCTTATTCTCCTGTATCTTAATATATCAATACAAAAATGTTCTTAGAAATAGTGGTTTTATAAGTATTCTGATAGCACGAAAATTCCATTTTGAGATTTGATGGATTTACACATTTTGAGGTCCCCTGAGTCCTAAAAATGGTATTTAAAAAATGCGTCTGTGCAGACGCGAGGAGCCAAAACTACTGGGCCGGTTTTGACGAAATTTGGCATACAAGTTCAGAAACATTATAACCCGAGGCGAAATCCAGGAATGAATTTTAGTTCCAAATTTGGGGGTAATACCCCCCCCCCCCCCCAAAAAAAAAAAAAAAAAAAAATCTGAAAAACGTGAATGGAATTATATCTCGATAACGGCTCTGACGATTTTGATTAAACATTTTTAAAATGTAGTCCATTCAAATACGAATCTAGCGATACAACAGAAAAAACTGGTTTCCGAGATATTGATGAATAATTTCAAGATAAAAAGAACTTTTTATATACTACGTTTTTAAATTTTCTGTTGAATCGTATGTAATGTTGATAATATAATTGTTATTGTTATATAACATATAATGTTAGTGAAAAAAAATAGTTCCGAATTTATTTATTTCACTTAAATGACAATCATCTAGAGAGCTGATCCAACACCAAATCTAAACCGTGTCATCGATATATTTGAAATAATATAATCGATATATTTCCTGTTTTGCTGTCATTCAATGTTTATCTCTTATTTAAAAAAATCACAAATTCGAAACCCGTCAAAATGAAGATTGCGTAAATATGGGACATGGCAAAACAAATAAAATAACTTGCGGATTTTTTCCGAACTAACTTTTCATACAGCAAAATTTGCTGAAAACCAATTAAATTCTTCTGAAAGATGGCTGAAAGTATTAAAATAATGCATTGTCATCGTGTTCTGAGCTATGCTAAAAGTTTCAAATGTCTAGCTATTCGGGAAGTTAGTTAGAAATTGATTGCCAGATTTGTACCGGAAAACAAACAAACAAATAAACAAACAAACAAGAAAGCAAGCTAATAAATTTTGTGGAAAATCGAAAACAACCACCTGTTAAATGTTGTTATGTGAGTTGTCTCAGAACTCTGAAATCTTTTTTTTTTTCTTTTCTTAATATACTATACAACTTAGATTATGTACTTGAGTTCAGTCCACCAACGTTTTATTTTCAGTAGCTTCCTTTATCTATGACTGAAAATCAAAGTAGTAGTTGCAGATCTCGCTGCTTAGGAGTTACAGAAAGACTAGCCCTGACATTTTATATGGGTCAGTCACGCAAGATGCCAAGTATTCCAACTACCAAGAGACTAACCTTATTATTAAGCGTCGCTTTTGTATCTGAGATTGAACCATGCGTTTCTTGTAAGTTAAGTTCGAGGCCCTCAAAAGACTAAAAATAGTTATTTAGCCTTTTCGTTTTTAAATTATTTTAATTTTGATTTTTCTCATGTACATAGTAAAGGTGTTTATATAGAGGAAATATAGCGATGGCGCTAAATTGACACAATTTAAGGTCCCTTAAGTCCAAATAAGTGATTTTATAAAAAATGTATTTCTATCTGTAGTTTGTGCGGACACTTAGAAATGTATCACAAATTTGGTGGCGGTACATTACTTAAAAAGTAAAGGAGTTTTTAGGGGATGACCCTTAAATTTTAACCTAAAATTAATTTCTCTATTTCGCCTTAGGTTATGTTTTTTGTTCAATATTTATCGAAATCGATATAGTAGTTTAGGATCTACGCGTCTAAAAAGACTGCAAACAGACATGGGACGACGATTTTAGGGAACCTTAAATCGTGTAAATCCATCAAAATAGTTACTTCGTGCCATCACAATACTTTCTCTTTACAAACTACGTGTAAGAGAAAGTAAAAAGAGATGGTAGCCTAAATTTGTATTTACTGTTAGAGTCTCAGCCATATTATTATTTATATTTATACAGTCCAACCATGATCGTCCGCTGAGAATTGTGGTTAAAAAAAATCTGTTCCACATAGAAAAACCCTAATACACACACACACACACACACACACACACACACATATATATATATATATATATATATATATATATATATATATATATATATATATATATATATATATTTATATATGTATGTATGTATGTATGTATGTGTGTGTGTGTGTGAACAGAGGGCGTTACACCTCTCATCCCATCTTTCTGTATCTATCCATCAAGGACTAAATGGTAAATGAAGCCAATTAATAATTATAATAATACAAAATGTTTATAGAGATTATAAAATAAAGATATTTAAATTATTACTTGATAACCTAACCAGAGCTTTATTAATAGTCTTTGACCTCTACGGTCAATGCTTTAAGTAAATAAAAATCAAAACCATTTAAAGTACTTAGGTTGAGGTAATTATAATTAATGAATTGAACCAAAATGCAGATAAGATAAAACTATAAGAGTTTAATTCAGAAAGTTCTTCTTACATTAATAATATAATAATTAATTTAATTACATGTTAAGTAAATGGAAACATTAAATAATCTCACTTTTGTTGTATCAATCTCTAACAAATTGCTAACTATTAGATCTTACTTCAGTAAAATTAAAAAGTCTATGAATGAGATTGGCATTGTAATAATAAATAATAGCTACGTTGGATTTTAAGTAAGGACACAATAGACCTTGAATTGATCGAATTAACTTAAATTAATGTATATTTAGCAAACCACCTTAACTCTTAGTCAAGGAGATAGCGTGCAAAAAAGTGTTTGACTAAACATCAAGCTATAATATAACTATAATTTTGTGTATAATTTAATCGTTTGGTGCTGTTTAAGAATACGTGGTCGACTAAGTTCGTCTGCGGGACATAGCTTTGTAATAGGCATTTGGATAAAACAAACCGATGGAGAACGGCCATGCCTTGCCCATTTTAGTAGACAATGTGATTTGTATGATCCTGAGTAAAAAAATAGTTAGAGTAGTAGAAATAAAGTTGAGGTTAATTTGTCGCTTAATAGGTTAGTTATTCAAATGTTACTCCAAATAAAAGTGGTCAACTATCAAGTGACAAACATCAACTTGATTTTCGGTCTACTGCCTAATTGTGTACTCAGGATCGTTAAGAAAATGGAGGATACGAATTACCGAACAGAAAAGTGTTCATGTCACTTTTACTCTTCGTCATAGCACCTGTCCTCCAGTCACTCTTAACCAAGTTCTTATTCTTCAATCCAACACAGTCCGTTACCTTGGCCTTAACCTCGATAGACGACTCACTTGGCAACATCATACAAAAACTAAACGTACGGACATTACAAGAAGATACAAGTTGCTGCTTCGTCTTCTGGATCGTAGGTCCAATCTTACTTTAAATAACAAACTTCCAATTTACAATGTAACCCTAAAACTAGCTTGGACTTACAGTCTAGAAGTATGGGGTAGTACCAAGCCATCCAACATCCGTCGCATACAAACACTACAATCCAAGATCCTTAGAAAAATCACAGACGCCCCATTCTACGTTTCTAACCTCTCTCTACGTAACGACCTCAATATTCCCTTCGTCCTATCTGTATCCCGATATCATACATTCCACGAATCATTATCCACTCAACCCAATCCTCTAGTAGAACTTCTTGCATCCTAAATTATCCCAGATAACCCTTCTCGCCGCCTGAAGAGGCAGTGGCCCAGAGATTTACTCATTACTTAATGTTTATCTTATATCACCATTTTAATTATTGCTATTATCAAAATCTTACTATCTCATTTCTTTATATATTTTTTATAAGTATAATTAACCGATTGTAAGCGAACCCAGCCGAAAGGAAAAGTCACTGGATTATTACCTTTCTCATGTAATACACTGTCAACAAAACATATATCATTAACACTAATAACATGTAAAATTATGTAGTTGTGTTAATCAATAAAAGATACAAAAAAAAGGATCATGAAAATCACATTGTCCACCATAATGACCGGGACATGGCCACTCTCCACAGGTCTGTTTATTTTTTAAATACCTATTGCCAAGCTATGTAGCGCAGACGGACTTAGCCGACCACATATTTTTAAAAGGCTCCAAAAGATTAACAATATGTAATAACAATATATATTTATACATTGTATACATACTTGATGTTAGCAAGACACATTTTTGTATGCTATTTTCTTGGACAATCTGCTTATTTATTACAACTAAAATTTTTATTTTTATTAATGTGGAATTTTACAGCACCTTAAAAATATAGAATTTACAGAATTCAATAAATATATAATCGGTCTGACATACTCGAAACAAAACTTTATCATTTAAACAGTGGTACGGAATTTATGTGTTTAGTTATGTGTTATGTATAATTCTGTGTTAAATATTATTATGTGTTATGCATTTAATGTACAAAATTATATAAAAAGTGTTTAATAGGTTGTTACATTTAGATTTTTAGCTAAATCAGAATAATTTTATCAATTTCTCGGATCGAAAACTAGATGTTTTGGGAAAAGTGCGCTACATTGACTTCATGACTTCATGACTTCATTTTAGATACTTTTTTCCATGATAAAATTAGTTGTTGTTTACACCTCGGCATGATTTTTGTTTTGCTTCCGAGCTTACTGAAGGTAACGGAAGCTATGTGATCGTTATGAAGAACGAAATGATTTTAGGTCTCCGATTTAAAAAAATCCAAGACAGAAATCCGTTTCAGACATCAGGGATCATTTTCGGTTCCGTGTCTGTCTGTCGGTCTGACGGTCGATCTGTCGTTCAATTTTTGCGAACCAACCTATCTTAAAAACTACTCGTCCAATTTTAATAAAATTTGGGTGGTAGGTCATAATTTGCCCATTGTTGGTCCCAAATAAGTTTCAACCTTCTGCGCCAATTTGTTGCTCTTCCACATGCACACAAACATACATTTATTTACACCTATAGCTTCAAAAGTACTTATTCGATTTGAATGAAACTTTTATAGTTTATTAAAGTTATCCGCAGATAGCCCCAGATTAATATGAACAGTCTGCGCTCTTTAACTTTTGCTAAATTGATACTTTAATTCGTGTAAAAACTCAAAACAATTTTGACAGATTAAACAAAAACAGGGGAAACAATTTAACCAATTAGACAATAATGGCAAAAGCATGAAATCAATAAAGTACGTGGATAGGATGCGAGGAAGCTATTTGCCACACCAATTGGCAGTCTATTTTTTAATTCAAAACGGTCCACTAGTTCAGACTCGACGCGTCCATATAATCGATGCACACACTTTTTTTTAAAAAAAAACCTGTGATTTGTCAAGGTCGTCTATTTATTATTAATGTATATGAGAAAGATATATAAATGGCATATGTTGGTTTATATTCCTTCCAACGTACGTATGTTGTCCTTACAAAATAGATAACAGACACACTTCTTCATTACGAATAAACTAAAAATATACTTACTATAAAATCCTCAACTAACAAAAATGGAACAATGTTACAAGAATTGACAAAATATAAATAACATATTTCCAATATTTCGTAGAATATATCTACAAGGTTGGAGAGATTGAATGTACGTACAATCTGGTCTATAATATTATCAAGGATAAAAAGCAAACAGAAAAAAAACCATTGGTATCACTCTCTAGGTAATCCGATTGTTATTTTCATCACAATATGAATCTCCATTCGGTTCACAGATTTCTCATAATAATTTGCAAAATTCTCCTCCACGGAATAATGGCTTTAAATAATTTGCAGTGGAATTGTTCAATAGAAATCTCTCCCACTTTATATATCTATTTTTATGTTTGCATAAAAAAAAAAAAAAATAAATAAATAAATAAATAAATAAAAAAATATATATATATTGCGAAATCATTTTATTTAATTTTAATTTATCAGAATTTATTTAAACTATCACAACAAAATATTTGATCATAGTTTAATACATCCTTTATATATTCTATTCTATTTCACTAAAGGTTATAAAGACATCATTTTTTTAAATTTAAATTAAATTTTGTTTGTATTATTAAATTAAAATTAAGTAGAAAAATCTGTAACACAACTAAAGGTCGACCAAGAAGTCATGAACACGGTAGAAACTGAAAGCTTAGCTTCGTTTAAAGTATTGCCGAAGTCAGTGCAGTCGGGTGCTAAGACAATACCCATTTCTAGTTTGTACGACATGCGCGGTTATGTCAAATCTCACGAATAACCACAGGAAGGTTTCCAATGTGTTAGGTTTCCTGTTTTGTTTGTTTTTATACAGTACGAATTATAGTCACAACTATCCTTAACGATTTTTGGACGATCCACAAATCCACGGGATAATGCAAATGCAAAGGACGTGTAGTGTCAGTTCTATTTATAACTTGTTTTGTTTTGAATCTGTCAAATGTCAAATAAATATTAAGAACTCGTTAGTTCGTTTTAAGTGATACATGGTCTTATTGTTCCTTCATTGGTGACCCCGAACTAAGGACATCATGTCTACAGTTAATGAAACTTCGTCGGAAGAACATTCGAGTGCAACGCATACATCTGAAATTTCCCGGGTTGCAATCAAACTTCCTCCGCTCTGGAAAGCTGACCCGGAGATGTGGTTCGTAAGCGTCGAGGCCCAATTCGCTGCTGCCAGAATTACAACAGAGGATACTCGTTATAACTACATTCTGGCCGCTCTCGACGGCGATATAATCTCAAGACTCCGGGATGTTATCCTCAGTGTGCCGGTAAGTAACAAATACACATATTTAAAGCAAGCTTTAATTAGGCGCTTCGCCCTGTCCGAAGAAGATCGATTGGCCCGGCTACTAAAAGGGGTAGACCTTGGTGACAGAAAGCCCTCAGAGCTGCTTATACAGCTGCAGGGTTTAGCGGGTGGTACAACTGTAGATTCTAGGGTTTTAAGACAATTGTGGCTGCGGGCGCTGCCAAATAATGCCCGTACTATTCTGGCCGCAAGCAAGGAACCACTGGAATCACTAGCTACCATCGCCGATGCAGTAGTCGCTACTCTAGAGCCGGAGATATGCAGAACTAGCGCAGAATCTTTACAAGCTTCAGTGGCACCAAACCAAGATGACATCGCCCGATTGCAAAGCCAGGTCTGCGAGCTTACCAGGGCAGTAGAGACATTATCTAGAAATTCTAGTTATCGGTCGCGTAAGGACGTAAGGGATTCTGGTAGACTGGGGCAGAAAAAAGTAACCTACTGCTGGTTCCACAAAAGGTTTGGTAAGACAGCCCGCCGGTGCCAAAGCCCTTGCTCATACAACGCGGGAAACTAGCGGACCTGCATGTCAACGCGACAGGCATAGCGGGTCAATCTACCAGTCGCTTGTTTGTCAATGACAAAAAGTCAGGAGTTAGTTTTCTTATCGACACGGGTGCGGATGTTTCGGTTTTGCCACCAACACAATCCGACCTGCAGCGACAATCGAGTACTCGGCTAGTAGCCGCTAACGGGAGCAGCATAAGGACATTCGGCAATAGGATGGTTAAGCTCGATCTCGGCATTGGACGTCCGCTAAAATGGAAGTTTACTGTCGCTGCAGTCTCAAGGCCCATTATTGGAGCAGATCTTCTCAATTTTTTTGGACTCTTAGTTGATATAAAGGGAAAACGACTTATTAACTACACATCCTTACGCTCCTTACCATGCTGTGAGACTTTATCTTCGGAGCCTAGTGTTAGCATGGTAAGTAAGACAACGCGTTATCACAAAATATTAAATCAGTTCAAGGAACTTACAAAACCGCTTCTAGTTACTGCTATTCCGCGGCATGACATCACGCACCACATAGTAACTAAAGGTCCACCCGTGCACGCTAAAGCTCGTCGTTTGTCGCCAGAAAAGCTAGCTCTGGCAAAGAAAGAGTTCGAGTATCTCGTCAAACAAGGAATCTGTCGACCTTCAAAAAGTCCTTATGCGAGTCCACTTCACATGGTTCCCAAAAAGAACGGAGAATGGAGACCTTGTGGTGATTATAGGGCCCTCAATAGCTCCACGGTACCAGATCGCTACCCGGTTCCTCACATTCAAGACTTTGCCAACAATCTTGACGGTAAAACAGTGTTCTCTACCATCGATCTCGTCAAAGCCTATCACCAAATTCCAGTGGAACCAAGGGACATCGAAAAAACTGCCATTATCACCCCGTTCGGCTTGTACGAGTTCCTACGAATGACTTTCGGTCTCCGCAATGCCGCCCAATCGTTCCAACGTTTCGTCCACAGAATAGTACAGGGCCTGGACTTTTGTTATGCTTATCTGGACGACATCTTAGTTGCATCCCGGAATCCAGAAGAACATGAAATCCATCTTCAACAGCTATTCCAGAGACTGCAGAATTACGGTGTAGTGATAAATGTGAGTAAATGCGTTTTTGGACAGCCAGAAATCAACTTCCTGGGACATACAATTTCAGCAAAAGGAACCACACCACCACCAAGCAAAGTAGCAGCTATTAACAACTTCCCAGAACCAACATCAATAAAAGCACTAAGGAGGTTCTTAGGCATGGTCAACTTTTACAGAAGATTCATGAAACAAGCAGCTGAGGTGCAGTTACCCCTACTCGAATATCTGAAGGGCTCAAAGAAAGACGGGAAGATACAGCTGTCTAAGGAAGCTGTTTTTGCTTTTAACAAGCTTAAAAGAATGCTAGCAGACCGCACTCTCCTAGTTCATCCATCTTCTACCACGCCTATCTCAGTTGCGGTAGATGCCTCGGACCAGGCCATCGGGGGAGTGGCACAGCAGTTTGTGAATGGCCAGTGGCAACCACTGAGTTTCTTTTCTCAAAAGTTAAGCAAGGCTCAGAGATCCTACAGTGCTTATGATAGGGAATTGCTGGCGGCTTATCTGTCAATAAGGCATTTCCGGTACCTCATAGAAGGACGAGTGTTCACACTGTATACAGACCATAAACCACTAACCTTTGCACTGAAACAGAAACCAGAAAAATGCTCCCCTCGGCAGCTGCGGCATTTAAACTTCATTGCACAATTTACCACAGACCTGCGTCACATAGCTGGCAAGGACAATATCGTGGCTGATACTCTTTCACGTGTAGCAGAAATTTCAACCCCAATAAGTTTGGATTTAGACCAATTAGCTGTGAGGCAGAGGAATAGCAAGGAAGTACAACAGCTAGTTGAGGGCCACGGTAGCCTTAAGTTAGTTCCTATCAAGTTCGCGTCTATAAAACACCCAGTGTACTGTGACACCTCGACTGGTTCTCCAAGGATCTTTCTGACGGAAGAGTTTAGGCGCCTTGCGTTCAACACTCTTCATGGCATGTCTCACCCTGGAATTCGAGCAATGAACAAACTAATGAAGCGCCACTACATCTGGCCGGGTATGGCTCGAGACTGCACCAAGTGGTCTCGGGAGTGCATAAGCTGTCAGCGGGCCAAAATTCAGCAACACACCAAGCTCGCACCGAGCACATTTCGAACGCCCGATGAAAGGTTCGCGCATGTTCACATAGATCTCGTGGGGCCATTACCTCCATCAGAAGGGTTCCGTTACTGCCTCACTTGCGTGGATCGCTTCACCAGATGGCCGGAAGTAATCCCCTTGCCAAACATTGAAGCAGAGACGGTGGCAAAGGCGTTTTATACAGGATGGGTCGCAAGATTTGGCTCACCACTATATGTGACATCCGACCAGGGAAGACAGTTTGAGTCGTGTTTATTTAGGTCATTAGCCAGACTCATGGGAATAAAAAGGATCCGCACCACAGCCTACCACCCGCAAGCCAACGGGATGGTCGAGAGGTTCCACAGAACGCTGAAGGCAGCTATCAAGTGTCTCAGCTCTTAGGACTGCGTAGCACGGTGAAGGAAGACATCGGAGCAACAGTTGCCGAGATGACTTATGGTACCACGCTACGGATACCGGGAACCTTCTATCATACACCACCTTCCGAGGACCCTAGCGGATACGTAGTGAAACTATCTCAGGATATGGCCTCATTGGCACCTCCCCGTCCAGCCCATCATGGATCAACAACAGGGTTCGTCAGTCCATCACTTGCAACCTGCCCTTTTGTGTTCCTCAGAAGAGACGCAGTCAAGGCACCACTCCAGCCACCATATGATGGACCATACAAGGTTGTCTCCAGGGCACCTAGCAATTATAAAATCTTAGTCAAGGGAAAGGAGCAAGTGGTCGCCTTAAACAGGTTGAAGCCAGCCTTTATCGAGGTTCCCCTCGAAAACACCTGATATCGTTGGCACTAGGGGGGGAGCTCTGTAGTGTCAGTTCTATTTATAACTTGTTTTGTTTTGAATCTGTCAAATGTCAAATAAATATTAAGAACTCGTTAGTTCGTTTTATGTGATACATGGTCTTATTGTTCCTTCAGACGCTACAAATAATGGGGTTGGAACAAACCTAATATGTATTTGTTATTATAAAAATGATTGCTCTCCATAACAATTAATCAAAATAATAAGCGAATTTCTAGTTTGTTTTTCACCATTATATTTTTTATAAATCAAATAACTAGTGAAACTTATCTTATAATTTCATTATTTTTATAACGGAATTTTAAAGTTATAAAATAGATATTAATTTTATTGTAATACAAAGCGCAACTTTTAATATTACAGGACTAGATAAAGCTTACAAACTATTTACAAACAGAAATAAAAAAGTAACAAATCAAACTCAGATATAAATTGGAAGAAAAAATAAGATTAAGAAAGAAGAAAAAATATTTAGATTTAAAGAATATTATTATGAAAAATCAATAAATAATAATATAAAGATATTATGGTATATTATAAGTGATTTCTTATCAGGTACAGTGTTGCCTGTTGAAAAAAATATTAAAAAATATTGAAGTTATCAAAAATAAAATTATTAATAACAAAAGAACAACACTGTGTTTTTGGACAGTGGTCTATTTGATTAAAACCTGACTATATAAGACACCAAAAAACGACACTAGCGCACTCCTCAGATTTCCATGACTTCTTGGTCGACCTTTAGCAATAAACCTTCTCAAATAGGGAAGAGTCGGACAAAACTGGGTAGGCGGGTAAAACCGGGTAACTCGATATTTCCCTGATTAGTGCTTGCATCTACCGGTTAACAATAAAGCTATTAGCAGTAGCCATTCCGTGCAGCTGGAGAGAAAAACAGCATCGGTGCCACGTATTTTCATACTCAGTACTTTTTTTTAAGTTTTTTGTGAAATAGTTATTTATGCACCTAGGGAGTAAAGTAAGCCATTATTCCCTGAGCGAAAAAGTTGGTTCTTGAGAAGAAGCCGAAGGAACCATGGTCCCTAAATCCCGAGGCGCAGCCGAGGGAGATAATTATCGCGAGGGGAATAATGGCACTTTACTCACGAGGTACATACAATATTTTATCTGCAATAGAAAAAAGATACACATTTTCGTCCATTGCACAGTTTTTATTTAATATTTTAATAAATAACAATAATTATTAGCACTTTTAATAGCAGATATAAGAGATTCAATATTAAAAACAAATAAGAATTGGAATTATACTCAAATAGAAGGTTATTTAGATGCAGGTTATAATGTTGTGAACAAAGATAAACATGGTCAAAAAAGCGCAGTGCCGCCAACCTGATTTCGACAACTTCATTACATTAGCCATACATTTTCTACTATTTATAAAATAATTAAGTTGCAATCTTTATTTTTTTGCCCTACTTTACTTTTTCGCCCTACTTTTACTTTTTCTCCCTACTTTTTGAGTTCAGGGATGAAAAGACCTGTTTTAGTCCCTCTAAACTAATTCAAAATCATAATTTTTTTACCCTACTGGAGATAAAAGTATTTAACGTTACATTTATCTACTGAGTTTCAATTGCTATAACATTTTCTCAAGAAAGAGGTAAGTGTTCACTTTAATTAAGCATATTTTACTGGATATTTTCACTCTCTTTCATACACCTAGACGTTCTATCAACTCCATATTGAACTCAACAAGTAACTGTTGGATTAAACCGGGCACCAAGGTGTGAGGCAAAACAGGGTACCCGGTTTTGCCCTCCACTTAAGGAAATTAAATAAAATTAATTCAGATGAAGACAGCTCTGAGGAAGCTTGCAGTTGGGCTTACAAGAGGGGTGTAGCTGAGTTGCCCTAAGTTTTTGTTTTTTTTAGTTTGCCATTTATATTTAAGGTTTTACTAATTAAAACTAATTAATTACTTTTAAGGATTTTTTCGAACAATCCTTTTTTTGTTTCTGTATTCTTCACCCAAATTGTTTCCATGTGCAAATTTTGGGGAAGATTGAAAGAAAGGAAGTGGTTCAAAATTGGGGTAACGGAAACGTGCAATGGAACTTACAAAGCAAAGTAATATAAGACCAGTAAAAAGAATGTTAATAAAATTAATAAAAATTAATTTATGAATAAGGCAACTGATAAACTTTGTTTTCTTGATCTGTTACTAATTGAAATTATTCCATTACAGATTACAGATTAGGTACCCGGTTTTGTCCGACTCTCCCCTACGAGTAGGTACATAATTAATTTGTCCTGTATTTTCCTCTTGTGAGTTGCTTCGAGGTTTTAGTTATTATTGGACTTTGATTAAAATTTACCATAAAAATAATTTCTCTCCGTAGGGTAATAGAACTTACTATCTATTACTCGACTTCTCTCTCTTTGCATTTAGCTATTTTCAACTACATTTTTCCTGAAAAACCAATTACAGGGTTAGATTCGTATTTAAATTAACACATATGAAAACTGTTTAACCCTAGAAAGCAAACCTGGAGTCAAAATGACTCCCATTTTTTTTTTCAACTACGAATGCACGGTCTCTGTAAAACACAGAACTCCCACATCTTAGCGATGCTATCTCCCACCCTTGAATGACCCTTCTACACTTCTATCAGTTTCACATTCAGATTCTAAAGAGGACATATCGTTTGTTTTTCTGCAGTCACGGAGTCATTTTGACTCCTGTTTAGTCTTACACGTAAATTTTTTGTAGGTCATTTTGACGCAGAATAGTATTTTTTAGAATAGTATGTCGTGTTATTGTTTATTTTGGCATTTTAAATCTTATAAATTAAATATTATATAACTTTTAATTCAATAATTATTTCAAATTAAAGGTAATATAATTGTAATTTATTCATTTATTAGTATAAATTGTTATATTTTTTTTTGTCGTTATATGTCTAAATTATATGAAGTTAATAGAATATAAATATAGTCAAATAATGGAGAAAACATACAATGATCTAAACGACATTTATCACTTGATGAAGGAAATGACCGATTCAGATACCGATTATGAAAAAGAGCGTATTCGACAATAATGGTGACGGTTGTGATTTGGACCCTGATTTGAAAATAGAAAATGCCTTTTTTGATCTAATCAGCGATGATGAGGAAAATGATAAATTAATTGAAACAATTTACGAAATAGAAAAACCAAAGGAAAGGAAAGATAAAAGTTACATAAAAAAAAGTACCACTCCGGTAGATAACAATACCAGATATGTAATAGTAGTCCAGATTGAAAAACCGGAATTAAAAGGAAAAATTGTTTTTTTATGGGAAACAAAGCACCCAAGTGTCCCTTCAACTAGCACTAAAACGTGTTAAAAAAATATTGTACATATTAGGCCTTTATATTTTAATAAAACTGGGTATAATAGATTTGGGAGTCAATATGACTCAAGGTTAGTCTTAAGAGGTGAAAAAATATGGTTAGCGTTCTAGGGTTAATCAAAATAACCCACAATGTTTTTGAAAAAACGTGTTTTGAAGTTTTTGGGGGTAGGTTTGATTGCTTCATTTTGATGAAAACATATATTGAAAATTGGCAACGAGATTATGGTTGCGGTAATAATTTTTCAAGGGCAAAGGTCAACAAATTCGGTTTTTTGTGAATATCTCGCTTCCTATGCCTTCGACACCAATCAAGGTAGTTATCAAAATTAAAGATAATAAAATTTCCAACAAAAAAAGTGTCATTCATTTTTTACGTACAATGGACGGTTTATGGATTATAGGGCGAAGAATATCTATGAATATTTAGTACCACTTTTTACGAACTTATACGAATATCTCGCTTCGTATGGCTCGGAGACAAATTGAGGTGGTTAGAGTTATCTCTTAACCAAAAAGCAAGATTATTAAATTTCGCACAAAAAAAGTCTAATTCATTTTTTACGTACAACTAACGGTTTAGCATAAACCTAGCTTACTATAACTTGCGCAGTGTTTGTTTTTGCACGACTTTTTACGTATTTTTGTGAATATCTCAGTTCCTCTGGCTCGAAGACCAATTGAGGGTCAGATCAAAATTAAAGAAAATATAATTTCACACAAGGAACGTCATGAGCATTATTTACGAACAACAAACCGTTTGGACAATGAAGTGCTCCGAAGTTTCCGAACATAACAACAACGACCAATAACTTAGGCTTTTCCCAGTGGGAGCTCCACGGTGGGAACCGTTATTCTATACCTGCGAGCAATGTTTCAAGTTTGTTTGGAAGTAGTTTGAAAATATTCGTGTTTCCAGTGTTTTAATATTTTACAAAGGTAAATGTTACGGTGACAATGGCAATGCATGTTTCCTACTTGTGCGGAGACTTCTCTCTCTCTCTCCCTCTCTCTTACTCTCCCTCTCTCTCTCTCACCCTCTCTCACTTCCACTCTCCCTCTCTCTCTCTCTCTCTCACTCTCACGCTCCCTCTCTCTCTCTCTCTCACCCACTCTCACTCTCCCTCTCTCTTTCTCTCTCACTCTCACGCTCCCTCTCTCTTTCTCTCTCACTCTCACGCTCCCTCTCTCTCTCTCTCTCTTACTCTCTATCTCTCTCTCACTCTCCCTCTCTCTTACTCTCCCTCTCTCTCTCTCTCTCTCTTTCTCTCTCTCTTTCTCTCTCTCTCTCTTTCTCTCTCTCTCTTTCTCTCTCTCTCTCTTTCTCTCTCTCTCTCTATCACTCTTACGCTTCCTCTCTCTCTCACACTCTCTCTCTCTCTAACTCTCCCTTTCTCTCTCTCACACTCTCTCTCTCTCTCTAACTCTCCCTCTCTCTCTCACACTCTCTCTCTCTCGCTCACTCTCCCTCTCTCTCTCTCTCTCTCTCTCGCTCACTCTCCCTCTCTCTCTCTCTCTCTCGCTCACTCTCTCTCTCTCTCTCTCTCACTCTCTCTCTCTCTTACTCTCCCCCCTCTCTCTCTCGCCCTTCCTCTTTGAACAATCACAACACTCTCGATCGAGATATAAACAATTAGACAGTAAAATAATTTCCATCTTCCTCAAATAATTGCTACTTTTATTTCAATTCGACAAAATTTTACATATAGAGCTATAATATTAAATATTAAAATGGAGATTTAAGATTAAATTTTAATAAATATCAAAGCATTGGTAAGTAATCAAAGGCTTACAGAGAATACAAGGTTGTCAAAGATTAATTTTTAAGTTGGCGTGTTTAAGGATAGTGAGGTACGTTAATAACACCTTGATGGTTGTTTTTAGTTCCAGACAGGGAACAAGGAAGCAACCGACCAGATTAATATCGCTTCTACAAAACACTAATCCGGTTATTAATTTAGACATTGCTTCCACTTACCTAAAGTCAGGATTACCAATAGAGTTGGAATTATAAAATAATTAAAATTTATTTTATCTACGATTGAACTAAATATAAACATTTTATCTCTGTTTAGATGCGTAGAAAGTGATTCTTGTCGTAGTTATATTCAATGCTCATGCGCATTTCATAATTTTTCTTTATTTCCACATAAGTGCGGAAGTAAAGAATTCTTCACCTTATCGCACGATTAGCGTGTTTGTTTAATTAAACTAACTGTTTTATTTTCTGTATTTATTATTAAAATCCAACAATCGTAGACAATTTATTTTTAAGTGCTAATATTTTAATTGTTATTATTTTTCATGGCAATGATGAATAAATATTAAAGATGTTATTTATGAAGATTTTATTTTTAGGTTTTATGAAAAAAATATAAATATAAATCAGTTTATAAAACTAGAATAGGAAATATTTAGATAAATGTATATCGGTTTCAATAACTTTATTTGGTTGTTAGCAGTGAAATTATGTTTACAGTTAGGCCCGGTTTACACTGGGAAACGTACACGTACACGTACATCTCCACCTCCGGACACGCCATGTTTTGACGTGAAACTCCCATTCACACTGGGACACGCCGTTTTTTCGAGCACAAAAAGGAAATATATAAACAAAATTCCCGTCAAGTACTTGTCAGCAAACTACTATAATGGTTTTTCGGTCCTAAAAAATCATGTACCCTACATTTTTTTATTATTATTATTATTTTTTTTTTTTTATACTAAAATATGTACAAAAAGTTGCACTTTGGAGAAGCAAGGTGTGCACATATTTGGTTCTTTTAGGGGTAATCGCCGGCAATACCTTTCAAAAATTCAATAATAACAATAAATTATTAATTTATTATTTAATTTTATTATTTGTTATTCAATAATAACAATAAATTTCAATACCTTTAAGTGATACCCACTTAAACATTTCAAAAATGAAAATATTGGTTCACTATAGTTACGGCCACCTACAATTTCTAAAATTTGACTTTTTTGTATTAACTCCAAGATATCAAATATCATTGGCCCACAGAAATGTATATTTGTGTATTTTTTAATTTTAGAACCTGTCCTTATAGGGTAGAGAGGAGGGGAGATTTTTTGAGGGTTTTGATTTAATTAGACTGGGGTAAAATTGCCACCATTTTTGGAAATGAGATATATATTTGTGATCTACATTTCAATACCTTTAACATGATACCCCTCTCAAAAATTACGATAAATAAGACATTTTGAGATCAGTTGGCAATTGATCGCTGATCGAAGAAATTTTGAGTTGTGAAGTTGACAGGAGTTTTTCTGTTTTCGGGCCAAAAAGTTTAACTTGTATACCAAATTTAAAATCTCTAGCTACAATAGGTCGTGTGATATGATCCAAGATGCGAGGACGAACGGACTAACTATACCAAAAGCATTAGGATAACCTCGAAATCATAAAAAGGCAAAAAAAAGGACTATAAGATTTGGAGACAAACATATTAATTAATTAATTAAATCATAGTAAATTAATCAATTATCTAATAACAGATTATAGTATTGTCATCGGGAATACATCATCTGAGCAAGTTTCATCTTTCTAGGTTGTCGGGGAGGTTATATTTAGGTTACAAGATTTGGAAGCAAGTTAATACAAAGACAGTAAAAATTGATTATGGTTTATTAACAACAAATTTCCACAGTTGGAGATATGCTCGATATAATAAAGCCGAAGACGAAGTTTGCTTGCATCAAATTTGAATATTATTTAAAAGCTGTGATTGAATTTGTTTTTAAAAATTGCATTATATTTGCGGATTTCTTCTTCGGAATCTTGTGAAAATGAAGTTCGGCTTCACTTTCAAATAAACTAACTTAATTTGAAGAAATATTCAAATTTACGTTTCTTGTGAGGGGGGGGGGGGGCGAGGGAGAGAAAAACTTTACTCGGAAGAGAGAAGTCACGTTTAATTATCATTTAATGATTAAGTTTTTTAATTAATCCGAAAAACCCCCCTCGAGGGATCAAGTCAATTCTTAATCAAGTGAAATGTCTTAGTACTGGAAAAAGTCTTGAAAAGTAGCGGGTTAAAATTGAAAGATTATTTCCCATAGCCCGGCCTTAAGCCCAGTGTATTTTCTCAGTGTTGTACGGCACTTACTCTCAAAGTTCCGTCTCTAATTGGGAAAAGCTCTAGACTAGGGCAACTTTGCTTTATCGGTACAAGTTTTTACGGACTTCTTCACTCTGGAAATCTCGTAACTCTCGGCTGACTTTTCTTCTTCCATAACAAACCAGAAACGAGATGAGGGCGTAGAAACGCCGGAAAAACTTGTTGGCCTAGTTAGAGAGAAAAAAACTCTCCCTATTGACGACTTAGAGACCTGTTCCCTCTAACTCTTCCTCCGTCTACCATTTTCTTTTATCATACATCTTTAATGCGATAAACCTGTCAATCAGTTGTGTCAATCATTTCTCTACGCAGCACATATCACAGATGTAGGGTTTAGAGTTTAGAGGCCTTTGAAGTTGAAATAGTTTAAAGGTGTAGTATTTAGTTCAAAGTATTAGTTTAATAAGAATATAAAATAGACTGCCAATTGGTGTGGCACTTTTGATTTTATGCTTTTACAAGCGATTTTGTCTAATTTGTTTAATTGTTTCCCCTGTTTTTTTAATCTTTCAAAATTATTTTGATTTTTTATTTGAATTAAAGTATTTATTAAGCAAAAGTTAAAGAGCGCAGACGGTTCAAAGTAAACTGGGGCTATCTGCGAGCTACTTTCGATAAACTATAAACGTTTCATACAAATGAGATAAGTACTTTTGAAGCTATAGGTGTAAATTAATGTATGTTTGTGCGCATGTGGAAGAGAAACAAATGAGCGTAGAAAGTTGAAACTTAAATGGGACCAACAATGGGCTACTCATGACCTACCACCCAAATTTCATTAAAATTGGACGTGTAGTTTTTAAGATACGTTCGCAGACCGACTGACAGACTGACAGACCGAAAGACTGTCCGACAGACCGACAGACAGACACGGAACTAAAAATGATCTGATGTCGGAAACGGATTTCTTTCTTGGAATTTTTTAAATCGGAGACCAAATGTTTCGTTCTTCAGAACGATCACATAATCGCATAGCTTCCGTTACCTTCGGTAAGCTCGGAAGCAAAAGCATGGTTATATTTAAACGCTAAAATGAAATAAAAAATATTGTAGAATAGAGTATTTGTGGTGTTTATTTATATCTGAATATACAAATATGGGAAGTTTGTGTTATTTTGTTGGTAGAACCGGTTGGAAGGATTGTTAAGGATGCGATTAGATTGGTTGAATACAATGGGAAAACTTCCCAACACTTTATTAAGTGTACCTAGTAATTATATTATACAATTATACAGTATTTATACAGGGTGGTCCAAAAGTCTCCCCCCCCCCCCTCTTAACTTTTGAACGGTTTGAGATAAATTAATGAAACTTGGGGGATCTCTACCATGCAAAGGGAAGTTTGTTTTCATGCAATTACCCACTAGGGGCAACCACCCACTTTGCCCCCATGCCACCCAACTTCAAAATTTCAAATTGGAGTGTATATTTTTGATAGCATATTTGGATTCTACAGTGAAAAATAATCAACTTTTGCTTGAAACTTTTTTTTCTATTCCCAATAATTTGCCCCTTATAGGGGGGCAAAGATAGCAAAATTACCCTACCGATAATACGTTGTAAAATCTAAACGGTTAGAGATAAATTAATGAAACTTAGGGGATCCGTACCATGTAAAGGGAAGTTTGTTTTCATGCAACCGCGCTGTAGGGGCAACTTCCCATTTTGCCCCCAGACCACCTAACTTCAAAATTTTGTCCAAGAATGTGTATTTTTTGATAGCAGATTTAGATTCTACGGCAAAAAATAAAAATATTTTACATCATACTTTTTTTTCTACCTCTAATATTTTGCCCCCTATAGGGGGGCAAAGGTATAAAAATCGTAGATTTCAGCGCCTGGGGGCAAAATGGAGGTTGCCCCTAGTACGCGAGTGGATGATTAAATACTTCCTTTTACATGGTACAGATCCCTCAAGTTTCATTACTTTATTTTAAACCGTCTAGATTTTATAACGATCTAAGTCTTATTTTTTTACTATTTCGGAAGGGTTATTTTGCTATCTTTGCCCCCCTGTAGGGGGAAAAATATTCGAGATAGAAAAAATAGTTCCAAGTAAAAGTTTATTATTTTTCACCGTAGAATCCAAATATGCTATCAAAAATATACGCTCCAATTTGAAATTTTAAAGTTGGGTGGCCTGGGGGCAAAGTGGGTGGTTGCCCCTAGTGGGTGATTGCATGAAAACAAACTTCCCTTTGCATGGTAGAGATCCCCCAAGTTTCATTAATTTATCCCAAACCGTTCAAAAGTTAAGAGGGGGGGGGGAGACTTTTGGACCACCCTGTATAATTATTGAATGCATTTTATATTGAGAATATATTATATTAATTTAGTTGTTACGAAGAAAGCTCGCCGGAAACTTGGCCAGTTGATAGTCAAACAAAAAGTAAACAACCACCTGTTGAACACATTTTAAACAATTTATTATATTAACTAAGCATCACGTAGGTTTATATTGAATATAGTATTGAATATTATATTAGGTATATTGAAATATAACAGAATGCATTTAAGAGTGATATGAACATTAACATTGATTAATAAATAATAATATAAATATAAAGTGATTTCATCCACTTGTGTAGAGTTGACAAAGTTATGTCAACACTCCCACTCTTTGTCTACTCTTGTACAATGGAGAGGGCTGACCTGTTTCGTTCAAACTTGTCTTTAGTGAGAGGTTTGGTGAAGATGTCTGCAAGTTGGTTTTCTGTAGCTACGTACTCGACTACGATGTTTCCTTCTTCAACTTGGTTTCTAACATAGTGATACTTAACATCAATATGTTTAGTTCGCTTGTGGAACTCGCTATTCTTTATTAGCCTTATTGCACTCTGGTTGTCCACTTTCAGTGTGCTTGGTTTTTCTAGCATCGAGACGTTTAGTTCTTGTAAGAACATCCTCATCCATGCAAGCTCTTGAGTAGCTTCAGAGGCTGCCACATACTCGGATTCAGTAGTAGATCTCGCAACACACTTTTGTTGCTGTGAGACCCACGTGACTGGACTATTATTAATAAGTGATACATAACCAGTAGTAGATCTTCGAGAGTCAACATCACCAGCAAAGTCAGCGTCTGAATAAATCTCTAACGATTGTTCTATTTTAAGATATTTTATTCCAAAATTCTTGGTGCCTTTTATGTACCTAAATATTCTTTTTACTGCCTCCCAGTGTGCTTGGCCTGGATTGCACAAGAATCGACTAGCTTGAGATACAGCAAAGAATATATCCGGCCGACTAACAACAGCAAGAAACATAAGTGAGCCAACAGCCTCTCTATATGGTGTCTTCTCCATTCTATTTTTTTCATCTTGTGTCTTTGGACATTGATTTTTAGTTAGCACCGCATTAGGATCAGCAGGTATTGCAACTGATTTACAATTTGTCATATTAAATTTAGCCAATATTTTTCCAATATATTTCTCCTGATTTATAAATATGTAGTTTTCTTGTTTACTAATTTTTAATTGCATTCCTACAAAATATTCAGGGGAACAAATAGTGATTTCAAAAACAGATTTTAATTTTCCCAGTACATGGTTGATGACGTTTTCTGATTTACACATCAAAAGACCATCATCTACGAAGAGTGCCAAATAAATTTCTTCATTGTTAAACACCGCATAAAATACACTTTTTTCTGATTCAAGTTGTTTAAATTCAAATAATTTTAAAAACTCAATGAACCTTTTATTCCAACAACGTGGCGATTGTTTGAGCCCGTAAAGGCTTTTAATTAGTTTGCAAACAGTAGAACGGTTGTCAGATTCAAACCCTTTTGGCTGGTCCATGTATATCTCTTCATCAATATCCCCGTACAAAAATGCAGTTTTTACATCAAATTGTGAAAACTTCATTCCTTTACCTATGGCTAATGTCAATAAAATCCTAACGGAGTCATACCTTACAACAGGTGAGAAAGTTTCTTTGTAGTCAATTCCGGCTTTTTGGCTGTAGCCCTTGGCAACTAGCCGTGCTTTATAACGGTTTACTGATCCGTCAAGGTTATATTTTAATTTGTAAACCCACTTACAACCAACAGTTTTCCGTCCCGGCGGTAGAGATACCAATTTCCATGTTTTATTCTTGATTAAAGAGTCCATTTCTTCTTCCATGGCTGTAACCCATTTTTCTTTCTCTTGAGAAGATACAGCTTCCTCGTATGTTTTAGGTTCTTCCATTACTTCTGCTGCACAAAGTTGATATTCTTCTTCTCTACACCAGGTTGGGCGTTTCAGATTTGTTCTATCTCGTAGAATCATTCCATCATCTTTTATTTCTTCTTTTTCTGTCTCCTCTTCACTTAATTTAAAGTCTATAACAGTGTAGTTATTGTGACTACTGTCTTTGCATGATACACCTTCATTAAACACAACATCCTTAGAAATATTGACTTGTTTTGTTGTAGGATCATAAAGTCTGTAGTTCGGGCTGTTGCCTTCATAGCCTACTAAATAAGTTTTCTTAGATTTTCTCTGGAATTTAGTCCGAAACTGTTTTGGAATATGGACATAGGCTTCTGAACCAAATTTTCTAAGGTGGTTTATATTATTTTGTTTTCCAGTCCATTTTTCATAAGGAGTTTTCTCATCGGTTTTTGAAGTGTGCCGATTTAAAGTATATACCGCAGCATTAACTGCTTCTGCCCATAAATTTGGTGGAAGGTTAGTACTGCAGAGCATACTTCGAGCACTTTCTACTATTGTTCTTAGATCTCTTTCAGCTTTACCATTTTGCTGTGGTGTATATGGTGCTGACTTTTCAATTATGATACCGGATTTCTTACAATGATCAGAGAGAGGGAGATACTCAGTTCCATTGTCCGATTTAAAGAACTTAATTTTGTTACCTGTTTGCCGTTCAAGTAGTTTCTCAAATTCTAAAAACTTTGAATACACGTCACTTTTGTGTTTCAAAAAAATAAACTTGGCGATATGAAGTACATTCGTCTTTAAACAAAACAAAGTATGAAGCACCGCCTAGTGACGTCACTGGCATTTTCCCGCACACATCTGACACTATATATTCACCCGGCTTATAACTTATTTTGTTTAGGTTTTCTTTGTAGGATTTCCGATGTAGTTTTCCAAACTGACAAGCTTCACAAAAAAATGTATCAGTAGAATTTATCTTCAGTCCTAGAATTTTTCCAGCGTCTGCCAATTTTTTAAGAGATTGAAAGTTGATATGTCCCAGCCTTTCATGCCATAGCATGACTGGGTTAACCGTAGAGGCATTTCCTTGATGACAAAGGTTTGGTTTGAACAACATTTTATAACACTGATTTATTTGCATAATTCCACATGCTACTACTTCTCCATTTTTATGGATTTCTAATTTATTTTTATTAAACACTGTTGTAAAATTTTTCTTAGAAATGGCTCCCACTGAAAATAAATTTTTCTTGATTTTTGGTACGTACAAGGTGTTTTCCAAAGTTTTCTTATCCCACTTTCCGTCTACTAGAGCTAAAACTTCGACAGTACCTTCTCCTTCAGCATAAACAAAAGAATTATCTCCTATTTGTATGGCAATATCACTTTCTATCTTCTTCAGATCGCTAAACCATTCTCTGTGAAACGTCATGTGCCTAGATGCTCCACTATCTGCTAGCCAAATATTTTCGCATGCATCAAGAGACATATTTTTTTCTTCTGCACTAAATGCGCTATCTTTTCTTTCATTGTAGCTTTTTTCATTAGATTCTTTCTTCTTGAACCAACAATTTTTTTCTGAATGTCCAGGCCTAGAACATACATGACAGATCTTAGACTTCTTATAAGGCTCCTTGTCAAATGATTTATACCCTTTCTTTCTATACCAACATTGTTCTTGGGAATGTCCACGTCTAGAACATACATGGCAAATAATAACCTTCTTATGGTCAATTGATTTTGGTCTTGACTTTTCTATTTTTGTCGCAGCTAAAGCTGATGCGACATTATCAACTTCAGTCATTCTTAACTCTTCTTTTAGTAATCGAGCTGTAAGATTGGAGAATGTTTGTTTTGTTTCTTCGAATGAGTCCCATGCTGTTATGAAGTGGCTGTACTTAGTTGGGAGGCTTCCTAAGATTTTGGCTATTTTGTCTATTTCTTTTACCTCCTCTCCTACGTCTTTCAGAGCCTGCGCCAAAGATTCAATTTTGCTAATATGCTTTGCCATTGAATCTGTCTCAACCATCTTATAATTAAAAAAATTCTGTTTTAGCATAATCTTATTTACAGCAGATCTTTGTTCGTGAATAACTTTTAAACGTTCCCACATAGTTGCTGCAGTGTCACAGCACATTACAGTTTGTAGCTGTTCAAATTCCATTGCTGTTGAGATTATTAGCATGGCTTTTGCATTCTTCTGATTCCACTCTTTTATTTCATGCATCTTGCTCTCACTGATGGGCTGTTTTTCTTCTCCTCTAACAATTTTCTCCAAGTCTTCCGCTTTAAAAATAATTTTAAGTTGGTATTTCCAAAGTTGAAAATTACTTCCATCAAACTTCTGGATGTGAATCCCTTTAAATTTATCCATAGTAAATTTATTGAAGCGAGCTTTAATGCAATAAATATTTAATATTATATTCATGTTTCCTAGGGACCGTTTATATATTATGAGAAAATTAGTCTGAGTTCTCTCGGAAATATTTTCTATATCTATCTAAACTATTAAAAATAAGAAAAAAAATCGGGTACGGGGTACCTCGGAACTTTTCCTCACTTCAGAGGCCACTAAAGTGGCCTCTCCTGCTGCGAAGCAGCAGGAAAGGCAGCATCGGACGTGGACAGTACTTGGATGGGTGACCGTTCTTAACTAACTGATTTATTATCATTTTTACAAAAAAACCTTATTTTTAATACCTATATTTTATTTAATTATTTGAAGTTTGGCGGTATTTTGACAGATGTAAACAAACTTTGACGTCATCAAAATTATTGCACTAATAAATAATTATATTCGCTTATAACTTTTAAACTAATTAATGGAATTTCATCGGTTTTTTTTTATAATTGTTCCTTAATTTTTTTCCGGTTCCAACGATATGCTATAAGTCAAAAACCTATGTGTAATTTCAGTATTATTAACCGTCAAAGTTTAAAAATTCAAAAATTTATAACTTAAAAATGGCGGCCAAAATCAAAATGAAACTTAGTGGGCTTGTTTGTCATACAGAGAGCTACATTCGAGCCGAATTTCAACTCAATCAGGACCATTTTCGATTTATTACGATTTTTTCCGGGCGGCACAACTACAGGTTAGGACTGATTTTTCTGCCAAGTTTCAACTCTCTAGGTTAAATACCTTGGGTGCTACGATGATAACACACATACACACACACATACACACATACATACGTCATGCTGAAAACCACTCAGGTGGTCTTAAAAACACCTAAGACGGATAATTCCGTTGAAATCTCGGAAAACATTTTTTTTGGTAAAAACAATACTTTTCCTACTATTAGTAGTGAGGAAAAGTAAAAAGAGTAAATTTTTAAACTTTTAGTGTCAGCCATTTTGAAGCGGGAGTACATAGAAAGCTCGGGTTTGCGTCAAATGTTTTGTTTTTTAAGACCTTTCCAAAAATGTTTCACTTTATGGGTGTTCCAATTTAAAATTTCAAAGTTGCATCCAATATGACGGCAACCAATATGGCTGAAATAATGATTACCCACCAAAAAAGTATTTTTTTTTTTATAAATGATAAAGATACCCGCAAACCGGAGATATTGCGCCGTTTCCGAACTTTTGGACCACCCGGGGTACTACATGGTATTACTAGAAACCCTCAATACTCTCATGAATAAAGCGGTTAGTATTTTAATTGTGTAGGCGTTTTACATAAGTAATATTATAATTATTGTATGACCTCTGATGGGGTGATAGTTGTCTTGTCACAGTGGTTTATATGCTATTTGTATTAATTTAATTAAATATAATAACTTTTATCTACGATGAATACTAAATATAATCATTTTATCTCTGTTTAGATGCGTAGAAAGTGATTCTTTTCGTAGTTGTATTCATTGCACATGCGCGTTTTATAATTCTTCACTTTATCGCACGATTAGGGTGTTTGTTTACATTTAACAAAACTAATTTGTTTGTTTAATTAAAATAACTGGTTATTTCTGAATTATTATTAAAATCCGTGACAATACAATACTCGACATTTAACAAAAAAAAAGTTCAAAATAAATTAACGACCACAATCGATTCATTCCAATACATATTGACTAAATATTGAACGAGGGTAAGAACCACAGGCAGCAGTCGTTAATAACTAGTTTGTAGGCTGTAAGTTCTCAGCAGAATGGAAAGAAAGTCCAGTCATGCACCATGACTTAATGAGCGAATTTTCAATGAAAGCTGCGAATTATTGTCTTATAATAATATAGGAAAATTTTGGTTTAGAATTTGGATGGGTTAAAAAAAGAAAAAAAAAAGTCGGTACACAGGGGACCAGGGGTACGGGGTACAAAAGTCATAATAGTATTTATCCTTCAAGATGCATGTCGTTGGAAAGCTCTTTAAGAGTACAGTAATTATTGTTATGTACACTTTTGTCATATTTTCATATAAGAGGGGGGTAAAATGGTTAAAACACGTTTGTATGCTATTTTTGACCCTAAATTGTCAAAATTTGACCCTTAAATGAACTCCAAAAATTCTGCCCAACGAACTCATCTTTTCTCTTGATATCATTGACATTTTAAAATTTGTTTAGATTTTTTAAGTGCATCCTAGGGTGAGATATCGTCTGGAGTGACACAATATACATAAATACATATATACATACATACATACATATACATACATACATAAAAATAGTGTTAAATTTCAGGAATCGATTCAGAATGGTCTAAAACGGATTTCCATGGAGAAAATTTTCAATTTTTGTTTTTTTCAAAAATGTTGAAGCCAACAGCATTGCAATAGCTTAATTTTGTTGAACTATAATTTTTTGCATTTATTATAAAAATATGGGTGAAGAAGCTACAAGATTACTTCTTAATAAACTGGAAAGAACAAAAGTACTTTCTTTCTTCGTGCACTACATATATGTTCGATGTAATTCCTAATTTACAAACGCAAGAATCTGCACGCTCGAATTTGTTGACATTTTCATGTCTCTACTTTGGCACATAAACTCGAAAAGCGTTACCGAAAAACGACACCAAAAAGCGTTACACAAGCGCTACCAAAAAAACGACACCAAAAAGCGTTACATGAAAATGTCTCACTGTCTTGCAGACTCGTATGCAAGCAATTTTTTTTAAAAAATTCTAGCTTATTCATTTCCCGCTGCGAAATGGTTCGCAAATAGAGGGTTAGAATATCAGTATATTCAGGCTGAAATACTTCACATGGAATGGTAACGTCTCATTACGCCATTACAACAGAAAGTTGTCGATAAGAGACCTTTAATTGGAGAATTTCTGAGTACAATTAATTTGAGAATTTCTCTGATATCCAGCTAAAATGCGGAGTATACCATAGAACTGGAGTCATACTTAGAGAAATAGGAGTGACACTACTTTATTATATTTTTTTCATTATTCCACTTTGGTAGGTATGTAGAGAAATTGTTGGGTGGATGGTATTTAAGGTTAGGGTTAGAGAAGTAAACGGCTTGCTGGCTTGCTTGTAGCTCTTAATCCCTGGCCTGGACAGTCCCTCAGTGTATAGTATCACGTGACTTGCCTGTAAAACACCCCCACCACTCTACGTGTCATGCTCACAAGACAATACATTTAAAAAAATGGTACTAAAAAAACTATACATACGCTAAAACTAGATAACTTAATTTCCTTAAAATCTGTTGGTTTTTTTTCGTTAACTATAAATGGACCTGAAAAAAGAGTTAAATTTTTGGATTGTGGATTTCAACAAAATAAATTCTTAAACCGGTATAAAAACAAATTCTCTCGGACCTCCTGCCCCTGTTTTAGTAGAAGCCCTGAAAAGATTTTGTTTTTTTTTAGCTTCAGTGTCGAGGTTCCATTTATATCAATGACTCGTAAATCCTTTAATTTAAAATAAAAAGAAGTCGGAAGGACTCAGGATTAGAAGTAAAAAGAGAAGGGGTAAATCGAACAATCAGTCGACGAGACGTGATGGAATGGGGCGAGAACTCTCAAAAAACCTCTTCTTGCTTTTTTCCTGTGTTTTTCCTAAACGCGTAAAAAACCTTTTCTGATAAACCCGGGCACGGTAATAAAAAAAGGGCATGTTTTAAAGGGCGTTATATGGAATGGTTGTTTTCAATTAGAATCAAACTGTTCACACTAAACTAAACGACTCTGACTTTGCCTAGGTGCTAAACAGTGTCACCTTTTATATCCAGAAGAGAAAATCATACATAAAGTAAGTGGATTTGTAATTTTAATTTTTAATGACCTTAATTACATTCCTCCTAAAATTCTCGAAATTAATAAGAGCTAACACAAAACAACAAATTAAGCTTACGAGTATATCGACCACAATGTAATAGTACATTACTCGTCTAGTGCGGAAAGTAGCATTTTGCATGCGAGTGTGAGTTTGCATTTGCACCCGAGCGATAGCAAGGGTAGTAAAACCAAACGAGCAAAGCAAAATGCAGTTTTCGCACGAGTTGCATACCTTTATCTGGATTGTTGGATTTTAATAATAAATACAGAAAATCATTAAATATACATTGTTTATCACTAAAAACTTTAATTAAACAAACAGCAAATTAGTTTTGTTAAATGTAAACAAACACGCAAATTGTGTTAAGGTAGTTAACACGCAAATCGTGTTAATGTAAACAGGCAAATCGTGATAAGGTGAAGAATTCTTCTTTCTTTCCACCCTAGTGCGGAAATAAAGAAGAATTCTTCACCTTATTGCACGATTATGAAACGCGCATGCGCAATGAATACAACTACGAAAGAAGACAATTACAACTAAGAACGCATCTAAACAGAGATGAAATGTTTATATTTCGTATCAATCGTAGATAAAATTATAGTTTGTAGATTTTGTATATAGGCCTTCACACGGTCAAAATGTTTGCGCAAACATGATGTTAGACGTGTATGGCCAAAATTTGCCCGACACAGGTTTGCGCAAAATGTTTGATCGTGTATGGGGGTCTTAACTTTCAGTCAAAGAACAAATTTGATCTCTTTATAGTCAAAATAATTCACAATAGTTTGTGATTAATCAGCAGTCTGATTAAATTATGTGATTCATGTAATACATTATTAGCAATACTATTACATCGAAAGTAATATATACCTATGTTTTTCATATTTCTAGGCCTTATGATGATCTTGTAATCTGATTTAAAATTTTCTACATATTTATATTTTTAATTTTCTACCTATATACTGGTATGTATCTTTACACATATTGTTGAAACAAATGCATTAAATTTAGTTTTTTTCTAGTTCGTTGGTGTCTTCCAGAGTGTTGAAAAGGTTCATGATAATGTTTGTTAGATGCCTATAGCCAATGTTGAAATATGAGTATTACTTTATTAATTCTTACAAACTTGGGAAATCTATGTTACAGAGAAAGGAGAATCTCTGTGAAGACTAGTTACAATTTCAACTAATTTTAATATTTAAAAAAATTGATAAGCTAATCATGTAGAATTATAGCCCTACAAGTTTACTATATCCAGTGCAGGATTTACATATAAGCTACTCAAGCTATAGCTTAGGACCCCTACTTTCTTGGGGGCCCAAATTTTGAAGGTTTCAGCAGAACCCACCTAACCTATCCACACTGTAGCCGTGCGATTGGAAGCTGCTAGCTTTCACACTTAACAAAATTAGAATCTACAGAAGAGATTCGCGAAGGAGTTAATGCTTTATGCCAAACATAATATCCTTAAGATATGGACATAAATGTTGTAGGAGAAGTCAAACATTTTCATCAATATGTAAGACATACTCAAGCCTACGGTTCAGCAGAACATGATAGTCTGATTCATGAAGATCTGAATTTTGAGATTGTTTCTAACAAATTTTGAGGATGATGGTTGCAAATTGCTCTGGCGACAGCTTAAGAGAATAAAAAAATAATTTAGAACAACAATGACCTAAGATAAATTATGTTCCCTCAGAGAAAGTGACAAACTTTTTAGTATATAATTTGATGATGTCACCAGTGACTTTGCTCTGGCTTAGACAATAGCTAAAAGTATTAAAATAATGCATTGTCATCGTGTTCTGAGCTATTCTAAAAGTTTCAAATGTCTGGCTACTTGGGAAGTTAGTTAAAAATCGATCGCAAGATTTGAACTGGACACACACAAATAAACAAGAAAGCAAGCTAGTAAAAACGTAGTAAAATAAAAAAGAAGTGGAAATAATAATGAAGATAGATGTACACGTGATATAGGTCTCCAGCTAAACAAGTCTAAATCCAAAGTAATGAACGTAAATATGAATGAAGAGGAAGGAAAGGTACAAGTAGAAAGCGAACTGCTTGAGAATGTAGACAATTACATTAACATAGGGAGCTTCATATGTAGGGATATAGACAGGCTAGATAAAGATGTCAGTTGATGATTATGAAGCGGTTGGAGAGCTTGTAATGAGGACCGTTACTGTTCTGATCCTGATCAGATGAAATGAGCTACAAGAAGAAGCTATGGTCCATGCGAGTACTGCCTCTGCCAGTTCTTACCTAAGATATAGAGACGTGAACTCTGAAAAACAAATCACCAGGAAGCTCAGAGTGACTCAAAGTTCGATGGAATTAAACATGATAAATGTCACTAGGAAAGAGAGAATAAGATGTAGCTGGATAATCAGAATAAGACGATGTTGGAAGCGTGCAGTCGAAAAGAAGCAGAAGAAGACCAAACAAGAAATTTGATAAAAAAAATTAGGGAAGTCTGTGGAGAAGTTACGTGACAAAGGGTAGCTAGAGAGGGTAAATAGAGGTAAATAAAGAGTGAAAAAGGACACAGAACGTTTATGGTGATGCATAGCATTTTAACAATTAAAGAAAGAAAAACTTTGCTCTATTTGAAATCATTATATTCAACTGACCATCTTTCCCTACACACCCTTTACAACCCCATTTTTTTTTTTTACTTTTCCTCACCTTCTCCGAAGGTATATAGGAAAAGTATTGTTTTCACCCAAAAAATCCGAAACCGAGATTTCAACGGAATTATCCGTTTTGGGTGTTTTTTTTTTTTTTTATAATTTTTTAAGCTAGAGAATTGAACTTGATACAAAAATCAGTCCTTACACGCAGTTGTACTGCCCGGAAAATCAACATTTTTCGCCATCTTGAACCCAGTTGGTTGAGTGAGCAAAACTTTAAAACAAATTGAATAGTGGTCAGATCAAGTTGAAATTTGGCACGAATGTACCTCTCTTTATGACAAATAAATCCACTAAATCTCATTTTGATATTGGCCGCCATTTTGAAGTTATCGATTTTGGAATTTTGAAACTACGACGGCTAATAATACCGAAAGTATAAACTTTTTCTTTACATATAGCATATCGTTTGAACCGGAAATAAATAAGGAACAAATATAAAGAAACCGATGAAATTCCATTAATTAGTTTAAAAGTTATAAGCGAACATAATTATTAATTAGTGCGATATTTAAGTTTGTTTGCATCTGTCAAAATACCACCAAAATTCAAATAATTAAATAAATGAAATAATAGTACATTACGCGTCGAGTGCGGAAAGTAGCATTTTGCTTGCGAGTGTGGTAAAACCACACGAGCAATGCAAAATGCCGTTTTCGCACGAGTTGCGTACCGTACTTTATCTACGATTGTTAGATTTAAATAATAAATAAAGAAAAAAATAAACTTGCTGTATGTAAGTTCGTATCTCTCTCTTGATAAAGATGGCATTAATTCTTGAGTTGTATTTTTTGCCGAATTAATTATTTCTGGAGGAGTATTATTCTCCACATTTTCGTCAAAGTCACTTGATTCACTCATTGTTTTTCAATAAAATCTCGATATAAACAGTTACTTTAATAAAAGAACAGCAAATTAGTTTTGTTAAATGTAAACAAACTCTCTAATCGTGCGTAAAGCTGAAGAATTCCTCTTATTTACCGCGCTAGTGTGGTAAAGAAGAGGAATTCTTCAGAACTATGAGACGCGCATGCGCAATGAATACTTTTTTTTTTTTTTTTTAACTTTTATTGAATATTGCAACTACAGTTTTACATGTTATAAGCAATAATGATAATTTGATTGTATAGCTTGATTTAAATTGACAGATATAAGACTCCTGTCCAGTGACAGAGCTTATTGACTTCGCATAAATTCTTTAAATTAACAAATGTCTTATATCATAATAGATCTCGGGGCCATTGCCGCTTCAATCGCCTAGGAGGATTGTCAGGAATGGTTTGGAATGACAGGTTTTGGATCAAAGGATTTGTGTGGAGGGAGACTGAGTGGTGGAAGGATCTATAGCGGGAAATAGCTAGGTCTCGGACAAATGGGACGTTTAGGTCAGTGTGTAGGATTTGGTTGGATACGTAATAGGGTGCATTTACTATAGTTCTGAGGATCTTTGACTGTAAGGATTGGATGCGGTAGGAATTGGAGCGTTTGGTGCAGCCCCATAGTTCGATGCCATATGTCCATGCAGGTTTGAGAATTGTGTTGTATATTAGTATTTTGTTATGTGTGTTGAGTTTGGATTTTTTGTTGAGGAGTCTATGTAAAAGTTTATAGCGTGTGTTGATGCGTTTGCGTAGTGTTGATGTGTGGTGTGCCCATGTGAGTCTACGATCGAGGTATAAGCCAAGGTAGCGGACGGTACTATGGTGTGGAATTAGGATATGGTTAAGGAATAGAGGTTCGCAGTTTCCGTGTCTTAAGGAGAAGGTCACATGAACACTTTTACTCTCGTTTATTTTTATTCTCCATTTGTTTAGCCATATTTCAAGAAGATAGAGGTGTTCTTGAATGAGATCAGACGCAACGTGAGAATTTTTATGGGTGGAAAGTATACATTTGTCGTCTGCAAAGGAAGCAAGGATGGTGGAAGGGTGTTGAGGGATATCATGGGTGAAAATATTATATAAGAAGGGAGCAAGGATGCTACCTTGGGGTACCCCTGCATTTATAGGGTAAATAGGAGATGTTGAGGAATTATAGGAAACATGGTAAAAACGGTTTTCTAAATATGATTTAAGGATGAGGTAATAGGTAAATGGGAGGATACCCTTGAGTTTCCAGAGTAAGCCAGCGTGCCAGACCCTGTCGAAAGCTTGAGCTTCATCCAGGAAGACAGCTGAGCAGTACTTTTTCCGCTCAAGGGTAGATGAGATGATATCTACAACTCTGTGACATTGTTGAATGGTTGAGTGAAAGGATCGGAAACCTAGTTGGTGATTTGGGATTATATTTAAGGACTCTATGATGGGGTAAATACGCCGAAGAAGTAATTTTTCCAGAATTTTACCCATGACAGAAAGGAGGCTGATAGGTCTATAGGAGGTGGGAATGTGGGGAGGTTTTGAAGGTTTAGGGATCATAATTATTTTTGCAAATTTCCAGAGGGTAGGAAAGTAGGTAGTTCGGAGAACAGAGTTGTAGATTTGGGTTAAGTAGAGGATTCCTTTCTTGGGAAGTTGTTTTAGGATACTTGAGGTAATTAAGTCGTAACCAGGGGCTTTATTTGAAGGAAGGTTTTTAATTACGTATATAACATCTGATGGATGGAAAGCTCTAGGAGGGGGGGAGAGTTGAAGAGGAATGGTGAGGTCTTCATCTATTGTTAAAGAATGAGTGTGATCAAGAATATCAGGATGGGGAGTAAAAAGGTTTGAGAGGTGTTGACCAAAAAGTTCAGCTTTTTCTGTATTGCTTTTTGCCCATGAAAGATCGGGTTTTCGGAGAGGAGAGGGATTTATTTTGTGGTTTAGGATTCTACGAGTCGTGTTCCAAAGCGATTTGTCTTCAGTGGTTAGTCTGTCGGTATAGTCCGCGAAGTTTCTGGCTTTATAGTCTGTTAGTGCAGTCGACAGTTTCCTAGATAGTCTATTAAATGTTAGTTTGTCAGTAGGGTAGCGAGTCTGTTTCCATCTTGCTCTAGCACGTCGTTTTTCTGTTATTATTGTCCGTATAGTCTGTGGTAAGTGAGGGTCGAAAGTCGTTGGTTTTGTCCTGTAAGGAGTAGTCGCTGTCCATAACGAGTATTGTATAGTCTCGGTTAAAGTCTGTACAGCAATGTCTATCTCGTCGGAAGTCTTTAATTGAGTTTTTAAGTCAAGTTCGTCAGTTACTAGCTGTCTAAAAAAGTCCCAGTCTACATGTCCGTTAATTAGGGTTTCTCTAGGAGGTTTAGGAGTGGGTATGAGGTCTAGAAGTAGAAGGACGGGACTGTGGTCGGAAGATAGGTCGTTTAGTGTTGAAGTTGAAGGGTGAAGATGGTTGATAGGACTGGTTACGAAATAATCTAAGAGGTCAGGAAGTTTGTGTGGGTCTGTAGGCCAGTAGGTATAGTCGGTAGGAGCTTGGATATGGTAATTATTTGCTAGAATTACGGGTAAGAGCGAGGTAGATCCCCGGGGGTTACTTGCTCTACATCCAAAGTGTGGATGTTTAGCGTTATAGTCACCCCCGGCAATGAACCTCGGTCCTAGGGATTGGAAGAAGTCTCTAAAATCTTGTTGGGTTACTGGTTTGCTTGGTGGACAATATATGGAGGAAATTGAAATATTAAAAGGTGAAGAAAGGAGGGTAATGGTTGAAGCTTGGATAGATTCTGTTGGAGAGGAAGGGTGAATATTATGAGATAAGGAATTTTTTATTAGGATCGCACTGCCCCCTTGTGCCGTGTTATTTGGATGATCTGTTCTGTGTGTAGTGTAATCTCTGATGTAGAAGTGTGATCGTGATGTGAAATGTGTTTCTGTTATGAGGGCAATGTCGATCCTTTTTGTGTGTAAGAGTGTATCGAGTTCGTTTATATGTTGGGTTGCACCGTTTGCGTTCCAAAGGAGTATGGAAAGGGAATTTTGAGTGAGGGAAGTCATTTTTGGGAGAAGGCGGGAAGGATAGAGACAATGGATGAAAAGGTACGAAGGACTGTTAGAAGAGGTTCTATGGCAGCTTTTAGCTCAGAAAGGAAGGAGTTGAGGGTAGTTTGGAGCGAGGTAGTTATATCTATGTGGGAGGAGGGAGGTGGAATATAGGTAGGTTGTTGTATTTGTGAAGAGGGTTGAGTGGTACCTGAAGCAGCAGCGGCATAACTGATGTTGGAGGATGGTTCATTGATGACCTTGTGGGATGAAGTCGAAGGTAGAGGTGGAAAAGCTGTTGTTAAGGTGGCTTGAGGTTGAAGGTTATCTCTTGGAACTGATGAATTTTTTTGAGGAGGATTTTAGATTTGATTTTAGGGAATGTAAAACCTTTTTGTGGACTTCGCAGCCTCGGTAATTTGCTGGATGAGCGCCCCCACATAGTACACATGTTGCCGGTTGGGTTCGGTCCAGTTTCTTGCATTGTGAGGTGGGGTGACTACCCGAACATTTGACACAACGAAAAGCATAATTGCAGTACCTCTGGGTGTGTCCCAGGCTCTGGCAGCGCTTGCATTGTACTACCTCTTGTTTTTTGTGAGGTTCTTCCACCCTGACTTTACAATAGTAAAGCTCAGTGATGTTAAATATATTGCTTCCGAGCTTACCGAAGGTAACGGAAGCATTGTGTTCACTTTTGAGAACGAAAAACTTTTATGCCTCCGATTTTAAAAATTCCAAGACAGAAATCCGTTTCAGACATCAGGGAACATTTTTGGTCTCGTGTCTGTCTGTCTGTCTGTCTGTCTGTCTGTCTGTCTGTCTGTCTGTCTGTCGGTCTGTGTGTCCGCGAAATATGAAACGTGCGACGATAACTTGAGTAAATGTCAACCGATTTTGATGAAATTTGGTAGACATGTTCATTTTACCAATCCCCAGGACGAGTTCGTTGGACAACGTTATCCGTCCAAGCGTTCACGAGCAACGCTCGCGTAAACGTGAACTTCAAATTTAAAATTGGAATTTTAGGTTGGGAAAAAAATCTAACTTTATCTATTCAATGAGACAAACATTTTTTTCAAATACAATTTTTCAGTAAAACCAACAGCGACACCGCTATGAAGTGTTAAAGATCGCTAAAACTATTAATAGTTTTTACACAATAAACATTATAACAATAAAGTACATGATAGGATGCGAGGAAGCTATGTGCCACACTAATTGGCAGTCTATTTTTATTATTTTGGTTCGGTTCTAAGTCCACAAAAAATAAAGGTAATTTAATTTTGGATTGATGGTGGTGAACATTGGTAACGTTCCTAGCGACGAACCCTATTTTAGACAGTTCTTCTTTTATAATTTCGGGAGACGTTGTTGGATGAAGGTGTCGAATGACCACTCTAAAAGTCCTATCTTCTTTAAGTTGATATGAGTGGTGTTGGATATTAAGCTGTTGTAAGTGTTGTCTTACTAACTTAAAACAACTTGAGGTTTTTGTTTGGACTAGGACGTCTGTTGCCCTAGCTTTACACAGGAAATTGTTGTGCCCAAGAATATTCCTGAGGCTTGTAATAAGTCCAGAAAAATCAGTTATGTCCCTTATAAATATTGGGGGAGGTTTCACTGAGCTGGAATCTTCCGCTTCCTGATCAGGCTGTAAAACTCCAAAGGGGTTATTTGTGGCGAAGGTGGACACACTAGGATCGGCTATATTCCTAGGCATGTCTGTAGGACGGAGATTCGGGAGCGCTGAGGGTGAGGGGGGCACGGGGGTATCGGGTGAATTGTCGTTAGACATCGCGGACTGGGTGGATGAGTCAGAGTGGGTGGGGAGGTCCTGGGCAGGTCTCTTAGTCGTCCCCGTCCCCTCTACTGACGACTGGGAATCCGTAGAGTGAGTGAGAGAATGAGTTCTCTTTTTCTTTTTTGTCATGTTTACGCGACTTCTGTTTAGATGATAAAAGAGTTGTTTACCTTTTGAAGGCCGTTGTTTCTTGATTAGATTAGGGCGACCCAGCGCACCTCGACCGGTCAGCCTACTCTATCAATACTACGTACTTGTAAACTAATTAATTTAAAAGAAAATAAAAACTCTACTAGAAAAATATTTAAAGATATATACAGAAAAAATTAAAATAAACACACTGGAAAAAGATTTATAGCAAACAAACACGTTTTACTATAAGAAAAGAGGTTTTAAAGAGGGAGCCGATATGCACGTGACGAGAGATCAGAGAGCACTCGCAATGAATACAAGTACGTAAATAATCACTTTCTACGCATCTAAACATAGAGATACAATGTTTATATATCGTATCAATCGTAGATAAAATAATTAAAAATAATGCATAATTCTTTTTTGAAAAATAATAATAAGTAGGAGAGGCAATTTAGTGGACTCTGAAGAGACGAAAAGTTCCGAGATACCCCGTACCCGATTATTTAATTTATTTTTTTTATAAAATAGATATTTTAAATTCGTAAATTTTCAGTTGACTGATGATGACCAACCCCTATGCCCTATACACCCAACTACTCCTCCTATTCATAACAATAACTTCTAACCCATTGAAATCAATGGGTCAATAGTTTAATATTAGATGAGATGTGCTTAATTACAGAGAAAAGAATTACAGAGGATACTGAAGACACAATTAAACCATTTTAATTTATCAAGCCTTGAAAGCATTTCGTTGCCTGACATTTCAAAGTTTTTTTAAACTAGAGGTGAAGGCGGAAGTTGAATTTGAAGCAACGATGATTTAAAGCAAGGAGCTCAGGGCCTTCTTTAAAATAAACAAATTATAAAGTTTTCTGTTCAGTTTCGTCTGTGTCCATCTCTAAGATCTCTAAGGTCTTTCCAGTAGAAGAGCTTTAAGAACTTCCAATCCAACGCTGATTATTTTCCACCTTAAAAAGAAAAAAAGGCGTTTCTTAATCAGGTCCTTAAAGTTTATCTTGATGAGCCCTAAAGAAATGATAATTAAACAGAAAAAAAAGTTTTTAAACACCTTACTTTTAAAAAAAACAACGTTTCTAAGCTTATTTAAAAGGATAATAAGGGTCAAGCGAACTTTTCTGATCTAGCCCAGGATAGGAGATAGGTCAGATCTATTTAAAGGAAAAAATCTATTTGAAATAAAGAAAATTATAAACGGGATGAACGCTGATGAAAAGTTTTAAATTAGAAGGGATTATTTAAGTGGACTTAAATCTAGAAAAATATCAGGATGAAAATAATTAAGTCTTTGATTTATTCTAAAGGTTGAGAAGACAGGATAAAGAACTTTAGTCTTACTTTTTGGATAAATAATAAGAAGAGGTTTAGGGAAATTTTGGCACTTCTTTAGATTGTTACTCCCCTTATAAAAAAAACAGTGGGGAGTAACAATCTAAAGAAGGTGTACGGAATGTTCTTCTTTAGACTATTATACTCCCCTTATAAAAACAGAAGTGTGATATTCCTTTGTCCAAAAGTACATAGACTAAACATTTTATTATCTCCAGTAGGGAAAAAATTTATGATTTTGAATTAGTTTAGAGGGACTAAAACAGGTCTGTTTATCCCTGGACTCAAAAAGTAGGGAGAAAAAGTAAAAGTAGGGCGAACAAAGTTAAGTAGGGCAAAAAAGTAAAGATTGCAACTTAATTATTTTATAAATAGTATAAAATGAATGGCAAATGTAATGAAGTTGTTGAAATCAGGCTGGCGGCACTGCGCTTTTTTGACCATGTTTATCTTTGTTTATAACCTGCATCTAAATAACCTTGTATTTGAGTTTAGTTCCAATTTATTTGTTTTTTATATTGAATCTCTTATATCTGCTATTAAAAGTACTAATAATTATTGTTATTTATTAAAATAATAAATAAAAACTGTGCAATGGACGAAAATGTGTATTTTCTTCCTACTGGAGATAAAATATTGTATGTACCTCGTGAGTAAAGTACCATTATTCCCCTAGCGATAATTATCTTCCTCGGCTGCGTACGAGAGCTAATTAGAGTTATTCCCTCGGCTTCGCCTTGGGATTTAGGGACCATGGTTCCTTCGGCTTCGCCTCAAGAGCCAACTTTTTTGCTCAGGGAATAATGGCTTACTTTACTCCCTAGGTGCATAAATAACTATTTCTTAATAGTTATTTAGTCAAAGTCATTAATATTCTAAAGCAACATAGGGGAGTAACAATCTAAAGAAGTACCGATCTTTTACCGTAGGTAGTATTTTAATTAATATATTTATCAGTCCTTAAATTACTGTTTAGTTTCATATAATTCACCATGAATCATTTTAAGGCCAGTCTATCAATCGCAGACGTTTTAATGTAGTGTGCACATTTTACAAATTTTACCACAATATATTTTGCTTCCGAGCTTACCGAAGGTAACGGAAGCTACGTGATCGTTCTGAAGAACGAAAAAAAATTACCCTCCGATTTCAAAAATTCCAAGACAGAAATCCAGTTCAGACATTAGGAAACATTTTTGGTTCCGTGTATGTCTATCGGTCTCGGTCTGACCGTCATCTGTCGCTAAATGTTTACGAACTAATATATCTTAAAAACTACACGTCCGATTTTAATGAAATTTAGATGGTAGCCAATTGTTGGTTCTATATAAGTTTCAACCTTCTGCGCCCATTTGTTTCTCTTACACATCCACACAAACATACATTTATTTTCACCTGCAGCTTCAAAAGTACCTACTTATCTGATTTGTTTGAAACTTATACAGTTTATCGAAAGTAGCCCGCAGATAGCCCTAGATTAATTTGAGCTGTCTGCGCTCTTTAACTTTTGCTAAATTGACACTTTAATACAATTTTGACTTATTACAAAACAGGGGAATAAATTAAACAAATTATACAATAATGGCTTGTAAAAGCATAAAACCAATAAAGTACGAGATAGGATGCGAGGAAGCTATGTGCCACACCAATTGGCAGTCTACTTTCATAATATCTTCCTAAAGCTAATAAATAGGAATCAAAAGTCCTTTAACTAATTGAATTAATTATTTAACTTACGTAAGACCTTTAGTTGCTCCTTGCTTAGTATGATTAAGCAAGCTTGTAATTTGCTTAATCGGGTTAAGCTAATAACCATATCTTATAATCTTCAACACTTCTTATAAGTTTTTATTCTTTTAAGTCAACAAACATATTATTAGTATTCTAAATTCAGGAATCATTGTGTGCGAAAAACAAAATTACTAGAAACAAAGTCTAGACATATTAATAGGTCGTGAATTAGGTGAATTGGCATATTTTACAAATAATAGAATCAATCGTTATGATTTTGACTTTTAATAGTGACATTATAAGTTTGTGTTTTCATGGGCCTTAGTCGCTCACTCATAGTGTACACATATCAACTTCCAAATCTATATATATGAAATAAAAAAAAACACATAGTAAGATATAGCAGTTTGATTAATCAGTGCATAGGAATATTAGCAGATTTACCATGAAAATGGAGCGCACTTGGCTAATTTGACCTATTACTGACATTATTGATAAAATTAAATTAAAAAAATACGTGTGGTGTCGTGGGACACCCGGTAGGAACGAAGTTCCTTACGCTTTTCATTAAATATAAATTTATTGATTCTTAAAATTTAAGTTGATGGATGAATAAGGTGTGGTAGTAATAAAAAATTAATTCTTCAAGTGTTTTTTATTACTACCACACCTTATTCATCCATCAACTTAAATTTTAAGAATCAATAAATTTAAAATAGACTGCCAATTAGTGTGGCACATAGCTTCCTCGCATCCTATCATGTACTTTATTGTTATAATGTTTATTGTGTAAAAACTATTAATAGTTTTAGCGATCTTTAACACTTCATAGCGGTGTCGCTGTTGGTTTTACTGAAAAATTGTATTTGAAAAAAATGTTTGTCTCATTGAATAGATAAAGTTAGATTTTTTTCCCAACCTAAAATTCCAATTTTAAATTTGAAGTTCACGTTTACGCGAGCGTTGCTCGTGAACGCTTGGACGGATAACGTTGTCCAACGAACTCGTCCTGGGGATTGGTAAAATGAACATGTCTACCAAATTTCATCAAAATCGGTTGACATTTACTCAAGTTATCGTCGCACGTTTCATATTTCGCGGACACACAGACCGACAGACAGACAGACAGACAGACAGACAGACAGACAGACAGACAGACAGACACGAGACCAAAAATGTTCCCTGATGTCTGAAACGGATTTCTGTCTTGGAATTTTTAAAATCGGAGGCATAAAAGTTTTTCGTTCTCAAAAGTGAACACAATGCTTCCGTTACCTTCGGTAAGCTCGGAAGCAAAAGGTGTAAATTTTCAACGTTTTTATTAAATATAAATGATAAAATCGCTGTAATAACAACGTATACATGGTGGAGTTAGAAAAGAGACAAAATTAAAAGTAACTAATTATTTGTACTAGCGGAGTTAAGGCAAAATTAAATGAAAATCTTTTTATTATCTTTGAAGCGAGCGTCTTTCAATAAATAATGTATTGTATATTGAGAAAAAAAGGTAATGATAAATTTATAGTTAAAGCAGATGGTTGTAGAACGAAAAAGAACTGTCCTCCCAGGCCCTGTCGGCATATTACTCCAATTAAATATTAAAATAAAAAATATAAATCATTAAATCACAAAAATTTCTGCTTGTATCAGGTTGAAATGTTACATGCTTGTTTCAATTGTACTGTAGGTGATGTATACAAAGTTTCATTTAAATCTTTACGTTAGAACGTAAGATATCGGAAAAAACGTTGTTTTCTTTATTTTAATCGGTTTGGTCCGCTTTAATAAATTTGGCGATCTTTATAAATTCATAGTAGTGTCGGTGTTCGTTTTACTAAAAAAAATTATTTATAAAAGTTGTTTGTCTCATTAAATAGATGAAGTTAGAATTTTTTCCCGTCTAAAAATTTCGATTTTAAATTCGAAGCTTACGTTTACGCGAGCGTTGCGCGTGAAAGCTTGGGCAGATAACGTTGTCCAACGAACTTGTCCCTGACATTGGTAAAATGATCATGTGTACCAAATTTCAACTAAGTCGGTCAACTTTTACAAAAGTTATCGCCAACGGTAGATTTCGTAATGGATTTTGCGTGACGGTGATTTTGTGACGGTGATTTTGGTCGTTTTTTTTCGGATTCACTCCCGGGCTCCAGAACGTGCCATAAGGAACTTCGTTTCAAAAATCTGCAATATTACTGATATATCCAGTATGATAAACCGTAGCTTATTTCAGCTTTAACAATAAATGGTGGACAACTATTTCATTTATTTTCTAAAAATAAAATATATAACATTTCTTTTAACGAGTTTTCGAAGAAAATTATGCTATTGCAATGGCTTTAAAATTTTTGTAATGCAAATTTTCTCCATGGAAATCCGTTTTAGACCATTCTGAATGATTCCTAAAATTTAACACTTTTTTATGTATATATATGTGTGTCTCTCCAAACGATATCTCCCCTTAGGATGCACTTAAAAATTTCAAACAAATTTTAAAATGTCAATTATATCAAAAGAAAGGATGAGTTCGTTGGTCAGAATTTTTTGGAGTTCATTTAGGAGTCATAAATAGCTTAAAAACGTGTTTTTCCATTTTACCCCCCTTATATATGAAACAATGACAAAAGTGTACATAACAACAATTACTGTACTCTTAAAGAGCTTTCCAACGACATGCATCTTGAAGGGCAAATACTATTTTGACTTTTGTACCCCGAACCCCTGGTGTACCAATTTTATTTTTTCAACCATCCAAATTCTAAACCGAAAATTTCCTATATTATCATAAGCCAATAATACGCAGCTTTCTTTGAAAATTCGCTCATTAAGGCATGGTGCATAACTGGACTTCATTTTATATATTTCATTTTTAAAAAAAAATAAAATAATAAAATAGTCCTCCACTTAAAGGAAGCACAGCCTAATAATAAATATTTTTCTGCAGATGTTTGTGAAAGCCCGTGCTTAATTGACAGGGTAAAAATCAAATGACTAGAACTTGCAAATTTGCCAATGATTTTAGCTTGATTGATCAAAGTTGTGGCATTTAATTAAAGAGCCTTAGGGGGATTAGTTAAGGTAGGGGGAGATAGTAGGATTCTGCTTTGATCTGTAGTGGCTTGTATTGGCAAAGTGGTTTAGTATAGCTACCATAACATGATTCCCTACCAGTCACCTAAATAAATAACATATCTCCCTGCTAAATCGATACTTGACTCGCCACTAAATTTACTATACACTCCTACAAAACTAATTACAGAAATATAATTAGAAATCTCACAGCTCCAAATGCGTATAAAATGCTTTAGAAGCAAACAAGATTTAGTTAAAATTATTCAGCAAATATTACAATTCTTATTCAATTAAATAGACAATGTTTACATATTTTGTTTGATTTGTTCGTTTATTTATTCTGTTTCCGAACTTCTTACTGAGTTGCTGTATCTATACTTTTTTTAATTTTATAACTTCATGCATATAAAATACTAGGAGACTTTCAATTCTTAATTATAGTAATATCCATTTTGTATACGTCCTACTTGCTGTTAAATCCTCACTCTATCAGGAGACTAACTGCAGCTACAAACTTTCCTAATGCCCCCTCCCCCACACTAATTCCTCGAAGAGGGGGATTCTGAGGATTAAATTTTATTTGAAAATATCCCTCATTAGCAATTGATAGCAAGAGACGAGATCTTCTTAAAGTTTCTATTTGTCTAAAAAGCTGGGTTTAACTCCCCTTCATTCTTTCCTCCTTAGTGGTTCGAATTTAAAATAGACTGCCAATTGGTGTGGCTTATAGCTTCCTCACATTCTATCACGTAATTTATTGGTTTTATGCTTTTAAAAGCCATTATAGTCTAATTTGTTTAATTGTTTCCCCCGTTTTTTAATGTGTCAAAATTATTTTGATTTTTTACATGAATTTAAGTATCAATTAAGCAAAAGTTAAAGAGCGGAGACGGTTCATATTAATCTGGGGTATCTGCGGGTTACTTTCGATAAACTATAAATGTTTCAAACAAATCAGATAAGTACTTTTGCTGCTATAGGTGTAAATTAATGTATAATTGTGAACATGTGGAAGAGAAACAAATGAGCGCAGAAGGTTGAAACTTATAGGGATCTAACAAAGGGCTAATTACGACCCATCATCCAAATTTCATTAAAATCGGTAGAGTACTTTTTAAGATATGTTGGTTCGCAAAATTGAGCGACAGACAGACACGGATTCAAAAATGTTCCCTGATATCTGAAACGGATTTCTGTCTTGGAATTTTTGAAAAACACTTTTTTGATCCACGAATTGAGTTTTCAAAGAACATTCGCGATTATAACTTTTGTAACCAAATGTCAGTGAAAGCATTAAAATGTCTATATAATTATTATTCAATTAACAAGTTAGAATTCCATTTACTTTGATTCTATTTGTTAGATGGGTAGGGAAACATGAAAACTTTATTATATCTACGTGCTATTGAGCCCTTTCTAACCAAGAGTTCTCTTCATTTTAAATAGTCGTTATAAAACCACGATAAGAATTATAAAGCTACATTGATAAACATGTGGGCAGTATTAATAATGAAATTGTAGAGAGGAATAATATTAGCTTAAAGGCAAGTTTAAATTGGAATATTTCACTTCTAAGAATAATATAATGAACTTACAAGTTTTTAATTTCAATATATTTATATAAGTACAAAAATTATTATAAAATATATTATAAAATATTACTGACTTCTGGTAAATTACATTCCTGTAAACTATAATTAGAGCTAAAATAATATATCCTCAAATGTTTTTACTTTTCCTTACCTTAAAGGCTATTTATTGTTTTTACCCAAAAACCCGAAACAGAGATTTAAACGGAATTATCCGTTTTGGGTGTTTTAAAGACGAATTTAGTGGTTTTTAGCTGGATGTCTGTCTGTCTGTCTGTGACACGCATAATTCTTAGTTTTTAAGCTAGAGAGGTGAAACTTAATGCAAAAATAAAAATCAGTCTTTACAGTAACTTGTAATGCCTGGAAAATTAATAAATTTATGACGTCACTCCCCAATTTTGCTGAGTTAGCAAATATTCATACACAAACTTTTTTTCGATTGCGCTAAAATTTGCACCAATTATACCTCTTTCTAAGCCAAACATTTCCACTGAATATTGTTTTGATATTAGCCACTAGTGAGGGACTGTAATCCTTGAGTCCTGTTTCATATAATGCAATAATTTTACGCTTTTAAAATGTATTATTGTCTAGTTTGTAGTGTCAGTTCTATTTATAACTTGTTTTGTTTTGAATCTGTCAAATGTCAAATAAATATTAAGAACTCGTTAGTTCGTTTTATGTGATACATGGTCTTATTGTTCCTTCATTGGTGACTAGGGTGGTTCGAAAAACATCAAACTTTTTTTTCCGAGTTGCTATAGGGCGAAAAAGTTGCTTCTAGTGTCAAATATAAAGAAAAAAGTGTTTTTGATTTTTTAAAACAACATTTTCCTATCGCGCATAGCCTTTAAAGTTTTGAAAAAATTAAAAATTTCACAATTTTTCGGATTGGTGCCTTCTCTGTACGTAATACCGTGAAGACTGAATAGTCTAAAAAACAAGCTTTGGCCCATATAATATATATTAACTTGATCTTGTAAGAAACCAACATGGCATATAGGACTTCAAATCAAAATTCGCTATCACTTTCAATTCTTCAGACGTATCTTGATCACTGGCATATAGTCTTTGCACTAATTTGCTGTCGTGATCCATCGAGAATAAGCAAGTGATTTTTTGTTTTTAAGTATAATTTTGTTTTTAAGTCCTATGTGCTATGTTGGTTTCTTACAAAATCAAGTTATCACAGAAGAAGCAAACCTTGTTTTTAAGACTATCCAGACTTCATAGCCTGAAAAAAGTTGTGGATCCAGTAATTGAAAGGATCGCTTTTTCAACTCACTCAAAGGATCTGCTTTTATCAGAAACTTTTCTGAAAGTTTGCGATTCTCAATCGAGAGATGGTTTTATTAGAACCACTCTAAAATCAAGATCGTTGATGCCAGACTTTTCCCATATGATACAATAGAAATTTGCATCCATAGAGATGAAGAATTAATGTGTAAATAATAGTGATTGAGAGAAAGATTAAGAGGGTAAAATGTAAATAGTGAAAATCTGTAATGTTAGTATTGTAAAAACACACTCTTCATGGTTAGTTGGTCGGAAAGGGCGTGGGTAGAACTTGAAGTGCAGCCACCTCCTCGTGGTGAGTTCTTGGTCGTTTTAAAACGTCAAAACGGGCGAGGAGCTGCACATTTTAACCATTTTATATAATCTTACAGTAGATAAAATAGAAACATAAACGTGTATAAATGAACTTTTTATGAAAAAATCACTTCACACAATTACAAGCCTCAAACGAAAATAAGACGAAAATACAGTTTTTACTAATATTTGCAGTACGCATGCGCGATCGGAAAGTGTGGTTAGATTGCAAATATTTTTTTGTTTTCTTAATAACATCTATTTGTAGAATGGGTTTTTGAGTATAGCACTTAAAAATATTATATGGACTATATTTTTTAAAAAATCCGAAAAATTGTGAAATTTTTAATTTTTTCAAAACTTTAAAGGCTATGCGCGATCGGAAAATGTTGTTTTAAAAAATCAAAAACACTTTTTTCTTTATATTTGACACTAGAAGCAACTTTTTCGCCCTATAGCAACTCGGAAAAAAAAGTTTGATGTTTTTCGAACCACCCTATTGGTTTGGTGACCCCGAACTAAGGACATCATGTCTACAGTTAATGAAACTTCGTCGGAAGAACATTCGAGTGCAACGCATACATCTGAAATTTCCCGGGTTGCAATCAAACTTCCTCCGCTCTGGAAAGCTGACCCGGAGATGTGGTTCGTAAGCGTCGAGGCCCAATTTGCTGCTGCCAGAATTACAACAGAGGATACTCGTTATAACTACATTCTGGCCGCTCTCGACGGCGATATAATCTCAAGACTCCGGGATGTTATCCTCAGTGTGCCGGTAAGTAACAAATACACATATTTAAAGCAAGCTTTAATTAAGCGCTTCGCCCTGTCCGAAGAAGATCGATTGGCCCGGCTACTAAAAGGGGTAGACCTTGGTGACAGAAAGCCCTCAGAGCTGCTTATACAGCTGCAGGGTTTAGCGGGTGGTACAACTGTAGATTCTAGGGTTTTAAGACAATTGTGGCTGCGGGCGCTGCCAAATAATGCCCGTACTATACTGGCCGCAAGCAAGGAACCACTGGAATCACTAGCTACCATCGCCGATGCAGTAGTCGCTACTCTAGAGCCGGAGATATGCAGCACTAGCGCAGAATCTTTACAAGCTTCAGTGGCACCAAACCAAGATGACATCGCCCGATTGCAAAGCCAGGTCTGCGAGCTTACCAGGGCAGTAGAGACATTATCTAGAAGTTCTAGTTATCGGTCGCGTAAGGACGTAAGGGATTCTGGTAGACTGGGGCAGAAAAAAGTAACCTACTGCTGGTTCCACAAAAGGTTTGGTAAGACAGCCCGCCGGTGCCAAAGCCCTTGCTCATACAACGCGGGAAACTAGCGGACCTGCATGTCAACGCGACAGGCATAGCGGGTCAATCTACCAGTCGCTTGTTTGCCAATGACAAAAAGTCAGGAGTTAGTTTTCTTATCGACACGGGTGCGGATGTTTCGGTTTTGCCACCAACACAATCCGACCTGCAGCGACAATCGAGTACTCGGCTAGTAGCCGCTAACGGGTCCAGCATAAGGACATTCGGCAATAGGATGGTTAAGCTCGATCTCGGCATTGGACGTCCGCTGAAATGGAAGTTTACTGTCGCTGCAGTCTCAAGGCCCATTATTGGAGCAGATCTTCTCAATTTTTTTGGACTCTTAGTTGATATAAAGGGAAAACGACTTATTAACTACACATCCTTACGCTCCTTACCATGCTGTGAAACTTTATCTTCGGAGCCTAGTGTTAGCATGGTAAGTAAGACAACGCGTTATCACAAAATATTAAATCAGTTCAAGGAACTTACAAAACCGCTTCTAGTTACTGCTATTCCGCGGCATGACATCACGCACCACATAGTAACTAAAGGTCCACCCGTGCACGCTAAAGCTCGTCGTTTGTCGCCAGAAAAGCTAGCTCTGGCAAAGAAAGAGTTCGAGTATCTCGTCAAACAAGGAATCTGTCGACCTTCAAAAAGTCCTTATGCGAGTCCACTTCACATGGTTCCCAAAAAGAACGGAGAATGGAGACCTTGTGGTGATTATAGGGCCCTCAATAGCTCCACGGTACCAGATCGCTACCCGGTTCCTCACATTCAAGACTTTGCCAACAATCTTGACGGTAAAACAGTGTTCTCTACCATCGATCTCGTCAAAGCCTATCACCAAATTCCAGTGGAACCAAGGGACATCGAAAAAACTGCCATTATCACCCCGTTCGGCTTGTACGAGTTCCTACGAATGACTTTCGGTCTCCGCAATGCCGCCCAATCGTTCCAACGTTTCGTCCACAGAATAGTACAGGGCCTGGACTTTTGTTATGCTTATCTGGACGACATCTTAGTTGCATCCCGGAATCCAGAAGAACATGAAATCCATCTTCAACAGCTATTCCAGAGACTACAGAATTACGGTGTAGTGATAAATGTGAGTAAATGCGTTTTTGGCCAGCCAGAAATCAACTTCCTGGGACATACAATTTCAGCAAAAGGAACCACACCACCACCAAGCAAAGTAGCAGCTATTAACAACTTCCCAGAACCAACATCAATAAAAGCACTAAGGAGGTTCTTAGGCATGGTCAACTTTTACAGAAGATTCATGAAACAAGCAGCTGAGGTGCAGTTACCCCTACTCGAATATCTGAAGGGCTCAAAGAAAGACGGGAAGATACAGCTGTCTAAGGAAGCTGTTTTTGCTTTCAACAAGCTTAAAAGAATGCTAGCAGACCGCACTCTCCTAGTTCATCCATCTTCTACCACGCCTATCTCAGTTGCGGTAGATGCCTCGGACCAGGCCATCGGGGGAGTGGCACAGCAGTTTGTGAATGGCCAGTGGCAACCACTGAGTTTCTTTTCTCAAAAGTTAAGCAAGGCTCAGAGATCCTACAGTGCTTATGATAGGGAATTGCTGGCGGCTTATCTGTCAATAAGGCATTTCCGGTACCTCATAGAAGGACGAGTGTTTACACTGTATACAGACCATAAACCACTAACCTTTGCACTGAAACAGAAACCAGAAAAATGCTCCCCTCGGCAGCTGCGGCATTTAAACTTCATTGCACAATTTACCACAGACCTGCGTCACATGGCTGGCAAGGACAATATCGTGGCTGATACTCTTTCACGTGTAGCAGAAATTTCAACCCCAATAAGTTTGGATTTAGACCAATTAGCTGTGAGGCAGAGGAATAGCAAGGAAGTACAACAGCTGGTTGAGGGCCACGGTAGCCTTAAGTTAGTTCCTATCAAGTTCGCGTCTATAAAACACCCAGTGTACTGTGACACCTCGACTGGTTCTCCAAGGATCTTTCTGACGGAAGAGTTTAGGCGCCTTGCGTTCAACACTCTTCATGGCATGTCTCACCCTGGAATTCGAGCAATGAACAAACTAATGAAGCGCCACTACATCTGGCCGGGTATGGCTCGAGACTGCACCAAGTGGTCTCGGGAGTGCATAAGCTGTCAGCGGGCCAAAATTCAGCAACACACCAAGCTCGCACCGAGCACATTTCGAACGCCCGATGAAAGGTTCGCGCATGTTCACATAGATCTCGTGGGGCCATTACCTCCATCAGAAGGGTTCCGTTACTGCCTCACTTGCGTAGATCGCTTCACCAGATGGCCGGAAGTAATCCCCTTGCCAAACATTGAAGCAGAGACGGTGGCAAAGGCGTTTTATACAGGATGGGTCGCAAGATTTGGCTCACCACTATATGTGACATCCGACCAGGGAAGACAGTTTGAGTCGTGTTTATTTAGGTCATTAGCCAGACTCATGGGAATAAAAAGGATCCGCACTACAGCCTACCACCCGCAAGCCAACGGGATGGTCGAGAGGTTCCACAGAACGCTGAAGGCAGCTATCAAGTGTCATTCCTCCCCAAGGTGGACCGAGGTACTCCCAACCGTCCTCTTAGGACTGCGTAGCACGGTGAAGGAAGACATCGGAGCAACAGTTGCCGAGATGACTTACGGTACCACGCTACGGATACCGGGAACCTTCTATCATACACCACCTTCCGAGGACCCTAGCGGATACGTAGTGAAACTATCTCAGGATATGGCCTCATTGGCACCTCCCCGTCCAGCCCATCATGGATCAACAACAGGGTTCGTCAGTCCATCACTTGCTACCTGCCCTTTTGTGTTCCTCAGAAGAGACGCAGTCAAGGCACCACTCCAGCCACCATATAAGGTTGTCTCCAGGGCACCTAGCAATTATAAAATCTTAGTCAAGGGAAAGGAGCAAGTGGTCGCCTTAAACAGGTTGAAGCCAGCCTTCATCGAGGTTCCCCTCGGAAACACCTGATATCGTTGGCACTAGGGGGGGAGCTCTGTAGTGTCAGTTCTATTTATAACTTGTTTTGTTTTGAATCTGTCAAATGTCAAATAAATATTAAGAACTCGTTAGTTCGTTTTATGTGATACATGGTCTTATTGTTCCTTCAAGTTCATTTAATTTTCTTATTTTCTTCTTGTTATTTAAATATTTACATTTTTTACGTGAATTAAAGTATCGATTTAAGCAAGCTTAATTGAGTTAGCTCATTTTTTAAATTTATCAAAGATGGTAGAGAATATATAAAATAATATTTCGGGCAAGCAGAAAGAATATATTTAGGCTTTTTAGAGCATCATATTATGTATATTCTAAAATAAAGCATACTATATTATTATTTAATATAAATACTCTGGAAAATAAGGTTTTTCTTTAGTTTTGCAACAGATCAATATTAATTCCAACAAGTCTGTATTCTTTAATATAATTTAAAACTTAGATTTATTTATATTCTTGATGTAAAGAATCCGTTCTAAATTTATAAATTCTTGTGCATATATGACCGACAAAAATATTGGAATTTGTGTTACTTTCAATTTTTTTTTTTTTATAAATTTTATCACAAAGCCTATGTTTACTCTTTTTAGGGCTGATAAACACTACAAAAATTCAAATCATTACAGAACGGAGGGTTTCGCCATTTTTACTATCCGTCGGTCTTTCGCTCAATTTTTGCGAACCACCATATCTGAAAAACTAATCGTCCGATTTTAATTAAATTTAAATGTTGCCATAATTAGCCCTTTGTAAGTCCCATATATAAGTTTCAACCTTCTGCGCTTATTTGTATCTTATCCACATGAGCACAAACATACATTTATTTACACCTATACATTCGAAAGTACGCATATGATTTTTATGAAATTTTTGGTGGTTTGTCGAAAGTACCCTGATAGGCTGATAGCCCTAAATTAATTTTAACCATATGCGCTATTTAACTTTTGCTAAATTGATACTGTAATTCATGTAAAAAATCAAAACAATTTTGACATTTTTAAAAAACAGGGGGAAACAATTAAATAAATCATGACAATAATAGCTTGTAAAAGCATGAAATCAATAAAGTACGTGATGGATGCGAGGAAGCTATGTGCCACACTAATTGGCTGTATATTTTATACATCCATTACGTATTAATTAATTGAACATTAATTACAGAGTGGATTGATACGATCACTTTACTTATCAATGTCTGATAAATTTTAGGATTTAATTGGCTCGATCCGACGTGTCTCAGAGACCAGAAAATCATTAAATAATTGTTTTATTACTATTGAAATGTCAACAACTAATTAATAGTTTCAATAAAGTTAAAAGGAAAAGTAAAAGTTTTTTTCCTCTATAAGAATTAAAGTTGACTAAATTCAGTGAAGTATATTTAGTGTAGCATTTAGCTGCTATGACAGGACCTTTACAGCCTTTATTTTGAAATTAAGTCCTTTTATATATATATTTGAACTTGCTTAATTATATTTAAAGTTGAAAAATAGCGTTCCAAAGAGATTAAAGCCAAGGTGAGAAAGTCCATTATAAACTTTATTAAATCCACCTTCGTTTAAAAAAAAAAACAAAAAAAAAACTAGTTTTTAATTGTTTAGAAAAACGCTAGGAAGGATGGTTTACTTTAACAGAAAAACTTTTCACATCAAGTTCTTCCAATTTCATCTTAAACCAAATAAAGATTTTTTTCAATTTTAGCGCTTAAATTAAATTAAAATAAATAACTTTATTAATTTTATTTAAAATCTCTACACCGTCCTTTAAGTTTTAAGATAACAGGAGATCCTTAATTTTCAGTATTCCATTAACAAAAGTATTTTCCATTTACGCTTATAAATTAAAAATAGTCTGCCAATTAGTGCGGCGCATAACTTCATCGCGTAATTTAATGATGTTTTCCATTTACATCCCATTACTGTCTAATTTATTTAATTCCTCTCCCCCCCCCCCCCCCCCTCCCCCCTTTTGCTTTTAAGCTTAACGAAGTAACGGAAGCATTGTGACCATTCCACATAACGAAATTATTTGCTTGAATTGTAATTCATCAGTAAGCTCGGAAGCAAAAGGGGGAAAAAATAAAATAAATTAGATAATAATAGGTCGTAAAAAGCCAAACACTAGGACGAGATAAAGAGTTCCTTGGGCCACGACTATAGAAAAGAGAAAATGCTTAAACCAAACAATAAAAGAAATGCTTGCATACGAGTCTTCAAGACGGTGAGACATTTTCATGTAACGCTTTTTGGTGTTGTTTTTTGGTAACACTTGTGTAACGCTTGTTTTAATGCTTGTGTAACGCTTTTCGAGTTCATGTGCCAAAATAAAGTCATGAGAATGTCAAAAAAATTCGAGCGTTCAGATTCTTGCGTGCAGAGCGTTAGCAATACATCTAAAGAATAATATAAAATAAGCTATACATTTATAGCTCAGCTTCTGTAATAGATAGAGATATGGGGTATGCGGGGTCTGAAAACTACATTCTTCTACTTTAAATTTAGATTTTCTAAATCTATGACTTTAACAACTATTGGGTTAAAGCAATGCAATGACGGTTTGAAATAGGGTTTTAAAAAAAGACGTTGCCCGGGTAGTAATCGTTGTTTAGTATTATAGTTTTGATAAAATAAATTACCATATGGTGAAGGGGAGGGGGGATTCTTTGTAGGTAAGAGGTAGGAGTCCCTCAGTGTTATAACAAACATTGAAGATGTGTTAAGCACAAATTTGCCTCAAATTGAAGATCAAATGCTAAATTACACGTTTATGCAAGATGGTGCCCCATCCCATCGCTACTTGCAAACAATTCAATACTTGCAAGAGAATTGCCCAGACTTCAGGCAACATTGTGCTTAACACATCTTCAATGTTTGTTATATTATAACACTAAGGGACTCCTACCACTTACCTACAAAGAACCCCCCCCCCCCTCTACCATATGGTAATTTATTCTTTTAAACCTATAAGAACAAACAACGATTACTACCCGGACAACGACTTTTTTAAGACCCTATTTTAAACCGTCATTGCATGGCTTTCACCCAATAGTTGTTAACAGAAAAAGTTATTGATTAATTAATTAAAGTCATAGATTTAGAAAATAGAAATTTAAAGTAGAAGAATGTACTTTTCAGACCCCGCAAACCCCATATCTCTATCTATTACAGATGCTGAGCTATAAGTATTCAAAAAAGTGGTTTTTTTTGGCCCACCCTGTCTTTACGTTATGCATACATTATTACATATATATAAATGCTAATATCTACTCACATGCATGCCTATATATATATATATATTCATAAAAACAAACCGACATAAAATAAAATAACACGCAATTTATAAAATTTGGAATAAATTAATAATAATTAACTCACTACCTAAATAACAAGCAATATATCAACCTAATAAATTAGCTACATAATATAATGTAACATACAACAAACTTAATTATTTAAATTTTCCAAATACTTCACCAATTTACTATGTACCTAACTAACTAATGTTATCATCGTTATTTTATTATTAGAATTTTATTATTGGAATATTATTAAATGATAATAATTGTTATTTTATTATTACAAGCTTTTATAACTTGTAATGTTTGTATGTTCGGGGTCAAATCTTGCAACTGAATTTTAAAGCAGTTATCCTCAACCGATTGAATTGAATTTTGCTTCCGAGCTTACCGAAGGTAACGGAAGCTATGTGATCGTTCTGAAGAACGAAATAATTTTAGGTCTCCGATTTCAAAAATTCCAAGACAGAAATCCGTTTCAGACATCAGGGAACATTTTTGGTTCCGTGTCTGTCTGTCGGTCTGTCGGTCTGTCGGTCTGTCGGTCTGTCGGTCTGTCGGTCTGTCGGTCTGTCGGTCTGTCGTTCAATTTTTGCGAACCACCATATCTTAAAAACTACAAGTCCAATTTTAATGAAATTTGGATGGTAGGTCAAAATTAGCCCATTGTTGGTCCCATATAAGTTTCAACCTTCTGCTCTTATTAGTTTGTCATCCACATGCTCACAAACATACATTTATTTACAGCCATATCTTTAAGAGTAATCATCTGATTTTTATGAAATTTTTATGGTTTGTCGAAAGTAGCCTGCAGATTGCACCTGCCTAATTTCAACCTTCTGCGCACTTTAAATCGTGCTAAATTAATATGTCTTATATTATAAAGCCGCATGGCTAACTGACTCACTGACTGACATTAATGTTTACCCACTTCCAGAAGAGCTAGAGACTTGTGGTTTGCGCCATTCGACGCGCAACGTCCATATTGTGGACCAAAATAATTATACAAAGTTCACTTTTCCCCCTCCTTCCACCCTTAAAAAAATAAAAATGGGTGACTTGATTTTTAAGCTGGTTTGGGGGCTTATTGCGGCTAAACGGTAAGTCGTATTAGAAAGTGGATAGCACTAGTGGTGACTGTTTTAAAAGATCTACAACTTTAGTCCTATGAGTTTTTGTCGTATCATCGTCGGTTGTACCCTAGATGGTGATATTTTTGTTATTTTTTGGTTTTATTTTTTTCCATTTTTGTCTTTGAATGACCATAGTTTCTATAATAGTTGGCCGATTTTATTTCTGATTGCGGCGATTGAATCTCACACTAATGCTTTTTAAATTGAGTATATTTTATTTCATTAGTTCATCTTACTTCCTGAGAACATGAGAGTAAACTTTTTCCCGTGCGCCGTGTCACGTGACCACTTTTTTTTGTTTTTAATATTGTGTCGTATATCATTTTAAAGGCCTTAATATGTACATTAAAGCTATTTTATTTGTTGATTTTTTAAAAATTTTGTACGTATACTTTTGTACCGATTAATAATTTTGTTGTAGGTTAAAGGGTTTAAACACTTTTTTGATATTAGGTTTTTTATTTATTTGTATTTATTATTTAAATGAATGCCCCTTTGTATTGTTTGTTTTTTAAAAATTTTACTTTGGTACCTCAGAGTACAGGGGTACAAATGTTAGTTTCATTTATAATATGATGTATATCGTATAAAAGCTCTTGCATAGTTGATTAATTTTTGTTATATTCTATTTTGTGTTATTTTTAGTTTTGAGGGGGGTAAAATAAATAAAACTGTTTATACAGCGGTTCCTACGATTTGGTTGTTGTTTTATATTTGTTTATTAAATTAATTATATGTGCGCTAACTTTTGGTGCTTGTTGGAGGCTTTTTTTCTCCAACAAATGTTTAAATTTCTTCAACTTTATTAAATATTTACTGGAACAGTGCCGCGCCGTTCCAACTTTTTGATTATGTTTATCGAGGTATTTTTCTAAATTTGGTATTTTCTTTGCGAGGAAGCTATGTGCCACATTAATTTGCAGAGTATTTTATTTACGTTTAGTTTGGATGAAAATGCATGTTTAGCTAAGTGAAGTCATTCTAAATCCAATATGGCAGACAGCCCAAGATGGAAGACTAGTTATTTTTTAAACACGCCCACGAAATGGGTATCAAATTATTGGAAGGGTTTGCTGAGAAGAATACGAATAACAGCTTGTTTTTTTTTTAAATTATTTTTAACAATTTTTATTTTTAAAAATCAACACAACAATTATGTCTTACCCTCCCTGAGATTCAAACCATCACTAGATATATCAGTTAATGACTTTGGTTTCAGGTCCTATAGAATTTTAATCTTTCTCATTTGAGTAATGGTGCCTCTACAAAATCACGGTATATTTGCAACAGCACATTACATTAGCGTTTTACTCTGGGAAACAGTTTTTACTCTTCGCATCCACTAATCATTTTAGACAACCTCTTTTAGTTTAATAGGTTGTTGTCTCCAGTATGTTTTTTTTGCCGTGATTACAAAAAATGTCGTATGAAAAACAGCTGTTTCTAACAACTGCTAGATTTATACAGCCTTTATGAGCAGCCTAGTGTATAATAATGCTCGAGAGGCAGCTTTTTTTTGATAGTATATAACAAAACTGATAACCGTAAGGACGAAACATAAATATTTTATGTCCAAAATTTAATAAAAACCTTTCCTTAATTCGAGCATTACCCAAAAAGTATGTACATATTACATTAATCAATGTAATTTCATGATGCAACCTCTATTAGTAACAAGAATAACGTATGGGAATTATTTTTGATCTCAAGATGTTTACTGTTTCTTGCCGATAGTATATGAACATAGCAAATTAAAATAAAAACATTCTGTAGCATAGTACAGGTACGTGGCTAGAGCATAATTCACGTCTTGTGAACATTTATGAGTTAACACAAGCTACTATGTACAATGTTTGTAGGTGCTGAGCTGGTCTATTATTTAATGTAGAACACGTTTCAATATTTCATAAAATTGAATCAGATATGTTAACTTTTGACCAAAGTTTTGATTAACCCTTAACGGATTCAACCTTGACCTTGTATGTATATATATACTTGTATATTCAATTTTTAAGTTTTTGGTATTCAATATTCAAGCTTTCAATATTCATACACATTTAGACAGTCAGTATTTATGACATTAGAACTAAACCGAGAATTAATTCAATCTCCAGCGCCGGGATTTGAACCACGGGTCTCCTGTATTTCCAGTACAGATGCTCTTACCAACTAAGCTACGCAGGAGAATGATTTTTCACTGCTTTAATCGATAACTAGTTCCGAATCCAAGCTTTCAATATTCATACACATTTAGACAGTCAATATTTATGACATTAGAACTAAACCGTGAATTAACGCTGAAGAACGACACTGGAGTGTATTTTTCACTGTCTGTTTCCCGTAGTTATTAATAATTATAATTTGATTTAAATACTTGTATATATTTATACATTCTTATAATTATTTTTTTATTTTTGTATATCATATAAAATTTAATTAAAATAAGAAGTACATAGTAAATAAGGCTTTGTAACATTTATCCAGTTTAATCATACATTTTGTATGATATAAATATTTGGTAATCCTAATTACTCTAGTAGCAGGACTAATTAGAGTTCATCTGTTATGAACTCTTTGATAACTTCCTAGGCGTATAATTATATAATGTGAGGCAAGAAGTATATTCAGGTCTGGCGAGGAAGGTAAAAATATTAAAGCTAGCTTTTGTCCTACAAAGGTCATTTATTTAGGCCTAATTTCGCCTCTACCGTATTTGATAATTGCACTGCGGCCTCTGCAGCTTCTTTTAGTGTTTTTTTTTTTTAAATTTATTTTTTCCCTTCTATGCTTTTTACTTTTTTATTCTTACGTAGCTAAGGGAGAGCAGCATATAAGTAGTAGGTAAAATCCTTTTCATTTACTACAAATTTTCTCGTTTTGAAGTCTTAAAAATTATTTGCTTATTTTTAGCCAGATTAGGTTCGTCTGTCCACTTGATGAACTACTTTAAGAGGCTTTGATAAGTGTAAATCCATCAAAATCACATAACTTATTCTATTTATACTTGGTGTATAAGAAAGTTAAAATGCAAAGAAAATCTAAGAAATAAAAAGCAACGATATAATTTATTATGACCTATAGTGACATGTTGTTTTTTTTTAACCTTCGTATAATTTTAATTTCTTCTTGTAGAGGTAGTTTCTCAAGGCGAAAACTTTGTTTTGTCATTTCATTAATTATACAGGCCATTTTCCTTGCATTTCTTTCAATGCCGCAATTTTGGAAACAATGTCTACTCTTTTTTTTCAAGTTTATTTGAAACTTTTATTTTGGTTGCCTAACTAAATTTGGGTAAAGGAAGGTAAATAGAATATTATTAATTTTAGAAGGGGTTTCTCCCTTCACAAAATACAATAGAAACCCACGAATAATAGTTAGTCATGTATTCCCCTAGGACACGTTTTCTTGCACTAAAACTCAGAGAGGTTAGTAACAAAAAGTCTACTTTGTCTTTTAGAACATTCTATTACTCAAAAACTATTATAGCTAATGTATAGCGGTATTCATTTCAAGGATCTGGTTTATATACGAAAAAAATAGTTATTTATGCACCTAGGGAGTAAAGTAAGCCATTTTTCCGTGAGCGAATAAGTTGCCCTAAATCCAGAGGTGAAGCCGAGGGAATTAGACTTTTTAAATCCCGAGGCGCAGCCGAGGGAATAACGCTAATTAGCTCCCGAGGCGAAGCCGAGGGAGATAGGTAATTATCGCGAGCGGAATTATAGCACATTACTCCCGAGGTACAACAATATTTTATTTCCTGTAGGGAGAAAATACACATTTTCAACCATTGCACAGTTTATATTTAACATTAAATCAAATTATAATTATCAATAACTACGGGAGACATACAGAGAAAAATAGACCCCCTCACCGGGACTTTAACCACGGGTCCTCCTATTAATCCGTTACAGGTGCTCTTACCAACTGAGCTATATGGGTGAATGATTTTTCTCTGTCGTTACCGATACAAATTCCCCGAATCCAAGCTTTCAATCTTTTTTTACAAATCTAGGAAGAATTTGTTCGTAGATACTCCTCGAAACTCGAAACCCTTATGCCTGGGCCTGGAGTGATGTGTCGGTCTGTCCGTCGCTCTTTGGTTCAAGCGCCCAAACCGTTTAAGCTAAAGAGCTGAAATTTAAAACAGTGGCGAAACTTTTTTACCCAACCATAGGGAAAATATGCTCATGTGCAATTCACAAAAATGTGGTTAACTCAATAATTTTTATATTTTTTTTTAATTTTCCGGCGAGGTATCAAATGAAAGCTGCTGAATAGTAGGTTACAAATATATATATATTATGCTAATTTAAAGTGCTTCAAAGTTTAGTTCCCACGTTCTCGATATGCGATAACCAAAGATATTTTACATTTATCGGATAAGTAGTGTACTCTGGTGACTTCTCATTTTTAGAAAATAAAATTCATTTGGTCTAAGTAACATAGGAGCTTAGCCCTGTTTTCTTAGATGTCTAATTTTGTAATGTTCTCTATCGTCGATCTATGTTTACGAAAACCTTTTTGATTTAGGGGTAGTAAGTTTTTGTCTATAATTATAATGAATTAACTTTCATTTGAAATTTTCTTCTAGTTATAGATAGTGTATGACTATAATAGGTCCGACTATGATTCAGTCAGTGCTGAGTCCTTACCAGATTTAGGGGGTGGTAATATCGTTATTACTCGCTATTTATCGGGATATTTATTCGAGCTTCATAATAGATTATATTATAGTCTTATAGTGAATGCAGTTTAAAAGTGAGTGGAAAATTTAATATGATTACTTATTGAATTTGATATGGGCCTAGTGCTGTCTTCTTAAGCATGATAAAATCTTAATCTTAAATATTTATAAAATTGGAGTGTACATTTATCCGATTGGGCTCAAATTTTGTAAATACACAAAATGAGTAGTCCTGATAACGAATTTAAGTTTTGTGTCTGTTGTCTGTGCCTCAATTACGTCCAAGCGGCTGAATAGATTTTGTTAGTTTTTGGGTACAATGTTAAGCTCAATTCTGCGGGTGTTACAGGCTATAAAACAGTTTGATAGCTTTATATGGGGCGAAGAATAGGGCTTTTTAATATATTTCAAAATTCTAATTTTATTTTGGATAACAAATGTATTAACCAAAATTGCAGAAGAAGCTACAGACAATATTTTATGTTCTGTGGAAATTTCTGTAGGAAGATCTGTTTAATCGCTGTCAAAAAATATTAGATTAATTTCTTTAAATATAATATATTATTTAAATTGTTTATAAATCATCAAGGAGACATTTATTTATAAATCACACCTTACCATGTCTTTAAAACCTTTATAACATAATTATCACCACTTCTTTAAAACGCTAAAATAAAATCTTCAAGTGTATACGTAGATAATAATTTCTAAATTAAATTCATATCCACCAATAGGTATTGTACAACACTTTATTCCTAAGGGGAACATAGGGAAAAGTAAGAAAAAATGGGGAATTGAGTACAGACCTATCTTCTAAAGATAGAAAGTTAATGTTTGAGAAATGGCTCCTATTTTGGATGTAAACATATACTATATATATATTTATTACAATGTTTATACAAAGATAATTCCAATTTTAACTCAGGGATGTGAAAAGACACGGGGGGGGGAGAGGGATACAGAAGGAAAATACAGCTGGTTTTCCTCCAAAGTTAACACCTAAGAATTTTTCATCAGCAGTCGGAATTAATTAGTCATTTGGTATATTTGCAAATTATATTATCAAAGGGGAGGGGTATAGAAATAAGGGGAGGGATAGAATCTAAATATTCTCGATTAGGAAAATAATTTAAAAGTTTCTAGATGGTAGGTTTATAAACGCATCAAATTAAAAATAACTCACTCCGCAGCGAAGCAAGAGTATACTTGCAACATATTTTCATTTAAGGCAACATTTTAAGTGGAATTATTGAATTATTATTTTTCGTTTCCTCGTGACTGGTGATTTTCCCGTGGTTATAACCACTCAATTTTACTTTACTGTCGGGTCTGTAGGTATATTTCTACCTCTCTCTCTCTATTTTATTTCATTAATATGACAGCTATTAATCTAAATACACTTAGTATTAGTAATATTAGACACTGAGTTACACATTAAGCTTTACTGACTATAAAAGAAGTTAATGGAGGTAGAAAGTCATGATCTAAATAGATATGAAGTAATACTATAAATACATATTGATGACAATAAACGGAATATTTTCAATGAATTGGTATCGGGTGGGCCCGTTCCAAGATATTTTGATCACACTAAGAGATTGATAACATTAACCGTAATTACATTAAGCGGCGTCCACTGTATGTATGAGTCTATATTAAAAAATAACCTGCAACATTTAGTGATGATATACCGACATTACTGATGTGTTTTGCGGGTAAAATATTCTTATGTATGTACAATGTACATACATAGAAATATTTCTTGTGAATGTTGTTAAACCAGTTTTTTCTCTATTTAACTTTAATAAAATACAAGTACAAACATATAACTAGAAAGAACTTTTTTAAAAGCAACTTCTTTGGAGGATAATGTGTTAATTTTTTTCATAAACTATATAGTCATATAAATTATAATCTATATTAGTAACAATTAAATTTTATGAAATAAATTAAACAAAACATATATATATATATATATATATATATATATATATATATATATATATATATATATATATATATATATATATATATATATATATATATATATGTATGTATATATATATATATATATATATATATATATATATATATATATATATATATATATATATATATATATATATATATATATATATATATAATATACAAGTAAAATTTGCGGAATAGTACTGTCGTGCATTAGGAGCACGATAAATGTTTTGAGAGAATAATAAACAAGTTACACAAGCAGTAGAAATATATTGAGATCGGTAACTTATGCCAACCATCCCTGGTCTAGCATATATAAAATATAATTATATATGGTGTGTAGAGGTTCTTATAAATGATCGCTGTTATAAGAAGCTGTTGTTTATTCCTTCAGATGTTTCAATTTAAAAAAATCTGCTTTTAAAAATCGATAAAAATATTTATCAAAAATAAATGAAAATATGCCGATCCTAACAGTACTGTCGATATCTTGTTAAACAGACTTTTTAATATACCTAGTTAAATCGTAAAATATGCAATTTTACTTTAGAAATGCAGTCAGAGGTATAAGAATATTTGACCCGCAAAGCACAAAAGTAATGTTGGTATATCATCACTAAATGCTATAGGCTAATTTACCTGTAGCATTTAGTAATTTAAATATTGTTTATCTACGATTGATATGAAATATAAACATTTTATATATGTTTAGAGGCGTAGAAAATGATTCTTTTCGCAGTTCTAGTCATTGCGCATGTGCGTATAATTATTTTTCTTTATAATAAAGAAAGAAGAATTCGTCATTTTATCTCACGATTAACGTGTTTGTTTACATTTAACAAAACTAATTTGCTATTTGTTAAATTAAAGTAACTGTTTTTTTTTCTGTATTTATTAGTAAAATCCAACAATCATAGATAAAGTACGGTACGCAACTCGTGCGAAAACTGTATTTCGCTTTGCTCGTGTAGTTTTACTAACCTTGCTCTCGCTCGGGTGCAAACTCCACACTCGCAATCAGAATGCTACTTTCCGCACTAGACGCGTAATATACCTACTATTATATGATAGAATCGTAATATGTATTTACATCTACACAATCGATGTCATATTAGTTCTGAGATCAGTGAGGTTAACGCTAGATATATTTAGACAATAGTTTTTTGCCCCTTCTTGAACCCTCAAATTCTTATATTCAACAAGTACATTTTTAAACATGGATTTTAATCAAGTTTAGGTGATTTCCCTTGAAAATACATTATGCCCTACTTATCAGAAGAATAGGTGTTAATGCATCCTTGCATTATTCATGTTGAGATTTAGGAAATGGTATGAAAATCATTTTTTTTTTTTTTTTTTAATGTTTTAGACTAGAATCTTTGAGAGTCCTTAAAGGTCATAAGTAGTAGTGAAGAAAATAATACATAATGTATAAATTATATATATTTATATATACAGGGTGCATCAATATCACATCACCTACAGCCTACAGGCCATTTGGAGCAAAATAGTTCATATTATAAGCTATAGTTTAATTTTCAACGGTGCAGCAGCTACAACCAAAAATAGTGTGTTAAGATTAATTGTTCTTAAAAATATTAATTTTGGAACCATAAATGACCAATCTTTGACAAGATCAGGAAATTTCCCATAAATATATGTTCTCTAGTTGACTTTTTGACAATTTAGTAAGATCTGGAACTGTTTGAAAAATAGAAAAATTTATTTTTTTAAATATTTGAAAAACTATGTGCCCACATATCGCTATGATCCTACAGAGAGAAATTCGTACAGATATTTATAAGTAAATAATTTATTTAAAAAGCTTTAAATTGGTTATAAATATTTCAATATACCTACTCTAACTCTAAGTGGACGCTAATTAACAAAATTGTTGTAAAAGAAAACATGTCCTTGTTGCTGGTTTTAGACTTATTATTGATGATTTTGTGAAAGAAAAGTAAATTATCTTTATTGAGCCCTACACCAGCTACAGGTTCGACATTTGTTTGTTCGCTTACTTAGAGTAGGATTATTCTGAACTATTTGATATTATTTTAAAGATTATTAATAACGCCAACTTTTCTTAAGTTTGTACTCATTTCTTTTAATATGGTCATATCAATTATGGGCTTAAAGTTTTGTCTCACTAAAAAGTCAAAACGTCAACTATAACATACATCACTTTAATTTTCCAAAGATCCTTAATTGTTCCAAGATTAATATTTTTTAAGTTATTGTAAATGTTTAAAATTAAGATCGATTATTTTTAACACACTATATTTTTCCTCATAGCTCTTACAATAAAAACCAACCGAAGTTTGGTTTATCAGATTAGGCGTCAAGCGTCTAGTATACGACAGAATACAGATCACTGATAGTCCAGGAGATAGCGTGCAAGAAACTGTCAGACTAACATCAAGCTAGAATTTTGTGTATAATTCAATCTTTTAGTGTGTTTTAAGAATATGTGGTCGGCTAAGTTCATCAGCGGGACATAGCTTGGCAAAGGCATTTAAAAAACAAAACGGTGGAGAGCAGCCATGTCCCTTTTTGTGGACAATGTGATTTTCATGATCCTAGTACGAAATTCGATAGTAGACCAAAAATCAAGTTGATGGTAGTTTGTCACTTAATAGGTGACAAACTACCTCTTTCATTTGAAGCAATATTTGACTAACTAACCTATTAAGTGACAAACAACCATCAACTTGATTATTGGTCTACTAACTAATTTCGTACTCAGAATCATGAAAATAATTTTGTTCACCAAAAAGGGCGGGACATGACCGCTCTCCACCGGTTTGTTTTTTTCAAACGCCTATTGCCAAGCTATGTCCCGTAGACGAATTTAGCCAACTACATATTCTTAAAAGGCACCAAAAGATTTACTTATATACAAAATTCTAGCTTGATGTAAGTCAAACATTTTTTTGCACGCTATCTCCTGGACTAGAAGAATAATTTTCATTAAATGAGTATTTGTGTACAAAGAATATAGTACATTTTATAAACATTATGCAATACTTTTTTTTAACAAGTTATTTGAAATGAAATTTATAAAATGTTAGAGAGTGACTCTGTCACAACATATTCATATATTCTCATGCATTTCTTTAGAACCTAAGGCTCTTGACTTTGGAGAAGTTAAGTGCTTTCATCCCTCTAAAAACAATTCAATAGTTTCTTTGTAAGCAGCTGTGAAACATGGTTTCAAACTGTTAAGGGCTTCCTTCGAGTTTCAAGTGTATAAGGGTAATTAAGAAATTGATTACTCTCACACGCTGATATAATGTTCAAGGTCTTACTGACTTATCAGACTCCATTGCGGGTAAAATAGGGGATACAAGAAAATACACAATTTGTTCATTCATGAAGAATTTAAGACTTCGTCTTAGCAGTAGAATTAAATACTTGAAGAGTCCCCAAAATTTTTAAGGGGAATGAAGCTTGAAGCAATAATAAAACCTTTAATAAAATTAGAGAAGTGAGGTGTTTTTATCGAGCTAAAGTGCCATGGCATATTATTGCCAGTATACAGGAGAGCATTTTCTTTTATATCTTTATTAATATGTAAAAAATATTAAAATGGAAAATTACTTTCAGTAAAATATTTCAAAGTTTATTTATTTTGTTTTTTATACTAGCAATAAATGGTTATTTATTTATTTCTCGAGCTGAGACATTCGAGACAATTTTTAGGTCGCTTAAGTTATCCGTTATCGAGATATATTAATTCTGGGATGTTCCCAGTAAAACCGCTCATAACGCGATAAAAAATGGTTCAATCGACCTGAAACGTGTGTCATTTTATTCAGCTTGATAAAATACCTATAAAAGGACTCCTCGCTCGAATAATGTCTTTTAAAATTTTAAGAAAAACTAAGAAGGGATTTATTTAATTTCGTACAAATAATAAATAAATAAAAATAATCCTACCGCGGGTTTCCGCAAGCCAAGCGAATTTCCATTGGACATTTGTAGTTCAATGTTGTGCAGTTTAAACTTCCTTCATAACTACTACAATTGTGTGGATTGTTTTAAGTTAAGAAAATGTATACGAAATATTTTAGTTAGATTAGGGTTTTTATAATAATGCCTAGTTAAACATAATAGTATAGTAGTTTCAAAGAGGTTTAAATGTATATATATTATATGTACATATATATAATTAAATATATGTACATATAATATTTTTAAATGTATATATATATTTTCATGTATATGTAAATTTTTTAAATGTATATATGGGTCATTTTCAAATAAAATGTACCTTTTCTGTCCCAAGATTTTACAATTTTATTGTAACTAAAAAAATTCGTATTTGAAAAATAAAAAAACCTTTAGGTTTATTGATCAGATGTCTGTTTATTATTGTGTTAATCAGGGTCATTTTATGGCTTATAAGGTGAAAATTTCTTGCTTCAAAAAATTTTGATATTAAAAATTGTAATGAGTGTTACGTCCCACAGTAGTTTTGATAACATGTAATGTGATTTTTATTCATTTTTTTCATTATATATTTTTTTTTAACCAATAAAATATCCAAGTTTATATAAATGGGATAGGAAAAAATAAAACTTTAGTACAAAACAAAACAAATATATTTATATGTATGTCCCAAGGGTTTTGTAATGAGTGTTACCGATAAGAGTTGGCAGAATTAGAGGGTGAGTATGAAAGAAAGAAGGAGGGATTAGGGTTTGTTTATGTTAAGAAGACATTTAAGTCAGTAATCAACGACTTTTTAGATTGATAGCACTTTATTCTCCTCTACAATTAATATTTCACTAAAAAAAAATGGTGAGTATTTTTATTCATTGTAATGAGTGTTACCATTATTTTTTGTAGTTGTAATCAACATTTATTTATGTTATTAATATGATTTAGTAGTTATTAATTAATATAATCAGTACACATTAAATTTGTTTAATTAAGAAACATAGTTTCCGAGGAAAGGTTTTTTAAAGTTAAAAATGTAATGAGTGTTACATGTAATGAGTGTTACTATTCCGTTAGTTCTACAATACTGTATATTTTAAAACTTAAATAAAATGATTGAGTTTAATGTTTTTACAAAAAATAAATTTGCCGCATGTAAACAAAAATTGTAAATAAAAGTTTAATGTTTAAAGTTTGTGTTAAAATTTAATTTTTTCTAGGTCCAATATATAAATGTGTAATGAGTGTTACCATAATGTAATGAGTGTTACTTGAATAACAACAAATTCTTATGGGTAGCCGTGTCCAACTATTTTTTTAATAAATAAAAATTATTTTTTCTTCTTCTTTATAATAAAAACATTTATTACAATGCACTGAAAACGTATCCTTTACATTTTTGAAGCTTTGAGGAAACATTAAAAGATAATAAATGTAACACTCATTACTTTTTTTTAAAAAAATTACAAATATTTTAGGTCTAAAAAATATTTCTGGTGGGATGAAAGAGAATATTTACGTCATATATACAATTTAATAACGTTTCATAAAAACAGAGAAACAAAATCTAAAAAAATACCGTTTTTATGATAGTAACACTCATTACATCAAAAATGTGATTTTTTATGTATATATGGTCATATGTATGTAAATACATTTGAAAACTGACTGTTCTTGAACGAAAATGTCATCTCAAGTCCCTGATGTGTCAGAATAATCAATATTATCATGTCTAAGGCTTATTTCAATTTTCTATAAAGTAGCCAAATTGATTTCCCTAAAGGTACATTTTATTTGAAAATGACCCATATATTATATTATGTACATAATATATATTATGTATATAATATATATTAAATGTCAGCCTTTACACACATTGTTTACGTTCACAGCTTATTTTTTAAATCCTTCCTTAATTCAGATTTAAAGATATTTTTTTTAACTTGTTGAAGGCTCTCCACTCCAATACCGATCTATGATTTTCTACCTTATCCTTTTCTTTGGTTTAAACAAAAAAAAAATAGCTTACTACATATCAGCACCCCAGAGGTAATACAAACTGTGTTAAGTCACAAAAACAAATATTTCAGTAGAGACATTTTAAGATTTTATTTTGTAATAAAATAATTACAAACAGACCAAGGATGGTGTTTCAAGTAATAATATAAATTACTATCATTAAGATACAAATTATCCTTGGTCTGTTTGTAATTATTTTATTACAAAAACAAATCTTAGAATGTCTCTACTGAAAAATTTGTTTTTGTGACTTAACACAGTTTACCCCTGCCCAGGGGTGATATATAAAATTCGTTAACCATGTCAAATTTCTAACTTTCTACATCAATGCATATTCATTCGCTGCTTTCTCGATATTATAGATCATTAATTTAGTGATTGACTCATATATCTCCAAGCCCACATTTTTATTCACAATGCACACTTACTTCAGCATTTTTCTGGCTTCGTCATAATCTTTTGATATATTTACTATATCACAAATTTAGGCATATCTTTAGCTTCCTTCGTGACGAGACCTTCCCAGTTTAGCCTCCTTAGTGCACCTATTAAAACGTTGATGAATATCTTCCCCGAGGGCACGTCCCTTAGGGTGGGTCGAATTTAACTTTTTTTAAAAATTCTGAACTACGATGGGCTAAAAAGTTGACCGTTGGTATGAAAACACCAGGAAAAAAAATTGGGCTCATTTGAACAACCCCTAGGTGGAGCACACCAGCCCTGAAATTTTGATATTTGGGGTAATCCTTAAAAATAGCGAATTTTGTGATTTTCATGCTTTTTAAGTGTTTAAATGCTACACTGTTGACTTAAAATTCATTTTAAAAGGTTGTGCACATATATTACAATAAAAAAAATCAACAAAATAAATTGTGGGGGGGGGGATTTTCCATTTTTTTAATTTTTTCAATTTTTAAGCTCTTTTTAGTTTTTTGATGACTTAAAATGTATTAAATTAATATATTCTAATATAAATATTATATTTGCAGCTCTAAATAAATTGTGGTGAAGGGAGGGGGGGGGGGGTGTTTTCTTTTTTCTTATATTTACATCAACATTTTAAGCTACTGTCTTAGATGACAGTATATAATATTTAATATTTGTAGCTCTCAGCTATTTGAAGCAACTGCAAAAAATTATGGGGGGGGGGGAGTTTTCTAATTCTGTATCAGTTTGCTGCAGATTATGAAATTAAGTTAGATACATGAAACAAGTCAGGTTGTAAATATCTGGTTTTAAATATGGTACCTTATACTTCCTTCCATGCTAATAATTTATATTACTGTTTTTACAGTATAATTCAGATAATTCAGTGTCTTCAAAAAATGGAAGAAGAAACCATAATATTAGAAGGGCTTTATTTTGATGGCAGGAAGGATGACACTATTAAACTTATACAGAAGAGAGCCAAACATTATAAAACTCTAGTCAGGGAAGAGCATTTTATTCTTGTACAAGAGGCTTCGTCAAAATACATAGGATTTGTTAGCCCTTCATCAGGCACGCGGAAAGTGTTTCATGAGCAATCGTTATACGTTTCTGCGAATAAATAAAGCGGATACATCGAGGTAGTGATGGCACCAATGGGAACACTGGAGTAAAAAGAGGAATAATTATACAGTTAGAGTGTAAATTTGAAACACCTCTTCTTTGGTCTATATGCCTGCTCCGTGGCAATGACCTCCCTTTAAGACATCTATTTCAGTACATAGATGGTAAAACAAAAGGACTTAGATTTTTTGAAGAAGCAATAGGGAAGGCTGTAGAAACATGTGAAAGTTTACCAATTGTAGAATTTGAAGCCATCCCTACTACAATTACGCCGAATTTATATATCAGTTATTTAAGCACGGTCCAAAAATATTTATTAGAAATATGTCTGGATGTATTTGATGGTTTCTGTTCCCCAGAATGAGCCAACAGAAATCCTGGAAAAATGGCACACAAAAGATGGCTAACAACTGATAATAGTGTCCTTCGTTTTTATGTCGCTTGTGATGAACCATCTAAAGAACTTATAACAATTAACATTAGTAACATTTATTCAACGAGTTTATGCTCCTTCCTGGTTTAATATTTAAGAAAACTATTATGTAAAAGATGGAGCAAAACATTGGCAAACCTTTCGGCTTTTTTAATCAATGCACTATTTTTGTTGATTGTTTTTTGTCAATGGAACCTATCATCGTTCTCCTAACTGTTCTTAGATCTATCAAAAACTCCTGTTCGTTTAAGGGCACTTTCTTGTATATTGCACCACAAGGGCTAATTAATCCCTTATCTTTTTTATCTGCCCACGGTTATTTTCCGTTAAACTTGTCATAAACTCTAAATTATAAAACACTTTAAAAACAGTAATATAAATTATTAGCATGGAAGGAAGTATAAGGTACCATATTTAAAACCAGATATTTACAACATGACTTGTTTCATGTATCTAACTTAATTTCATAATCTGCAGCAAACTGATACAGAATTAGAAAACTCCCCCCCCCCCCCCATAATCTTTTGCAGTTGCTTCAAATAGCTGAGAGCTACAAATATTAAATATTATATACTGTCATCTAAGACAGTAGCTTAAAATGTTGATGTAAATATAAGAAAAAAGAAAACACCCCCCCCCCCCCCCCTCCCTTCACCACAATATATTTAGAGCTGCAAATATAATATTTATATTATAATATATTAATTTAATATATTTTAAGTCATCAAAAAACTAAAAAGAGCTTAAAAATTGAAGTAAATTAAAAAAATGGAAAATCCCCCCCCCACAATTTATTTTGTTGATTTTTTTTATTGTAATATATGTGCACAACCTGTTAAAATGAATTTTAAGTCAACAGTGTAGCATTAAAACACTTAAAAAGCATGAAAATCACAAAATTCGCTATTTTTAAGGATTACCCCAAATATCAAAATTTCAGGGCTGGTGTGCTCCACCTAGGGGTTGTTCAAATGAGCCCAATTTTTTTTCCTGGTGTTTTCATACCAACGGTCAACCTTTTAGCCCATCGTAGTTCAGAATTTATAAAAAAAGTTAAATTCGACCCACCCTAACGTCCCTCCCTTAACACTCCCTGCCTTTAACACCTCGACGCACCTCTACGCTACATTTTTCTCGTTATACTGTTACTTCCACCTCTCCCTACTACAAGTGTTGTTAAAAAGTTCGATATACAGTAGAGTCTCGATAATCCGAGTTGGACGGGACCGGCACTAACTCGGATTACCAATAAACTCGGATTATTGGAAATTTAGGAAAAATGTGAATTCTTTATTTAAAAATAATACTTACATTTATATTTAATTTTCATTAGGGTGTTAAAAGAATTTAATCATATGCTGTTTCCAATCACAAAACTCACCGTTAAACACCTAAAACCCGTGCAATTGTTTTAAGTGACACTCTTTACGCAACAAAGCATATCAACTTTCACAGCAAACGGAAGATTCGATATGTTTTCGTTCACTCATATTAAAATATCACGCGATGCTTTCGGTTAAAGATTTAACTTAGAACTGAAGAAGAAGAAACAAATTAATAGACTTCCCTGAATTTGAATGTAAACACAGCTGCTCTGAGGGGAAAGGAATTCCACGAAATCATACGGAACCATCTTTACTAGCACTGTCCTGCCTGTCCTTATAGTGTTTAATTCAGGGAACCCACTACCTCCTTCTTTCCAAGAACTCTCGTTTAACTTGGATTATCGGAGCTAAGATTATCGAGACTCTACTGTAATTCTCTTTCAACCCGCTGTTAAGCATTGCTTTAATAATATATTTTCGGTAAAGTCGAAACCCTTTTTAAAATCGTTAAAATTTCTATTTTTTCTATATAGAGTTAATAATAATCTTTGAGATTTTATGGTATATATTCGTAAGGAAGGTAAACGGTTCTAGTCATAAAAAAAAAAAAAAAAATACGTGTGGTGTCGCGGGATACCCAGTAGGAAGGTAGAAACGAAGTTCCTTACGCTTTTCATTAAATATAAATTATAAAATCACACTGCTAAGTTTTACGATACTAACTACTTATACATGGCGGAGTTAGAAAAGAGACAAAATTAATAGTAACTAACTATTTGTACTCAGCAGAGTTAAGGCAAAATTAAAAGAAAATCATTTATTTAATATTGAAGCGAGCGTCTTGCAATTAAACAATATATTGTATATTGAGAAAAAAGTTAATCATGATATTTTATAGTTAGAGCAGATGCTTGTAGTGACGGAACACGACTACTCCCTCAGACTCCGCTGGCATATTTATTACTCAATTTAAAATATTATAAAATAAATCTCTTTAATATGCAAAAACTTCTGCTTGTATCAGGTTGAAATTTTACATGCCTGTTTCAATTGTACTTTAGACGTATGATTTTTTATTAAAATCGTTACGTTAGAAAGTAAGATATCAATGAAAACGTTGTTTTCTTTATTAACGTGTAGGTCCGATTTAATAAATTTAGCGATCTTTATCACTTCATAGCAGTGTCGGTGTTCGTTTTACTAAAAAAAGATCGTTTAAAAAAGTTGTTAGTCTCATTAAATAGATAAAGTTAGAATTTTTTCCTGTCCTAAAATTCAAAGTTTACATTTTAAGTTTACGTTTACGCGAGCGTTGCGCGTGAACGTTTGGGCGGATAACGTTTGTCCAACGAACTCAGCCTGGGCATTGGTCAAATGAACATGTTTGCCAAATTGCAACTCACTCGGTCATCTTTTACTCAAGTTATCGTCATCGGTAGATTTCGTCACGCTTGGTTTTGTGACGGTCGTTTTTTTCGGATTCAATCCCGGGCTCCAGAACGTGCCATAAGGAACTTTGTTCTAAAAACACTGTTACTAGTTCAATTGATCAGTGTGTTTTCTAACCATAAATAATGAAAATATAAGGGTACAAACCGGTTTTGACTACACAGTCATTTACTATACCTCTGTACTGTGAACTACCTCAAGGTACTGATATTTTTTACAATCCTAGCTTGGTAGGTGTATAAAGTTACGAGGGTCGTTTGTGGATGGGGGCTTAAATGGACGGTATTTGTCGATAAAAGAGGAATTAACTTCTATACTTAAGGAACCAGCATGTTTTGGATTATTTTAGGGTATGGTGTGTGAGGTAGAACAAGAGAATACGCCGGGGAAGTATGACGTCACTTAGGTAAAAAAAAGTGTGTGTTGTTACGTTGGCTAAGCTGCCCTGGCTCATATCAAACAACGTACTTCTGGGGTTTATCAGTGCTATTTTATTTTATTATTATTTTTTAATCAATTATTTGTTTTATCATCTATAATGTATACATTTATTGGCTTATTAATGATGTTACTGATACATGATAAGGTTAAAAACAGTTAAAAAAGCTTTTAATAGAGTAAAAAGAGCACATCTGTGAGTAAGTTATTTTACATCTTCTTTGAGTTATTTGTGAGAATTATTTGTTTTATCATCTAAAACGTATACATTTATTGGCTTATTAATGATGTTACTGATATATGATAAGGTTAAAAACAGTTAAAAAAGCTTTTAATAGAGTAAAAAGAGCACATCTGTAAGTAAGTTATTTTACATCTTATTTGAGTTATTTGTGAGAATTATTTGTTTTATCATCTATAATGTATACATTTGTTGGCTTATTAATGATGTTACTAATATATGATAAGGTTAAAAACGGTTAAAAAAGCTTTTAATAGAATAAAAAGAGGAAAAAACTATAAAATGCTTACAGAACTCTAGTAAACAATAGTTTGTTATGAGCCAGAAAAGATAACCTGACGAAAATCGTGGAGGGCGCATGACGTCACAGCAACCTTTGTCACTTTTACGTAACCTCTCTGACGCGACGTATAATGTTATAAAATAATTCTAATTTTTAAACAAGGTTATTTTTTTTTTTTGGTTAGTTTAATAAATAAGACTTTTGCTTCCGAGCTTACCGAAAGTAACGGAAGCATTGTGTTCACTTTTGAGAACGAAAAAATAGTATGTCTCCAATTTTAAAAATTAAAAGACAGAAATCCGTTTCAGGCTACAAGGAACGTTTTTGGTCTCGTGTCTGTCTGTCTCTCTGTCTGTCGGTCTGTGTGTCCGCGAACCGTGAAACGTTGTGACGATAACTTGAGTAAAATTGGACCGATTTTGATGAAATTTGGTACATATATTTATTTTACCAATGCCCAGGACGAGTTCGTTGGACAACGTTATCCGCCCAAGCGTTCGCGCACAACGCTCGCGTAAGCGTGAACTTCAAATTTAAAATTGGAATTTTAGGTCGGGAAAAATCTAACTTCATTTATTCAATGAGACAAACATTTCTTTCAAATACAATTTTTTAATAAAACCAACAGCGGCACCGCTATGAAGTGTATAAGATCACTAAAACTAAATACATAGTTTTTATTAGGAGAGAACGCGGGGAGGGAGATAGACGAGGTAAATAGGCGGTGGCTTGGTTCCCCCACCTCTCTATTTGACCTATCTCTTCAATAGCACAGCGAGCCTAGGAACTTCGAGACCAGGCGAAAAGGCTTCATTCGAAGGGAAATTAAATAAATTAGACATTAATGGATTTTAAAAGCTTAAACTCATTAAAGTATACGCGATAGGACGCGAGGAAACTATGTGCCACACTAATTGGCAGTGTATTTAAAATCTTGTCTTATCAAAAAAAAAAAAAATAAATAAATAAAAATAAAAGGCCAACCACACAAAGAAGAAGTTTTAGAGTTAACTCCACCATTTTTTAAAATTTAAAAAAGGGATTTAAGCATTTTTTACTTTTCCTCTCTACTAATAGTAGGAAAAGTATTGAGAGATTTCAACGGAATTATCCGTTTAAGGTGTTTTTAAGACCTCCTGAGTGGTTTTCAGCATGACATATGTATGTGTGTTATCATCGTAGCGCCCAAGATATTTAACCTAAAGAGTTGAAACTTGGCAGAAAAATCAGTCCTAACCTGTAGTTGTGCCGCCCGGAAAATCAACTTTTTCCGCCATCTTGAACCCAGTTTGCTGAGTCAGCAAAAATTAAAAAAAAAAAATCGTAATAAATCGAAAATGGTCCTGATCGAGTTGAAATTTGGCTCGAATGTACCTCTCTGTATGAAAAATAAGCCCACTAAATTTCATTTCGATTTTGCCCGCCATTTTGAAGTTATAAATTTTAAACTTTGATGGTTAATAATACTGAAATTACGTATAGGTTTTTGACTTATAGCATATCGTTGAAACCGGAAAAAATTAAGCAACAAATATAAAAAAACCCGATGAAATTCTATTAATTAGTTTAAAAGTTATAAGTGAATATAATTATTTATTAGTGCGATAATTTTGATGACGTCAAAATTTGTTTACATCTGTCAAAATACCGCCAAACTTCAAATAATTAAATAAAATATAGGTATTAAAATTTCGAGATAAAAAGAACTACTTTTTATAAACTACGTTTTTAAATTTTCTGTTGAATCGCATGTAATGTTGATAATATAATTGTTATTGATATATAATATATAATGTTAGTAAAAAAAAAAATAGTTCCGAATTTATTTACTTCACATAAATGACAACCATCCAGAGAGCTGATCTTAAACCTATAAAAGGATAAACCTTTGTACAACGGATCTCCCAACACCAAATCTAAAGCATGCAGCATGCCATCGATATATTTGAAATAATATAATCAATAAATAATATAATCGATATTTCCTGTTTTGCTGTCATTCAATGTTTATCTATCACAAATCTGAGACCCGTCAAAATGAAGATTGCGTAAATATTGGATATGGCAAAACAAATAAAATAACTTGCGGATTTTTTCCGAACTAACTTTCCGCACAGCAAAAATTGCTGAAAACTAATTAAATTCTGCTGAAAGATGGCTACAAGTATTAAAATAATGCATTGTCATCGTGTTCTGAGCTATGCTAAAAGTTTCAAATGTCTAGCTATTCGGGAAGTTAGTTAGAAATCGATTGCCAGATTTGTACCGGACAAACAAACAAGAATGCAAGCTAATAAAAACGTAGTAAAAATAAGGTTTTTTTGAAGAATGATAATAAATCAGTTTGTTCAGAACGGTTACCCATCCAAGTACTGACCACGTCCAATGCTGCATCCTCCCGCTGCGAAGCAGCATACACACATACACACACACATACACACACAGATACATACGTCATGCTGAAAACCACTCAGGAGGTGATCTCCTGCGAAGCAGCAGGAGAGGCCACTTTAGTGGCCTCTGAAGTGAGGAAAAGTTCCGAGGTACCCCGTACCCGATTTTTTCTTTTCTCATACACGTAGTATACACTATACACATAGCAAGAAAGATATTTTGTTGGCAAAAAAAATAGGTTGATTTACACGTTTATAGGTCCTCTGCATTAAAATTGGATTTGTGTTCGAATTCCTAACCAGTGTTGTATTGTTTAATCATAAGAGAGATTTAATCATACCACCGAAATTAAGCGAACCCAAGGTACCTACCTTCCTTAAGGTAATAATTAACGATATAAAATAACATTTGTCTTAATTTTATGAACTGAAATTCAATACTTAGTACTTAAGGTGCTTTTATCAATGCCTATTTTGATGTATGAATGGTAGAATATTCTGTATGCGTTTATAATTTATATGCTATAATAATACGGCTTATCGTTTTTTTTTCAAAATGAAAATTTGGGTTTTTGATCCAGAAATGTAATAATATATTTCCAGGAATTCTATAATTTAGTTAACTAAATAACTAAATTTAGTTTCAACTGAGATTTAATCATACTTAATATAATTACAACTTATATAATTAATAAAACTGGGTACGTAATCCACATTAGTAAACGTTTAAAATCCCTAATTTAATTAGGAAATTAAATTTATTGTTACATTTCATTAAAATCCTCATTGTCGTGTTATGAAATGGTTTTGGAACATGTGGGATGTCAAAAGAAATCTCTAGATAAAGGTAGTGGGATAAAGGCTTTATGTGTAGTTACCGATTAAAAGCTGCTGGATAATACAAAGCTACCACTTAATCCTTATCATCACTAAAATTAAAATGGTTGTGCACATAAAAAGGGTTTCGTTGGTATTTGTGACCATGAACTTAGTTAGAATAAAGGGGGGGGGGGGGGGGGGGTAGCCTTTATAGAGTAGTCAGGGCGTGGGGAACTTTTTTTATGTAATCTACTTATAGTCCAGGACATAGCGTGCCAAAAAGTGTCTGACTAACATCAAGCTAGAATTTTGTATACAAGTCAATCTTTTAGCGCCTTTTAAGAATATGTGGTCGGCTAAGTTTGCCTGCGGGACATAGCTTGGCAATAGGCGTTTGAAAAAAAAAAAAACCGGTGGAGAGCGGCCATGTCTCACCAATTATGGTGGACAATGTGATTTTTATAATCCTTAGTACAGAATTAGTTAGTAGACCGAAAATCAAGTCGATGTTAGTTTGTCCCTTGACAGGTGACCACGTTGATTTTTAGTAATATTTGAATAACTAACCTATCAAGTGTGAAAATAACATCGACTTGATTTTTGGTCCACTAACTAATTCTGTACTCAGGATCATGAAAATCACATTGTCCACCATAATTGGCGAGACATGGCCGCTCTCCACCGGTTTGTTTTTTTCAAACGCCTATTGCCAAGCTATGTCCCGCAGACGAACTTAGCCGACCACATATTCTTAAAAGGCGCTAAAATATTGACTTGTATACAAAATTCTAGCTTGATGTTAGTCAGACACTTTTTTGCACGCTATCTCCTGGACTATTATTACTTATTAGTAGCTTTCATTTGAATCCCACTTAAGTTTTTTTCCTCCTGTAATATGAATTATCAGCCATTCTTGACTCCCAGTTAATCAGATCAAATTGCAATTTTAATTTTTTCTATGGCCCAGCAAACCGCATAATTTGCATATTTTTAATAACATAAGAAGTATAGTTGTTTTTTTTTGGGGGGGGGGGGGGGGGGGGGGCACGCAAATTGTGATTTTTTATTTTTATAAAATGGCATGAAAAATTAAGTACTACCCAGAAGTGTAATATATTTTTGTAATCTACTCTTCAATACCTTTCGTTTAATACCCCACTCAAAATCGAAAAAAAAATATTTAAAATCGCGTGACATAGATTATCCGCTATTTTGAATTTGAACAGTATTAATTTCGTCTTCGCTATATTTTTCCTCTGTGCGCGTCAAAACAATCTTTAATACCAAAGTTTCATGTTTTTATATCTTTTTTTATTCAAAATTAATTGGAACCGTACAGAGTGACAGACAGACAGATATAGGAACGAAACTAAAAGGGTTCCTTTTTAGAGTCCGTAGGCAAAACCAAGGACCCTTATATTTTTCTGCGTGTGTCTGTCCGTCCGTCCTGTCGCGTGCTCTCACGGCTACACCTTTCGTCCGATCTCTTTGAAATTTGGCATGTATGTGTCTTGTACTTACCCACATATTTTAAAAATATAGCGACTTAAAAAAAAATATTTTTCAAAAAAATTAGGGTAAAAAAACTTTTCTTTTTTTTTCGACATCGTGAGGGGTATCATATGAAAGGGTACGTCGAGCTGATTATAAAAATATATAATTCTTTGGTTATAACTTTAATGGGGCGAGCGTAGGCAAGTTTGAAGTGGGTGTGAAAGGTGTCCCCCCCCCACCTCTATCTCGCTTATGTGAAGTGCAAAAAATCTGAAAAAATTTCTGAACATTCTTCGACCAAAAGTAAAGATACCACTTTTTGGAAATTTCGAAAAAAATATTATTTTATTTTTTATTGACAAAATATGTTTACACACGTGACCTGTTTATTTTTTGTTAGGGTTTCACAATTATATATTTTTGTAATCAACTCGACGTACCCTTTCATATGATACCCCTCACGGTGTCGAAAAAAAAAAAAAAAAATGTTAACCCTTACGTTTTTTTACCCTAATTTTTTTTTAAAATATTTTTTTTTTTAAGTCGCTATATTTTTAAAATATGTGGGTAGGTACAATACACATACATGCCAAATTTCAAAGTGATCGGACGAAAGGTGTAGCCGTGAGAGCAGGCGACAGGACGGACGGACAGACACACGCAGGAAAATATAAGGGTCCTTGGTTTTGCCTACGGACCCTAAAAAACAGGGAAACGAAATATAAAATTTAAATATTAGTCAATGGCTTACATTAAAGCCGTGTTCACACGATGACACTAATGTCGCGACATTTAACGCCGTGACACTGCTTGACACTCAGCGTCTTAGTTATAGTGCGTTTAGTGCTATGACATCTACTGTTCATACGTCGACACTCGGTGACACTAATGTCGCGACATGTAGTGTCACCGTGTGAACGAGGCTTAAGATTAGTGTACTGCGGTATGAAGTAAAGAGAGAAACATTTTCCTCTTTCATATTTTCAAATTTAGTTTTATTTAACTGCTTTGCAAGTTTTACTTTCTTTTATTCACCTCGTGTTTGTGCCAAACAAACTCGTTATTAACAACTAATTTTAAATAGTCTTTTTATCAAGATACACATTCAAATTCCTATTCATTCTAATTAAAAATATACATATATGTTATACACGGGTTACATACTCATATTTGTATAGAAATCTATGACTTATGACATACCCATACAAAAATAAGACACTACAGGCGTAAATAGAAGTTCTTTAAAATTATTTTGCTACCTTTCTTTTGCTTGAAAGTATTAATGTCCAAACTGTTGTCGCCAAGTATGTATAAATAAATTACATAAAGTTGGCGTCATGCCCTTTGGAAGTGTTGTTTGCTTAGTTCATTCACCTTTACTAGGGAAATCCCAAGATCTATCTACTCGCTAGACTTAACAAGTTAAATCCCCTTTAAGTAAATTCACCCCTCCCCCCTCAAGCAAAGGATTCTACAACATTGCACAAGCATAGCCATCCAGTAAGCCGTATAATCATGGAAACATAATAAATGGAAATTGGCATTGATTTATGAACTACCACTACCAGGCGTCAGCCTTCATATGGTTGCCAAATATAAATTATAATGTTAATCATTATTTTCAGAGAAAATGAAGTATATTTTTATAAATTTTGCCAACTTAATTGAATAGTCTGCATAATAGTATGTATTGCATACAACTCCCTCGCGTCCTATTTCGTTTAAATTAATTATATTATAATTTTACACAGCAAAAAGAAATAAACAGGTCAAGTGTGTGCTGGTCAGCACACAGCGAGGGTCCGTAGGCCACACTGTATAGTTTAAGTAGTACCCTATTAATGGTGTTTTTTAAAATGCTAAAGAGCTTACTTTGAACTATCCTATGGGTCTAATATTCTCAAAACACATAAACAAACTTCTAATAAAGTATTTTTTTGCCACTGAACCGGATTACAACCATATAAATACATCGAAAAGACCATAATTATAAAAAAAAAGTATTTTGTCAATAAAAAATAAAATAATATTTTTTTCGAAATTTCCAAAAAGTGGTATCTTTACTTTTGGCCGAAGAATGTTCAGGAATTTTTTCAGATTTTTTACACTTCACATAAGCGAGATAGAGGGGGGGGGGCAAGTTTCACACCCGCTACAAACTCGCCTACGCTCGCCCTATCAAAGGTATAACCAAAGAATTATATATTTTTGTAATCAGCTCGACGTACTCTTTCATATGATACCCCTCACGGTGTCGAAAAAAAAAGTAAAATTTTTAACCCTAATTTTTTTGAAAAATATTTTATTTAAGTCGCTATATTTTTAAAATATGTAGGTAGGTACAAGACACATACATGCCAAATTTCAAAGTGATCGGACGAAAGGTGTAGCCATGAGAGCAGGCGACAGGACGGACGGACAAACACACGCAGGAAAATATAACAGTCCTTGGTTTTGCCTACGGACCCTAAAAAGAAATATGAATAATTGCTTGGCAGGTCAAATGAAGCCAAATTTTCAATCCAAGAAAATAGCTGATAAAGATGAATTAGATCGAATACATACACTAGTGGCCTAACTATGGGCCCGCGCGGGCCCGCATTGCGGGGGGGCCCCCAGTGCCAGGGGGCCCCCAAATCCAGAAATAACTAGAATTACTATCCATGTACAAACGTTCATATAGTGACATCATGTTACGAAGTTTGCGATTCGAGACTCGTCTAAGTTTCCAACATTTTTACAATTAATTGTAATGAAATTTGGGAGACGGAAGTAATGAAACGGAAATTGTGTTTCGAGACTCATCCTGGTGAAAGATTTAACTGTAATAATTCTTTCACCCAGGCGTGATGCGAACCACCGACATTGTGAATATGAAGCCGACGTGCTATCCACTACTCCAATACATTGACGGAAAGAGGGAACACAAAATTGGTATATAAGCGTAATATTAGATAGGTTATAATTAGACTAAAAAGTAAAAACTAATTAAATTAATATAAATAAGTTATTATATCTATTTAAAGACTAGCAAATCAAAACAAATATTTATTTTTATTGGAATAAATGTGGTTGCCTTAGCGTAATTTTTGAGTTTTTGTTGGAATAAATGTGGTTTCACTTCTAATGCGTGAGAGCTTCACACATATTTTTTTTTTTTTTTTTGCTCATCAATTTTCTTTGGCGAGGGGCCCCCAAAAATTTCTTGCGGGGGGGCCCCCAATGGTCTAGCTACGCCACTGGTCAACACCAATCTAGCTAGCATTATTAAGAAATATGTAAATACAATAGATAATAATTACAAGATAAAATGAACTTTTTATATACTACGTTTTTAAATTTTCTGTTGACTAAATAAAAAATCAAAATTTTGAAACCCGTCAAAATGAATATCGTAAATATGGGTCATGTCAAAAGAAATAAATAAACTTGCGTTTTTTTCGGAACTAACTTTCCATACAGCAAAATTTGCTGAAAACTTATTAAATTCTGCTGAAAGATGGCTAAAAGTATTAAAATAATGCATTGTCATCGTGTTCTGATCTATTCTAAAAGTTTCAAATGTCTAGCTATTCGGGAAGTTACTTAAAACTCGATTGCAAGATTTGTACTAGACAAACAAACAAACAAGAAAGCAAGGTAATAAAAACGTAGTAAAAACAAAACAATTTTGACAGATTAGAAGAAAAGGGAAAAAATGAAATAATTTAGATAATAATTGGTTGTAAAAGCATAACATCAATAAAGTTCGTGATGGAACGGAAGGAAGCTATGTGCCACACTAATTGGCAAACTATTTTTTAGTTGTTTTAGTCATTTCTTAACCCCAATATAAGACATCTTTAAAATTAGTTTAACTCACCTAATTCTAGATTGGGAGTTTTGTTTTCAATTATTAAGTTGAAGTTCGATTATTAGTTTGTAATGTGTGTAGGTCAGAAGTTGAATATGGTTTAGGGGTAAGTTATGTCGAGCATAAAAACCATTACTTTCACTTTGGCTAAATCCCTAAATTATTTATAAACTTTAACAGAACCTTCGGCTTTTACCTTTTACAATTTGCTATATTTTGTGCTTCCGACCTTACCAGAGGTATAACGGAAGCTTTGTGATCTTTCTATTTAGAAACGACATTTCTTCAAGTCTCCGAATGAAAATATTCTATTAGACATCAGATAAGATATAAGGCAACATTTTTGGTTGTTGCCGAACTAACACATCTTAAAAATTACTTGTAAGATTTTAATAACATTTGGATGGTAGACCATAATTAGCCATAATCATGTCTTCGCTTATAAATATTGCTACATTTGGTATCTCAATAAGATTATAATGGGTCGTAGTAGTAAAACATCAACGTAATTCGTAGTTTCGACATTAAATATTGCTAAATTTGGTATAGTAATAAGATTATAATGGATCGTAGTAGTAAATTTACTGCCTGCTAGCGTGGAGAGCTGCCTACCCATCCACTATGTCACGTCTTCAGTCCACTCAAAACGTAATATTAAAGATAATTACAAAAACACCTAAGTACGAATCTGCTGAAAAAATATATAAGCAACCGAACATCCTCACTATTAGAGACTTATTCACATACTTAACCCAGCTAATGGTAAAAAAAAAAAAATACTCCCAATTCACACCTATATGACATAACTACAGTACAAGGAGACAAACACAAAACTTACTCCCAATACAGAAATCTAGGACAACTACTGGTAAACAACACTGGACACGAGTAGCACCTACACTTTACAATAAACTGCCCGCAAAAATCAGGGAAATACAGCAATACAATAAATATAAAGCACACCTTAATCTCCACTATAAGCACGAATGATAAAAAGTACGATGTTAGCATTTACTAAAAATAGAGTCTCTTCCAATCACAAAATAATAAATAAATAAAATAAAGATACAGTGACAGTTAATCTATAAGAATAAAAACAAAACATAGATAACTATAGTAAACAGACTCCTCCTCTACTCTTGGGCGACCTAGTAGAGGAGTAAACAACAACTAATTTAGAAGTTCTTCCTATTGTATTACTATATTGTATTATTATATATTTTATGTTATTATGTTATTATTCTCATAAAAATATATTATGTTATATATTATAATATATGATATATATTATTTTATATATTATTATTATTATATTATGTTATATATTATATTATATTCGTAGTTTCGGCCGAGATTTTGTGATAGTTATACATATTTAATTTAATAAATAAAAAGACTTTAAATATTAGGTGCTTCTTTTATTGGTCTAAATCCTAAATTACAAGTATTTTAAAACTTTACCATTCAGCTTGTTTGCTATCTTCAGTTGTTAAGTACAAACTCAAAGTTTGTACTTAATATATTTATTTACATAATATATTATCATCTTCGGTGTTGAACATATTGAAGAATACACAAACTAGTTAACGTAATATTATAGACTCAACAACACTGAAATGATATTATGAATCGAAACGCGTTTGTGTATTTCAATACAAAATCTTGGTGACAATATTGTTGTTACTTTCTATTAACCTCTGGTCATAATTATGAAGTTGTACCATAAAATCTCAGTCAAAACAACCTCTCATTTAGAATGAGTTGTGTCGAACAGATTTTTATCTCTCAACAGTTCTGTTGTATTCTCCACTTGATGATGTACTGCTTTCTGATGATGATGCTTTTATGTTGAAACCTCTATTGGTTTATTATATTGTACATTGGTTAGTTAAGGGAAGCCCATGTTATTGTATTGCAATGTATTTTCCTGCATCTTTAAACTTACTCTTGAAATTGCTATTAATTTTTACTTATGAGAAAAGGAGTCGAGAGGTATAGGAATATAATGGTGGGTGACGTCCATTGTTTTTACTCTACATTCATTCTAAAACAATCCTAAGGAGGTATGGAGGGTTTTCTATGTACTCATTCATGTAAAAAATGTATTATATCACGGCTTTCTATTCATCCTCAGCCCCATTAACCCCACCTGGACCAACGACATTATTTTCAATACACTCTGACCAATATCCCATATTTACCCAAGCAAACCAAAGAAAGGTTTAAAATGTTCTACATTAAAAAAAAAACATATAATTATTCCCAATATAAACATTCTATAAACTAGTACTTATAGTACTTATAATTAGTCGTATGTCTGTACATTTCATGATACGAATTCTATTCTGTATTCTGCATTCTCGTTACAGAGGTAAATCTTATTCTGCCAGAACGACTTCTAATCGTTGTTGATTGATTTTATAATAGTAGCTCAAAATATCGGTATCGAATTATTAGAGATTCGTAGATCATCCTCGAAACCCTTTTGCCGAGGTTGATGTGTCTGTCTGTCCGTCGTACTTTAGTTCATAACCCCAGAACATTTCACGGTAGAGATGTGAAATTTAAAATACTGGCGTAACTTTTTGACCCATACATAGGAAAAATATAGAGAATTTAAACATTTAATATGCGCAAAAATGAGCAAAGCTCAAATTTTTATACATTTTTTAATTTTCAAGATGGGTTATCAAATGAAAGCTGATGAAGAGTGTTTACAAATATATATGACTTTTGGGACTACTGTGCTTTTTACCGCCAATATTGCGTTTTTAGAGGCAACATTTCACCCAAACCCCCCCCCCCCCCCAAACTACCCTATAACGGCTAGTCCTAAAATTATATAATAATTCATGCTCAGCTCATACCTTATGGTGGGGTGAAATAAATTGCCAGAAAAAAAAAATTTAACGTTAAGTTTTTACCGATAAAAAAACATTGTCACCCCCCGAGGAATCGAACCAGGGACATCTACTCTACTCTTCTTACGCTACACTATTTTTTTCTTTTGGGGGATCTATTTAAGTTTGTTTATTTTTTTTTTTTTTACTTTTATATAAGGCGGGATGGGGAAATGCTAAAATTCTATTTTAGCATATATAATATGCCAAAATATAACTAGCCAATACTACTACTATAAATATGTAGTAGATATTCGCCGAATAATCTACTAAACCCTAAAAAGTACTTGGTGGTGTTCTTTTATTAAAGTAACTGTTTATATCGAGTTTTTAGTGAAAAACAATGAGTGAATCAAGTGACTTTGACGAAAATGTGGAGAATAATACTCCTCCAGACATAATTAATGCGGCAAAAAATACAACTAATGAATTAATGCCATCTTTATCAAGAGAGAGATACGAACTTACATACAGCAAGTTTATTTGTTTCTGTATTTATTATTTAAATCTAACAATCGTAGATAAAGTACGGTACGCAACTCGTGCGAAAACGGCATTTTGCATTGCTCGTGTGATTTTACCACCCTCGCTGTCGCTCGGGTGCAAACTCCACACTCGCATGCAAAATGCTACTTTCCGTACTCGACGCGTAATGTACTATTAATAAGCACTTTTTGGGACCTTAAAACGTGTGAATCCCTCAAAATCGTTTTTTTTTTTCTTTCTATATACTATATTGTATAGATAATATTACCATGTAAGTGAGAAGTTCATGGTCAACCACGGTAGAGTAAATATCGGCTACGCATTCAATGCTTTAAAAGTAAAATTTTAGGGTTACATTTTAATTAACTAACTAACTTGGCAGAGGGCCTGGGCTTGCTTAGTGTGATTAGTGATTAGCTCTGAAATTTGGCAAGTTAACGCATCGGGTTGTAGTGATCCTACGTTGTGAATTTCTAAATTTTACTTGTAGTGGTTTAGGAGAAATTAATAAAATACAATTAGTAGGTTTTATTAGATATTGACAAAGAGGTAATCTTCAACTTTATCATTCTAAGCAAGTTATAATGGAAGAAATTGGAGTGATACCTAAACTAATAAGAATTATGATGCGGCTAAGGAATTTTTGGGGTCAGACAAACTTTATTTACTATGTATTTGACAATCGGACTTATGCAAGGTAAATTAGCCCTCACTTAGAAGCACGCACACAGTGGCGTATCAAGCGACTAGGTCTGGGGGGGGGGGCACATTCAAAGTTAGTTTAGATTGGAGGGGGGGGGTATTCGTAGTGGTAACAAGAAAAAGGAACTACTTTTTCAACAAAGCAGCTGCTCCCCCCCCCCCCCCTAAAAAAAGTACACTAATAAAAAAAAAAATCTCCACGCCCAAGTAACAACAACTCCTTATAACGTATTCGTTATAAAATGTTATGCTGATACTTACTGCTGTACAATATCTTACTGTAAGTCATTGGGTTGTCTGCAATTAATTATTGGGGGGGGGGGAATTTAAAAAATATGTCCTCTCAAAACAGCGCTTATATGCATTTCTGAGGTGAAATTGAATGAGGTGAATGTAAAAAATGTATATTACAAAAAAAAATTTTTTTTGTTTTTTACTCTATTGGGTCTGGGGGGGGGGGGGGCACGTGCCCCCTGTGCCCCCCCCCCCTCTCCCTGGATACGCCACTGACGCACAAGATACGCTTAGATTCTTATATGAATATTATATTATATGACTAAAATAGGTTAGAAATTAATATCTAGAAGACTAAAGTCGTCGATTTCTCACTTAGAGATTGGAGGTAGGAGAAAAACTTATATCCGCTAATTTAAAAGATCAAAATTCTTTAAGAAGTGGGTGAATACGAGTACCTAGGTGTAATATTTTTAGCCTGTGGTTCCTTTCTAAAATTAGCAGATACTCGTGTCATTAAAACAGCTGTTTTAATAAGAGCTGTTTTTTTGACTAGTTCTTTCTACTTTCAGCGGAATCACGCAGCTTAGAAAACAAACAAGAGAAAACTTTTTAATTCGCTAAATAAAGCAAATCTGTTAAATAGTGCTGAAGTATTTGGACGCCCAGATATACAATTAAGTAAAAGTTAAATTTTATAAAAACATAAACCGGTATAAATCCTTGCTATAAAAGCTTCAAAGTAAGCATCTTTGTAATATTAGTAAAGATTTGTATGTGACCTTTTTTGTTTCTTTAAGAGGTATTTTACATTTTATATTCACATATTACACGTCGGTGTCGGTATCCACTAAATACGTTTATATTCTGGAGCATACGGGGTTGAATAAGGAATAATTGCAAGATAAAAAGAACTTTTTATATACTACGTTTTTAAATTTTCTGTTATAAATCATAAACTTAAAACCCGTCAAAATGAAGATTGTAAATATGGATGTCAAAACAAATAAAATTACGCGCGGATTTTTTCTGAACTAACTTTCCATACATCAAAATTTGCTGAAAACAAATTAAATTCTGCTGAAATATGGTTAAAAGTATTAAAATAATGTTCTGAGCTGTTCTAAAAGTTTCAAATGTCTAGCTACTCGGGAAATTAGTTAAAAATCGATTGCAAGATTTGTACTGGACAAACAAACAAACAAGAAAGCAAGCTAATAAAAACGTAGTAAAAAGTATTGTCAAATATGATTTGATATTTTGATAGATTTTAAGCTCTTTAGAAAAATTAAATGCTCTAAACGTGGTAGCGCTGACTTCCACCAGTTATGAATAATCCATGTATATATGAATATTTTTAATTTTATGTTAAAAAATGGGTAGTTATATATTTCAAGTATTATATTATTTTCTTTATAGTTATTTTTAATATATGTGCCATACAATATGCTTTTGTATATAATTTATATTGTAGAAAGTTAGTCTGACTTTTGAAGCAATTTTTTGAATAAAAATGAAAATTAATTACTTAATCTGAATGTCACAATTGTAAAAAGGGAATACGCTTTTCCAAAAATTCGTTTGTATTAATGTGGGAAACCAGTCACTACTTATAATCAATATCCTGCACAATTTGGGGCACACGTTTTAGGTGGGGAACGGCTTAAAGCTGTTAAATACACATGGTACAAGAGTCGTTTTTTTTAAATCCATTTCGTTTTAAATTAAAAGTTGAAATACTCTCTTTAACGATCAGAACCTCTAAACATATATTAAAGAACAAATAAAATGTATTGATTAAAATATTTTACAATGCAATATTTTTAATATAATGGTCTAATAGAAGTAGAGTGAGCTTAGAATTATTTTAGTTTATATATCACATTTACTGCAGCATAACGCTTGTCTAGTCAAATTATTGTTTAAAAGTATCTAAAATTGAATCTCAGCTCCTGGAGTTATATGTTATTGCTTTTTTCAAGCAGATATTCATTAATTAAATGATTTAAAATAAAAAAATATATTTAAATTTACAAGTTAAAAGACTAAAATAATCAGATTAATGAGAGATTAAAAATAAAGTAATTGACAAAACAGCTGTTTTAAATTATAAATAAATTTGGTCTTCTAAAAAAAAAAGTAAAAATAATACAGTATTAATTAATTCATATAAGTGTATAGTATAATCGAGTTAAAACCGAAATTATGTAACAAGAAAGAATAAGCTTATATGTCAGATTAAAAATAGAACATTTTTAAATGTTCTATTGTTTTATGACAATTTTTCTGTATGATACAAATTTTCTGTATGAAAATAATTAAAAAACCTAATTTATACTTAACGTTTTTTTTTCTAATTCTTGTGACTAAACTCAATTTGTCTCCGAATTATGTTCTGTCAACGCCACCGGCGCCGACTCCTAAGGGCCCAAGGGGCTCGAGCCCCCCCCAATGTTGAGTCTAGGGGGGCTGAGCCCCCCAAAAATTTGATAATAAATATTAAAAAATAATTAGTAAGCTTTAGAGTGACCCCAAATAGAGACAACTAAATAGCCTTTATTATTAAAACAGCAAACTACGGAACGCCCATGGATGTATTTTCTACTAGGCCTACATAATATTTAGCTTTTACTATTTAGAGGTCTTTTAATTCTCCAAAATAGATACTAAAAATGTATTCAAACAATAAATATTGCTACAATGAAGGATGGTTACATTAACTAAGCGAAACAGAAATACACCTTAAACAGCTTCATTATGGCTTTCATCATCAATGTTCAGAGCCCCATCGAGAGGAGGTGACAGGAAAGGCAATATTTATTATTGAAATATTAAAAAATAATATTCGTAATAATATGAATAATAATTAAAAATTATGTTAGCAAATTTTAAATTTGTAAATAAGTGGGAGGGATAGAATCTAGACATTCTCGCATAGTAAAATAATTTATATGTTTCTTTATGGTTGTTTATAAAATTATCAAATTATAATAACACTCCCTAACGAAGTATGGGTACCCACCTAGTTATAAAAAAAAAAATACAAAACGTTTTGTCTATTATTGATGTATTTTTATTATATACTACGTTTAATTGAAACGATAAGTAATAATTTTGATTTTTTTAAATTTTGCTCTGTTATGAGCAATATTTTAATGCACAGAAAAGTTTGGTATTTTAGTTGAAAAGAAAAAAAACATGTGAGTATTGGCAAGAAATTTTCTTTAAAATTGTTATAAAAATTCACCAAACAGCCTCAGATATAGCAGTTTTTCAACCTAGTTTTCCAAAATTTTCCGGGCGAGGACCCCCGAACCCCCCCCCCCCGTTTAATAGGGTGTATTCCATACTTCTCCATGGGCCCCCCCAATAATTTTCAAAAGTCGGCGCCCATGGTCAACGCTTAGCTGTATCAGCAGGTTCATTCTGATATTAACTTAGATGTTCATCAAATCACTTTTAGTTAACAAGATTTTAAATGTATCCGTCCATAATAGTTGTGCAACTTGTACTCAAAGTGGCACTTTGCTGAACTCGAGAGAAATATTTACGCACGTGCCGCAGACGAGGGCGGAAAGGTTTCTCGAGTTCAGCAAAGACACTCTAAGCTCGAGTTGCACATTACATTTTTCCACATTAAATGATCGCACATTGAAATTTCATTTTTTTTAACTGAAAGGTTCAACTGAATGTTGCGTGTGAGGGGGTTCAACTTTACAGTTCTCAGTTCAATTTGTGATCTGCAAAGTGTGTTTGGTTATTTAAGTATTTTTTATAATTTAATTTTAGTGGAGTTAAAGAAGTCGCGTAATAAACCCAACCCAGTGATTGTAGATTTTATTGCAATTTATCGATCGGAACCTTGTCTGTGGCAAGTAAAGAACCATGATTATCATGACCGTATGAAAAAGGATACTGCATATGCCAAATTGGTAAAGAAGTTGGGCGAAGTTGAACCTGATCCTTTTAATAAGCTGATGTCCTTTTTTTACTTTTTTGTAAAATTACAAAAAGTATACCGAGAGTGGCGGAATCGTTTTGAGCCGCATTTTAAAAACTGAAGGATTGAACTGTACGTGTGTGTGCTTCTACAGTGTACAGTTTCACTGTCAGTTGAAACTGTACACTGTAGAAGCACACACACGTACAGTTCAATCCTTCAGTTTTTAAAATGCGGCTCAGAACGATTCTGCCACTCTCGGTATACTTTTTGTAATTTTGTTTTGTGTGTGGCCGGCCTTAGATACGCCCCTGGCTACATTATTAAGTTATAATATAATAATAACTCTCATTTGAATAATAATAACTACAACGACAAGGATAATAATATAATAATAAAATAAAATTGGAACTTTTCAGCACTTCGGAGGCCACTGAAGTGACCTCAAGAGGAAGCAGCATTTGGCGTGGTCAGTACTTGGATGGGTGAACTAACTGATTTTTTAATTATCATTTTCAAAAAAAAAAAAAAAAAAAAAAAGTTATACATTATTTTTATTAATTTTATTTCATTTATTAAATTATTTGAATTTTGGCGGTATTTTGACAGATGTAAACAAACTTTGACTTTTAAAAAAAGTATCACAATAATTATTAATAATTACAGTAAGATTATCTAAAGTTTTGACTTTTGGCACTCAGATTGACCAACCTAGTAGTAGTAGTAGTTAGTAGTAGTCTAGTACTTTCTACTAGGACGGGTAGGACGAACCACTTGTTCGAACCTTGCAATTAGGCCATCACTTAGGCCCTTTTTACGCCCCGCGGTAGAGAGTTCCAGCCACTTCACACATCATACCTCTGTACATAGTACCGCCAAAGCGAGTATGATGTGATCAATAGTGAGCCATATAAATCAGAGTGTCACGGCGAGGAATCGAACCCCGTCTCGTTCCACTCGAGATTCAGTGATGGCCGAGCAGACGTGGTTTAATCCACACGGCTACGCTAGCTCCCCTGACCAGCCTAAATAAGGAAAAAAATAAAGCCACTAGGCCTGTGGGAGGAGAGGGGCTAGTGACATTTTTGTTTGCCTAGTTGGCCCGACCCTCTAGAATTCAAAATCCTGACTTCTTATTGGCTCCCCACAGATTTTTCCGCGCTGTCAAAAGTCAAAACTTTAGATAATCTTACTGTATGTTTGTTAATAACTTTTAAACAATTAATAGAATTTCATCGGGTTTTTTTATATTTGATCCATATTTTTTACGGGTTCCAACGATATGCTATATATCAAAAACGTATTTATACTTTCGGTATTATTAACCGTCACAGTTTCAAAACTCAAAAATCGATAACTGCAAAATGGTGGCCAATATCAAAATTAAATTAGGTGGATTATTTCGTCATACAGAGAGATACAACTCGATCGGACCACTTTTAAATTTTTTATGATTTTTATTAAATGTTTGCTGAATCAGCAAGTTCAAGTTGGCAGAAAATGATGATTTTCCGGACGGCACAACTAGAAGTAAGGACTGATTTTTCTGGCAAGTTTCAACTCTCTAGCCTAAATATCCTGGGTGCTACGATAACACACAGACATACACACTTTCACACAAACAGACATCATGCTGAGAACCACTTAGGAGGTCTTAAAGACACTTCTTTAGACTTAGACTGTTACACCCCTTATAAAAAAGACAAGAGGGAGAACAAACTAAAGAAGGTGTACGGAATGTTCTTCTTTAGACCATTACTCCCCTTATAAAAACAGAAGTATGATATTCCTTTGTCCGAAAGTACATTGGACTGGAAATCCCTTTGTCTTAATAGCTATTAAGTCAAAATCAATTATATTCTAAAAAAAAAAAAAACATAGGGGAGTAACAATCTAAAGAAGTACCGTCTTAATAAAATAACCCAAAACAGATAATTCAGTTGACATACGAAAAAAACATTTCGGGTGAAATCATAAATTTTCCTACCATAGGTGAGGAAAAGTAAAAATATATAAATAATAATAACATTTATTTTAGCAATAAAGTTTTAACGTTATAATATTATTTAATAAATTATGTAATTTAAAGAATATATTTTATTTTACACTATCAAAGAGAAAACTCTCCGAGTATTTGATTAGAAATGTAGCCAAGTCTAGGGTTCCGACCCAGGGTCCAGATTTGACTTTTAAATTAAAAATTAAATAAATTTGGTACTATGAGATCATTTTTAGAGAGAGAAAAATGCAATTACAAAGTTGTAAAAAGGAAATAAAATTCTAGTTATTTTTCTCTTCGGGTATAATTTATAAATAATAATATAATAATAATCGTTTATTATTATTTTAACCAATAAATTTGATACAACATAAACATTTGTAACAAAACGGTATTGCCTTGGTCAGAGGGCCATCAGGCGAGATTACAGTATATATTTTTTTTTAATTTTAATTACAGAACGCTGTAAATGAATACATATACATTTACACTCACATACATATACATGCATACCCATTTACACACATACATACATATATACAGGGTGTTTCACGATAAATGTTACAAACTTCGGGAGGTGATTCTACACCCCAAAAGCAACAAAAAATTTCCTCTTGACCCCTGTCCGATTCTCAAGTATAAGGGAGTTATTTAGGTTTTTCTGATTTTTCTGAAAAACACGTGTTTTCTTCACAAAAATGGTCATATCTCCCAAACTGTTGGTCCTAAAGCAAATTTGAAACAACCATTGAAAAGCTCATTAAATTTCCAATAAGAATGCAAACCTTAAAAGTTTCTAAATACATTTATAATCATTTCAATACAATCGAAATTGGAAAAAAAATTAAGTTTCTAAAATTCGGAAAATGTTATTTGTGTTTGAAGCAAAAACAATTCTTCAGCCTTAGCCTGGCAAATTTCACCAAAACTTCCCCTTTTAATAAGCTTTCCAACGATATACTCCACTTCGAGATTCCGTTAAAAATTGGTAGAGAAATTCAAGTTAGAACGCGAAAAAACGTGCGGTAGAGGCAGAACGGGGAAGCTAGAGGAGGTTTACAAACCAGCAATCCACACGCATTTCCCACAATAACTTTCGAACGGTTTGAACGTGAGATTCCAAATTTGACACTAAAACACGCCCAAAACACCACCGAATTTGTTGGGCAGGAAAATTGGTTTAGTGAAAGTGGTAGAAATTTAAACTTGAAACGTTGAAAAAATGAAAAAAATAGTGGTTTTCAAATAATAATGGATTTTTTTTTATGGATTTTTTTTTCTCTTGTCACGTTGTTTGGGTTTATTCATTCTGGATCGGTGTTATTAATGGTGGTGTTTAAATTTGAACCACTTCCACTAAACCAATTTCTCTGGCCAACGAAGTCGGTGGTGTTTTGGTGTCGAATTTGGAATCACCATTAGACCATTTTTGGGACTTCCACGGACACTAAGAGGGAATAACTATTTACGTTTACAAGAAAGACAGCAATTATTTTATTTTTATCATGATAGGGCACGGGCACCACTTACTTTAGTACACACTGCTAGTAGAGTGTAGGCACTCTACTTTTAGTAGAGCGAATTTGAGAAATATCATTCGCCGTCTTTTTTGTAATGGTAGGTAAGCCCTCAAGGAGTCCAATTCGACACAAAACCACGCACGAAACACCACTGTTGGACCACCAATGGTCTAATGGTGATTCCTAATTCGACACCAAAACACCCTTCGCACACATTTCGCGTTCTAACTTGAATTTCTCTACCAATTTTTAACGGAATCTCGAAGTGGAGTATATCGTTGGAAAGCTTATTAAAAGGGGAAGTTTTGGTGAAATTTGCCAGGCTAAGGCTGAAGAATTGTTTTTTCTTCAAACACAAATAACATTTTCCGAATTTTAGATACTTATTTTTTTTCCAATTTCGATTGTATTGAAATGATTATTTAGAAACTTTTAAGGTTTGCATTCTTATTGGAAATTTAATGAGCTTTTCAATGGTTGTTTCAAATTTGCTTTAGGACCAACAGTTTGGGAGATATGACCATTTTTGTGAAGAAAACACGTGTTTTTCAGAAAAATCAGAAAAACCTAAATAACTCCCTTATACTTGAGAATTGGACAGGGGTCAAGAGGAAATTTTTTGTTGCTTTTGGGGTGTAGAATCACCTCCCGAAGTTTGTAACATTTATCGTGAAACACCCTGTATTTACAGGTCATTATAATTAAAAATATTTAAATTACTTCTTCATTTAAATGCTAACAAAAATAAAATAACTAGACAACAATAGGAAGATGTCAATAAAGACAATAACACTTACAAGCTAGTCTATAAAGCTACAGCTTAGTCTATAAGCTAGCTAAATTTAATATATATATATATATATATATATATATATATATATATATATATATATATATATATATATATATATATATATATATATATCATAAACAAAACTAATTTATATACATATACAGAAACAAACAAAACTCAGGTTTCGGTCACAAAAATCGTCACTGTTACAATCCCGACTTTTCGGTTTTTACTTAAAACCTTCTTCAGGGGCCGTAAAACATCTAAAGAACGACTTCTTAAGTCGTTCTAAAGATGTTTTATCTAAAGAGTACTTCTAAAGAGTTTAGAACTATTAGTTATAACGTTAGTTATAAGTACCTTTAGATGTTCAATCATTTAGCTTTATAACGGACTAGTAATTAATCGTAGAATGAAACATTAATGACAAATTCATATTTTACGATTTTGGTAGTATTCATGCTACGGAACGATTAAATTTTAATTTAAATCAAATTATAATTATTATTAACTACGGGAAACAGACAGAGAAAAATAGACTCCAGCGCGGGGATTTGAACCACCGGCCTCTATATTTCCAGTAAATAGCGCTCTAACCAACTAAGGTACGCAGGAGAATGAATTTCTCTGATGTTAATGATACCTTGACCTGAATTTAAAGCTTTCAATTTTTCCACAAGTCTGAGAAGTCATCATTAATGACAAAGAACTCGACCGAGAAATAGCGCTTATAAGGTCAAGGTATCATTAACGTCAGAGAAATTCATTCTCCTGCGTAGCTTAGTTGGTTAGAGCGCTATTTACTGGAAATATAGAGGCCGGTGGTTCAAATCCCCGCGCTGGAGTCTATTTTTCTCTGTCTGTTTCCCGTAGTTAATAATAATTATAATTTGATTTAAATTAAAAATTAATGACAATGTTCTTTACAGTGGCGTAGCTTGGGTAGTGGGGGCCCCCCCGCAAGAACTTTTTGAAACCCCTGACACCGTGGGCCCCTCGGCATTGCGGGCCCATGCAGACCCATAGTTACGCCACTGCTACAGTATATATACACTGGCAGCTTTTGTGGGGCGGAACGCTGCTGCGTTCCTAAATCTACGATTGATACGAAATCCAAACATTTTATCTCTGTTTTGATCCGTATAAAGTAATTATTTTTGTAGTTGTATTCATTGCGCATGCGCGTTTCATAATTCTTCACATTATCGCACGATTAGCGTGTTTGTTTACATTTAACAAAACTAATTTGCTGCTTGTTTAATTAAAGTAAATGTTTTTATTATTAAAATCCAACAGTTGTAGATAAAGTTAGGTATAGAACTCGTGCGAAAACTGCATTTTGCTGTGCTTGTGTGGTTTTACTACCTTCGTTATCACTCGGGTGAAAACTCCACACTCGCATGCAAAATGCTACATTCCACACTAGACGCGTAATGTATATAATGTATTTTTCATTAGATGGTATTATTGTAATATTCAATTAATTGTAGTTTGTTTCCTCGAATTACAAGATATCTAAAAATTACCCCCTTTATTTAATATGTTTAAGAAAATAAACGAAATAGTTAAAATTAAACATGAAATACGTAGTTGGTTTTGTAATGGCTGATTCCTAGAATACTATAAATCTCCACTTTGTAATGTTTCAACTACTTTCTCCTCCTTTTTTTTTTACTGAGAATTTATTTTCAACTACCATATTGCTTTATTTGTTTTGATTTTTTAACTAAGTAAGTTGTCTTTTTTTTCTTAACGATTTTCTAGAATCCTTCCATTTCTCTTGAAAAACTTATAAAAGTGGAAGGGGGAACCAGGTGGGGAGACAGATGTATTATTTTCAAAACAAGCTAATAGAATTAAAGACAAGACTTTAGTCTTCCGTGGATCTTTCTTGTGAAAAGGTCGTTCTAACGCTTCCGGTTTAAATTTTATTATAATTTTTCTTTTATTGTTAAATCTCGATTCACAATAAAGTGTACTAAAATAAATAGAAACTCATTTTCATTGGATAGACTTTAGATAATTTAACTTTTTTTAAAAAAAGATTTGCTTACCTCTGATATTTTGATGTCCTCTAACATCCTTTTACTTGTACGTACGTTTGAAGAAAAAATAATTGTAGTGATCTCTTTAATCTAAACAATTTCACTTTCTTAAACAAAAACACTAAGAGAAATATGAATTAAAGTATTTATAAAGTATTTGTAGACGAAGTTGTCGTTTTAGAGTATAAACTTTCCAAAAAAATATCAACCATTGAATTACCTGTTTTAACTATCTAATACAATGAATAAATTAAGAAAAATCCGAAAGTTAACTTTTTTAAACGAAGTTGGTGACGTGGTAGATTCGTCGAAAAAAAAACAAAAAGAAAGCATAACAACAGCTGATCCAAAAATAAGGGTAGACAACTCCTGCATGCGAAATATGTATTTTATTTTCATCCATTATAGTATTAAATAAATATTTTTAACAAAAAAATATCAGTGTGTTAAAAATATTCTTTATTTTTTAGGAAAAATATTTCAATTAAATAATGAAAAAGAAGAATTATTATAGAAAATTTAATTTAATTGTTGGCAACAGTTATCTTATTGTAATGATTTTTATTCCTCAGTTTTCTTATCCGCCATTTTGTTAATATGCTTAATTGTACTAAGTTTAAGTAATCGTTTTAAAGTTGTTGCCGGTCATATTAGTTTGCCGTTGCCGTTACTTTTCTAGCTGAACTAATGTTTTTTTATGTATATAATATACTAATACATAATAACGATGTCAAAGTAATATTTATTCAATGCGGTAAAGCCAACTTAAAGGAATTTTGCTTTAAAGGTATGTAGTAACTTTCGTATATTTTTTCACCATTTAGTTTTTGAGTTTTTATTACATGTTATAGTTAGTTCATATCCATAATGTGCCACATTTTATGAATGTAGATTTGTTTAATCTGAACTCACATACTCGTGTTCGTAATCTATATTCTTTAACTTCAACGTTACTGTCTATTAAATTATAATCGATGTTAGATTGAAATTATATTTCACAGCTGTTTCAATCGAATCAAGTCGAAAGAACCGATATTTATTTGTGTACTTCATTTAAAATAATAGAAAAATGATTTTGAAGGAAACATTAAGTAAATATCATGGAATAGGTGAAACCTAGTCATGCTGTGTGTTAAGTATTTTCAATTACATTGGCGTGTAATGTTATAGAATGATAGTTTATACTAAGATATAATATATTTCAACTAAAATATTAAATTTGTGTAAAAAATTTACGGTGAGCGTTATCTGTTGAAATTTAGAATATTGGGTCATAAATATGGTTGTCAATTGTTTCCCCGCCTGTTGCTCATAGTAGGAGAACTACTCGCGCCTAGAGTTTTAGTTTTCATTGGTTCCCGCTCTTTATTTCCCGCCGGTTTCTTCAAATAGGAGAAATGTACGCTATACAGAAGAGGGAAAGAAGGTCTTTAAGTTCAAACGCTGGAAAATCAAAGTTTTCATTGGCTCCTATTGTTTCTTACCTCTGGTTTCTTCAAATCCATCATTCAATCGATGAAAAAGTCTTGCCTGTTGGTGGCGGAAACAGTAGCAATGTTTCTCCATTCTCCTTTACTGATAATTAAATATTTGTAAAATGTACTCTACTTGGGGCCAAGCTGCCCAGCCGGCTCGTGCCCAAGCATCCTAGCAATCATCTTCCCTACATCATCTCTTTACTCTACATTATCTAATAGATAAGGACAGGATTAAATAAGTCATTCTAATAACATGTAGTGGAATCTGGGGGCAAAGTGGGTGGTTGCCCCTAGGCCGCGATTTCATGAAAACAAAATTCCCTTTACATGGTACGGATCCTCTAAATTTCATTAATTTATCTCAAACCGTTCAAAAGTTAAGAGGGGGGGGGGAGACTTTTGGACCACCCTGTATATTATAAAAGTCATCGTATGTGTGTGTGTGTATGTTCTTTATACAAATCTACAGTTTTAGTCAGATCTCGATTAAACTTTGCACACTTGACCCTTGATCTTCAAATCAAGGTGAAGGTCACTGTCTACATAAATTTTCGAAATTGAAATTTTGGTACACAGGGGTACGGGGTACAAATGTCAAAGTAATGAAAACCCTTCATGCATAAAAAAAAGCTCTATAAGAGTACAGTACTTGTTGTTATGTATATGTAGGATGGTAAAATGGAAACATTTACGATGAAGAAATGCAAGTTTTCAATAGTGAATAACTCAAAAAATATTGATTTAACAAAAAAAACTTTATACTACATTTTTTTCTTAAAATTTAATCATCTATCGATTCCTGGGGTTATTTTGACCAAAGGAATTTCCACTCCCGAGAAGAGGTGGCAGCCGCCCCTGGGGCGGAAGATTAGAACCTATTTGTTTATTCTATGACTAAACACATCGTTTTTAAGTCTGGTGAAGTCTTGAAGAAGCTATGAAAAACTATACAAAAATAAATCTATACTTGACACAATAGTAATTACAATTCAAAGAAAGGTTTAAAGCACAATGGATAAATTTAAATTTCACATAAATGGATATTTCTCTCACGTTTTGAACTACATGAAAATAGTTTGTTTTTTTATTTAAACCCATTTTTTAATTTAACCTACTATCTTTCAATAAGAGGCGTTTCTTTTAAATCGTTTCTTTTCACGAAGTATCTACCTAAAAACCAAAGCTTATTAAAAAATCCCGAAAAATATCGGAGATGGAGCAATAATTATATTGGAATATAAGATTTACCGATATTAAGTTTATTATTGTTATCATATATCATTATGTAGCTATGTAAACTAATGAAAAATTAATAATTGAAGAAAAGAAAAATGTACATCTACGTTTAGAACTAGGTAATTAAAAGCCAATAATATCAATTCTATTTCGTTCGTTTACTAAATAAAAATCAGGTTGTAAATTTATAAAGATTTAGTGGTTATTGAATTTTTTAAAATAAGTTAAACTGTTTTTATTTAAAATTTTATTATTCAAAAGTTGGTAGTGGTGGCTAGGTCCGTTGAAACGTTGAGATTCAAGGTCAGTTCGACGCGATGTGTCTTTCTTCCGCAGCCATGTTTGATTTTCTTCTTCGGCGTTTTCCTTAAAATTAAGGTAAATTATCTAATTTATGTTCAAATTAGAATTATATTATGTCAAGTATTGTCTGTCTTTTAAAATATTACAATATAATGTGACCATTAAGTGTTAATATAATGTTGAATTGTTGCGATTAAGGTTCGGCGAAAGTGAACCTGAAATAGATTCAAACAAAACTACGTGATAAAGTTGTTTTAACTGTTAGACAAGAAATCGTATTTAATTTCTTATCCTTTGCACCGTATTACTGTTTTATTCGATATTTTCTGTTTATTATATTTCAATTTTGATTATCGATGGCGCTTTTTCACTAACTTTAAGATATTATTGTTTATTTGGTAAGTTAAAAACGTAGAGACTTTGACTCCAAGTTTTTTTCCGTTCAAGTGGCGGCCATATTTGATATTTTTTCACCCTTTCGGTATTATTAAAAACCTTGATTTTAACCAGTATTTTTATCTTCTTTACTCTTTTAACTGACTTGTTGTTTAATTATTATACCTTATTACATATTATACATACATAAACTTTATACATAAACTTCTATGTTATATCATTACTTATACATAAAAACATACATATACATCAAAACTTATACATAAACTTCTATGTTATATCATTATTATTATCTTCAATTAATTTTATTTTCTGTTATCTAATTTAAATCTCACTTTACTTTTGTAATGATTTATAACAATTAATATTATATTTATATTTTACTAGCTTTCACCCCACGCTCTGCGCGGGGCTCATGCTAGGTATTAGTGGCTATGTTTCCTATAATCATGTAGACATAGCAATTAAATTAAATTCCTAAATAGTTTTGGTTTCCAAAGCCTTCTAGGAATAAAATCAGGACTATATTACATATCATTAATTCCATTACTAAGAATATAATATTCTCCAAATCGTAGTTTGGAGTCTATCTGTACATTTAAAAAATAGCAAATGGAAACTAAGTAATATAGCAATAAAAAAAAAGAAGCTAAATAAATATAATAAATAAGAAATTTAACGTAGACAAAACCAATTAGACTGGGAAGTCATTGAACAATCATCAACCATGATGGTGCATTAATTTATATATACCAGCCTCTTCTCTCAATATGGCTGTTGCACCAGTAAATATTTAATAATTCTAGTTCTGGGAAAAAATAATAAATACTCGATTTAAAGAGCATTAGTGAGAGGTGTAAGCGCCCTAATCAGAAATTAAATCGGTCAACAATTGCGGACGCCATAAGCCCTCAAAGTCAAATATATTTTTAAATAAATCAATTTTAGCTTATTTAAGGTAGAACCGATGGAGTTACGACAAAAAGTCATACGACCAAAGTTGTAGATCTTTTAAAATCATTTACTGCTGGCGCAATCAGCTTCGATACGACTTACCGTTTAGCCACAATATAAGCCTCCAAAAAAACTTTAAAGTGCATCCGCCATCTTTAATTTTTTAAGGGGGGTAAAAATATATTTTTTTAACTTTTCCGGATTTTCCAGTCGGGTTGGGCCAATTTCTGACCAAACGAAAAAAAAACGTGAGTCTAGGTGGTCTAGAAGTACCCAAATATTTTGATTAGCGAGTCTGTGGGGTTTGTATACGGTGGGTCAACCTACTTTTTAGGGTTTTGTAGATACTTCTCAAAACCCTTATACCGAGGGTGATGTGTCCGTCCGTCCGTCGCTCTTTGGTTCATAGGGCCCGAACCGTTTAAGCGAAAGTACTGAAATTTGAAACACTGGTGCTTTTTGACCCAACCACAGGAAAAATATACAGATGTTCAAAATTAGATTTGCGCATGCGCAATTCGAAAAAATGTGGTAAACTCAAAAATTTATATTTTTTTTAATTTTTGAGTAGGGTATCAAATGAAATCTGCTGAAGAGTAGGACACAAATATATATATGATTTTTTAAATGTTACATTCCTTATTGGTTAAATAAATCAAAATATACCCCAAAAAAATCCCCCCCCCCCCTAACCCCTATAGATCGGCTGGTGCTAAAATTTTGAAATAATTCATGCTAATATCTTACTGTGGGGCGATGAAAATTCCGGGAGTTCATCCCAAATTTTCAAAAATTGTTAATTTTGGGCGCGAAAAAGTGAAGTGCGCCCAAAATTTTATTTTTTTTAAATTTTGAGTTTGGTATTAAATGAAAGCTGCTGAAGAGTAGGACACAAATATATATATGCTTTTTTAAAATTTGCATTCCTTATAGGGGGAAAAAATCAAAATATACCCAAAAAAATCCCCCCCCCCAACCACTATAGATCGGCTGGTGCTAAAATTTCGAAATAATTCATACTAATACCTTATAGTAGGGCGATGATATTTCCGGGAGTTCATTACCAGGTTTCAAAAATTACAAATTTTGTGCGCGAAAATTTGGAGTGCGCCCAAAATTTTATTTTTTAAAAATTTTGAGTTGGGTATCAAATGAAAGCTGCTGAAGAGTAGGATACAAATATGTATTTGCTTTTTTAAATGTTTAATTCTTTATTGGTTTTATAAGTCAAAATATACCCCCCAAAAAATCCACCCCCCCCCCCCCCAAATTTTATATAATGGCTGGTCTTAAAATTTTGAAATGATTCATGGTTACACCGGATGGTTGGGCGATGAAAATCTCCTAAAAAAATGTAATTTATCCTGTCGTTATTACCTATAAAAAACATTGTGACCTCCCGGGGGATCGAACCCGGGACCCTTAGGATCGAAGAAAAAAAAATTACATAACGGGTATGCTTAATCATCTACAAAACCCTAAAAAGTACTTGGACGCAAGTACTTCCCCTGTGATTTTTTATACTATGTAGCATTAAATGGTTATATTATAATGGTTATTATGTTTTATATATTCTTTTTTTTTATAAAATTGTTTATAACTTTGGTTCTACTCAATATTTTTAGATGAAACCAAGCCTACAAAATGCGCAACATGTTTGCGCTCACCCCTGAAAAAAAATTAATTGATTTCATTCAGACAGTTTGGCGCCTATAAAGTCTGTCTGGGGCGAAAGACACAAATACATACACAAAAAAAGTTAAGGCCGGATTAGGTTTTGAGAATGTATAAAATGAAAAAGTATCCAAACATTTTTCAATTCTGACCAATGTACAGACAAAACTTTAATTTTATATATATATGTAGATAACAAAAATTAGATTGGGCGCAGGGAGGAAATATGATATGGAAAGTTACGCAGGCAGTGTTTTTTAATAGCTACTGTTTGTTAGTTTGTTTCACCTTTTTTCTCACCTCCCCCATTTGGCGTGGAGGCCGGCGGCGCCCCTCTGAGCCCGGCGCCCGGGCAAGTGCTGGGTTGCGGCGGGTTGCCCGGCCCTTAAGCCGGCCCTGTCAATTATGTTTGTGTGGATGTGGAAGAGAAACATATGAGCGCAGAAGGTTAAAACTTATAAGGGACAAACAATGGACTTAATCATGGTCTACCATTAAATTTCAATAAAATCCGACATGTAGTTTTTAAGATATAATGGTTCGCAAAAATTGAGTGACAGACCGACCGGCAGACCGACAGACAGACACGAAACCAAAAATGTTCCTTGGTTTCTGAAACGGATTTCTGCCCTTGAATTTTTAAAATCGGAGACTTAAAATTTTTCGTTCTTTAGAACGATCATGCAGCTTTCGTTACCTTCGGTATGCTCGGAAACAAACATTTCATTGTCTTTATTTGCTGCTTACAGCAGTGTTTTGTAAACAGCTTTATAAATAATTATAGTACTCTTTTATATCTACTCTTTATAGAATCTTTTATCCTAATGTAATTATAATAAACAAAGTTTATGAGTACAGTTTTGTGACGAAGATACCTTAGTGTCATATTTATTTATTTTAAATGTTAGTCTGCCTTCTGTTATCTGTTCTCTTGTGGAGGTCTAATTTCTGAAACAATTTTAATGCAAGTATAAATATTAAACTAAACTTTTTTTTTTAAGTTAGATGACATTGAATCTAGTAAATTCATATCAAAATTACAATAATTCATTGTATGTATATATTATATTATATATGTAAAATATTGTATCATATATGTAAATATTATATAATATAAAGTATTATGTATACTAAATATTATATTATAATATCATACATACGAAAGAATGTATTTAAACTTTTTGTATTTATTTATATATTTTTGAAAATATAATTTGTCATACTAAAAATACCATTTAATTGCGACCAAAACAATAGTATACATATATATTTTCATCAAAATTTTGTTTGAAAAATTTGTACTTTTTTAAAAAATATATAAAATTTTATGTTCGTTAAATTGGGTCAATATTTTTGATTTATAAATATTAAGAGTTGTTTTACAGAAAACAGGAACAAAAATTATAGATTTTCTTACATAGTCTGTCAAAGTTAAGCATTTTTGGCCTTAAATCCTTACTGTGATCCACTAAACCTTCAACTTTAATTAAGTTATAAATGTCTACTATAGTAATGAAAGTTTTATTTTGGAACTTTTGACAGTCTTAAACATTTCAGCAGCCCATGAAAAAATATAAAATAAGTTTTTTAATACAATAAAAAAATAAGACAGTTAACAGTGGTATATAAAACAATTACGTTAATGGCCCACAGGGGTCTATGGGACCCCAACTCTCTCTAATGAATACTGAAAGAAAACTAAAGCTAATAACATAGGTATTGTTATCAGTATTTACACAGAAAGGTTCAAAGGTAAATTAGAATGGGGTCTAGGTTTAGAGAAATGCAAATAAATAAAAAAAATAACTTAATTATAGTTTGTATGGGGTCAGTGGGACCCCAATAAGTCGTTTTAGGGTTAAGAAAGTTATAATGTATAATATTTGTTTAGTGGGAGTGCGTTCCGAATGCACGGGCTCTTGTATCATTACATCGTGATTCGTGATGCTGAAGTGGCTGGGTGTAGTGGGAGTAGATAGTTCGATGACGTCACCATAGTAGTGGGGAGAGCTAAAGGTAGAAACAGGTGGTCAAGGTCCTTCACCGTTTCAGTGGCTTCGACGCCTTTTATACTGTATTCTCGGGCGAGTCTATAGCACAAAAAACTCTTGACTTTTGTGCTACTTTCGTATACGAATTCGCCATTTATTCAGTTATTAAGTCGTGGCTTTTTTTAATTATCAATAGATAAACCATTAATAAATCGATACAAGTGTGTAATAGAAGATTGTTTATCGCTGTATAGTGAAGTGATCAAGTGATAGGGCGTGTTAGTGACATAAGGATAAGGATGTTTTTGAGTGTTAGAAAGGTATAGTTTAGTTAGTAAGTTTGTCCGCTAGGGGAGCTAGTGGGTATTCCCGCCTCCACTCTACCGGCTCTTCGTGTTCAGTCTTCATTTAACCTTCGTGTCGAGTGAACACTGTCGTGCGTTATTCCCTTCGCTATAACAATACCATCGCGTAAATTTCGAAAATATAGTCCGATTTTTTTTTTTTTGCATACTATTAAAGCATTTATTTCCGTAAATTTCTTAACATCTGTGCTTAGTATTCAAAGTACTTTTTTTATTTTTTATAGCATTTTGAAAAAAAAATAAATAAATAAATTAGTTATAATAATATTCTAAAGAAATAACGAACTTTTTTTTTAATTTGGTCGGTAAACTTTTTGGTTTTATTTTTATTTTAGTCGGAAGAACGTATTTCGACTTAGAAAAAATGAAGAGTAGCAGAAAGAAAATTTTAAATTTGCCGATTTGGACGACCCTCATAGTCTTCTATTTATCAGGTACCTCCCTTTTTTATTATTTCTTCATACGTTCTTTAACTATTAAGATTATTTATTTGTTTATTAATAAATAAATAAATAATTAATTGTTTATTAATTATTTATTATTTGTTATATTATTTATGTAACATAATTATTTGTTTATTTATTTATTAATTTGGGGTGAGAGGACATTTAAATTATAATATTTTTATTAAATTGAAGTTTGGTCCTCCTCTATAGATAAGGCAGGGTAGTCCTTAGAACCCCCCCCCCCCCCCCCCCTCCCCACACACACATATTATATTTTTACACATACATATCCATTTATATATCTTATATTAAATAAATAAATAAATAAGCCATTTATTGATCTTATATCTATAATAAACTAATACTATGTATTTACAATAGATCAATTCTATCAAATATTATTTTATAAATTAAGGTAGCTTATAGGTTTATTATTAATATTATGTCATACTACTTTTATATGTGTATATTATAACATTTTAGAATTTTTCTTACTTGTTTCTTCTAATCTTTATTTGTATATAAATTTATTTTTAAATCATAATAGAACTGTTTTAAAAATATTTTTGCCTTTATGCAGAGTTTTTTTTCTTCATGAATTTTAAATTTTGAATTAACTATTAATTAGGGGTCTATATGTGACAAGGTACTAAACTTATTAACATTAACGTTTATATTTTATAGCAATAATTATAATTACCATTAAAAATATATAACTAAAATGATATGCAGGAAGAGCGTGGTCTTAGTTAAGAATTTAAAATAATAAGTCCTAACTAGAAATAGAAAATAATAACTAGAACTAACTAGAAAATAATAACTAGAACTAACTAGAAAATAATAACTAGAACTAACTAGAACTAACTAGAAAATAATAACTAGAACTAACTAGAAAATAATAACTCAATAACTAGAAATAGTTACTCGGCGTGGAGTTGCAGTTAGAGTTATGAGCTAGTTTAAAATATAATAATATATTCAGGATCATTTAATATAATTTTAAAAAAATAATTTTTTTTCTTATTTACTTACAATATTTATTTATTTTTTTATTATTAATATTTTTCTTCAGGTATTTCAGAATTATTAGTATTAGGTATTTTCCTTTCACTAAAAATAATGCCATAGATTAAATTTACCAATTTTCAAATCTCTCGTTTTATTAGTAATTGCTGTGGGAAATTAATATTAATATTCTTCTTTTCCATCTGTTTTCCCTGTAGTTCTTTCTATTTCTATTTTGTATTAATACATTATTATTTATTCACCAATATATATTTTTATGATTCTTAATTAGTTTAAGCGAGTAAAGCTATATATAGCTCTGTGTCTGTCTGTCAGTAATGTTCACGCATGCGACCTTATGATTTTAATTTAAATTTAGTTTTCCCTTTTAGCAATGCTCAGGCTAAGTAGATTCATTAGACGCATTTTCCTGTCGAAGAATTAACACACAACACTTGCACAAATGTGAGCTTGAATTTTAAATATTTTTTTAAGGATGAGAAAATAATCAATATTTCTTGTTTCTAACAGTAAATATTTTGCCAAATAAACGGAATACCACTTATAGTTTCATTTGTTCTGGAATCGGACCGAGGCTTGGCTGAGCCCATTACGAGTTATTTGAAAATCAGTGAGATATATTATCTAATAAAATATTAATACTGGATCAGATTTCCGTCTGATTATCGGTAAAGACTCGGCCAATATCGCTTTGCCACCGATTTTGTTGGTCTCTGTCCGTTCTCGGCTCAGTTCCTGTATAAATGGAATTACGCCATTAAATCGGATCTGAACGTTTTAACAAGAGTATGCATATTTCTTTTGCCCCCCCCCCCCCAATATTACGTTTTAACGTATCGATTTTAATAAATCATTTTAAAAAAGATCATATTAAATACATACTATAGAATTAAAACAGTTTAGTTATTTTATTTTTTTTACGTACTTAGTGTGTGTATGAAGTATTGTAATTTTTTTTTTATTAATTTCGATAGATTTAATCGTTTTTAAATCCAATTAAGTGGTTTTTTTTTTTTTTTAATTATCAGTAAATTTTGCAGACCGGTGGAGATTAACTACTGGACTGCTTTCAACGCCAGAAATATGGCAAACATGTTCATAGAGAAATCATACCCAAACGCAATATCTAGAAATAAATTTAGGTCTAAAATTGGAGGCGATACTTCCAAAACTCTGAAAAATAACTGCTTCAATTAGTTTGGCACATAGCTTCCTCGCGTCCTTTTTGGCATAATTTAATGATTTTGTGCCTGTACAGCCCATTATTGTTCAAATTTGTTAAATTTACCTCTGAATTTATTTAAACTGTCAAAATTGTTTTGATTTTTTACATGAATTAAAGTATCAATTTAGCAATATTTTAAGAACGCAGACTGTTGAAATTAATATGGGGCTATCTGTGGGCTACTTCTGGCAAAACCATCCAAATTTCATAAAAAGCAGATGAGTACTTTTGAAGATGTAGTTTCTAATTATGACCTACCATCCAAAAAGAATTAAACTACAGACAGAAAAGGAAACAAAAATTTTCCCTGGTGTCTAAAAAAATGTCTGTCTTGGAATTTTTTAATCGGAGACGTTGAAACATTTCACACTGATTTCGTTACCTTCGGTAAAGTCGGAAGCAAAATATTTCTTTAGATTTTATTTTAAAAACATCTAAAATTTAAATAAATAAAAATCTAATTATATAAATTATCGTCGGAACAAATATAGTTCCTGAGCAAGTAATTATAATTCCAAAGAGCGAGAGGTTGAGTTCGATTCCCCGCTTGGGAGAAATTATTTTTAAAATACATTTTAATAAAATTTTCAATAATTATTAAATGCAACTACGAAAACCTGATGCAACTTACAAATAGAAAGCGCACGAAGTAATTAAGAACTTGAGTATGGAAAAATTTAGTACGATTTTTTTTTACTTGTACAATTTAAGAATAAACTACTCAATTATAATGCTTTAAAATAATTGTTAATCTATGGCTAAAGAATTAATATAATCTAATTAGTTATTTTATAATAAGCAGGAATGATTCTTAGACTACCAATTGGTGTGGTACATAGCTTCCTCGCATCCTATCACGTACTTAATTGATTTTATGCTTTTACAAACCATTATTCTCTATTTTGTTAAATTGTTCCCACTTTTTTTTTTAATTTATCAAAATTGTTTTGATTTATTGCTGGAATAAAAGTATCAATTTAGCAAAAGTTAAAAAGCGCAGAAGGTTCAAATTAATCTGGGGCTACCTCCAGGTTACTTTCGATAAACTATAAAAGCTTTATACAAATTAGAGAAGTACTTTTTTGATGCTATATGAATAAATAAATGGTATGTTTGTGCGCATGTGGAAGAGGAAACTATTGGCGCAGAAGGTTGAAACTTATATGGGACCAACAATGGGCTAATTATGACCTACCACCCAAATTTCATCAAAATTGGACATGTAGTTTTTTAGATATGTTGATTCGTAAAAATTGAGCGACAGACGGACCGAAGACAGACCGACAGGCAGACACGGAACCAATAATGTTCCCTGATTTCTGAAACGGATTTCGGTCTTGGAGTTTTTGAAATCGGAGACCTAAATATTTTTCGTTCTTTGGAACGATCACATAGCTTCCGTTACCTTCGGTAAGCTCGGAAGCAATACATATGCCACCTGCCTTAGATTCGAACTGTGGACTCCTGGTATTTCAGACCAGCGCTCTTAGTATTTGAGCTCCAAGAAGGATAGCAATGATTATTACGCGTCCAAATGATATTTTATTATTTGTTATTAATTATGATTTGAATAACAGTTTGTCAATATGAAAAATTATTATTATACAATGCTCAATATTTTGTAGAAGCCTATACCCATATTGAAGAAGTTGACGTAATGCACGAGTTATAATTAACATCTAATTAGAGTATGCAACATTTGTTTAAACATTATATAAAAACGTTTTTGCTTCCGTGCTTATATCGAATGTAACGGAAGCTATGTGATCGTTAAAAATTTAATGGAATAAAAATACGAATTTTTATGTCTCCGATTTCCAAAAATTTTAATGCAGATATCCGTTTCAGACATCAGGGAACATTGATAGTACCGTGTTGATCTGTCAGACATTTTCTTAAAAACTACTAGTCCGATATTAATGAAATTTGGATGGTAGGTCATAATTAGCCCATTGTTAGTTCCCTAAAAGTTTGCATCTTCTTCAACCATTTGTTTCTTTTCCACTTGCGCACAAACATACATTTATTTACACCTATATCTTCAAAAGTACTTATCTGATTTTTATGAAATGTGTATGGTTTTTAAAACGTAGTTCTCAGATAAACCCACAATAATTTCAACTGTCTGCGCTCTTTAAATTATGCTATATTAATACTTTAGTTCATGTAAGAAATCAAAACAATTTTGACTGATTTAAAAAAACTGGGTGGGGATGATTAAATTAATTTGAAAAAAATTGTTTGAAAATGAATAAATTATTTAAGTACTCGCGAGGAAGCTATGTGCCACACTAATTGACAGACTATTTATATTGTATATACTGCCATATACTTTACAATACTATTGCGCGCATTTTATGTATTCTACGTCGTGTTTTTATTTAATAAAAAATGTGTTAATAAGTTTTTCTTCATAATTAGAACCAGGTTATGTTTAATTTACAAATTAATCGGAATTTTAAAGTTTTGTTTCTCAATTTATTTTTTTTTAATCTCAGCTAATACTAATTCATTTAAATTTTTCAACAAAATTACTCTACTCTTAAACAATTAAATTATAATTTTAATTCTAATTTAAAAATAATTTATTAAATTAGTGTCAGATTGAAAACAAAAAATAAAAAATATAGCATTTGTGAAACTCCAACCTGATAACTTAATTTCGTTTTACTAGATTAAACCCTCTACTACCTGCAACTTGTGAAATATTAAATTTAATGTAATGCAATATCCACTATTTTGTTCTTTTAGTAATGATAAAACAAATTAATAATATAATTAAATAAATATATTTTAATATGTTTAGTCTTTATCTTCGTTACATACACTCTTAATAATATATAATATAATATTTTAATTATTTAATTAATACTTTGTTTGTTACAATATTCAGTTTTAAATTTATTTAAATATCAAATTTACGTTCAGATGTCATTGCGCATGTCAGTGTCTTGAACGAACCTAATTAGTGTCTTTTTGTCTTCCATTTTTTTCAGTATATTAATTAAAATTATTTAGCGTTTAAATATTTATATAATTTTTCTCTGATTTTTATTTTGTATTCTTAAAGACGAAGACTAAATACCTGTTTATTTCTTGGTTGTTTATTTTATCAGCTGATAGCACAGAGGTTAACAATGTTATAAGATAAGAGCTAAGACTTAACTTATATCACCTTTAGATACCAAGCTGCCAGCCTTAAGCACTTTAAAGATAATTATATTTATCATTATCGATTAGCGATTTATCAATTTTGTTAAGAAACATTGAATTAATACTAAAATTATTAAAACTAGTGAATATGTCATTCTGACAAATGATATTTACAAATTGCTTTGATTTAAATAAAATGAATAAACTTGAAAACATTCTATATAATGAAAACTGTATTAAAATGATTATATAAATATATATATATATATATATATATATATATATATATATATATATATATATATTATATTATATTTATTTTATTTATTTATACTGCAATGATATTTCAATATTGTGTTAAACTGTATGAGGGTTTTCTATCAGAGGTCTTATAAATATATATTTTTTTCTCTTAATTTTCTCGCTCTGATTGTGTTCCTTTCTGAATCAATAACTGTGGAAAATATTGTACTTTGTTTTCTATTGCTCTTTTCCTTAATCAATTTTAAAAATTTACTATTCACAGTTGTATTAAGCATACAATTTCTTAAATGTGAACTTCACTCATGCATGGAACGTATTATAGTATTGAAAAAAAAGAAAAAGTATAAATTACTTGAATCTTTTTAATAAATAAATAATCTAAATATTATCTAAATATTAGTATAAATTATCTAAATACTTTTTTTTTAGTGCCTATTAAAGAATGGAAGTACTAGACGCATTAAATGTTATGTTATTTTTATATACCTACAATTTGTTATTTTACTATGCTTCATTTTTAGGGTTTCGTTGGTAAAACCAAAAAAAAGAAACCCTTATAGTTTCGTTCATGTGTCTGTCTGTCTGTCTGTCACTCTGTACGGTTCCAATAACTTTTGAATAAAAAGAGATAGAAACGTGAAACTTTCCAATATTAAAGATCGTTTTGACGCGCACACAGGAAAAATATAGCGAACTCAAAATTATCAGCTGTTCAAATCCAAAAATGGCGGATAACTCACGTCATGCGAATAAAATATTTTTTTTAAATTTTAAGTGGGATATCAAATGAAAGGTATTAATGAGTAGATTACAAATATATATATCACTTAGGGAAAGTGTTCAATTTTCGGCGCCATTTTGTCAAAAAACATCGAAATTTTGCGTGTCCCCCCCCTTAAAATCGTATTTCCGCTCATACTAAAAATATAGAAAAATATGCAAAATGTGTGGTCTGGTGGGCCATAGAAAAAATAAGATTAGCAATTTGATCTGATTTACTGGGAATCCAAGATGGCGGATAATTCATCACACGAAAATAAATATTTTTTTTAAATTTTGGGTGGGGTATCAAATGAAAGGTATTAAAGAGTAGATTACAAAAATATATAACACTTGTAGAAAGCGTTTAATTTTCCCCGCCATTTTGTCAAAAAACATCGAAATTTAGCTTGTCCCGCCCCTAAAATTATATTTCCGCTCTTACTAAAAATATAGAAAAATATGCAAAATGTGCAGTCTGATGGGCCGAAAAAAAAAAATAAGAATAGCAACTTGGTCGGATTAACTGGGAATCCAAGATGGCGGCTAATTGCTGTCACGGGGAAAAAAATATTTTTTCAAAATTTTGAGTGGGGTATCAAGTGAAAGGTATTGAAGAGTAGATTACAAAAATCACAGGGAAGTACTTGCGTCCAAGTACTTTTTAGGGTTTTGTAGATGATTAAGCAAACCCGTTATGAAATAATGATTTTTTTCTTCGATCCTAAGGGTCTCGGGTTCGATCCCCCGGGAGGTCACAATGTTTTTTATAGGTAATAACGACAAGATAAATTACATTTTTTAGGAAATTTTCATCGCCCAACCATACGGTGTAACCATGAATCATTTCAAAATTTTAAGACCAGCCCTTATATAAAATTTTGGGGGAGGGGGGGGGGGGGTTTGAGGGTATATTTTGACTTATAAAACCAATGAAGAATTAAAAATTTAAAAAAGCAAATATATATTTGTATCCTACTCTTCAGCAGCTTTCATTTGATATCCAACTCCAAATTTTTAGAAAATAAAATTTTGGGCGCACTCCAAATTTTCGCGCACAAAATTGGTAATTTTTAAAACCTGGGAATGAACTCCCGGAAATATCATCGCCCCACTATAAGGTATTAGTATGAATTATTTCCATTAGTAGTATGAATTACCACTATAGCACCAGCCGATCTATAGTGGTTGGGGGGGGGGGGGGGGATTTTTTTTTGGGTATATTTTGATTTTTTCCCCCTTTAAGGAATGCAAATTTTAAAAAAGCATATATATATTTGTTTCCTACTCTTCAGCAGCTTTCATTTAATACCCAACTCAAAAATTTAAAAAAATATAAATTGTTGAGTTTACCACATTTTTTCGAATTGCGCAGGCGCAAATCAAATTATGAACTTCTGTATATTTTTCCTGTGGTTGGGTCAAAAAGTTGCACCAGTGTTTCAAATTTCAGTACTTTCGCTTAAACGGTTCGGGCCCTATGAACCAAAGAGCGACGGACGGACGGACACATCACCCTCGGTATAAGGGTTTTGAGAAATATCTACAAAACCCTAAACATATATAACACTTGTGGAAAGCGTTTAATTTTCTACGCCATTTTGTCAAAAACATCCAAATCCCCCCCCCCCCCAACTACTTCCATGTTTACAACACCAACGAAACCCTTGTTACGTGAGACTTCACGCACTACCAATTTTTGTCATTATTTAGTATTATGTGTCATCTTTATATAGTGGTGCCAGCATAATTTGTAGTGTCTTGTATTTAACTTTTATTTTATTTTACTATCTATAATAGTATACCTAATAAACAATGGGTGGGGTTACAGTCACCTAGAATTCTCTAACTTTATAATATTTTCCGATCTCTAACTATATGTTAGCAAAACTTCTATTGAAAAAATATAGAACTCGCGAGTTGTCTATTAGTAGTCTATTCCTAAATACGTTTTATTCTTTAGGCCAGCAATACCTTTCTTCAAAAGTATGATTATTTAGTTTGCTATGATAAAGAAGCCGGTACTTCTTTAGATTGTTACTCCCCTGTTTATTTTAGGATATAAATGGCTTCGACTAAATAACTAATAAGATAAAGGGATGGTTAGTTCAGTGTACTTTGGGACAAATTAATATCACACTTTTGTTTTTATAAGGGGAGTAACAGTCTAAAGAAGAACATTCCGTAAACCTTCATAAGATTGTTATTCCCCTTTGTTTTTTATAAGGGGAGTAACAATCTAAAGAAGTGCCAAGAAGCCTTAGATAATAGTAAACCACATTTATACCATTGTAATTGTAATAATGTTAATAATAAAAGTACTTAAATAATTTTAACTTGTACCGTTAAATATACATATTTTCTGGTAGCTTTCAGGTGTTATACTTTACTTAACATGTAACTCTATAACTAATATCAGCCTTCTTGTCTAGAAAACATTGTTTACACAAATTCTTTACACTTGGGTCATTAACTATTCCCTTATTTACCTAATAAACTTAACAGACCGTATTTTTGGTCTCAACTAAACTCTTTACATTGTATTTTATCTAAAAATACATATAAGGAACCATTTGTTTTATCATTTTAATTTGTTTTTCCACTATTATCTGTAATTTTCCTACATTCTGGTTTCCTGTCTCTACTTAAATACAATATTTACTTTGGAAGCGACTGTGTACACAGATCCAGACACTTCCTTTATATATGAAAAAATAATATCACATTTTTTACTTTCACGTATTATATATAAAGAGAAAGATGAAAATTTTGTTAAATTTTTTTGTTCTTAAACGAACTTAAAATAGACTGCCAATTGGTGGGGCAAATAGCTTCCTTCCATGCTATTACGTACTTTTTGATTTTATCCTTTTACAAGCCATTATTGTCTAATTTGTTTAATTGTTTCCCCTGTCTTTTAATCTGTCAAAATTGTTTTGATTTTTTACATTAATTAAAGTATCAATTGAGCAAAAGTTAAAGCGCAGACGGTTCAAAGTAATCTGGGGCTATCTGCGGGTTACTTTCGATAAACTATAAAAGTTTCATACAAATCAGATAAGTACTTTTGAAGCTATAGGTGTACATTAATGTATGTGCGCATGTGGAAGAGAAACAAATGAGCGTAGAAAGTTGAAACTTATATAGGACCAACAATGGCCTCATATGACCTACCACCATTAAAATTAGATGTTTATAGTTTTTAAGATACGTTGGTTCGCAAAAATAGAACGACAGACCGACCGAAAGACAGACACGGAACCGAAAATGATCCCTGATGTCTGAAACGGATTTCTGTCTTGGAATATTTAAAATCGGAGAGCTAAAAATTTTTCGTTCTTCAGAACGATCACATAGAACATAACTTCCTTACCGAAGGGTAAGGAAGCAAAAAAAATTGTCGGCCTTTCTTTTGTGCAAACGCCTAATTACCATTATTACTTTAGCCCCTAAACTACCAATTTTATTAACTTACTACCGATTAGATGCAAAGGAAAAATCTTAAAAAAAGTTAAGGCTTTTTTTCTCAAAAACTGTTTTAATTATTTTTATAATTGTTGTGTAATAGTAGTTCATTTTAATGCCAATGAAACTAGAAGTTTCTTTCTCATGAAATATTTTAATTGTTTAAAATACACAACATGATTTAAGTTTTATTCTCTATATTGTTTTATACAATTATGTGGGTATATGGTTTGATGGATTTACACATTTTGAGATCTTCAGAAGCCAAAAAAGTGGTATTTAGTAAATGTCAGGGTTTTTTTTTTTTTTTTTTTTTTTTTAAATGTATTGTGTTCTTTTGTATCTGTAGTCTGTGCAGACTCGTGGAACCTTAATTATGACGTGTGAAAAGTGGACCTAAATGAAATTTGATATATGTGAAATTTTAACATTACCTTTGGGGATCTTTCTTCCAACAATACAGATGAAGTTAAAAACGATTTAAGGATGATTCACGCTACACCGAGCCGGGGCCGTGCCGTGCCGGGCACGAGCCCTCCCACCGTGCCCCGTCCGAGCCTTCACATACATGCTACAACGAGCCGGGGACGAGGCGGGGACGGGCCGGGCTGTCCTCTACTATGCGACCCGTGTTTATTTCATATCTAGTGCTTGTGCCTTATGATTAATAACGAGGGTGGGAGGGCTCGGTCCCGACACGGCCCGGGCTCGTTGTAGCGTGGATCATCTCAACGAGGCGGGGCCGAGGCGGGGACGGGCCGGGCGCGTGAAAACAATGTATCCCAACGTTTTGCCACCGAGCCTCGGACGAGGCTCGGTCATGACTCGTGTCGTGCCCGGTGTACTGTGCATTGCTTCATTTAAAATCTATACAACATTTTTTCAGCGAGCCTCGGGCCCGGCACGGCACGGCCCCGGCTCGGTGTAGCGTGAATCATCCTTTAAATGGTTTTGCTTTTTTTTTTTTTTAAACCACGATATTACGATACTTTAACTATAGAAGTCATTTTTTCTAGGAAAAATCGAGATAATAGGATAGATAAAACGTTTAATACTGCATACTCGTTATCTTTAACCACGAAAACTTTAAATTACTAAATTTTTTTTTTATTTAATATATTTCTTTAAATTATTAAATAATTTAAAAGGAAATATTTAAACTATACACCCTTGTTGAGGCTGTGATAGTCAATTTTTAAGTATTTATTTTATTTTTATTTTGTTAGTAAAAATGTTTTTATTAGTTTCTTATTGTTGCGTTTTGTATTTTATGTATGTAATTAATTATTAATATTTAAATTTAATTAAATGACATCTGACTTTCTCTTATGGAGATAAAACTGAAAACAAAAAAAAAAAAAAAATTTTAACGGAAAATTCGACATGACAATTGGAATTTTAATTAAAGGACTGAGGATGACCTTAACAGGGTCGAAACGTCTCCTATGAAAACTTGAGTTTGATTCGTCATTACACCTTCTAGCCATCTTAAACCGCTTTGTTTAAATTACTAACAAATGGATAACACTGGATGAAATAATTATGTACGAGGAAAATATTTAGTACGGATTTTACCGGATAGATTTTATAAAATCACCATTGTGAACACTATGTGCTTTACTTACTTGTGCTTAGATATATTTTTTATTTAACTACCTTTTATAATATCTTGATTTTCTAAGCTTTATAATATATTGAGCAAGGTAGTTCAAATGTGGCTCAGTTCAGTTTACATTCAAGTTCCTAGTAAAGGAAGATATTAATTCAAATGGTTTTTTTAAGACTTGTTCATAACTCCGTTATGTATTAGTCCATCCTTTCTATTGAAAATAAAATCACAAAAATCTTACTTTATGTGCATACTTGTTATTTTATTTTAAGGAAAGTATTTAGTATACTAAACAAATATTTTGGTATTTTAAAATTAAGGAATAACTTTATTCCCCGGCGTATTTGCGATGATATTTACTCGTAAAGTTCAAAAAGGCGGTCGAAGGATATCTACACTACTAAGGGGTCTTTTAAAGACCTCCTGTAAGTGTAGGTATCCTTCGATTATAATGAGGCCTATCAGTGTTTGGGGTATAATTAAGATTCCGTAATTCGAATTAATCCAAACTAAGCCAGCTTATTTATGTTTTCCTGTGTCTTTGAAGAAAGTTGAAATAGCTCTTTGAGTCTTTACCTGCTTAAAGTATTTAAATATTTTAGTATGATTCAAGTAATTTATATACTCTTCTTTTTTTATTATATATAATACGTTACAGCATGAGTGAAGTTCACATTTAAGAAATTTTATGCTTAATACATATATATATATATATATATATATATATATATATATATATATATATATATATATATATATATATATATATATATATATATATATATATATATATATATATATATATATATATATATATATATACATATATACATATGTGTGTGTGTGTGTATGTACGCTAATTTTAAACTTTGAGTTAGTTCATGCAATACTAAATTTATAAGCTCATTTTAATATTATGATTTTTGACTATTTATTTATTTATTTATTTTAAATTTTTATGTAACCATTCTTTGCATTATGCTTCACCCACCCTTCTCCATTCTGATCGTTCGAATACCACTCTTCTCCATGTTGCCTTTCCACAATATGCTCTCCCATCCTCCTTATCCCATCCTTTCTTCGGTTTTCCTCTTTTTCTGTTACACTCTTTTGGAGTCCATAACTTTTTTTGTCCATCTTTCATCATTGGACCTTACTATTTGCCCTGCCCATTTCCACTTTCTTCTTGATGTATCTTTACTTATGTCTCCTATGTTGGTATTTTCCTTTATCCATCTGTTACTCATCTTGTCATTTCTTATTATTTTAAGCATGCTCCTTGCCACCCTTCTCTTTCCTATCCCTAATCTATTTATATTGATTTTCTTAAGACTCCATGTCTCGCATATATATAATATAATGTAACTAGTTTTATTGTACTCTAGCATAACTTGACTCACTTTTATGCTAATCTAAGAAAACGACTTTTAGGGCGTTTCACTGATTTGTAGATCTATGTATAATATTTTTTCTTGGCAGTATTGTCCTACTAATCAGGTGATTACAGCGTCTTATCAGATATGCACGGTCTACCATATTGCATTCCTCTATTTGCCTTCTGGCATTGTTTACATATTTTAAGTTTAATATTGGTGCTTTGCTACCGAGCTTACTGAAGATAACGGAAGCTATGTGATTGGTCTGAAGATCTACAATTTTAATGTCTCTGATTACAAAAAATCCAAGTAAGAAATGCGTTTGAGACATCACGGAAAATTTTTGGTTTCGCGTCTGTCTGTCGCTCAATTCTTGCGAACCGTGGCAACGGGCTTAATTTTATATCTAGAAAAAAAAGTAAAATTAATTTAATTAATGTAGACATATATTCAGATAAGTGGTAAATCTTAAGTTAATGCTACGACTCGACGTATTTTTTGAAAAAGGGATATAAATTCTCCTAAGTACAAATCACCCTTATATTATTTCTTTAATGTATAAATCATACAAATGTAGTGTTTGACTAAGTGTAACAAAAATAAAGTATTATAGTACACGGAGAAAAAAGTAGAGTATTGATAATTCTAAAATGGCATCCCCCAACCCGCAATAAGTGTTGGCTCAGGAACAAACCTAATAGAATAGCTGTAACGCTTACCCAGTGTTAAAATTTTGGAGTGTAGACACAATGATATAAGAGTTAAGTCGACATTACCATTTTCAACACTAATGGCAACACTAGCGATTTTAGGGTAAATGTAACACTATAAGGGTTGCGAAATCAGCGTTAAAGTAAAATTTACTCTAAATCGGGAACACTAATAGTGTTAACGTAACTCACTAATGTTCTTCCAACTCTGGCATTGCTAGTGTTGGGGCTATATGGAAGGCCTCAGATAGAGTTGAATTAACCGCTTAGTGTAACTTTAACACTAGTAGGGTTGTCTTAAATGCACTGTTTAGTGCTAATTCAATTACAGTAGTATTATCGTGACACCTTTAAAATAAGCGAGGAAGGTCGCTCCAACACTATTAGTGTTAAATTGAACCGTGAACTGGTGTTGTTTCACATTTTACTATGCTTGTGACCAAACTATACTAGTGTTAATTATACTCTAATTGGTGTTGTACCTATTCTACGTAATGGTCATGTTAACCCTTGCTCTGGTGTTGCCACCACCCCAATAGCGTTGCCCGTACTCTGTACTTAAGAGTTGTCGCTACTCTATGTAGTGTTGTTCGTACTCTAAACTTAAGAGTTGTTGTAACTCTATGTAGTGTTGCTTGTACCCTGTACTTAAGAGTTGCTACTACTCCAAAAGGAATTTCCCTGTACCCTCGCGGAAAACCTGCTGGTAGGAGGTTTCCGCTCTGATGTGAAGGCACAAAAGTCTCACAAGACATTTAAGCCTTCCCATCAGAGCGGAAACCTCCTAACAGCAGGTTTTCCGCGAGGGTACAGGAAAATTCCTTTTGGAGTAGAAGCAACTCTTAAGCACAGGGAATTTCCTTTTGAAATCCCCAAAAGAAAATCCTTCTGCTTGCAAATGTGCTTAAAAATTATGTTGCACTGGGTAAAATAGCAATCAATATGCGTGCACAGAGTGTAAAGAAGCAATTTTTAAAATGACTAGAACATATAATGCCAAGTGAATTAAATATAAATTTTGAAATTGAAGTAAATTTAATTGTTTATAAAAAGATTAGTGATGTACATTTATATTGATTGCATTTTTATCCATTACAATTAGGGTTAAAAAGGGTAGTTTTGTAACGATGATAAATAACAAATTATTATAACTATAAATTTTATTGTTCACTAAATAAAATTATATGTACAATTTGTTTTAAACACAATAATTTTTAAAGTTGCATCCAATTGAATAAAAAATCATGTATTCGTAAATTCATTAAGTAAAATAATTTGTATAGTTTCATGAAATGTACAAAATAAACACAATTTAAATAAGTGACTATATGTAGTAGAAAGTAATGAAATAAAAAAATGAATAAATAATAATAAATTTAATAATGAAATCATAAATAAATGTTTCGATTATTTATTTACTTATTTTTAATAAATAAAGTAAATTAAATTAACTTAGAAATGAATATATTTACATCGAGTACCTACTCATTTATTTTATAATTTATGTTAATTAAATTCAATTAAATACTACATAAAATGTATATACTTACATTTAGTTTTGACAAATGACACATCAATTATTTTTATAATTGTACATATTATGATCTGTTTAGTTTATCTGTGCCTCCCTTATCTATATAAATTAAATTAATAGGTTAATAAAGAAGAAATGATGGAAGTTAACACTTATAACTTTTACACATAATGAAAGTCATAAAATCATGTATATTTTTACTTTATTTGTTATTTAAAAAAAAACATTTGCTGTCTACATAGAATAAGAGAGGCCACGATAAAATTGACAGATTATAATTAATATTTACATCATTAAATTGCAATTTAAATTAAATTATTTACACTGACTATTTACATTATTAAAATACAAATTAAACGACATTATTAATTATTTACTTATTTTAAATAATAAGTAATTTATAATAACAAATAATAAATACTAATAATATATTACAGTATGAATTATACGACTATATATTATGATATATTATAGTATATTGTTATACTATATATCTGTACAATTTATTAAATATACTTCCTTAATTTGTTAAGTGCTGTGCTGTCCATTTAATTTTTTAATTATGCACTTATTACAAATAAATAATAATTGATATTCTTACTGCTAATTAACTACGTAATAGCCCCCATCATTGGCGTGGACAGTGTTTACAGGCCTACATGTGTCATTATATCTCATAATGTATAAGCTATAAACATTTTGAGGAATAACTTCATAAGAGTCCAAATGGCTAGAGAGGCCAATATTGAGATAGTTTTCAACTATGAAACAAATACGTTCATCAAGAGTAATAATAATGTGTTTTATGTTAGCAAATTGTGGCACACCTTCAATTTTGTTTATAACGATTGTTTGTCCGATCTTAAATCTTGTTCCCTTCGTTTCAACCCAAGGAAAAGAGGTTATTGGACTATTAAATTTATGCTCACTTTCAGTGAGTAGTGGTTTTACAGATTTGTCTAACAATTTCTTAGGAGGGCCTACTGAGAACCCAACATCATTGGGCCCTTTATTGGCTGTGCCTATTAGTTTATAACATTGTTGTAATTGACATTTAATTGATAAGCTAAGAGGTACATTTTGGCGATTAGATATAGCTGTCACGTATCTTTTCAATTGTCTGTGTTTCCCTTCGAATCTCATGCACCAAACCTGTTTAAAGGGACCCATATTATCAATCATGTTGGGATAGTGAATAAGGAGATGATGCTTGGGCTTTAAAGGGGTTTTAAATGTATCTAGATAGTGGCTGTGGTGGGACAGGATGAGACCTTTCAAATAATCTGAGCTACCGGGGGGAAATGAGTCAGACAAGACAAACATGACTATCTTTCTGAGACTGAGATATAACTCCTAAACGTCGTTACCCTCAGGAATCAAGTCACCGACAATTAAAGTGAAATATTTTACTAGTGCACACATTTCAGAGGCTGACATAATAATTGAACCTTTTTTTAGATGTTGCAATTTAATAGGAGGTGGTGCATGATCACTGTCTATGCCAAAGTTAAAAAACTTGATCCTAGAGTTCACTGTCGTGAGAGTAATTACCCTCACTGATATGAAGTAATTTATAATTTGGCACATTTCATATCGACATACGCCCTCTAATAAATCATGCATTGCATCTACAGCATAATTAGTGTGACAGTGAAAACTGGGTAAGTCATTCCATACGCAATAATCTTTGATGAAGCCGTCATTTTGACATTCTGCATCATCTGAGTCAATGACGTAATCATCGACGGTACGAAGCATTTGTGCATCCTCTTCAATCATTTGCCTTGCCTCCGATTTTGAGGCAAAGCAAAATCGGCAACATTGGTTGGCCGAAAAACTTTCTACGAAACCCAGTATGGAATGAAGGCCCAAGTTATCGCCCACAACAGCTAAGAGCAAAAACCGTATAGTGCAACTCTCACCAGATACTGTTATGTCAACCCCTTCCTGTTCTAGCTTTATCAACTCGGATAGCAAGGGAGAAAGTACACGACGATTACCACAACTATAACGATCGTTGCTTTTGAAAATTGCAGCCACATTGATATTATCTAATTTGGAAAGTAGGTGCGTTGGTAATGCAGGACAGGTGTAATAAATAGCTCCCAGTTTTTGGAACCCCGCATGAGATCCCAAGGGATTTCCAGTCTCAAAATCATCAAAATACATAATGAGAGGATAAACCTCTTTGGGGCCATGTTGTAATGTGAAAGCATCAACTTTTTTTTTCCACAAATTGCCCTGCATAACTTATACCTTTAATAACTTAAAGTCTTTTAATTTGTCAACATTCGCTCTCATTGACTGTAATGTCCTGGGCGTTTCAAGCATTTGCTTCAAAGTAGGACCGACTGGGATATATTGAGCAGTTGAAGTTATAGGTCTTACACGAACAGCAGCGTCCTTATCAACAATTTTTTTAACTGACTGACCGATCACATAAGGCACAGGAGCTAAGTATTTCGTGGTGCTTTTAAAGTATTTCATTCTTAAGTAATTTTGTTGACTATTTTCAGTTTGTGGGGCACTATGCGTACTAAGGTCACTTTCTGCTTTAGTCAATGTTTGACTATAGCAACGCTTCAGGTGCCTTTTGAAAACAGATAAAGACTGAAAAGTCCGGTAACAACCGGTCATCGTAAATTTATATGATTGATATGTCGTGTTAATGTCATGTTCATATTTTAGATGAACAATGAAATTGTCTAGGGACCTAATTTTCCTGTGGCAAAACTGGCAACTATAAGCCACTGTGTCCATCTTAAAAGACTTAAATTTGAAATACTTTATATGAAAATTTTTAAGAATTTACGTTCGAATTTTAAGAAACAATTAATAAGACTTTAAGTTGTCAAAGTTAACAGAGTCAATTTTGAATATTTAACATCTAAATTAATATATGTTATATCTATCTATACATGCAAAATGTAGGTTTTTTAAACTTTGAAGATTAAATTTAGGCAACAGTCTGCTCAAACAATTTTAAAGTTGCCGTTAGAGGTGGCGAGAAATTGTTGTTATCTTCTTCTATACCGTATACGTACCTTTGTATATAAGAGTCCATATAAGCTCGCTGGCTTTCGGGTACATGCATTGAAGGGCAAAGAACGACTTGAAGCAGACATCAACTGCCTTCAGGGTGTCGTTGAAGGCGTAAAATGTCTGGTCAATCACAACGTAAGCTGACTTGAAGTCAGAAGGGTGGAAGCCCTGAACGATTATGTACGGCTGGACAGTGTCCTTTATTTTCTCTGCTTCCGTGGATCTGCGTTGTATCGTTTCTTTGATGTCGCCCGCAGTCTGTAACACATAACCAAGCGCACATTACAACATGCAGTTGAAAAGTATCAAGGGAAACAAAGGATACAAAAATGGAAGCTTGAGACCAGAGGCCGCTTTTTAAATTTTAAACCACATTCAAAACATGACTTTGGAAAAGCACATTTGAAAGACCATTTAAAAGTAAAATTAAAATTACTTGAATTTAATTGAGTTGAATTGAATTACTTTTTCTTCTTGGGCTTTCTTTGGTCTAACTTAAGGGATTCTTTTTTTTAAGCTTCACTTATTGGGTTTACACTTCCTGACTGAAGTATAATATAGTTTAAAGCCTATACACTTTACTGTATGTTTAAACACAGACATTAGCACTGACACACAACCCAGTTTCTAACCAAAAGCGAAGATGTCTTAATTACCTCAATGATAGTGATCAAGGAGTCCTGCCCTTCGGCTATTGAAAATTTTGCAAGGCCTTTCTTCTTTACAGACGTTTCTGCAGTGGAACTTCTCGCCTTGCCCCTACCAGGTACCAGTATCGCAGCAAGCAGCCTGATGGCTGCACAGACTCTGTGATCTGAAATAAAAAAAAAGTTTTTAATGAACATGTTTTATTTCCTCTTAAAATTAGGGGGAGGGGGGGGGGGGCATAAACATACTTATTTTTGCACAGGTCCAATTACACCATAGGTTTTACTTTTCATAGGTTTTCTATTTTCTAACACAACTGACAGTAGTAGTGGCCGAATTATTGAAATGACAGAGATATACCAATGAACCACTATTCATGAATAATGAGTTACTTTGCTTTAATTTATTTTCAAATTGTTCATTAATACATTTAAGTATAGTTAATTAACAATTAATTTTTGGAATTTTAATCCTATAATTTTTTTAACTAAATATATTAGGCTGAGACAGAAAATGAGAAACTGTGAGACATGTAATAATTCCAGAGTAATTTGGATTGGAATTAATCAAAAGCAATTTTTTCTGGGTATAAGGTGGACCCAGCCCCAAAAAACCCGGTGGGTTTAATTGGGCTGGGTCCACTTTGGCGAGCCCTGAGTAGGAGAAAAGTAACTAAGGATGAACACTTACTTTCGTCTTCAGAAGGCTCAAGGATCCCGAGCAATTTGCGGGAGGATGGATCGGTAACTTTCTCTCTTCCAATAGCCAGTATTTTCCTCTGAAAGGAGTTCCACCCTGATGTTAGCTTGTAAGATTTTCCCGGGTGAATATAGTCAAAATCTTTCTCCAGCTGCAACAATGACAACCAACATAAAATATAAATATATTGAAAATAAGGAGAAATACATTCTACATGATAATATAATTGCTTGAGAGCAAATGAATGACTTATTAATGTGTCACATTTTTTAATTAACTTTGTGAAAAGAGTTCAGTATATTCAGCAAAAGAAAAAAAAAACAAAGTAACTACAAGGAACAGTAACAAAGTAAGTGCGGAAAAATTGTAAACTTACCAGTTCGTATATATAGTGTGTCCCAAGACAAAGTATCCGAGAGGAAAAATTTTCTTGTTTTCGAAAAAAATGCATTTTTTTCATAAAATAAATTAATATTTATACTTTTTTTTGCAATTCTGAACCACTTTTCTAAATAATATTTTTCAATAACATTAAAAATAAGGGTAGCTTACTCTTGGTTATATTTTAAAATGTTCAAAAAACAAAACATTCTGCACAGGAAATCAAGAAAATTTTATCATTTTTAGAGGTTTAAGATCGAGCAGGAGTTTTTATGAAGAATGAATTTTTTTTGAAAAACCTAAAAATAAGAAAAATTTTCCTCTCGGATACTCTGTATCTTGGGACACACTGTATATATATATATATATATATATATATATATATATATATATATATATATATATATATATATATATATATATATTTTTTTTTTTTTTTTTTTTTTTTTTTTTTAAATAAGTTTTAATTTAATAAAAATAAATAAGAAAATGAACAGTGGTTTATGAAACTATTACGTCAATGGAACACAGGGGTCTATGGGACCCCAACTCTAATTCTAATGAATACTTTAAACATTTATTCGAATAACATAGGTATTGTTATCGCTTTACACAGAAGGTTCAAACGTAAATTAGAAGAGAGTCTATGTTAAGAGAAATAAAAATAAAACAATCAAAAACTCAATTATAGCTTTCGTGCATGGGGTCTGTGCTCCACAAATATTTTATATATACTTATAAAAGTTTAGACAACTTATTTTTGAATATTTAGCTATTCTGAGGAAATTAATAAATGAACTATTCACCTAATAAAAATATTAAAGAGTGACAAAGATGTGCAAAAAACAGAATTTACAACTCCTACAAAAATTGAATCTAATTATTTAATGAATAAAGTTATTTACCTGTAAACACAGATGCAAGATGCGAAAAATTCCACTTGTGTAACAATGGTACAAGGTCCATTTTGCACGACACTGTATTGACGCTAATTTATATAAAAGTCCTAAACACGCACAGACACTATTTACTATTTAACACTATATTACACTCCAAAACACTATTTAAGAGAACGCTATGAAGTAGTAGTGAGCTCTGTGACAACACACAAAAAACACAAGCCAAGAACTATATATAAATATGCACTTGTTAAGGAAATTGGCATTTGTAATAAGGAGTGACTAACTTAGTGAAGGTAAGCGGAATGTGGAATGTAGCGCTAGGCACGGCCGCGGAGGTTATATGGGATTCCCCCCCACTCTAGGGCCCTTAGGGTTGAAACTAACCGAGTAGGTGTCGATGTAACTCATCATAGAGGTCTTTTAAACCTTATGGAGTCAAATTCACTCGTCTTTGGATTGAAGTAACTAAATATGAGGCTTGCTTCAACACTAAACTCGTGTTACTTCTAGCATACAGAAACACTAACTACAGTCACGAGAAATCTATTTCTTGTCAGTCTGACACTAAGAGAAAACCACATGTCTACAACAAAAAATGGACGATTGACGCTATATCGTGTCTGGAAACAAATTAATGTTCCTTATTTATAATTAAATTATGCTTGCCTCTTCTCAAGAAATGAAACAATCTGTATATATACAGCCACAAAAAGCGCTCAGAACGTTACTAGCGATATGTGGGCGGCCAATTGAAAGCATTAAAAAGGACAAATAATATTAAATTTATTTAAAAGGACGGAAAAGTATATTTAATTTTGTTTTACATTATTGGTATTAAGCCGGCCAGTTTACACACGTGCAGTTTTAACTCACACTTTGAAACTGTTCGTGTGAGAATATTTCCGTCTCAGTTCAACTCAATTGTATACACTTAAACTGAGACGAAAGTTCATTCTTCAAATTGGATCCGCCTTCCAATCCATTATAAAAACTGAAGGATTTAACTTACGTGTGTGCAGTTAACTTACAGTGTACAGTTTTAACTGACAGTTAAAGTTTTGTATGTCTAAATCGACAAGGCGTCATTTATCGGACGCATTATCTTAAACACTTAATAATTTGACTGATGTCCAGTAAACTTTTGCTTGAAAATTTGTTTCATATCAATCTTTTATATACCTCTAGTATTAAGCACATGGTAACCATTTAAAATATGGTTATCCTCACCTGTGGAAATCCCACACATAACTTCCATGAAATGTTGTCGTGTCAATACGTGATCAAGAGAGAACTCAGTATTTACATACCCATTTTCAGGGAAGTAAAAACACTAAAATGTTAATAGCTCCCAAACCGCTTGTCCGATTGTGCCCAAAAGCTACAGGTACAATCTACCATACAGGACACATATATACCCAAAAAGAAATTGAAATCAAATAAAGCCAACTGAAGTTATTTTCGACAGACCGATTGCGTGCTTAAGTGACTGCAGCTCCGTCGTGAGCTCAGATGTTCGGGTTTGCGCTATCAGTTTATCCGACAAAAGTTCTGAAAAATTGCCGCAAACCGCATCTCAATACGATGTCTTGATAAAGTTTAAACTTTCGAACTAACGAACGTACGTATACGTACATGTATACATAAGTACGTACGCACAGACATATATGTATACGTGAATCGGATTTTAATGATATCCCCGGGTTCGCAATACCTCTCCTTCACAGAGATCATTACCAATAATGAAATGATTTAATTAATTTAAAAAATTATAATTCAATGTCACAAATCTGGAATGACACATTTTTACTGTTCCTCGCTACTAATAGTAGTATAAAATAAAATATAGGTATTAAAAATAAGGTTTTTTTTAAGAATGACAATAAATCAGTTAGATCAGAAAGTGAACTCTTAAGTGAGGAAAAGTTCCGAGGTACCTCGTACCTGATTTTCTTAACCTGTCTTGCTGCATATAATATATAACTGTTGCACTCAGAACAAATATATTTAATGATGTAAAATTAATTTAGTAGTATTTGCTTTGACAATAGTATCTGGGTATAAGGTTTTTCTACATTCATCTTATGCGGATTACATTTTGTACATACTACCTTTTTGTTCATATACCTGCGATGGTTTCTTCTTAAAAAACTTTAAACTGGTCATGACCTGTAATTGTTTATTCCTAGTAAAAATAACCAACTCAAATCCCTAACGGGGTTTTATCTATATAAGGTTAACTTTTCCAATGAATCATAAGATCCCTTACTTAGGGGGAAATACTTTTTGAGTAGAAATTAAAGTTAGTAAACATTTTAAAAATTAAATCTGAAATTGTTTAGCACGCAGGTAAACCAGGATTCTAAATGTACCCAATAATGTGTATAACTGTACACAATAATCCTTTCCTAGTAATAGCTATATGTCTTAAGTTAAAGCTATATGCATATTAAGCTTTATATTTTTTATAATCCTTATGCTTCTCGAAACTTAAGCTTATATGGTTACAATTTTACGGTCAACGACATAATATACACGCATAATTTGGATTTGTCAAAACATGTTTAAATTATATGGGAGTATATACAGTGAATTCTATTTTATAGTATATAGTATACATATAACTGTATATATATATATATATATATATATATATATATATATATATATATATATATATATATATATATATATATATATATATTTATATATATATATATATATATATATATATATATATATATATATATATATATATATATATATATATATATATATATATATATATATATTCATACATATAAATATATATATATATATATTTATATAAACTGTTTTTTTGATTAAAAAAAAGGTGTTCAGCGGGGCTCAAAAAGTAAAAAAATATTAATAATGCATGTTTTAAAGAATTGATTTGGATTTTACGCCAAAAAATAAGAACTTTTTGTATCATGAATTTTATCAATATATATATAATTTAGGCTATCAATAAGTGTCTTATTAACACTAAGACCAATGCTTATCTCAACTCTAGAGTTGTATTTACAATAACATTAAGTTATTTTGTAACAACTCCATAATTCTTCTTCTTATAACTCTATTAGCGCAGCGACAACGCTAAAATTGGAGTAATTTTTTAGTTTCGGGATAACATTAAGCTAAAATTTAATATCAACACCAAATTAAGTTTTGCTGAACACTATGTAGTGTTACAAACGCTCTAATGGAGTTTCGCCAACACTAAAAACTCAAAGTTATACGCAACTCTAACGTAGTGTTGCTGGTACTAAAAACTTTACATTTACGATAACTCTAAAAAAAAAAAAATTTCTTGTGGCAACGCTATTAGTGCCAGTACCATCCCATCATAGTGTAAATTCAAACTTAAAGGGCCTCAACACTACCTACTTGTTGAAAATACACACTCGATTTTTCTCCGTGTATTACTTAATACTAGTTAATTTTCAACCGTAGCATTAACTTAAGATTAGCCAGATAAGTTATCATATCTGTTTGAAGACCAACAAATCATAACAAACATTTATTTTTATTGGAATAAATGTGTTTGTCTTAGGTTAGCAATAACAAATCATTTAGAGGTAAGTCGTCGGGACACTACTCGATTATATAAATGATAATCTTACTGATCGAGTCAGTTAACTTTTAATTTCAATTGAGATTTACTTCAAGGAAAGAAACAAGAAAAATATTCATCTTCTTAGTCAACGGTTTTGGCCCTATCGAAAACAATGCCTTGAAGCCGATCAAGGGTTTTTATAATATTAGGAGGCGAATTGATTCAGCACATTTTTTCCTTGTGTAAAATGTTTACTTCTCTTTTTTATTTTAACTGTAGTTGAAGGGGTATTACAGAGGTCTGTTGCAAGCTCTTGGTTTAATGACAAGTGCCTTCATTGATACACACAATACTTACCATAGATAGGTTTATGAGAAGTGCTAAGTACTCAGACTAAGCTCATGCATGCTTTGAGCGCTCCATAGCGGATGTATCTTTATTATAAACAGTAAAAACACGCGGCCTAAACACTTTAACTCTGTATCTCAAAGCACTCGTACCCTACTCCAACCTTCTATAAAAGTAAATATTTAATAATGTTACACCGTACAAGGGAGAGAGCGTTAAAAGTACCATGTTTAGTCACACTTACAAACCTTAAAGTCGAGTGTTTGTGCCTAGTTCTTATATATGTTTATAACTCTAAAAGTATGAGTGTTCATATAAGCAAAAGAGAAACACCACATGTATGTTTACATATTACAAGAGCCAAGTATAAAAACCTTCAACTTATTCTTTATATGAACATAAAAAAAAACTTTTTTTGGATGCATATAAACATAACGCACGCTCCACTCTGTTAAACAGAATTATATTTCTCTTTTCTTGTACATTAGTTTTTTTTCTGTTAATGGACAACTTGTATATGCGTTCATAAATAAATTTACATTGACGTCATGAACATAATATTTATGTTATATATCTATTTATTATTTATATCAACAATTTTCTCTTTTTGACGATGTCTGGTTGCTAAAAATAACTATTTATGAATCCTTTATGCACCTAATAATATTATATAAATTTACTGGCTGTATATTAATTATGGATACACTTAAAATAATCATTTTTTTTAATTTAAATACTTGCGTAGATAAATTTTAAATTAAGTACGAAAGCTGCTAGAAACTTGTCAGGGACAAATTCATAGAGATACCGAATTATCAAGATGATTTTTATAAGAGTGATTATGCATTTGTTTTTAACATTTATATTTAAACGCGGGGTCTTTTCTGTTACCCCCCCCCCCCCCACTTTTACCGGGCGCTTTTTCGCATATCCAGATTGCACCCTTCACTTTTATGAAACATTCGTATTTTACACAACTGTCTAGAGCACAAAAAGCAAAATAACCACACGTTAGGTTGATCACCTCATTATTTATTGATATATTTACATATATACATAAATACATTTTTGAACTTGTCTAAAACTATGATATGGGTACCCGGTAGGAATGGGAGGGGAATAACAGAAAAAAACCAAAGAATATATATATATATATATATATATATATATATATATATATATATATATATAATGAGGTGATCAACCTAATGCGTGGTGTTTTTGTTTTGTGAGTACTAGACAGTTGTGGGAAATACTAATACTCCATAAAAGTTGAAGGGTGCACCCCTGCATATGCGAAAAAGCGCCAGGTATGAGTGGAGGGGGGGGGGGGGGAATAACAGAAACGACCCTAAACGCGTTTTGTTTTAAAAACTATAAACATCTATATATATATATATATATATATATATATATATATATATATATATATATATATATATATATATATATATATATGTGTGTGTGTGGGTGTGTGTGTGTGTGTCAGAAATGAGAGACTCAAAAGCAAGCAAAAAAAAGTGGATAAGGAAAATTTAGGAAGGAATTGATTACCCTCTAATAAAGATATACGACATAAAGATTTCTTGCAATTCCCAGGATGGAAAGAAATAAAATTACCTGTAATGCTAGTTCTGAAGGACTATGTCATCATGTAAATTTTTTTTATCTTTGGGTTACTTTATAAGATTGACTTTATAAAGTCGCTTTATCTGGTGATTAGGGTTACTTTACTAAGAAATCTTAAGTGATTTCTTACATTAGAGTTACTTTTTACGATAAACCTGAGCAAAAAGGTTACTTGAAATCCCTTCGATAATCTTTTGAACTTATCAAATGAAGAGAGAGATTAAGATGAAATGTTGTTGATGTTAAGAGTTTGCTGTTAGTGGCTATGTATAATTGTAACAATCGAAGAAATGTTTCACACATTTTTCTTGTTGGAAGAAGATAATAAATTTAATATATGTGGCAGGGGGTTAATAGTAGGGTGAAGTTGTGTGGACTTTACCAGCTAAAATCGTGAATATAAATGAGTTTTCGTATAAGATTATTTTATTTTCAGAGCTTTCGCTCAGGAAATCTGAACTTCACGTTTTTGAAGTGAAACTTGTTAAGGCGCTGTAGAGTGAATTTGCTTGGATGAAACGACATCGTGATACCAAGTTTGTGATTCGGGACTCGTCCAAGTGATAGATTTTTTAAAAAATCTTTCATTTTGACAAGTCTTGAACTACCTACCTCTGACACTGTATGTCAGTACGCTGACCACTACTCCACGGAGGCAGACTTGGTATATAAGCGTAATATTATATATATTATTATAATATAATACATATATATAAATGTTGTTTTCATGTTTTTCTTCACTTTTTTTCCATTAATATGTATGAGGGAACATAAAATCAACTGTGTCTAGAACTTAAGTTTCACTTCTAATGCGTGAGAGTTTCACTCATATTTTTTGTTTTTCAAAAACATAGTTAAGATTGGGAATAAACATGTGTTAAACTTTTAATTATTCTAAATGTTCGTGGCTGGAAAGGGTGTAATAGTTATTAAAAATGATTTTCTTTAAAAATAATCACTTTTCAAATTTATCTAGCAAAAGCACAGAAAAAATCCAACCTATAAAAAAAGCTGTTTACAATAAAAGGAAAGGTTTCGTAGTTTTTTCCCCCTCGTGCTTCCGGCCTTGGTTCATCCGATGTAAAAATCTCAAGAATTGTGTTAGTACCAACAATTGTAGATATTATTAGGAGCTTCCTTTGTAAGTGGTTATTGATGTGATCTAAACCACCTGTCACTGTGGCTGCATCAATATCCTAAAATACCAACAGGTAGGTGAGTTTGGATTGCCGGTTACCTGAGATACCGCGGAATATCCTATACTAATACTAAATCAAGTGGGTTGGACTCTTGGGGATTGGTGAAAGGCCAAGGGATTTCCTGGCCTTATTTCCCCCAAATTACCCAGAACCCCCAGGATTTGTAATTCAGCACCCTTTATGTCTGATTGAATGCATCTCCTTACATTTTTAACAGGTTTTATAAACTTAGCTGGAAACTACTTCAAAATTGCCTGTTTTGTTAAGGATTGATTTGACGCAAGCCTAGTTCTCTGAGCTCTAATGTAATATTCCACTGATAACAGTTTACAGATGTTATCAGGATGTGAGTTAGCTTTTCTACCGATAATCACGAGTGCATTAGAATTCTGCGAATATAACTGAGTATTAGGGACGGGTAAGAGGTCAGTTTGTCACTGACTATACCATTTGGCATGTGGCGCATGTCATTATGTGGACATGACGGATGACCTAAGCCTGCTTCCTCCCAGTCTAGAGCTAAGAGGAAACTTCTAATTGTCACTTATTAGCTGCCCTGGACCAGCCAGTGCGTCCTAATGGAAGGGGGCTCTGGATTATCTACTACTAACACAGCCTATCCTAGACAAGGGGATTACATAGACTAAACAATACAGCATGACCTCTCTAAGTAATAACAATACATTAACATAACCTTCTACCTCTTGTATACCATTACATAACTATAACTTGTAACAGCAACTATAACCTCATGACAGATGTATCCAGTCTCTGTAGATACCATTTGTAACAGTGCCAAAATAACTTTATTGATAATGTGTTAGAATACCTTTACTATGTATATACTAATTAATCTATAGTAATTGGTGATATATTTGCATTAAACTCTGCAGTAATTAATTTACCTGATGTATGCTGTTATTTTGTCTTATACTTTTTGTATTAATAATAATAATAGCTCTCAACTTGGATCTTGCATTACTACTTTGACTTTAGTATTGATATTGCATTGCAAAATCTGCTTCTATCAATATTTTAATTTTTTATTTAAAGTCATTGTTTTTTTTCTGACTAGGATTTAAACTGGAATATTTTTATATTTTTCTCGACTTAAGCTTGTATTACTCGTTTTCTGCTCAATGTATTATAATTTCCCCATGTATATTGCTTCATTTTGGGTTTACGTGTGTTTTGTTAAAAATAATTTTACTTTATATTTGTTAGTTTAGACTGTTTGAATTTATATAAACAATTCTCTTTTTTATATTTTCTCTTGTGTATAAATTGGCAAATTTTATTTAATCATGTGATAAGGCGATACGTGTTTATTTTAGATAAACATATGTAAGTGTATGAGCTCAAGAACCAATATCTGAAAAAATACAAATAGAATACTAAATTAAGTCTACACATGTATTGTTTACGTATTTTACTTTTTTCTATTATTAAATATAATACCGTTTATAAATTATTCATTATTTTCTATTTTTTATAAATTTCAATAAAGTTTACTTCCATTTTTAGTCGAAGATCTAATTTAATTAAGTTAGGCATTTCCATACTCTTCTTATTATATTATAAGAATTACTCTTTAGTAATTATATATTAATTTTACATATTATGATTAATTTTATTTCACTTGAAAAAACGTGATGGATATAGATGTAAATCTAAACTGCTGGCAAGAGACAGTTATACCCAGTATACTAAATAGTTCACTGATTGACTAATTAAGTATTTTTTGACACTTAATTAACAATAGACTTTATTATACTTTGCACAAAATTGTGGCATCCCGCAGGGTAGTAAGAAAAATACTATTAAGTTTTCCATTTGGCAACGTTTTGGCCTAGTAGGCCATTTTCAAGCCAAAAATTAAGTATTTATTTGATATAATATTCAACCACACTGTTCTAACTTGAAAGAAATCATTAACATTAAGCCTTGTCCAGACTGCCGAACCGAACAGAGGAAACAAGCCAAGCACTGGTCTCTGCGCTCAGTCTAAAATGCGCCTGCGCATCTCATACTGGGCATGCGCATCTCATACTGGGCATGCGCAGAGACCAATGCTTGGCTCGTTTCCTCTATTCGATTCGGCAGTCTGGACGAGGCTTAACGATATTGTCACCACAATTTTATATTAATTATAAACAAACGCGTTTCGATATTTTATATCTTTTTATAAAGTATATATATATCTTTAAATGTATATAAAAAACTGGTAACATTTATACGACTAATTAATTGGTACGTTTTTACTTTGTTACCCACCCTAAGTTGGGTAACAAAGTAAATTAGGCCGGTTGTGGCAAGATTTTACTTGGTTACCCACCGTTGGGTAACAAAAAAATTTCAAACACAATAATGTAAACATTATTGTGTTTGAAATTTTTTTTTCAAATTAATTTGCAATCTTAAAGGGGAATGTTCGAATATTCCTTTGGGACAAAGGAATATCACACTCCTGTAAATAGAAATGACAATATCCGTTAGTCCAACTGTCTAAGTAAGGCAAAGTAACCTTTAATCCTTTAAATGTTGAATAAAAGAATAGTTCACTTGGATTTAATAATAAAAAAAGGTTGGGGGGGTTGTATATATATATATATATATATATATATATATATATATATATATATATATATATATATATATATATATATATATATATATATATATATATATATATATATATATATATATATATATATATACATATATATATATAAATATATATATACATATATATATATACATATATATATAAATATATATATACATATATATATATACATACATATATATATATATATATATATATATATATATATATATATATATATACATATATATATATATATATATATATATATATATATACATATATATATATATATATATATATATATATATATATATATATATATATATATATATATATATATATATATATATATATATATATATATATATATATATATATATATATGTATGTATATATATATATATATATCAGGGTTCACACTGACCTGGAAAGTCAGGGAAAATCAGGGAATGTCAGGGAAAAAAATCAAGGTCAGGGAAAGTCAGGGAAACTTTTTGAAATAACCCTAAAATCAGGGAAAATAACCAAACTTTAGGTAAAATAAGCCTAAAGTCAGGGAAACAAAAATTGTCAATTAAATAAACTATAAACAAACAAGCCCCTAATTTTTATTACAAGTATAGTATGGATATTTAACTCTGATACAAGAAAAAAAAATCTGAAAAAGAAATTAAGTATGGTTACACAACTTGCATAATATCTTGGAAATTATATTGTCCTCGGATATTGGCTCCGGTTAATAGGAATTAAATTATTAATTTATAAAATGGTTAGACAATTTAATCAGTTCATCCACAGTTCATCAGGGTGAAACTTTTATTTAAAAAAATAAAATAAAATAACGAAGTCCAGTTTGTTTAATGAGCTCAAATAGAATTAAATTGAATTTCTAATTATCAAATAAAATGTTTTAACAAGTGTATATTATTGATTGATTAATCAAAATTGAATAAATTTTCATAGTACAAAATCAAAAAGTTGGCAATAAAAATCAGTTGTTTTATTCGAGTACATTAGTGGCGGAGATTATTATGACAAGTAAATATACGAGTATATATATATATTTTTTTTTTTTTCATCAAAAATATTTCTTATTAATGTTGAATGTTAAAAAACTTGGACATATATATACATTGTATTTTTAAAGCAAAATATTAATTAAAGGTATTTTGAAGATGAGCAATTAAAAACATGCCTTCGTTTACAGTGAAAAAATAGGCTCATGAAAAAATACATGAAAAAAAAAATTTTTTTAAAAAAAACGTCACCAGAAAAAACGTTTTTTACATCTCTAAGCCCTACTAATCATATTGAGGGGGCCATATTTTGTGATTTTTCTAAAAAAATATTAAACTATATTAGGTATATTAGTTACTTACTGTTAAATTATACATTTAAGGTATTTATGAGTGCATTTTATTTTAAGGAAAAAAAAAAAACCTTTTCCTAATATTTTTTACTTTAATTAACAAGATTAAACTTATTAAGGTTTTACATTACTTTAAGTGGCACGTATGTAGAAACAAATGGTGTGAATAAATATTTCCGTTAAATTTACGAGATTATTATTCTTTTCTTCTTTTTTTTCATTTGTCAGGGAAATATGATCAACATAGTCAGGGAAAGTCAAGGAATGTCAGGGAAATTGAAATCAAATTTTAAGTGTGAACCCTGTATATATATATTTATATATATATATGTATATATATATTTATATATATATATGTATATATATATATATATATATATATGTATGTATATATATATATATATATATATGTGTGTGTGTGTGTGTGTGTGTGTGTGTTTGTGTGTTTGTGTAATTATATTATGAAATGTGTAATAAAAGGAAGATAACAATGGCGAGTTGAGTGCATGGAGTATGTAGCCTTGAGCAAGTAAGTAAAATAATAAAATGAAAAAAAAAAAAAGACGAACTTGATTTACATAGAGATGTGCCAGTTAACTCCCTTATACATAAAGCCCCTCAGGGGGAGGAACTTGACAAGTAGTCAAATGAAAAGAAACGTCCTAGGTCTGCAGCTCAATGTTGAAGCTAGCCTCTCTACTGTCTTGTTGGAATATATAATTTTTGTTCTTGCATACTTTGCATAGTCGCAACTGAATATTTCACTTCACCAAGCATTTCTAATTCTCGGTCACAAACTAGTACCATACTCCAAACTTTTTATACCCCGCACTCTTGATGCAATCTTCATTAATTATTTATTAACTTTTTTTTCCTGATGTATTTTTAAAATACATAAATTTTTCAAACTTGGTTCAGATTTTTTATATTATTATTTCATTTTGTTCTATTTAACATACCTCTTCTTGAATATATATATATATATATATATATATATATATATATATATATATATATATATATATATATATATATATATATTCGAATATATTAATGTTTTTTTTAAAAAAAATACGTTTGAATAGAGTTTACTTTTATATTTATGTTATAGTACTAAAAAGCAACTAGATAAATAAAAAATACAGAATCCATCATTTTTTAAAAATGTTTTTGCATAAATGTATTTACTCAACAAAACTTTCGCATGAATAGATAAATGGATACTGCTAGTATTATAAATGTTTAAATAAAATAGAAACATTTAATTTTATCATAATCATTGTTGAAATAATAAATATTTTATTATTATTCTTATTTTGCGGAATTCTATTTATTAAACGTGTCCTAATAATATTTTTAGGATAATTTAAAAATTAAATTTGTACGATATTAGTACCGTTCTTAAAATATTTAACATAGAGGTTTATAAAATAAATAAAATGTAATATTCTATGAGTAGTTTTTAACCAAAATCTAAAGGATGGGATAAAGTTAATAATAAAAAATGTTAAGGAGGGTATAATATTTCACTGGTTAAAATTCAAATTGAAACTGTGTTTTGTTAAATTATTGAGCAGTTACTATAGTTATAATTTACAAATGATATAAAGGGAGGTAGATTAAATACATTTGTTTTATAGATTTGTAGGGAAATAAAATAAAATAATCAGTAATAGATTGGCAACTATTGTAGATGGTAGCAAATACTCGTATAATACTTTGGATGGGGTAAATGTTAAATCCTTGTGCGGAAAATATAGCAAATAAGATTAAGGATTAGTCTTTTATCGCAGAGGGGTAAGCAAAGAAGATTGGATAAGATTTAGGATGTCTTTAATCGCAGAGAGGTCAGCAAAGAAGGTTGGATAAGATTTAGGATTAGTCTTTAATCGCAGAGAGGTCAGCAAAGAAGATTGGATAAGATTTAGGATTAGTCTTTAATCGCAGAGAGGTCAGCAAAGAAGATTGGATAAGATTTAGGATTAGTCTTTAATCGCAGAGTGGTCAGCAAAGAAGATTGGATAAGATTTAGGATTAGTCTTTAATCGCAGAGAGGTCAGCAAAGAAGGTTGGATAAGATCTAGGATTAGTCTTTAATCGCAGAGAGGTAAGCAAAGAAGCTTGGATAAGGTGACAAGAGCCAAAATCTGTAAGTAGATGAGATACAGTTATTCCTTAAGCTGCTCATATTGTTACCGAGCTTACCGAAGGTAACGGAAGCTACCTAGCTTCCCACCGATCACGCGATAGTTCCGAAGAACGAAATATTATTATGCCTTGGGTCTTAATTAGACCATATAAGTTATTGGTCCAATCTAAGTTCAAACTTTCAGTCAAACTTATGCGCCTTTTTTCTTTCATTTTTTTCTTTCACATACCCACAAACATTCATATATTTACACCTATATCTTCAAAAGCGCTTTATCTGAATTTTATGAAATTTGGATGGATTGTCGAATGTAGCCCGCAGATAGACCCGATTAATTTCTACCGTCTCCGCCCTTTAAATTTTGCTAAATCAATACTTTAAATCATGTAAAAAAATCAAATAATTTTTGACAAATTTAAAAAAAACGAGGGGAAAATTACATAAATGATGACAGAAATAGGTTGTAAATGCATAAGATCAATAAAGTACATATACGAAATAGGACGCGAGTGAATGTGCCCACTAATTGACAGACTATTTTATTATTATCGTTTAAATAAATGTAGTACATAATTGCATATTCATTAATTCTTTGAATAACCTTATTTTGACATTTTATATTGTCAATAATCGTCTTTAGGTCAAATAGCTGAATGGCACGGACAATTCCATTCACTATTTTATTTCATTCATAAACGACAGAAAGCATAGGAGTTAAAAGGTAAGGTAGTACAAGTAAAAACGCTTTGTTAACAGAATGGCATTAGTAATGGCTACCTGATGTGGTTTGGCAGGTAGGGCAGTAAGGTTATTTCTATAATAGTGATTCAAGTTTACTCATTGCTTAGAAACTGGTTATGACTCATTTACTTGCATTCAGGTTCTTGTTTCTCATTTTTCCTGCAAAATCTATCCCCACTAAACTAATTTTGATGTTGTTCCATTATATACACCAGCATTTTACACAAATCAAAGATAGGAAAAATTAATCCAGTTTAATGACATAATAAGACTTTAAATCAAACCCTAAAAGCAATTAAAAAAACCTTAAAGCAATTTAAATTAGTTAAAGTAGTTGAAAATGATTGTTTATTTTAAACTAGCTGGATACCCTTGCTTCGCTGCGGAGTGTGTTATTTTTAATTTGATAAGTTTACCATCTAGAAACTTTTAAATTATTTTCCTTATCGAGAATATCTAGCTTCTATCCCTTATTTCTATACCCCCCCCCCCCCTCCCCTTTGATAATATAATTTGAAAATATCCCAAATTACTAATTAATTCTCACTACTGATGAAAAATTCTTAAATATTAACTTTGGATGGGGCGGAGGGGGAGTTCTTCCTACAGAAATTTCCATAGAACCTAAAATATGTTCTTCTGCAATTTTGGTTAAATACATTTTTATAAAAATTAAAATTTTAATTTTGAAATCTATTTAGAAGTCCCATTCTCCGTCCCAACAATCACAGAATTGAGCTTAACATTGTACCCAAAAACCGACAAAATCTGTTCAGCCGTTTGGACTTGATCGACGTACAGACCAACAGACACAACATTTTCTAAACTTATTATTTATAATTACCAAAAAATATTGGACAAAACAACCAATGATTTATTATATACTAAAATGAAGTATTAACATTTTTATTATTAGTATACTTATTTTTTCCCCACTATAATTTGTACCTTTTAAATTTGACTTGTTTTATATTACTCTTCTATATAATGTGTGTAAATATTTTCTTAACATACTTCCATGTACATTATAAAAAACGATCGCAGTATAATGAATATGATATTATATATGTAATTAAAATAAAGCGAATAAAGTTCTTTTGAAAGATAATGTTTTCAAAATATTTTCTTACTGTTTTTGTAAATAAATACTAAATATTTTTATCTTCAATTTTTTTCTATTTTAAATACATAGATTTTCAATCGAACATTTTAAAATTTTAATAACATATCTATATTTTCTTTTCCTGTTTTGTTTTTCATACTTAACTTTATTCTATTGCATTATTTTTTAAAAATACATTTTATTTGTTACTTTGTCCAACTTTTTTTCTTTCTATAAAATATATTTATTTAAGAATCAATATTTCTCCTTTTAAATTTTATACAAAAGGAACAATTTGATTTTATAAACAGTTTTATTGTAAACTGTTGGTTGTTATGAATCATAAAGTAGCATAAAATAATAATACTAGTTTTTAAGTGGGAATAGGAAATGTGAAATCATTTTGGTAATTGCAATGCACTAAACCTGATATTTTGAATCAATGAGGTAAAATGGAAGGTAAGAATAATATAGTAACATTACACTAGTAACATGGTCAAATTCATTGTATAATTCATGTATGACCAATGTGATAAGGATTACATTATGCTATGGAAATTATAATAGAACTTCAATTATTGTAGTAAAACCACAAATGCTAAAATTAGTATAAACAGTGACTAATACTAACTTCGCTAATAAAAGAGAGGCCGGCAAATTGTCCTTGTGATCGTGTACTTCGTGTAAAAAAAAAAAATCTGCATATTTAAACGATTTATAACTTTATACGAATATATATATATATATATATATATATATATATATATATATATATATATATATATATATATATATATATATAATATATATATATATATATATATATATATATATATATATATATATATATATATATATATATATATATATATATTGGTATGTACTTTGCACGCGGCTTAATGGTTTCACGGTTAATGTTATCAACCGCTTAGCGTTATCAAAATAGCTTGGAACGAGACCGCGCAATACTAATGAGTGTTGCATAAACATGGATGCATTTGAAATGCGCACCATTATTTTCTGTTAAGTTGGTAGCATTGAAACTTATCATTTTTATTATCAGTTATCATTAAGAAATGAGTTTCAGAGAGAATTATTGTTTAGTTTAGTTGTCTTGCGTAACCATGGCGTGCCTAACTATGTCGACCAACGTTGTTTGATAGTCAAAACGTATTATAAGTTTTATACGTATTATATACGCATTGATAAGTTTCAATGCTACCAACTTAACAGAAAAAAATTGCACGCATTTCAAATCCGTCCATGTTTATGCAACACCCTTTAGTACATTCAAAATTTTCCCTGTTTATTGTTTTAAATATTTTGTTTATTGTAATCAATTTAAGATTGTAGGAATTTTGCTTCATAATTTTTTGGAAAACGTCTGGAGCTGTGACACTGGTGGTTCAGTAAATATATTTTCCTATGAAAGTAAACCATCCCCCCCCCCCCCCATTACTATGAAGGACTAGAGTCAGAACTCAGTGCGTTTTAATCTTTCAATGATTCTCAACAAATTAACACAAGTTCGAAGTTGATGTTTTTTTTTATTATTAATATATTGTATTAATTCTTAGAAATAACAATACATATAATACATTACATACAATATAATACATCATTTTACTAGCGATACCAATTTAATATATTAGCACATCAAAGGATTTCTCTTCACTAGATAACATATAGTTCTGTGCTGAGAAGAGAAATTTTAAAGTTAATAATATTTATTTATGCACCTAGGGAGTAAAGTAAGCCATTACTCCTTGAGCAAAAAAAGTTGGTTCTTGAGGCGAAGCCAAAGGAACCATGGTCCCTAAATCTTATTAATTAATTATAGAATTAGACTTATTAATTATAACGCTAGGGGAATAATGGCACTTTACTCCCGAGGTACGTACAATATTTTATCTTCAGTAGGGAGAAAATACACACTTCATCCATTGCACAGTTTTTATTTATTATTTTAATAAATAACAATAATTGTTAGCACTTTCAATAGCAGATAATAAGAGATTCAATATTAAAATAAAATAAGAATTGAATTAAACTCAAATAGAAGGCTATTTAGATTCAGGTTATAAAAAATGATAAACAAGGTCGAGAAAGCAGTGTCGCCAACCTGATTTCTACAACTTCATTACATTAGCCATTCATTCTCTATTATTTATAAAATTATTAAGTTGGCAATCATTCTTTTTCTCCCTACTTTACTTTTTCGCTCTACTTTTACTTTTTCTTCCTACTTTTGAGTCCAGGGAAGAAAATAATTACTTTACTCCTTCTATACTAATCCAAAATCATAACTTTTTCTCCCTACTGGAGATCAAATAATTTTTAAGTTTTGTTTTAAACTTTAATTTTTGATCGAAGAATGAGCCCTTTATAACGTAGCAACGTTTTGAAGGGCTCATTCGTCGTGATCATGTACATACGTGATCAGGTATTAGTTTTTTCCTTAAAGATATATTATCGTACACTTACGCTACGATTTGTTCAAGTTAAGAACGGGAGGAAAGTATGAGCACCAATTACGAGACTACTTTACTATTTCATTATGCAATTTCATTTCACATTTATGAAACTTAAGGAATAATTATTTATTGTTTTGACATGCTCTTATGTGCTTAAATTTCAACTCTGTTTTATCATGCTAATTAGCTTATAAAATATTTTTAACTTAACTCAAAAAAGTTCTCGATTTCATAACCTGGTTTAACCTCTTACATTCCAGAAGTGAATCTTCGTTTGTTTTCGTTTATTTTTATTTGTACAAAAAACACCCGTTCAAGTCGAAGTCAAAGCTTGTACTCATAAATCATAGTCTGTCGGACATCCTGTCTGTCCTTAGTACCGCGTAGTGAATTTACAGCTGGTTTAGACTTATGACGCATCAACTTATGCCACTCTATACCTGGTTATGTTTCACTTATGAACCATGTGTTCGTGACCTTACCAGTAACCACCGGATCAACTCGTATGCCATACGTGACTTTGACAATACTTTGGTAAACATTTTTTCACAATGAGCTATGAACATGCTCATTTTGCTTTTTTCAGTTTCCCTTATTACCTTTATTTTTTTGTTACTAAATGATGCATTGTATAATGATTTGTGATGAGTGAATATCTTCTTTTTTGGACATTTTTATGTGAATGAAGAATTTCTAGTAAATACTGAAATAGATATCAAGACAATATCGAATATTACATTTTTTTTTTAAATATTCTATAATTTTACTTTATTTATCATTAATCAAATTAAAATTAAAGATTTATCTCCCGCACGTATTAGAAAAAATTCTTTACTATTATTTTACAATAGCAATCAATAAGTGCTCACAACGCTGCCTATAGATTTTACCTACCTAGCTCATATAGTCCAGGAGATAGCGTGCAAAAAAGTGTCTGACTAACATCAAGCTAGAATTTTTTATACAAGTCAATCTTTTAGCGCCTTTTAAGAATATGTGGTCGGCTAAGTTTGTCTGTGGGACATACTTTGGCAATATAGGCGTTTGAAAAAAACAAAATGGTGGAGAGCGACCATGTCCCGCCAATTATGGTGGACAATGTGATTTTCATGATCCTGAGTACAGAATTAGTTAGTAAACCAAAAATCAAGTCGATATTATTTTCTCACTTGATAGGTTAGTTATTCAAATATTACTAAAATTCAATGTGGTCACCTATCAAGGGATAAATTAACATCAACTTGATTTTCGGTCTACTAACTAATTCTGTACTCAAGATCATGAAAATCACATTGTCCACCATAATTGGTGAGACATGGCCGCTCTCCACCGGTTTGTTTTTTTCAAACGCCTATTGCCAAGCTATGTCCCGCAGACGAACTTAGCCGACCACATATTCTTAAAAGGCGCTAAAAGATTAACTTGTATACAAAATTCTAGCTTGATGTTAGTCACACACTTTTTTGCACGCTATCTCCTGGACTAATAGGGTTTATTTATTTTTTTATTATTATAGATTTGATGTCAAAACAGAAGATGAGGTGTCAAAACATTATACTACATTGATTTAAATAAAAAATTATAGAGATTATATGATTAAAATTATTAACCACTTCGATTACGATTGCATAGGGGTAATTTAACAAGGGGTAAAGGACAGCACCTTCTTAAGTTTTATTGCTTCTAAGTAAGTAGTAAGTAGGTGAATTAATCAAACTTTAATTCCTATTAGAATATTTGAGTAGAAGACGAGAGAGCTGCTAAAACATTTTGCATCCGAACTTACCAAAGGTAACGAAAGCTATGAGGTCGATCTAAAGAACAAAATTTTTTGATGTGTCCGATTTCTAAAATTCCTAGACAGAAATCCGTTTTAGACATTACGGAACATTTTTGGTTCCGTGTCTGTTGCTCACTTTTTGCAAACCAACATATCCGATTTTTATGAAATTTGTACATTATAGGCCATAATTAGCTCATTGTTGGTCCCATTTAAGTTTCAACCTCTTGCGCCCATTTGTTTCTCTTCCACATTCGCACAAACATACGTTTATTTATACCTATATCTTCAAACGTACTCATCTGATTTTTATGAGATTTGGATTGTTTGTCGAAAGTAGCCCGCAGATAGCTCCATATTAATTTCAACCGTCTGCGCTCTTGTTGTTTACATTCAGAAGTTATGTGTGTTATAAACGTGTGTTTCGTATTTTGTTGTTATAAATTGAGTTTGCTTTTCATTTATTGTTATTATTCCCAAATTTCTTATTTGAACATTACTTTTAGTTAATAAATATGTTATTATCTTTATTAATATGACACATAGTTATTAATAATGTTGTTTAATTGATATGTTAATTCTTGTAAAATAGTCTGCGAATTAGTGTGGCATATAGCTTTATCGCGTCCTATTTCGTATACTTTAATGATTTTTGCTTTTACAGCCTACTTATTTAATTTTCCCCCTTTATAAAACTGTCAAAATTATATTGATTTTTTTACTTAAATAAAAGTATCAATTTAGCAAAATTTAAAGAGCGCAGACGGTTGAAATTAATCTGGGGCTCTGTGCTGGCTACTTTCGACAAACCATCCAAATTACGTTCCAAATCAGATAAATCCTTTTGAAGCTATAGGTGAAAATAAATGTATGTTTGTGCCCATGTGGAAGAGAAATAAATGAGCGCAAAAGATTGAAACTTATATGGGACCAATAATGAGCTCTTTAAGGCCTATTATCCAAATTCATTTAAATTGGACGAGTAGTTTTTGATACGTTGGTTTCCGAAAATTGAGCGACAGATCGATATACGTACGACGGACAGACACGGATTTCGGTCTTTGATTTTTTTAAATCGGAGACTTAAAATATTTCCGTTCTTCAGAACAATCACATAGCTTCCGTTACCTTCGGTAAGCTCGGAGGCAAATTTTTTTTACAGATTTAAAAAACTTGATAAAATTATATAAATCTGACAAAAATAGGTATTAAAAGCATTAAATCATTGATAAAATACGAAATAAGACGCGAGGAAGCTATTTTCTAACTCATTGGCTGACTATTTTCTATTTTTTTTTTTTCGTGGTTCTTCGTAACAGTCCATTACGCGTCGAGTGCGGAAAGTAGCATTTTGCATGCGAGTGTGGAGTTTGCACCAGAGCGATAGCAAGGGTGGTAAAACCACACGAGCAATGCAAAATGCCGTTTTCGCACGAGTTGCGTACCGTACTTTATCTACGATTGTTAGATTTAAATAATAAATACAGAAAAAAATAAGCTTGCTGTATGTAAGTTCGTATCTCTCTCTTGATAAAGATGGCATTAATTCATTAGTTGTATTTTTTGCTGAATTAATTATTTCTGGAGGAGTATTATTCTCCAAATTTTCGTCAAAGTCACTTGATTCACTCATTGTTTTTCACTAAAAACTCGATATAAACAGTTACTTTAATAAAAGAACAGCAAATTAGTTTTGTTAAATGTAAACAAACTTGCTAATCGTGCGTAGTAAAGCTGAAGAATTCCTCTTCTTTACCGCACTAGTGTAGTAAAGAAGAGGAAGTATTCAGAACTATGAGACGCGCATGCGCAATGAATACAAGTACGTAAAGAATCACTTTCTACGCATCTAAAGAAAGATATAATGTTTATATTTAGTATCAATCGTAGATAAAAAGTTTTACACTTTTTTTATTTTAACATAATTAATTTTAAAACTAATTAAAAACAAAACACGAAACCAAAAACGCATATTAATTTTAAAAAAACGAAACCCACTTTCTTCTTTATATTAAAAGTAGGTAATGAGTGAAAAGAACTTTCTTGCCTTTTATTCATTAGTAAGTCATAATTATTATTATTATTCTTAATGATGAAATTAAGGTTTTTGAACTTTTATTATTTGCTCATTAGAGTGATAAACTGTGCATATTTATTATGTGAAGTTTTTGTTCCAATTTATCATTATCATTATTTTAAATCAAAAGAATCATGCGTGTATAATGATGAGATTTATTACTGACGACAAGACTTGTTTCTATTGTTTTATAAAGATCTAGTGAGTGGGTTGATATGGTTAGGGTTTATATCACTTTGTTCTGATCTATGTTGTCAGAGTTTGTTCTCTGATTTAGTTTGTACATTGGATCGATCGTCTCTCATACTCTAGAGTGGAGACAGTGAAGGTAATAAAGATTTGGAAGGAAAGTGAATTGAGGAGATGTGAGATACCGTAGCCAAAACTTGGTTTTGATTCTCCTCTCTATCTAAATCTAAAATATCACCACACCAACGAAAACTTATCGTATCTAGGTGATGTAAACTTGATACAAGATAATGATACTTTGAAATCACTTTGTAATTATACTGAGAACTGAGAACTAGTCTTAAATGTTCAAAACTGATTATTATAACCATTAATAACAGATTGAAACTAATTATATTTTGTATTTTACGTACCCTGAATATTAATTTTAACACATAAACATAATTATATTTTAGATGGTATTTTAAAGATTACCAGTTCAACGTTAATTTGTTGTGAATATAAATACACATTATTTAACTCTTTAATAACAAAAAAAACAACAATTTTTTGCGCCATCAAAATACATTTTCTGTGTATAATATTCGTTTAAATATCCTGAGTTTTATAGCCGCAAGACACCCCAGGGTCGCGGGTCCGATGTTAGCGCACCATGGTGAGGTAAATAGGTGACTTATGCCTATTGCTTGAGTCGCCTGTCTCTTTAAGATGGGTTCGGCGCACACGGATTCATCTATGGCCTTCTTACAACGAATACGCTAAAAGAGATATATATATATATATATATATATATATATATATATATATATATATATATATATATATATATATATATATATATATATATATATATATATATATATATATATATATATATATATATATATATATATATATACACAATTTGTGAGAGACACCAAGGGATGTGCCACGCCAAGCGTGACCCATAGAAACTGTTCCAATATCAGACATTGCGTCATTAAGATTTTGGCTCGGCATTACGCCATGTCCTGCATCGTTTCGTCGCGTCCGACTCATCAGGGGCCCGACGATGCCCACCCAACTCTGGACCTATACTAGATCAAGAAGATCAGATGTAGGACTTACCAGAGACGAGCGTGCTCTCATACCGCCATTCTTGCTTGGCTGGCAAAACACATCATCAATGTAATACCGTGTTTTTGCACACTGCAATAGGCTACGCTTGCGTGGCACATCCCTTGGTGTCTCTCACAAATTGTCACTTTGTCTAGTCATTTTAGCTATTATATATAATATCTAGCCATTATTCATAATAACCAATTTATTACTTTGGCTGTAACATATTATACAGAAGACGGCGCTGTAACCCTACAAAAAATACTGTATGCGAAACTACTAACAGGCTCAAATTATAAATATAGATCAAAACAATGTCAAAAACAAAAAGTATACTATATCCCAAAATATTGAAGAATCTATTAATTTGTTGTTGTTTTTTTTTTTTACAAATGTTTGCACAATTTTACTTCATAGCATAAAATTATATTTCCACTAAAAGCGTTAGGGAGAAAGTTTTTTTTATTCTTTAATTCTTTGGCACCTAAAAAAGCTTTTTTTTCTTGGCGCCTACAAAGTTTTTCCTTTTTTTGGCTCAAACTTATAATAAAAAAACATTATTGATTCAAAGTTGCGGTAGAAATTGAGGGTGCATATTAAATTATTTTTAGGGAATACATATTTTGAGGTAAGAATATAATTATTCCTTTTTGCTCTTACCATAGTCAAGCCATGTCAAAATAAAAATTTTAACGCATTTTTTTTTTTTTTTTTTTTTTTTTTTTTTTAAATCTTTTTGAGTTAGGTTTGTTAAATATTTATTAGATTGCTAATGCTCTTCAAAAGTAGTTAAAAGTGAAGGCTTCTGGCACATCCAACTGACGGGGATTTTGTAATAATTCTCAAAAATATATTTATCTTGTTGAAGGGTATTTACAAAAAAAAAAAACTCTGTGTAGGACCCTTAAAACCCTGATAAAGAGAGAAAGAAGCGAGCTTAAAATTATTTTAAAAAAATATGAGCAATTTTTAAAAAAATGATGGATTAAGACGGTGTTAAGGTAGTCTTTAATAAAATTATGAAAATTATAAATAATTTTAATTTTTTCTGTATCTCTTACTATACTCACATTACACACACACACACACACACACACACACACACACACACACACATACACACACACACACACACATATATATATATATATATATATATATATATATATATATATATATATATATATATATATAATGTGTATGTATTAATTGAAATTTAAATCAATGTCATAATAATATAATTTTCTGATAAATGTATTAGCCCGTTTTTAAAGTGAAAATTTAGATAGAAGTTATCTTTTATCTACCTATATTATAATCTCTTTTGGCACAGATCGAATCGTCAATATCGTTATAATGACTGTAACTAGTGTATCTTAGGCGATTAATTATTGTACAATAACTTTATTTTATTAAACGTTTAGGTCATAATTAGTGCACTTTTGGTTATATTTTAATTAAGACCGAATGTGCTCATTTAATATTGATTAAATATTGTAAATGACCCCAACAACCTTTGGATTCCCTGTGAGATCACATCATTTTATACTAGGAAGCTATGTGCCACACTAACTGGCAGACTATTTTTTGTGGCTTATTCAATAATATACATATTACGTAATTCATACGTAACTGTATATGTAACACAAATTTGTATGTACGTCTCAGTTTATTAACTATGATCCATACTAATAACTATAATTCGACATTACAGTTTTACGGATCTATGTTTCATAGATATCACTTCTATGATACATTGTTAAACGTACATTTCATCCAATAAAAACTCATAATTCATAGTTAATTTTATGTCACCGTTATATAGTTTATTAACTATGCCTGATTTTTTTTCAGTGTAACAGTTAAAAATAGTCGGGTGTAGAATTGAAAGTGAAAAATTTCCTGGAAGGGTGAACCTAATTCAATTATGCAGTATCAGCTGTTGGCAAGATTGTTCGGGTAGAAACCTATCATTAACTCAAATGAAACCCTAGGAGGTTACCCTAGCCTCGAATAGAATCAATTAGATCTTTCCATTATATCTATTATGGATTCCTCGAGTGAAGCTACACTGTTCTTACATAAAACATGCTATGGTTTTAATATTATTAACACTATTATCACATTATGCAATGGTTATGAATTGAGTGAGGAGTTTACTTCACACTTGTGTAGGTTCCATTAGGAACCAGGTCAACCTCTGAACTAAGGTATCGATAGAAAGGTTATAACCTCTCTAAGTCCTCCCTCTCTCTACAAGTTAAACCACGAAATTCAAATTTCAGCTAGATTCCCTCCGTAACGTAATCCTAAACTTGATGTGATTTAGTTTGCATATTTTCGATATGGGAGCTTTATGCTTTCTCTCTCTCTCTCTCACTATAAATACTAATCCGGGAAATATTTTACGGCGATGTAGCATAAGGTGAGCCGTTTCTCTTTGACTAGTGACGAATTTATCATTATACTAACAGTTAAACAGACTAAAATAACAATAAATATGAAGATAGTTGTTGGCCTGAAAATATAATGTCATAACTTAGCAACACAATTCTGCGCCACAGCTACATGTATTTATAAGTATGTATTACATAGTGATACTGAATTTAAATTCCAAAATATCTTATTTATTATTAACATTTTTCCATGGAAATAATGTGTCCCTGCTAGAGATTGAAAGGTAGTTGTTTGGTCCTGTTTCAATTTTCAGCGGATTCACTTTTTTATTAGCATTGAATATCTCGAAAACTAGATTTGTAAAAGGTAAAGCTAACGACAGTATAATTAGATACAAGATGTATATTAGATATTTTTTGTGACAGATATTTTGTAAAGATTTGGTTTCGTATTGTCGTTTGTTCTTTTCCGTTTAAATTGGAGTCCATATATTTGAATTTTAAATTTCCTATTTCCCTACCGTGGTATCTTAATTTTAAATAAAAAAGATATCTGCTTTGTATATAAATCTGTTTTTAACAGGATGGGATTTTACCTCGTATAGGTACTTTGTATATAGATTACGTATAGCAGGGAAAGGGGGAAATACAAGAAAATCTGAAAGTTTGGGTCTAAAGCTTAACTTAGTACAGAGATCTCACCCTCAAGTGCTTTATAAATGCATCGATCGATCTTATACGATGACACGTGGTGGAAGTGCTTAAGTTCGTGTGCTTGATTATGCAAGGTCGACGTGTCAAGTCCCCCCAACTTCTTTGCCATGTTTGGGTTCAGCGGATCCTGATGAGCCGGTCAAAGTTAAAGGTTTTTTTGCTCCTCTCGTGAAGATAGAACCTTGCATGATGATGAATTGCCTTCAGCCTTCACTGGCTCAGCCCTCATGCATTTATATAGTGTTGGCTTCCTCTGCCTTCCCTTATGTGTAGTAAATAGGTTTGGCTAAACCTCCTTCATTACCCGACCCCTTGGCTCTATTATACTAAAATTTACAGCTAACTACACTCTGATTATACTTTGAAATTGGCCTTAATCTTTATAGGATAAAAGGCCGGCACGACCAGTATTTTTGATTATTGAAATTTATTGATAGAAAAAATACAATCTTTTTGTTGTTGTTTCTAAATATATTTTCTCGTTGAATAGAGCACAAACAATTTTTAGTAAGGGACGGTTTCGAGCTCTAAAATGGTCATAAGTTGTGATCTGATGTACAAAAGTCATATTTCCGGAATATTAATCAATGATAAACGATTCATTTTTTGCTAACATGTTTAATTTGCGAGCGCAAGCGAGCTTCATACATTCAACAAAATATGCATCCTATCGACACGATAACTTGAGTAAAAGTTGAACGGTTTGGTTGAAATTTGGTATTCGTGTTCCTTTCACTAATGCTCAGGCTAAGTTCGTTGGACAGCGTGATTCGTCCAAGAGTTCGCCCGCATAAACGAGAGGTTTAAATTTAAAATTGGAATTTCGGGACGGGAAAAGATTGTATCATCGCCTATTCGATGAGACGATCATTTTTTAGTAAAACCAAAAGCGACACCGCTATGAATTAATAAGTATCGTTAAAACTATTAAAGCGAACCTAAACGTTTAAAATAGAGAAAACAACTTTTTTTTTTTATCGATATCTTACTTCTTACGTTCTAACGTAACGATTTTAATAAAATTTCAGTAGGTACATCGTCTAAAGCACAATTGAAACAGGCATGTAAAATGTCAACTTCTAAACTGAAATTTTCTCCTCATTTCAACGGTACCTATATTTCAGCTCTATCATCATTATTGAAGCGAGCGTAGCGAGCTTCCTACATTTAACGAAATATGCTCCGTGTCTGTCTGTCTGTCTGTCAGTAACGTTCACGCGTGTGACGATAACTTGAGTAAAAGTTGACCGATTTAGTTGAAATTTGGTATACATGATCCTCTTACTAATACTCAGGCTAAGTTCGTTGGACAGCGTGATTCGTCCAAGAGTTCGCCCGCATAAACGAGAGGTTTAAATTTAAAATTGGAATTTCGGGACGGGAAAAGATTGTATCATCGCCTATTCGATGAGACGATCATTTTTTAGTAAAACCAAAAGCGACACCGCTATGAATTAATAAGTATCGTTAAAACTATTAAAGCGAACCTAAACGTTTAAAATAGAGAAAACAACTTTTTTTTTTTATCGATATCTTACTTCTTACGTTCTAACGTAACGATTTTAATAAAATTTCAGTAGGTACATCGTCTAAAGCACAATTGAAACAGGCATGTAAAATGTCAACTTCTAAACTGAAATTTTCTCCTCATTTCAACGGTACCTATATTTCAGCTCTATCATCATTATTGAAGCGAGCGTAGCGAGCTTCCTACATTTAACGAAATATGCTCCGTGTCTGTCTGTCTGTCTGTCAGTAACGTTCACGCGTGTGACGATAACTTGAGTAAAAGTTGACCGATTTAGTTGAAATTTGGTATACATGATCCTCTTACTAATACTCAGGCTAAGTTCGTTGGACAGCGTGATCCGTCCAAGAGTTCGCGCGCAACGCTCGCGTAAACGAGAGGTACAAAAATTTAATTGGAATTTCAGGACGGGAAAAGATTCTACCATCATCTATTCGATGAGACGAACATTTTTTTCAAATAACATTTTTTACTAAAACCAACAGCGACACCGCTATGACTTAATAAAGATCGCTAAAACTATTAAAGCGGACCTAAACGTTTATAATAGAGAAAACAACCTTTTTACCGATATCTTACGTTCTAACGTAACGATTTTAATAAAACTTCATATACACCATCTAATGCACAATTGAAACATGTATGCAAAATTTCAACTTGATACAAGCAAAATTCTTTGCGTAGTGACGAGATACATTTATAATAATTGTTTAAAAGCTACCGCGGGTGGTGAAGATTGTTATAGTCGTATAGTGTATATGTTTGTTTAGGAAGTAAAGCTTTGTACCGAGTACCTCCACTCTTCGCCACACTTCCCTCTTCCAGTTATCTTCAACTATGACATTCATCATGATTAATAAATTTCAATATTCAGTATTTCATTTATTGCAATACGCTCGCTTCAATGATAGAGCCACGCGATGGCTAGTTTTAGGACCAGCGATCGATTTTTTAGAGCGAGCGTAAGCGAGCTTCTTACATTCAACAAACTATTCATCTTGTCTGTCTGTCTGTCTGTCTGTCTGTCAGTAACGTTTACGCGTATGACGATAACTTGAGTAAAAGTTGACCGATTTAGTTGAAATTTGGTATATATGTTCCTCTTACTAATACTCAGGCTAAGTTCGTTGGACAGCGTGATCCGTCCAAGAGTTGGCGCGCAACGCTCGCGTAACCGAGAGGTTCGAAAATTAAATTGGAATTTCAGGACGGGAAAAGATTGTATCATCATCTATTCGATGAGACGAACATTTTTTACAAATAACATTTTTTAGTAAAACCAACAGCAACACCGCTATGAATTAATAAAGATCGCTAAAACTATTAAAGCGGGCCTAAACGTTTAAAGTAGAGAAAACAACGTTTTTACCGATATCTTACGTTCTAACGTAACGATTTTAATAAAACTTCGTATACACCATCTAATGCACAATTGAAACAGGCATGCAAAATTACAATTTGATACATGCAGTAGTTTGTTTATAGCAAAGAGATACATTTTATAATAATTGAAAAGGAGATGTGTGGTTAGTGTAATAGTATAAGAATGCTGGGTGGTTCCCTTACTAGCCGCTGTACTACTACCAGACCCATTATCTATCAACTCATCATGATTCATGATTATCTATTTTTTCAATATTCAATACATATTTATTACTATACGCTCGCTTCAATGATAGAGCCACGCGATGCCTAGTAATTATTGTGGTGAAACTATTTAGAATTGATCCATGGTATATTATATTATAGTGTGTTTTGTTGTAAATGTTGGGTTGAACCTGTCCTTGATACATGCAGAAGTTTTTGTGTAATGAAGTGATACATTTTATAATAGTTGAAAAGGAGATGAGAGGTTTGTGAAATAGTAAGAATGCAGGGTGGCTTCCTCACTATTCGGCTCTTTAGGTTCTACCATCATATTCTTTAACTATCAACTCATCATGATTATCTATTTTCCCAATATTTATTACTATACGCTCGCGCTCGCTTCAATGATAGAGCCACGCGATGCCTAGTTAACTTTGAATAGATTTTACCTACTACCTGATGTTCTATGTATGTGATCTTTGTATTCAGTTTTCAGTTATAACATTGATTTGAATAAAATCGTGATTCCCATTAAACATGTATGTCTAGCAAGAGCATTATCAAATCCAATTATCAACTACTATAGTTATTGGTTATAGTTTAACTTGAATAAAAATTGGCTTAAATTTAAAAATAGAATAAATACATTTCTAACTCTTCAAACGCATATTTGGTCGACAGTAAACATTATTAGATTAGGTAGCTTTTAATTTTAATTTTTTATTTGAAATTTGAATAATCAACATTTTGGAGGTATTCCCTTACCGCAAAACCATTAAAAACATTGCTCTCAAGAATATAATTTTAGGTTTGTATTATATGAAAATTATTTATTCAATTGATTGATTGTTATCAAGAAAATATTATGATATAAGAATTTGGCATGGTGAACGTAGGTACAATTGTAATATTAGCTTTACTCTGTGTGTTCCATGTTATCTTTAATCAATAAACTAGTAGCTCAATTTTATATTTGCCCATCGGAGACGAGGCAAGCTACCAAGGCTAGGGCATGTCACTCTCATTCATTACTCAGTTTTTTTTGTTTTATTCTATTCTCTTTGTTGCTCCAGCCATTTTATTTATTTATTTTCTTTGAATCAATTAAAAATAAATATATTATAACTTATTCGAAGTGTATTGGATATCCTACATGTATTATGTATTGAAATGTTTGCTTATTGATTTTATCATTGTCCAATTGGTACAATCCATTAGCTTAAGGTTTATTATGTCTTAAACATTTCTGAACATAATATTTACATTGCAGTGAATCGTAATCTCTATTTTTGAGTAGGCAAAAACGAGGGCCCTTAAAAAGGCCCTACACACTCCCCGACAATGCTTGTCGGGCCATTTCTACACACGACCCGACACGACCAAACTTCCCGACAATCCTTTTCGGGCCATCTCTACACACGACCCGACACGACCATCGGTGGACAGCCCTACACATGAACCAACTTGACAGGAGCCGGGGGTGGGGAGCTCCTGACGGTCGAATCCGACAGTTATAGTATTTGCGCCATGTGTCCTTGAAAATTGAGTTCTCGCAACTTCCCCCCACGATTTTTTTTAAAAAGTGAAACTTCTTTAGGCGTGGTAGAGTAATAGTCCCCAGGCCACCATAAGAAGTGAGGCGCTGATTGATAAAGTTTTCTTACCTTATGGAATCGCTTATTTATGCCGTGTCCACCGATGAATTGGGTATATGGCAACTGGGTGCTGGGCCATTTCTTTTTTGTTGGCATGCCAAACATGCCCTTCTGCGGGAACATTGAAAAGAGGTAGATAAAGTTTTGATTTTCATAGGGTCGTTTAATTGAATTATTTAAAAAACAGTGGTACACGTGGCCACCGATTAGAGTGGGCCGTTTGGGGTGTCAACCCCAAACGGTGGGCCCACCGTTTGGGTGTCAAACCCCAAAAATGGGCCCACTCGTATCGGTGGCCACCTTTACCACTGTTTTTGAAATAATTTAATTAAACGATCCTGTGAAAATCAAAACTTTATCTATCTCTTTTCAATGTTCCCGCAGAAGGGCAAGTTTGGCATGTCAACAAACAAGAAATGGCCCAGTGCCCAGTTGCCATATACCCAATTCATCGGTGGACAAGACATAAATAATCGATTCCATAAGGTAAGAAAACTTTATCAATCAGCGACTCACTTCTTATGGTGGTCTGTGGACTATAAATTTGCTTGGTTGGAACAAAAATTTTATGTAACGAAGTTTGTGATTCGAGACTCGTCTAAATGAAAGATTTTTATAGATATATCAACTGCGCCTTAAATGGCAGTTGATTTACCTGTAATATTATATAAATTATAATTATATAATTTAATATCTAATAGACATAAATTTTGTTTTTATGTTTTTTCTTCATGATTCGCTAAAATGTTATAAACTTTAATTTTTCAATTAAATTCCACATAACCATTTCTTAATCTTGAAATAATAAAATCGTTAACAAATGCAAAGAGAGCAATGCATATAATTGACACTTCTAGAACTTAAGTTGCACTTCTAATGCGTGAGAGTTTTACACATATTTTTAATTTATAAATCATAGAAAAAATCTTTAAAAGATCATAGTTTAATCTTTGTTAAAAGAACCAAACTTTTTTAAAGGACTTTTTTATATGACGGATATTTTGTAAGAACAAAAGTATAACTACATAATAAATAAATGTAGGTAACTCATAAAATCAAGAAGTATTTTACTAATCAAATTTGATTTTATCTTGTTTACAATGATTTTGCTCGCTGAAGCTCAACTCCCACAGATTACCTACATCGATGTTATGTCAGGATGGTTATTAAGTGTTTAAATGTCAGTCTTATCATCCCCCCTAGCAAATGTTCATTAAAGCTCTTAGTGAAGGAGAGTGGGAGTGATTAGCCGTCGTCAAATTCGTTGGGAACACACTGCGGTCTGATGCATCCCTCGCTTTACTAAACTCAACGTAAACTAAAATCCTCGGATATCCAAATTGGAATTGGGAGTGCATTTCGTTTCCAAATTGATTCTTCTCGCTTTGTCGGACCGTTATATTAACACACCTCAAACCGCACATTTTCACGGACCGTACCAAAGAGGAAAACACCAGACTTTACCTTCAGCCCTGAAGAGGGAAAATTTTGTTTCCATTATAAATATTTATTCGCTTTTGCGTGGAATAGCGGAGAGGTTGAAATCTCGCCACTATAGAGGTCGCTTGGTTATTTTATCAAAATTGATTCGTAGAGGAAACTCCTGGTTTAAGTTTTAAGCTTTGACGACATTCTGAACCCGCCAGTGCTTTTGGAATCGTCCCAGCTTTCGACTTTTATGAGTGTTTATTCAATGCTCTCTCAGCCTCCTGGAATTTTGACTTTTACCGCCGGGGCACGATTTCGCCCTACCCCCACAAATAGAATTATTCGGACCAAATATTTACTCGGCTGTCTTGTTCCAGCCTCGTCGATTTGTTTACGCTTCCAAGGGCTTTTGTCATGGTTAATTCTCCGTACTAAAGTATATTTGCACTTTGTTAGCTATCCCTTACCACGTGTAAATATAACACCAACTATAATCAAATTAATTTTATTCTACGCTAGTCTTAATATTTACCTACTCTCTGCCTGTCAAATATCTAGTTAAATTGGAACTACCATTACCTTTATAGTTCTCTTCGCAATTGGACGCCACTTTATTAAATTTAGTCACTTGTCCACTACTATTATTAAATTTATAATAAAATACTCTGCCAATTGAACAGTCAAATTGGCAATTGAACAATCAACTTTGAACAGTCCTTTCAAATTTCATAAAAATCAGATGAGTACTTTTGAAGATAAAGATATATATATATATATATATTTATATATATATATATATGTAAATAAATATATGTTTGTGTGCAAGAAATATAAATGAACGTAGAATGTCAATACTTATTTGGGACCAGCAATCCAAATTTTATTAAAATCAGATAGTTTTTAATATATATGTTGGTTCGCAAAAATTGATCGACAGATAGACACGGAACCATCAATAACAGATTTCTGTGTTGGAATTTTTAAAATCAGAAGCAAAATATTTTCCTTTTTTCAGAACGATCACATAGCTTCAGTTACCTTCTGTAAGCTCGAAACTCGAAAGCGAAAATAAATTTGGAAACTTGAATAAGTTTTGGGTTTGATTAATAGGTGAGTGATGAATTTGAAGTTTGACCTATCTTCCAAATGGAAGTTTACTTTAGTACTCTTTATTACTATTAGTTTAATTGTAATTGCAATTATCAAAAAGTATAGTTGGAAATCTATTGAGTCCTAAGCCTCAGAACGTTTTGAACTTACAACTTTTTTGAAAACCATTTTATTATTTTCTTTTATCACTATGAAATAATTATTGATTACTTTATTTTAATTTTAACAAAATTCTAATTATTTAATTTTGACTACACTCCTTCTCTTATTATGCTGACCATCTGTTCTTGTAATTTTATTTTATGGTTTCATTTTTTTTTAAGTATAAATTAATAGGATTGACTGCACCTGGTCTATGCGTAATGCGTACCTTGTATTCTTTATACGGCCTAAGGCATCTATTATTATGGTTTTAACAAACTAAACGATAATTGGACTACTATTGCTTAGGAATTCTTACCACGACCGGTTTATTTAATTTTTAATTAATCTCCAAATTAATTAATATGTAAAATTTGGGGGTATGTTGTTACAATGATGATTAACAAAAGGCTACTTTCATTGACTCAAAATTATTTTTAAAATGATCTATGAAACTCAATACATATTTTAAAGTATGTAGTCAAAATATTTATAATACATCTTTTATATTTTATTCTTACTTTTACTGTACTTCTTAACTGTTAAATTGCACTTTAAGCAACAATAATCATTATTATTATTATTATAAAGCCGTGTCCAGACTGCCGAACCGAACAGAGGAAACGAGCCGAACATTGGTCTCTGCGCATGCCAAGTCTGAGATGCGCAGGCGCACTTTATACTGAGCATGCGCAGAGACCATGCTCGCATAACCAGTCTGAGATGTGCAGGAGCACTTTATACTGAGCATGCGCAGTGACCAATGCTCGGTTCGTTTGCTCTATTCGGTTCGGCAGTCTGGACACGGCTTAAAGAATTTTTATCTTACGACGTCACTAAAGTCCTGAAGTGGTTGTACACAGTTATTATTAGAACTAGATGAGTTTTCATCTAACACGTCTGTATGAAATTGTATTCTGTACCCCGCATAAATTGATTTGTCCACTCTCGTAATGTGATTTAATTAAAAAAACAATCCTGTCCCTAAAACCCTACATAGCTCTTAATATTCTAATTAGTATGGGACTAATTATTATAGTAATACTTCCAACTAAGATCACATTAATTTAAATGTTAATGTGTAATATTAATTTAATCTTCTTTCAAATGCGACTATATTTTTATTAAATACGTTTATCATCTGTTTTAAAATAATTGTATCTTTAAATATAATTTTGTATAAACTTAGATGTCATTGCACACTTAACTAAATTACATTTGAAATATTTTTAATAACTAATTTAACTTTGACATTTTATACAAAAGTAATTCAGATAAAAGAAATAAATAAATATATTTTAAGATTTATATTTTGATAATAAAAACCACGTTATCTCATATTCGTATGACAGATTCAGGTTTTTTTGTCTTGAAATTTAGAAACTTAATTATAAAGACTTAGGCTTCACCCTCTTTAAAATATCAAAGCGTTTTAAAATGAAAATCATTCATATTAAACGTTATGTAATATTGTTACCGGACTAATTAAACATTTAAAGTTTTAAAATTTAAATAATATTCTAGAAAGCAATCTCATGTTGTTTTATTTTCTCTGTTCCAGGTAATGAAGTTTTTAATGCTAATTGTTACAGCTTCAAGAAAATTAAACATTTCTAAGGTAATTCTCTAATTTTAATTTACATGGTTCCATGGTCAAAGTTATTTCACTTACATTTATGTGTCTCTAAAAATAATTGTGGAGAAATTTATTTTGGTGTATATGAGAGAACTTAATAAAACATATTAGAAAAATTATAGATCTATGTAAATAATTATCTCATTCAAACTCATAGTCCAGGAGATAGCGTGCAAGAAACTGTCTGACTAACATCAAGCTAGAATTTTGTGTACAAGTAAATCTTTTGGTGCTTTTTAAGAGTATGAGGTCGGCTAGGTTCGTCTGCGGGACATAGCATGGCAATAGGCATTTGGAAAAAAAAACTTCTTGCATACGATGTTTTCGCTCTGCGTAAACTACCAACATAAAATGAAATAAAATCGGTAATTTATTCAAGTAATAGATAAAAGTAGATGGAAGATAATTTTTATTCTTATTTTCACACCGGCACTGCCACGGCTTGATTACAAACGACTGAATTCAAAGGCGCCGGCCCGCCTTCTACGAATTGTTAATATACCTTCATACTAGGTAGGCCGAGAGGGCTGAGAGTTGATGGCAACCTCCTGTACTTTCCTAATTCCCTGTCACACGTATATATCTTTTCGACTTTCTTCGACCCTATAACTTGTGGTGGAGGGAGGCTAAGAGCTGGAGACAGACTGTGTACACCTCCTATACCTTTCTAACTCCTTGATACACCGGGTAAACTTTTTTAGTAACGCTTTTCGAGTTATGTAGCAAAGCCTAAACATGAAAATGTCAAAAACAAAACTGTGGAGAGCGGTCTTTTCCCGCCTCTTTTGGTGGACAATGTGAGTTTCATGATCCTAAGTACGAAATTAGTTATTAGATCAAAAATCCAGTTGATGGTAGTTTGTCACTTAATAGGTGATCTCTTTGATTTGGAGTAATATTTGACTAACTACCCTATTAAGTGACAAACTACCATCAACTTGATTATTGATCTACTAACTAAGTTCGTACTCAGGATAATGAAAATCACATTGTCCACCAAAAAGGGCGGGACATGGCCGCTCTCCGCTGGTTTTTTTTTTTTTTTTTTTTTTTTTTTTTTTTTTTTTTTTTTCAAATGCCTATTACCAAGCTATGTCCCGCAGGCGAACATATTTTTAAAAGGTAACATAAGATTTACTTACACAGAAAATTCTAGCTTGATATTAGTCAGACACATTTTTGCACGCTCCCTCCTGGACTGACAGAGGGACGAATCCCGGCGCTGGAGTGTATTTTTCCCTGTCTGTTTTCCGTAGTTAATAATAATTATAATTTGATTTAAATTAAAATTTAATCTTCCTGTAGTATGAATACTACCAAAATGGTAAAATATGAATTTCTAATTGATTGTACTAGGTACAGGTACTAATTGGGTACTTTATAATTATAAGCGTTATTTCTCGGTCTAGTTCTATGTCATTAATGTTGACTTCTAAGACTTATGTGAAAAATTGAAAGCTTAAATTCGGGACAAGGTATCATTAACGTCAGAGAAACTCATTCTCCTGCGTAGCTTAGTTGGTAGAGCGCTATACTGGAAATATAGAGGCCCGTGGTTCAAATCCCGGCGCTCAATAATGGCACTTTACTCACGAGGTACATACAATATTTTATCTCCAGTAGGAAGGAAATACACATTTTCATCCATTGCACAGTTTTTATTTATTATTTTAATAAATAACAATAATTATTAGCACTTTTAATTGCAGATATCAGAGATTCAATATTAAAAACATATAAGAATTAGAATTAAACTCAAATAGAAGGTTATTTATATGCAGGTTATAAACAAAGATAAACATGGTCGAAAAACTCAGTGCCGCCAACCTGATTTCAACAACTTCATTACATTAGCCATTCATTTTCTACTATTTATAAAATCATTAAGTTGCAATCTTTACTTTTTTGCCCTACTTTACTTTTTCTCCCTACTTCTTGAGTTCAGGGATGAAAAGAGTTACTTTAGTCCCTCCAAACTAATTCAAAATCATAACTTTTTTTCATACTGGAGATAAAATATTTTTGGTATTCAGAACCATCAGCTTCCGTTATCTTCGATAAGATTGGAAGCAATAACTAGAGTTATTCAAAAATTGTTTAAAGATTATTATTAAGATTGAAGATTATTATTATTGAAGATTATTGAAGTTATTGAAGGATGGCTTATCGTCGTGGGTATTAACTAGACCGGTTTTGGTTAATGATAATTCATACTCAGTATAAAAGAAAATAAATAAACTGATATATTTATATTAAAGACCACTAACTAAACAGTAATTTACTTTTAAAACGTTTAAATCAAAATAGTGGTCTAAAAGTTAATGACAAGTTGATAAATATTCCGTTTGAATACTGTGCTGGGTGTATCTGCAAAGCAATTTAGTGAGAGTAATGATAACTAAAGTCAAGTTATTGGTAAACTTTAAGAGAGAAAGCTGTGTCAGTTTGCTCTGTGAGTTGAACTGAAGCTAATGTTTAATGAATGCTTCTTGACTGTTTCGCCTAGTATTCTCCTTATTTGTAAATTGGCTGGCGTGTCGGGTTTTGCTCTCTTTTTATTCTTGACAAGGCAACGTTGTTCTAATTCTTTTTTAGATGTTTAGCAGTTTCTAGCTGACTCTTCTACTTTATTTATATATATAGTAGCTATTTAACTTTTATTTTTTATTCTATTCCTGACCTCTACGTTAAATGTCACACAAGTATAGTAGAAGGTATTTTAGATTTGCTTGCCATTTCAAATTCCGTTTTATTTGTTATGATTAGTCTGCATTTAAGACTTGCATTTTAAAATTAAAGTTTGTGAAGTTCTTATCGTAAGTTAATTTTCTAACTTTTTATTTATATAAGAAATTGAATTTGTTATCTAAAAAAGTGAGATTTAACTACGACCTTCCACACAGAATTAAAACGCGTTATACCAGATTTTAGGATTGTGAATAATATTCGTGCATATTAGTGACTAACAACAAAAATGGTCGTCTACCTGATGTAAATTCAACAATAATGCATTATTAATTGTATTCCATGATTTTTGCACTACCGAAAAGTGTTGGCTTAATATGTGCCAACATTTTTCGGTAGTGCTTAAATATGTGTGAGACTCTCACGCATTAGAAGTGAAACTTAAGTTCTAGACAAAGATGATTTCATAACAGAATAAACATATGAAATATGTGTATGAAATAGCACATCCCCCCCCCCTTATTTAAGTAATGCATATTATATAAATCATTTATTAAATACGCAACATACATATTTATAAACAAGAGTTTACAATGCCGCTACAGACAGATAACTTCTCAAAGAAACATCATTTCAATTAATAAAATATTTTCATAAAATGTAAGCGAAATGAAGAAAAACATGAAAAAAGCATTAATTTATATATTAATTGTTAAAATTTATATAATAATACCCTTATATACCTACCAATTCTGTGTACAGAAAAAAATAAACTACTCTCGTGGTATAGTAGTTAGCACGTGAGACTCTTAATCCAGGGGTCTGGGGTTCGAGACTCGTCCAGAGAGAAGATGTTTTACAGGTAAATCAACTGCCGTCCTAAGTCGGTAGTCGATTAAAATATATCACAGGCGAGTCTTATAACAAAAACTTACAATTTCGTTAATTTCACATAAAAAATGTTTCACTTGGACGAGTCTCGAAACGCAAAATTCGTTTCCCAATGTCAATTTGATCCAAGCAAATTTACTCTGCCGCGGCTAAAGAAGTTTCACTTCAAAAAGTATATTCTCTTATTAATCAAATTAGGGATATATAGCATGGTGGTTTTAAACAATCTCGAACTGAATAAAGTGGATGTGAGAAGCCACTTGAATCTATAAATTTCAGCCGTTGCTCGCCGACTGCAGCTTACTGCTCCTATGACAAATTTGGTTTCAAGCATAATATCTTTAATATAGAAAAGGACAAATCTCTGTACAAAGGATCTCGCCGTAATCTAAAAAAAAACCGAATCTAAACCGTGCCATTGATATACCTCCGTGTAGGGGACGGTGTATAGAAGAAAATTAAGCCCAAGATCAAGGGGGTTGTCCAGGTTTTCTTCCTTTCGAGTGCCATGGGCGGTCCCCAGTTAGAGGTGGTTGGTTAAAGGTGGGTGGTTCTTATTATTAATACCATTTAGGCTACCGGCTTAGCCTAGTGGTTAACTTACTAGCGCAACTCCGCTTGAAGCTAAGATCAAAATAAAATACTTGATGAGTTCGAAACCCAGAGAGGTGAGACATTAGGTGTAAATAAATGTATGTTTGTGCGGATGTGGAAGAGAAACAAATTGACGCAGAAGATTGAAACTTATATGGGACCAACAATGAGCTAATTATGACCTACCATCTAAATTTCATTAAAATCGGACGTGTAGTTTTTTTAGATATGTTGGTTCGCAAAAATTGCACGACATACCGACAGACAGACTCGGAACCAAAAATGTTCCCTGATGTCTGAAACGGATTTCTGTCTTGGAATATTTGAAATCGGAGACCTACAACTTTTTCGTTCTTCAGATCAATCACATAGCTTCCGTTACCTTCGGTAAGCTCGGAAGAAAAATTATCTCGTTAAAGGTTAAGCTGATTTTTTAATTTATTATTAATGAATTTGTACGTGATATATGCTAGTATTGAGAAAACTATTTTATATTATTACATAGAATTTAAATCCAATGGAACTTTGCAATTTACAACTTGGAACGACATAATGCCCTATTTTCTTTATTTCGATTTTTAAGAAAATATAAATGATTATTTTATTCGAAGACGGTTGAAAGAAGGCTCTTATTCCCAGGCATTCTGAATAGTACAGAATATTTATCAGCCAACCATTAATATTTCTTTCAATTTTATGGACTATTCTACCAGTCCTCCTCTTATTTGATTTAACTCCGTTATTCCTGCAACCCTACTTTATCATCGGTGTTCTCAAAATGTCATCTCTTCCTTCTACCATATACCAATTCTTAGGTATTTTATTTCTTTTTTTGTTATCTTCCCTTATCGATTTAGTATACAAACGATGTAATTTTTACATGTTTCTTAAAGAAAGCAAGAACATTTCAATTTTATTCATATTGGACTTGAAAAAGAGACCAAATTCATTCGATACTTAAATTATTCCGATCACACGTTTTATTCGTATATTTATTTGTGTGAGGAAGAAAAAAAGGGAATAAAAACTGTTTTTGTCTTATTCTCTTACAATCATGCATTATTTACAACAATAATGGCCAAATATTTTAAACTTACTTAAATTTCTAAATTAATTGTTTGACTTTGTTTACTATTTTAATACAAATTAGCAATTATCCAGGAACCGAAGTTCCAGAGAGACAAAACATAATTCTCACTAATTGATCGATAGGAAAAAGTCGATGCTTGTTATAAACTTTTTGACATTTTCATGTCTTGGCTATGGCACATAACCTGGAAAAGCGTTACTAAAAACAGCGTTACACTTTTAATAGGGAGTTAAGAGGATATAGGAGGTGTGCAATCAAACCAGCCCGCTCTAGGCATGGTGTTCGGTAGGCCCTACCCACCCCTCCCCTCCCAATCGGCTACCTGACCCACGTCTCACTCTCTTCGCTTCTCGCATCGTTCCAGTAGTCGCCCGCGCCCCCCCCCCCCCCCCCAACTACAACTTCTTTTCTACTGCTCCGATTTGCACCGACCAAACACCAGAACCCTTAGAATTTTATTCCTAATAAACTTATATACATCAAAATTATTTTTTACTTTATTATTTTTTATTTCTGTTATACTATAATTTTTTTCATTTATTATAAAAATATGGGTAAAGAAGCTAAAAGATTACTTCTTAATAAACTGAAAAAAAAGAAAAGTACTTTCTTTCTTAGCTCACTACATATTATGTTCAATTTAATTCCTAATTTACAAACGCAAGAATCTACACGCTCGAATTTTTTGACATTTTCATTTCTTTACTTTGGCACATAAATCGAAAAGCGTAACCAAAACACAACACTAAAACGCGTTACCAAAAAACGACACCAAAAAGCGTTACATGAAAATGTCTCACTGTCTTGCAGACTCGTATGCAAGATTTTTTTTTGCTGTTCAAAACAAAAAAAAAGACAATATATATTAGCAAATTATACATGACAAAGCTCCTCAAAAAAATTAAAATGTCTCTCCAATTTAACTAAAATAAATTTGGCTCCAAGGATATAACTCTAAATTTCTTTGAACGAATATTGCTTATTATTTTAATTTTTTCCGAATATATGTGCTATTACGTCATTATTTATACATTAAACTGTTTGTTACATTAAGTTTTGTATCAGCTAGTTTTATTTACGTTGGCTTATACTGAATTATATAAGATTTATGTGAGTTTAGTTTTAATACTATTAGACTTTGCGTCATAGCATAGCCTTACAATGTTGCTTGAGACATCCTGGTCTAATACAATGAATACGTTGACAATAACTGGTAGTAGCTGTTAGTTTATCACTGTAGACTTGACGGGCTTCTCCAGGCCCCGGGTGTTAAGAGCCAGCTCTTTACAACTTACACAGAGAGCTTCGCAAACGTCAGTATATCGCATTAGAAACACCATTAACTGCATTTTGCTTTGTTAAAATAAAAACTTTTGTTTTAACCTATGTTGTACAAAATATGATGAACTATTGAATATTTTTTTATTTTTACTGGTCTTATATTACTTTGTTTTGTAAGTTTCATCGCACATTTCCGTTTCCCCAATTTTGAACCACTTCCCGTCATTCAATCTTCCCCAAATTTTGCACATAGATACAACTAAGGTGAAGAATACAGAAACCAAAAAAAAAAAAAAAAAAAATGGTTAAATTTATTTGCTTTTTAAGTTTCATCGCACACCTATTACCCCAATTTTGAACCACTTACCGTCATTCAATCTTCCTCAAATTTTGCACATAGATACAACTAAGGTGAAGAATACAGAAACCAAAAAAAAAAAAAAAAAAAAAAAATGGCGTCAAAGTTATTTGCTTTTTAAGTTTCATCGCACACCTATTACCCCAGTTTTGAACCACTTACCCTGATTCAATCTTCCCCAAATTTTGGACATAGATACAACTAAAGTGAAGAATACAGAAACCAAAAAAAAAAAAAGGTTGAAAATAAGACCAGTTTTTAAAAATGGCATTTTTATATTAATTATTACTGGTCTTATATTACTTTGCTTTGTAAGTTTCATCGCGCATTTCCGTTTCCCCAATTTTGAACCACTTCCCGTGATTCAATCTTCCTCAAATTTTGCTCATAGATACAACTTAAGTGAACAATACAGAAACCAAAAATGAAATAAAAATTAAAAAAATGGCGTCAAATTTATTTGGTTATCAAGTTTCATCGCACACCTATTACCCCAATTTTTCACATAGATACAACTAAGGTGAAGAATACAGGAACCAAAAAAAAAAAAAAAAGTTTGAAAATAAGACCAGTTTTGAAAAATGGCGTTTTTATATTAATTATTTACTTAATCTTGACAACACTCTTTACGATTGGCAAACCTTTTAAGTACTTATGTATCAAATTTAAACCATCTTCTAATATATAAAATAGTAAAACAATCTGCCAATTAGGATAGCCCATAGATCGTAGCTTCCTCGCGTCCTATTTCGTACAATTTAATGAGTTTATGCTTTCACAACCTATTTTTGTAAAATGTATTTAATTTTCCCTCTTTTTTTTTAAATCTGTCAAAATTCTTTTGATGGTTAACATGAATTAAAGTACATATCTATTAAGCAAAATGTAAAGAGTTCTGACGGTTCAAATTAATCTGGAGCTATACCTGTCGGCTACTTTCGAGGAACTATCCAAATTTCATAAAAATCTGATGAGTATACTCTTGTATTCTCATACAAAAGTAAACTTTTGAAGACATAGGCGTAAATATAATATGTATGTTAAAGGAAAAAACAAATGGGCGCAGAAGGTTGAAACTTATATGGGTCCAACAGTGGGCTAATTATGACCTACCATTCAAATTTTATTTAAATCGGACTAGTAGTTTTTAAAATATGTTGGTTCGCAAAAATCGACCGAAAGACAGACAGATACGGAACCAAAAAATGTTCTCTGATGTCTGAAACGTATTTCTGTCTTGGAATTGTTGAAATCGGAGTCATAAATTTTTGTTTTTCAGAACAATTCCATAGCTTCCTTTACCTTCGGTAAGCTCGAAAGCAAAATAATTTAACATGTCTTTATTTTCAATTTTTTATTATTTTCACTAACAACAATATTAGTAATACAATAATTTTCAGCTCAAGAAATTAAACTGGTTCATTAAAGTAGCTGTCACAGTCGGAACACAGTCACTGTTTATAACTAATAAAGAATTTTATTTTTGTCGTTGACTCAATTTCGTGCTCGTGAATTAATTAAGAATTAATTAGAGCTCATTAATTTTATCTATGTTCGTACTAATCTCCTGACTAGAATACAAAACACTTCGTTAACTTTCTTAGTACACAGTAGCTGTATGACACAGAAGCACGATATTTTTCCCGCTGTCACAAACCGTATGTGTATGATAGAAGTGATGTATAAAAATATAATAAAATATTCACTCTCACGTTTTGCATGATTCTTTGAAGGTTTGTTTTAAGATGGTATGCTTTGTCGTTATCTACTTATCAAATTAACTAAGTAAACAAGTATTACCTCTCTAAGAAGTAGGCTTTCTTTAGTATTTTCAAGTAGAAGAAACCCCTAAACATGGTAACGTTTGAATGACCAATTTCATTACAACAACTAAAAATCGAATTGAATCCTCAATATGATATTTATCCTTTGTTACAAAGTTTAACTAAGTTTCAAGACTAAGATTTCAGACAATTAAACTATAGGCACAAAATTATTACTTTACTGTAAATAACAAAAATAGACTGTCAATTGGTGTGGCACATAGCTTCCTCGCATCCTATCGAGTACTTTATTGATTTTATACTTGTACAAGCCATTATTTTCTATATTCCCTAATTGTTTCGCCCGTTTTTTTAATCTGTCAAAATTGTTTGGATTTTTTACATAAATTAAAGTATCAATTTAGTAAAAGTTAAAGAGCGCAGACGGTTCAAATTAATCTAGGGCTATCTGCGGACTACTTTCAATAAACTATAAAAGCTGCATACAAATCAGATAGGTACTTTTGAGGCTATAGGTGTAAATAAATGTATGTTTGTGCGCATATGGAAGAGAAACAAATTAGCGCAGAAGGTTGAAACCTAAATGGGACCAACAATGAGCTAATTATGACCTACCATCCAAATTTCATTTAAATCAGACGTATAGTTTTTAAGATATGTTGGTTCGCAAAAATTGAACGACAGACCGACAGACAGACACGGAACCAAATATGTTCCCTGATGTCTGAAACGGATTTCTGTATTGGAATTTTTGAAATCGGAGACCTGCAATTTTTTCGTTCTTCAGAACGATCACATAGCTTCCGTTACCTTCGGTAAGGTCGGAAGCAAAATATTAAAATCGTAATATGTTTAATTATAAATGTATGAAATTACACTTAATAGGATTTAGGAAGCAAAATAAATAGAATAAGAATATTCCTAATATATTAAAGGAATATGTGCGTATATTAGCGAGATTACCTCTATAAGTCCACTAATATGGACAAAAATTAATAATATAATTCCGGGAAATCCAAACATTCAGCCTCATAGGATATTCTACTTGTTAATAAATTGACATATTTATAATAACTGTTAAACTGTTCAATAGAGAAATTTAGAATTATCATAAATATCAATAACTTTAATCTCTTTATCCAATTTTATTCAAGATGAGGAAATCATATTCAAACTTACCCGAGTTTATTAATGGAAGATTTGAGATAAAATTACTATTGTCTTCTTTAGTGATTCTCTGGTTTGTTTCAGAATGATCAGAGATGAAAATCCACTCTATATGACATTTATAAATAGCTAAAGTTTCCTTATCGTTTCTTTCTAAAACTTAAAATATCATTAAGAACTGAAGTAAGTAAACTAAGTTAATAAGTAAGAAAACTGAAGTAAGTAAAAATAATGGGTCCGAGATACTCGAAGAAAACTTTCTTATATACATAGTGATAATGAAATTAAAATCCCTGACTATCTAAATTTATTATTGAACTATATTAGGTTGTCATTTGATAGGGCTACATATTCGGAGGGTTTACATTTAAGATTATTGAACTGACCTTAATATTCCCAATTTGGTGGAGGGGGAAAAATACATATTTATATGCCTTATAATCGTTTCATAAGTTTGGTTTTTCTCCGCTAATACACTAAAAAGTTATTGAGGTGTCTCTATACTTTTGACTAACCTGTATATACATGGCATATGAAGGCAGTTAAGGAAATAAATTAATAGTAAAAAAAAAAAGCTATTATGGTTTGAATTAACGAAATAACTAGTCCGCTATCTTGGGCTGTCCGCCATATTGGATTTAGAATGACGTCACTTAGCTAACCACGCATTGTCATTCAAACTAAACGTGTATGCAAAATTTCAATTCAATCGGTTGAGGATAACTGCATTAAAAAAATTCAATTGCAAGATTTACCCGAACATACATACAAACATTGCAAGTTAAATAAAAGCTTGTAAAATAGACTTTGACGCCGGTATTTGCGATATGGACCTCCGAATCGCTAACATAGGGTATATACGACTACAGTGTATCTCAAAACGTATTCAAGAGGATAAAAATGTTCTAATTTATTGGTTTTCGAAAGAATTTAATTCTTTATAAAAACTCCAGCTTGTTCTTAAACCTCTAAAAATTATAATATTTCCTTGATTTTGTGTACAAGATGTTCAGTTTCTTGAAAACTTAAAAAAAAAAAAAAATGTATTAGTTTTATGTAATTTTAGTTTGTTTTCTGAAAATAAATAATAAGCTAACGACAATATATAGTTAACTCTGCATTTAAATAATACACAAAAATTATATATGAACGTCAAATTATTAGCGTGGATGAGCTGAAAAAAAGAAATAGACAGGTAATTGCGATCCCTCTAGACTCTAGACTCTAGAGCACATTCAAAATACTTCTATAGAATTAATAAAAAGAGTCGACATTTGAGGAGAAGTAGATGGTAATACAATTGTAATTAATGATATTTTCTTTATTTCTTTTTTTAACGCTTTTGAGATTTTTATGACAGTTGTTTTCTATTAAGGTGTATATTGTATATATATTTTATTTATTAATTAATTGTGATGCTAAACAAAAACCTTGATGTTTCGCCGAACAACCATGCGCCCTAACAAATAAAGCTAGATAGTTTTGTTAGTAAACATTATTCTGTGGAGAGGCTTTCCAGTTGTTCCTTAATCTATTCAAAACTTTTTACTTTTCTTATATTTGTAAATAATTTATTTTACAGAATTAAAATAAAATAATACTCAATATTTCAACTTTTTTACAATTCTTATCCACTTTTAAATAACATTTTTTAAAAAAGATAAGGGGCAGTTTACTCCTATTAAGTTTTTAATTTAATAAATAATAAACCTTAGGTTTATTGCCACCTTCTATATATGTATAAATAGTAATTTTTCAATCGATGGATGAAATAGGTGTAGAAAAAAACATTTATATGTTTGTGGGAAACGTTTCGACCCTACATAAGGTCATCCATCATCAGTCCATTTATTAACTAAAAATAATAAAAACAAAGCAAACCATCAAATCAATTAAACATTCTTATAAGCTTTGTTAAATTTATAAAAGCCAATCTATTAACAATCGTCCTGTATAATTACTCTTAAATTAAATTGTAATCTGTCCTATCTCTAATAATATAATTTTTAAAAAATCAGATTACTTACATTGTGAAGTTTTTAAATAAAAATACTTCCTCTATGGGAGAGCGTCAATTTAGTCAAAGAATAATTTGAAATTTGAATCAATTTAAAATTTTTTGAAAACAAGTTAATGTGTGTCTTAATCTAAATCACATAAGTGAAAAATGAAATTAAAATTTAAAATTTTAACATTATTAAGAAAACTATTAATACAGGTACATATTTAATCAATCTACTAATAACAATAAAAAAACATCATGATTACAGTCTAGTATGATTCACTCAAATTATATTGAAAACAATAAGTGCCTATATCTTAAAAAGATGTCATATTTAACCGAGAACATAGTTGTATAAAAAGTTGATTTAAAAAATAATATGACATTAAAAAGGCTAATTTAACAGATATTATAAAAGAGATTAAATAGGTCATCAATTTTAACAAATAATTTTAAGCATTAAACCTACTTATTATCTCAAATTTCATAATTAATGGAAGAATTAAGATTCAAATATGTGATGTGGTAAGCAGCGCTGCCTGGGAGTGGTCATTCTAACTAATTGACATTGCTCTTCCTTCAATTCTTACTATGTGAATAACATTTCTCTGAAATCCAAAAAGTTGTTTCTTTCTTACTATCTTATTATATAATAGTTACTGATTTTTAACATTTAATTGAATTTAGTGTAAGGTTTATTATTATATATAATTTATTTTTGTATAAAATTATTAAAATTTCGTTATTTTATTGTTATTATTATTATTATTATTATATGCATTTTATTATTTGCGTTATTTCTATGTTTATTATCTTAGACCATTTGGTCTAGTTAATAAATGGACTGATGATGACCTTATGTAGGGTCGAAACGTTTCCCACAAACATATAAATGTTTTTTTCTACACCTATTTCATCCATCGATTGAAAAATTATTGTTTTTAATTTAATTGAACACTGTGTACACAAAGAAAAGAAAATGTTAACATTTTTTAAAGGAATAACAACAACCTTGCGTCTTTATAACAATTTTTTTTTTTTTTAAATCCAAAAATTAAGCACATTTTTCCACTTTGATTTATCTATCTTAAGGCACACTATATACGTATATATTGGGGAATGTATGGCTCAAAATATACGCTTATATGTAGGACGTTGATGTTTTTCTAATCAAAATGTATTATGAGTGACGTTATTAGAGGAAGGTAAGAGTATAGAGACCATCAGATTAAATTACTCCTGTCAAACCGCCATAAATGGATCAAATCCCTTATAACATTAGCATAATGGATTTTAAATTAGATATCCATCTGTCAAGGCACATGAACCATATCTCAAGTATAGATGAAGCGCGCCACTACAAATTTGATGATTTAAATGGTCTAAAGTTGGGGCCATATATTAATTATTATGATGGTTAACCAATTTACCAGATGACTTGTAAGATGTCTTGCATTTATTATGATTTAAGTAATACTAGTGATGCAGAGCATAAAGAACTCGGCCATATTTTGTTTCAATATGGCTACCAGGAACATTTTTATGGTATGAGACATGCTATATAACCAGTAACTTTTTTGCAAACCCCCATTGCGGCCATATTTGTTCTCAAAATGCATATTGTTCTCAAATGAATAGTTAAATATTCATTTTCTACACTTTAAGACCTTTAAATTCATAAATAATATGTCATGCTGGCTAAAAACTTATTGTTAAGTCGTCCGCCATATTGGCAGCTATGTGGAAGTTCCAAAAACTATACAGTTGTTATAAATTATGAGATGCGCCTGTGTGCCGAATTTTATTCAAATCGATAAATTTTAAAACCAGTTATCATTAGACAAAAAATTACACAAACACTAGGTGGTCAAACAAAAAGATTAGATTCCAAATATGTTGATAGAAGTAACTGACATAACTTATTAATTCAATATTTTGCTTTCTTTGAAGTTGTAAGAGTCGAATTTTTGTCTAAAATCATTTTAAATTACTCTTCTGACTATAGTGATCCCTTTTTTATTAATGTGAACAAATGTAGTTTTTTTTAAAAAATAGGTCAACAGGGATAATAAATGATTACAAATGCTTCAATACATCCTGGCTATATTTCGACCTTCTCCTTAGGTCATCTTCAAGCCTATAACATAATTGAATACAAGGTATTTACTAATCTCTTATACAGCTGAACAAGGTTCTTATTTCCATTTTTAACAATATTAAAGTTCTAATTACCTTAAACGGTTCCTGAGTAAATCCTATCAATACTTCCATTTCAAGATAAATAACAATTAAAACTAATACAAACTCCCAACTTCCAGTTACAATTCATTACCTACTTGGTAACTTGTCATTAAAAAAGTTTGAAATGGATTAAATTATTAATTAAAACATTTTAGTTTTCTCATTCCATAAATATAAACAATTAAAAAAGGATAACAGAACACACAAATTAACTTAAATAACAATAAAAACGAGAAAAAAACCAGTCTGTTATCACAGTCTATTTCTATCACAGTAATAAATGTTTGGTAATAAATTAATCATATCTTGTCAAAACCCAGGTTAATAAGTTATTTACTGACTGCGTTACATATATAGTATTCTTTTATTAAAAAAACAAAATTTAAATTATTCCTACATAATACTTATTTAATTCTCTGCAGTCCTTCTTATAGTTAATGCTATTATTATTTTTTGAAATCTGTAATGCTTCTAATGTAAGTCTATTTTTATTGTTAGATTCATTCATCAGTATCTTCGTGTTCTCAAAATTAAATTGGTGATTCGTTTCAGTAGAGTGAGCTGCCAGTGCTGTCTTATTGTCCTTAGCTCTTACATTTCCTTCATGCTGTTGTCGCCTGTTCCTCCAGGTTTGTCGTGTTTCTCCTATATATACTGCTGGGCAAGATGAACAAGGGACCTGATAAACTATACCCATTTTGTCTCCAAAATCTAAATTATCTTTTAGCTTTGAAAAATAAGTATTTCCTATCTTATTTATAGGTTTGTGCCCAAAAGACAAATCACACTCCATTTCATTGAAAATCTTGGATACTCCCTCCGATAAGCCTTTAATATATGTCAGTCCTGCAAATTTTGTATTATTATTATTATTTTGTTGATTTCTATTTTGCACTAATTCCGGATCCAAGTTTACTCTACTGAACCATAATTTCCTAATCAGGTTCTTAGGATAAAAATTTTTAATTAATTTATTATAGACTTTAGTTTTAATTTCTTTCAAATAATTTTCATGAGTTAATCTAATTGATCTTTGAATTAAGTTTTTAGCAGAGTTTACTTTCTGTTTGTATGGGTGTTGTGAAGTAAAATTTAAAAACCTGTTTCCTTTAATTTCCTTCTCTAACCATTTAGTATGAATCAAGTTATCCGCTGATCGTATAATAGTCATATCCAAGAAATCTAACTGGTTATCTACTTCTCTTTCTACTGTAAATTTAATATTTTTATGAAAATTATTTAATTCTGCTAGTAATGTATCTATGTCATTTTCTTTAATTATTAAAAAACAATCATCAATATATTTTTTGAACACTTTAGGTTTTATCTTAGATTTATTGAGCACTGTTGTTAAAAGATGATTAATGTATATGCCACTCAAATTTACGGAAAGTCTACCTCCCATTGGCACCCCATTTAATTGTCTGTATAAGTTATTACAATACGTGAAAATATTATTATTACAGCAAAATTTTAGGCATTCTAAATAGGAATTTTTACATTTTATCAATGTATATGGTTCTACAAGATCCCAAGATTTTTGAATAATTTTATACAGATCATTAAGTGGAATGTTAGTGAACATTGAACTGATATCAAACGATACCAACTTCTCTTCGGATTCTAGTTTAATATTAGTAATAAAATCTTTGAATTCAAAACTATTCTTAATATCAAAATCATTTTGGTTGTTTAAATGATCTAACGATGGGTTTAAAAATTGGGACAGTTTTTCTATCGGTGAATTGATGTTGTTTATAATTGGTCTCAACGGTTTTTCTGGTTTATGTGTCTTCACTAATCCATATATTCTACCCAAATGACAACTATTTATATTCAAAAAAGTTTTATGGTTGTTAGTTATTGATAGGATTTACTCAGGAACCGTTTAAGGTAATTAGAACTTTAATATTGTTAAAAATGGAAATAAGAACCTTGTTCAGCTGTATAAGAGATTAGTAAATACCTTGTATTCAATTATGTTATAGGCTTGAAGATGACCTAAGGAGAAGGTCGAAATATAGCCAGGATGTATTGAAGCATTTGTAATCATTTATTATCCCTGTTGACCTATTTTTTAAAAAAAACTACATTTGTTCACATTAATAAAAAAGGGATCACTATAGTCAGAATAGTTAAATAATTGGCCGGTCAATAAAATGCCAAGGAATTATCATACTAAAGAAGAGAGGAAACTACTACAATGGCTGAACACGGAAATTAAGAAACTCATGAATAAACATAAAACTAATGATAAGTCGATTTGGAGAGTTAAAGACCTAATTGAATACAAGGTATTTACTAATCTCTTATACAGCTGAACAAGGTTCTTATTTCCATTTTTAACAATATTAAAGTTCTAATTACCTTAAACGGTTCCTGAGTAAATCCTATCAATAACTAACAACCATAAAACTTTTTTGAATATAAATAGTTGTCATTTGGGTAGAATATATGGATTAGTGAAGACACATAAACCAGAAAAACCGTTGAGACCAATTATAAACAACATCAATTCACCGATAGAAAAACTGTCCCAATTTTTAAACCCATCGTTAGATCATTTAAACAACCAAAATGATTTTGATATTAAGAATAGTTTTGAATTCAAAGATTTTATTACTAATATTAAACTAGAATCCGAAGAGAAGTTGGTATCGTTTGATATCAGTTCAATGTTCACTAACATTCCACTTAATGATCTGTATAAAATTATTCAAAAATCTTGGGATCTTGTAGAACCATATACATTGATAAAATGTAAAAATTCCTATTTAGAATGCCTAAAATTTTGCTGTAATAATAATATTTTCACGTATTGTAATAACTTATACAGACAATTAAATGGGGTGCCAATGGGAGGTAGACTTTCCGTAAATTTGAGTGGCATATACATTAATCATCTTTTAACAACAGTGCTCAATAAATCTAAGATAAAACCTAAAGTGTTCAAAAAATATATTGATGATTGTTTTTTAATAATTAAAGAAAATGACATAGATACATTACTAGCAGAATTAAATAATTTTCATAAAAATATTAAATTTACAGTAGAAAGAGAAGTAGATAACCAGTTAGATTTCTTGGATATGACTATTATACGATCAGCGGATAACTTGATTCATACTAAATGGTTAGAGAAGGAAATTAAAGGAAACAGGTTTTTAAATTTTACTTCACAACACCCATACAAACAGAAAGTAAACTCTGCTAAAAACTTAATTCAAAGATCAATTAGATTAACTCATGAAAATTATTTGAAAGAAATTAAAACTAAAGTCTATAATAAATTAATTAAAAATTTTTATCCTAAGAACCTGATTAGGAAATTATGGTTCAGTAGAGTAAACTTGGATCCGGAATTAGTGCAAAATAGAAATCAACAAAATAATAATAATAATACAAAATTTGCAGGACTGACATATATTAAAGGCTTATCGGAGGGAGTATCCAAGATTTTCAATGAAATGGAGTGTGATTTGTCTTTTGGGCACAAACCTATAAATAAGATAGGAAATACTTATTTTTCAAAGCTAAAAGATAATTTAGATTTTGGAGACAAAATGGGTATAGTTTATCAGGTCCCTTGTTCATCTTGCCCAGCAGTATATATAGGAGAAACACGACAAACCTGGAGGAACAGGCGACAACAGCATGAAGGAAATGTAAGAGCTAAGGACAATAAGACAGCACTGGCAGCTCACTCTACTGAAACGAATCACCAATTTAATTTTGAGAACACGAAGATACTGATGAATGAATCTAACAATAAAAATAGACTTACATTAGAAGCATTACAGATTTCAAAAAATAATAATAGCATTAACTATAAGAAGGACTGCAGAGAATTAAATAAGTATTATGTAGGAATAATTTAAATTTTGTTTTTTTAATAAAAGAATACTATATATGTAACGCAGTCAGTAAATAACTTATTAACCTGGGTTTTGACAAGATATGATTAATTTATTACCAAACATTTATTACTGTGATAGAAATAGACTGTGATAACAGACTGGTTTTTTTCTCGTTTTTATTGTTATTTAAGTTAATTTGTGTGTTCTGTTATCCTTTTTTAATTGTTTATATTTATGGAATGAGAAAACTAAAATGTTTTAATTAATAATTTAATCCATTTCAAACTTTTTTAATGACAAGTTACCAAGTAGGTAATGAATTGTAACTGGAAGTTGGGAGTTTGTATTAGTTTTAATTGTTATTTATCTTGAAATGGAAGTATTGATAGGATTTACTCAGGAACCGTTTAAGGTAATTAGAACTTTAATATTGTTAAAAATGGAAATAAGAACCTTGTTCAGCTGTATAAGAGATTAGTAAATACCTTGTATTCAATTATGTTATAGGCTTGAAGATGACCTAAGGAGAAGGTCGAAATATAGCCAGGGTGTATTGAAGCATTTGTAATCATTTATTATCCCTGTTGACCTATTTTTAAAAAAAAACTACATTTGTTCACATTTTAAATTACTCTTATTATTGAGTTATAAATATTGCTAAATTTTCTGGCCATGTTAATTGAAGCGAGCGTAAGCGAGCTTCTTACATTCAACGAAATATGCATCTTGTCTGTCTGTCTGTCTGTGTGTAACGTTTACATGTCCGACGATAACTTGAGTAAAAGTTGACCGATTTAATTGAAATTTGGTATACATGATCCTCTTACTAATACTCAGGCTAAGTTCGTTGGACAGAGTGATCCGTCTAAGAGTTCGCGCGCAACGCTCGCGTAAACGAGAGGTTCAAAAATTAAATTGGAATTTCTGGACGCGAAAAAATTCTATCATCATCAATTCGATGAGATTAACATTTTTTTCAAATAACATTTTTTAGTAAAACCAACAGCGACACCGCTATGAATTAATAAAGATCGCTAAAACTATTAAAGCGGACCTAAACGTTTAAAATAGAGAAAACAACCTTTTTACCGATATCTTACGTTCTAACGTAACGATTTTAATAAAACTTCATAGACACCATCTGATGCACAATTGAAACAGGCATGCAAAATTTCAATTTGATACATGCAGTAGTTTGTTAGTAGCAAAGAGATACAAATTATAAATATTGAAATGGAGATGTGTGGTTAGAGGAATAGTAAGAATGCGTGGTGGTTCCCTTACTAATAGCCGCTGTACTACTACCAGACCCATTATCTATCAACTCATCATGATTCACGATAATCTATTTTTTCAATATTCAATACATATTTATTACTATACGCTCGCTTCAATGATAGAGCCACGCGATGCCTAGTATGTGTACTTATAACTCTCTTGACTGCATGGCATGTGTAAACGAAAAAGTGTTCAAATGATAGTCTATTAAACGCCCGCTACGTGTAAACGATAGTATCCTTTCATAAGTAATGGATACTTTCACCTTTGTTCCTTTCATTTTGAGTTTAAAGCCGTGTAGCAGTAAATCTTTCATAAACTGCCTTATGTAACTCACCCAACACAAACGTTTCTAAATAACTTTATTATTTAAACATAACACGGCTTACAACTAACTTGAAAGCGTACTAAATGGGGATTATTTTTATAAATGTTTCACCAAATTGATTTTCATTGGAAGCCTAAGGGAGGTTTACTTAATAGCGAAACTACAAAATCAATAACTGACCACTAATTGACCTTATTATAAGCCCCAAATTATAATATGTGTATCGTAACCATTTTACTAATACTATACACGTACGGTGTGATACGTTATGCATATTGTCTTAATTTGATCTCTTTACAAGTTATATATTATATATATATTAAATTGAAGCAAGCTTCTTACATTTAACAGACTATGTCTCCTGTTTGACTATCTGTCTGTCTGTCAGTAACGTTTACATGTCCGACGATAACTTGAGTAAAAGTTGACCGATTTAGTTGAAATTTGGTATACATGTTCCTTTTACTAATGCTCAGGCTAAGTTCGTTGGACAGCGTTTTTTTCCAAGAGTTCGCACGCAACGCTTTCGTAAACGTGAACTTCAAATGTAAATTTGGAATTTTAGGACGGTAAAAGATTTTGTCATCACCTATTCGATGAGAGGAACATTTTTTTTTTAGTAAAAAAGACCTCAACACCGCTATGAATTAATAAAGATCGTTAAAACTATTAAAGTGGACCAGAACGTTTAAAGTAGAGGAAACAAAGTTTTCACCGATATCTTACGTTCTAACGTAGGTAATCATTTTAATAAAACTTCATATAAATCGTCTAAAGTACATTTGAAACAGGCGTGTAAAATTTCAACTTGATTCGGTAAATATCGGCAATAGCGCGCCCCTTCTCACTCCAACGTATTTTTTGACAAAGGGATATCAACTCTCCTATGAACAAACCATACATATATAATTATTTTATACATATATTATTATAAACGAATGAAAGGGATGAATTGATATCTCGAAGCCAACTGTATGACTTCGATTACACAGAAGGGGTACACTATTGCCGAGTTTAGCCCTTGATTCAAGAAGAAGTTTTTGAATAGTGAAGTGATACATTTATAATAAAAGTTTAAAAGCTATATACTGCGGGTGGTTAAGATTCTTATAGGCGTGTTCTCATAGGCGTATCTAGGAAGGTGAGCTTTGTACCAAGTACCCCCATTCTACCCCACACTACCCTCTTCCATTCATTTTCAACTACGACATTCATCATGATCAATTTTATTGCAATAAGCTCGCTTCATTGATATATATATATATATATATATATATATATATATATATATATATATATATATATATATATATATATATATGCAGACAATAAATTGTTATACATCTACAAGTTTTCTCACTTAGGTCACTTCTATTTTCGACTGTATAATCCCTAATTATAAATGACTAATTTATTCCTCGTTTGCTCTTCCTGTAGGAGGAAAACAGAGCAAGTGTTAAAAAAGGAGCAACTCTTGGCCTGTGTTGAGTTTTTAACATAAGCATCATCCGAGAGAAAGGCACCAAGTTTTCTCAGGCTCAGATTTTCAGCTCTGTTTACCTTTTCCCCTTTCTGATTACCATTACTAAAGTCAACAAACAGTGTAGAAGGGATATTTTGTTCCTAAAGTTTTTTGAATACGGGTATATTTCGGAGGGTATCGAGAACCGTAGTCTCTTTAGGGATTGTAGGAAGGTTTCTGAAACAATTTCCATGCTACCTTTTTATACCTCGCTTCCCAACTCTTTAGGAAAAATATTTAAATATTAATGATTAAAGCTGAGTTTTAAAAACATTCTTAGTTCTAAGAGGACGTTAGAGTCTCCCCTTGCGTTAAAGCCTCTAAATAGGATCCTCATGTTTAGGGTTTAAAAGCGTAGGGTTGTTTTTTTTTCGCCTACCTTGATTCAATTATGAGGTTGAGTAGTCACCATAGGCCATTTCGTCAGAAAGAAGCCATTTCAAAAGCCATTCATGGTCAAACACTTTGCATGTTCACATTGTGACCGCACACTAACTAGATTTCTACATAACTCCATCCAATTCTTTAAGCTAGGAAACTATACATTACCCTTATCCTTAAACCGTGTTAAAACAACAAATACAGCTTATTGATTTAATATCGTACTTATGTTTCACGTTAAACTAATGGATAGTTTAAATTCGAATGATCAAACAAATAAAAATTTTGCTTCTCATTAAGGCCTCATTAATAGAAAATATCATTGTAGTAATACATATTTAGAACTATTATAGATAAAAAAATGATAATTAGGTACAAATGAATGAATAAAAAAAAATAATAAAAAAAAAAAAATAAAAAAATAAATAAATAAAATGGATTAAAAAAGTTTTTGAAATACTGACTTCAATTTCAAACCTAATCTCCTATAAACAAAGGAAAAGATTGACTAGTTTATTAACTGAATTAGAATTGGATAATAAACACCTTTAACTGTATTGTTATTCCCCTATGTTTTTTTTAGAATATAAATGAATTTGACTAAATAACTATTATGGCAAAGGTATGTTTAGTCCAATGTACTTTGAGACAAAGGAATATCACACTACTGTTTTTAAAAAAGGAGTAACAGTCTAAAGAAGATCATTCCAAACACCTTCTGTAGATTGGTCCCTCTGGTTTTTTTACAAGTGAGTAACAATCTGAAGAAGTTCCGCAATTTTTATAATAGATTCTGCAATTTTTATAAGTGTTATAGTTTTGTTGAGTTTATTTATACATTAAACTATGTTTAATCTAAAAGTTTAAGTGTCAGGTTTACACTTGTTATGAGTTATACGTATTGCGTATGAAACAAATTAAAGTAAAACATATTAAAATAACAATAATTTATTTCCCCTTGTCATTTATATTGTTGACCACAAGCTCACTATTATCAAATTTTCTCACTTAGTACGATGACAGCGTGAAATAACCAAGTGAAAAGGATTATGAGGTAAAAGGTTCTTTATGCTAGAGGAAAAAGGACGCAGTACACGCAAGGCTTACTCAAAAGGATGTTTACCAATTTTTGAGCGTCGCACACGAAGTGGTGAATTCCTGTATCATAATAGAGGGGGAGTAAGGTTTGCCTTTGTTCCTACTGATAAGGGAGAGATAATTTTAACTCAGTAGGGTCGTATGAAGAATCCCCTAGGTTCTCCACGAACCTTCAGGGGATAGTATAGAATATTGTGGAGAAAGAAAAACCAGAGGAGGTTAGAGGATATGAAGGTAATATTAGGTGCACAAGAGAAGAATTGTCAATGAAGGCATGTCCCAAAACAGGAGCTTGGAAAACCCCTATAAGGATTTCAATAGAGACCAATAAGAAACCCAAAGCCTCGAGTATTGCACTATGGTAAAGCAGGGGACACCGCTATCATATTGGACCTTTGACTCCAAGTGTTCCACTACTCGTATTATTGCCTTCAAATCTTTTTTCAGCAATTCGAGGAAGCAGCCTGATCATTGTTCCTTATAAAAAAACGTATAAAACAATAATAAAAAGACCAACAGTAACCCCATTGTTTTCTAACATTATTTCTTTACTTTAAAAACTTATATAGAACTCTTTGGGCAAAATCAATAACAATTTTCAGTAGATTTGTTATACTGTTGTAAAATAACAATAATAAAATACGATCAACAATCAAAGGAAATGGCGACCTAGGTTGAAATTAAAACGACATTAATATAATAGAAAGGAAGTTTCACCACAAATATTTTATCTTAGTACGAAGTCATTGATCGATTATTAAGTTATTTCTACACAAGTTCAAGGACTCATTTATAGTGATAGTATCTCAAAGAGGAAAAAAAAAAAATAAATAAAAAAATAAAGAAATATTGAAAAACATGCTATTCCTATCACGTTTGTTTTTCTCATCATTTAAGTGGTCAAAAATCTCTTTTTATAAAAATTATAGCAAGTGTTTCAATATCTTTTAATATTAATATTTTTTGTTGATATTTTTTTTTTTTTTGAAACTGCTAGCCATTTTGGTTTTCAAAAAGTTAAAAAAAAAAATATGTTTCTGAGTGTCCTTTGAGTGTTTTCCAACGCTGTTTTATAGTAAGGTGAGGGGGGAGGGGGATTACGGAGGCGTGTCTCAAGACAGGAATCATTAGTCATTAGAAAAATAGCTGTCATCATTAGTAAAATAGCTGTCATCATTAGTAAAATAGCTGTCATCAATAGTAAAATATCTGTCATCATTTGTAAAATAGCTGTCATCATTAGTAAAATAAATGTCATCATTAGTAAAATAGCTGTCATCATTAGTAAAATAGCTGTCATCATTAGTAAAATAGCTGTCATCATTATTAGTACCAGCACACACATTTACAGAGAATTGCGGATTTGCAATAGACTAATAGACCATATTATATGAGTTTTGTGAAAATTAACAGCACCAGCTCTTGTAAAAATGGATTTATCGGTCCATATAATTAAATGTGAAACATTTCTTCGTAATATCTAACTGCAAAAAATTGACCCTCGCAACAAAGTCAGCTAGGGTCAGCTCCTGGACAGGAGTGTCATGGAAGGCACAGATGATTTCTTTTTCAAAATTCTAAAATGCATCCCTGGGAATTCCCAATTTAGCCGAAGCTCTTCTACCTTCTAATACTAGTCCTAGGATCAGTATGAAAATTATTCAGAAATAATTCTTCGTTGAGACCTCCGGTGTTGAGGTTGTTTAAATGCAAATAGTGGTTATTTCGAAAACTTGTAAATTAATATTAATTTTGTGAATAAGTTGATTTCCTAATTGTTGTTTTACTATTTCTCTATGAACACTTGCGTAAACTATAGACAATGGTATATCGAATTCAAGCTTATAAAATTGCGCAGATTTTTAAGCATTATAAACATTACATTAGGCATAAAAATATAGAAGTTATGTAAGCTCAAAGTTGTATAAACATTTGATATAATTTCCAATTTTAATGTTTATCACTAGGCTAATAAACGTATTAAGTACTAAAAGTAGTGATTTCTTAAATAAAATTTAATGCTCTTTACGATGCTGCAAACCGCATCTTTCTATCTTATTTAGATTATTATTTATTACGTAGTTTATGGCTAAAAACTATACCTACATGAAAAAATCTATATATCGATATATCTCGAAAACGAAGGTCGATAGAACCTAAGGCTACTTGGCATTTTTGGTCAGAAATCTGATGAAGATTCATAGGTTTTTCTTTGTAGGTACTTATGCGGAACACCCTGTATATAGTTAGTATAATTATAATCTGTATAAATGTAATGAGTTAAAGAGTTTCTCGGGCGCTTTTGTGATGTCATACTAGGTAGTATGACTGATCAATTAGAGAAGGAAAAGGGCTAGGGGTTTTAAACCGGAACGCACACCCCCTACTCTCTCGCATCGGAACGCACACCCCCTCCTACCTCACTTTTGTCATTGTTGTTTCGACCTTGTTAGCAATCTCTCAATACTGCAATTCATCTAAATAAAACTTCTGTTTTTAAGTCTCTCAAAACTTCTCTTCTTGAAAGGTATGTGCATGTAGAACACAACTTATTGTATACGAATATGTGTTAAGTATATTATTGATAAGAATTTGATTTCATTAAATGTTAAAATAGAATTAATAAATAAATATTTGCTGAATTGTTTCAAGGGCTCGAGCAACTATATAATATATAATGAGTGTCTGATGTATGAATGTCCTTTATAAAAATCCACGGATTTGTTGCGATCCCGATAAAAATTTGCACACTTGACCTTCGAAGCAAGGGGAAGGTCACTGTCTACATGAGATTTCGAAATTTAAATTTTGGTACACAGGGGTACGGGGTAAAAAGTCAAAGTAATGAAAACCATTCATGATGCATATCGTTAAAAAGCTCTTTAATCTTACAGTAATTGTTATAATTGTTATTATGTACATTTTTGTCATATTTTCTTTTAGGAGGGGGTTAAAATGGAAAATACAGGAAAAATACACTGCCAATTAGTGGGGCACATAGCTTCCTCGCGTCCCATCATGTACTATAACAATTATTGTTATATTACTTTATTGTTATATTGTTTATTTTGTAAAAACTATTAATAGTTTTAGCGATCTTTAACACTTCCTAGTGGTGTCGCTGTTAGTTTCACTAAAAAATTGTATTTGAAAAAAATGTTTGTCTCATTCAAAAGATGAAGTTAGATTTTTTTCCCGACCTAATTTTCCAATTTTAAATTTAAAGTACACGTTTACGCGAGCGTTTCTCGTGAACGCTTAGACGGATAACATTGTCCAACGAACTCGTCCTGGGCATTGGTAAAATAAACATGTCTACTAAATTTCATCAAAATCGGTCGACATTTACTCAAGTTATCGTCGCACGTTTCATAATTTGCGGACACACAGACCGATAGACAAACAGACAGACAGACACGAGACCAAAAATGTTCCCTGTTGTCTGAAACGGATTTCTGTCTTGGAATTTTTGAAATCGGAGGCATAAAAGTTTTTCGTTCTCAAAAGTGAACACAATGCTTCCGTTACCTTCGGTAAGCTCGGAAGCAATATTTCTATAATCTATAGGTATATACGTATATAAAGAAGAGTGTCTGTATGTGGGTATTTCTTTTATACAAATATCTTAATATCAAATATCTTAATACTAAATTAATGTACTCATAACGAACCCTTCAATGATATGCATCATGAAGGGTATTCGTTATTTTAACATTTGTTCCCTGTGACCCTGTGTACCAAAATTTATATATAGAATAGAAATCTCATGAAGACAGTTGCTTCGAAGATCCCCTTTGGTCACTGAAAATACATCTGATTTCGAAATTTAAATTTTGGTACACAGGGATACGGGATACGGGGTAAAAACGTCAAAGTCCCTTTCCAGTTTTCAACCTAAAATTAAGAGATTTATTAGTGGTATGACATAATCCTGTTAAGAAAATTAAGGTCTATAAGGATTTGTAACATAATTTCCTCACAACATAACAATTATTTATAAGTATTTATTTTACAATGTTCTGATACTTTTAGAACATAAATTTAGGTATCTACTTCTTTATTGTTATTTTAGTCACAGGTCTTGATTTTTTAATACAACCTGAGCTGCGCCGGGTACTTCAGCTAGTATATATATATATATATATATATATATATATATATATATATATATATATATATATATATATATATGTATATATATATATAGGTCCTCAGGGGTATTAAAAAAGTAAAAACTACTTCATTAAGTTTTTTAAGGTGATATTTCGTCCCTAACTTGGGACATCTTCCAACCTGTAATGTATTTAACCATTAATAACAATAATCTGTACAATATAGCTTTCAATTATACAATCATATATTCCTTTTATTAGTGTGGAAATTATAACTACTAGTTAAAATTAATAATAATAATTAAAAATAATAATAATATACTAATTGAAAAAGTTTTAAATTATAAGAAAAAGAACAATATTATTAAATAAGGAGAAAAATAATAAGCAATTACATAATAAAAAAAAAAAATAAAAATTTTAGAAAAATAAGGAATAATATTAATAATAAATATATAAAACTAATAATAAGAATAAAAATGTAAGTGTTTACCTTTATTCGAGGTCTTGTGTTAAAAATCAAAAAGTTTAATACAAACTATTTTTCGTTAATTTATTAAAATTTTTAATATAAGAGTCTGTTGCCTAGTTGGCAACTAGTCACAGACTAACTTCTATTCGTAATCTCATCTATTATGATAAGAATGATCAGTGTAATAACAATGATGTTTATCTACCACAGTCCTTACTTTCAAATAAAATTTATATATCTTCTCACACACACACATTTTATATACATGTATATTACAGACTTTAACTGTTTTCTTTTAAAATAGTTTAATTATTAATTAAAGAATTGTGGTATAGAGCTATAAACTCCCAAAATAAAATTCCAAATAATCCAGATAATAGAGACACAATACCATATAAATATAAATCATTAACGTACATTAAAGGTCTTACCGAAAAAGTTGCGAATACTTTCAATAAATATGACTGTACAGATATAAAATTCGGGATGAAGCCAATTAATAAAATAAAAACAAATATGTTTAGCAAAATTAAAGATAAAATACCGAAAGAAGAGGAAATGGGGTTTGTGTACATAATACCTTGTAAAGATTGCGTTTTCAGATGAATTTTAACTAGTAGTTATAATTTCCACACTAATAAAAGGAATATATGATTGTATAATTGAAAGCTATATTGTAAAGATTATTGTTATTAATGGTTAAATACATTACAGGTTGGAAGATGTCCCAAGTTAGGGACGAAATATCACCTTAAAAAACTTAATGAAGTAGTTTTTACTTTTTTAATACCCCTGAGGACCTAAATATTTATAATATTATACATAATAAGGGGACTACAAACATCATATATTATATATAAAATGTATATATATATATATATATATATATATATATATATATATATATATATATATATATATATATATATATATATATATATATATAAATATTATTTCTAGTTTGAATTCCTGATATGTTTTAAAAGAATTACATGAAGTGGCTCGTGTGAATCCTTCCGTCATATAATGTAGTAAAAATAATTATATTGATCTCCTACTAATAAGTAGGAGAAGTAGGAGAGTACTAATATTATGTGTACTCATACATTTATTTGTTTCCAAATATTTTTTTCCAATTTGAAAATGTGTTTTTAATTAATTTTTGTTTAAACAGATAGAAAAACAAATTTAAACACACAATAATGATGGTAGTCATTAAGTTACATTTTTCCACGAACAAATATTATTCGAAATAACGCTAACACGATTCTCTAAACATTATTTACATTGTACGGAATATATCTGAAATCAAGGTTTAAACTTTGATAATAATTTATCAAGAGTTCTCTAATTTTAGATTTTTTAATGAAAGAAAAAAAAGAACAATGTCACTCTAGTGATTTATTCTCAGAATTCGGGACACAGAATGGAAATGAATTGTGCTACCGTTTTTCAATTAATATTTAATTACGATTGACTTTTTTTTATTATTATTATTTTTTTTTTTAGTTGAAAATTTTTCACTCAGAATTTTGAATGCATTTTTTTTATTTTTTCAAACAATTGATTTCTCTCTTGTTCATTTTTTTGTTTTTTTTGTTTTTACCTTATTGGTTCTCTGGATAAAAGTGACATATTATTATTCCATCATGAGCCAATGTAGAATCTCTCTTTTTTCGGTGTTTTTGTGACTCAGAATTTCATGTAATAAAACTCCAATTAATATGCTAGATCGATTGTTCTGTTCCCGAAATGTACTTTTTTTTTTTTTTTTTTGTCTTCAGCGAAAACAATAGGTTATTTATTGCAGTTTTTTTTAATTCTCTACAGTTTGTGGAGTTCCCCCCCAGACAAAAACCAACATTTAAGATTTTTTTTAATTGTTATCTAATTTATATATATATATATATATATATATATATATATATATATATATATATATATATATATATATATATATATATATATATATATATCTTGATCTTCTTAACAGTCTAAACTCCTCTCATAAAAACAAAAGTGTGATATTCTTTTTTCCAAAAGTACATTGGACTAAACATCCCTTTTTCCTTATAGTTATTTAGTCAAAATAATTTATATTCTAAAACATCATAGTCTCTAATTCTAAGACTCGAGGGACCGAAACGTGTTAAATATGTCATAGTTCAAATGGTTTTAACATGTTGAATTCTCCATTTCACTCTCTACCTATTAAACTTAACCTTTAAATACATTGAACTCCTAAATTGTGCAGTGAATCTATCTTTACCATTTTAATTTTGTAATTAAGACAACGTAATTGGCGAATAATGTTCCCCATTTTGAAATAGCAATTGCTTTTCCTTGAAAGTTATGTTTAGTTAAAAATTTACGTAACCAGTGTTATTTAAAGGAGCCTAGTTCAAGATTGATAATATCAGATTGTATATGGATAATTCTCATCAATTTATTTCAATTACATTATTGTATTTATATATCTGAATAGTATTAAAGCAAGGTGATTTAAATTGGTTCAAAAATAATATAATATCGTCTACTGTCTGTTGAATTTTGTAAGGTGAATGTAGCTTTAAGAAGGCGCCATGATCCTTTTGTTGTAAGATAATAGATGGGTTGACAAAGGGGGAAGAAGTAGAAGAGAACCCAGACTGGTTCTGTTTGAGAGAGACGATGGAGTCTTTAGTGCTTACAGAAGGACACATTTGTAAAGGGTAAATAAAAAAGGGGTGTTGAGATGAAAAGGCGACAGGTGTAAAGTAGATAAACAGTGATTCAGAGCGTAGGATTAAAAGGAGTTATCTTACCCTGAAGCAGTGAAGAGACGAGTTGTAGCTTTAAGGGTGTGATAATCACAGGCTCGTGTTTCTACGTATTGGTAGGCTTGCCATCCTCCATCTAGGGCACATGAGAAAAACCCTTTTTTTCCGTGACACAGATAAGAGAGTGAGAAGAGAAGTTGTAAGGATATAGAACACGTTCGATATTGTTCTAGTTATCATCCTAACATTGACTACATCGTATCTTTTCACAACTATTAACTTTCAAATTAGGATATATTTTAACAAACTTTAAAAGTTTATTCAAGAATATAAATGTTTAAAACAATATTATAATAGTATCTTTTATCTTTATTTACTTAATTTACCATGCACATTAAAACTATCTTGAAAAAATAAAGGTAAAATTTACTTGAATATTTTCAGCTTTTATGAGTGTCGGGATCTTTGTAAAGCTAGAAATTTTCTTACTGAAAAGAACAATTTAGAAAAAGTAAATTCATAGCTATGAAACTATCTAGCTACTTAATAGCTTGCATTTACATTCTAGACTACTTTTCAAATAAACGATTGCACTAGAGTTGATGAAATTAATGATTATTGATGCATTCCCTAAAGATGTAAGTATCGTGGAATATTATAAGCAAGAATTCTTCAGTTATGTACGTTACTATAGTTTTAACTATTATTATAAGAACGAGCTATGAACGATTCTATGCTTTTCTAACGCTAACGTTTGATTAATTCATCGATGTAGCGCTATAAACTTGATGATAATAAACTTAGTACTTACCTCTGAAACTAAAGAATATTGATATATCTGCAAGCTGATATACTTCTAAAAATAGTTTATTATAGAATTAGCATAGAAACTAATTAGACAATTCCTGTTGTAAAATTAAGAACTATAAAAAGTATAATAATATTAACAGTTAATAAACAAATGTTAACAATCGGAATTAACATTGTGAAGTTTCATTTAAGCAACATTAACCCTTAACCCTTAAATGCTAATGTTAGTCGAATCGACGAGCACAGTTTGAACCTTAACCTTTTACACTCGTATAAGCGATGGTGATGGGTATGGGTACCCCATACTTCTGCAGTGCTTGCACTGGTTAGTGACACACCTGCTAGTGTAGGGGTAGTAGTCCTTTTGAGTGTACACTCGTTTTCTGGCAAATTCCCGTCAAAGCTACTTCGTCGATTCGACTAACGTTTAGTAATAGACATGAGACCGTCGAATGAGCCTATAGCCTGGGAAAATGGGCCTAGGGTAAGGGGCAATAGGCCTAGGGGTAAGGGGCAATGGGCCTAGGGTAATTGGCCTTGAGCCAGAGACCAATGGCTGATAATCTGGGGCCTTGAGCACTTAGCAAAGTGCCTAGGGCTTTTGGCCTTGGGCATGGGACCTGGTGCATTAATGTTCTCTTAATTTCAGATTCTACTGATGTTCCTACTAAGTTATTTGTCATCAAAAGTTTGCATATCTCACTAAAAGATTTAATAATAAGGTCTTAATAGTTTTCTCTTTATAAAAGTGTAGTTTCAGCCCAAAAAATGTATTTTCTGCATATATATGTTAGTCGAATCGACGAAGGTTTAGTAATACCAGCCATCCAATTACCATTAGCATTTAAGGGTTAATACATTAATGTTTCTACATTAATATATTATCTTTGTGATCACGGACTACGGACAACTTCATCCCAAAAGTGTGATAACCAACCAAGATGGTCAAAAAAGGATCAGATTAAACCCCGGGGAAGTCATAATGTCATAACGCTTAATGTATATGAATATCTACCTGATAATACCATTTTGACTTTTGTTTTGCTAAAAATAATTGAAGTAAGCTCCCCTTTGAGAAAAATACAATTTGGCCCCCGGAGAACGGACAATTTTTGAATTCAGTAGGTACACACTCGGTTATTTTTCAAGTTAAAAAAAAAAATTGCATATTCTATTAGCAAATTACAAGCCATTTTATTTATCTCTCCTCCACACATTGTTGAGAGTACATACAAAAGTGGACGTTTTTATAAAACCATTAAGCATATTTATCAGTAAATTACATGCTATTTAACAATTTTAAAAATTACATCACCCATGTGATGACCATTCTGCGTTTACCTTTACTGTATAAACAGAGTGACATCGTGTCATGAATAAAGTGGTCATAATAATGGATTATGTTATTTTAAAAAATTAATGGCTTGCAATTTGGTGGTAGAATATATGTAAAACGGTTTTCAGAAAACGTCCATTTTATTTATTTACCTTTAACAATGTGTAGAGGAGAGAGAAACAAATAAAAAAATAGAATAAATGGCATGTAATATGCTGATATAGATCATCCATTTTTTTTTAACTGAACCTAGTGTTGGTTATTAAAAAGTAGTCCGTTTTCTTTGAGCCACCCTATAATGTAAGTAATTACATTTATCTACGATTGATACGAAATATAAACATTGTATCTCTGTTTAGATGCGTAGAAAGTGATTCTTTACTTTATTAGTACTTGTATTCATATGCGCGTCTCTTAGTTCTGAAGAATTCCTCTTCTTTACCACCCTAGGGCGGTAAAGAGGAGGAATTCTTCAGCTTTACGCACGATTAGCGAGTTTGTTTATATTTAACAAAACTAATTTGCTTTTATTTTATTAAAGTAACTGTTTATATCGAGTTTTTAGTGAAAAACAATGAGTGAATCAAGTGACTTTGATCAAAATTTGGAGAATAATGCTCCTCCAGAAATAATTAATTCAGCAAAAAATACAACTCAAGAATTAATGCCATCTTTATCAAGAGAGAGATACGAACTTACATACAGCATGTTTATTTTTTCTGTATTTATTATTTAAATCTAACAATCGTAGATAAAGTACGGTTACGGTACCGCAACTCGTGCGAAAACGGCATTTTGAATTGCTCGTGTGGTTTTACTACCCTCGCTGTCGCTCAGGTGCAAACTCCACACTCGCATGCAAAATGCTACTTTCCGCACTCGACGCGTAATGTACTATTACCACGTGTTTCATATGTTTAATTGATAATTACCTAAGTACTAGTTGAACAATTTAACTAAAATGTACATACCTTTTTTTTTATCAGTGACAAGGTAAAGATCACGTGAAAATATTGTCTACCTGTAGGTTAATTCAAGTAATTTTACTTTAATAATTTAAACTTAACGTTAAACTTAACATAACTTTACTTTAACTTTAACGTGTTTAGCAATAGTCTGCCTATTAGTGTGGCACAAAGCTTCTATGCGTCTTATTGCATACTTTAATGATGTTTTACTTTTTATTGTCTAATTTTTTAATCCGCCCCCTCCCCTTTTTTAAAAAAAATTCATTAAATTTAAACGAGTTGTTAAGATATGATGGTCCGACACGAGATCAATAATGTTTTCTGATGTCTGAAACCGATTTTGTCCTGAAATCGGAGGCATAAGAAAAAATCGTTCTCTGAAGAAATAATTATTCGCTGCACCATAGATGCATTATAATTTTATATTACATACTTTATTACTGCCCTCATCTATGGTAGGAAAAGTATTGTTTTCACCCAACATTTTTCATTCGAGATGTCAACTGAATTATCCGTTTTGGGTGTTTTTAGACCTCCTGAGTGGTTTTCAGCATGACGTCTGTATGTATGTATGTACGTATGTGTATTATCATCGTAGCTCCCAGGGTATTTAACCTAGAGAGTTGAAACATGACAGAAAAATCTGTCCTTACTTCTAGTGCCCCGGAAAAATCAACATTTTCCGCCATCTTGAACCCAGTTTGCTGAGTCAGATTTTTTTTTAAAAATTCGTAAAATATCAAAAAGTGGACTGATGGAGTTGAAATTTGGCATGAATGTACCTCTCTGTATGTCAAACAAATCCACTAAATTTAATTTTGATATTGGCCGCTATTTTGAAGTTATTGATTTTTGAATTTTGAGACTTTGACGCTTAATAATACCGAAAGTATATATATATATATACGTTTTTGACATACAGCCTATCGTTGTAACCGGTAAAAAATAAGGAATAAATATAAAAAAAAAACATGAAATTCATTAATTAGTTTAAAAGTTATAAGCAAACATAATTATTAATTAGTGCGATCCTTACGTTTGTTTACATCTGTCAAAATACCGCCAACATTCAAATAATTAAATGAATGAAATATAATAAATAAAAATAATGTATATTTTTTGAAAAATGATAGTAAATAAATCAGTTAGTTCAAAACGGTCTCCCGTCCAAGTACTGACCATGCCCAATGCAGCTTCCTCATACTTCGAAGCAGCAGGATAGGCTACTTTATTGGCCCCCGAAGTGAGGAAAAGTTCCGAGGTACCCCGTACCCGATTTTATATTATATAAAGTTGTATATAGTTACTATACAACTGCTGTAATTTATTTATAAAGTTAACTGTTAGCATTGGTTCTCTATTAAAACAAAGAAGATTTTCTGCACATAAAATCATCAGGCAAACAAAGTATTTTGTATTTTTCCTCGCTCAAGTAATAGATTAATATCCTATATTGAACTTGTCTAATTTAAACAAATATAGAAATGGTAGGAGTTACAGTTTGGAAAATGTATGGTGTTCGAAAGGTAAGCGAATTATATTTACTTAAGTAAGAGGGACAGGGAGATTAAAGTTTATTTTCCCAAGTTTGCTCCGATACTAGAGGGTTTGTATTTTGTTTGAGGGTCTATTTGTGAGACGAATATTGTCTCTGCGGGTCTAGATAAATCTAGATTAGAGTAGTTGAGAGGAGAGACAGGGCTGTCTAGAAACAGGGAATAACAGAGGTGCTGCTACCGTGAAACCCAGACCAGTTCTGTGTTTCCCATTACAAAACAAACCCTGGCATCCAGTTTATCTCAATATCTGCCACTCGAGCTTGGTTTTCCAAGGTGCAAGTCAATATGTATAAAGGCTTTCCACATTTTACTTCATGGCCAGTCGAAAAAGTTAAATAAAAAGATTTATGTGTTTAACGACACACTCTCATAAAATAGTGCCTCACCGGTATTGGAATAATTTATTTAAAGTGTAAATTCAGTACAAAGATTATATAAATAGTGTAAAATCACGGATAAATCGTATACATTTGGATTAATCTAATTCTTTAAAGCTAAATTATAGATATTAACTAACGTAAGAACGTTAATTTAACGTTCATTTAAAGGTACTTCTTTAGATTGTTACTCCCCTATGTTGTTTTAGAATATAAATGACTTTGACTAAGTAGCTATTAAGATAAAAAGATGTTTAGTCCAATGTACTTTGGGACAAAGGATTATCACACTTCTGTTATTATAAAGGGAGTAACAATCTAAAGAAGAACATCCCGTACACCTTCTTTAGAATGTTACTTACCTCTGTTTTCTATTTTCTTTGCAAGGGGAGTAACAATCTAAAGAAGTGCCACTTTAAATACTATTTCAACAAACAGTTTTCTCAGAAAAGATTTAAAAGAACCTTCATCATCGACCCAGTGAAATAGTTTTATGTTAAGGTATACTAAGGATATATTGGTTCAAAATTGGATCCATGTATTGTATCCAAAAATGTAGTATTCCAAAAATGTATTGTATCTCAAATAACAATTTTTATCTACGATTGATACGAAATATAAACATTATATCTCTGTTTAGATGCGTAGAAAGTGATTATTTACGTACTTGTATTCATTGCGCAAGCGCGTGTCATAGTTCTGAAGAATTCCTACCACTCTAGCTCTTCTTTACCACGCTAGCGTGGTAAAGAAGAGGAATTCTTCAGCTTTACGCACGATTAGCGAGTTTGTTTACATTTAACAAAACTAATTTGCTATTATTTTATTAAAGTAACAGTTTATATCGAGTTTTTAGTGAAAAACAATGAATGAATCAAGTGGCTTTGACGAAAATGTAGAGAATAATACTCCTCCAGAAATAATTAATTCGGCAAAAAATATAACTCAAGATTAATGCCATCATTATCAAGAGAAGATATACGAAGTTACATACAGCAAGTTTATTTTTTTCTGTATTTATTATTTAAATCTAACAATCGTCGATAAAGTACGGTACGCAACTCGTGCGAAAACGGCATTTTGCATTGCTCGTGTGGTTTTACAACCCTCGCTGTCGCTCGGGTGCAAACTCCACACTCGCATGCAAAATGCTATTTTCCGCACTCGACGCGTAATGTACTATTTATAATGCACTAGTCTAATTTAGCGTTGTTACATTGACTTTGTTACATAAACTTAACTCTGTTACTTCGCTTAAAGAATAATATTAATAATATCAATTTAGTAAAATCGTCATGGAATTAAATAAAATCTCCATTATAAAAAAACCAATAAATATTAAATGAACTTGTGTCATGACTTACTTACAGTTCATTTAATATACTGCATTTTACTTACCCATTATAACATTAGCAAAAATTACTATTATACATTATATCTCATTCAGCTTTTATTTAAATTCTTTTTTTTTTTTTTTTCTTTTTTTTACACAAATCTATTATTTTTATTATTTTCGATCACGCAAATATTCATTTTAAATATCTAATAATTACAAATTATTTTCCTACTTATTTATTTCATAATGTTAACAAATGCATTATAATTATTGAGCTTGCGTTTCTAAAGTTTTTCAAATGTAAAATATATTTGTTATACACACACACACACACACACACATATATATATATATATATATATATATATATATATATATATATATATATATATATATATATATATATATATATATATAGATTTATATGTACATTAACACATAAACACAACCGTATAACTTCCTTCATGAAAATTAAGTTGAAAATAAAAGGTGTAATTTTATCTGTAGGGACTAAATGCATAACTTTATCTATATTAAAATCTCAAGAAAATATTACATATACATTTAAAAAAGAAATTTAATGCCTCCTTGCATGAATATGTTTATAAAAAAGATATCTGCTAATTTATATGAATATTAAAAAACGTCGTTAATTTAAAATTAAAAACAAGATCATTATCTTACTATATACATAAACGTAAATATATATATATATATATATATATATATATATATATATATATATATATATATATATATATATATATATATATATATATATATATTATATATATATTTACAAACTTTTCGTTTAAGATTTGTTTTAAAAATAAAAAGCTGTTATAACATATTAGGTGTCGTGCGTTTCCAATATACCGTGCGACAGCTTCTGTGACATTTTAATTGGTCTATTAATTAACTGGAGAATTAAGGTAATTTTAAATGGCTTATTCTTTAATTACGTGGACATCAATTTTATATAATTTTATCGGTTGTTATAAGCTATAAAAGAAAATACAACTCTGTGTTTTACTACCTTTTTTATTTTTTTTTATTAAAGTTTATTCAAAATGTTCAGGTTCAAAATATTATTCTTCGTCAGTTTTAAATGATGTTCCACTATCATTTTTAAAGGTTTATTTTATGTTCATTTTTTGTGTTACTTAAATTTGTCTATTTCTATATACATACATTACCAAGTAAGAATAATTATAATTAAATAATTAATAAACATAATTAAGATACTAAATAAATTTACAGGTTTAGGTTAGTAGTGAGTTTAAAAGTGACTGCCAATCAGTGCTGCACATAGCTTCCTCGCTTTCCACCATTTGCCGAAGTGCCATGTGTATAAAATCAAGTGCATTGGCATAACTTTCAAAGTATATAATTTTCTTAAAATATGTGAGAACACAAACAAAATATTATCATAAAAAAGGGACACCGCTGGGAAGGTCTGGAAGGGATTTTTAAATTTTAATTAAAATCGGGCTTGCATATCTTAAATAGCGGCCTTGCCATGAGGACCCTAAATATTTTTAACCACGTTCTATTTAAAGTTCATTTGAAGTCCACAAATAGTATAATTTTTCAAATATCTGTTATTTGTTTTCTTTTAGCGAATTTTCGAAGAAAATTAAGCTTTTGCAACGGCTTCAACATTTTTGTAATGCGAATTTTTGAAAATTTTCTCCATGGAAATCTGTTTTAGACCATTCTGAATAGATTCCTGAAATTTAACACTTTTTTTTATCTATGTATGTATATATGTATGTATGTATGTATATATACATATGTATATATATTTGTCACTCCAGACGATATTTCCCCTTAGGATGCATTTAAAAATTTCAAACAAATTTTAAAATGTCAATAATATCAAAAGAAAGGATGAGTTCGTTTGCCAGTATTTTTAGAGCCCATTTAGGGGTCAAATTTTGACAATTTAGGGTCAAATATAGCATAAAAAAATAGCATAAGGGTGAAAAATAACTATTACATTTTTTTAATAGATAATGAAAATGGAAAAGGATTTTTTAAATTAAATTTTTTTTTTTATATATAAGTAGTTGGTTGTTTTTTGGAATGAAAGTCCTTTATTATATTTTATTCAAACAAGCTTTCGTCCAGGGAACCTGGGCTTCTTCAGGTTTTTGAACTAACACAGCTATATCAGAACACGCACACAACACTAAACACACATTAGACACAGATAAATATAATATTCTACACACTGAAAAACACCACCAAAAACAACTTACACTGGAAATGTTATACATAAAATCAAATACTAACAACATAAACTTGAAACAAGACACCAATAAATTAAGCAACATTTACACAAATATTATATTTAATAAAAATAAAAATAAATAATTCAAAATTTTTGATTAGGTATGTCAGTTAAAAAAAAAAATTAATTCTTTTCAAAAAAACATAAAATCAATCAAAATTAACTTGGTAAGACTTTCATTTCCAAAATTCGTTTTCATTTTGACCATTTGTTTCTCTAAATTTACAGTATTTCCAAAACCTGAAGAAGCCCAGGTTCCCTGGACGAAAGCTTGTTTGAATAAAATATAATAAAGGACTTTCATTCCAAAAAACAACCAACTACTTATATAAAAAAAACCTCAATCCACAAAAGAAAAACTTCAATTAAAATATTTTACTTGAGAATCCAGGTGGAAACTGTTTAATTATATTATTATTTTTATTAAGTTTACTTACAATAAATTAAAATAGCTTGAGAACCTTTTATTCGTATGACATGTTTATTAAGATGTAAGAGAAATCATTTAAAAATTCTTGAATCCATTTTATCCGTCTCATTGACCAATTGGAATAATTGTCTCTTTTTTTCTGAAACTTTATTATCTATTGACGATTTAGCAAAAACATTCGCGTTTTTTTTCATTCTTTATATTTTCTTTTATAATGTTAAAAGGAGAGAAAAATTGCTATTATACTTGTAGGTTGAAAAGCTCTTAGAGCTACGATTACATATCTCAGTGATGAACTACTGCCATAAACCTGAGTTATAAATTGCTTTCATAAATAATCTTATAATGGTCTATAAGTCATATATTTTCTTTTATATATATATATATATATATATATATATATATATATATATATATATATATATATATATATATATATATATGTTTATGTGTGTGTAATATCGATGTATTGCCATTTTGATGAGAAATACATGACAATTGTTTTATTCGAATGCTGTACTACGTTATTGAATTTGTATTGCGACAATCCTACTGCTAATAATAACCTTTAACTTTTATCTGTTAAATTCGCAAATTTGATTACTTTTTTGTCATTTAAAATGATATATATACGGTTAGTGCACAAAATTCTTTATGTATTTGGCACCTTTTATAATAGCTTTACTTTTGCGTACTAGGGGAAATAAGTTATGAATCGTTGTAGTTTTATTTATATCACCATTAAATATATTTTAGAATAAATTCTTTTCGTACGGATGTTTTATGTACACTCTGTGCTTCACTGCGGAGTGTATAAGTTTTATTGTATTTCAGTAATATGATAGATTTATAAACTATTTTGATGACACCAAGAAAGAATAATGTTTTAATAAATTCTAGTTAGTAATTGATTCCGACTACTAAAGAAGAATTTTCAGTTTTCCTTCTGGAAAAGGCAGAGGTTTATTTTCTTCAGTATATTTTCTTTAACCATTTATAGAATTCTATTCTATAATAATATCAAAGAGGGGATTTTATCAAATTCTATGTACAAAGGAAGAAATAAGGTCAAAGCAAAAAAAGGAAGGGCATTGAACCTAAACTGATCTAATGTCGCTAGTTAGTTCATACTTAGGAAAGGGCTACTCTATAGGATGTAAGCACTTATATAATAATAATAAATTTATTACTAAGTTTGATTCATGTGTTATATATATATATATATATATATATATATATATATATATATATATATATATATATATATATATATATATATATATATATATATATAGACTTAACACCTTACTTTCTTAATGCTTCGTAAGTGGACTTTTACCCTTACGGATGTATATATATATATATATATATATATATATATATATATATATATATATATATATATATATATATATATATAACACCTTACTTTCTTAATGCTTCGTAAGTGGACTTTTACCCTTACGGATGTATATATATATATATATATATATATATATATATATATATATATATATATATATATATATATATATATATATATATACATCCGTAAGGGTAAAAGCCCACTTACGAAGCATTAAGAAAGTAAGGTGTTAAGTCTAAATCCAAGTTTTTAATAGGTGTCTTGGTCTTTAAGATTATCATTTTCAAACATTTTGCTCTTAATTATGAAGAAAGGATTCATTTTAATTCAAAATAATCGTGCGCTAAGGTGAAGAATTCCTCTTTTTCCCGCAATAGGGCGGAAAAAAAGAATAATTATGAAAGCGCATGAATACAGCTACGAAAAGAAATCACTTTCGACGCATCTAAACAGAGATATAATGTTAAATTTCGTAGATAAAAGAAATTATTCTTTCTTGGATGAGAACAAGCTAGGATAAACTTCTTATAATCCTGTATTATATATATCTTTACAACAGGTTTCTTTCCGCTGTAATTATAAAAACAAGTACAGTCAGAATATGCGAAAGCAGCCTTTATATTTTATTAGCTTTACTGACAAAACTATGAAAATATAGTAAAAAAGCTTGTATAATATTGCAAGTATTATGTTCAGTTCTCATACTGTTTGTTGTTTCATACTACATAATACTATAAGTCTACGCATAATTTTTCTGTCCGTTAAAGTGGAACCTTGAATCATTGATACCTTAATTAAAAGGTTTCAATAATTTTCCTAAGATCTTTGGTTGGTACATTGGGAAAAAAAATATGCATTACGCTTCAGATTTCTCTCTCCACCTCTCCAATTTTTTAAACTTATTAGTCTTAATAAATATGTAACTTGTCTTTGTCTTAATTTAATTTTTAATACGTTAAGTTTATTGTTAGTCTTTATTTTGCTTTGTTAAACATTAAAAGACAAAGTATGAAACATTTTCAAGTCATACTTTTCGTACATTCCTTTTTGCTCATTTGCATATTGTTGTTTTATTCTTGAGTGTGATGTTTTGCTTATTATTCTCTCTCCCGTCATATCTTTGGTTTCATATGCAGCCGTCGTCACCCTACTGGTTTTTCCTTGAATTAATTGTAAAATGTTAGGCATGAAGCATACATAGGCTTGGTCGGTATTGTTTGACGGTACATGAATGTGTCCTATGTATGCAAGGTTTGTTTGCTAGTTGGTTCTTGTTCTCTGTATCCTTCTGCTTACTTGAGGCTCCTATATGGAGAAACCTTAGACTTTTGCTCCTGAGGGTTTCACCGACTCTATTGTTGTCGCCTTCGTCTTTTACGCGATACAAGTCCGTCCCTAGTGTGCCACCCTCCGAAACGCTTTATGAAATTTGAGAGCTTTCATAATGGACTCCCCTCTTCTCTTTCACGTACACGCTTTTACTTGAAAAGGCAAAAAGAAATTTTCCCCAGACATTATAGAATTTCCTATATTATCCCGTACATGTATGTCCCTTATACTTCCTGTTGACGTGCGTTCAAAATCGATTGTTGACATATCGATGTATAGCGACAAGTATTGCCTGTCAACGCTTTGAATGCTGAAAGTCGAGTTCCCATAGAAAACCCGGTCCACCAGGCTAGTGCTTCTGTCTACGCCTTCCCCATAATAGACAGTTTGGCCCCATTCCTCCACGCAACTATTCAATTCGACACACCCTGACTGACTGACACAGTCAACAAACTCTTTTCAAAAAGTAAGATAATTGTTTATCCAAATTGCAGTGACATTGTGTACATTTTTTTATGATTATATTTGTGATATTTTTCATGTCACCGATTTCAAACATTCTAAGACAGAAATCCGTTTCAGATATCAGGGAACATTTATGGTTTCGTGTTTGTCTTGCAAAAAGTTGAATTTAATGTGTGACCAACATTGGGCTAATTATGACCTACTATCCAAATTAACTTTTTGGAACGAAGTTCCTTATGGCACGTTCTGGAGCCCGGGAGTGAATCCGAAAAAACGACCAAAATCACCGTCACGCTAAAAGCGTCACGAAATCTACGGATGATGATAACTCGTGTAAAAGTTGACCGACTTGGTTGAAATTTGGTACACATGTTCATTTTACCAATGCCCAGGACAGGTTCGTAACGCTCGCGTAAACGTAAGCTTCAAATTTAAAATTGGAATTTTAGGACGGGAAAAAATTATCTATTTAATGAGACAAACAACTTTTATAACATTTTTTTTTTTTTAGTAAATCGAACACCGACTCTGCTATGAAGTGATAAAGATCGCTAAATTTATTAAAGCGGACCTAAACGTTTCAAATAAAGAGAACAACGTTTTTACAACGTTTTTTTGTGATATCTTACGTTCTAACGTAACGATTTTAATAAAACTTCACTCACATCGTCTAAAGTACAATTGAAACAGGCATGTAAAATTTCAACCTGATACAAGCAGCAGTTTTGTTGCAGTGACGAGATATATTTTACAATTTTTAAAAGTTGATTTCAGAAGTGTGGATTTTGTAGTTAGTATAGATGGAATATTAAGAATGTAGAGTGATTCCCCCTCTACTATACTTCGTTTGGTATCCTTTCGTGCGCAATCCCAACTCTTCTATCTTTCCATCTCTCTCTCACTATACTCTCTCTCTTACTCCTTCCTGTCAAATTCGCTATTTAACCACAAAACAACGCTTTTTTTCAATTATTGTTTCTAATATTGAGAAAAGTATTCGTATATTATTTAAAATGGAAAGTGCACCGAGAGAATCGTCAGAAATTGACAGTGTTGACTGTGTTAAATTATTAACCAGTAAAACTGTAAATATATAAATATATATTGATGTAATAAAATAATATTGCTCATAAGCGGATCAAGGGATTTTTGTAATAAGTTTTATGTAATAATTTTACTAATTATAATTTTCTAGTTGAGTCAAAAATATTTATTGGAACGAGTAGTTAGCAACGTGTATACGTACTTAGCAGTGTGATTTTATATTTAATGAAAAATGTAAGGAACTTCGTTCTTACCGGGTGTCCCACGACACCACACGTATTTTTTAATTAAATTTTGCTAAAAATCGTGTAGTGTAGGCCTATTGGCTAGTAAACCGTCAAATAACAAATATGTCAAGGACAGGTGTTGGCTCTAAACTAAACTAAGTATGATACTTTTATTATAAAAACAAATATCCAGTGCTTGTACAAACTTACTTCGGTCGCTCGATTTAGTAATAATAAATTTTAGAAAGTTTTATCGAACCAGAATTATATTTTGTATTTTAACGTTTTTATTAGAGCGTGAAAATAAATTGTTGTCACTTTTATACAGTACTTGTATGCACAATAAAAATCTCGGTAGAAAAAGTAACATGTTTTGCTCGAGCTCGAGAAGTGCTTTCAACCTTATATAATAACCACTCTTCTCCATGAAAAACAACGTAGTTACAACAGTTTTTCCTCTTCACTTTAAACGCTATTGCAAAAGAATGAATTTTTTACATTGTATAATAAAAATAATTTTCTACGTCACACCTTAAATTGAAAAGAAAATACGTATAACTTCACTTCAATTATAAAATATATAGAAAGAAAAAGATCGTTGTATTTCCGTTCTCATCCATAATAATTGTCTGTACAATGCCGGTGTGTGTATTATAACTTTTTCCCCTAATTTATATATCATATTTCAATCTTGTAATTATTTTATTATTACAATTTCATATTATGAGCATTATTCGCACCTAACTCGTTATTTTTTATTGTTTGATTATAATTAAGAATTTTATATGTATACACATATATTTTTAATCCACCCTTTTTTTTTAAAAAAATGACTCGTTAGTTTGTTTCAAAGGTTAATTGGATCGGTTAGAAAGGTTAGTCGAAAATAAGGCTCCCTTTCCCTTCACCAGTCCCTGATTAAAATTAATAATATAATTATTTATTTTGAAACACTTCTCTTCGATCCCACGTTTACACCTTGAAATTTCAGTGACAGTTACAAATTTCAAGGATACATATTTTTTTTTAAGTTGCTTTATGAAGAGGTTGTTTTTTGTTTTGTTAGCCTTTAAAGCCCCTGAGGGAAAATGTTTAATTAAAGTTTAGAATAATTTATAATTACCTTTACTCTGACAATATTACGGAGAAAATGTTTTCAAAAATGTCATATTTATAAATTAATACAATGCAAATGCACACGAATATAATATGTATAGCCATAATTAAAATAGTTCGAATATATTTCGTGATATACTTTCATGAATTAAATTTAAATTCCCCATGACGCTAAATTAAAATATGGTCTAACAATTACGTTTCTTGCATTGTTAGTGTTTTTTATCTTTTCCGCTTTAAGTTTTATTTTCTTTTCGATCCCAGTACTGCAAAATAGAAACAGCTCTTCTATAATTATACATATATTATATTTTGCAATAGCACTAAAGAAGTGAGTATCTTTGGGCATAGATGCCAATATACTAAAGACCATTTAGTAAACTTGATAAGATGTTTCTTTTTTTTGGAGTATTGCTACTAATTTATTAGCTGGCCTTGCAGATGGTCAATTTTTGCCAAATTCCTCCCTTGTGGTCATACAAGCCCACATATCTATAATACACGTTCTTCATTATCATTAACACTGTATACAAAAACCATCTTAAACAACTTGAATGTCGGCTTAGTGGGTACTTATTAAGAAGAAGCCTTCATTAGAAACTTAGCATCTCAATTTTGAGCCCCCTTTTTAAATTTTATCTATTTGGGAAATTGGATTGTTCTTAATTATTTTTATGACGATGTTTAATTTGTATATCTAATTTCTAATTATTTGTTGTCTCTGTTCTAGGTATGCTTTTCTGAAACAATTTCTTTCAAAGGTAAACTATTATTTTTCTTTTTGTTACATTTCATTAAAAGTAAGTAAGTAAGTAATGCACATAAAGAGGGAGGCTTATAAAGATCATATTTATTGATCATAATTATTTTTGATTATAGAGGAACGTATCTCTCCTCGAACATAAAAATCGAATATAGATCATTGTTGGTGTGTAAATAGTTGAAAGGCTTTAGACTGATTCCAGTTTAGTTAACGAGTTAATCATACTGTAAATATTATAAAAGAATTAATGACAATTTGTTTTACGATCATATAAATATACGAGCCTTAATTTTATGTTATAAATATAAAATAAGGCCCCCGTAACAACTGGCTTAATTTTGTATTTATTTATTTTTTAATTAGATGTTACTATTATGTATTTAGACCAACAAATCAAAACAAACAGCTTGGTTTTCCGGTGAAATCCGCGTCACTAAGGGGAAGAAGTCCAACGTTTCGCATCCACTACTGGAAGCATCTTCAGGGGTGTGGTGCATATAAGCATAACAATAAGACATACTGACGACTGGAGTGAAGGACGGCGTATTTATAGTTGCTTTCTGGAACGTAGATTATACCTAGATTCCCCGGGGGTTCTTTGAGTCCGGTTTATCCTTTGTCGGGATGACGCAATCGGGCAGGTATCGCCATTGTCGGTGTTCCTTTGTGGAGCAGGTGATGTTCGAAGTCGAGAAGTGACCGCGGCGCCGCTTCTTCTTGTAGTGGAAGCGAAACGTCGGACTTCTTCCCCTTCGTGACACGGATTTACCCGGAAAACCAAGCTGTTTCTTACGAGTCTACCCGAGGAAGCCTACGCACCAAGTTAAATCAAAACAAGCATATATTTTTATTGGAATAAATGTGGTCGCCTTAACTTAGTGATATCAAATCATTTCGAGGTGAATCGTCGTCGTCGGGACACTATTCGATTATTTAAATGATTAGTTTATAAAGAGAAAAAGTAAAACGACAGAGCGACATTTTGATAAATTTGAAAGTTTTGAGATGTAAATCTTTATTTTTATTTTTTAAGTTTATGTTCTATTAAGTCTTTAGTCCACGGACAAATAGATTGATTATATTTCTAGTTTTTATATTCATTATTAATATGTATTAGTTTTCTATGAGGTCATAAAAAAAGTTTTAAAATAACTGTCGTAAAATTAATATGATAAGTTTATATTTATATCTTTTTTCTAGACTTCATGTCTAATAAATAAACTATCGATTCTTACAAAAGTGGAATGGTCAATTTTAATTAAAGACTCAGGATTTAAATAACTTCCAAAGGCTTGTGAAGGTGATTTTAACAATTGACTCTGACTATAGACAGGAGTATGTTATTAGAATACAGACTTTGCACGTCAAGCTGCAGTTAGACTAGAACACGGAAAGCTTATAATCTGGCACGTGCCCAATTGTCAGAATATATTTTTCTGTAAAACCCTGGCCAGACACTTAATTTTTTCTTGCATATGTAGTACCTGTTATATAGTAGTCATTAAATCAACAAACGATATGTTTCAAGCAGCCAAATATGGTGTAATAAATAAATGTATGTTCGTGCGCATGTGGATAAGAAACAAATGAGCGCAGAAGGTTGAAACTTATATGGTTCCAACAATGAGCTAATTATGACCTTAAAATTGGATTGAAAAAATTCATGAAAAAAACCGACCATCCAAATTTCATTAAGATATTATGTTGGTTCGCAAAAATTGAGCGACTTTCCGACAGAACGACAGACCGACGGAAACAGAACCAAAAATGTTCCCTTATGTATGCAACGGATTTCTGTCTTAGAATTTTTGAAATCGGAGACACAAAATATTTTCGTTCTTCAGAACGATTACATAGCTTCCGTTACCTTCGGTAACCTCTGAAGCAAAACAAAAACTGTGTGAACAATTAAATAAATTCAATGATAATGGCTTGTTAAAGCGTAAAATCAATAGAGTACGTGATAGGATGCGAGGAAGCTATGTGCCACACTAATTGGCAGGTCTATGTTGTAAATTATTTTGTTTCTTTACACTATAATAGTAAAAAGTGGAATTTAAGAAATGAGAATAAATAAAAATATATTATTTTGTATTATGGTTTTAATTAAAAAAATTAATGCTTTACTTTAGACTTAAAAAATATTAGTTTATGAGAGTTGCTATGTGCCCTAAATAAGTTTATTCAGTTTTCGGTTAAAGAAAGCCCAATTATATATAATATTTTGTTGCTTTGTTGTTGATGACGTGCTAATAATTAGTCCTTGTTCTATTTTTCTAAAAGTAATTACAAGTTAGAGTTTCTCCTCTGTATCTAAGCGACGCTCTTTCTCTGATTATTTGTTATTTCTGCTGTGTTTGTATTCTTCGTTATCACGTTGTTTTTAACAAGTTATACGAGAGTTTATACTTGTCGTTATTATCTCCACCCCTGTTTTAATTTCCCCCTGTTTTGTTTTAAACCTTAAGCTTCGACAAGGTTAGAAGACATAGTAACGCCGAGGGGTGCCCCTTAACTATTTTTCGCCGAGGGTTTGCATGCCTCGTACTGCGGCAGAAATATCTCTTGTCGTGCGCCAGTCTGAAGAAAAGAGAATTTGTGCCAGATTTATACAGTTCTCAATTCTTTATTTGTGTTAACTTGCTTTTTAAAACTTCGTAAAGCTCCTTGATTTATATATTTTTTTCCAAACCCTATTTATAATAACTGGAAACTTTTCCCCTTAACTATTAATGAAGTTTTTTTATCTTAAAGAATACTTAAGTAGAATGAACCAATCTATAAAAGAGAAGAAAAGAAATAGTTAGATATTTCGCAGGAATTACATTTGTTAGAAGACATTAGGAGTCTATATTTAGTTGACTAAACTTAGTAAAAGTAGAATTTAACCTCCAGAAGCAGTCATTGTATTTTACAAGCTTTTATTTAACTTGCAATGTTTGTATCTATGTATGTATGAATGTATGAATATATGTATGTATGTATGTATGTTCGGGTCAAATCATGCAACTCAATTTAAAGCAGTTATCCTCAACCGATTGTTTGTTTACATTTTATAAAACTAATTTGCTGTTTGTTTAATTAAATTATCTGTATTTATTATTAAAATCTAACAATCATAGATAAAGTGCGGTACGCAACTCGTGCGAAAACTGCATTTGCTCGTGTGACTTTACTACCCTCGCTGTCGCTCGGGTACAAACTCCACACTCGCATGCAAAATGCTACTTTCCATACTAGACGCGTAATGTACTATTTTCAGCTTAACTTTTAGTTAAAATTTATATGCTTTTTAGATTAGTTAGTATAGAAAGTGACGAAAAACTAAACTAAACGCTCTGTTTTATGTACACTTATATATTTCTTCTAGTGCCGGTAGAAGGTAAAATAATAAAACCCGATGTATAGTCACATGAGGAACAAACCATTAGCTTGGATATTATTAGTTACAAAAAATTATAATTTTATCTGAAAAGTAAGATACTTCAAGTTAATTATGTCTTTGATGTTATATTTTTGAATTGTATTTGAAATTCTCAGAGAAGTTAATTACCATACTTCTAAAAGGATTCACATAAAAAATAAGCTTTGGCACTGAGTGAACCCGATGCATTGTTCCTAAATAAGAGAGATGTCAAAAGCATTCGAACCCTCGGGGCCAAATTAAGCTTGTGCCCGGATCACATTTCAGTGGGTACACTTCAAAAAGAGACGGTGAATAGGACGTTCACAAACATCTATAGACTCCTGAGGGGACAGGCGGCGGATTTGATCCTGCCTGTGAAAACCCTTTATCCAAACAAAACTAATGGTTTGATCCGAACATATTCCACATTCTTCATCTTATTGTTTTGCTAACAATTATATATCATCAAGAGAATCCTCGTATACTCTGAAATTCTAAATAGCTCTCTGCAAATACAATTTGACAAGGCGTAACTTTAATGCCTATGATTAACATGATAAAGCTACAATAGGTTTAGTCACCTTTCGTTTTTCCTGACATGAAGAACAACTTGTTTTGCCATTTTAATAATAATTTAATAATAATAATAATAATTATAATAATTATAATAATAATAATAATAATAATAATTTTTAATAATAATAATTTTTATTCTCAAAAAACAGTTTCGTTTGTTAATTTTTTAATGTTAATTGTTGTGGGTCCTTAGATTTTTTTTTTCTAATAACTCATTAGAATAAAATTAATTAGAAGAAAATAGCTATAAACTTGCACCAGTAAGAAATAGAGGGTTCTGAGGTTATCTATGTTCCATCTGTTTTATTTATCATTATAGTCTTAACGAACTTTTCACCTTAGCTTAGCCACTCTCATTCTCATATAAAAATATAGTTATATACTCAAATCTACCAAATAATTGGTTATATCAAAGAAACGTAAATGGAAGATTGAAAAATGGGTTGGTTCAATCAATTTTTTTGTGATTTTGATAAAGATTGATAATATTTTGATTAGAGTTGAATGACGAACTTAGTCTTTTGTCGAGGAAGTAATTCGTAAAACTTGTTCGACATCTCATCAGAAGATAGATTATTAAAATTTAAGATGTTTGACGCAGCAACATTGAGATGCGCCAATGGGTTGAACCTTGATTGACATCATCTTTCATTTCTTTTTTAATCTCGATATTTCAATTAAACTTTCTTTTGGTTTTGGGTAAAATGTCAAAAACTACTAATTTCAGATTTTTACTCAGAGCAAGGAAGGGGTAGAGGGAACAATACTATAGAATCTGGGTCTCAAAAAGCGGTTCATTATGGGACACCCCTATACTAAACCTCCCAAGCGGCATTTTGGTGAAACAGTATCGATATCTTGATGAAAACTCGAAATTTATCTGATATCAGCTGATAAGAATAAGTGATCTTTTCTTACGACATTTAATATTTTTATTTTTAATTCAGTTTTCTTCATAAATATGTACTTTAATGTTTGTAGCTAACCTTATTAATAATCTAAAGGCAGTAACGTCGTTAATAAACGTGTAACAGTTCCTAGATAACCAATAGCAATCATCTTTGAGTGGGTTATCAAATAAATGCTACTGATAAGGATTTGTTGACAAGCGTCTGTGGGGACGGAAGGACAAGGAATAGACCAATAAGACAAGGACCAGTGACCACGTGATCAATTTAGTTCGGATTGAGCTCGCTTGAAAGTGTAAGTATAGGGGTGTAGCATAACGAACCACTTTTCAAATAGCATTGCTCCCTCTACTCATTCCTTGCTCTGAGGAATTATACAATTCTTTACAAAACTTATAGTTTTTAATGCTGTTATGTGGATCTTGACATTGGATAACATGGGATGTATTGACTGCAAATTCCAATATGTTCATTTACCTATAGCAATGAATAGGTTTACTTAATTAATTTATAAAATAGGTAGTGATATATTTTACTTTGATTTTGAATATTTTGAGACGACTAGAGGTTTTATGAGTGGCAAGACTGCTGCACTAAGATCCGTTGTGCGGTATGCTACGTTAAGACAGCTGTTGAAAGGTGAAAAGCTAGAAGGTTTTAGTTTTGTCCTACTGGGTTGCGTGCTAGTTCTCGATGTTGCCCTTAACCTAACCCTTTCAGCTTATAATGTACTGCGATCACGCTAACCGTCTCTTTGTCTCTGTCTTGCAAATCCCTTAAATGTTCTTTAGCCTCTTACACTGACCTAACTCTTGCCTTTACTCGACCACTTGAAACATCTGTGTCAAACAAGTCTTTATTGCCCGTGTACCTTCCTTACGTGCAGAAGAAGCAGATTTGTAGGTTTTAAAATGAAAGAAACGAGGATCGAGAATTGTAAGCCTTTTTGATAAAGGCAAACATTTATTTGATGGATTAGATTAATCTATATGTTAAGATGATACTTATCCTATAGATAGGCAAAATGTTATAACCTGCTTTACTTAATGTATTGCTTTGGAATTGACTTTGAAATAGTTTGTATATTTTCGCGACCATAAATATTGGGGTGAGTAGATGAATAGTTTAAAATGAGTTTACTCTTTGAATTTTAAGATGGTTTTCACAATTAATGTAATATTTCAGAGAGTCATAATATACAAAACTTGATCTGATGATTTAACTTGTAATGTAACTTCTGTGTAACTTTAATATAGTAACATTCTAGTTAGTTCTTCTAGTTAATTTAAATTTTTTTATACAGCTGTTTGTTATTACTTTTGTGAATAATAATTTTTAATACTTATATATTCTTTTAAATAAGTCATCATCATGATACTGAGCTGAATTAAATATTAACAGAAAAAATCAACTGAAAAAGTTTTATTCACCTTAAGTAACTTGTGGAAACAACTAATGTTACTGCTTTATGGGTACGTCTGTAAATTGTTACTCCCCTATGTTGTTTTAGAATATAAATGGCTTAGACTAAAAACTAGTGGTAGAGTCAATACCACCTTTTTTAAAAAACATACACGTCAAAATGACGTAGATAAGCATTCTAGGGTTAAACAAGAATATAAAAAAAACTAGTTACGAAGAAGCATGGGAATATCCCTTTAAGACATTATATCCTCCACGTTTCATAAACGAAGACTCACATATTATAGGACCAGCAAACAGCATGTTAGACTCACCAATTACTTTAGATGAACTCTTACAGAGTATGTCTCAGGGAAAAAATGGAAAAGCACCTGGCAATGATGCCAGTACATTTGAATTCTTAAAACACCTACCTCAAAACTGATCCCTTTACCTATTGAGAATGTTTAAAAAAAATCTTATCTGAAGAAACTCCACCACTATTGTGATCAAAATTCACAACTGTCCCTCTACACAAAAAAGGTGATAAGCTTGAGCCGACTAATTGTAGAGGGGTTGAACTTGCTAATACTACGCTCAAAGTGTTTACACGTATTTTGTTATCAAGGATTTACGGTACTTCTTTAGATAGTTACTCCCCCATTTGTTTTTAGAATATAAATGACATTAACTAAATAACTATTAAGACAATGGAATGTTTAGCTCAATGTACTTTGGGACAAAGAAATATCACACTTCTGTTTTTATGAGGGGAGTAACAGTCTAAAGAAGAACACTTCGTTCGCCTTCTTTAGATTGTTACTCCCCTCTGTTTTTGGAACGAAGTTATTGCACGTTCTGGAGCCTGGGAGTGAATTCGAAAAAAACGACCGTCGCAAAACCAAGCGAGTTAGTTGAAATTAGGTACACTTGTTCAGTTTACCAATGCCCAGGCTGAGTTCGTTGGAAAACGTTATCCGCCCAAGCGTTCATGCGCAACAGTTCGTTACTTTTAATTTTGTCTCTTTTCTAACTCCGCCATGAATAAGTAGTTAGCAACGTATTCGTACTTAGCAGTGTGATTATATAACTTATATTTAATGAAATTTAAGGAACTTCGTTCCTGCCGGGTGTCCCGTGACACCACACGTATTTTTTTTATAAGATTAGTAACAATGTTACAACTTTATGCTACACTTATGTTACGAAGATTAAATTTTTGAATGTGTATTTGATAATATAATACTATATTTATAATTGATGGATGTTAGGAATCTTATAGATATATTTTCAATGTTTTTCATTTATAAATTTATACACAGTTAAACTTAATGTTACTGTATTAAAGTTACACAGAAGTTGTTACATTACAAGTTTGCAGCCCAAAGAAGAAGTATTTGAGTAATTTAACGTTATTTCTGTCAAAATCGTTAAGGACAGAATGGTTAAGAATAGAATACAACACTGGAGAAAATTGTAGTCAATTTTGATAACTTTACAGAGTAATTTTTCAAATATTTACAGTATAGAATGAAAATTGGTCTTTCTGATAATATTGAAAATTATCCGAAGCCGTTAGTTTGATAGCCTGGCCAGACTTCCGGTTATCTTTTTTTAGAGTTTTACCAGAGTATTTCATATTTTCACAGGCAGTTTGAGATTAGATTCGGTTTACGATGCTCTTCGTTTAAGGACTGGTTGTTCACTTTATTCCTTATTTTATCGAAAATTCAACAGTTTTTAAATCCTTTTTACTAGTGATGTGGAACATAAAGATCTCGCGTAGAATTGTGCTCTTAAATCGGTCATATTATTCTAATACGGCTACTAGGATACATCGAGGAAAACTGACATTTACCTAAACTACCTGAAAGAGCTTTAAAACGAAATATAACATGTCATATAAGCATTAACTTTTCTTTTAACACCGTCACTTTGACCATATTTTTCACACATACCAGCACAAATTGTATAATTATAGTTACATTACAAACTACTACTAACAAATTGTAATTACAAAGCTTGTAGCTTAATACAAATATATATCTTATCTTATCTTAATTATAGCTTCATAATCTACAATAATTTCAAGATAAAAATAACTTTTTATATAGTAAGTTTTTAAATTTTCTGTTGAATCGTATGTAATTTTGATAATATAATTGTTATCGTTATATAGTATATAGTGTTAGTGACAACCATCTAGAGAGCTGATCTTAAATCTATTAAAGGACAAATCTTTGTACAACGGATCTCCCCGACACCAAATCTAAACCGTGCCATCGATATATTTGAAATAATATAATCGATATATTTCCTGTTTTGCTGTCATTCAATGTTTATCTCTTATTTATTTATAAAAATCACAAATTTGAAACCCGTCAAAATGAAGATTGCGTAAATATTGTACATGGCAAAACAAATAAAATAACTTGCGGATTTTTTCCGAACTAACTTTCCATACAGCAAAATTTGCTGAAAACCAATTAAATTCTGCTGAAAGATGGCTAAAAGTATTAAAATAATGCATTGCCATCGTGTCCTGAGCTATGCTAAGAGTTTCAAATGTCTAGCTATTCGGGAAGTTAGTTAGAAATCGATTGCCAGATTTGTACCGGACAAACAAACAAACAAACAAACAAACAAGAAAGCAAGCTAATAAAAACGTAGTAAAATATTTTATTCTATGCACAACATGTCATACTAAAACGTAGTCAACAGTCATTGACAGCGCTCATGAAAACATTAAGTTTAAATCTTTATTATTTATATATTTTTCTTCTACTCTTAAATACATTTAAAACAATGTATTTCATGCCTTGATTATAACCTTTTTTATAATTGTCAGTCATTATCGGCCGCTATCTTAAATAGTACATTACGTGTCTAGTGCGGAAAATAGCATTTTGCATGTGAGTGTGAAGGTTGAACTCGAGCGACAGCGAGGGTAGTAAAACCACACGAGCAAAGCAAAATGCAGTTTTCGCACGAGTTCCATACCGTACTTTATCTACGATTGTTGGATTTAAATAATAAATGCAGAAAAAAATATTTAATAAACGTGCTGTATGTAAGTTCGTATTTCTCTTTTGATAAAGATGACATTAATTCATTTGTTGTATTTTGTTACTTAAACAGTTACTTTAATTAAACAAACAGCAAATTAGTTTCGTTAAATGTAAAAACTATGTCAACAACTCGATAATCGTGCGTTAAGGCGAAGAATTCCAATTTTTTTCCACACTATGGCGAAAAAAGAAGTATTATGTACTCACATGCGCAATGAATATAGCTACAAAAAGAATCACTTTCTACGCATCTAAAAAGAGATACATATAATGTTTATATTTCGTATCAATCATAGATAAAAATATTAAATGTGAAACTTCTAAAAACCATTATATATTTTTGTTGAAAATGCTGAGATGGACCTTCGCTTCTTTGGGCTAGTATTATTACTTCTCATATACATAGTATAAATCGAGAGAAAGTATTGTGTGATGACCCAAATACACGATTTTTTTTACGTCTCAAGTTCCCTTGAGTCCAAAAAAATAAAATTATGATTGCATCTCCTCTGCATTACGCTAGACGTGTGGAGCCTAATTTCCACTATTGAGCCTTTTTCGATAAAAATTTGGATAATTTTTCTGAACATACACGTTCAGAAAAATCATACCCAGAGGTGAAATCGAGAAATTAATTTTAGCTCTAAATTTGGGAGATTCTTCTAAAATGTAGTTTATTTAAATTTTAATCTAATAATTATTGTGCAAGTTGTTTTCCCGGAAAATTTAGTTTCCGAGAAAATTGCTTCAAACGCAATGGGTGAGAGGTTGGGTCTGATTTTTCTTTTATTCCATTTTTTTTTTTTTTTTTGGTAAATTTTGTTAAAATATTTAATACTAATTAAATTTAATTACGAAAACTTAAAACAGCTAACAAATGTAAAGCACTGGACCAAGTAATTATATACTCGGTATGCGAAAGTTTATTATGTGTTGTGTTATTTTAAATTGTAAATTAATTAAATTATATACTATGGGATTTAATTCAGTATCTCAGAGTAAAACGAAAAAGTTAAGTTCGAGTTGGTCGGACCGATTTTTTATTTTCATTTTCATTTTGTTATGTATGTATGGTGGAAGTATGTATGGTGGGTCAGACTTGGCCACAATGTAGGATATCATTACTTTGATAAGCTGACTTTTTTGGGTGGGAAACTGAAACTTGGGCCTCTTTTCACGGTTAGGGTTTTGCTAAGGATATCATTCCTTTTTTTGGCGTCACCTGGTGTCGACTTGATTTTTTACGAAGCCCTGGAGGGAGCAAGACCACTGGCTGTATTTTCCCTATATATTCTTTAAATTATCTGAACTTCATGTGTTCGAGGTTGATAAATTTATCATATTCGTACAGTTTTCCCGGAAAATGCGCCTATAAATACTTTATAAAATTGTGATGTTTCCCAATTGTTTTGGTATTTGTGAAGTCCCCAAAATTATAAGGATGGAACATAATATGTCTCATATTGTTGAGGAGTGGGGGGTTTCAGAGTAGCCCAGATTGTAGTCGTCATAGTAGAACACAACATGACGCACAACGACCTATCTAATAAGCACCTAATTCTCTTCTGTCCCAAAAAATGTCAAGCTTAACATGTTGAGCAAGCAAGCCCCATCCCCTGCCACCAGCTTCAACGTGTACTTGGTGACACAATTGTTAATTCTAAATAACTTCTCCAATATCCAGAAATCCGTAAATGTAGGAAAATGAAGAGTTAGGAGGAAAAAAAAAAGTTTTACTCCCACAAAGAAAAACTGTCATCAGATTAATTGTCAAAACAATACCCAACCGGAAAAATTTGTATACAATACTCATCGATACAAAAGTACATGTACCAAAATTTTTAAATATTAATCAAATGACACAGTCCTTAAGTACAAATCGAGGCCTTTCAAATGATATGCAAACAAAATAACACACTTTTTAAAAAGTGGTCAGGTGACACGGCACTCGGAAAAAAGTTTACTCTCATGTTCTCAACAAATATAAAACATTTATAAAATATTAAATACTTGATTTAAAGAGCGTTAGTTTGAGATTTAAGGTATCCAATTATAAATAAAATCTGACAATAATTGCGGACGCTATGAGAGATCAAAGTCAAAAATTAAAAAAATATTAATCAAATCTAGCTCCAACTAAGGTACAACCGATAAAGGTACGAAATAAGTTATAGAATCAAACTTGTAGATCTTTAAAAATCAATAGCTGTTTGTGTAATCAGTTTTTCGACACCGCTTACCAATAATGGGTAAAAATGAAAAAAATCAACTCTTTGAATTTGTCCGGTCAGTTATACGGATTTACGGTCAGTTATATTACGGTCCTGTCAGTTATACGGTTATACGGCTACAAGTGTGCAAAATTTCACGTTTCTAGCTATTCTGGAAGTCACTTATAATTTTGATGATGAGTGAGTGAGGCAGTAACAAAAATGTCTATTAGGGTCCGTAGGCAAAACCAAGGACCCTTATATTTTCCTGCGTGTGTCTGTCCGTCCGTCCTGTCACCTGCTCTCACGGCCAAACCTTTCATCCGATCACTTTGAAATTTGGCATGTATGTGTCTTGTACCTACCCACATATTTTAAAAATATAGCGACTTAAAAAAAATATTTTCCAAAAATATTAGGGTAAAAAAAACTTAAGGGTTAATTTTTTTTTTTTTTTTTCGACACCTTGAGGGGTATCATATGAAAGGGTACGTCGAGCTGATTACAAAAATATATAATTCTTTGGTTATAACTTTGTTAGGGCGAGCGTAGGCAAGTTTGAAGTATGGGTGTGAAACGTGTCCCCCCCCCTTCTATCTCGCTTATATGAAGTGCAAAAAATCTGAAAAAATTCCTGAACATTCTTCGACCAAAAGTAAAGATACGACTTTTTGGAAATTTCGAAAAAAATATTATTTTATTTTTTATTGACAAGATACGTTTTTTTATAACTATGGTCTTTTCGATGTATTTATATGGTTGTAGTCCGGTTCAGTGGCAAAAAAATACTTTATCAGAAATTTGTTTATGTGTTTTGAGAATATCAGACCCATAGGATAGTTCAAAGTAAGCTTTTTAGCATTTTAAAAAACACCATCAATAGGGTATTACTTAAACTATATGCAGGGTTGCCTACGGACCCTCGCTGTGTGCTGACTAGCACACACTTGACCTGTTTATTTTCAAATTCTTCCCTGTGAAAAAGGCTAGGTGTTAAGGGCTCAATTTTTTACAGTTTCCTAAGCTACTTAAGGCAGGAACTTACTTAAGCTTAAACTATATTTTAGATTTCAAAAGCCCATCGTAAGAGAAAGCAGAGATTATTTGAATTGGTTCAATTAAAGACACACTGCATTACTGCATGCTTACTGGAACTTGGCCTTGCGCACTACCGTGCGATCAGATAAATATATATTGTGTTAATAGAAATGTATACTTTATTTACAGTCTCATCTCCAGACTATATTAATTTATAATGCATAATAGAATTATGGTTTAAGATCGTTGTATAGCGAGTAATAGAAGATTGAAGCAGATTTACTTTCAAAATATATCACATTATAAAAATGTTTAGTTGGTTGTACTTTCAAATAGATTTTTGGTTATTCCATTCTTCTTTTTTTTTGTCTCGTTTTTTACTCTCTTTTTTCTGTAAAGCTCTTCTATTTTATAAAAACTACGTTAGCGTTTAGCCAAAAAAAAGAAAAGAAAAAGAAGAAGAGTTAAAATAGAAGTGGGACGTGTTGAGCTACGTGCTGTTGGAGCAGTTTATAGTTAACAATGAACTTAAAGTGTCTGGAACTTACAAGCTATTCTTCTTTACTATGTTCCAGTCTCTAACAACATTTTGGAACTTTTCAACAAAACATTCTCACTTATCTCTCTTTAGTTTTTTTTTTTTTTTTTTTTTTCACAATAGTTTTTTTTTGTTACAAACAAAAAACCGGACAAGTTGTTACAAAGTTCTCACGTACTAAGTTTAGAGATGAAGAACTTCTCTGGACAATGTTTTATAGTAGTCGAGGCGTGACTATGGTCACTATAGGTTGTGCTTTATTTGACAACCCTTCATAATATATTTTCTACAATGGTTTTTGGTCCTTACATTGACAACCCAGTCTATTATGCTAAGATACATACGGAATAACAGAGGTGTAAGAGAGAGGGATGTTGAAACAGTTTAACAGGACTGTAGGTTCAGAAGACCCCTCTATCTTCTGGTGGAGTTTAGAGATAGCGAAGTGTTAGGAACATCTGTCTGATTCAATGCAGTGGTTTTGTGGGAGGTGTACTCCACATCCCTTGGTTGTTTTTCACCCTTCACGACCTACATTGAAAAGCATCTACTGGGTCGTCCTATACCAGTCACGCGACCTATATATACTGCTAGGGAAACCTTTGAGCTACAATCAAGATTTTAGCACTCCTATCCGACCATATCTTCCATTCTATCACTAAATCATGGCAACCCTCCTCAGACTCAGACAGCACGCGTTCATTTCCCTTAAACCATCCCTTGGGGTTTAACCAACAATGCCCGCTACAGACACGACACTGTCAATCTTTCATTGTTACCAAATAAAAATTACAATACCCGGAACCCGTCTATTAAATACAATGTATTTATTGTATTCACCCCTTAATAGACCGATGTTTAACCATCTCAAATTAAATTATATAGGATATAAAAGTTAACCTTTGTTATTACCGTCAAAATGGTGAAACCTGTAAACACAATGTAACAGTGTTTTGAGTTTGACACATGCGTGAGATTGTATTACGGAATTTAGCTTTTGACATTTATTTGTGGTTCCACTCACTATCGCATAAGATTAATGTTATATTGGATACATCTCCCTATCTCAAATTGTCTACGATAATAATTCTCTTTTGCATTTAGTTTCTCTTGACATCCATAATCCAATTTTTTTTTTTTTTTACTTTTATTTTTATTCTTTCCTCCTTTATTTATTTCTTTAAGATAAACTTATTTATCAAGACAAGAACCTTTTTTTTTATAAATCTTTTGAAATTAAATCTAAAGCTTAAAGAAAGTGATCAAAAAATAGTAGGGAATTGTTGTAATGTGTAGTAAGTATGAGATGTGTGGGTGGGTAAGACTAAGAGAGGTGCAAGGCTGGATGGTGATAGTCTATTTGTTAGCTCCAGTGTTTGTATCCAGGCAAGTGCTGAACTGCCCTGTAATCCCGGTCCAAACTCTACTCGTTTGTTTTCATCGCTGTCACTTAGGGTCTGTTAGAAGTATCCTGGGTCCTTGTATCCTCAAGTGTCCTGTACTGTACGCCCACTTTATCACGGTCCGTCCGCTGTCTTCCCATAACGATCTCCCTTTTTATTTATTTTAAAGCTTCATCTTTTACAGAATTCTCAAAAACACTGTGGGGGTTTTCTAGTGGAAATACTGTGCTTAAGTAACTGACGAGTGGATTTCATGTGATATAATGCTTGGAGTGCGTGCCCTAGCCGTCGGTTCTATATTTGTTCGTCCAAATCCCCTTTTCCGGAAGTCTAGATGAGACTTGACGTCGTACCTCAATCTCCCTAGACCCGAAACGTCCTCCGGATTTACTCGACCTTCTGCAAATCCTCTTCGTCCTCTGCTCCGGCACGATCCCCTAATAACAACTTCCATTAGCCGAAACCTCCCGAAAATAGACTTCACAGCTGTTGCTCTCGCTTTCTCACCGCCTGCTCGAAAATTTCATAAAAGTGTTAAAATCTTATTGTTTACTCTCACAGACCTCATCCCAGTCGTTTCTAATTATACCGTCGCCCTTTCTTTCCCCTCCTTCTTCTGAGTTATCAAACCACCGAAAATAAACATAACCGGGATGTCTTTATGGAGCCGGCCTTTGCAAGCTCTAAGTACTTCGTCGCTTAGCTCCCCCCTCTCCACGTAATTAACCTGAACAGGTTTGTTTTAATTAACTTCTTGGGAGTTAAAGAGAAGATTGAACCCGAGTCTCGAATAAACCCTTTTTAATGCCGCTATGCCCTCATTTAAAGCAAGATATTCCGGTATTAAACGACTCTGAATCGTTTAATAACGTTAGAAAAGCATGTATAAAGGATATTTTTGGGGTGGAAATCTTTGTAGTATTTTTGAAACCTACTTGCAGAAGGGTTTTAAGCCTCTATACTAGAGTTTTATGCTCCTGCATTTCAAAATTAAGCCGAATCTTTTATTCGTTTATAAGGACTTGATGTGAGTGCCAAATATTTAGGATATTTACGGAGATGAAGCATTACAACTCCTTCCTGTTAGTAAATGTGACTTCATTACTTTTATACTTTATATCCCCCGCTAATTCAAATCTCGACCCATTAATAGACGGATCTTATATTCAACCTCTCACTTAGCTACATCTGCTTCGTTCCCTTTGTATTACTGAATATTTCTTATAAATTTCATTTCTTTTGATAACTCTTTAATTAACTTAGCAAAACCAGGTTGATTGACTTATTAATTTTTGCTTCCGAGCTTACCGAAGGTAACGGAAGCTATGTGATCGTTCTGAAGAACGAAACATTTTTAAACTAAGGCGAAGGTATTTATTGGAATAAAAGTCCTGTTTTTGAAGAACGATTTTTTATTTCATCAAAGCTTTCGCCCAGGGAACCTGAGCATCATCAGTGATAATCTGCAAATACATAAAAGAGAAAAATAGATAATGCTAGACTAAAATTAGGAAATAACAAAAAAATAATTTGAACTGAAAATTTAGTTTTTTCATTTTCATATTTATATTTATACCAATACCTCTAATGCCCACATATTCTTTTAATTTTAATTTAATTTAATTTCACCGCTGGTAAGAACCTATGTCACATTCTTTTGCATTTTCAGTTCGAATTATTTTGGTTGTTTCCTATAATTTTAGTCTAGCATTATCTATTTTTCTCTTTTTTGTATTTGTAGATTATTACTGATGATGCTCAGGTTCCTTGGGCGAAAGCTTTGATAAAATAAAAAATAGTTCTTCAAAAACAGTACTTTTATTCCAATAAATACCTTCGCCTTAGCTCGAAATTCTAAAGAAGTCCACTATACATCTCTACAATTTAAGAAACATTTTTAGGTCTCCCATTTCAAAACTTTTTGGAGAATCATTTTTGGTTCCGTGTCTGTCTGTCGTTCAAGTTTTGCGAACCAACATATCTTAAAAACTACACGTCTAATTTTAATGAAATTTGGTTGGTAGGTCATGAGTAGCCCATTGTTGGTCCCATATAAGTTTCAACCTTCTGCGCTCATTTGTTTCTCCTCCACATGCACACAAACATACATTAATTTACACCTATAGCTTCAAAAGTACTTATCTGATTTGTAATTTTTAGTTTATCAAAAGTAACCCGCAGATAACCCCAGATTACTTTGAACCTTCTGCACTCTTCAACTTTTGCTTAATTGATACTTTAATTCTTTTTTCTCTTTTAAACTTTTGCTTAATTGATACTTTATTACTTTTGATTAAAAAAACGGGGGAAACAATTAAACAAATTAGACAATAATGGCTTCTAAAAGCATAAAATATATAATGTACGTGATAGGATGACTGACAGGATGAATTGACAGTCAATTTTTTAATGGAGTTCATTATTGTGTTGAAAAGAGATGAGTATATTGTTTTGTTAAAATGTAAGAAAAAAACAAACATATTTTACGGCTCAAATTGTGGTTATTTTACAAACTATTCACGTATTAGAAGTAAAATGCTATAACAACCTAGATATAATGGATACACGAATTTCAATGATATCAGGTTGTTGGGTAGTTTGGGTAGAAAAGTACAATATGAAAACCTTAGTGAAATGTTCTACTGTAATCTTGTTATTCTTTATATTTAAAGTAATAGAATAGAAGGTGAAAACGGCGAGCTTTATTCTTGTTTTCACATCGGATTATAATAAGCTTAGTTTAGCAATGACTCGATCTACTAAACTTCAGAGCTTTACCAAACTATCTAAATTTTACTTGTATAACAATAGAATTGTAACCTGCTCAAACATTTCCTTCAAATTGAAAGTATAGGCTGCGACTAACTTTATTTACAAGGTTGTTTAATTTTTTTTTTAATTTTGGTCAGAAATTTAAAAAATAAACTTAGATTAATCGTTTATACATACCAAAATACGTTTAAGTACCCGCTCAGAAAACATATTGATTATAATTCCCATGTAATATCCCTGATTAGAACCTATCATATTTCTATCCTTTCTTTATATTCTCTAATGAAAGTACCAAACATGCTCAAGTACCTTTTTAAGTAAGTATAAGTTAAATAAAAAAATAAATAAACAGGTCAATTGTGCGCCAGTCAGCACAAAGCGAGGGTCCTTAGGCAACACAGTATTGTTTAAGTAGTACCTATTGATGGTGCTTTTTAAAATGCTAAAAAGCTTACTTTGAACTATCCTATGGGTCTGATACCCTCAAAAGACATAAACAAACTTCTGATAAAGTATTTTTGCCACTGAACCGGACTAAAAACATATAGATATACGTCGAAAAGAGCATAATTATTAAAAAAAAAAGTATGTATATAATTTTTTTGAAATTTCGAAAAAGGGGTAACTTTACTTTAGGTCGAAGAATGATTGGGAATTTTTGCACTTTACATAAGCGTGATAGAGGGGGGGGGGGGGGCTCTTTTAACACCAACTTCAAACTCGCCTAAGCTCGCCCCATCAAAGCTTATAACCAAAAATGATATATTTCTGTAATCAGCTCGACGTACCCTTTCATAATACCCCCACACGGTTTCCAAAAAAAAGAAAAGAAATTAACCCTTAAGCTTTATTACCTTAATTTTTTTGAAAAATAATTTGTTTAAGTCGCTATATTTTTAAAATGTGTGGCTAAGGTACTATACACATATATGTCAAATTACAAAGTGATCGGACGAAAGGTGTAGAGTCGTGAGAGCAGGTGACAGACGGACAGACAGACAGACACAGGATGAAATAAGTTAAAATAAGGAAAAAATAAAAGTTTATTCCTTGACAACTTTTTGTAGTAAAAAAATGATAACATTTGTAATAATATTTTTAATCAATTTTAACCATATTTTGGAAATATATATTAGCATATTACAGGTAAAATGTCCTGGTTGAATAAATAAAAATTAAAATGAATTATTTATTAAAAAAAGTATTTCTTCTAACATTACACAAAATTACTATAAGGATGAGGTTTTGTAATGTTGTAGATATAATTAGGGAAATCTAAGTGGTTCCATTGACATTTTTATTATTTTAATTGCCCGAAAGCCTGAAAATGGTTTTAAGATGTCTATTATGGAACGATATTTCTGTCATTCACATGAATATTAATCATTCACATAATTAATGAAAAAGTTCCTTATTGAGCAATCCCATATCAGTATTTATACTTTTTATTTGTTTTTTGATATTGTTTGAAAGGAAGGTCATGTGGTTTTTAATTATTATTGGTAACTATGTTGTATAGTTATGGAAAAAAAATATGTCCTTTGAGACTATAAACATGTTTTGGTTTAAAGCTGCTATTTGAACTATTCAATACATTATATTCTATGAACTAAATTATGAAGTTGTACTAGACAGTTATGTTTGTTTGGAGAAGTGTTATTCTGTGAGAAGCAGTTTTGTGTCGCCTCTTTGTTCTGTTGTAGCTGATGGTTATATTATAGAAGACCTTGGAAGTCTGGCGATACTACCTCGCCATTATGAAGGAACTCCTCACAGCTTAATACAAGTTTATTTCTTGCCATCCTGTTCCCTCTCTTTCCTACACCAGCCGTGTTTTCCCGCCTAAATTGACAGTGCTGCCACCTGTAGGAGTTTCTACTCCCCCACCTTATACTCCCATCTTTGCCTTCTCTCTTTGCTTCCACCTTTTATGACTCAACTCTTCATCTTTGTAATAGAGTTCTCTGACAGAATGCTTGGCAGAGTTGCTTCATCACAGCCCTGTTATGATCTTATTACTTCACAAAGTTTTATTTCACTACGTGACCTGCATCAAAACAAACTATTGTCTTAATAGAGAAAACATTGATTTTCTCAATTGAAAAAACTGTTTAGAAGATTCCGGTCATCTCTTCTCTTTATTTAATAAAAATATTACAGATATAATTTTTTTTATTTATTACCGACAAATTAATTTTACTTGTTTTGTTCCTTGTTTAAATACTCTGCCAATTAATGTGGCACATAGCTTCCTCGCAAATAAAAGACCAAATTTAGAAAAATACCTCGATAAAAATAATCAAAAAGTTGGAACGGTGCGGCACTGTTCCAGTAAATATTTAATAAGCTGAAAAAATTTAAACATTTGTTGGAGAAAAAAAGCCTCCAACAAGCACCAAAAGTTAGCGCACATATAATTAATTTTATAAACAAATATAAAACAGCAACCAAATCGTAGAAACCGCTGTATACACCGTTTTTTTTATTTTACCCCCCTCAAAACTAAAAATAACACAAAATAGAATATAACAAAAATTAATCTAATATGCAAGAGCTTTTCAACGATATACATCATATTATAAATGATTAACTTTAACATTTGTACCCCTGTACTCTAAAGTACCAAAGTTAAATTTTTAAAAAACAAACAATACAAAAGGGCATTCATTTAACTAATAAATGCATATAAATAAAAAACCTAATATCAAAAAAGTATTTAAACCCTTTAACCTACAACAAAATTATAAATCGGTACAAAAGTATACGTACAACATTTTTAAAAAATCAACAAATAAAATAGCTTTAATGTAAATATCAAGGCCTTTTAAATGATATACGACACAATATTAAAAACAAAAAAAAGTGGTCACGTGACACGGTGCACGGGAAAAAGTTTACTCTCATGTTCTCAGCAAGTAAGATGAACTAATGAAAAAAAATATACTCAATTTAAAGAGCATTAGTGTGAGATTCAATCGCTGCAATCAGAAATAAAATCGGCCAACTATTATATAAACTATAGCCATTCAAAGACAAAAATGGAAAAAAAGAAAACCAAAAAAAATAACAAAATTATCACCATCTAGGGTACAACCGATGATGATACGACAAAAATTCATAGGACTAAAGTTGTAAATCTTTTAAAATCAGTCACCACTTGTGCTATCCATTTTCTAATACGACTTACCGTTTAGCCGCAATAAGCCCCCAAACCAGCTTAAAAATCAAGTCACCTATTTTTATTTTTTTAAGGGTGGAAGGAGGGGGAACAGTGAACTTTGTATAATTATTTTGGTCCACAATATGGACGTTGCGCGTCGAATGGCGCAAACCACAAGTCTCTAGCTCTTCTGGAAGTGGGTAAACATTAATATCAGTCAGTGAGTGAGTTAGCCATGCGGCTTTATAATATAAGACATATTAATTTATTACGATTTAAAGTGCGCAGAAGGTTGAAATTAGGCAGGTGTTATCTGTAGGCTACTTTCGACAAACCATAAAAATTTCATTAAAATCAGATGATTACTCTTAAAGATATGGCTGTAAATAAATGTATGTTTGTGAGCATGTTGATGACAAACAAATAAGCGCAGAAGGTTGAAACTTATATGGGACCAACAATGGGCTAATTATGACCTACCATCCAAATTTCATTAAAATTGTACGTGTAGTTCTTAAGATATGGTGGTTCGCAAAAATTGAACGACAGACCGACAGACCGACAGACAGACACGGAACCAAAAATGTTCCCTGATGTCTGAAACGGATTTCTGTCTTGGAATTTTTGAAATCGGAGACCTAAAATTTTTTCGTTCTTCAGAACGATCACATAGCTTCCGTTACCTTCGGTAAGCTCGGAAGCAAAATACATTTAACTTGAAAGCAAAAACTAATTACTACGTTTTTATTAGCTTGCTTTCTTGTTTGTTTGTTTGTTTGTATGTTTGTCCAGTACAAATCTTGCAATCGATTTTTAACTAACTTCCCGAATAGCTTGGCATTTGAAATTTTTAGAATAGCTCAGAACACGATGACATTGCATTATTATAATACTTTTAGCCATCTTTCATCAGAATTTAATTCGTTTTTAGCAAATTTTGCTGTATGGAAAGTTAGTTCGGAAAAAAATCCGCAATATGTTTTGACATATCCCATATTTACGATCTTCCTTTTGACGGGTTTCAAATTTGTGATTTTACTTTCTCATATAAAGAGAAAGTATTGTGATGGCGCCAAAATTCGATTTTGAGATTTTGATGGATATACACGTTTTGAGGTCCCCTGAGTCCAAAAAAATGGTTTTTAAAAAATGTCTGTCTGTCGTCTGTCGTCTGTGCAGACGCCTGGAGCCTAAACTACTAGGCCGATTTTGACGAAATTTGGCATACACGATCAGAAAAATCATACCCCGAGGCGAAATCGGGAAATGAATTTTAGCTCTAAATTTGGGGGTGCTACCCCCCAAAAACTCTGAAAAAACATGAAAAAAATTATTTCTCGAAAACGGTTCCGACGATTTTGATTAAAAAATTCTAAAATGTAGTCCATTTAAATACGAATCCAACAATATAAGCCGTTTTCCAGGGAAAAATCTAGTTCCTGAGAAATTAGCTTAAAACGCGGACGGAGAGAGCCCGGGTTCGATTCCCCGCCCAGGAGAAGCTATTTTTACGATAAATTTTGATGAAATATTCAATAATATTTAAATGTACATTTAAAAACTAATAAATGGAAACACTGGGCTAGGTAAGTATAAAACTCGTATATGAGAAAGTTTGTCTGAGTTGTCTCGGACCGATTTTTTTATTAAGAGATAAACATTGAATGATAGCGAAACAGAAAAAGTAAACAAAGAAATAAACTGACGTGTGACAACCAGGTTTGTTTACACTTGTGTTCTAGATACCGGTTTAATTTTTTCTGCATCTGTACTTCTTTACTTGTACTCATTTTTCTTATCTTACCGTTCCCTACACGGGGGCGGGGGCATATCAATGGCCACGGTTTAGATTCGGTGTTAGCGAGATCCGTTGTACAAAGATTTGTCCTTTTATAGGTTTAAGATCAGCTCTCTAGATAGTTGTCATTTATGTGAAGTAAATAAATTCGGATGATGTGATTCAACAGAGAATTTAAAAACGTAGAATATTAAAAATTATTTTTATCCTTTTATTATTTTTGGTATAATAATATTGTATTTTCTTTCCCTTGATTCTATTTTCTTTCTTTTATATTCATTAATTAATTATTAAATTCAATTAAAACTTTTATTGAAATTTGAACCATATTAAATTATTTTGTGTATTAAACACAATTTACATGTTGTGTGGCTCTATAATATACTGTGTATTTAATTATTAGTGTATTTTGCTTCCGAGCTTACGGAAGCTATCGTGATCGTTTTGAAGAACGAAAATATTTTATGCCCTTCCTTTTGGATAATACAAATTTAGTAACTGGTTCCATCTACTGAAGAAACAGTTTTGGAGGTCAACCTTCCGGTAAAAGCAGAGGTAATTTCTTTCTGTACCCCTCTCCTCGGTGTCGTATGTATCTTTGGGTGCAAATTATATTTTATTAATATAAACTTACTTCCTTAAGAAAAGCTTACTCCCAAGTACCTATTAACTTCCCAACTTCAAAAGATCAGTTTGGGCTAGAATCCCTCTTTTTGCTTCCGAGCTTATCGAAGGTAACGGATCAAATTTCTTAACCCCTAAGAGATCAAATTTCAGAAAACTCCATCCTCCATCTTGGCTATACCTACTATTTTTATAGTATTATATTACACTATTTATTATTTAAGACATTACTGGTTATTTACTTTACTATTTATACTTATGTTATTTTAAAAATTACTGAATATTTGTGTTAATGACAAACATACATACACACTCTTCTTCTTTATTTATATAATAATTATAATAATTAAATAAGACATAGCCTATGTCATTCTAAAATGTGTAAAAGTGTAACTTTCTATCAGAGAAAGAATTTTCAGTAACGGATTTGTATTTTCAGAAATGTCCTCCTTCGTACAATCATATAAACATAAAATTTAACTTTTACATAATATTAGTATTGATTAATAACCGGAATGGTGGCTCTCATTGACCTCATGCGTACACCCCTGATATTGGACATTGTTTTCGCTCTGACGTAAATACAATTTTATTTAATTAATGTATTTAAAAAAAAAAAATATATATAAAAGGGTGTGACTAACTCGGACAAAACTCAAACTTATTCATAATGTGTAGTAATACTGCATTTAAATCACAAAATACATTATTCAAAATCTAAAAAAAAATATTTTCGGCCATGAGTGATGCATTAATTCGTTGAGACAGTCAAAGGTTTTAAATTTACGTGTTATTGCAATACATTTTTTTGTTATATGTTAACCTATTGACGATTGTAGTCAAATCACCATATATTTTCCTTCATAGATGTTTTTTGAACTAACAGAAGCTAAGTTATTTTATAATCTTCTATATAACGCGGCGTTGAAAATATTTAACCCTAGAACGACTTGGGTTCCCAACCAACAGACAAACTACAATTAAGTTTTTCTATGTTTTTATTTGTATTTCTCTAAACATAGACTCCCTTCTAATTTACCTTTGAACCTTTCTGTGTAAATACTCATAACAATACCTATGTTATCAGTTTTTGTTTTCTTTCAGTATTCATTAGAATTCGAGTTGGGGTCCCAAATACTATTAGTAGACGTATATAACTTTATTTAAGTTGAAGGTTTAGTGGATCACAGTAAAGATTTAAGGCCAAAAATGCTTAAGTTTGACAAATTATGTAAGATAATCATAATTTTTTTATCATTTTTGTTCTGTTTTCTGTAAAACAACTCTTAATATACCTATATATAAATAAAAAATATGAACCCAATCTAACGAACACCAAATTTTATATATATTTTTTTTAAAGTACACATTTTTCTAAAAAAATGTTGATATAGGTATATGTATACTATTTAGTTTTAAAATCCTTATTACAAAATTATTTTTTTTTTTTAGTAAGACAAATTATATTTACAAAAATTTATAAATAATAAAAATACTTACTTTAGAAAATGTTTAATTAATTAATTTAGCCCATTAATTAATTGGTGTCTCACTGACCCCTGTGTGGAGTTTAAGTAAAAAAAAAAAATGTGTGTCGTTCTAGGGTTAATTACTTGTAGCCCAGCCACAGCCGCACATATAAATTTATTATGTAATGAGAGTACTGTTTTATTGGTTACATTTGTGAGACACTAAAACTCTTGTTTGGTCTTCACAGAATAATAGCGTTAAGGGTGAAATTTACACAGCTACATACCCTCTCAAATAAACCCTAGACAAAACCACCCCGCTCCCTCCCAATGAGAACCAACAAACATTGGGTTGACGCCCTTAGGGGGGACGGGGGTTTGAGACCCCTGATCTGTAAAGGGATCACAAGTTTAGGGGCTACGTCGTTTATCACTCTCTCCCCCCCCTTAAAACCGAACAAACAACCTGTCACTCGTGACTTGTGTAGAGACAAAAACAATTAGAGGCTGTGACAGATGAAGTGACAGGAGAGGGAGTGACACTGTCCTCTGACTCAGTGACAGGAGCATTAGTGAACATAGTGACGGATCCGACAAGCGGAGGGTAACGTTATCAACGAATGACAGATAAGACTGTGAGAAAATGATGGCTTAGTAAGGAGGAAGGTCTGAAGCTATAACACAAGACTATCTTGATATCTCTAGTGTAGAGACAGCAACCCCTTCAGAAGCCATAATGAGGCCCCCAAACAGCTTCTAATGAGCCTGTCATCAAAACTTGGAAAAAACAACCTGATCGATCCCTGTAAAAACAAGACCCATTATCTTTTACTAACCATATTACCTCTTAGATTAACAACGACACGCACAGCTACTTCTCTCTAATGCCTTCACCGTCCACATTCCTAGCAAAGTGGGGGAAAATATTTCATGTCTAGATAACTCATAAATGCACTTATAACGACTCTAGATTATAGAAAATATGATTTACTGAAATTTTAAATTACATTCTTTGTGAGACACGTAAACGACGTAACCATGTTATTTTATAAAGATAAAACATTTTATTTCGCTTATTCTGAACAGCTTTATTTATTGCTGAAAAGGTGGTACAAGTAGGTATGTTTAACTACCTCTTAACAATATGTTATAACCTATGTTTCAATAGTATTATTTTCATGTAATAAAGCATCTTAAGACCACGATAATGGTTTATAAAAATAACACATTTTTAATTATAATTATATTTTAATAGTAACATGCTTGATCAATTATTATTATTTGACGTATCTTATTATGATCTACAACTTTCATGAAACAAATGTGCTGTGTAGCATTTTTAAATTTCTTATATACGTTCTATATATATGTATAAAGAGGAAATATTGTGATTTTATTCTTAATCCTTTATGTATTTACTTTATTTTTCAACCTAAATTGAGCCCGAAGGCTACATGTATGATTATCAGTGTGAAACAAGTCTTACCTTTCTGGGATTCGAACCATTGAATATTGATAATGACCTTGGTTTTAGCCGAGAGTTTTGAGATCACGTCTGTCAAACAAGGCTATAAAAAATACACTATGGAGCATTCCTGTTGATATGGCCAACATAATAGTCCTTGCTGTATTCTGTCTGCTACCAGTCATTCTAAGCAAGCTTTAAAACTAAATACAAGTTATTTTTTTAAGTTGTTTTTAGTTGTACCACATATTTGGAAGCTTTAGGAGTGAAAGTTTTATAATTAAGTGAATAAATGTCTGCAAAATCAGGTCTCTCAAAAAGGGTAAAAAAAGTATAACATTATGTATTTGCTCTAGATAGGTAAAAGACCTAAAAAAATGTTGTTTTTTTTTATTTGCCAATTAGCACAATTAGTATAATCGACCTTAATGGTCTCTTAAAAGTATAATGTGTAGTATTAGTAGATTTTATCTTTGTACATATAATTTTGCAAACTGATTAGACCTTTAGATATAATTTTAAAAGTTTGAAAACTCCCAATAAATTTCACTATGTAGTAGTTGCATAAATCTAACTTTGATATATTGTATGTGATTCCGATAAATTACATCTATGTTTTCTTTTAGTTTATGTGCTCTTTTAACCATTTATAACTAGTTTAGCTTCCCAATTTGCTGTGCAACTAAAAAACAGCTAAAATAAGTTTTACTAGTCGTCCTTCTTAGTTTTTAAGCTCACTTGGAATGCCTGGTAGCAGACAGAATGGTACATTGACTATTTCGTTGGTCGTTTGGTACCGCGATAAATAACTTAGTATAACTTACAACGATGCCTTATACTGTTACCCTAAGATTTTCAACAAATGTAGTGAAGCAGCGTATATTATCTAGGTTGCTTGTTTCTCGGGAACCTCACTAAATGTTGTAGATCTTGCACGTCTCTATGTGTGTATGGTCCACGCTTCACTCCCGATTCTAGGAGCATGTTAAGAGAGTTCACAGTGAGAGCTTGAGTTGACAAAGAGAGTAATTATACAAAGACCCAGAACTTTATAATATATAGGATAAGGATAACTAACCTTATTTCAACCGTCTAATAACGTAAAGTAATAAAACAGTGAACTTATCTGAATTATGTTGACCAATTAAGTTTGTAGAAACTGATTTAATAACAAATAATAAACCGTGTTTATTATTTGATGATATGGACTAGCTATAAATGAATCAAGTTTCCTCATGTTTCATTTTTTACTTTCTTCTATGATGAGAAAGTATTGTGATGGATTTACATGAGATTTTGATGGATTTAAATGTCTATCTGTTGTATGTCAGACGCAAAATTAATTGTAGCTCCCCATGTAATTAATTTTAGCCCCAAATTTAGAAGCTTTACCCTCAAAAACTCTGAAAAAAAAAAAACTTGGAAAAAAGTAGTACTTCTCTTAAAAACGTTTCCGTCGATTTTGATTTAAAAATCTTGTCCATTTAAATATGTATCTAACGATATAAGCCGTTTTCCCGGGAAAAATCTAGTTGCCGAGTTATCGATAATAATTACAAGATAAAAAGAACTTTTTATATACTACGTTTTTAAATTTTCTGTTGAATCATATGTAATGTTGATAATATAATTGTCATTGTTAGTTATAGTTGTATACATAATTTTAGTGAAAAAAAAAAAAAAAAAACATAGTTGCAAATTTATTTACTTCACATAATAATGACAACCATCTAGAGAGCTGATGTTAAACCTATATATAAAAGGACAAATCTTTGAACAACGGATCTCACCAACACCGAATCTAAACCATTGATATCCCTCTGTGTAGGGACAGTAAGAGAAGAAAAATGTGTACAAGTAAAGAAGTACTGATGCAGAAAAATTAAACCTATACCTAGGATACAAGTGTAAACTAACCTGGGTGTCACACGTCAATTAATTTATTTCTTTGTTTACTTTTCGCTGTCATTCAATGTTTACCTCTTAATAAAAAATTACAAATTTGAAACCCGTCAAAATGAAGATTGTAGTAAATACTATGGGATATGTCAAAAAAAAATAAAATAACTTGCGGATTTTTTCCGAACTAATTTTCCATACAGCAAAATTTGCTGAAAACTAATTAAATTCTGCTGAAAGATGGCTAAAAGTATTGAAATAATGCATTGTCATCGTGTTCTGAGCTATTCTAAAATTTTCATGTGTTTAGGTACTCGGGAAATTAGTTAAAAATCGATTGCAAGATTTGTACTGGACAAACAAACAAACAAACAAGAAAGCAAGCTATTAAAAACGTAGTAAAAATGAATCTGATTTTGTTGAAAAGCGAAAACAATAAGTAAACAACCACCTGCTGAACAATTTTAAATAATATATTAACTAGGCATCGCGTGGCTTTATCATTTATTCGAGCTTGAAAATGATAGATAACGTAGATGCTTGAAAATGACTCAAATGGGTGTCGAAATATAGCTAAATTGGACAACATGAAATAGAGATTTTTCTTTATTAATACATACATCCCTTAAGACCCACAATCTCCGCACCATAGAATTTATAGGGATCATATTAATTAACAATGAATATTTAATTTAAAGCAAATTAATTGTAAATTATGATGAGTTAATCGTTTAAGGATGATTGGAGTAGACGGTAATGCCGGGCAGTACTCTCATTTCACTTGGAAGGTTCTATAGGAGGGTTCCTAAAGGTGTGTTCACAGTCACAGCTAGCGGAACGACACGCAATATATACTACGTTTCCATGATGTTTAAATACGGATTGAATCCTAATTTGGGATTTAACAAGTTAGGTGTTTCCATAAGTAATAGTGAATCCGTATTCAATACGAAATAAAAAACAAACTTTTTCTTGGTTACTTTTGTTAAAGGTTATAAATCGTTTTGTAACCTTCACCTTTTATAACCATGCTTTTTATTACGTATTTTGACAGATTTGACTACAGTTTCTATAGAAATACACTAGGTTCGCTCACAACACCGCTCTGCGCATGTTAGGATCGAGGTACGTGTTTCCATGCAACCAAGATCCAGATACGATCCCAGAATTTAGTGGATTGTATCGGGATCGGGATCGTACTTAATCCGTTTTGAATCTAGGTTTCCATGGACACTTAGGATCCAAAAACTGTATTCTACCCGTATTCAATCTGTATTTAAACATCATGGAAACGTAGTAATAATTTATTTCATATTTTCTGGGATCTGGGACCGAGATTGTATGAGAATTTTAGCCTGAGTTGTCTCGGACCGATTTAATTTAATTTTTTAATTAGTATAATGTATTCAATAGTAAGGATGTTTGCTTAGATTAAAATAATAAAAGTAAAAAAGTAATTTGTTGTTCAAGGTTAGGGGTACTGGACAGGTACTTTGTTATGGGCAGGGAGCCAAGCTGGTCTGCTGGTTGAGTGCTGTTACCCTGGTTCAAGCTGCAGTTTAGATTAATCTGTAGTAGTTGGATTGCAGGGCAACATGTTGGCTCTGAAGAACAGGTTTTCTGGTTCAAGTCCAACCCCAATCTCATCTATCCTTCCTTGATAATACTAATTGACTTGTTCCTTGCTAAACTAGAAACCAAACTAAACTGTTCATCTTCATAGAATCTTCCTCTTTGTTACTCCTTGCAAAACTAACATCGTTGCATTAAATAGAAACATTATCAGATTAAATTGTAACTCAATGATTTATTAATTTATTTGCATCGTATGTTGGCTTCGATTATTGAATGACACTCGAGGATGAAGTTGTTTAATAGAAAACCTATAAACGAAGTTATAGGGTTACAGCAACAAACAAGTAAAAAATACAACAAAACAAGTTTTCTGCTGCGATATTCCTATGGTTAGAGTCGCCGAATATTCCAGCATCGTATAATTTTCAATTTCTTCCTTTACTCGGATTCAAAACTATTATTTAGAGGTGAGATCAATGAATACACCTTATAACAATTTCATCATCAATCCATCATCATTTTAAGTTTATCTAACTTTTCCTCGTAATTCTATCTATGCTAAACCTTGACGACATTTTTTTGTCTCCAGGTGACTTTCCTCCCAGTTTACAATTCTTCAAGTGTAAGCTTATTGTATTTGCAAAGACAATACAAAATTTAAAAATGGAAAATATTATTTTAAATTAACCAATAATTTATCCTTTAGATGACTTGTTGTATTGAATGGTAAATGAAATAAGAAGCTAGTTCTTTAATCTCATAATAATAAATCATTTAAAAATACAAAAAAACCTTTCTACAACAAGAGTGCTTTGTTAACCCTAATCTGTGTTAATCAGTTTTTTGGTTTGCATGAGTGGTTAGATTGGATGAATTAGGTTAAATTGTCTGAGCTTTGTTAAACCTGTTCATGAATTAGTGGAAGGGTTACTAGTTGGTACCAAGTTTAAAGTTTAATTCTACTAAACTTTATAATAATACCTATAGGTTTTGCCTTAGCTATTCTGACCTGGGGTTTGCTACCTGCAGGCCGTTATAGTTTATTAAAGCGAGAAGAGGTATGGACCGAGGGTCAGGCCTTGGGACAACCCTCCTACCTAGATAGTCAGATAAGTAAATGTCTACCACAGTTTCCTCAGGTAGGTACTGTTTATTTGCAAGATTGTCCTTTTTGCACAGGCTCTCCTCCTATCATATCTTCTCTCCTTCCCTGTTTAATGGTAGTCCTTTTTTATATAACTTTGCTTACTCGACCCCTAATCTTAAAACTTTATTATCGTAAATATTAATTCCCTTTTTTTCACCGTGGTGTTCACTTTACCATTGTTTCATTCTATATGTTTTATCTAATTTTCATGTTTCGATATTCCCTCCAAATTATGTGGTGCAGTTTAAATTTTAATAATTCTGAACGTAATAGAATTAAACCAAATCATTAACCGATTATAAAATATCTTTAGACAAAACATGGAAAGTCTTTTTAAATAATTAAGTTATTACAGCTCTCAAATCGGAAGCTTTAGCATACTGTCACTAACATATTAATATAAATATACATTATAAAGGATTAGGAGGTGTGAAGGACATAAGTGCTTTTTTGAGAAAGCACTTATGTTTTTATAGAAGCCCCCGATGCTAGACTCTATTGAAATCTTGCACTTCATTAGTTAATTTAAATTTAAAAAAAAATAAATAAATAAATAAAATTAACTTTACTCTTAGACGCTCTCTTTATGGAGGCTATATATACATACACAACAACTTAATTATGAGCAATAAGTGCTATTTTTCATTATTAATTAATTATATATTTAATCACATGATTTAAAATTGTAAAAGAAAGGAACTTGGTTACATACAAATTAGTAAATTAATCATAATGATTGAATCAGTAGATATGATAGAACATCATTATAAGATTTCTAATGTTATGTGTTTAGAAAATATAGTTGACTGAAGATAACTCTGCATACGTATCGAAACGTCTCAATAGGAAATGGTTTTAGCGATTTTTCGAAGAGAATTAAGCTATTTATTGCTTCAAAAATTGTGTAATGTGAATTTTTGAAAATTTTCTCCATGGAAATCCGTTTTAGACCATTCTGAATCGATTCCTAAAATTTAACACTTTTTTTTATGTATGTATGTATGTATGTATATGTATGTATGTATGTATATATGTATATATATATATATATATATATATATATATATATATATATATATATATATATATATATATATATATATATATAGATGACTAAACGCATGAAATGAATCATGTCACACTGGAATCTTGTTTGTGATTCAGTTTTTATGCGAATTTATATTTTATTCCTTCGGGGTTAGATATGGCATCTTAGATTCAACAATTAAGCGTAGAATGTACATTGTTGCCAGATCTAATCTTCATTTTTGGCCTGAAATCTGAATCACAGAACCAGTTAATATTTAGTCAATTATTTTAATAAACTGGACAATGATCATTAAAACTTGTTTAGACCTTTTATTCACAAGTTTCTTCCAGATGCATTAAAAGATTCGAAATTTTGGACGAATTGTAAGATTCGACGGAAATTTATTTATAAAAAGACGTTTAAAATTGTCTGCCAATTGATGTGGTACATTTATTCTCAAACTATTTTTTCTCTTATGGCCGTGGAGTTACCCCTTTCCATAAAATAATTCAATATTTTTTAATTTAGAATGTTTTATAGTGGCTTTTTAATATAGAATGCAACAGAGTATTGGGATTTGTGGAAAAAATAATATACTACACAAAAATATTCACACTCTAATGGATGACAAAAATAATAACTATTTTAACCTTTGATGTATTAGGATAACTGAAAAAAGATATATATATTTTTTTAAACTTTATTAAGATAAACAGTAATATGTACTAGAAGTGAAACTTTTTACATATTAAGTATAAACAGAAGGCATATTAAAATAAAAATTAACAAGATAAGTGATAAGGAAGAGGGAAGGTTATAGGGATTGTATTTCGATATCGATTACAATTACGTGTCCGTGTCGTTATAACTTATAACTCAAGATAGGTTTATAATTTGATCTAATTTCATTGCCTTGTATATTTTGGTTATATTCGGCTAAAAAAAATTGAAGTGGAGTGGATTATAGTTTAGTTAAGTAAAGAAACACTAGTTCACCTGTTATAGTGATAAGTGATAGCATCTTAATGTTTGTGCGCTACTCTTAAATTAATTATTCTTAAGTTATAGAACTTTTAACTTGTTTTTTATGCAGTTTTATTAAGTTTAGTGGTTTTTACAATGAGTGAAACATCAATCAGCCTGTAATAATAAATTAGCTGCTAAATATGAAATAATAACCTGCTCTGTTTGTTTAAAATCTCTACATACAATTACAGGTGTTGTAATTTATCAAGAAGAGAAGTTCAACTGATAGCAGGTAAACCTCAAGAGATTTTATTTACGTGTAATGATTGTCTAGGAAATCCAAAGCCTTTAACACATCAATGTATGTGATAATCATAAGGTAATGCAAAAGCTACCTGTTATCAAACAGACTCTGACCCATCCCATTTGTAGAAATAACTTACAGAAATTGTTTGCTATGGAAGAAGTAATCCAAGAAATAAATTATAGATAATCTAGAGACTGTAATCTTACTATCTTTAATTTACCAGAAAACGGATCTACGGACGTTCAAGAACACCACAGTGACAGACATCATTAACACAATCTGAAAAATGAAAAATATCTATTGATTCAATAAAAACTCTGAGACTAGGAGTGTCTATGAAAAACAACAAAATCAGGGCTATCAAAATTATCCTACACTCTCCTCATATCTAGAAGGATATTGGGATTAAAATTCAACCATAAAGCTTACAAAATCACATCTGTTGAAACTCCTAAACATCTTGAATATCTAAATAAACTTAGCAATGAACTTGAAGAGAGAATTATAATAGGGAAAAAGATGTTACCGTTAAGTAAGAAATGGCACACCTAAAATTGTTCATATAAATAAAAAACTAGTTAACTTCGGCAAACATCAATACCTTTCTCTTTCCTACCAAAACGTTAACGGTCTTCGTACTAAATTTTCTACCCTTCAAACTACGGCACCCTTGGTTGACTAAGAAATTATATCTCTGACTGAAACTAACCAGATGAGCTCAAACTTCACTGCTGAACTTGGACTTTTAAACTTCAACATCTTTAGATGCGATCAGAACTCTCTCAACTGCCAAAAATCCAGTGGAGGCGGTGTACTAATTGCCACAAAATCAAACCTCAAATCCTCACACGTCAAAACCCAAGACACCAGTTTAGAACAAATCATCCACCTCTCTATGAATAACACTAGCATAATGATAAGGCTGCGGTTATATACCTCCTAACTCTGGCATCGATATTTACCTCCGACAATGCGAAACTCATGGCATCTACTACAGGTTTGTTCCAACAGAGCCTCGGACAGTTCTAGAACTGTCTGGATCTAGAACTGTCTGGATCATGCGCACTATCAAAAGACCGTTCCAACACGCTTCTCAGGCGGTTCTGAAACTTTCATTCCCTTATTCCAACAAAAGGACAAACAGTTTTAGAACCGTGAAAACAGTTATTATTACCCCGAGTTAAAGCAGGGACTCAATGAGAACTATTAACCCTAGAATGCTTATCTACGTCATTTTGACGTGTATATTTTTGAAAAAAGGTGGTATTGACTCCACCACTAGTTTTTTCCCGCCCATATTCAAGGTAATCTTTCCTCAGTTAGTCTGCTTCAGGCAAATGTTACTAATAGTTTTGTCTTTTTAGTTTTTGGTGGTATAGATAATATATCTATATTATCTGTCATACCCTAGTCTGTAATATTTGTCTAAAAAATGGTCAAATTTATATTGTTTATAATTTTTAAAAAAATAGTTTTTCCTGTTCTTTATGTTTTTACATAACAATAGAAGTTAAAAATGGATTGAAAATAAATCACTGAATGCTAATAAAACATATTACTTTTTCATAGTGTCTAGTGTGGGTTAATTTTTTTAAAAGCTAAAAATAATATTCACATTTTATCTTCTGAATAGCTATATTTCGCCTTCCGTTTGGTTTGGGCTTCTTCAGGCTAATAACAATCCTGTTTTTTTGTTAAATGAGTCAATAAAACATTTTTATAAATTGAATATATTTAAAAAAAAAAAAAAAAATTATATTTGCTTTAGAGAGACACTTTCAAAAAGTTTCTCGCAAGCCGTCAATAGGGGAGATTAATTAAATTATGTATCTTATAATTTTTTAAAATAAAGTTTAGTAATAATTTATAAACACATTAAGTGTAAAATTTTTATAAAACAATTACTTATTTTAATAATTAATCTCTCCGACTGGTTGCTGGAAAGAGACTTGGAAGTCTCTCCCTAGCAATCAGTAGCATGTATTTAATAAGTATGCATCTATATTGTTTATATAATTTTACAGTTAATGTTTAAAAAGAAATTACTTATATTTATACAAATAAATTTTTAATTGGCAACTGAAACTAAAAGACAGGATTGTAACGAGCCTGACGAGTCCCAAATGTTAGAGCAAAATATAATCATTGAGAAAAGAAAGTGTGACAAATTTGTAACTTTAAAAATAATTTGCCCTTATGTGCATTCTTATAAACTTTGTTGAGTTTAACAATAGAGATGATTAGTAATGACGTCACAAGATGGTTTAAGCTTTCGATATGTATTCGATTCGGTTTGTTTAGGTTCCTTTACCTTATCACCTGTTATCAATCCCATGTAAAATGAATGGGAGAATTTTCTCAACTTTTTAAATAATTAATTATTAAATTATTATTAATTTATAAGACTTTTCAACCTTTGAACGTTATTATACTGTCTATTTTAACAATATAAGATAAGAAAACATTAAAAATTGCCGTTCTAGTGGTTTAAAAAAGTATTATTGTGAGTGTGTTTTATTGTGGTGATTCCGTCCGGGTCCGTTCTTATTTATTGCTTATTTTTTAAATCGTTTTTCTATTTTAGTTTGTATATTATGTCTTCCACCTTCTCGAGCGTTATGAAAATTTCATCTATACTTCATTTTTTTCGGAGGACAAAGCTATTCTTCGTAAAAGTATGTCAGAGTACTTAAGTAATATTAAATTAATGTATTAAATTAGTTTTTTAATCAACATTTTAAACAAGTATACATGCGAGACACTCATATCTTATATTATTATACTCGTTAATATAGATAACAAAAAATACACAAATAATAATAGTAATAACAGTCTGCTCATTGTCTCGTCATCAACGTCTTTTTCCTATGATGGTCAGTGATCTATTAATCTATTGTATAGTATATAATTATGTTCCAACATCGGTTAAATATAATGCACATTGTAAGTAACCAGGAACAAACTATTATTAGCAAATAATCTTTTATTACCTGGCAGATTAAGTATCACTATCTTTCTACAAGTCCTGTACCCTGAGTATACTTCATTGAGTTTCAAAACTTGAGAAAAATTTATTTTCGGACACACAATATGAACACGAACACACCCTGTGAATTTTTATGGCAACAGGAAATACAAAAAATCAAGTATAAAGATTATTAACTCAAATAGCTTTTTCGATGTTATGACCCTTCACACAAATACTCATTTTAAATAACTGAAACGAAAGTTTTTAATGTTTTCTTTGTTACACTCGTTAAAAAAGACTTGGTACAACAATGTTCAAAGGGTGAAAACTCTTATAAATCAATAATAATTTAATAATTAATTATTTAAAAAGTTGAGAAAATTCTCCCATTCATTTTACATGGGTTTGATAAGAAAAAGGAACCTAACAAACTGAGTTAAATTTTCGAAAGCTTTTGTGACGTCACACTAATCATCTCTATAGAATATTTTAATTCACGTAAGTAATCCATTTCTGAGTTAAACATAAACAAAACAATTGGAGAGGTGAGAAAATGAAAACAAGAGATAGGGAAGTTAAGATATGAAGCGTTAGTGGAGGTCATCATTAAGTGTTCAAAAAAAGTCTCTCCACATAATATTACATTACACGTCGAGTGCGGAAAGTAGCATTTTGCATGCGAGTGTGGAGTTTGCACCCGAGCGACAGCGAGGGTAGTAAAACCACACGAGGCGAAGCAAAATGCAGTTTTTGCTCGAGTTGCGTACCGTACTTTATCTACGATTGTTAGATTTAAATAATAAATTCAGAAAATAAACTTGCTGTATGTAAGTTTGTATCTCTCTCTTGATAAAGATGGCATTAATTCTTGAGTTGTATTTTTTGCCGAATTAATTATTTCTTGAGGAGTATTATTCTCCACATTTTCGACAGTCACTTTATCCACTCATTGTTTTTCACTAAAAACTCGATATAAACAGTTACTTTAATAAAAGAACAGCAAATCAGTTTTGTTAAATGTAAACAAACTCGCTAATTGTGCGTACAGCTGAAGAATTCCTCTTCTTTACCGCCCTAGGGTGGTAAAGAAGAGAATTCTTCAGAACTATGAGACACTCATGCGCAATGAATACAAGTACGTAAAGAATCACTTTCTACGCACCTAAACAGAGATACAATGTTTATATTTCGTATCAATCATAGATAAAAAATATTTAATAAATTCAGAGTAGCTTTCAGCCACTATAGGGCCATCATCAGTGTCGAATATTGAAAAGTGTTAATTAAATCATAGGAAGATGGGAATGTAGTGAGAGGTGAGTCATACCAACCCAGCAACCTATACAAGACCCTGTTGCTGGGTTGATGGCGCTACAGTGGCTGAGCTGCTTTGAATTTATTAAATATTTTTTTACGTGGAGAGACTTTTTTATTTCAACTCTTAAGAGATAGAGAGGTCACTTAAAGGTTGCAGTTCTAAAAGAGTTCTTAAATCATTCCAACAGGTTCCTCTTTTTGAACCATTCCTTATAGACGAATGCGCATTAAAAAATCCTGAACTGGTTCTAGAACCATTCTTGAATTGGCTGTTGGAACAAACCTTACGATATCCTGAGGCAAAGCTTGTTCTCTTATGAGATTATAACTTACCTGCTTTAAACTGGCTTCTTGGATCTATACCTCAACTGTATTATCTGATAATTGATTATATTATTTTTAGTTCATGGTTTTTAAAATCCTTTTTTTTACATTTTTTATTGTTTTGTAATTATGAAATTTATTTATTTTATATTGTTAAGTAGAAGTGGAGTTTCCTTATTCTTAATAGTTCTAACAATTTTTTTATGTTTTTAAAAACAAGTTTTGTTAACTTTTACTTTGGATTCCTCCACTTAACACATATAAAGGCCTAATTGATGACCCTCAATGGATGAAGTATAGCCAATAGTACGCATATGAAATCATTTTTGACTAATTTTATTCACCCCTTGAAAACCCAACATGATTGGTAACATCTTACTTGTGTCGTTGACACACTAAAATGTATAATCAAAGGAAGTATTTTTTGTTATTTATTTACTTTTTTTTCTTTTAATAAAAAAAAAATGGTTAAATATTATGTTTTATATAATTAAAATATTTAATTACATATTTCTTTGTTGTTATTTTTTTCCTTTCTACTTACAATGTCTAAAATAAAACTTATGAATAAACCAGCTTCGTAACGTGTGCGATAGAGTGTTATTTTAATTTAATGGGTTTATAAATTACCATCAAGAAACATTTAAATTATTTTACTAAGCAAGAATATTTATATTATTTTCCTCCCCCTTATTTCTATACCCCCTTCCCATTGATGAGATAATCTGCAAATTAGTAAGTCAGACTACTGAAGAAATATTCTTAATAGTTAACTTTCCGGGAAAAGTTGTGGTATTTTCCTCCTGTATCCCTCTGTGTCTTTTCACATCCCTGGGTTGAAACTATGAAATTATAGTTATAGAAAAACAGAATTATTTTTTATTTATTTATCGTTGGTGCTATGCCAAAACAACGTATCTGCAAATTACACATCTTCAGAGAATTGACTTTAAAAGTGCATCATTAAAAATCACAAAATGAAAATATCGCTTTGAGAATTATATGAAAGTTTTTACTTAGGTGTGTGTTTTCACCTGGTTATTACTACATACTTATCTTTTGGTTTTTTAGTTCCTTAAGATAGATTCATGATTTTGACAATGTAAAATTAGCACTCTAATTGAAGAGATTTTCTTAGGTGGACTTGTAGAGTATAGAGTATATATTTTATTCCAACCAACTCCTTCACTCTTCTTATAATTAGCACTGTTAAAATGTAGGACTGGGAATATAGCATGAAATTAAAGTAAATAATATAGTCAAATGTATTTGGTAAGAATTGTAATATATATTAAATAAAAATAGTAACAGTACATTTACTAATAATAACCAGTCATATCAGTATATTTATTTCTTTTTTTTCCAATACAATAAAACTTTTGATTTCTGTGATGAAAAATGCAATTGTTACATAATTACATAAATTATATACATATCAGATTCTTCATCAATATCCAGTGCAGGTAGACAGTCCCTTGTTTGATTGGAATGGTGAAAATTTGAATGAAATGTGGTACTCTTAAGGTATAATATTTATGACACGTTTTCATTAAGTCTTTATAGTTCACTTTTCCTGAATTATATGTACTTTTCAGCTCATTAGAAATAGTTTTTTTTTTTTAAAAAAAAAGATAAAAAAGTACTATAGTCACTTCCTTATATTCATCTTCATGGTTGGTTTTGTAAAACAATTGGGTTAAACCTCATTCATTTCTTGAATATTTTACTCAACAAATTTTCCTCCAAGGTATCTCCTACCTTAGAAATCCAAAAACTCAGTATTATTTAATTTATTTACTATGATTGGAGATATCTTTATCCTTTCTACTGCAAAGGAGTAAGAATTTGTGACATTTAGTTAAGACTCGCATTCCACAGTTGATCGTATTTTATTTTGCCTACTGTTATAATAACAGGCAAGGAAAGCCTTTTGCTCATTTATATCGACCGAAAATCATTAGGTTTGTTGCAACCAAGAAGTGTACCGTCCTTGGGATCGTCACGGGAATGCGTAATGACCTGACTTGTGACAGTGTTTCGTACCGTCCTCCAAACTGTTCCAATCCACGCAGGGATCGTTTGCAGACCGTTACCTGCACCGTCCACATGATCCACTGACTATACCAAGTACTGTTTTGTATGTTATGCAGCCTTTAGACGATCAACTTGGTTGTCAACCAAGTTGACAACATTTAACACATAAATTACTTTTTACAAAGTTTTCTATCAAATCTACAGTGTGTTCACGTTTGTTGGGTGAGGTTTTTGGGTTTAAAATGAGCGAAGAGTTGGTATATCCATTATTATCTTAAATTATGTTAAAAAGAGGCTCGTCACACATGAATTTTTGTTTTACTCTAACCTGTGGACTAACATAACATTTCAACCACCAACATATCGACAGACGATAAAGCCTCGTCCAGACTGCCGAACCAAACAGAAGAAACGAGCCGAGCATTAGTACCTGCGCATGACCAGTCTAGAGTGCACCTGCACATCTCACTGTGGGCATGTGTGGAGACCAATGCTCGGCTCGTTTCCTCTGTTCTGTTCGGCAGTCTGGACGAGGCTTAAACATTGACATGGCATATTGACAACAAATTTGATAGTCTAATACGGCCTTTATGTCAATGGTCACACATGTCACCCACACACAATTATTACATATCTACACAATAGTTATATAAATTATTACTCATTATATAAATTATATACCTCGTTATATTCCATGTTTTTTTTTTTTATTTTACTCCAACCTGTGGATCAACATCAAAACCAAGCACCAACCTCTAATTAAGCTACGATTACACGGGGCAAGTAGACTCGCTCCGTCTAATATAGCTAGCTAGTAACGTACGTAGTAGTACGCTCACGTTGAGCGAGTAAAGTTGATCGCTGGGCTACTTTAAGCCTGGGTCACATTAGGCTGGTTGCCAGCCGCGAATTGAGGAAGCCGCTGCTGTCAGCCTTTGATCAGCTTGGTGTGACCACAAAATTCGCAGCTGGCGAGTAATTGGAAGGGGCTGGTGAAGTTGGACGTGTTCAACTTTTGGTAGCCAGGCAGCGGCGACTAGCAAGTAACGTGACTCAATCTAGCCCCACCCACACCCCCCACCTTCACTTGCACTCGCTACCACCAGCCATCAGCGCAATCTGACCACTCTAGTAGTCTATCAGCGACGAGTATAATCACGTGACCTTTATATTTTTTTATTGAAAACGCTGGCGAGTAGCAGCCAATACAATCTATAATGTGACCGGGTTGCCAGCCACTACTTGCTGGTGCTACTATCAGCGGCTGGCAACCAGCCTAGTGTGACCCAGGCTTAACTGCTGCAGAGTGAGGAGCTACTCACTACTCTCTAGCTAGTAAACTCTCTCTCATGTAATCGAGGCCCGAGGTTTTACAGACGACAATCTTTAAAAGGTCGTTTAGACAAGAAACCCAGAATCATTCATTTAAATAGTCGGGGGTTTAGTAAACTTAAAATTATGGTTTGCTTAAATAACAAATAATTATCTATCTATCATAGAATGGTTATTAACTTCTGTTAGGCATCTAAAAGTTAATTTAATGGCTAAGCTTTAGAATGCGGTTACCAAGCCCGCAATACACTATTTGTTGAACTTCTACATCTAATTTTAAACTCTTTTGTACTTCGATTTGGACCCCTACCTGGTCTATATGCAGGAGGGTTATTTTTAATAAAACTTAAGTTTAACAAATCATGGTATTGGAGTCTATTTTTCTCTGTCTGTCTCCCTTTGTTAATAATAATTATAATTTGATTTAAATTAAAATGTTAACTTTCCGTAGAATGAATACTGCCTAAAACTTAAAAATGGTATTGTTTCAATAAATAGCTATAAGTCGTCATATAAACAATCGATAACACCGACTTATCAATAAAAATATGTGTTGCGGGCTTGGAAAGCGTATTCTAAAGCTTTTCCAATTTAATTATCTATATTAGTGTTGTTACAATAAAATATGACTGTAGATTTGAAATTGTTACGAGGTTGAACAAGGGAGGAAGATAATTGAATTATGAACTTGGGTCACACCATGGAATCACATGATTCTCGAATCTATATTGAAAGTACATATTTCTCGAATATCAATAGCAAAAGTTGCGTATCTGTCACATTCGTGTCAAGAGTACACTTTTTCTGCGGTGAAAAATTAGCGAAATAACACATTTGTGAATAAGGAATATCACAAAACTGATTTATTTCAGATTCGTGAAATAAAAACCATTGAAAATGAGGAGTTCTAATTAGATTCAATACGTAATTAAATAACGTACGTTTGGCAAATTAATCCGAAAAATATGGAGTAAGATGGTGTTCACTTATGGTGAATAAGTGAAAATGTTCTGTTTCATGGTTTTGGCATAGCAGTGACTACTATAATAATATGCTTATATCCAAAAAAAAAGGAGCCATTTCTCAAGTATTAACTTCTTGCTTTTAGAAGAACAGTCTGGGCTCAATTCCCCTTCGCTTCTTTCTTTCCCAATGTTCCTCTTAGAGATAACGTTTTAGAAAATACCTATTGGCAGACATCAATTTGATTTAGAAATTATTATACTACGCATACACTCGTAGATTTAATTTCAGCGTTTTAAAGAAGCGGTGATAATTATGTTAGTAAAGGTTTAGGCATAGTTAATATGTGATTTATAAACTACCTATATTGTCTTCTTGTTGATGTATAGACTATTTAAATGTATGTATGTTAAATGTAAGTGCTTGTATATTATAAGTGGGTAGTTATAGGTCATTTTTTACCATTATGAGATACCTAGATAAGTAGGTATAGTATATACATGCATATGGACATCCATTTTAGTTTATTTATTTATTTTTTCTTTAATAATTCATTTAATGATTAAATGATACGCCCATGCAAACACACACATTTACGTTAATTTCAATTATCAGTTATAGTGTCTTTCCAGTCCAACCATTCACTTACGTGTAGACACCTCTCAATTCTTACCATTCCTTCTTCTGCCATACTACTCTTCTCCATGTCTCGTTGCCGAAACACTGCTTCATTTCCCTATCCCAACTAGTAGTTGGTCTCCCTCTCTTTTTTCTCCTGTCCCTTGGGTACCATTCTATCATTGCTGATGAACTTCACCTTTCATCGTCAGCTCTTATCACTTGGTCTGCCCAGTTCTATTTCTTCCTGACTATTGTTCTGCAGATGTCTTGTAGCCATGTCCTTGCTCATAACCATTTGTTTGATTTGCTGTCTCTCCTTGAAATGTCGAGCATACCTCTCTCCATACTTCTTTGACACTCTCTCAATTTGTGTATGACTTTAGCATGCAATGCCCGTGTTTCGCTTACAGATGATATAGGACAGGCAGTACACAGCTATTCCATAGTTTCTTTTTTAGAAACATGTTGATTGCTGCTGAAAAAATATGTTTATATTTTTTATGAACGACTCCATGCAAGAGCTATTCTTCTTGCAAATTCTTTTCCTTCTCCTTCTTTGCTTATCAAATGGCCCTAACTAGGCAAATGTATCTACATTTCCAATAATTTCTCCTTCTTGCTCAATGTTTTAATTTCCGACATTAAAAGTCGTAACTGGTTTTGCTATAAGTATGGATTTCCAACCCAACTTGTAAGACTTTTGGTTCTTAATTCCGTAATCGTAATCATTCCTCCACATTCTTAGATCAGTCAAATTCTTATCAGTCCTTGATCGTCTTAAAAAGCTAGTATGTTCAATCAACTTCCGTTAATGTTAAACCCTTTTCCTTGCCATTCCAGTTCTCTGTTGACTCTATATAAGCACAAAGCACATTATTGTTGAATAGTTTGGCGGAAGGGATGTTTTCCTGTTTTACTTCTCTTGTCTATATTTGTACCATGTTGGTACCTTTCTAACGTTTCTAAGTTTAGCCTTTATATAAAGATGAATTACTATAAATAAACTCAAACAATTGTTCATAACTATCTTCTATTCCTATTTCCTTCAATCCGTCTCTTACTTTTTGTGTTATCGAATCAAATACTTAATGTCTTCATATATTTATATAATCAACTAAAATTATCACAAAAGTATAGTTATAGTTTTTTGAGTTAGTATCTGATTATTTGCTTAAGTTTGAAGATATTATCTTTTGTAGAAAAGTTTGATCTAAAATCTGTTTGGTTTAATGCTAAAGTAATTAATTGACAGTCCATTAGGTTTTTTTATTCCTCGGTTTATGATTGACATAAAAGCCTTGTAAACAGATGATAAAATACTACCTATAATAGGTCTATATAAATACTTGTTAATTTCTAGTTTATCTCCTTTTTTGTGCAATACCAGTAAGTTCGTTTTTACCCAGTCTTTAGGAATTTTGCCCTCGTTTAGACATTGATGGAATAAGTCCAGTCACAGTTGGCTTAGGTTACACCTCCTGCTTTCAGGCGGAAATACACATGCTAGTAAAAAAGCATGCCAGTGGCGAGTTACTAGCATGTCAGTAGCTGGCATGCTGCAGACGCTGTGTACATTTGCCAGTGAAAAAGCCTGCTAGTATCATCCGGATGATAGGTCTTGTGCGAGCTACTAGCACAAAAGACAATACACATTCCAGTCACAGTTCTAGTTTTGAAACAGGCACACGTTTTTTGCCTTCTCTTAGCCGAAATAAATGATTAAATAATTGTATTTGATTTAATTAATTCTGATAGTTTTATTAATTGTGTTTTAATGTAGGTACATTATGAATCTATCGGTGCGGAATGAAATTAACCAGATTGTTCAGTTACTTGGAAAGAACTGTTTTTTAAAACATTTGAAAAATAATAAAAAGACACAAAGAATGTGGGCAAAATATTGGAAAGCTAGAAGGGAAATAAGAACATGGAGTGAGTCAGTGCCATACTTAATGAAGTGCAGTTCGGAGACGTCAATGGTTTTAGGAATCAATTGCGAATGCTTCCGGAGAAAGTTGATGAGTTGTTGTCAGATACCTGCAAAAGGAAGGAACGTAACTGAAGACTGAAAGGCTGAGGGAGACTCATGCCAGCTACTAGCAACCTTGCGCTGGAAGGCCTGTTCATACATGCCTTATCAGTCCCCCCCCCCCTCGACTTGTGCCACTGGCAAGACAAAAATCAAACCCCGTGCGATTTACTCGCATGCTATTTGATGTATACACATAGTAGCACTCCTCTGCGAGCTACTCATATGTTTTTGAGCGGGTAACTTAGCATGTGTATTTCCGCCTTTCAACTCTTGGTTCTTTACTTGATCTGGTCTTGAAGCTTCATTGATCTTGAGTCTTGCTAAGACCCATTCCACTAAAAGATCACCTAGACTGCTCTCTGCCTTATCGTTGATCAATTCTTTTTGTTAGTTAATTGAGTATAGATCTGAGTAGTACTCAGCAATGACATTTAACCCTGCACTTATAACACTACGTCTCTGAGGCGTACATGCTGACTATAGTTGATAGCTCTCGGTGCGCAAGCGTGCCAGCCATTAGTCCTTCTAGGTACCACTGTTTAATTAACCTTCAGATTGCGTCAAAGTTGGTTCTTTGCTGTGCTTTTATATATTAGTAATTTACCATTTCTTTTAGTTTACTGTGCCTCAGGGGCTCTATCGAGCCTAACCTTATCGAGCTTGTTGCCTTTAATTGGCTTTTTTTATTGATCCTAAAATTTGATTATTAAATATTATATTGCCATATTTATAAAAATGTGTACTTTATTTTTATATCTATTCATTAGATTATCATAGTATAAGTAAAGATTTAAATGCAGCAGGTGCTAGTGAGGAAAAATGTAAAATGTATATTTTGACCTGCTCTTTTCAGGTTAAAGGGTCAGTTTGGTAATCATTTTCTCCCTAACGAGCACCTTTTAACCATTTTATTAGAAATGTTTCAAGTTTATGATTTTATCAGCATTTTAATCTTCTTTTTTTTAAAAAAAAAAAACAAATTCTTTATTGGCATAAGTAACAAAATTTAAATCTTAAACGGGTATAAGTTGGTCTAATTTTAATTTACGTCTGAGAGGCGTAGTGTTAGAAATAATTGACTAGTAGACAGTGTTAGTAAGGCAGGGTTAAGGTCTCTTCTGTTTCCCTCTTTACCTTTTCTTCTCTGTCTTTCATGGCTATCATTTGTCTATTCCCTGTCGCTTGATTCTTCCAGTAGTTTCTTAAACCTACTTCTCTCTCGAGGGTTTTTTCTAGATCTTTTACTTTCTTAGAGTACTAGACGGTTAGGACAACCCACTAGTTGGAACCTAGCAATTAGGCCATCTTTTAAGCCCATTTTACTAGCCCCATGGTAGAGTTCCAGCCACTTCATACATCATACCTCTGTACGTTGTACTGCTAAAGCGAGTATGATGTGATCATTAGTGAGCAGTGAGCCATATAAATCAAAGCATCACAGTGAGGGATCGAACCCACGACCTCGTTCTACCCTTGATTCAGTGATGTGCCGGGTAGAAGTGGTGTAAGTAATTTAATCCACACGGCTTACCTTAACTCCAATCCTTTAGTTTTTCTCCTAGGGTGGGAAAACACTATTGTGCATTTGCCCTGAATGAACATGCTTCACCCCGCATTGTCGCAGTGGACAATGCGACTTTGGAATGCACATCAGGCAAATTGTTTTTAAGTTACAAATTTGTCTCACTGTCTTTTCTGAATGATTATATTTTGCTCTCACTTTTGGGATTCGTCAGGCTCGTAACAATCCTGTCTTTTAGTCTCAGTTGCCAATTAAAAATTTGTTTGCATAAATAAAGAAATTTTTTTAAACATTAACTGTAAAATTATTTAAAAAATATAGATACATAAATATTAAATGCAAGCTATATATTGATTGCTTGGGAGAGGCTTACAAGTCCCTCTCTTGGCGCCAGTAGGAGAAATTAATATTAAAATAAGTAATTGTTTTATAAACATTTTAAACTTAATGTTTTTATAAATTACTAAATTTTATTTTAAAAAATTATCGGATATATCAATAATAATCTCCCCAATTGACTGCTTTCAAGAAACTTTTTGAAATTGTCTCTCCAAAGCAAATATATGATTCTTTTAAAAAAAAATTAATGTTAATGTTACATACAATTATTAAATTTACAAAAAAAATGTTTTATTGACTCATTTAACAAAAATACAGGATTTTTATGAGCCTGAAGAAGCCCAAACCAAACGTGAGGGTGAAATATAGCGGTTCAGAAGATAATATGTGAATTTTATTTTAGCTTATTCAAAAATAAACCCTAATATAAAAAAAGGTCAACCACACATCAAGAAATATTTAGAAATAAAGGGTTCAAAACTACAAAAAAGAAAATAATAAGAACAATTGTTTTTTTTAATAAGTCTTATTCATCATCATCGGATATGAGGTGATTTTTATAGGACTCAAAGTCACTATGAGGCATTTTAATTATCCTGAGGAAATTTTATTATTCCAACATAGGTACTATCATGATAAAAAAAAATATATTTAAAGAAGTAAGAAGTAATAAAACTGTGGAGAGAGAAAAGAAACGATAACAAATAAGGTTATAGTTGAACATTAGTAGTAGTGTAACCTACACGCCTCCGTCTACTAGTATTAGTAGTTCTCATCAAGTTCCTGCTTCAGTTCTAGAACTGTCTCAGAACAGTTTGACTTTTTGTTGGAACGCGGGGCTATAAGTTCCAGAACCGTGTTAGAACGGACTTTGATAGTGCGCATGATCCAGACAGTTCTAGAACTGACCGAGGCTCTGTTGGAACAAACCTGCTATCTTTAGTTCACCTTCCTCTATTCTAGACTATTTTCAATTGTTTCGTTAAGTTTCAGTGGTGACATCATGTACAGTACATCCTTTACCTACAATTACAGTAGTATCCAAGCAATTTATTTAATGAGACTTAATTATTATATTGTATTGTGCTTTAAGACTAACTATAAATTTATATCATACTTATTTTATAAAAATTGATTGAAATAAATTTTTTTTTAAATTTAATTGTTAAGAATAATTCTCATTTCTTGCAAATTTACTAAAAATATATTTTTTTTAAATAAATTTTTAAAATATAGTCTAATATTCTTTATTCGTATACCCTATTCCCACTATGAAACTGTTTCAAGTCGATTGAATTCAGTCGATTGTTTTTTCCCGAATCAACTTATACATTCAATTGTTTTTTCTAGTCGGTTGTCCCAATTCTAATAATAATGCTGCAACATAAAAATGAAACATAAATAAATTGTGGTTCTCAAGGTGTATAAATTTTCCTCTGCACTCTAGTACAAGTGCACCATCCTCTACACTGACCCCTGAAAATAATATTTTTCTTGAGTAAAATTCTCCAATAAGTTTCAAATAAAATTAAAACAATACTGATACGACTTGTCAAAGCAAAAGATTTAGAGGTATCCTCAGTTGTAGTATTTAAGTGATGATAGTAAAATTACATAGGTTCTATTCCACAAAATAAAACATTATAAAATCATTTCCTTTTTTATTATTTTTTATTTAATACTCTGATAATTGTTACAAAAAAATTTCAATTCTCTTTGCAATTTGCTTTTGAGTTTTGATAGACTGCCATCAATTTAACGTTCAAAGGATGTCTGCTTCCTTGTCCGTTAAAAATCGAAAGATTTCTTCAATTCCATGTGGCTTTCAAGAAACTTCATCTCACACTTGGCTGCTTTCCCAGCTCCTATAAATGAAGAAGAAGAAATTGACAATGAGATAGCAGCAATGCATACAATAATTTATATATTTATATTTGAAAAAAACTTTGTTCTCATTTTCCTTGCGATATATCTTTTAGAAACAATACAGAATATATCTTTATGGACAAAACTAATTCATACAAATAAGTATGTAAATAAATGTACATGATCACAACGTTTTGAAAGGCTCATTTTTCGTTTAAAAATTAAAATAAAAACAAAACAAATCATCTTCTCACTTCGATGAGAAATTAGATGGCTAATAAGGTGTAAAAAATAAAGAAAATCACTATTTTATTTGAGAAACGTTTCGACCAATTATTTAGGTCATCTTCAGGCTTGTTTATATTCTAAAATTCAAACAAACGTATATAACATTAATTCACGGTAAATATAATTAATAGAGAGATATTATTAATATAATAGTGGGATTAGAAGGATATGGCAGAATTTATAATGAATAATTATTCATTATAAATTCTGACATATCCTTCTAATCCCCCTGAAATCAAGTTTTAATTTTAATTAAGAATCTCTGTATAATAAGATGAATCTCCTCGATGAATAGTTATTATGAAGATCACATATATACGGCTTTTTGATAATTGTCTTTGTAGTTATTGTTATTATATGTTTTTTAGAATGTTATAAACTGTTACTAGTTTTGTTTAATATTTTAATTTATATTTATACTAACTTTTACTGGTTACTTCGATGTCGGTTATTATACCAAGGTTATACGGTTAAACTTTTTAATTTTAATTTAAAACAAATATATATATATTTTCAAAACCCTCTCTTATGGAGATAGTATATTATATTATAATTACACAATAATGAAGCATGTAAGTATATTATTTACTAATTGCAAATCTTAATTAAAACTTGATTTTAGTGGGATCAGATGGATATGTCAAAATGTATTAAGAATAATTATGATTACCTTGAATTAATGTTATATATGTTAGTTTGAATTTTAGAATAAAACAAGACTGAAGATAACATTAATAATTGGACGAAAAGTTTCTTAAATTAAATAGTGATTTTCTTAATTTTCTACACCTTATTAGCCATTTAATTCCCCTTTTATTGATCTACGAGGGAGTATTAACTAATTAATAATATTATTGTGGTTGATGGAGGGGGAGGGGCCTAAATGAACTAACAATGTGTGTGAGTAGGGCAGAAGAATTACATATCGAAGGCTAAGATGTGATTACTCGTATCTTCAAAATGTCAGGTTTACAGGAGGAACCAGAAACTATTATGAAAAGGAGGAAGTAACACTCAAAACAAAATCTCACACGAGACTGTGTATATTATTAACACTGAGTGATTATAGGTTTGTTCCAACCATGCATTGTACCATCCGCGGGATCGTCATGGGCATGCGCAATGGATAAAAGCCGTTCCAAGCTGACTTGGGACAGTGTTTCGTACCGTCTACGAAACTGTTCCAACCCCAGCAGGGATCGTTTGCAAACCGTTCACTGTACCGTCCAAACAATCCTCTGGCAATACCATGAACTGGTTTGTTTGACATGCGCAGTTATGTCAATTGTCACAAACATCAACAGGAAGATTTCCTAACTATTAGGTTTACTTGAATGTTTTTAATACAGTGCGAATTATAGTCCTACGGGTGTAGGAATATGAGTGTGTAGGAATGGAACGGGTGTTCCATCCTGAAATGATTTTATTACTGTACAATGTTAGCGCATGCGTATAAAATCAGTCGTAAACGATTCCCGAACGATCCGCGGGACGATAGAAAGGACGGTACAAATTAGGAGGTTGGAACAAACCTAATGACACTTTAGAAATATTTCAATTGCAATATACATAATTTTGCATGTAATTTATTCTAATTGAAAGTTTTTTTATGTGGACTTGAGAGATTTTCTTATGTAAAATTAAAAAGGACTTTCATTCCAACCAACACCTAACTCTACGTAATTTATTCTAATTTTATCTTTTAGAGACAATACAGAATATATCTTTATGGACAAAACTAATTCATACAAATAAGTATGTAAATAAATGTACATGATCACAACGTTTCAAAAGGCTCATTTTTCGTTTAAAAGTTAAAATAAAAACAAATCAAATTATCTACTCACTTCGATAATAAAAGTACACGATATGAACTACGAGAACAAATATCAACTAAACACTTTCTGAGATAATTTTTTTGACTAAGGATTATCAACTCTTCTATGTACAAATCACAAAGATAATATACTCTTACAAATTCACTGTTTCACATGAGCGATAAATATGATATAATTATAATAGTGTCTGAACTCAAATAATATCCTACGTCTTTATTATTGTTTTTGTCCCGGAGGTTTCACTTATAAGAAAACATGAGCAGGTTACAACTTCAATTATAAGACCAAAAATTGTGTTACCTTTTATTTTTATATTCATGAAAACCATGTGAAACTTCAATAGATAAGAAAGTTATATCTTGAATCGCGATGTTATTATTTTTATTTACTTATTAAAATCTAGTATGGATCTTTAATATTAAAATACTAAAACGTTTACACTGGTTGCTTTTATAATAACATATATATTATTAATTTCATCATTCGGTTTTGTAATTTGTTATATTAGGTTTATTTAATATACTATATTTATTTATATATATTTATTATGATACATTTTAATGAGTTCTGCCCAAAATTTGTGCAATGATATATATAACTCTAATGAAAAACTAAATCATTCAAAAACGAAAACATCAATTAATCAATACATCGTTTAGATCTTTAAATCCAGATGAATTAAATCCTGAAAATTAATATTCTACTTTCATAAATGTGTTTCTTATATGTGTATATTTAAAAACATACAAGGATTAAGAAAACAAAACGACTTACCTTTAACATTATCCATAAATTAGTTTGCTTGACATATAAAAGTAAGTTCAACACAAAACACTTGTAACTACTTTAAAGTTTTTTCGTAACACAACCACACGTAATGACGGAATACACGTTATACAGTTACAAACTAAATGCACTTTAGAATAAGTTAGGAAAAATAAAATCGCAGAAAAAGAGTTCACACTGAAAAACTAGACTAATATGACCGACAGTGAGGACTCCCAAGAATAAAAAGACTGTACAAGTGTACAGGTGCAAAAGGCACCTTTCTGTCTATCTCTCTCTCTCTACTGGGTAGTAGACAAGGAAGCCTATTGTAGTTAAGTCTGGCAACATTGCACAGTATACTCCTGATTCTTTATTTCGGGAGAAATCAGAATCTTTGAACATTCTATTATCTAGATTCTACTTTGTATGAAAATTAAAGAAATTGAGCCTAAAGGTGCATTTTTGAAAGATTTTTATGAAAGGTGCTATTAAATAGCAAAATAAGGCAAAATGATCCCATATTATGCCGAGTTTCTATGTATATATATATATATATATATATATATATATAACAGCATAAAAACGTTTTTTTCAAATTTTAAGCATACCTGTGATCAAGTTAATAGTTTTTAATTATGTTTTACCTATCGTTTTTTTGTGTTCTTGTTATTTGTTATTATCAGTTACCAAAACGCACGCAGTATTTGTAGCAGATAGGAGTTGCACTTTTTTAATTGCATGTTTTAGTAGACGACGGAATGTTAACAGTTCCTGTATTTTTATTTTTATCCGATTTTTGACTGCACTTACCTCTAATGTGTACTTATAAGGTAAATTTACGCGTGTAACTTATTTTTCTTTAAACTATGATGTAATGTGTTCTTTATTGTAGTTAATTAGTAAATATACGCACATTTTTAGGCTTGAGAATGGCCGGTCAGGCCGAAACGTTGTCGAATGAAATGAAGTGAAGTAATTTATTTTCACGAACCTTTATAAGGATCCAAAAGACTAGACTATTAGGTTGTTTTTTTTCATTAAAGTGGAATGGCCTCTTATATGAAAATATGATAAAAGTGTACATAACAACAATTACTCCTGTAATAACCCTGGCAGTTGATCGGGACTAAAACCCGAAAGAAAAAAAAACAAAAAAAAAAACGAATTACTGTACTCTTAAAGAGCTTTCCAACTACATACATCTTGAAGGGTAAATACTATTTTGACTTTTGTACCCCGTACCCAGGTGTACCATTTATTTTTTTTAACCCATCCAAATTCTCCTTATATTATTATAAGCCAATAATACGCAGCTTTCTTTGAAAATTCGCTCATTAAGTCATGGTGCATGACTGGACTTTTGCTGTATGTAGCATTTTTTTACATCGTAACATCCATCAAATCATTTGAATTCTTAGAATTAATAAGGTGTACGTATTAAATTATTATTATTTTAATTCTTCAACTATAATTATTAGTTAATAAGAATTTCCAGTTGTTAGTCGGTAAGATAGAATTTAATCGGGCGGGTTTTGTATTTCTTGATATCAGTATATCGCCTTTGTGATTTGTCGGTGCCACCTCTTCTCATTAGTCATATAATTTCTCGTTTTCAAAGTTAATTCTGTAAACTCGCTCTCTCGCTTTTCTTTAAGCGGAAACTAGTTACAAACGTATTCTTGTATTAATTTCGAAATCATATATGTGTAAATGCATCCATTTTTTTTTCCTCATCGCAAAACTTTCTACATACATATAAGTACTTCGTGCATGAGAAATTAAAAGTGTTCAAATTTGAAGTTATAAAATTCCCATTTACCCAATGTATATTTAGTTGAATTTTATCCATATTAATAGAGATGGTTAAATAGTTAATAAAAAAAAGTTTAAACAGCTAAGCTCCATAGCACTTTTCCCTCATTTCCATTTCACCAAAATCAAGATAAATTATCTTGGAGTTCCATTCAACCACTGATTTGTTTGAAAATATTCTCTATCTGTGAATTCACTACTAAAAGTTTTATTATTTCTGTAATGAAGTAGTTATCTTTTATGCACATATAATTCCCGGGAATTATCAGTCCTCTTCATAATGCACATTGCTTTTATTTTTCACCCTATTCACTTGTTTGAAATAAATGTTTACTCTTTTTTTCTCTCTCGTTACAATTCTGCTTTAAACTGTCCGCCAATTTGTGGCACATAGTTTTCTCTTGTCATATTATTATTGGACGAATGGGCAAATTAGAATTGAAAGTAGGTATATTTGTTTGGACCTGTTTCGATTCCAAGTGGCCACACTTATTTTTATTATTCAATATTAAATTATTATGGGACCATCTTGGGCTTCATTTGACAAAACATTCAAATTTATCCAAGTCAAAAAATGTTTTTAAATTCAAAAGTGTAGATTGGTAGAAAAGTGATGATTTGGGAAAGAAAAGTTTGGTTTTGTGAGGGTCAAAGAAAATATAGGGGGGGGGGGGGGCAGACAAACAACTTCCCTTACTTGTAGTGGATGTATTTGACCTGGTAGAACTTACTTGGACAAAAAGAGACTTGGCTAAACCTATGATTTCACTACGTTTTACGCGAGACTTAGCTCATTTTTTTGCGTAAGCATTTATGTTGGGATATATATATATATATATATATATATATATATATATATATATATATATATATATATATATATATATACATATTTATATATAAGTAAATTTGCCTTAAAAGTCACTGAGTACAAAAAAAAAAGTAATTTTTTATAATGCTTCCTTTAACCATTGAATTCTCTTTGACTAAAAAAATAAACAGAAAACAAATTAGGGATCTTATTTCAAAGTTGGCGTGAAATGAAGGAAAAAATTATAGGCCAACTTTTTTAAAACAAAACAGTGACAACCCTAAAACTTCTTGTAAATGTCGGTTTTAGGAAGAGAGGACCCATTAATATAAATTTTGGGCGGGTCTAAAGTCCTGTAGTGACAGAAAAAAGAGCTTTTTTAGGTTTAAAGGTTTTTATAACAAGTTAAGGGTTTGTTATACACCAAAAAAAGGTAAAGCAGCAGGTTATATCGAGATATACTGAGTATAAAAGAAGACTCTTGCGAACCCTTTAAGGGCTAAGTTTGAATTATTTTGAATATTTATTAGAAATTATATTGTTTCTTTTTCCTTACACCGGTTTCCTCTTTTTTCAAAGGTTTTTTTCCTGACTGAAATGACTTTAAAATCTTGTTATTATGAAAACTTGTAAAATTTAGCGTTTCTGTGTCTATATTTTTCTAAAAAATAAAATAGTCTTTAAAATAGGATGTTTAGTGAATTAGATGAAACGTAGAATTTTCTTTTGTTTATGTCAAATTTTTTACAATGAAAAGTTTTTATCACACTTTATGTTGTTGTTTATATATTATTTTTTAAGAAAATTTATATTTACTTTCCCTCACCTGTGGTAGGAAAAGTTATGTTTTCACCCAAAAAATTATTTTCGAGATTTCTTCTGAATTATCCGTTTTGGGTTTTGGGTGATTTTAAGACCTCCTTTACTCAGGAACGAAGTTATACGGTCAAATTCTTATTGAAATAGACTTCAAAGTATATATTTAACGCGAAAAGAAGCATTTCTTATAAACATTTTGATTTATTCAATTAAAAAAATATTTTATTAATATTTTCGTATTTACATGGCTTAAGCCGTCTGCTGGAATCTGACGTATTTTTTCTGATAAAAAAAAAAAAAATGTATAACAAATAAAAATGATAATAATAATAATAAAAAGAATAAAATTCATTTTTCCCTGTTTAAATTATTTTTTCCTCTTTTCTCTCTCTCTTAATAATAATAATCATTATTACAATAATAAAAAATAAATATTATGCTTCTCTAGGTATAAATTCAAAAGACAAAATAATTTTAAAAAATAAATAAATAAAATTAATACAAATTAAATGTAGTTATTGATAATAAAAATAAAAATATTTTTATAATAAAAAAAAGAACTTCCTTAAAAAACAAAGGATCAAACAAAAATTAATGATCTATTATTGAACTAAATGCTTCATTTTAATTTAATTATATTGTTGCTTAACTGATAACATAAAAACAAAAATTATAGGAATAGAGGCGGGTCGTGTAGATTAAGTACGTTCTTGGCGCATTGAACGGGCTTTTCTTACATAGTCAATGACAATATGGCATTGTTGAATCAACAGATGTACTAGAGTAGAGACAGAAATTGTGTAAGCACCTAAATACTGTTTTCTTACATCTGAATAGGCGTATATATAATATATAATGTTAGTTAAAAAAAAAAAAAATAGTTCCGAATGTATTTCACATAAATGAGAGCTGATCTTAAACCTATGAAAGGACAAATCTTTGTACAACGGATCTCCCCAACACCAAATCTAAAACGTGACATCGATATATTTGAAATAGTATAAACAAATTATAATCGATAAATAATATAATCGATATTTCCTGTTTTGCTGCCATTCAATGTTTATCTATCACAAATGATAAGAGGACATGGCAAAACAAATAAAATAACTTGCGGATGTTTTCCGAACTAACTTAGCGTACAGCAAAATTTGCTGAAAACCAATTAAATTCTGCTGAATGATGGCTAAAAGTATTAAAATAATGTATTGTCATCGTGTTCTGAGCTATGCTAAAAGTTTCAAATGTCTAGCTATTCGGAAAGTTAGTTGCCAGATTTGTACCGGACAAACAAACAAACAAACAAGAAAGCAAGCTAATAAAAACGTAGTAAAAATCGAAATCAAAATGTAAACAACCGCAATATGTTTATTATTTAATAGTAAATTGTTATATTAGATATTATGGAATTAAATTGATTACATCACTATGTTATGAAGAAGTTTTGTAGAATCGATTTTTTAGTTTACAAACTTTTATTTATAAAATTGTGTATTTCTCCATTATTATAAATAGTTACCTTTCTCTATTATTATTTTATAATACTTATATTTATTTTAAACTTATCCACAATATTAGTTTGACAGGTAATTTAACCTTTCAGTAATTTAACATTTCAAATTAAGCTATATGATTATACATTTTCATAAAACTAATCTATGGTTTTTGGCATAGAATGTAATTATACGAAACTTTATCTTGATAGGAATAGATTGAACTTTCATAGTCTACATGTCTGATTATTAGAAAAGTACAATTTCATTCTCTCATTGGTTAACTAAATTCTATGTTTTAAAGCTCATCGTACTCGGGTGAAAAGGTCAATCCATTTTATTCAATGACTACTGAGTTTCTTATTAAGTTAATGCAAAAATAATATTAATAATATATTAATAATAATAATATTATTAAATATATTAATTTTTTGTTTAGCATGAGTTGTTTCTATCATTATTAGTTTTTCATCGTATAAAAAAGGAAACCCTTACAAGTTTATCTCCTCTGGATTTTATTGTCCATTTGCAGTTTAAGCTGTTAATGTTGGTTGTAGTTTTGATGAATGTACTAATGCCCTAGGCTTGTGTCATACCGAACTTTTTAATCTAGGATGTTAATACTTTGGAAAATTCAAAAAAGCTTTTCCAGTAATCAGAAAAAATTATTAACTAACTACTTATTAACTTTACTAACAAAAATATAGCTAACTTCCTATTCCTACTGAAACACGCTGTTTTGCTTCCGAGCTTACCGAAGGTAACGGAAGCATTGTGTTCACTTTTGAGAACGAAAAACTTTTATGTCTCCGATTTTAAAAATTCCAAGACAGAAATCCGTTTCAGACTTCAGGGTACATTTTTGGTCTCGTTTCTGTCTGTTTTCGGTCTGTGTGTCCGCGAATTATGAAACGTGTGACGATAACTTGAGTAAATGTTGACCGATTTTGATGAAATTTGGTAGACATGTTCATTTTACCAATGCTCAGGACGAGTTCGTTGGACAGCATTATCCGTCCAAGCGTTCACGCGCTGCGCTCGCGTAAACGTGAACTTCAAATTTAAATTTGGAATTATAGGTCGGGAAAAAAATCAAACTTCATCTATTCAATGTGACAAATATTTTTCTCAAATACTATTTTTTTGTAAAACCAACAGCGACACCGTTATGAAGAGTTAAAGATTGCTAAAACTAATAATAGTTTTTACGAAATAAACAATATAACAATAATGTTAATGTTAATATAACAATAAAGTACATGATAGGATGTGAGGAAGCCATGTGCCACACTAATTGGCAGTCTATTTTTTTTGTTTTTGTTTTTTTTTGTGCTGTAACCTATTGTAAATCTAGAATCAATGCTATTTTTTTTATGATTCTACTTACTATTTTTATGGCAAGTTTTTTGCATCCTAGCTTATCGAAGGTAACGGAAGCTAAGTTCTGAAGAACGAAAAAAGTTTTGGTCTCCGATTATTAAAAGTTCAAGACAGAAATCCGTTTCAGACATCAGGGAACATTTTTGGTTCCGTGTCTGTCTGGCGGTCTGTCGGTCTTTAGCTCTATTTTTGCGAACCATCATACTTCACGTCTGATTTTAATGAAATTTGGATGGTAGATCATGATTAGTCCATTGTTGGTCCCATATATAACTTTCAACCTTCTGCGCTCATTTGTTTCTCTTCCCCATGCACACAAACATACATTTATTTACACCCATAGCTTCATAAGTACTTATCCGATTTGTATGAAACTTTTGTCGTTATTAACTTTTATAAGTAACCCCCAGATTAATTGAACCGCCTAGCCTGTCTGCGGTCGTTAACTTTTGCTAAATTGATACTTTAATTCATGAAAAAAAATCAAAACAATTTTGACAGATTAAAAAAACGGGAGAAACAAACAAATTAGACAATAATGGCTTGTAAAAGCATAAAATCAATAGAGTACGTGATAGGATGTGAGGAAGCTATGTGCCACACCAATTAGCAGTCATTTTTTAAAATGATATAGTGTTGAAACCTTTAACAAAGTGATAATATACCTAATTTAAATTCGACCATGTTATTAGTACATAGATGTAATGATTATTTATTTGGGTTCTACTGCTAAATTGGTTTAAGGTGGGCGTTCCAAAACATAAGACTTATTCAATCTACATTGCAATAATGTATAGGTAAGCAAACTAATCATTCTGTCCTTCAATAGTTTGCTTTTAGTCGGTGTATAAACATATATTGTCCTTTATTGTTCAAATGTATTACAATATGTACATGTAAAATGCTCACTACAATGCAATTTTACTTACCTGTTTCGTTTCGTTGTTTATATATGTTTGTGTATAGCCTGAGTTACATATATATTCTCTTACGCATATACCTACATTATAGGTCTACGCGTAAATTCATGTAAAACATTATTTAACCTTAGCTTACGCAATAATTAGGCATTGTGGTATATTATGTTTACCTTGGTAATGTTAAGCTACGTATAACGTCATAGATCTCATACTGCCTTGTCCTTGCATGCTTCAAGTAATGAAATGTTAAGGGATCCCTCAAATGAAACCATCTCAGTGTTACCTCGTTTGTGAAATGCCTGCCTATTAAACTACACTATACTGTTATCACCATGGTGCATCGCGAGCCTCGTTATAATAATAGTTAGTGGCGTGCTTGTAATTAAAATGGAAGGGTTTAATGTAGGTAAGATGTAATATGAGTGTCATGTCATTAGACCTCCTGCCTTCTCTAGCTTAAGACATAATTAGTACGTGTGCTTTAATTATCATTGTATTTCATATACTTTTATCTCTGAATTTTTTCGTTTTTATGACTTTTTATTTTAATGTTGTGTTTGGATGTACTATGAAAAACATATTCAGCAGGTTTGTACTTAGTCGCCGCAGTCGCAAAGTAGAGCTCTAAAATTGAAAGAGGTTCATTAACAGCTATAAAAGCATAATAATGAGTAAAAAGTAAAAACTTACAGACAGTCTTCTCGATAACGTTTCATAGATTTACAATATTTTTATTGTAAATTAATTACTAAGATCAGCGTTAAATTAAAAATACATTTTATAATTAAGGGTTGTTGAATATCAGGGTGACCCGCGATAACGAAACTGGTAAATTCTTTTGGTAAAATGCAACGAAAAATGTCTAGTGAGCATGAATGTGTCCATTTCTCCAAAGTTCTCGTGGTATCGATTTATTTCTGATTTTAAAGTGTTTCACGAAAATTAAAAAAAATCGGTTCAAGACAACTCAGACTAACTTCCTCGTATAATCTCGGTCCCAGATCCCAGAAAATATGAATATATTGCAATGTTCTCAAAAACAGACGAATACGCGTGTCAATCCGCTGGGTGCGTGACTATGAACCCACCTTTAGGAACCCTCCTATAGAAACCTTGTGAAGAGAACCAAATGAAATCTTGTGAAAAAACAAGTGAAATGAGAGTTTCACCCGGCACTACCGTCTACTCTAATCATCCTTTTAAACTATAAACTCATCATGATTAACAACTAATTTGCTTTATATTAAATATTAATTGCGTTAGGCTCGCTTCAATGATGAAGACGCCCGACGCCTAGTTAATATATTATTTAAATGTGTAGTTGCTTGTTTTAATTTTTATATTCGATTTTCAACAAGATCAGATTCATTTTTATCAATATCTCGGCAACTAGATGTTTCCCAGGAAAACAGCTTATATTGTTAGATTCGTATTTAAATAGACTACATTTTAAAAAATGTTTAATCAAAATCGTCGGAACCGTGTTCGAGAAATAATTTTGTTTACGTTTTTTCAGATCGACATCTCGAGAACTATTCAGAAATAAGCTTATGCTTAATCGAAATTTTTCGTTACATTTGACCATAGAATCTACTAGTTTCGTGGCATTTTATCACTGATGGTCTCCCAGTGTATGTAATAAAAAAAAAATTAGTACCAATAAGTAAATTTTAAGTAAATAATTTACTAGGTTTTACTTCCTTTTATTAAAAAGAAGAGAGAAATATTGCGTTGGACACATTAAAACTTAATGTTAATTAATTATTCCCTAATAGCTTCAGTTAATTTAGTGTATTCAATAAAAAAATGGGATTAAAAAATTACCTACTCTTTGATCACTATCTAATTAATTTCCTGTATTTTTTTCTTATTTCATCTCTGCATCTGCATTTGAATAGTTTGAAGTAACCTCTGTATTATCAATAAGCTGTATTTTATTGCAAACAACAGAAGAATAACAAAAATGTATTTGTTATCGGCGATAACAAATACATTTTTGTTATTCTTCTGCGATATTTTGTTATACTTAGGCGATAACTTATCGCCTAGTAAAGTTTAAGAAGACTATTTCAGATATAATTAACCCCCTCACTTGATTTAGACCCTTAATGGACTCCCACCTCTTTTTATTACCCCTTGAATAAAATGTTTAGCCCATTTACAGGCTCCTTGTTTCAATAGATCTACTTAATTTATAAGGATATAAAGTCACTGCTTCCCTTTGGTTTTCCTGTGCTTTTAAACTTTCACATTACACATCCAATATATATATATATATATATATATATATATATATATATATATATATATATATATATATATATATATATATATATATATATATATACACATATATATATATATATATATATATATATATATATATATATATATATATATATATATATATATATATATATATATGTATATATATATGTATATATATATATATATATATATATATATATATATATATATATATATATATATATATATATATATATATATATATATATGTATATATATATATATATATATATATATATATATATATATATATATATATATATATATATATATATAAGAGAGAGAGAGAGATCAGACATACGGCTTATCAGAGACGAGCGTGCTCTTATACCGCCATACTTGCTTGGCAGGCAAAACACATCAGCAATGTGATACCGTGTTTTTGCACACGGCAATAAGGTACACCATTTGTGTTAGTCACAGACATCAAGGGAGAGAGCACGCTCGTCTCTGATAAGCCCTAAGTATAGGTCCAGAGTTGGGTGGGCATCGTCGGGCCCCTGATAAGTCGGACGCGACGAAACGATGCACAGGACATGGCGTAATGCCGAGCCAACATCTTTTTGACGTAATGTCTGACGTTGAAGCAGTTCCTATGTGTCACGCTTGCGTGGCATATCCCTTGGTGTCTCTCACTAACACAAATTGTGTACCTTATTGCAGTGTGCAAAAACACGGTATTACATTGCTGATTTGTTTTGCCAGCCAAGCAAGTATGGCGGTATAAGAGCACACTCGTCTCTGATAAGCCGTATCTCTCTCTCTCTCTCTCTCTCTCTCTCTCTCTCTCTCTCTCTCTCTCTCTCTCTCTCTCTCTCTCTCTCTCTCTCTCTCTCTCTCTCTCCTCTCTCTCTCTCTCTCTCTCTCTCTCCTCTCTCTCTCTCTCTCTCTCTCTCTCTCTCTTATATATATATATAAAGTTGAAAAATGGAGTTCGAAAGTTTTATGCGTTTGAATTTAAAGTGATCCTTGTAAGTTTAAACTGTGTATTCCAAGACTAGAGTATCTTCTTAAGCCTTTATTGCTTTGAGAAAACTAAACTAATAGTTAAGAATTCTTGTCAGGTCTAAGAGATGATTGTTATTAGGTGCAAATATGTAAGTTAATAAGCACGCTAAGCAGCTTAAAGCAGTTATTTTAATGTTGATATAATGGCTCCTCTGACGATCATTAAATTTAGAGGTGTTGGCAGAGACGAGCCCTCTGGGACCTATTTACCAAACTCAGCCTGTTTCCTTCTTATGCTATCAACGTGAGAACCGCCCTTATCGTCTTTATTCACTTCATCCTAGGTTTTCTACCTATTCTTTTATTATTTACTTGACACATTATTTTATATCTCAAGTACTTTACTAAATGTTTGGCCTTTAGAAAGTTGTGTTGATCTAATCGCAATGTTGTTATTTCAATATGACCGCATTTATGAGGATTTATAACTACCGTAAAATCTCACGTATAATACGCACTTTTTTTACCTCTATTCTCATTCCAAATTCGGGGTGTGTATTATACACGAGTGAAAAGTAAAATGCTTTTTTACAACTTCAATTTTACCTCAATAATTTAAAAATAAACGCTATTAAAAGAGTAATAATATGTTACACATATTGAAAAACATTAACATAATAGTATTTTACGCGTCTTGTGCGGAACGTAGCATTTTGCATGCGAGTGTGGAGTTTGCACCCGAGCGATAGCGAGTGTAGTAAAACCACACGAGCAATGCAAAATGCAGTCTTCACACGAGCTGCGTACCGTACTTTATCTGCAATTGTTGGATTTTAATAATAAATCACAGAAAAAAATATTTAATAAACTTCCTGTATATAAGTTCGTATTCTCTTTTGATAAAGATGACATTAAGTTCAACTAATTCATTAGTTGTATTTTGTGCCCCTAATTATTTCGGGAGGCGTACTGTTCTCCTCATTTTCGTCATATTCACTTAAATCACTCATTGTTTTTCACTAAAAACTCGATATAAACAGTTACTTTAATTAAAATAACAACAAATTAGTTTTGTTAAATGTAAACAAACTCGCTAATTGTGCGTTAAGGTGAAAAAGATCTTCTTTTTTACCGCACTAGGGCGGAAAAAAAGAGGAATTATGAAAACGCGTATGCGCAATGAATACAAGTACGAAAAGAATTACTTTCTACGCATCTAAACAGAGATTCAATGTTTATATTTCGTATCAATCGTAGATAAACAATATTACTACTGCAATAGTTCTAGTATTTTCAGGAGGAAAAAGTTTTCCTAACGTTTTGAAATCTATTGTTATGATCATTCCCACTGTCCCTAAAGCCTAGTTTGCTCGGGTCGAGTATTTTAGTAGAGTAGTTTAGTAATTTAGTACTCGACTCGTTTGGACACTTTGTTACTTACTAAATTTATATTCTCGACACTGTGGCTACTAAAACGCTACTAAAATACTCGACCTGTGCAAACTAGGCTTTATGACGTGAGTAAGTAGCAACTTATTAGATCTCATAATATGGTATAATAAACACATAAATATGTTATAATAAACATAAAAATTATATTTCTTTAATAAGGATAATTTTATTTTAAATATCTTTTATAGGATTTTTTTTTTTTTTTATGAAAATATATTTTCTTTAAGAAAATTCCATTCTTTTCTTAACTTAATTTAATCGATAGAAAACCTCATCACCATACTTAGGATTAGAAAAGCTTTTTTCGTGTTTTTTTTTTTTTTTTTACATAAAGCTCTTTTTGCTTCGGAACAAAACACTTTTTTCAACGAAGTTTTTCTTTACCAAACAAAGCTCCAAAGCTTTTTATTTCGTGAGAAATACTTTAATCTTAAGAACTTGCGTAATCTTGAGGTACATTTATTGAAATTAAGGTTAAAGAGGAAAAATAAAAAGGAGCTAAATAACACTTCTGCTTACCGAGTATGGGCTTCAGTTGAAGTAAACAACTCTCTATTTGCCTAGAGCGTGTCTCTCGTGCCAATTTGTCAACGTGAAGTTTTCAGTTGAGATTTGCTTTTTGCCTTTATTTTTTTAAATTCTTTTTTTGATTCTGCTGCTCATAGTCCCCAGGCCACCATAAGAAGTGAGTCGCTGATTGATAAAGTTTTCTTACCTCATGGAATCGCTTATTTATGCCGTTTCCACCGATGAATTGGGTATATGGCAACTGGGCGCTGGGCCATTTCTTTTTTGTTGACATGCCAAACATGCCCTTCTGCGGGAACATTGAAAAGAGATATATAAAGTTTTGATTTTCATAGGATCGTTTAATTAAATTATTTAAAAAACAGTGGTACACGTGGCCACCGATAAGAGTGGACCGTTTGGGGTGGCCACCGCCCCAAACATATCGCTCTGCGGGGACGTTGAAAAAAACGGCCCACTCGTATCGGTGGCCACCTTTACCACTGTTTTTGAAATAATTTAATTAAACGATCCTGTGAAAATCAAAACTTTATCTATCTCTTTTCAATGTTCCCGTAGAAGGGCAAGTTTGGCATGTCAACAAAAAAGAAATGGCCCAGCCCCAGTTGCCATATTCCCAATTCATCGGTGGACACGGCATAAATAAGCGATTCCATAAGGTAAGAAAACTTTATCAATCAGCGACTCACTTCTTATGGTGGCCTGGGGACTATCATTAAAATGTCTAAAAATCATAAAAGATTATTTTTTTTTATATGATTTTTTGAAAAAGCATTTTCTATAAGTCTTTGTTTTCTTTAACAAAGAGTTTCCTAGAAATGTTTTTCTATTATGAAATGTGTAGAAACGGCAACAAATATTGAAAAGAACTTGAGATCACTTTTATCTCGTTATATATTTTTTAGAAGTGAAAAGGGTTAAACCCTTTTCAAATTCTATTTTGGTTATTCCAAATTTTTATATATTTTGATATATGGCAAATATTTGATAAATTATAGCTTTTATCTTGTAAAAAATTTATATGTTTTATTTTTAAACTATTTTTTGCTAATTTGCCTCAAATAAATTCTGCTTTTTAATGATAGTCCTTTAATGATTGATTTTTTTTTAAAGAGCCTTTTATTTGTAGATATCAGAAAGTAGCGCATTGAATAATTAAGTTTTTCATGGCAATGAGAAAAATTATTCTCGTTGTGAACTTTATGTTACTTCTTATAAAAAATTAAAGGTATTTTTAGCAAGTTAAAATTGAAGAGCAAAATTCAGAAATAAATTTTGCTTACAATTTTCCGAAGGTAACAGAAGCCATGTAATATTTCTGAAGAACGAACGTTTTTATGTCTCCGATTTCAAAAATTTCTTGACAGAAATCCGTTTTAGGCATAGGGAACATTTTTGGTTCCGTGTCTTTTGTCGCTCAATTTTTGCGAACCAACATATTATCTTTATTGATTTTATTTAAATTTGTATGGCAGGTCATAATTAACCCATTTTTGGTCCCATATAAGTTTCAATTTGCTGCGCTCATGCGTATCTCTTCCACATGCGCACAAACATACATTTATTTACACCTATGTCTTCAAATGTATATTATCTCATTTTTTATAAATTTTGGATGTTTTGTTAAAAGTAGACAGGAGATAGCTCCAGATTAATTTCAGTCATTAAAGAGGGAATAATCTGAAACAAAAATGTTTTAACGAACGCCTTTTTGTATACTATTAAACATGTGGCCAATTAGCTTATTCGATTTTTAAGTAATATCATTTATTTTTACAAGCTTTTATTTAACTTGCATTGTTTGTATGTATGTATGTGTGTATGTATGAATGTATGTATGTATGTATGTATGTATGTATGTATGTATGTATGTATGTATGTATGTATGTATGTATGTATGTATGTATGTATGTATGTATGAATGTATGTATGTATGTATGTATGTATGTATGTATGTTCGGGTCAAATCTTGCAACTGAATTTTAAAGCATTTATCCTCAGGTGATTGATTTTGCATTCACGTTTAGTTTGGATGACAATGCATGGTTAGCTAAGTGACGTCATTCCTCATCCAATATGGCGGACAGCCCAAGATGGCGGAATAGTTATTTTTTAAGCACGCCCATGATATGGGTATCAAATGAAAGGGTTTGCCGAGAAGAATACGAAAAATAAAATGCCTTCACTTTAAATCCAATATGGTGGATGGCCTAAGATAAAAGCTTGTTTTTAAAAATGTTTCTTTTACTATTAATTTTTATAAAACAAAATAATATTTAATGTTTCTTTTCAATCTTAACCACTTTTGTAAATACTATTTTTCGATACCATAATAAATAAGGTTAGTGTGCTCTTGGTAATTTCTTAAAGTTTTTAAGAATCTAAACTCCCATATTATCATATTTTGAGTATTAGGAACAAGCAGGAGGATTTTTACAATTTTTTTTTTTTTTTTTTTTCAAAATCCCCCAAGAAAGAGATTTTTCTTTCTAAATACTCTATCTTGAGAAGGTGCAGATTGTTAACAACTAAATTATTATTTCTATAAAATATTAATTGGTATATTCTTTTATTTTATTTTATTCTTTAGATTTGTTTCATAATATTGCTTCGCTTATATTTTCTGCCAAGGTTGTTACTTAAGAGAAAAATCATTAACAACCACTACAGAATTATTTCAATAGTGTAATTATTGTTATTTTATTTGTTTATTGCTGTAATGTATTTAATTATGTTTAATAGTTTAAAGTTAGGGGATAGTAGTATTCACATAAAGAGGATTATTATGGGTTTAGAGTTAGAGTTTACAGGTGATAATGTCTCTTGAGAGACTTTAGTCTAAGTAGAGGTTAGTTCAAGAGTAACCTGCTTTAAGAGCCTCTTCAATATTTAAACCTATTCAACCTTTATTTACTGCAACCACGGACAATATTATGTGAATAGTACCTTAGGGTTTAAACCCTTCTCCTACACTCATAGGGTCCTATATAAACATCCACTTTCAACTGTTGTCCTCCTTTGGAACCTGAGTCACAAAATTCCATTCTCTTCCTACAATATAAAATATTCAATATTATAATGCAGCGTCATAACAACTAGTAGGGTTAGATATTATTTTATAAGATCAAAATGCAAAGGTTTCCTTAATATCAGTTTTATATTAAAACTAGCTTGATACCCGTACTTTGCTATGGAGTGTTATTTTAATTTGATAAGTTTATAAACTACCATCAAGAAACATTTAAATTATTTCACTATGCGAGAATATATAGATTCTATCCCTCCTACTTATTTCTATACCCCCTCCTCTTTGATAAGATAATTTGCAAATATCCCGAATTTACCCCCCTCCTAAATGAAAATATGACAAAACTGTATATAACAACAATTACTGTACTCTTAAAGAGCTTTTCAACGATATGCATAATGAAGGGTATTCATTACTTTGACCCCGTATTCATTACTTGTACCCCGTACCCCTGTGCACCAAAATTTAAATTTCGAAAATTCGTGTACACAGTGATTTTCCCATTGCTTTGAAGGTTAAGTGTGCAAATTTTCATCGAGATCAGACTAAAACTATAGATTTGTAAAGAACATATATATATATATATATATATATATATATATATATATATATATATATATATACACACATACGTTAACTATGTAAGAAAAAAAATAATCTGACAATTAGTGTGGCACATAGCTTCCTTGCGTCTTATTTCGTATTCTTTAATAATATTATTTATTTATTCGATTAGATTATTAAGCTTTTACGACCTACTATTGTCAAATTTATTTAATATTCCCCCCGTTTTTTTAATCAGTCAAAATTGTTTTGATTATTTTACATGAATTAAAGTATCAATTTAGCAAATTTTAAAGAGCCCTGACGGTTGAAAGTTTTGTGGGGCTTTCTGCAGGCTACATCCAAAAACTATCTAAAATTTGATAATAATATATATGGGACCAAGAATCAGTAAATTACCTACCATCCAAATTTCAATTTAATCGTTCGAGTAGTTTTTAAAATAATATGATGGTTCAAAAAAATTGAGCGACCGACAGACGCAGAACCGTAAATGTTCCCTGGTGTTTAAAACAGATTTCCGCCTTGAAATTTTTGAAATTGGAGACATTAAACATTATCGTTCTTCAGAATGATAACGTACCTTCCGTTATCTTTAGTAAGCTCGGAAGCAAAATTGTAGTATTTATAGAGCTTCTAATCTTTGATGACACTATTTTAATTTTGTATTTGACTGTTACGTAATTTAATAAACTTATTAGAGAGTTTAAATAAGAAGTACTTTTGATTGCCGTGACAATTTAATTTTAATGTCATTTTAAAATGTCGCATGACTTCATTACTGAGTTTAAACAAAACGTTTACAAAAGAAGTAGTGAGAAGGTTATAGGTAGGTTACGTCTAATCAGGTTATATTTATGTTTGTAACAGTTAGCAGTCTCAGAGCAAGGAAGGGGTAGAGGGAAAAATACTATAGAATCTGCGTCTCAAAAAGTCGTTCATTATGCTACACTCCTATACTAAACCTCCCAAGCGGCAGTTTGGTGAAACAGTATCGATATCTTGATAAAAACTCGAAATTTATCTGATATCAGCTGATAAGAATAAGTGATATTTTCTTACGACATTTCTTATATTTTTATTATTAATACAGTTTTCTTTATAAATATTATGTACTTTAATGTTTGTTGTTAACCTTATTAATTATTTAAAGGCAGTAACGTTGAACGTCATTAATAAACGTGTAACAGTTCCTAGGTAACCAATAGCAATCTTCTTTGAGTGGGTTATCAAATAAATGCTACTGATAAGGATTTGTTTACAAGCGTCTGTGGGGACGGAAGAACAAGGAATTGACCAATAAGACAAGGACCAGTGACCACGTGATCACTTTAGTTCGGATTGAGCTCTCTTGGGAGGTTTAGTGTAGGAGTAGCATAATGAACCACTTTTCAAATTGCATTGCTCCCTCTACCCCTTCCTTGCTCTGAGGTAACAGTTATGTTTTTGATTTCTCGTATTTTAGAGATAAACACAAATAACGTTAAAAAATAAAGCTAAAAATATGATACTACAACAGTGACAGATTAAAGTATCACGTGTTTTCATAGTACAACAATTTTATAGGTGCGCATGCGCAGTAGGTTTGACCTCGGAGTGACGCATGACATTAATTGCACTTCACGTCTTATTTAAACTCTCTATTATTAAATTTAACTTTTTTTATCACCGTTACTTTAATTTGGGGGCACTAGTTTTAAATTCTACTTATTTTCTAATCTTTTAACAGTTTGCATTTGGAGGCAATGCATTATAATATTTTGTTTATTCATCTGTCTATTTTGTTTAGGCTATCTCATGGTATTTTTGCTAAAAACATGAAATTACCATTTATTTACATATGAATGAGAGATGGCTCTCTTTGACCAGTTTCATCACAGAATTAAACATTTCCAAACGTTTTAATTAGATTGATTACTGGTTTACGCGCTCAATGATTGATTCATAAGCTTTAATGATTTTAATTTGCTTGAACTAAAATATTAATGAAGATGACCTGAGTTTACATTATTTTGTTTAATTTGTACACAGGGGTACGGGGTACAAAATAGTATATGCACTTCATTATGCATATAGTTGGAAAGCTCTTTAAGTGTACAGTTATTGTTGTTATGTTCACTTTTGTCATATTTTCATTTAAGAGAGGGGTAAAATAGAAAAACAGGGAAAATATGCTAGTCCCCAGGCCACCATAAGAAGTGAGTCGCTGATTGATAAAGTTTTCTTACCTTATGGAATCGCTTATTTATGCCTTGTCCGCCGATGAATTGGGTATATGGCAACTGGGCGCTGGGCCATTTCTTTTTTTTGAAATGCCAAACATGCCCTTCTGCGGGAACATTGAAAAGAGATAGATAACAATTTTATTTTCACAGGATCGTTTAATTAAAATATTTAAAAAACAGTGGTACACGTGGGCACCGATACGAGTGTGCCGTTTGGGGTGTCCACCGCCCCCAAACACGTCGTTCTACGGGGACGTTGAAAAGTGAACGGCTCACTCGTATCGGTGGCCACGTGTACCACTGTTTTTTAAATAATTTAATTAAACGATCCTCAATTTTTTAAGTTTTTGGTAGTTTTCATACTACGCAAAGTTAAATTTTAATTTAAATCAAATTATAATTATTATTAACTACGGGAAACAGACAGTGAAAAATACACTCCTGTGCCGGGATTATAACCACGGGCCTCTATATCTATATAGAGGCCCGTGGTTCAAATCCCGGCACAGGAGTGTATTTTTCACTGTCTGTTTCCCGTAGTTAATAATAATTATAATTTGATTTAAATTAAACGATCCTGTGAAAGTCAAAACTTTATCTATCTCTTTTCAATGTTCCCGCAGAATGGCATGTTTGGCATGTCAAAAAAGAAAAGAAATGGCCCAGCGCCCAGTTGCCATATACCCAATTCATCGGTGGACAAGGCATAAAATAAGCGATTCCATAAGGTAAGAAAACTTTATCAATCAGCGACTCACTTCTTATGATGGCCTGGGGACTATGCTTTTTAATTAAAAATTATAAATATTTATTACTATTTTTTATCCAATTTCAGTTGTTTATAAATAAAAAGTTTTTATTGTACAAGATTAAACTGCACGCGCTCAGCTCAATATTACAAGCAGACAACTGCATTGCACACCTAATTATATCTTTATATCTTGAAATGTGGGGATGTACGATAATTTTTAAAAGTAAACCCTAAGTTTAGCGGATTCTTTTATTTTAGAGATTGTCCAAAAAGATTTTGTCGTGTAAACGGGTTGTGATTACTTATCATCACTTATCTTTGTCACGAACTCTGTTAGACAATTTGAGTTTAAGAGTTAAACGCTGTCTGCAAGAGTTGAGAATTCTTTCTCTTATTTTAGTAAGCAAGTTAAAAATGGTTTTTTTTTAGTGTACTAACAGTTTAGGATGCAGTATCCGAGGAAAGAGATTTTTGTTTCATGTTAGGAAGCAGTGATATCCACTTATCTTTGTCACGACTCTTGCTCTGAGGACATTTCTTTTAATCTTCTTCACTCTAGTTGTAAGAGTTTAGAACAGTTTCTACTGAGAGAATTTTTTTCTTCTTTTGTTATTTAAGTGAGTTAAACCAACTTTTTAGGATGTAGTTACACATTCGGGTACAGTATGTTTGTTTTTTTCAAAAGATAAACTAAAGAACAAAGTATTACTGTCTTAGATGTAGACAATTGTAAGAAAAATACTATTTTGTCCGATCATTTTTTAAGTTAGAGATTCTTTGTTGTTTCCTTTTGTCCAAGATGTTAAGTCCTGGTAAGGATGAGAACGGATCGTGTCCTGTGCCTTATCTTTCTAACTGTGGTCTGTAGGACTGGACCAGCACGAGCTAGTACTGACAGAGGAATGTTTCTCCGGCTTGTACTCCCCCCGTTATCAGTTTGCTCTGCCCTATCAGTTTTAAATCAGGCATCGAGTCCGTTGTTCTGTTGAAAGGATAACCTCTCTCATCTTGTTTTCGTGCGGGTGGTCTTAAAGCCCCAGATGTCTGAGTTTGCCTCTGTTTTTTATTGTTCGTTTCTTCAAAGGTCTATTTATTCTTTATCCGCTTTCCAGTTTATTTGTTCTTGTGAACATAATTTTTGTATCTATAGTCTCAAAGACCATTTTTGTTCGGAAAAAGTCTCATAACTTGCTTTATTTTAAGGCGGTTCCTAAAAAGTCTTTGAATTATAAGGTATCGTAATTTGTCGTCCTTTCTTCTATCTACAATTAAAAATGTATAACTTTATAAATTTATCTATCAGATTTTTCTTGAAAATAACTTATACAGTCTCTCTCTGCTTGATGCTAGGAATTTAAATTAGTCTATGCAAATTTTTCCATTAACACTTCTACAAGCGACACAATATATTTTATTTTACTACGTTTTTATTAGCTTGCTTTCTTGTTTGTTTGTTTGTCCGGTACAAATCTGGCAATCGATTTCTAACTAACTCCCCGAGTAGCTAGACATTTGAAACTTTTAGCATAGCTCAGAAGACGATGACAATGCATTATTTTAATACTTTTAGCCATCTTTCAGCAGAATTTAGTTAGTTTTCAGCGAATTTTGCTGTACGGAAAGTTAGTTCGGAAAAAATCCGCAAGTTATTTAATTTGTTTTGCCATATCCCATATTTACGCATTTTGACGGGTCTCAAATTTTGACAGATAAACATTGAATGACAGAAAAACAGGAAATATCGATTATATTATTTCAAATATATCGATGGCACGCTTTAGATTTGGTGTTGGGGAGATCCGTTGTACAAAGATTTGTCCTTTTATAGGTTTAAGATCAGCTCTCTAGATGGTTGTCATTTATGTGAAGTAAATAAATTCGGAACTATGTTTTTTCACCAACATTATATATTATATAACAATAACAATTATATTATCAACATTACATACGATTCAACAGAAAATTTAAAAACGTAGTGTATAAAAAGTTCTTTTTATCTTGAAATTATTTATAAATAAAACACTACTTATATTCACTAAATTCTGACTTAGGGGAAAAGGAAAATTATAAGCCTGAAGAAGCCCTGATGTGATGGGTCAAATATGACATAGAGAAACTTTTTAAAGGAAAAAAATAATATTTTTTTATTTACCATTAAAAAAAAAACCCTTCATAGGACAAAAAAAAAAAAAAAAAAAAAAAAAAAAAAAAAAAAAAAAATAGAATAAACTTATGCAGGAGAGAAATCTCCCCTATTTAATAAAACTTGATGATTAAAAATTTAATCTGCTTATTATAAAATTATATTAGCAATGTTTCATTATGGAATGATTTTGAGCAATTTATTTGTTCATCCAAAGCAAGTGATGATGCTCTTCATGAAAAGAAAGAAAAGTTAAAATATTTTTGATACATTATATTCGACTCATGTAAAGGTGGGAGTCTTACATATTTAGTTAAGTCGTTAGGTAATTGTATTATTTTATTTTATTTTGTTACTTTCGATGCTCTAAAACTAAAAAGGTAACGAACATTAACGATTTAATTCAACTTAATTCGTATAAATATTACTTAAGTATAAAGTTCTAGTTTCTTCCAGCGGTCACCATCAGAATACCTAGAGCACTTTATATTGAGGTCAACCGTGGATGTCCACCTAATATTATAATAATATAATATGTATATTATAATATATTATACAGGGTGTGGCAAAAGTTCGGCAACGGCAAATTATCTCCGTTATTATTTTAGATATCAAACTGCGGTTTTTTGCTATCTTCATCAAGCATAAGAAACTACTTTTTTTGGTGGGTACCCTTTTTCCCGCCATTTTGGTTGCCGCCATATTTGATTCAACTTTAAAATTTCAAATTGGAACCCCTATACTGTGATACATATTTGGAGAGGTCTTGAAAAAAGATAACATTTGCCGCAAACCAGAGCTTTTTATCTTTCGCTGTTTCATAATGGCGGCCAGTTGAAATTACAAAATTGACATTTTTTACGTTTAATTACGGCCAAAGTAAAGGTTTTAGGGGAAAAAATACAAGAATAAATTTGTCTTATTTTAGGGTAAAAAATAAAAGATCAAAGCTATTTTTTCTAAATTTTTATTTGGTTGCTATAGCAACGCATGTAGTTATTTTACTCGCAACTGAAAATGTAATTAAATACATTTTTTAAACCAATTTTGAATTTTTGAGTTTAAAATAGGACAATTTTAATCTTTTTTTTTTTTTTTTCTTAAAGCCTTATTTTAGCAGCAATCAAGCGTTGAAAATGTCAATTTTGTAATTTCAACTGGCCGCCATTATGAAACAGAGAAAGATAAAAAGCTCTGGTTTGCAGCAAATGTTTTCTTTTTTCAAGACCTTTCCAAGTATGTATCACAGTATAGGGGTTCCAATTTGAAATTTTGAAGTTGAATCCAATATGGCGGGAAAATGGGTACCCACCAAAAAACGTAGTTTTTTATGCATGATGAAGATTGCAACAAACCGCAGTTTGATATCTCAAATATTAACGGAGATAATTAGCCGTTGCCGAACTTTTGCCACACCCTGTATATGTATATTATAATAATGTTTTTATATCGCGAAAATCGGGATGCGCCTTATAATCGATTTATATTTAAGTGTATCATACCTTTTTACTAACAACCTTTTTTCTACGAATTTATCTTTTATGAGTACCACTTAGATCTTGTTTTTACTTTTTATTTCCAATCATCTGAATTTTCCCGGGATACCATTGTCGGGCCCTTCTATTACATCAATTTTTAGGAATTATTACGTGTTCAATTTATGATGGGATTTGGGCTGAAAGGGGTTCCGTTTTACCTATTTAATTCTTGTTAGCTTCAAAATTTTATTTTCAAAAACCCAACCTTGCTATTTGTCTGCCAGCATGGCGTTTGTCTTAACATCAAAATAAAGATTCAATATTCCATCAATATCCATGATAGACTGCCTAAATTTGACGTCTGAACAAGTTGTTAAAAAAGAGATCGGAAGATATTCTCTTTAAATCAGAGTCCGTCTTATATTCGATGCACTAATGTTTTTTTTTTTTTTAAATTTTAGTTCGAAAATCGGGATGCGTCTTATATTATATGTTTTAAATCAAGTTTATTCTTGCCGTTATATACCCTCGGCCATTGTTAAACAATTTAATAATTTCGATTTAGTTAATAGTTCAATTTTTCTTTGAAAAAGCTTAATAAGATCTAACTTTTTAGAGTGTGCTTTTAATATATCTATCCCATTTGTTAACAAAGAATCTAAAAATTTTCTAAGAATAATTTTTAATATATAAAAGGACAAATCTCTGTAAAAAGGATTTTGCCAAAACCGAATCTAAACCTTGCCATTGACGTGAAAGTAAATTTTTCGCTTTTCCTTTCGAGCGCCATGGGCGCTCGGACCCCGGATCTTTTTAAAAAATCGAAATCCTTTGAAATATTTAACCGTACGTGTATAGAAATAACCCCGCCTATTGTTTGAAGAATTTTGTTTCTATCTAAAATATCCTGTTATATCGACATTAAAATCATATGAAATGACATTTTAAACAATGTAAAAAGAAACGTATATGAATAACATATTTTTCAGTAAATGCATTTTTATATTTAGAAGAAATACTGTTGTCACAATAAAGCAAAATACATTGTCAGTGAATATAAGTTAAATTTAAAAGAATATCGGGGATGATACCTTGTTTTTAGATTATAAATATAAATCATACGATAAATTGTTAAATAATGAGCATTAAAAAATAAGGGAGGTTCCGAGCTAGGATAATAATTCAGGAGGTAAAACAGCTTTTAACTAAAACTAATTTCTCTCCCAACCAGCTGAATAGATATAAAGTGACCTTTAAATATTTCAAATTCTTTCATAAATTATTTCGCGCTGTAGAACCTTAATAATAAGTTCCTTTCAAGTAGCTCGGAAATTCTGCCTTAAAATTCTGCCCGTGCATCAAACAAAAAGACAAATTTATCCATGCTGTAGTATAGAAAGAAAGACTAATATTACATTTAAAATACATATATTACTTTCTAAAACAAAAGCTGAAATATTAATTTTAATTTAAATTCATTCAATTTATAAATTATTTTCTCAAATTAATCTTATATGAATGAAATTGAAAAATACGAATACTTAAAAACATAATTGATAAATAATTAAAATGCGTATAATATAAATATTTTGCGCCTTATTTAAATAAGTAATAATAAAATAATTGAATAAATACTTTTACGATTTTTTCGAATGGGGTTTTAAACTTGAATAATTTATCGAAGCATTATCATGAAAATAAAAGAAAAAAAAACTTTTTTAAAACTTGTATCTTTAACTTCATGTGCAATGCTATCAAAAGTAATTTTAGTATTGAGTTTGTTGTTTGATTAACTTATAATTTATAACATAATATTTTATACATCCATCTGTGAAGTAATATTTACCTCTTTCTTATGATGTTTAAATACGGATTGAATACAGTTTTTGGATCTAAAGTGTCCATGGAAACCTAGATTCAATACGGATTAAATACGATACCGATCCCCATACGATACACTAAATTCTGGGATCGTATCTGGATCGAGTTGCATGGAAACACCTGAACTCGATCCTGACATGCGCAGAGCGTGGGTGTAGAACGCATTTCTGTAGAAACTGTATTCAATTCTGTCAAAATACGTATTAAAATACATGGTTATAAAAGGTGAAGGTTACAAAATTATTTATAACCTTTACCAAAAGTATAACCAAGAAAAAGTTTGGTTTTTTTTATTTCGTATTGCAATAAGGATTCAATACTACTCAAGGAAACACCTAACTTGTTAAATCCCAAATCAGGATTCAATTCGTATTTAAACACATAGAAACTTAGTTGGTATAATTGTATCAAAAATGTTGGAGAATAGAAATAGGGCATGATTTTTAAGTCAGCTGTTTTAACTGCTATATTAAAATTTAAAAATGAGGCGACATTTTGTTTGGTTTCATCTTATTATGACCACCATTTTATTATTCTTATCTGTAAATACATTAGTTTACGAGTAGGCCTCATATGGTTTAGTCTAGGTGTGTGGTATCATTGTTTATGTTTTGTTTTTGTTTGGTTTATTTTTGAGCCAGGCCTTGAGTATTGTGTTGTAGTTAGATTCTATTATGAGATTATTATTCCCTTGTCTGTGGGATGTTATTAATGCTGCACTGTGGAGATCCATGTTGTCAAGACCTGCCAGGAAGTAGGTCTGTACCCAAACCTGTCATATTTCTTCATATGATCCCGGTCAATAAAACATCAGTTCCATAGCGGACATATCACAGCCTCTGTGTCATGTCACGCCAACTATTGTTAACTCTGTGTGCCGTGTCTCGTATATCAGTTATTCTCTTCTGAAGTTCGGTTTGTTACGTAACATGCTTTAATCTAATGCTATTCATTCCTACCTGTAATTTTGGTTTTGTATTTCTGTTTTTGTTTTGCGTTCATATAAACACTGATTACACTCGTAATTCATGTAATGATGCAGTTTACATTTAGATGCATGTTTGTAGGACTTATCAATTTTATTAATTTAGCAGACATTGGTACAGCTGACTTTTCAAAACATTGTAAATATATACACATAACTTCTGTCCTGTTTTTCTTTCTTTCGTCTTTATTTTTTTAATAATTTGAATATAATTTTATTGTGATACTTATAGGTATTGTCCTCAAATGAAAGCATATTCAATATAAAGCCGGACCCTCGCATTGGCCATACAATACGGCAAGCACCAACGTTTGGATGATTGAATTGCGGTGCTTCTGAAAACGCTGCTGAAAGGTTGCGCGTTAGCCAACTGGCGCATGCTCGCGAGTGCCAGCTTCTCATCCACACATCGGCGATACGGTAATGGGCCAATGGTAGCTCCAACCTCCGCCAGCGCTTTCAAAAGCGCCACTCAACCATCCACAAGTTGGCCAAGTTATGCTTGCAATATAGTATAGCCATAGCCAGGGCCCGGCTTTAGAGATGGGTCGTACGCGAAAAATAACGGTTTAGGTGAACGAACGAGTAACCTCGTTCCCTGTTTAAGTTTCTGATCGTTACATAGAGCGAGCTTTTGCAATCGTTTGAACGAATGGATTTTTCATCATCGGTCATTAGTTCACGCTTGCTTAGTCTTCCGGCAAAAGAGTGTTGATGTTCTGTATTCATTGTTTACGCGTTGTATGATCAGATAAAACGAATGAGTTAAACAACACGGCCATATGCGAGGTCGTTTGTGACCCGGTGAAAGGAATTGACCGCAAGTTCACAGACTCAGACATGTTGACGTTGGTTACACTGAATTGAAATTATAGAATGGGACAAGTGTGTATCAAGATATGTATATTCCACTTTGCTCTTGTGATGTGTGAAAGAAGCGCCAATGTTGGATCAAACATTGGCCTTGCAATGTGGACATGTTGGCATTAGCTTAAACTGACTTAAAATGAGGATGTGGCAAGTGTATAACCAGACATTTTAATTCCCTCTTGTAATGTGTGAAAGAAACACCAATGTTGGGTTAAACATTGGCCTAGCTATGTGGGCCAACGAGTGGGCCTGGTTTAACGTAACTTTTTTTTTTTAAAAATAACTTAAAATAAATAACCGTACATATAAACTTGGCAAATGTAGTTTTGTTTTAGGAACAATCCTTGTTAAATGGGTTTCTCAATTAGGCACCGGTACATAATCTATCACAATGTAGGCGGATATGTGGCATAACCGTAAATCTTATTATAGACGTTGAGAAAAAAAGGAATGAGAGCAAGATGTAAATATGACAGTGGGCTGTTTGCTAATGGGGATAAATTTGAGTTCTCAATTATTGAAGTCAGTAGGAGGCGAGTACTACCTACACTTCCAAGTTTCTAGTGCTTATGATTGCTGCAGTTTCTAGGGCAAAGCAGTAGTGCAGTACATTAATTCTAAAAGAAGATAATTCTTGTTTTCATCTGAATAAAGGTTTGAACTCGCTGGTTATTCCTCCACCAATTTGTCTCTCTTGTGAAAGCTTTCCCTTCTTCTTTCTTGTCAGATCAAAAGCGGGTCAAAAAAACCTTCTACATTTTCTCTCGTTGGTTTTTTTTTGTCCGCTACTTTTCTCGTCTGGGTTTACCGCAATTTTCTCTATATTTTCTACATTAGAGCAAGAAGGGGGGGGGGGGGATTGCCCTTTGATGCGGCTGGACTCGAGTCCAATTTTGGCTCACCTCTAATTCACTACCTTAACCTCTATCCCCTCTTCAACCTCTACAAACTAATCTACCACCATGATTACATTTCTACCCGCACTGCTTTGCAAAATTCTAAAAAAATAATATATATATATATATATATATATATATATATATATATATATATATATATATATATATATATATATATATATATATATATATATATGTGTGTGTGTGTGTGTGTGTCTGCATATATATTTAAATTAAAATGGATAAAAGGAGAATCTCTTAAGTTCCTATAGATTGTGGTTATCCCTTACAAATATTATAAACTAATATTTGATAGAATCAGGAAAACTGCATCTTTTTACCCACTTAAGGTTTTACCTAAAATTAAATAGAGAGGTGATTACTCGAAAACCATTTCAGAATAGGACATTTTTACCCCTATTTTGTACTATAAAATAATAAATTTTTTCCAAAATGGATGTGGACGAATAGGTAAAATCGGTCCTATTTAAATTATCCTATATAAATTTAAAAAATATATATATATTGCTTCCGAGCTTACCGAAGCTACGTGATCGTTCTGAAGAACGAAAATATTTTGTGTCTCCGATTTCAAAAATTCCAAGACAGAAATCCGTTTCAGACATCAGGAAACATTTTTGGTTCCGTGTCTGTCTGTCGGTCTCTCGTTCAATTTTTGCGAACCAATATATCTTAAAAACTACATGTCCTATTTAAATGGAATTTGTATGGTAGGTCATAATTAGCTTATTGTTGGTCCCGTATAAGTTTCAACCTTCTACGCTCATCTGTTGCTCTTCCACACAAACATACATTTATTTTCACCTATATCTTCAAAAATATTTATCTGGTTTGTACGAAACTTTTATAAGTTAACTTTAGTTAAGTTAACCCGGAGATAGCCCCAGATTAATTTGAACCGTCTTCGCTTTTTAACTGTTATATACTAAATTTATTTGAGTCATATGTAAAATATCAATTAATTTTGATAGATTAAAAGAACGGTCTAAATAATTAAACAAAATAGAAATTAATGGCATGCAAAATCATAAAATCAATAAAATACTTGATAGGATGCGAGGAAGCTATGTGCCACACCATTTGGCAGTCTATTTTTTATTCTGTTCCTACCAAGTTAAATATACATGCGAATATTTTCTTTCTGCTTTCGCAGTAGAGGTATGAGACGCAGAGTTAAAATCTAATATATTTAAGTAAATAAATGGTGATTAATTATCCAGAAATTCTTGCAAAATATAAATTCTATTCTCTAGTAGTAAATTCCAGTCTAAGGAATTTACTCTGGGGTATGATTCTGTAACGTGATTTAACCTGACTAAAACCAAACACGGCAGTTCTTCGACTGGAAGAACTATGAACCCTTTGAAGTCAGGCCGCCCTTTAGCCAAGCCGTCCTATTGTTAACTTGTATTCCATATCCTTTTTCCTGAGTACTCGTCAAGATTTTTAATAATACCTTGTACAACAGTCATCAATAGCTATTCATTATAAAAAAGAATTGACACAACCTACAGATCCCTCATACGTTATTTCTCTCTACTATTGTTCCTTTATTTATTTTTTTATATTTTCTTTTATTTATTTTTGTTGTGTATACCTTATGTTCTTTCTTTTCATTTAATATATTTCAATCTCCTTTTTTTTCATCCATACAGTAAGGAAGTATTTCGTCGAGGTATTTATTTATATTTTAACAAAGAGCCTTATTCTAATGGACACGTTTCTTATTAAAAAAAAAAGAAAAAAAAAAAAAGAAGTTCGTACAAAAAAATAAAACAGTTTCATGAATTAATATTTAAAAGTATTTCTAAGTTCAATAAAACCGAAAGCCTAGGTTGCACCGATTTGATTCAAGTGTGTAGGCATTATACTATTGGCTCAAGCATTTATAATATATTAGTACACAATGATATTGTTTTCACTTTTATTTTGAAACCAAAAAAACTATCTATACACCATTTGAATTGATTCTGACCACTAATTTTTAATTATCAGTACTGATTCAAACGTAAGAAACCAAATAATCCCTAAGAGAAAACTACCAAAGTCAGTGGCGTAGCTAGGGCATTGGAGGCCCCCCCCCCCCCCCCCACAAGAACTCTTTGGGTCCCCTCGCCAAACAAAATTGATGAGAAAAAATAATAAAAACCTCTTGCGTTTAGAACTGGGGGCCCCCTTACGGTGGGGGCCCATAGTTACGCCACTGACCAAAGTCAACGTCGTCAACCCTAATGCTTTAGGAACTTAACCTAAACTTTAGGAATTAATGTCTAACCGTATTAGAAGATAAAAAGATAAATTATGGCTACTTTGGCCAGAAGTCAGCTCGAAACTTTGGACTATAATTGTGCGCCAAGTCATGACTTACGGTGTAGAAACATAGGCCCTAAGCGAGAGTGCAGAATAGTCCAGGAGATAGCGTGCAAGAAAGTGTCTGACTAACTTCAAGCTAGAATTTCGTGTATAGGTAAATCTTTTGGTGCCTTTTAAGAATAATAGGTTAGTTATTGAAATATTCCAAATCATATTTGTCACCTATCGAATGACAAACTAACATCAACTTGAGTTTTGGTTTACTAACTAATTATGTACAGAGGAACGTGAAAATCATAATTGTCCTCCATAATGGACACGTCAAAGCCGCTCTCCACCGGTTTGCTTTTTTCAAATGCCTATTGCCAAGCTATGTCCCGCAGACGAACTTAGCCGACCACATATTCTTAAAAGGCACTAAAAGATAAGCTTTTACAAAAAATTCAAGCTTGATGTTAGTCGGAACCTTTTTTGCATGCTATCTCCTGGACTAAAAGGAAATAGAGAGTTGCGAAAGGCAAATGAAAAAAAAAAAAAAAAAAAATCAAGAAAAGAGAGGAAGAACAGAGAGAAAATATATCATCAAAGACATATAGAACATAAGTAAAAGTATATTAGTTTGAGAATAAATGGTACTGGGTCCACACAGCGAGAACTAGCGATGGCGATGATAGATGAGATGGATTAGAAGACTGACAGAGTGGTACCTTAAGGAAAGCAACAAAGGAGGAAGGAAAACACTAAAGAAGGACGAAGAAATGTGGAAATTTTACGGGGAAGCTGAAGCTACTTGGAAAAGAGTACAGAAAGATAAAAGAGATAAGGATAAGAATGAAGCGCAAGTTTACTGTAATTATAATGTGTTTACTGGTCTTATATTACTTTGCTTTGTAAGTTTCATCGCACATTTCCGTTACCCCAATTTTGAACCATTTCCCGTGATTCAATCTTCCTCAAATTTTTCAGTTGGAAACAATTAAGGTGAAGAATACAGAAACCAAAAAAAAATAGACTGCCAATTAGTGTGGCACATAGCTTCCTCGCATCCTATCATGTACTTAATTGTTATAATGTTTATTGTGTAAAAACTATTAATTGTTTTAGCGATCTTTAACACTTCATAGCGGTGTCGCTGTTGGTTTTACTGAAAAATTGTATTTGAAAAAAATGTTTGTCTCATTGAATAAAGAAAGTTAGATTTTTTTTCCAACCCAAAATTCCAATTTTAAATTTGAAGTTCACGTTTACGCGAGCGTTGCTCGTGAACGCTTGGACGGATAACGTTGTCCAACGAACTCGTCCTGGGGATTGGTAAAATGAACATGTCTACCAAATTTCATCAAAATCGGTTGACATTTACTCAAGTTATCGTCGCACGTTTCATAATTCGCGGACACACAGACCGTCAGACAGACAGACAGACAGACAGACACGAGACCAATATTGTTCCCTGATGTCTGAAACGGATTTCTGTCTTGGAATTTTTAAAATCGGAGGCATAAAAGTTTTTCGTTCTCAAAAGTGAACCCAGTGCTTCCGTTACCTTCGGTAAGCTCGGAAGCAAAAATTGTTGAAAATTAGACCTGGTTTTTTAAAATGGTATTTTTATATTAATTAATATATATTTTTTTTTTTTTTTTGTTCCAGGTAATTGATGCTTTATTAATCCTAACAGTCATTAATCATATTTGATTATCATTCAGGTATGTCTAATATAATAATTACATTAAACATTTTTAAACGAAATATCACTTGGGGCAGGTTAAATCATTAGAATTCGTTATGAAAGAGGTTAACTTTGTCTTGCGTTTTGCGTATACTCAAGTTAAGATTCTTTGTTTCATTCTATCAGTAATTGTTAATTATTTTTATGTTTTGAGTCACTTTTCGAAGTCTTTATATTCTTCCCTGCTAGCGTGTAAAAAGGAGTTTTATTATTAATTGGTTATAATTATACTAGTTTAAAGTTGATTTTTATTTAAAACTGAACTACGCGTGAAAAACTTAACTATTAAGAATATAAGACTTAAAAATATTGATTAGCTTATAGTGTAATAGTACATTACGCGTCGAGTGCGGAAAGTAGCATTTTGCATGCGAGTGTGGAGTTTGCACCCGAGCGACAGCGAGGGTAGTAAAACTACACGAGCAATGCAAAATGCCGTTTTCACACGAGTTGCGTACCGTACTTTATCTACGATTGTTAGATTTAAATAATAAATACAGAAACAAATAAACTTGCTGTATGTAAGTTCGTATCTCTCTCTTGATAAAGATGGCATTAATTCATTAGTTGTATTTTGTGCAGAATTAATTATTTCGGTAGGCAAATTATTCTCCTAATTTTCGTCAAAGTCACTTGATTCACTCATTGTTTTTCACTAAAAACTCGATATAAACAGTTACTTTAATAAAAGAACACCAAATTAGTTTTGTTAAATGTAAACAAACTCACTAATCGTGCGTAAAGCTGAAGAATTCCTCTTCTTTACCGCACTAGTGTGGTAAAGAAGAGGAATTATTCAGAACTATGAGACGCGCATGCGCAATGAATACAAGTACGTAAATAATCACTTTCTACGCATCTAAACAAAGATATAATGTTTATATTTCGTATCAATCGTAGATAATAGTACATTACGCGTCAGAGTCCGGAAAGTATCATTTTGCATGCGAGTGTGGAGTCTGCACCCGAGTGATAGTGAGGGTAGTTAAACCACACGAGCAAAGTAAAATGCAGTTTTCGAGTTGCGTACCCTACTTTGTCTACGATTATTGGATTTTAATAATAAATACAGAACATTTACTTAATACAGAAAAAAACAAACATTTACTTTAATTAAACAAACAGAAAATTAGTTTTGTTCAATGTAAACAAACACGCTAATCGTGCGATAAGGTGAAGAATTCTTCTATACCTCCGCACTAGTGCGAAAATAAAGAATTATGAAACGCGCATGCGTAATGAATACAACTATGAAAATAATCACTTTCTACGCATCTAAACAGAGATAAAATTATTATATTTCGTATCAATCGTAGATAAAGATATTTTATTTTATTTATTTATTTTTTTCAAATTCACTTATAAAACTTTATTTAACTTGTAGAAACTCGGTCTTCTTTTTAAAATTGTATAAATTAAAAACTACACCGAAGATTAAATATGAGTGGAAAGTAAAAATGTATTGCTAAAAAAATACTACTAGGTAGATTAAGTGTCAACAAGATAGGTTACCAAAAATAGACGATAACGTAATAGCTATAATTAAGTATAAATTAGGTTTGAGATATCTGTGCAGGTCTAATTGGATCCGAAGATTTTTAAGTTGCAGTAATGAAGCTTATTAGCGAAAGCTTGACGAAATGACTAATTATTATTTCATCGGTTTTTAATGTATCTGTCATAACACGGGCACAAGATGTCATCTGGTCATTAATTAAAATGTTATTACAGTCGATGAATCGTCGCTTAATTCAACCTTAATTAGTTTTTAACTCGCAATATACAGGTGAGGGAAAATCAATAACTAGGTAATTAGGATGGCAAGCTCTTCTCCGATGGAGGAGCTTATTAGTGTTATTATTAGTGATTGATTGGTATTATTGATGTTGATTCTATTGGTTGATTGATGTTAGTCTTGAGTGGTTTGATTGAGGATCTGGAAGCTTCTTGAAGTGGTTTTGTTTAAGTTATGGAGCTCTTGAGTACCTGAAAGTTGTCTTAGTGTCACATACTTCCATCGTTCCGGGTAGCCTTTCCAAGTTTGTTTGAGCTCTTTCACTCTAAAACTTTAGCCTCGTAATTAAACAGAGGTTTGTTAGTGTCACACTGTGCTGTCTTTCTCTCATTCCTAAAGCCTTGAGATCTTTTATTAGCTCGTTTATTAGTTCATTCTATTCCTCTCTTGCTATTATCTTTGCTTCTTCAATTTATAACAATTCTAGATTCTTTTTAAACTAATCTCATGTAAGGTCATTAATGCCTTAGTAAACTGGCAAATTCATTTAAAACAATATCGATCATTAGTCATTTAGATTGACTCGTATCCCTTTTTAAAATATGTTAAATAAAATACTAATTGATAATAATAAGTCCACTCTAGCTTTACAATATGTGGAATTTTAGATGGATTTTCATTATAGTTTAGGCTTCATGTTATATTATCATATATCTTTAGCCTCGTACACACCAAACGCGCATTCGCAATCAGGGTTTGCAAACAACTGCAAACACGACGTCCACACCAGACGCGCATTCTAGACAAAAAGGTGTTTGCAAACGTTTGTTCTTGTTCCCAGTTATTTTTCATTATTCTCTTATACACTACATCATCAAGTACTCAACAAAACTATTTTGCACTTGCATTAACTTTGTAATAAGGTTCTACCAAAACGCGTTATAAGCGCCGGCTTATTTATTATCATTGGTGAGTTAGTTAAAAATGGCAATAGTAAAAGAAGACGAAGAGTCTGGATGTCAAACAAATTTTATCCTTGATCATCCCTGATTTTAGATTATTATGTTTACTAAAATACAACACCATAACATATAGAAATTGTATGCAAATAGAAATCTGTTCTTTTGGTGGAAATAAGATAAATATCAATGTAATATTTCGTCTTATAAGGGCCCATAGGAGGCTTGGGCCCATAGGCCTGTGCCTTAAGTTATTTAAAAATTGTATGACACATTTTTGAACTTTTATGTCATATATATATTTATCTATTTAATCCGGTTATTTTACTACGTTTTTATTAGCTTGCTTTCTTGTTTGTTTGTTTCTTTGCTTGTTTGTTTCTTTGTCCAGTACAAATCTTGCAAACGATTTTTAATTAACTTCCCGAGTAGCTAAACATTTGAAACTTTTAGAATAGCTCAGTCAGAACACGGTGACAATGCATTATTTTAATACTTTTAGTCATCTTTCAGCAGAATTTAATTCGATTCAGCAAATTTTGCTTTATAGAAAGTTAGTTCGGAAAAAATCCGCAAGTTATTTTATTTGTTTTGACATATTCCATATTTACGATCTTCATTTTGACGGGTTTAAAATTTTATGACAGAAAATTTAAAAACGTAGTAAATAAAAAGTTCATTTTATCTTGTAATTTTTAATCTTGGATTTGCATAAACTCATCTCTAGTTTCAATCACTATTTAATAATAAGTATATATTATTATACGCATTCCTGTTTGCAAACGTTTGAAAACACGATGCGCGTCCGGTGTGGACGCGGCTTTTGACGATGAAAGATATTTCCTTTATGGAATCTCTTTTTAGGTTGTTATAAAATTCTTAAATTTTTACTTTCTTATGTATTTTTTCTTTATAAAATAATTTCTATTTTTATACACTCGAAATCATCTCAATGCATTAGATACACAGAAAATTATAGGAAGTAAATACATACATACATATATATATATATATATATATATATATATATATATATATATATATATATATATATATATATATATGCACGCGTCTTTGTTTCTCTATGTAAAAAAATTGAGTCATTCAATATGTTAGGATCAGGTTGAAATTCAGAAGCGTCCGAGTGCTTTGAGAGGGTGGTAGTTTTCAGCTGTGCCATTTAGAACGAGGGAATGTCGTTCCAACATGATGGATGAACCTGTGTAAAGCTAAAACTCCTGTTATTGCAATGCGATAAAAAGCTTTTTCCCTGCTTTACCTGCTATGCTTTTTCTATTGATTTAATGTTGTCAAAATGAGAAAATATACGGGTAAAAACCAGATTGCAGATAACCTGCCCACTTGTGAATGGATTTTTGTTGACATTGTATTAATATTTCCGCATTTGTTTTTCTGCGTAATGGATCATGTGGTTTTTTTGATAATAGACCATTTTTCATTGGTGTATTTGATTATTTCCATAATTGGCCATCTCAATAACGTTTTATGGATAGTATTACCAACGATATATTAATATTTTCTTGTAGTTTCGTTAAAGGTTTTTTTTTTTAGAATTCAAAATGTTACCAAAATGGTTCCTTCCTATACCCTCAAAGTCTTTACATTTTTTAAGAATTTAGTTTGAAACTTATTTCTAGTATACAAGAATTTATGGACTAATAAAGATATGAATTTTCTGCGAACATTTAGTAAGTTTATTGACATTCATTTATCCTATTGAACTAATAGTTGTTAACAAATGGTACTTTTTAAATAAAGTAAAACTGTTTTATATCAATAAACTGTGAATCAATGTGGTTTACCCTTTGTGCGACCATGGATATAATGGCTTTCTTTGATTTCTGTCTCTTCAATATTACTGACAGATGCCATGATAATTTTAGTTTTTCAAAACAGCCGTTTCAAAATTGATCAACGTATTTTACTAATTGAAGAGTTGAAATTCATAAGGGCGTAAGTGCCAAAAAAATTTGAGTTGATGGCTTCAAAACGATTTAAGGCCCAACCTAGTAATAATCAAAAAGGTCTAAGTGCGAAAGTAGAACTGTATATTGGTTAAAAATCTCACAAGATAGCAAGCATCACCTCAGTTTTTCTTCTTTTGGGTTTAATACATACATAACTTTTGTTTAGAAACCGATTTGGCACTTAGAGCCTTATGAATTTCCACTCTTCAATTATGGTTGTATTTTTAAGTTTTGATTTTAAAAACCAAATGTAGCCAACAAATATTTATTGGAGAGAAAGTAACTATCACCCAATAATACATTTATTACTAATGTAAACAGTAGTTATAAATTAATTATTTTCGAAAACATATATCTTGTTTTGTGATATCTTTGGTAGAGAGGTATAAATTAATGTCTGTTGCAATTCCATTATCAGTTCATTTTTCCTCTTCGCCAATCCTTGGTCCCTGTTACAGGCAATTAAGTTTAGTTCCAAACAAGTTGGTGATTTAATTCGCCGGAGCTCCTCTATTCTTGTAGTTACTGGTACGGACTACTTGTCGTATTTCATCCGATAGTTTCCTATTGTTCTGTTAATGTATCGAGTTTAGTGAAGGTTGATTTGGTCGCTAGTTCTCCCTCGCCGGTAATGTTGGAATGTGAGTCATCCAGGCCGAACACTCAGTGTTCCGTGGAAGCAATGACTGAATCTGGATTTGGCTTGGGGTACGAGGGGTCTCGCAGCCGAACTGGGGGTAATTGAAGCAACGATATCTACTCGCGTCAAAGGAATCAGTTGGTTTAAGCTTCAACACATTCATGAAACACTTCTACTTATTTTAAGCACTTAATTTATTTACTTAAACTTGCATATATTCACTGAACTAAGTATTTACATGTCAAACGAATATTATATTTGCTACCTCTAACCATACTACAAAAGAAATATTTAAATAATTAGTTTAAGTTCGTTTCTTGTTTATTATTTATACATCTGTAGTCAAAACCAAAAGGGCGTTAAGTACAAAAATGTTAAAGTTTTTTTTTTATTCACTTTTTGAAATCAACGAAAACTTATCTACAGAATGGTATAAAGGATGTAATTCTAGCCTGTTTTGTTAATGAAATATCGAGCTTAATACATAAGGGTTAAGTCTGTAAGAAGTATGTAGAGCCAAGTATAAAAGGTTTAAGTAAATTTAACGCCTTTGTACATTCTCTGATGAGATATTTGATTTTAGTATATTGAGCATAAGTCAACTTACAGGTTTGTATGTCATTCAACACCTTCATGCTATTGTAATATAATCAAACTAGGGTGGTTGGTTATTAAATATACTTAATGTAGAATTGAAATAACAGTTATTCTAGCTTATTAATGCTGACTATACATTATTAATGAACAGCATACACATTATTATAAACCATCTTATATTTTACGAATTTTGGTCCAAAGGAGTTAAATTAATCAACAATGTGGTCCAAAGGGGTTAAGTCAGTCAACAATGTGGTCCAAAGGAGTTTTCAGTTAACAATGTGGTCCAAAGGTGTTAAGTCAGTCAACAATGTGGTCCAAAGGGGTTAAGTCAGTCAACAATGTAGTCCAAAGGAGTTAAGTCAGTCAACAATGTGGTCCAAAGGGGTTAAGTCAGTCAACAATGTGGTCCAAAGGGGTTAAGTCAGTCAACAATGTAGTCCAAAGGAGTTAAGTCAGTCAACAATGTGGTCCAAAGGGGTTAAGTCAGTCAACAATGTGGTCCAAAGGGGTTAAGTCAGTCAACAATGTAGTCCAAAGGAGTTAAGTCAGTCAACAATGTGGTCCAAAGGGGTTAAGTCAGTCAACAATGTGGTCCAAAGGGGTTAAGTCAGTCAACAATGTAGTCCAAAGGAGTTAAGTCAGTCAACAATGTGGTCCAAAGGGGTTAAGTCAGTCAACAATGTGGTCCAAAGGGGTTAAGTCAGTCAACAATGTAGTCCAAAGGAGTTAAGTCAGTCAACAATGTGGTCCAAAGGGGTTAAGTCAGTCAACAATGTGGTCCAAAGGAGTTGTCAGTCAACAATGTGGTCCAAAGGGGTTAAGTCAGTCAACAATGTGGCCCAAAGGAGTTAAGTCAGTCAACAATGTGGTCCAAAGGGGTTAAGTCAGTCAACAATCTGGTCCAAAGGAGTTAAGTCAGTAAACAATGTGGTCCAAAGGAGTTAAGTCAAGGGTTTTTTCCAAAGTTTTGATAATACGTAGCTGTGTGTATTATTAAACATTATACAGTGTGGCCTACGGACCCTCGCTGTGTGCTGACTAGCACATACTTGAACTGTATATTATTTTTAAGCAACATTAAACTTGTGCGAGTGTTTGTATCATATTTGCTTTCTTATTAGGTAGCATCTCTAGTAATTAGTATTTACCATTAAGCTTTAGTAAGATTAATCCCATCTCACACAAAAGACAACTTACTAAGATTAGAGAAGAGCTGAACTAGTAATAAAGTCGACCTTTACATGCCCCTATATGCCATCAGGTAAAATCTATTAACCTTTCACCTGTCTTAAAATAGAACAGCAATCTAGTGTTAGAACATAATATGATTAATGAAGAGATTTTACAGCCTGGAGTTACGTCGATTTTCCGCATTATTAAATATTGTTATATTAGCAGGGGGAAAGTTTTAGCACAGTGAATTGGTCTTTGGTATTTAGACACTAATTAAAATTAAATCTTTAGAAACAATTCTCCTTATGATGTATAATTTATAATTGTTGATTATGAAATACTTGTAATTTATAAGCTTTATTCTAAGTAAGTTTTTTTTTAAACAAAAGTTTAATTTTTTTTTTATTTGTAACTACTGTTTACATTAGAAAATGTTTATCTTGAGTTTGTATTTCATAATCTCTATAGAAGGTGAGGTTTAAGGGTGAAAAAATAATGAAAGCTGTCGTTGCTTTCTATTTTGATAGCTGAGTAATGGTTGTGGGAACTACAGACAGCTGAGTTAATACTCCGTTTTTTTTACATGAAGAGTAAATGTTTTCGAAGACAAGTTTGAAGATCTTACTGGTAGATCAGATTACAGGCTAAGAAGGGTTCACAAACATTGTTTGGAACTCTAAGGGATCATCCCTAAGTCAACGAGAAACAAAAATTTTCTTTTGATTGTTATCTTTTAACAGAAAGACAACAGTCTTTCTTAGGTCCATAACTTAAAACTTATTTTCTATCCCAAGTTATTAGATGTCATTGCATTACCCAAATTATTAGAGTCCAGCATTACTGGTTTATTTGACATTATCTCTTTATTTAAACAATTTCCCAGCCAAGTTATGATAGTATTTAATTTAATTTATATTTATCATATATAAGGTTTAATACTTCCGAATAGACTCACATTTTATGTACGGAAAAATAATTACCATTATTGATAGCAAGTTCAGTTTTAATTGGTGTTTTTTTAGGGTCAGTAGGCAAAACCAAGGACCCTTATATTTTCCTGCGTGTGTCTGTCAGTCCGTCCTGTCGCATGCTCTCACGGCTACACCTTTCGTCCGATCACTTTGAAATTTGGCATGTATGTGTCTTGTACCTGCCCACATATTTTAAAAATATAGCGACTTAAAAAAAATATTTTTCAAAGAAATTAGGGTAAAAAAAACTTAAGGGTTAAATTTTTTAATTTGTTTTCGACACCGTGAGGGGTATCATATTAAAGGGTGCATGGAGCTGATTACAAAAATATGTAATTCTTTGGTTATAACTTTGATAGGGCGAGCGTAGGCAAGTTTGAAGTGGGTGTGAAACGTGTCCCCCCCTTCTATCTCGCTAATGTGAAGTGCAAAAAATCTGAAAAAATTCCTGAACATTCTTCGACCAAAAGTAAAGATACCACTTTTTGGAAATTTCGAAAAAAATATTATTTAATTTTTTATTGACAAAATACGATTTTTTATAACTATGGTCTTTTCGATGTATTTATATGGTTATAGTCCGCAAGCAGTTACAAAAAAATACTTTATCAGAAGTTTGTTTATGTGTTTTCAGAATATCAGACCCATAGGATAGTTCAAAGTAAGCTTTTTAGCATGTGTATAATCTTATCCAATAGTGATCATACATATACTCCATTAGTGATCATATACATTCACAATATGTTCGATAGGCGATATGAGTAACGTTTAGAGGTGGAACGTGGGTACATGGGTGCGGGGTACAAAAGTCAAAGTAATGTATTATATAATTAAAGATTTGACTGTAAACAACAATTTAATTTTGAAATATTGTTTCCGAGCTTACAGGTAACCGGAGCTATGTGATCGTTCTGAAGAGCGAATTTTTTTTGTCTCCGATTTCAAAAGTTCCAAGATAGAAATCCGTTTCAGACACCCGGGAACATTTTTGGTTCCGTGTCGGTCTGTTGGTCTGTTCGTCGCTCAATGTTTTCGAACCATAAATCTTAAAAACTACTTGCTTCCGATTTCAATGAAATTTAAATGGTAGGTCATAATTAGGCCATTGTTGGTCCCATATAAGTTTCAACCTTCTGCGCCTATTTGTTTCTCTTACACATGCGGACAAACATAGATTCAATTACACCTAGGGAATAAATCTTGTAAAATGAATGTATAGTAAAAAACATTTTTAAAAACAAGCTTATATTCTTATTCTTCTCAGCAAACCCTTTCATTTGATACCCATTTCATGGACGTGCTTAAAAAAGAACTAGTCCGTCATCTTGGGCTGTTCGCCATATTGGATTTAGAATGACGTCATTTAGTTAACCCATGCAATGTCGTCCAAACTAAACGTGTATGTAATATTTCAATTCAATGTGTTGAGGATCATTGCTTTAAAATTCAGTTGCAAGATTTGACCCAAATATACATAATACATACATAATACGTACAGTACATACAAACATTGCAAGTTAAATAAAAGCTTGAAAAAATAGGCACTCTTTTACTTTGTTGCCGACCTTATTTATTTTGAAATTTTATATACAAAAATGAGATATTCCTTTATCTTGAAGTACATTGAACAAAATATCCCATTGTCTTAATAGTTATTAACTTTGTTACCCATCCAAATTTTCATCATTTTTTATGGATATCAATATAGGTGGGTATCAAAGTAAGAGAGGTGTATTTGGGGCGTCTCTTTTACTTTGTTACCCACCACTTAATTATCTTGTATGGTAGGCAACGAAGTAGATAATTATCGAAAAATATATGTAGGCGCATATATAATAGGGCCTTTTGAATCTACAAATTTCAAAGGCAACTACATAGTCCCAGTTCAAGTCATGTTAATGCTTTTCACAAAAGTAGGTTGAGAATTTCCGGTTTTCTATCCGACGATATTATGCTTTGCATGTTCAAGAGTAAAACATCAGTCTTAGATTAAGAAGAAGCTTAAAGCAAGGGGCTAAAGTTGCTAAAACACAGGTCTAAGTCAAGTTGCAAGGGTTTAGTTTATACGGTGAAGAGTATAGTGAACTTACTTGAAGCCACCCCCTCGCTGTAAACTTATTTACTTTGAACTTATTCCACATAAAGCTTAACTTTTTCATGCTTAGCTTCTTGAAACTCTCGAGCCAATATTTTCCATTTAGTCACTGTGATACTTGAAACTTGATACGTCCTACTCGTACAGGACAAAATGAACACCGATCTCGTTTAGATTTTCAAGTGTACCACGAATGTGTGAGTGTATATAAATATATATATATATATATATATAATACATATAGATATATATATATATAATACATATAGATATATATATATATTCACCCTAATCTCTTGGAATGAAGTTTATAATTTTCTTCACTTGTAAAAACTCTTTCTGTCTCTTAATATTCTGTAGTTTTTCCTTCGTTTATTTTACCGAAAAAAACTTTTTTTCTTTACTCGTAATCGGTGACAGTATTAAATTTTGTTAGAGGATTTATTTAAAAAAGTTAGGATCGAGATATCGAGTGTAAGAGTACTGATAATATCCAATTATATGTTTCTTTTTTTTGGGGGGGGGGGAAGGTTCATTGCACACAAATCTGCAAACTTTCCTACCTTGTTAGTAGCTATGCCGTGTCTATCCTGAAAGCTTACCTTGTATGATGTTAAACCATGAATATTTAGTTATTCTTGGTACGAAAGTTTTCAAGTAGCGATTTTTCCATGTTAATTTAATAAAAATAAGTTTTTATTCAACAACATTGTCAGGTTACTTAAAAATTCTTGGCACCAGCCAGATAACTTTTAATACTTAACGTTTAATCATACTTGGTAGTTATCATACTTATATTTAAGTTTAATCATACGACCTATAACTATGTATATAAAAACTAGCTGGATTCCCGTGCTTTGCTACGGAGTGTGTTATTTTGATGGGTTTATAAACTGCCGTCGATAAACATTAAAATAATTCTACTAAGCAAGAATATCTTTATGTCTTAAGGTCCTCCTTTTCCCTGACTATTTTCCCAAGTTTCTTGTGGCCTCATTTCTCGTCCTATTTTACTTTTCCCTTATTTCTTTCTTTAGGATTAAAAAATTAGAAAATTCCTATTGACAGACAACAATATTAATTGACAAATTATCATAGTATGCAGATTTTATTTAGTGTTTCAAAGAAGCAGTGATATTTATGTTAGTAAAGGCCCCCATACATGGTCAAACACGGCTGTTTGATGTTAGCGCAAACATGATGTTTGACGTGTATGGCCTAAATTTGCCTGACATCAGGTTTGCGCAAAATGTTTGATCGTGTATGGGGGGCCTTAAGGATTCATGGTTTAAATCTGTATAAGGCCGCTTTCTTGAAACAAATTGACCGTTTTTAAAAATCGTTTGCTAAAAAAGAAGCTAATTTCCAAAGTTCAAGACTATAGTGAAAATGATTAAGGAAATATTGCTCTGACAAATTTTTAATCAAAATGGTCAATTAGAAAACAGTTTTACAAGAGTTGTTTGTCATAAAAGCTAGTTTACTTCAAAATTTCAAGGATCTAGTGCAATTTGTTCTGAAGATATTGCCGCAATATAGTTTTTTCCATATAAATGGCCCCCGGATCAAAAAAAGAGTATATATTATATCTTAGCGAGCATTTTGAGGGTATGAGGAATCAACCTAAAAAATTTCATGGTCATGGATCCCGCGGTTTCAGAAAATACCGTGATGAGTCATTGAGTGAGTGGTATTTGGATTTTATATACGAGTATAATTATATTTCACTTCAGAAAAAGATCTGCTTTTTATGATATTGGCGTTGAAAGAATGATACGATGAGTTTAACAATAAAAATAATGTCATTGACTAATCAAACAGCAAAATGAGAAAGTTTTATTGGATCGACTGATTTTTACGTTGTTATTTTATATTTGTTTCTGTTTTACTTTAATATAGTTTTTATAGTTTACATAATTAGTTTATTACTTTTGTATAAGACAGTTTCAATAATTTTAAAATGTACGTATTAAAGAGATTTTTTTAAAAGAGCAACTTATAAATAAGTATTTATATAAATATATTTAAAAAGTTCTGCTTATATTAATTTTGTTAAATAGTATTCTGTTAACTTATTTATTTACTATTGGTTTTAGCTGACTAATAATTAAATTATATGTCAGGATTAAGCCTCTCCTGCTCTCTTCGATGGCTTTTTCAAGAGTCAAAGAAGGGAGGGTGAGTTGAGAGAGGTCTAAAAGACCTTTAATATGGTAGCTTGGCATCCAGCAGCTTCAACTGATCTTATCTCTTATCTAGACCTTCAGCCTTCATACCTTTAATCACCATTTATTTTCATTAGCGTACATCAACGCCTCGCTTCTTCCTCTCATTTAGACCTCCTTTTGCCTCCCATCTCTTTTATTTTATTTTTTTTAGTTAAAAAATAATTTTCTTTTACTCCATTTATCTTTAATGTTCACTGTCATTGAGGTAATTTAAAAATATCTCTTTCGTTACTTTTTTCCGTTTGATTTAAAATTGCTTAAAATGAAATAACAAAGTATTAAGCTTATGAGTATGATGCATTAACTTTGTGAGGTATATTGCTTTATTTTGGTTCTAATTATAGTTCTATTAGCTAGTGATGCTAAGCACTCTATTTACCTTAATTATATTTTAGGTGTAAACAAAATTAGTTGATTTGAGACATTATGCTTAATACATTATAATATAATGTATGGTGTATATTGACTATGTATTATATATTATATAAAAATAAATTTTATAGTTGATATGTACATATATATAAAGTGTGGCTAAAGTGTTTAAGTAGAATTAGAGACTTATTGAAATAATTGCCTCACTGGTTTATTGATGAAAGGTATAAACTATAAAGCCAGCTTTTGAAGTCATTCACAAATAATATTTTCCAGGAAAATTAAAATCCCGATAATTTAATCTTATTTAATGTACGATAATGTAACTGAAATTCGTCATACCGCTATAGCTTGAAGAATGGGAAGACCAACGTTACGATAACAATATGAGAAACGTTCTAGTGATTATGTTTCATTGATTAAGTAACAACAAATTTCATTTATAAATAAAGTCTTCAGTGACATTATAATATGTGCCAACATTGATTAAACACTGATTGCCAACTAGTAATTAATATTAATATTAATGATAGTAATACAGATTTTCGGTTGATGTCCATAATTATTTTCAAAGTTAAACTAATAACTAAAGCATTAAACAATTTATTCGAAATAAGAATTATCAAATTGTTAGGATTTCGTTACTTATATCTCTTGTAAAACTATTTTTTGCTCTATTCAAGTTACCTTAAGGCAGCTTCCTTGAACAATAAGAGCAACAAGGATCAATTAAACTTTAAATCTAAATGTTTAGTTAACATGGGTTGCATTAGCTTACTGAATATCTGGAACTATAATAATGTAAGCGTTTACATGGTACTAACAATAGGATAGTCTGAAACAATCTATCAGTTGCAAACAATTCTCGGCACTATTGTAGCACACAATTAACCTAATTACTACAACTGTATAATTAAGGGTTTTCGTCGCAAAATTATTGCTAAGTAAGAAGGCATCCTCCTGCTCCAAAAAACATTAAAATTGTCAGCCTTTATTTAGATAAGTTATTGAATTTATTTAAAGACCTAAAAATCATGAAAGTCAATATTTGAAGATGTGAATAATTCAAATAAAGCACATTTTCACACGCTTTTATTAAGCTTCAGTTGGGGGAAGAGGACAAATTTTGTAATTTATATTTGACCCACTAGAAACCTGAACCTATTAATGACTACCTATTAATCAGCCATTAGTTTTACAAAATTGTTTGTATTGGCTGAAGATTCAATAATTGTCCACACTTAAAAGGAGATATTATAGAAGTAAAATTCGTAAAAGTTTAAACATAATTTTTATAAATAAAATTATATTGAATAAATATTGCTTCTGACTCTACCAAGGTAGCGGAAGCATTTTATTTACTTTTGGGAGGTTACAATTTTTTTCCCCGTTGAAATCAAAATTTCAACTCATACATTTTACGTTTTAAACCTTCTTGAACAAATTTAGTTTCGTGTCTGACTGTCTGTCGGTCTGTGTGTCAACGATTTCTTGCCACACGAATAACTTACACAATTTTCATCCGATTTCAATGACATTTTTAGGGATTGTGCAGGTTAGGCCGTATGTAGTGCCTTATGAATTTTATTGTAAAATTGACTAATATAGCCTCTGCGCATGCGTAAACGTAAAAATCCGCCCAACATTATTTTCTCATGGTCTAACTAACCAATTTGTCTCAGAATTAGTGGATTGTTAGGGACTGACCCACAGATGATCCCCATGATTTTTAAGGATGGAGGAATAATTAGAGAAAATAAAGTTCGTGCTAAAAAAGGCAGAGAAAATAGGGGCTTACTAATCTCTAATTGTTTTTTTATTTTTAAAAATAGTCACACTAATAGTTTTTTTTATTTACCAGTCACTTTTATGAGCAATGTCTCTGTACTCGGTTGGCCCGTGGTAGCGTATGCGCTTTACATGAGGGAGGTCATGAGTTCGAATACATTGAGCTAAAGTGGCATTTTTGTTTAAAAAAAAAAAAAAAAAAAAAAATGTATATTAGATTTCTTTAATTCAGTAATACTCAACTGAGTTCACTGAAAATTGTTTGATTAGACTATTAGAAAATTGCAGTAGTTTGTAAATTAGGTTTAAAGTTAAATGTTAAAAAAGTTTTATATAAATGAAGATTCCAATAGTTGTATTTGGTGGCAAATAGCCAATATTATATCATTAAGTATCGTAATAAAGCACATCTTAATTGTTGGCACTTTGTTTTTTTCTTTATTATATCATTAAGTATCGTAATCAAGCACATCTTAATTGTTGGCACTTTGTCTTATTCTTTATTATATCATTAAGTATCGTAATAAAGCACATCTTAATTGTTGGCACTTTGTTTTATTAAGCTACAAAGTGGTGTGAAGTTATGTTTATAGATGTATATTTTTTTTAAATGAAGATATTTACATGAAATAGAGTCTTAGAGCTGGGATGTAAGGCAAGTATAGAGATGATGTAAACAGAGAAGACCCTGGATAACATACTGCAAGGGGTATAGGTCTGTATTACCATATTCATATGTTGAGTATACGTGACATATAGGGTCTAGGGTCTAGGGCCTCGTCTCTACACATGAGCCACGTTTAATAAAGCCCATCTCTCTATCTTTCTCCCTCTCCACTCTCTTTCTCTCTCTGTGGCCCTTCTACCAACTATTTTACTAAATATTACATTTTTTAAAAATAATTTATGCACTTTGTCAGGGGAAAAGCTACCTGAATAAATGTTTTTGGAAATACCTCTGATTTAAATTAAATTTAATAATAAATTTATGATAATTAAAATATGCCCTTTCACAAAACTGATTTTCCTCTATACTTATTCATATTTATTTCCTTTAACTCCTACGTGGAGCATAGGGCTTCGACGAACTTCCGCCAGCGGATCCTATTCTCTGCTAATACTCTTATCGCGGACCAGGTTTTTCCTGCTCTCTCGATGCCTTCTGCTTCAACGCTCCTCCTCCAGATATGTCTTGGCCTACCTCTGTGTCTTGAGCCTTGTGGATGCCATTCCAGAGCTTGTCTAGCTATATTGCACTTCTCTCGATGTAGCGTATGTCCAATCCACCCCCACTTTCTGTGGCGTACCTCAATTTCTATGGGTGTCTGGTTTGTTCTGCTCCACAACTCTTCATTTGCGATAACCTGAGGCCACCATATCCGCAGGCTACTTCTCAGACTCTTGTTTACAAAAGTCTGGAGGCTTTTTGTAAGTTGTAGAGTAGTCTTCCAAGTTTCACAGCCGTAGAGGAGTACTGACTTAACGTTCGAGTTAAAGATACGTACCTTGGTGTTCGTACTAAGCTCCTGTGACTTCCATATAGGCCGCAGCATTGCGAACGCACCCTTGGCTTTATTAATGTGGTTCTGAATGTCCTCACAGCAGCACCTCCATTTGTAGTGATGATGCTTCCTAGGTAGCAGAACTGGTTGACTTCTTCTATCTCTTGGTTGCCCAGGATAAATATTGCGTTATTCCTGTTCATGAACCGCATTTCCTTCGTCTTTTTGGCTTTTATATTTAAACCGACTTCTGCAGGTTCAACCTTTAAGTCGTTCAATTTAGCTTCCATATCCTTGAAGCTGCTTGCCAAAAGACAAAGGTCGTCAGCAAAATCTAAATCCTCCAGTCTATCCGCTAGTCTCCATTGTATGCCTCTGCGTTGATTCATTGCTTTCCTCATCACCAGATCGAGTACCATCATATCATGAACCGGATTGGCGATAAGAGACAGCTTTGTTTCACTCCAGAGTTGACTGGAATAGGTTCAGATAGCATTCCTTGATTTTGAATCTGGCAAGTGTAGCCTTCGTACATATTTTTAACGATTCTTATTATTTTTCCTGGTGTTACCACGGCCCAGGCCGATTTATGACAAGTAAAAATAGCTTAGCACAAATAATTGTATTGCGAAATGTAAGTTATGTCATAATAAATGGTTATTTATATTTATTTATTTATTTATATTTATTATTTTTCCTGGTATTCCAAAAACTTGCATGGTCTTCCACATCTTCCTCCTCCTTATACTGTCGAACGCCTTCTCGAAATCGACAAAAATCAGAGATAGAGAAGACTGGTGCTCTGTAGACTGCACCGTAATATTGCGCGAGTTGTTTATTTGGTCTGTGCATGAAAGACCTTCCCTGAACCCTGCTTGTTCTTGTCTATGCTTAGCATTTATTCAGTGTTTAAAGCGATTTAAGATCACCCTCGCGAGAACTTTACTAGGAATTGAGAAGAGTGTGATACCTCTCCAGTTATTGCAGTCCACCAGGTCACCTTTCTTTGGAAGTTTTACCAGTAATCCTTTCTTCCAGTCTTCGGGTAGTTTCTCTTTATCCCATATCTCCCTAAACAGAGGTAGTAGAATATCTGCATTTTCCTCTATGGCAGATAATAAATTTTTCACTACATTATATTATTATGTTAATTATCTTGTAGGAAGGGCGATTTTTTAAAATGCGCTGGAAAAATGAAGAAGCAATTCCATTTTTTGGTATATGTTTAAAGGTATGATAATTTGGGTTTGGCTATCCAGTAATTATAAAGCCAAAGGTTTGAAATTACATTTTATTTAATAAATACATATAAGCAAAAAAAGTACCTAATTATGTTTTCTTCCTTAAATGAATTAATTTTCATCACAAGTTACTTCATCAAATTCAAAACCAGCATACCTACCCGTCAAGAGGATCACCACCAAATATGTCATCTTTTATCTTTAATCTTCAGTGTTTCAAATCAGAACCATCATTTAGACCTAAAAAGATCTCTAGCAACAAATTTTAGATCAGAATTAAGCAAACTTTTAATACCGACCCATATTTAAAAAAGATAATTTTCACCTCTTGAACCCTTAGCAACATAAATTCCAAGCATCCATGCTCACCTCCTACGTCGCATTAATCAACGTGTATGAAAATAACGTCTACATCTTGAGGTGATACAACCATTTCTTCGCGTTTAATGAGTTGTTCAACATCTGCATTTGGCTTTGAGAACAGTGAGCTCAAATTTGGGTGAATTGTTGAAATTTTCTGAGGAGGGTTTTTATCCTGGGCATCTTTCATGCACTATGCACTTCAGCAACATGTTAAAAATAACGGAACCTTCAAGTGAACCTTAAAATTTTGTTATAGACTCAATTGATCGGTCGTCTAACTTGATTGTATCTTTTATAATTTCGTGTTTTGACGGGACATGAACATTTACCAAAATATGAACCAGGTCAGTGGGCGCATTGCCCAAAACTAATGTTTGATTTTCATTTTGAATCATTGGAAAGATGTCTAACATACTTATTTAGTTATTTTGACGTAAGTTTGGTCCTTTTATATAATTATATGTGTGGTCTATAGATGGTTCACTTCAGGGATAAATTAAAAAAATCTTGATCAAAACATCTTCAGCTATATTTCAACCCTCTGTTTGGGTCATTCTCAAGCCTCCATGTCCAACGATTGAAGTAGTTTCTTCTCCTCCTTGCTGTGTAAATGCCAAGGAAAAATAACAGCAAGGAGGAGAAGAAACTACTTCAATCGTTGGACATGGAGGCTTGAGAATGACCCAAACAGAGGGTTGAAATATAGCTGAAGATGTTTTGAAGAAGATTGTTTTTAATTTATCCCTAAAGTGACCCATCTATAGACCACACATATACTTATTTAGTACTTACGTAATTGGATTGTTATTAGTCAACCTTAGTTTAAACGTTTAAAAAATCGCCAAACCAGATCTTAAGAACATTATGGGTTTTTAAATATCATATATATAATCAAGCAGTGTTCTGGCGACGACGGCACCGACGTACTTCGTAATGATTTGTTATAAATATGTATTTGGTTTCCGAGATAACTAAAAGTAACAGAAGAATTAAGAACAATCTAAAGAACGACACTCTTTTTTGTTGTATGGTCGGTAGTCGGTATAATTGAGCGGAGCGAAGCGAAGCTCTTATACTACAAATTGCATTTTTTCTGATGCATACTCCTCCTGAACGGCTGAACCGATCTGCATGAATTCGGCACGGTCATAGTGACTAAGCACAGGTAGGTATAAATCTGAAATGGTCCAAATTGGTACACAGGGGCACGGGGTACGGGGTACAAAAATTTCCTCCCTAACGGCTGAACCGATTCGCATGAATTCGGCACGGTCATAGTGACCAACCACAGGAAGGTATAAATCTAAAATGGTCCAAATTGGTACACAGGGGTACGGGGTACAAAAGTTTCCTCCTGAATGGCTTTACTGATTCGCACGAAATTCGGCACGGTCATAGTGACCAACCACAGGAAGGTATAAATCTGAAATGGTCCAAATTCGTACACAAGGATACGGGGTACGGGGTACAAAAGTGAAAATAGTATATGGCCTTCATGATGCTTGTCTTTGGAAAGACGCGTACAGTTTACGAGTATAGCTATTGTTGTTATGTTCACTTTCATGGGCGTAGCCAGGGGGGGGCAGGGGGGGGCCATGGCCCCCCCCTAGGCCGGCTCAACTCTCTAAAAAAAATACGATTATTATACATATACAGGTTAAAATAAAAAATAAATAAATAAAAAGTAAAAATAATTCTGTATAATAATAATAATATATATATATAATTATTATTATACATATTTATTTTATGGCTAGAGGGGGTCTTCAGGTAAAAAAAATGTAAATCTCGTTTTAGTTGTCAAGTTACTACAGCTGTGGCGTGGCTGCACTGGTTTGGTTAGCATCGCTTTGGTAAAAAATATGCCTATGATAGGAAAAGAAGCTGGACAATAATTATGTTTTCCTTCTCTCAGCCAGTGGCGCACCCAGAGGGGGGGGGGCCTCCCCCCAAAGCTAAAGACCTAAAATTTAAGTATGCAATTCCGCAGCACATTTTAAAGTAATAGTGTTGTGATAGTCAAAAAATAAATAAATATAAGTAATTATATACATACCTAGTTTTTCCCTACATTTTTTTGTTATTTGGCGTTAAAAATACGTCCCCCCCCCCTCCAAAGCCAAAGACCTAACATTTAAGTATGCAATTCTTCAGCACATGTTCAAGTAATAGTGTTGTGATCGTCAAAAAAATAAATAAATATAACAAGTAATTATATAGCTAGTTTAGCCCGACATATTTTTTTTTGCGTTTAAAAAGACGGCCCCCCCCCCCCCTCTAAAGCCAAAGTACATATACCTCCTAGTATATGTACGATGGAGCTTTAAGTACACATATACCTCCTGGGTAAAATAGTGTCGTCTATAGTCTTTAGAACTTGGGAAAAAAATCTACCTAAAATTACGACTGCGCATGGTCAGAAATTTTTAGTGGGACGAATTTCTTCCCCCTTATTTTAATCTACAGTTTTACTTTAATATATTAATTAAATTTAATTAAAATAGTTAGTAGCAGTCATTAGAATAGTTTTTAATTATCGAATAATTAATATTAATTAATTTGGAAACGGGTTCAATTGTAGAATAAGATTTCAAAAATCGCAGATACCCGACCTTTCGTAAGGAAGACAATTTCTACTACGTTCTTATTAGCTTGATTTCTTGTTTGTTTGTTTGTTTGTTTGTCCGGTACAAATCTGGCAATCGATTTCTAACTAACTTCCCAAATAGCTAGACATTTGAAACTTTTAGCATAGCTCAGAAAACGATGACAATGCATTATTTTAATACTTTTAGCCATCTTTCAGCAGAATTTAATTGGTTTTCATGAAATTTTGCTGTACGAAATGTTAGTGGGGAAAAAATCCGCAAGTTATTTTATTTGTTTTGACATATCCCATAGTATTTGCAATCTTCATTTTGACGGGTCTCAAATTTGTGATAGATAAACATTGAATGACAGCAAAACAGGAAATATCGATTATATTATTTATCGATTATATTATTTATTATTATTTCAAATATGTATATCAATTTAAAAACGTAGTATATAAAAAGTTATTTTTATCTTGAAATTATTTGTATTTATTGACTAGACTGTTAGATACCCTACTATTTTTATTTGGTTATGGTTTTGCAATAAAACTCAGTATGGTTCTGCATATTTGATTCTTAAAAAACAATTAATTACTATTTATTTAAAATTTAAAATTAGAGATGTAGTAGTTCAGACAGTGGCGTAGCTAGACCATTGGGGGCCCCCCGCAAACAATTTTTGGGGGCCCCTCGCCAAAGAAAATCGATGAGCAAAAAAAAAAATAAATAAACAACCTCTTGCAATCAGGATTGGGGGCCCCCTCGACGTTGGTACAAGGATAGTATTTCCAGATATTTCTAGATTTGGGGGCCCCCCCGCAATGCGGGCCCATAGTTACGCCACTGAGTTCAGACAATATCTCTAGGAAGCGCTAATATCGCTTCAAATACTCTCTGTCCAATCTTAAGGTGAACTATTTTACATTAAGAGTGGATTTAAACAGCAAGTTTTCCTTAAAAAAATCTATTTCAAATAAACAATTTTTTTCCCTATAGTTAATAGTTCTATTGAGTTTTTTTTTTATTAAAATAAATCCTTTTGAAAATATTAATAATGGTACTGCCAGACTCTTGGCATTTTTAAGGAAAACACTTTTTTGGTTTTACATACACCACCACACACACACACACACACACACACATATATATATATATATATATATATATATATATATATATATATATATATATATATATATGTGTGTGTGTGTGTGTGTGTGTATATATATATATATATCCAAAAAAATTAGCCCCCCCCCTAAAGGCAACCCTGGCTACGCCCATGTTCACTTTTGTCATATTTTTATTTAAGAGGGGGTAAAATAGAAAAACAGGAAAACATGCTTTTTAATTAAAAATAGAGATTTTACTATTTTTGATCCGATTTCAGCTGTTTATAAATTCAAATATTTATTGGTTAAGATTAAAATGCACGCTCAGCTCAATATTGCAAGCAGACAACTGCATTGCACACCTAGTATTATTAGAAACAATATATTTTATGTGAGAAAGTGATTTTATAAATGATATGGGTATGAGGGTTGGAGAATTGTAAGTGTCAGAAGTTGCTGGTATGTTTACTATGGTAAGGCAATGTTGTAAGGATATGTTCACTCTATTGGTTCCGTTCATGCATAAACATGATAGATTCCTTTCATTTTTCCCTTCCACAATCTCTCTTTCGCAATTATTCTTTTTTATTTATCTCTTTTTATATAATCTTTCAATAACTTGCATAACAGATAAAAGCGTTGTCGATAAGAATAAAAAAAAATAGTTTATTGGAATATACAATAAATATAATTTTTCGTGGTAAAGCTTCAATAACTCTCATAAAATCGATGTCAGGTTTTTTTTAAGTGATATAAGTTTCTAGCGAGGATCATAGCATACGGATTGTCGCGCGTTTTGGATTATATATAGATAACAATATATATTTATAAGATATGGAGGCGTGGTCGTATTTTTTTCCCTGAGTTCTGTTCAAGTTATAAACAAAGTAGACAATGCCGAATTGTCTGTTCTGCTATCTGTTGTTCTAAAGGAATCTTATCACTGATCAAAGTGTTGTGTTTCAATAAACTTTTTAAACACTTCAATTTACGATATAGTTCACGATTATTCCTTCATCTATTTTCCAAACATCTACGTTTTTTTACTTTTCCTCACCTATAATAGGAAAAGTTATGTTTTCACCCAACATTTTTTTTTTTTTTTGAGATTTCAACTGAATTATCCGTTTTCCTGAGAGGTTTTCAATGTGACGTCTGTATGTGTGTTATCATCGTAGCGCCGCATCGTAGGGTATTTAACTAGAGTGTTGAAACTTGGCAGAAAAATCAGTCCTTACTTCTAGTTGTGCCACCCGGAAAAATCAACATTTTCCGCCATCTTGAACCCAGTTTGCTCCTCTCTGCATGACAAACAAATCCACCAAATTTAATTTTGATATTGGCCGCTATTTTGAAGTAATCGATTTTTAAATTTTGAAACTTATTAATACCGAAAATAAATAAAAATAATGTATATATATAGATATATTTTTTTTAAATGATAAAAAAAATCAGTTAGTTCAAAACCCATCTAAGTACTGACCACGCCCAATGCTGCCTTCGTATGCAGCATCTAAGTACTGACCACTTTAGTGGCCTTCGAAGTGATTAAAAGTTCCGTAACCGATTTTTATTTTGAATGCAAGGGGTAGAATAATAATCATTGAAACCAAGTTAAATTAATTTTATATTTAAAAATAAATTAAATGCCACAGTACAACGAGTGACCATATGTCAACGAATATACGTATGTCACTGAAGATAGAACCGTGGGGCTCTTAACACAGGAGAGAACTGTTGCCCTACGCTGTGTCTAACTTAAATAGCTCTGAGTGATTGTCCTTGTTAAATTTCTAAAATACAAAAAAATCTTTTCTAATTTCATCGCCATAGTAAGTCGAGAAAATTGATGTATCGGCTAATTCACACGACTTTGTTAAACTAGTAACTCATTATTGTATCGTTTTAAGGAACATGTCTCTTTGCTAAATTTCAGAGCAATTGCCGATTTTGAAGTGAATAAAATATAGATGCGTTATTAATAGCCCATAATACATCGAATGGGTCGTATAATTATAATAAAACTTCTTGGAGAAAAAAATAGGTCCAATAGAAACCAGAGATAAAGCTTAACGTAGATACGTAGGTGTGGGGGCAGCCTACAAGGGGTAGGGGGGCATTTGAGGTGGCCTCCAGGAATTATATAATAATAATATTAATTATTATATTATACATTCAACTCACTCAAATTATAAAAATAAAATTAAAAGAATGAAAAACTTTAAAGTATTTCGTATCTCTATAAATCCTTTTCATGATAAAAATTGGTTTCTAAAGCTTACTATCTAACTTAAAATGGATATGTACATATACACTACATTTAGGTTTAAAAAAGGAATACGTATATATCGTATGAGTGTGTGTATTGTTTATATTGTATATATTTAAATTTAGTTTAAGAGTGGAAGTTGAAAGAGATTCTTGGTTAAATATCTAAAATATTCAGTATTTGTTGTACTTCTCCCACCTGAATTAGGATTAAGTTAAACTGAGGTTGAACTAAAATAGAGATGACATTCACAGACATATATATATATATAAATATATATATATATATATATATATATATATATATATATATATATATATATATATATATATATATATATATATATATATATATATATACATATGAGGACCTGTGTGTGTGTATAATGTATCTGTGTATGTTGTAGAATAAAATATATTTTAAGGGAAATGTGAGATGGAAATCTATGTATGCGGTTACCCCATAGGATTTATTCCCCTGTAAAATCCTATTTGGAGAAAATATATACATAGAGAGGTGAAATCGTAAATAGTTTATACTTTGGACGCAAAATTAAATTGTAGATAAAGTGTGGTGACAACAACCCTACTTACTATCTTTACCTATTATCTGTATAGGCTAACTTATGATCCGACCCAGCAAATTGTACCCTAAGCTTATCTCGATAAATTTGTTAGGGAAAATTGATTTTCTTTTATTTTTTTTTTGTAACATTAGTTTAAAATGTTATCTTGTAGAATACATGTTAAGAGTTTTAAATGTATTATTATCATGTTGGGGAATTTTGTGTAATTTTTTAATTTATATGCAGAGTGTTTGTTTGAATATATTTGGTGATATTACTTTTATTCATGTTTTAAATATTTTATACGTATAATTTATTCGTAGGACGCAGGCTTTTGGGGATTTCTATTGAATTGACTTTAAGGTCTTTAAGGAATTATTTGTATAAGTTTTTTTATTATAAAAATTACAAGATAAAAATAACTTTTTATATAGTACGTTTTTAAAGTTTCTGTCCAAAATCATAGATTTGAAACCCGTCAAAATGAAGATCGTAAATATGGGATATGTCAAAACAAATAAAATAACTTGTGGATTTTTTCCGAACTAACTTTCCTGCTGAAAGATAGCTGAAAGTATTAAAATAATACATTGTCATCATGATCTGAGCTATTCTAAATGATCTGAGCTATTTCTAAATGTTTCAAATGTCTAGCTACTCGGGAAGTTAGTTAAAAATCGATTGCAAGATTTGTACTGGACAAACAAACAAACAAGAAAGCAAGCTAATAAAAACGTAGTAAAAAATACATATTACTTTTGGCTAGGTGATAAACTTTTATAGTTTGTTATTGTAACAGGTTTAAGTTTATTAAATATTTTCTTGTGTGAACTTGCTTGTCTTAACCTCTTTTATTATTTTTAGCTGCTCTTTTATTACTTTTCTCTGTCTGTTTCCCGTAGTTAATAATAATTATAATTTGATTTAAATTAAAATTTAATCGTTCCGTAGTATGAATACTACCAAAATCGTAAAATATGAATTTCTAATTGATTGTACGAGGTACAGGTACTAATTGGGTACTTTATAATTATAAGCGTTATTTCTCGGTCTAGTTCTTTGTCATTAATGTTGACTTCTCAGACTTGTGGAAAAATTGAAAGCTTTAAATTCGGGTCAAGGTATCATTAACGTCAGAGAAATTCATTCTCCTGCGTAGCTTAGTTGGTTAGAGTGCTATACTGGAAATATAGAGGCCGGTGGTTCAAATCCCCGCGCTGGAGTCTATTTTTCTCTGTCTGTTTCCCGTAGTTAATAATAATTATAATTTGATTTAAATTAAAATTTAATCGTTCCGTAGTATGAATACTACCAAAATCGTAAAATATGAATCTCTTTTATTATTATTAAAATAAATTATGATTAAGATTAATTATGCTTGTTATCTCTTTTATATATAGATAACATAAACTCTGTATTTTAAGTTCAAAAAGTCTTATTATATATAATAAATAAGGAAATTTAAAAAGCATTAAAAAATTGTAAAAAAATATTATGTTAGAAATGTGAACAAGTTTACTCAAAAGATCTCAGAAGGAAGAAAGCAATCCTGACAGCAAAAAGACATTTGCTTGTACAAAGCAGATTGCAACAGTAACAGATCAATATTATTAAATTCTAAAGACTCCATTGATAATTTAGCGCAACTCTGATGGCTATTATTTCATTTACAAAAATATATTTACTAATCCTATTACGTTCCCTGTTATTTGATTCAATAAGCTGCAACTTTTCACAGTATTTTATGCTTTAAGTTTTTTTTTTTTTTTTAAATATTATTTGTAGGATTGTATATATTAAATTTAACTTTATTTGTCTTATAATAAATATATTTGAAGAATAAGTGGGAGTTTATGTCACAATATCCACTAAATGAATTATTTTGTGAAGAGGCTTTCGTTTTTATCATTCTATAAATACATTTCTATTATATAGTGATCAATTCTCTCCAATGAAAATAAAAACTAATATGTATTTTTGAGATAATACATATACTTATTAAAATATGATTTCATATCTAATTTTTTTGAGGTTTTGTATATAAACATCTTTTTTCCGTGGTAGGCTGTGAAATAGTAACTTTAGAGCCTAAATAACATAGCTAAATGCCATTTTTTCATTACGTGGACTTAAGAAATCTTTTCATTACTAAAAACGGAAGTTTTGATAACTATTAGCTGTAAAGAAAATATTTTTTTTACGTCCTAGGACAGAATTTTATTTTTTCTTTACAGCTTGTAGTTATCAAAACTTCAATTTTTAGCGCTGCAATCTTTGTAGAGATGCTTCTTAGTACGATTGAAATCCGCTAGATGTCAATGCGTTTTATTTATCTTTTCTTATAGTGTAACCTCTTTTTTAGGTTTCTTTTTTTTAAATCTTAAGTATGTATTAATATTTGTTATTATTATATTGATTATTGATTAATATTTAATGTTTTTTCATTGTCTGCTACCCCGGAAAAAATAGCATATGCTACACGACTGTGAAGTGTTTTTTCTTTACCTTGACAATATTTACTGTCTCGCTTCGCTCGACAGTAAATGTAAATGCCGCGGTAAAGAAAAAACTCACTTCACAGCCTAGTAAACATAATATACTATTTTTTAATAATTTATTAATTTGTTTATAAGCGCTGTAGTCTGGCACCTTTATTTCTAGAAATCGAGCACTGATAAAGAGTATGTACCCCCCCCCCCCCCCCCCTTAGTGAAGGTGCCGAGCCACCCCCGTCGAAAATGACTTCCTAAGCCACTGCTCTAGGAAGCGTTCCAAATAGTGTTGAACTATTATTTTTTGAAATTCAATTTTTTAAGTTTTTGGTAGTTTTCATACTACGGAAAGTTAAATTTTAATTTAAATCAAATTATAATTATTATTAACTACGGGAAACAGACAGTGAAAAATACACTCCTGTGCCGGGATTTGAACCACGGGCCTCAAATTCATTCTCCTGCGTAGCTTAGTTGGTTAGAGCGCTATACTGGAAATATAGAGGCCCGTGGTTCAAATCCCGGCACAGGAGTGTATTTTTCACTGTCTGTTTCCCGTAGTTAATAATAAATATAATTTGATTTAAATTATTATTTTTTGTTATCCAGTGATTTTAATTATTATAGAGGTTATTTACTTTGCGAGGCATGCTTCGCGTGCAGAGCTTTCACTAACCCCTCGCGACCTCATCTCACCTCAGGCACGCCTCGTAAACCTGAACATCCTTCACAATGAAACAATTTTATTTGTTAGACAACTTCATCTTTCTGTGTCAAACAGTAATGATGTATGTGATATTGTTGCTTTTTATGTTCTCATGTATATTGTTATACATTAATCCTTATCCATTAGAATTCATTGATATTTATTATTAAAACATTATTTTAGAAACAACTTAGAAATTCGCGTGACCCTGATTATCTAAAGTTTATTGACTCTACTAGCCTTAGAAAATATCGAAACTTTACACTTTTAATGCCTGCTCAATTTTATCGATGAAAGGTCATAGACAAATCTATTAGCTTCGTTTAAACTGTATTCATAATTAATGTTATATACCTATTAAAATTTAAAAAAAAAACTCTTTATTTTAATTTTGTTTATAACAAGGAGTTTCACGTTGTTTTCTTTCTAACATTTTTAAATAATAAGAATGATTAAGCTAATTTAAAAGCAGGAGCTACCTCTGACGAAATAATTAAAGTAAAGTAATGATAAATATTCTCAAGGCATTATGAAGTTATATGAAAGGGTGGTGGCCCAGAGATGGGGGGGAGGGCTCCGTGGTCTCGTTATGAATTTTAATGTCTGATCTTACCAGTATCCTTCTCAGTATAATAACTCCTTTCTTTACTCTATCCATCCAACCTTTTTATTAATTCTTCTTCATTCCTACAAAATGTATAATTATACCTGAGTGCGTTTTATTATTATTATTATTAATTTCACTAATTTGGCTTCAACCAAAGATTTTATTCCGTGGATGATAAAAACTGTTTTGGTGATTAATGGAACTTTTGTAGTCTTTGGGATTTGGAATGGTATCTTTAAACATTTTAAATGGAAATTATATAAATTACTCTAATGTTTTCGAATACTGTAAGTTTAATTTATAAACCATAATTTAAAATTTTCTTGAAATTAGATTTAAAGGTCATTCAACTCAAGACTAAATGAGAGAGTTGTTTGCAAAGGTGTAAAATTAGATTATTTGAATGCCTGATCCATCAGCATTGCAGGATCGTTCTGAACAACGAATTTCTTTCCAAGGTCTACTTTATTAATAATTATTTTAATTATAGAATGAGGATAACTTTATTCTTAGTTTATACTTAGGCTTTTCCTAATCAAAGTTGATTATTTAACATACGAATACTATGTGCAATTCTGTTTGGCACGGGAATAAACACTAGGCATCGCGTTGCTCTATCATTGAAGCTAGTTTATTGTAATGTATCATGTGTATATAGTGTTGTATATATGTATGGAATATTGAGAAAATAAATAATCGTGATGAGCTGATAGAAAGAGTATGATTGTAGTAGAAAGTCTAGTAGTTAGTGAGCCACCCTGTATTCTTACTATTCCACTAACTACAACTTCAAAATTAAAATCGTTAGATCGTATTATATCGGTAAAAATATTGTATTTTAAACGTTTAGGTCAGTTTTAATTGTTTTAACGATTTTAATCACTTCATAGCGGTGTCGCTGTTGATTTTACTAAAAACTTTAATTGAAACAAATGTTCTAATCGAGTAGGTGATGATAGAATCTTTTCCCGTCCTAAAATTCCAATTTTATATTTAAAGCTCACGTTTACGTGATTTGCGCCCGAACTCTTTGACGGATAATGCTGTCCAATAAACTTATTCTGAGCATTAGTAAAAGGAACATTTACACCAAATTCCAACAAAATCGGTCTACTTTTACTCACGTTATCAACGGACACGTACACATTTCTGTGAAGAAGCTTACTTCATTGATTAGAATGTAAGAAGCTCGCTTCATTGATTATAATGTAAGAAGCTCACTTCATTGATTAGAATGTTAGAAGCTCGCTTCATTGATTATAATGTAAGAAGCTCACTTCATTGATTAGAATGTAAGAAGCTCGCTTCATTGATTATAATGTAAGAAGCTTACTTCATTGATTAGAATGAAAGAAGCTCGCTTCATTGATTATAATGTAAGAAGCTCGCATCATTGATTATAATGTAAGAAGCTCGCATCATTGATTATAATGTAAGAAGCTCGCATCATTGATTATAATGTAAGAAGCTCGGTTCATTGATTATAATGTAAGAAGCTCGGTTCATTGATTATAATGCAAGAAGCTCGCTTCATTGATTATAATGTAAGAAGGTCGCATCATTGATTATAATGTAAGAAGCTCGGTTCATTGATTATAATGTAAGAAGCTCGGTTCATTGATTATAATGTAAGAAGCTCGGTTCATTGATTATAATGTAAGAAGCACGCTTAACTAATAAACTTATTTGAGTAATTGGCTTGAAGGTCTTATACCAGAATTGAGACTTCCTTGTTTAATTCAAGCATACAAAGATACAAGTTAAGAGTTACTTATTATATTATTACTTTATATCGCTTCTTCAAACGATTTCCTCTTCAAAAGAGTTACTCTAACATTCTTAAGTAATCTCAATGGTATGTAACTTGTAAAACAACGATCAAAGAGTTTGAGTGTAGGCTCGTCAGTTACAGTTTTCAACTTTCTTGCATATAGAACTTAACGTGCGAGACTTTTTTCTTTGGTCTTAAAGTTGCTTGATGCATCTCTGTTCCTACCCCAGAGTCCTTTGCACTCGTACTTTCTTCACCCTTCTTATTCCTATTCACACTTATTCCTTTTATCTCTTCACGCCCCGCCTTACATCTTTTAAATATTTTTATACACTATTTCCTTCCCCCTGATACTTTTTCAAAGGAAACATTTTGCACCTTTCTTAACAATTTTCTCTTTTTTTAAAACAACCTTCTTACACAAAAAGGAAATAAGCTTTTGGTTTTGAAATGTTTTTACCACATTTAGACACTGCATTTTTATTTCAATTTATAATTTTTAAGGCCGGGGGCACATAGAGACACACTCAAGTCAGGACAGGACAGTTTTTTGTCAACTGGAGAGATGAAAATGAAGAAGAAAGACTTTTTAAAATAATATTATAAGGGAAATGATAGACCCCTTAAAAACATATATAGAGAATAGAGAATTGGAAAGCTATAGCAGCGTTTCCCAATCTCCCCCCCCCCCCCCCCCCCGGCTAAATTTTTCTACGGCCCGGTGCTGGGTCGCGACCCGCACTTTGGGAAACGCTGCTCTATAGCTCTAGCACAGACCACAAACTATACAGACGGAGACAGACATTTTTTTAAAACCACTTTTTTGGACTTTGAAGGCCTTCACAACCTGACGACCTATAAGATTAGAGTTCGGAGATATGAAAATGTATGCATTACTACTTTTGAATGAAGAAATGAAGAAGATGGTGTGTGTGGGAACCATGCCTCAAAACCCACAACTTTCAATGTTTGCTGACTACATATTTGACAATTACGTTGACGTCACGGCCTCTTTTCTACCATTATGTGGGCTGAAAAATCAGCTGCTGTATGGCGAACGATAAAAGAGATTCTATGGAGAACGATAAAAGAGATTCTATGGAGAACGCTAAAAGAGATTCTATGGAGAACGATAAAAGAGATTCTATGGAGAACGATAAAAGAGATTCTATGGAGAACGATAAAAGAGATTCTATGGAGAACGATAAAAGAGATTCTATGGAGAACGATAAAAGAGATTCTATGAAGAACGGTAATAGAGATTCTATGGAGAACGATAAACGAGACGAGATGCTAGACTTTCCACTCAAAATTCATTGGTTTGTTGAGTTCCCACACTCCAATATTTTTGTCTTTTTGAAAAATACTTACATTATTTGCACATGAAGGGCCTACTCCTATTGCACCTACTCGAGGATTCACGTCAGAATTAATAGGAAGACAAAACTTAAACAAGAATTCATTGAGAGTAAAACTACCTTGCTCAACAATGGCAAATTCAGCCAGTTAAACTTTGTTATGTGTGTCCCTTATAGTCCGCAGTATAGTCATAGAAGAAACGTTTCTAGTTTTTCCTGATCATTTGAGCAAAATTTGAAATTTTATCATATTACGTTCATGTGTTATTTAGGCTCAATATTGTTTGTCACTATTAAGTTCATCTGTTCAAAATGTATTGTTATGTGCACTATAATTTACTGATTCATTATTTTGTCCTTGTCAGTATTTTTAACTTTTTTTTAGAATCGTTTTTAAAATTCAACTTAACAAATTAAAAATAATTTTTACTAATTAATATAAAAATACAATTTTTAAAAACTGGTCTTATTTTAAACATATTTTTTATTAGTTTCTGTATTCTTTACCTAAATTGTTTCCATGTGCAAAATTTGGGGAAGATTGAAAGACGGGAAGTGGTACAAAATTAGGGTAATAGGTGTGCGATGACACTTACAAAGCAAAGTAATATAACACTAGTTATTTTTTATTAGTTTCTGTATTCTTTACCTAAATTGTTTCCATGTGCAAAATTTGGGGAAGATTGAAAGACGGGAAGTGGTACAAAATTAGGGTAATAGGTGTGCGATGACACTTACAAAGCAAAGTAATATAACACTAGTTATTTTTTTTTTGGTTTCCGTATTCTTTACCTAAATTGTTTCCATGTGCAAAATTTGGGGAAGATTGAAAGACGGGAAGTGGTACAAAATTGGGGTAATAGGTGTGCGATGACACTTACAAAGAAAGTAATATAAGACTTATTATTTGGGCCCTATTTCTATGCCTATATTTGTTCATATTTGGAATTAAAAATGTAAAACTATCTTCAATTATAACAAAATCGGAGAAACAGTCGTTTCAGTAGTAAAAAAGTAGACAGTTCGCAGACTATATTTTTCACTATTAAGTCAAAAGAAAAGTTTATAAGAAGGAAGTCTAAAATATTGTCCAGTTTGTGCTCGTTCCAAGGGGGCTGCTTCTGAAATGTTGTCCAATTCGAGCTCGTCCCAAGGGAGCTGTTTCTGAAATGTTGTCCGATTCGAGCTCGTCCCAAGGGGGCTGCTTCTGAAATGTTGTCCGATTCGAGCTCGTCCCAAGGGGGCTGCTTCTGAAATGTTGTCCGATTCGAGCTCGTCCCAAGGGGGCTGCTTCTGAAATGTTGTCCGATTCGAGCTCGTCCCAAGGGGGCTGCTTCTGAAATGTTGTCCGATTCGAGCTCGTCCCAAGGGGGCTGCTTCTGAAATGTTGTCCGATTCGAGCTCGTCCCAAGGGAGCTGTTTCTGAAATGTTGTCCGATTCGAGCTCGTCCCAAGGGGGCTGCTTCTGAAATGTTGTCCGATTCGAGCTCGTCCCAAGGGGGCTGCTTCTGAAATGTTGTCCGATTCGAGCTCGTCCCAAGGGGGCTGCTTCTGAAATGTTGTCCGATTCGAGCTCGTCCCAAGGGGGCTGCTTCTGAAATGTCTCTAACACTATTTAATTTACTTTTCTCGCTAATTCAGTTATGTTTTTGCCCCCGAGCTCACCGAAGGTTACAAGCATTGTGACCATTCTGAGAAACCGATTTTTTTTCCAAATTTAATATTTCCTAGGTAAGGAGTGTTTTAAACTTTAAGAGATATTTTGGTTTTGTTTCTGTTTGTCGGTTTTTTTGGTATCTCTCTAGTCTAGGTAATCACTTTTCAACTATACCTAGAAATCTGAAGTGTTATTATAAATTATTTATTTTCGAGTGCACTGCAAATTATTAATATTTTAAAAGCAGGTTTTGTTTGTTATTTAAGTGTAGGTTTATTATAAAATATATTATTTATTTAAAATATATTTTTATTAAAATTGTTCCCTTTATTTATTAAATTTTACTTATTTTAAAAGGTTTATTTTATTTTATTTGTCTTAATTTTAAAAAAATGATTTCCCTTTTTTGCTATTCCTAACCGGAGAGGAAAGAAAATATCAAATTGGGTTAAATTTAACAAAATAAATAAATAAATATTCTTCCAACCTAAAGGTCAATAATGCTTGACCTTTTATAGGTCGTGAAATACTCTGGGGAATTTCTAAACATTTATAACTTAAGTTTTATTAGCTGAAAATTCTCTTTAGAGAATTCCTCTTTTTTTAATAAATAAATACTTTTTCTGTTATCTCTAAAAGAAGCACGAAATTAACAAAGCGGAAATTATTTTACTATAAAATTAAGTTATAATTAATTAAAAAAGAGGGACTAAGAGATAAAGAAAAAGCGAAAAAAGTATAAAAAGTCAACTAATGAGCCAACTTAAAACAAGAAGCATTATTTATATCCTCTTCCTTTTAATATAAAGTTAAACAACTCAAAAATGAAATTATAAATAATCTATTGTTATATAATTAAATTGCTCTTGATTAAATAATTTATAAATTAATCATAATATTAAAATACAGTGATCTCGTGGTTCCTTTAGTCGAGTAGTCATTCAATTCTAACTTCTTAATCCTTTTTTTAGGTAAAAAAATAAATCTAGTGAATAAAAATAGGTTAAATTATGAAAGGTTTGATCCTTACCAATGCGTTTCTACTTACAATGCGTATAGGTGGCCACTGGCCACATTGGCGTATCCAGGGGGTCACCCCCCCCCCCCCCCCGACCCTATTTAGTAAAAAAGAAATACCGTAATTTTTTCCCGTTAGTTTATTTTTTATAACAATAAAATTGCAACTAATTTTATGTAATAGGTTTGTTACATAACCTGCAATGTTTATATATTAAATTAAATAAAACTGGGTTGTGGACTGAATGTATTATAAGCCTAGTTTATATTGGTAGAGTAAACGGTCGAGTAGCACTCTACCAAGCTACTAGCCTAATGTGAACGATACGGATAGTAAACGGTCGAGGAGAGTGGATAAAAGTTGGTCGAGTAAATAAGCTAGTGCGGTGGTAGAGTAGCTCGCCCGCGGCCGGGCTAGTAGACCCCCCACCCCACGTCCGCGTCCCCTCTTCTCTGTAAATCACACATTTTGTTTAACTCTTTTCATAACAAATTTTAAAAAGTTAATTTTTTAAAAACTATGATCAACTACCCCCATCAGAACTAAACTGTTAGAGCCCTTGTTGTTGAAATATTCACTACCACAATTTTATGAGGGGCATTTATCAATATATGTTTTCCATCGGTAGCACCACAACATTCCATAATTCTTGAAAACCTGTAATGATGCTCTTCCAATCTTCTTGTGTAGCTGGGACGTACCTCACTCTACTAGGCTACTATCCCAACACGTGTGAACGACTTTGGAGTCACTGTACTAAATAACAGCACGATATTCTACTCGCTTGTCCCTGAGCTAAAAAGTAAGCTAGTACACTCGACCCTTTACTCTACCAAGTGTAAACTAGGCTATACTGCCTGTTCTAAGCTTTGTATTCATGATTCTTATGATAATTTCTCTGACAAGAAATCTATATTTTTAAAAAAAATAAATTGAAAGTTATGACAGACATTTTAATTTATTAATTTTTTGATTTCATCCCTATTTTAGAATTATATGAACTGCCTTCCTTAGCTAACAAGCTTATGGGGATAAGGCAATTATGCAGCAGTCATAACATTTAGGTGAGCTGTTTTGTTGATTTCAATTATTATTAATGTTATTATATCAACATTAATTTTATATTCAGAGGTATAATAATAAGCAGTGTATTTTAAGAGTAATAAGTAGTACTTTTTTAAAGAAATATAATAAATTATTAGTCCTATTGAATATTGAAGCTTATTCAGCTAAATTAAATATCATAATACTTCATTCACACTAAGAACAGTTTCTTTATATAACTGTTCTAGTCGAAAACAGTTTAAAATTGTTTTAAGAAAAATATGTTTGCTAGAGTGATTCCTGTTGTTTAGGTTTCTGGCAGAAAATATTTCTTTTTCGCAAGTAATTGGTTGCACAGCTTTTATTAATATTGACTCCCATGTTCATGAATAAGTATGTCCATGAATAAGTACCCTTTTATTTTTACAACTACAAATGCCCCTCTCTCTATCTAAACTGCCTGACAATGTACCACCACCCCCTCCCCCCCCCCCCCCCCCCTCCCCAGACCTAGCCGCTGGATACGCCACTGACTGGCAACACACGAAGAGGAAATCCTCAAGGAAAAAAGCGTCCGGGAATCCCTTGGGGATTTTCTCAACCGAAAAAAATCCTCGAGGCTGATTTTCGTCAACTCAATACACGCCGCATCTGACGCATAGTTTCTGCCTCAAGGCGGACATTTTTTTTGTGTGTGTTATGGAATTCGGGGACTGCAGGCTACACCCATATAGGAATTAGGAATTCCTCCAGGTCTGGACTGTTCAGTCCAAACATCAAGGATTTCCTCTTTGTGTATGGCCATGGCCACTTTAAAAATCGCCAAGTTCTAGCTTGTTGACTTCGAACTTTTTTGTGGGCAAAATATTTGATCCAAGTTATCCGCGTCTTTGGGGGTCGGTACTGTTAAGGGGAAATATCTCCAGGCAAAGTATCGTTACCAAACAAAAGAGAGGATTTGTAATTTAAGAGACGTTTCGTAATTTTGTATTGAGATTCAATCAATGCAACAAATTGGATGCATCCTTATTGAATAGTAACAACAATGAAGAGATAAACATGGATTTATTTTTTATTGAATTTAAATAGTTGTATACCTACGACCTACGTGTTATAAATTGAATAAATAAATGTAAATCAATAAATATAAATTGAATAGTTTAATCTGGTGTGGATATTTCTGTTATTCCTTCCGTTCTAACCATCCATCTTAACTTCAAAACACTTTATAAGAAGTAAATAAAATTTTATACTTATATAATGTCAAAAGTTTTGAGTTACGAGTTCAAGTTTCGAGCTTCACCTGAGAAATTATACTATGCATTATAATTTCCAAGGAATAAGGAAGCGGAGAATGTTTCCTCAATTCCCTGGGGCAGATCTCTTCACCTAAATTTTCTCCCTTCTTATTCTTCGTCTTCTAAAAGAACTAATAATGGAATTATGTAAATTTATTTAATTTTGTTGGATAATCGACTTAAAATAAGATTAGATTTTCACTATAATACAATAAAATATTAGAAGAACAAAATATCGTCTATTGTTAGATCGATAATACAACTAATCTTACTAATCTTACTAATCTTAACTACCCCCAGTAGCTTTTAAACAATTATTATAAATGTATCACTTCCCTACACAAAAACGTCTGCTTGTATCAAGTTGAAGTTTTACATGCCTGCTTCAATCGTGCTTTAGACGATTTATATAATGTTTTTTTAAGATCGTTACGTTAGGACGTAAGATATCAGTAAAAACTATGTTTTCTCTATTTTAAACGTTTAAGTCCTCTTATATAGCTTTAACGATCTTTATTAATTCATAGCGGTGTCGCTGTTGGTTTTACTGAAAAAATTTATATGAAAACAATGTTTGTCTAATCGAATAGGTGATGATAAAATCTATTCCCTTCCTGAAATTCCAATTTTACATTTGAAAAGAAACACTTTCTACGCATCTAAACAGAAATAAAATGTTTATATTTCGTATCAATCGTAGATAGTATTTTGTGTATTTTGGCCATTTACAATTATCAACGTTTTGATGTATTTATGTACATGGATTTGCGTACACATTAGATAAAAACGGCAATGGAATATTAAGTAGATCTGTCGATCTATCCAGTTATTATGTATATCTATGTATGTTAGTTTACCTTTTCAATTGGATAAAGGGTATGAGTGGCACTCTTTTCGAACTGTGGGTCTTTTTTAGAGGGTGCCCTACTTGTAAAGTGAATTTTCTTCTTAGCCTAAGAAGTAAGAAGATAGTATAAGGGTAGCTAAAACATACTTTTGTGAAGGAAGGGCCCAGGTTGAAGATGTTGGGAGAGCTAACCATGAGTTGGTTCCCTTCAAGAGCCTATAGGGTTGTTTTTACAATAAAAATAAATTCCAATTCAATTTGTCCCTATGTTAGGAAAAGTGCTTTTTTTCTTTTCTCAAGTATTTCAATGCATCCTCCCTTTCTTTTTTCCCTATTGCGCAAGAAAAATAAATAAATTCTTTTCTATTTTTACTGGATGTAGAGAAATAGTGGAAGTAAGATCCTTGTGCTAGAAGCCTGTAAGTGTAAGTTGGCAAATTTGAACGGAATTGTACAATGTAATGTAACATAGAATGAAATTGCAGAAGAGCATTTTTATTCCTACTTATTTTAGTATTCTGTTCTGTTAAATTAGATCTGAATTTATTTGATGCATTATTCTCGTATATTCATGAAATATATATATTTTTGTAAATACATATTATATTTATTTTGTATACAATCTATGCACACATATATATATATGTATATTATATATGTATGTGTGTGTGCTTTCAATAGAGCAGAATAAAATTTAATTTGATTTATACATGTTAACCTACCGCCCTTGAGCTCAAAAAAGAAAGGTTTTTTTTTTTTTAATATTTTCAATCTATCTGTGGTCTGTAAAAAAACATGATGATGTGAAAACTAAACTAATGGACAGATTCCAATTAAATTAGTTCTGCACATTCAGAAGAGTTTACTTTGAGGAGAAATAAGTTTTTACTTTAAATTAGAGGGAAAAAAATATAAATAATGAAATGTAAACCGATGAAATTCCATTTATTAGTTTAAAAGTTATAAGCGAACATAATTATTAGTGCGATACTTTTGTTAAACGTCAAAGTTTGTTCACATCTGTTCTAAATTTAAATAATAAATTAAATTAAAAAAACAATACTTTTCCTACTATAGGTAGTGAGGAAAAGTAATAATGTATCATTTTTTTTTTTTTTTTTTCGAAAAATGATAATAAAAAAAATCAGTTAGTCCAAAACGGTCACCCATCCAAGTACTGACCACGCCCAATGCTGCCTCTGAAGTGAGGAAAGGTTCCGAGGTACACCGTACACGATTTTTGTTTATATCAAATCAAATTTAAGTGTATTGTTTTATATAAACTGCTTGTTCTAAACATAGACTCGTGATTGGGTCAGTCACCCTAAAATGCACGAGTTAAGTAAGCTTGGTATAGTGTTAGTTGGTATGAGATAGGGAATGTTTAGCTGTGGGAACGGATCTCTTCTCTCCGCTTGAGTTTTATTGTTCACACACGACTATTTTCTGTTTTGTGTTGTACAGACCTCACACCTCTTTTTAAAATCTTTCTTTAAAAAACTTTCTCACGTAAGACTTTTATAATTTCCCTTTCTGACCTTGTTATCTTTATCGTCTTCTCTTTCGTTACCAAACTTGCTTTTTCAACGCTGTCTTTTAAATTTAACAAGAAATATTCTTTATTATTTTCGACTTAATGTACTATATTTTTAAAGATGGCTAGACCAGAGACTTTCTACATCTATTGCAACATGCTTTACCTCTTTAGTCATGTCCATAGATTTAGTGTTAAATTAAATATAATGTTTAAATTTTATTAATCGATGGTTCGATGGAAGGAAGGACCAACCCCGTAAAATTGGGAGAAGGGGTATGTTATATATATATATATATATATATATATATATATATATATATATAAATATATATATATATATATATATATATATTTACGTACAAGTAATCCTCACTACACCCTAATATCCATTAATGGCTAGATGTCAATTCGTACATATTGTTGTCTGAATGTTTATGGTATTTATTCCAGAGGAAAATGCATTTAAGATGTACCTTTCAGCTTCAATATTCCCCTGTTATAATAAATATATTATATAATTAACTTAGTTCATTTATATTAATGTTAACTTGCATATTTAAAACACAGACCTATACTTGATATTTGCTGGAGTGAATTTGCATGTAGTGTTATCTGAAAGAATTAAAAATTATTTCATTTCATTTCGAATAATTTAGAGGCAACACCGCTTATTCTAATTAACTGGAAATAATAATTTTCAGATAACATTATTATTATTTTTTGTTATTTGTTCCGTGCTTTGGTTTTTCAAATTATTCATATTATAGATTTACTACTTAATAAACTTAAGATTTTGACCATTCAATAACCGGTTTTTCTAACTCTATTATTATCTAAATAATATAGAGAAAACCAACTGCATTATTTAAAAAAATATTCTGCAAATTTATTAACCACGACGTGTGATTTGATTTTGGTGCTACACGTGTTTTGTGAACATAGAGTGAACATGAGTTATCTAATTGCTTTAATATAGGAAATAAGTTTTAATACGTAGAAAGGGACTATATATATATATATATATATATATATATATATATATATATATATATATATATATATATATATATATATATATTGTGTATTAAAATAGACAAATCTGAACTGCAGAGTTGACAATTTAGAAGTAACCTACTAACTATAGTATTGTTGTGTCCTTCTTTCTAGTTTAAAGACTATAAAATTAAAATATTACACTTAAATGTTTGCTTTAATTTAAACAAAACTGAAAACATGTTTTTCTTTATTAATATAAAATCAGTTTTATGCTCTTGTCTGCTGTGACCTACTTATTTCCTTAAAATATTGATTTAAGATACATAAGGGACACTTTGGCAAAGGTTCACTGCACTGAATAGATTCTGCATGATGTGGTTTTTGGCCGGGAATTGCAAAATCAGTAATGTCCTTTTTGAAGGGTTTCCAGTTGGGTTTTTGTGGGTGACCGCAGATTCCCTTATATCTATTTGTCCTGTCCTTGGTGAAAGGGTACCCAGGGGAAAGACGTCTAAAGGAAAAGGGTCCTGGACCGGGTCCCAGGGACTACAAGTCGATGAAAGTAACTATCAAATATTTATAGAAAGGTTCTTCTGTCCTTTCTGTAGAACCGAGAATGCCACTTTACTAGGAAGGGCTGGAACCACCATGCCTTCGTTGCTTGTTTAGATGCCAATCCAAGATAATGCTTGGAGTGACTTTGAGAACGTTACAATGAGTGCACACAGAAGTGCATCACTAACCACATCCTCTCCCTGCACCAACAAGAGCCCTTTCAAGTGAACATCTCATTGCGGCTTCATCCTGTTTCACCTCATTTTTTTCTTGTTTCACCTCGATCGATAACTTTGAACAGTTTTGATGTCTATTTAAACTATTATGAGAGTATTAATCATGTGCATGCGTAGAAATGAAATAATATTTACCTACAAGAAAATCATGTTTTAATAATTTGATTTTATTTAATTTATAAAAAAAAAATTATATTGTAACTCATTATTATTGTACATTAAGTATTTCATTTTTTTTCTGTGAAACCAATTATTACCCCCTTTTAAACGGAAATATGTCAAAACTTTACATAAGAACTATACTGCATTTATTGTACTCTTTAAGAGCTATTCAACGACTTACCCCTCGAAGGGTTGTATTACTTTGCCTTTTGTACCCCTATGTACCAAAATTTAAATTTAATAAAAAAAACCCTTTACGTACACACATATATATGTATATATATATATATATATATATATATATATATATATATATATATATATATATATATATATATATATATATATTTATATATATTATATATTATATATATATATATATATATATATATATATATATATATATATATATATATATATATATATATATATATATATATATATATATATATATATATATATATATGTGTGTATAAACCATTATTAATAAGAAATTGTTTTGCCACTTTAATCTGCAAATAACATACAAATCGGTACAAGAGTAGATGTACCAAATTTTTAAATGAAATATCCCTGTAGTACAAAATGAGGCCTTTAAAATTATATACAACTCATTAAATAACTTTAAAAAAAAGAAGTCTCGTGGCACGGTAGTTGTGAAAAATGTTTTTTTTATGTTCTCAACAAATAGGACGAATTAAGCATAGAATAAATAAGTTAACCATAAGTCTCATAGAATATATATATCTGACCAAAAACCACTTACGTGGTAAAAAAACACCCCGCCAAGTGTGTGGTCCAAAAAAGTTGTGAAATCAACTTTCTGTCCCGCCAAGTGATGTTGGCACTTGCTCCTGACCCAACACTGTCAACTTAGATATTTATCAGCTTATTCTCCTTGGCGGTGTGACTGCAGTACTACTCACAGTTTAGTAGTAGTAGTAGTTGGGGTCATTCCTTGAAAGCTTAATCTGAATATTACTTATTTCTATTTTATTTGCTTTTTGATAATGGAAAAGATTTACAGCGATGATCATTGTGGGATCGAGAAGAGCCTTCAACAACTCTGTTAAAAGGCTTTCCTCTCACCGCCAAGGAGAATAAGCTGATAAATATCTAAGTTGACAGTGTTGGGTCAGGAGCAAGTGCCAACATCACTTGGCGGGACAGAAAGTTGATTTCACAACTTTTTTGGACCACACACTTGGCGGGGTGTTTTTTTTACCACGTAAGTGGTTTTTGGTCAGATTTCATGACTTTTTGTACGGTCCCTAAGGAAGGATTCTCTAAACTGTTTATTCCCACACATTAGAGTCAAATAAAAGTGAAGTTAAGAGCTGGACAAGGTCTATGGAGATTGGAGAACTACGAGACCTATGACATTGAAAGAACTTATCATTCTAATTGTAGGAGCATATAAAGATTTTTAGCAGCATTTGGCCACCTAGATACACTAACATTGCTATCATTTGTTCATATCCAGCTGGATCCTGACCTTATATAAGTAACGAAGTGACCCCTTAATATTGTCTTAATTACACCTACCTTAATTATAAAGTATATATGTTAAAAGTAACTAATGGTATAATTACAATAATATATATTATTATTATATATATTTTTATATTATGTTGATTGGTTGTAGGGGGGGGGGGGGGGGAATGCACTAGGGCTCTAGACGAATCCAAAAAGCCCTCATTTATTAAAATCGGTTCAGTAGATTAGGCTGTAGGTGCGTCAACGTAAAATGAAGGAAGAATAAGACTAAGAATAAGAATAAGAAGTCATCAAAACTACCATTTTCAAACCTATTTTTCTCTACTTCTACTTGACCGATTTCGACATTTTATTTTTTTATTTTCATCTACAGGACACGACCTACAAAGATATTAAAAAATTATTTAGGTAGCTTGTACGTATTCCACGCTCCAGACCCTCAAAAACCCTAGTTTGTCACCTACAGTATATATACACTGGCAGCTTTTGTGAAATTTTGACTTTTTGACTTGGCGGGGCGGAACGCTGCCGCGTTCCTAAAATATTTTTTTTTTTTTAGACACAGAATTACGAGCAATCACTGTATATGCGTATATCACTAAAGATGAAGTTATGGGTCGCTAATCAACAAATGACGTCTTAGAGAAACATATAATATAATTATAATAGATGCTGTTTGAAGTAAACAACATCTACAGCAGCGAAGATTCAAGGTGCGATAGCGGGAGAGAGGGAAGGCGCGGGGCGCTAAAGTTTGCTCTATGCAGCCAATTCTTTGCCTTGTAGGCCCGCGGGACTAGAGGTAGCCCCACTCCAAGGTAGAGAGCTGGAAGAGAGACAGGGTTCCAACGAAGCTTTCTCTACCCTACGAAATATTTTACTAAATTAAATAGAAATAACCTAACTTATCTGTCACTGACTGTCGTTGCCTACGATTGAGTTCGAACTTTACCCCAAAATAGACTGCTAATTGGAGTGGCACATATAGCTTCCTCGTATCCTATCACGCATTTTATTGATTTTATGCTTTTACAAGCCATTATTGTCTAATTTGTTTAATTCTTTCCCCCGCTTTTTTAATATGTCAAAAGTGTTTTGATTTTTTACAAGAATTAAAGTATCAATTTATATTTTACGATTTTGGTAGTATTCATACTACGGAACGATTAAATTTTAATTTAAATCAAATTATAATTATTTTTAACTATAGTTAGTAGTTTATTTTTAATAAACTATAGTTAGTTAGTTTATTTTTAACTATAGTTATACCCCAGCGCGGAGTCTATTTTTCTCTGTCTGTTTCCCGTAGTTAAAAATAATTATAATTTGATTTAGTATCAATTTAGCAAAATTTATAGAGCACAGACGGTTTAAATTAATCTAGGGCTATCTGTGGGTTACTTTCGATAAACTATAAAAGTTTATTCAAATCACAAAAATTCACTTTTGAAGCTATAGTTTGCTAATAATGTATAGTTGTGCGCATGTGGAAGAAAAACAAATAGGCGCAGAAGGTTAAAAGTTGAAACTTATATGGGACCAACAATGGGCTAATTATGACCTACCATCCAAATTTAATTAAAATTGTTTAAATTTACTAGTTTTTAAGATATGTTGGTTCACAAAAATCGAACGACTGACCGACAGACAAACACTGTGTGAAACGGATATCTGTCTTGGAATGTTTGAAATAGAAGACCTAAAATGTTTTCGTTCTTCAGAACGATCACATAGCTTCCGTTACCTTCAATAAGCTCGGAAGTAAAATAAATAAATTTCACCAAAGTAAAATAAAATTAGTAGTTATTCCTTGCAAATAATAAATAAAATATTTCGATGTAATACCAAGTAGTAATGAGCCTATGGGTTCTCATTCATTGACTTAGAACTTTTCTTTGATTTTATTTTACAATTGTAGTCACGGAAAGGAGAAATTAAATAAGTTATTTCATACTGAAGCAGTGTCGTGATTGACAGCCATTTCCACGTTATTACTTCTAATCTGATTGGATCCGACTTCGTCGATCCTCTTATTTAATAGTACTTAGGGTCTAGCGTGCTCTCAATTATTCTTGGAAATAATTAGATTTCATATAAAAATTATTTCCACAGTTTTTTTAAAACTTATGTTTATATGATATCTTGTGAAAAACAAGCAATAATATCAGACACTGCCAACTGGATTATTGGTCTCCTTGTATTTTTTGCTTTTTATGTCTTTTTCTGATTGAAAAAAATGTTTTATATCTTTCTGCTATTCGTTTTATTTTTATATATTATTCTATTCTACCATCTAAATTTAATTAAAAAGAAACCAATTTCATTTGAAAATTTATGATTCTCTTTTATTAAATCAAATTATATTATGCTATTATCAAAGCACTACAAAACCATTTTATATAGTAGGCTAATTTAAACAATTTTTATTACTACGTTTTTATTAGCTTGCTTTCTTGTTTGTTTGTTTGTTTGTCATGTACAAATCTTTCAATCGATTTTTAACTAACTTCCCGAGTAGCTAGACACTTGAAACTTTTAGAATAGCTCAGAACACGATGACAATGCAATATTGTAATACATTTAGCCATCTTTCAGCAGAATTTAATTCGTTTTCAGCAAATTTTGCTGTATGGAAAGTTAATTCGGAAAAAATCCGTAAGTTATTTTATTTGTTTTGACATGTCCCATGTTTACAATCTTCATTTTGACGGGTTTCAAATTTGTGATTTTTTATTGAATGACAGCGAAAAAGGAAAAGTAAACAAAGAAATAAATTAATTGACGTGTGACAACCAGGTTTGTTTACACATATGTCCTAGGTATCGGTTTAATTTTTCTGCATCTGTACTTCTTTACTTGTATATACACATTTTTCTTTTTCTTCTCTTACTGTCCCTACACAGGGGCATATCAATGGCACGGTTTAGATTCGGTGTTGGAGATCCGTTGTACAAAAATTTGTCCTTTTATAGGTTTAAGATCAGCTCTCTAGGTGGTTGTCATTTATGTGAAGTAAATAAACTCGGAACTATTTTTTTTCACTAACATTATATTATAACAATGACAATTATATTATTATCAACATTACATTATGGTTCAACAGAAAATTTAAAAACGTAGTACATAAAAAGTTTTTTTTATCTTGTAATTTTTGTATTCATATTTTGTTGTAAAAACTATAAAAATATTAGATGCAATATTGGTAAAATGTTATCGATTCTAAATTAATTAATAGTTGAACAAAATGTTTAAGTCTGTGATTCTTTGCAAACTTTATTTTTTAAGTGTTACGCACTTAGTTGATCATCACTAAAGTTATTTTAAATTTGATAAATCTATTTACTTATCTTTAATTTTTGAATTATAAATATTTAACTATTCTTTACTGGCTTTATTTTATTCTTCTTGATTAGTGTTTTTACTGACCGCGAAGGTCAAGAGTTTTACCGACAGGTTTAAAATATTTACTTCATGAAGTTTTTACTTCATATTGATGAAATGTATAGTGGCTTAGAGGTGGTTACTAAAAAGTCAGAAATCTCCAATTTAGCTTGCTTTTACAAATAATTATTAAAAATAAACAATATTATAGCAAAAATAATGATTTTATATGTTTCGGGGTTCAACAAGGAAAAATGACATTATCGCTTGAATTTCTGTATTTTAAAATATTATCAAAATTTAAAGTAGTGGATCCATTTGGGTAGAAAGAAAAAGACCAAATCTTTACATTTGCGGCAACGTTTCGGCCTAGCCGGCCATTTTCAAGCCTAAAACAAAATATATTTGTTGATAACTACAATATTGAACACGAATAAACCATATAGTACGGACTAGAATGAATAATAAATACCTTCCAGTTTACCTGGAGTCAGTGAAGTCACAGGTACATAATGAGAGTAAAATTTTTTTTAAAAAACTAAGTAGGAACTATACAGGGCAGTTCCGCCGTCTAAATATCACAATTTCCACTGACTCGTCGCAAAACCGGATAACAATAAAACAACAAAAACGATTGAAACATGATAATAAATTAAGTAACAATAGGTAACAATTAAGCTAAAATTAAAAACGATATCACAGATTATGAATTAAAAAACCAAACAAGCAGTGATAACATGCCTGTCTCTTATCATCCTGTTATCACCTGTTGTGTTTACGTTACTACAGTTAAGTTGTTAAAAAATTAAGTATACAATAAAATTACATAATATAAAAATAAGTGTTAGTATAAGACTAGGATTTTAATCATAAATTTGAAAAGAGGTACGTTTTAACTGAAACAAATTTAAAGATAACTGCAACCGGCCACGTAATCAAGAAGGCATAGCTTGTTGTCCACGGCGGGGATTTTGCTTCGAGTGATCGTAGTATATTCCACTGTAGAATTTGTTTAGAGACCGAGAATCTGTTTTGATGTTGACAGTCTTGTCAGATTTTATTGCGATGTTCAGAGCTTCCTTCATTTTTCTTCTGTTCGTTTTAGTCTCTCTCCCTATGATCTTCGTCTCTTCAAATACAAATTTATGATTGGTGGCCAAACTGTGACTAGATAAAGCTGTGTTTGTATTACCCTTATTCTGGTCGTATTTGTGTTGCTCAATCCTATTTATAATAAGCTGATTACTTTCCCCGATATATGACTTACTGCACTGTCCACACGGTATTTCATATATGGTGCCAATGGAGTGTTCAAAGGGTATTTTATCTTTCAGGTTGTGATACATTCTTCCCGTTTTATTAAGGGGTTTAAAACCGAATTTGATTTCGGGGCAATCAAATTTTCCCATTAAATTCTGAACCTTATCCGACAATCCCTTTATATAAGGCATGCTCACATGTTTGGATGGTCTCATTTCATGAATTTCTACCGCGGAGTGATTGACGTAGTTGGGGTTTGTATGTTTATGCCAGAGCCTTTTTATGACATGCAAGGGGTAAAAATTGTCTTTTAATTTACTGAAGATCTTATACTTAACTGTATTAAGGTGATCATGATCTGTAAGTGAAACAGCCTTCTTAATAAGATTGTTCGCTGAATTTTTTATCTGGTGTGTAGGATGAAAGGATCTGAAATTTAAAAATCTATTGCTCTTAATGTTTTTCTCGTACCATTTGGTTGAAATTGAGCCATTTTTATTTCTAATAATCGTAATGTCCAAGAAATTGAGTGTGTTATTATTCTCTTCTTCAATGGTAAACATTAGTCTCGGATGAAAATTATTCAAATAGTTTAACAGGGGTTCTATTTCAGTCTTTTGGATAATAAGAAATAAATCATCAATATATTTTACTAAAAATTTATGTTTGAATTTATTGTTTATAGTGTTAAAAATGTGATTTAAGACGATCCCGCTGACGTTAACGGACATGGCCCCCCCCATCGGTATTCCTTGTTTTTGAGCGTAAAAATGGTTGTCATATTTGAAGGTACCATTGTTTAGAATAAGTTTCAGACATTCTATGTATAGATTTTTATCTTTGATCGGAGTGTAAGGTAGAATTTGGTCCCAGTTGTTCCTAACAATTTGATAAAAGATTTCAAGAGGAACATTAGTAAACAGGGACATTACGTCGATCGAAATCATCTTTTCGTCAGCATTAATAATGATATCTTTAAGTTTCTGCTTTACTATGTAAGAGTTGGTAACGTCAAAATTATTGTTTCTGTTAAAGTGGTCTAATGAGGGGTTCATAAATTTGGCAAATTTTTCCAGAGGTGCATTAATTTGGCTGATGATCGGTCTAAGCGGGAGATTGGCTTTATGAGTTTTCGGTAATCCATAAATTCTGGGGCAATACGTGTTATTATTATTGAGGGCGGCACGCTTATGTTTGTCTATATATTTATTATTAAAAAGTTTGTTTATAATTGTTTTGTATTCTTTTTTGATTCTGTCCGTAGGGTCAGTTCTCAGTACTCTATATGTATGTTTGTCATTAAGTAAATCAGTCATTTTATTGTTGTAAGTCTTTTTATCTATGATAACGGTGGTATTCGCTTTATCAGATTTAGTTATTAACAAATGAGGGTGCTCTTGAAGAAAACGTTTAGTTAGTGCCATATCTTGAATAATTTGTTTTTCCAAACTACCATTCGGGAATTTTTTGTTAACATTCTTACGTTGGAAATCAATGATTTTATTGATAATGTGGCTTCTCAATGCACTAATATGATTATCAGAAGTGTTAAGATTCAGTAATAGTAGCTCAATGTCTACAATGAATTCATTAATAAATTTATTATTATTATTAGAAGGGGCACTGAAGTTGGGGCCTAGGCTCAATACATTTAAAACACCTGTAGGGATATCTACATCACTGTAATTAATAGTCCAACCTTTGGTGTGTAAATTAGAATAGTCCGAGAGGTTTGGGTCATAATCAGTACATTTATTTAGAGTTGTATTTCTTTTATTAATTTTATTAGTGTGTTTGTTGTTGAGGATTTTACTGTAATGAAGCTGAAAATCATTAAAAATAGATTTTAATTGGGAAAGCTTAGTGAAATTCATATCATTGATTTGATTCCAAAGTTTATCAATGGTTGATTTATTTTGTTTTTCTTTCCAATGAATAAACTTAATTTCAGTTTTTAGAATTTTATTGATAATATTATTGAAAAATCTTGCTTGGTGTGTTTTAATAAATTGTTCATCAAACATATTTGTAATTCTTTTTAAATTGTTAGTTAAGTGTAGAGGGAAAATGTTGTTGTTGGAATGATAATATAAATAAGATTTTCTAGCCTTCGTTTTGCAAAGTAGAATAATATTGCGTTTTATGTTCCAAATAATTGATTTAGTGGCTTGGGTTTCAAAACACTTCTTAATATTCTTATCTAAATCACTGATAAGTTTATCTTCGGAGTTCATATCGTAGTTCACTTCTTCCATGATGTTCATGAAGTAAAGGTTGCTTTAACTGGTTACTTGGATCGTCCAGTAGATTGACATGTAAGTTGCTTTTAGGGTACCCATAATAATCTTAATTTAAAGTAGTGGATCCATTTGGGTAGAAAGAAAAAGACCAAATCTTTACATTTGCGGCAACGTTTCGGCCTAGCCGGCCATTTTCAAGCCTAAAACAAAATATATTTGTTGATAACTACAATATTGAACACGAATAAACCATATAGTACGGACTAGAATGAATAATAAATACCTTCCAGTTTACCTGGAGTCAGTGAAGTCACAGGTACATAATGAGAGTAAAATTTTTTTTAAAAAACTAAGTAGGAACTATACAGGGCAGTTCCGCCGTCTAAATATCACAATTTCCACTGACTCGTCGCAAAACCGGATAACAATAAAACAACAAAAACGATTGAAACATGATAATAAATTAAGTAACAATAGGTAACAATTAAGCTAAAATTAAAAACGATATCACAGATTATGAATTAAAAAACCAAACAAGCAGTGATAACATGCCTGTCTCTTATCATCCTGTTATCACCTGTTGTGTTTACGTTACTACAGTTAAGTTGTTAAAAAATTAAGTATACAATAAAATTACATAATATAAAAATAAGTGTTAGTATAAGACTAGGATTTTAATCATAAATTTGAAAAGAGGTACGTTTTAACTGAAACAAATTTAAAGATAACTGCAACCGGCCACGTAATCAAGAAGGCATAGCTTGTTGTCCACGGCGGGGATTTTGCTTCGAGTGATCGTAGTATATTCCACTGTAGAATTTGTTTAGAGACCGAGAATCTGTTTTGATGTTGACAGTCTTGTCAGATTTTATTGCGATGTTCAGAGCTTCCTTCATTTTTCTTCTGTTCGTTTTAGTCTCTCTCCCTATGATCTTCGTCTCTTCAAATACAAATTTATGATTGGTGGCCAAACTGTGACTAGATAAAGCTGTGTTTGTATTACCCTTATTCTGGTCGTATTTGTGTTGCTCAATCCTATTTATAATAAGCTGATTACTTTCCCCGATATATGACTTACTGCACTGTCCACACGGTATTTCATATATGGTGCCAATGGAGTGTTCAAAGGGTATTTTATCTTTCAGGTTGTGATACATTCTTCCCGTTTTATTAAGGGGTTTAAAACCGAATTTGATTTCGGGGCAATCAAATTTTCCCATTAAATTCTGAACCTTATCCGACAATCCCTTTATATAAGGCATGCTCACATGTTTGGATGGTCTCATTTCATGAATTTCTACCGCGGAGTGATTGACGTAGTTGGGGTTTGTATGTTTATGCCAGAGCCTTTTTATGACATGCAAGGGGTAAAAAATTGTCTTTTAATTTACTGAAGATCTTATACTTAACTGTATTAAGGTGATCATGATCTGTAAGTGAAACAGCCTTCTTAATAAGATTGTTCGCTGAATTTTTTATCTGGTGTGTAGGATGAAAGGATCTGAAATTTAAAAATCTATTGCTCTTAATGTTTTTCTCGTACCATTTGGTTGAAATTGAGCCATTTTTATTTCTAATAATCGTAATGTCCAAGAAATTGAGTGTGTTATTATTCTCTTCTTCAATGGTAAACATTAGTCTCGGATGAAAATTATTCAAATAGTTTAACAGGGGTTCTATTTCAGTCTTTTGGATAATAAGAAATAAATCATCAATATATTTTACTAAAAATTTATGTTTGAATTTATTGTTTATAGTGTTAAAAATGTGATTTAAGACGATCCCGCTGACGTTAACGTCAGCGGGACGATCCCGCTGACGTTAACGTCAGCGGGACGTTAACGTCAGCGATTAAAATCCTAGTCTTATACTAACACTTATTTTTATATTATGTAATTTTATTGTATACTTAATTTTTTAACAACTTAACTGTAGTAACGTAAACACAACAGGTGATAACAGGATGATAAGAGACAGGCATGTTATCACTGCTTGTTTGGTTTTTTAATTCATAATCTGTGATATCGTTTTTAATTTTAGCTTAATTGTTACCTATTGTTACTTAATTTATTATCATGTTTCAATCGTTTTTGTTGTTTTATTGTTATCCGGTTTTGCGACGAGTCAGTGGAAATTGTGATATTTAGACGGCGGAACTGCCCTGTATAGTTCCTACTTAGTTTTTTAAAAAAAATTTTACTCTCATTATGTACCTGTGACTTCACTGACTCCAGGTAAACTGGAAGGTATTTATTATTCATTCTAGTCCGTACTATATGGTTTATTCGTGTTCAATATTGTAGTTATCAACAAATATATTTTGTTTTAGGCTTGAAAATGGCCGGCTAGGCCGAAACGTTGCCGCAAATGTAAAGATTTGGTCTTTTTCTTTCTACCCAAATGGATCCACTACTTTAAATTAAGATTATTATGGGTACCCTAAAAGCAACTTACATATAAAATATTATCATTATTTTGGCACCCATAAGTAATGCATTATAACTGCTGTTTATTTATTTATATTAATTAATCCTGGCAATTAGATAAAAAAAACTAATTTCCCGAAAGGTACTCTACGGACCTTTTTTGCTCGTGTTGACCCATATTAAATATTTAAGATAATTTATTAATATCTGGAAAATGACGGAAAAATATAACAAGAGGGTCATATACTTATTTCAAATATTGTTATCAATAAAATTAATATCTTTATAGATAGGTAGAAAAGCACTGTTAATGGTAATAAACTTTAGCTAATCATATTGTACGAGCCAGAGAAATTTCCTAATGGGTGGTTAGAGGTGGTTAGAAATGGTAAGAGGTGGTATGAGGTGGTTCGAGGTGGATAGAGGTGGTTAGAGGTGGTAAGAGGTGGTTAGAGGTGGTAAGAGGTGGTTAGAGGTAGTTAGAGGTGGTAAGAGGTGGTTAGAGGTAGTTAGAGGTAGTTAGACGTGGTTAGAGGTAGTTAGAGGTGGTTAGAGGTAGTTAGAGGTGGTTAGAGGTAGTTAAAGGTAGTTAGAGGTGGTAAGAGGTGGTTAGAGGAAGTTAATAGTGGTTAGAGGTGGCTCTAAATCTCGGTTTGGCACGTACAATATGAATTTACCTACAATTTTACACAAAAAATGTCGAGGAGAGAACTATTTTTCTATAATTATAAATATAGTCGTATTTTATATTCTTAAACGGCTACATTATTCTATAAACTTACAGAACAAAGGCTAGTGATAAGAATTAACTTACGTTTTCTTATAACTTAGTTTAAAACTTAGTCTAAAGTCTTTTTTAATAAAAGTTATTTAATTTATTTATCCTTTCTCCTCAGGCCTTTTCTTTTCCCTCACTCTAAAAAAAAATTATATCTTTTTAATAAATTGAAAAACATAAATTTTGGTTAAAAATTGTTAGAAGACGTTTAAACGATGGTAAGGAGAAGGGGGGGGGGGGGGGGGGTGGTGCTTATTATCTCGGACCTACTATCATCCCCTCCCTCGTCTTTTTATTTCAAGTAATTCAACCATGGGGTTCATTTAAAAAGATTTCCGAAAACTTTGTTTTACAATTGTTTAAAATGTGAAACTTTTTTCGGAGGGGGAAAGGATCGGAGTGGAGGGGGCAAAGTGAAACTTAGTTTCCGAAGAGTTAAAGGCACTGAACAGCTTGAGGGGTAAGGAAGAGTCCGGTTTCAAATTTTTACTCTAAAATACTTTTCTGAGGTCACATTTTTCCGCTTTATTTTTGTGTTAAAAAAACCAATCCGGAAGAAAACTTTAGCTAAATTAAGATGGGATAAAGAAAAACACTAATGTTATTATGGTTTAGAGTTAAGAAGAGAATTAAAATTAATTTTCTTTTAATAATTTTTTAATAGTGTTATGTTTTTATTCGTGTTTCTGATAGCATTAAAATATGTATAAAAATGTTTTCGTTTATGTTATGTTTACTTATTCGATTGCTGAGAGAGTTGTTTTATACATGTGATGTCTTATGTTAATATTTAGATTGTAAATAAAAGTTTATTTTGACTCATTATTTGCTATTAATTTGTATGTATAAACATTTACAAAATTTTTAATCCATTAATAAATTTTAAATTAAGTAATTTATAAATTAAGTTTTTTTTCGAAAATTTATCCACGTGGTGTGAGTTTTGGCTCTTCTTATTCATGTGAGACAACTCATTAGGTTTCCGTACGAAGTAAGAAAAGAAACCCTTATAACGCTCTGTCTGTCTGTCTGTCCGTTGGCATGTTTCAATTCATAAACTACTATAAATAGGAACATGAAATTCGGCATACATGTGCATCTCGGCATTTGTAACAACTGGACACTTTTTGGAGTTTTCACACTTAATATTTCCAAGATGGCGGCCAATATGGCGGGCGACTAAAAAAAAGTTTTTTATCACCATGACATGTTATACATCAATTTTAAGGTCTTGAAGTGTAGAAAAAGGTTATGCAACTATTAAAATTTTACACTTATAATTTTAACTTAATCGTACAGAAACCGGCGATTATCGCCTCACGTACTTACATGAAGCGCGCCTTACTTGTTTATAAATAATTAAACAGAAAGCTCTGTTTTACTTATTGTCGTACTCAATTTAACTCAATAGCCAATATAATGTCATCTGAAAAATTATAGGTTTTTTTTAAAAATAAAAATCAAGTCAAATATATGAAATATTATAATGTTAATGTTAGATATGATTGATATAAATAAGGGATTTATTTCATTTTGTATTACTTTTACATGAAAGTAAACAATGTCTGCTAAGATAATATACTGTCGTGAATAGGTTGTAGGACTGGGAAATCAAAAATATTCTAGAATATCTCTTTTGTATTTAGCCCACTCAGGAAGTCGAGGGCCCAGCAAAATGTGGTAATGAGATCCTCCTATCCCGTGGTGCCAAGCGAAAAATAACCTACTTTTTCCCTTAAAAGGACAACACAAATCTTTGGAGATTCGGGCGATATCTACGTAACACCAAATAATGATTTAGCCCGTGATTATTGAGCACTCCAAAAACTTTTTATCATTATATATTTTCATAAACCTTATTTGAGTTAGCGCATACTCCATTTTTGCTGAAGGTCAAATCTATCCTATGAATATGAACTATGCAAAATGCAAACAATTTTTTTTACAAAACAAAAATAATTTAGTCATAATATTTTAACATATTTTTATAAAACTTATAAAAAATAGAGTATTTTCTTGGTTAGTTGCTTTAATTAATTACTGATACTATGAAATAATTTAGACCAATCCATCTGTATTTAATTAATTTAAGCTTATAAAAAAACCATCTGAATGTACAAACATACATATTTATTTATTTATGAAAACACCCTTTTGAATTTGGGAAATTATTATTATTTTTTTTTTTTGTATTTTGTATTTTTTGCTTTCCCCCTATACTTTTAAAATATGTATTTCTTTTTTCACTCTTCGCACGCTGATTTGACAATAAAAGTAACACGTGTTAAATAAAATATAAAGTTAAAATGTTATAATGGTAAAAGGTTTCAGAGCCAAAGAAAATAACGTCTATGACGTAACCCTACGTATGACGTATGAGTAGGTGGAATTACAAACCCTTCTGTTAAGTCATCTTATATTTGCAATAAGTTTATTATGTTCTTCGTTATTAAAAGTTATACGTAGGCAATAAATTACACATTAACTTTATAATACAACGAGCCCTTATGTCCTTATGCCCTTAATTTTATACTTAGAAAGAAAGTAAAATTAAGTAAATTAATTTAGATAACTATTTAGATAAGTTATATCTATTTGAAGACCAACAAATCAAAACAAACATTTATTTTTATTGGAATACATGTGGTTGTCTTAGGATAGCAATAACAACTACCTAATTTCGAGGTTCGTTCGTTGCCGTCGGGACACTACTCGAATTTTAAATGATATATCTAAACTTAACTTTTGGATACTTTCTTTGTATAGGTCAATATTCACGTTTTTTTAAAACATATCTTGAAAGTTATTCCTGATTAAAAAAATAGAAACTAGACTATTTATTAGATTAACGTTGTATCATTTGCATGCGTTTATGACATTAAAGAAATGAAGCAATGAAAGCATCACGATACATGTATTAAATATCGCGTATTTTTTTTTTCTTTTTTTGTCCTGATTTGTACTCACCTACCTAATAACTAAAAACCGGATTATAATGGGTAAAATATGTAGCTTAAGTGGAAGACATCATTAAATATTGAATGAATAGTCTCAAGACTGCGATTATAATAAGTTTTATGAATATAACATTAAACATCTTTGTTCTTTATTAAGTTACAAATTATTTGTCTAATTTTAGTTTATTTTGTTTGTTCCAGGTAATTCAAGCCTCTCAAAAGAAAATGATGATAACTACTGGTATTTTACTTTTATTATCTATTTACTTAATACACATATCTATAAAGAGAAAGTATTGTGATGGGTGAGAAATTCAATATTTTGATTGGTTTACACGTTTTAGTCACCTGAGTTCAAAAAGAGTTTTTTTTTTTTTAAAGTCTGACATTTGTCGGTCAGAGATAGATCAAAATGGTATAAGTTTGTAGTGGCGTAGAAAGAAATATATAGAAAGTTTTATATAGAAATATATGAAAAAGTTTGGTTTGTCGCCCTGGAAAGAAGATTATGGGTACAGACATGTGGACTCCATAAACTACTTAGTCGATGAAATTCGGCGTACGTGTTAAGCTATAAATGTAGGGGATGAAATTCGGCGTACATGTTAAGCTATAAATATAGGGAATGAAATTCGGCGTACATGTTAAGCTATATAAATGTAGGGAATGAAATTCGGCGTACATGTTAAGCTATAAATATAGGGGATGAAATTCGGCGTACATGTTAAGCTATAAATGTAGGGGATGAAATTCGACGTACATGTTAAGCTATAAATATAGGGGATGAAATTCGGCGTACATGTTAAGCTATAAATGTAGGGAATGAAATTCGGCGTACATGTTAAGCTATCAATATAGGGGATGAAATTCGGCGTACATGTTAAGCTATAAATATAGAGGATGAAATTCGGCGTACATGTTAAGCTATAAATATAGGATATGAAATTCGGCGTACATGTTAAGCTATAAATGTAGGGGATGAAATTCGACGTACATGTTAAGCTATAAATGTAGGGGCGCGGTCACCCAAAACTTTAAAATTTCTAAACGGTTCCGTTAACCGTTTAAAATAACTATAATGTTCCCAATGTATACACGTCGTTGTCCAAGAAAAAATCTAATTTCCGGAATATTTATTAATAAAGATAAATTAAAATTAGCTGAAAATGTCCTGATTTATTAACTGTCTGCTTCTCCAATGTGTGATATTTAATCATCATTTTAAAATGGAAAAAATAAAAATTAACTAGGTCTTCTCACAAAGTATTTGTGTTAACAAACAACCGGTTTTGACTACTTAATAGTCATCTTAAGATTCAATACAAAATCAAAATATAATAGAAAATTAACATCTATAAGAAATACAAATAAAATCAATACAATAATTTAACATAAAAGCTAATTTTTTTACCCAATTTTTTTAAAGATTTTTGTTAGCTCTTTATGTTTAATTATTGTATTGATTTTATATCTTATAGATGTTAATTTTCTGTTATATTTTGATTTTGTGTAGAGAATCTAAAGATGGCTATTAAGGCTCTACCGCACTTAAATGTTAAAAAATAACAGTAAAATTAAAATTTTATTGGTTCTAAGCAAGATATAAAAAATCTAAGTGCAAGCTTCATTCCTAATTTGAAGTCTGCACCATTTGAGCCCTATTTCAACTCCCTACTACAATAAATACTACTATTTCAATACAAGGAGTTTTATCGTTGTATTAAAATGGCGCATGTACTATTTATCATAGGAAGTTGAAATAGGGCTCAAATTGCGAAGAATTAAAATTGGGAATGAAGCCTGTTCTAAAAACTAATAAAATTTTCATTTTACTGTTTTTTAACCTTTTAAGGGTGGTAGAGCCTTAAATAGCCGAAACCGGATATTTGTTAATACAAATACTTTGTGAGAAGACCTAGTTAATTTTTAATTTTTCCTTTTTTAAATGATAATTATCTCTAGTTCAACACTTTATGATATGTTTGATTATAAATTAATTTAATTCTATTTTATGGAATTTAATAATCAGTTTCAATATACATAGGAGAAGTTTTGTTTTAGTTTGTCAAATCGAAAGCACTCTTTTATAAACAATTAAATATTCTATAATTTCCCAAACAGCTAAAAATGTTAAAAGTTATTCAATATATTTGAAAAAATCTAAGCATAAATAATATTGGATGAAACTATTTCGGAGGGTGAAAGAAGAGTAGGTAAATGTAAACAACCCCCAAGTTTAAATCAAGTTAAATGCCTTAGTTACCTCAAGTTTAAATTTTGAGAAAGGCTTTTATTAAGAACGTAATTACTGACAAGAATAGGATTTTTCAAAAAATTAGGTTTGGGACTGTGGATGTTAAAAAAGGGAGGTAATCGTGGCCAGCTTAAATTACTCCTTAGAAGTGAAAAATTTTAATAAAGGCTTCTTTCTTTTCTATTTCGTACTTCTTTAGACGAAAATATTTTTCTTATATCCGAAGCCTAAGAAAGTGAAAGGAGGAAGACGAAAAAAGGAATTAATCAGGACCAACACAAACCTTTGGAGCTAGAAAGTGATTTTATATATATATATAAATATATATACGGGGTGTGCAAAAAAACTTTGCTCTTTTTTGAACACTTATAGCTCAGCTTCTGTAATAGATAGAGTTATGGAGTTTGCGGGGTCTGAAAACTACATTCTTCTACTTTACATTTAAATCATATCTATAAATTGAAAAATTACTGGGTGAAAGTCATGCAATGATGGTTTGAATTAGGGTCTTAAAAAAGTCATTTTCTGGTTAGTTTTCATGAAATAAATGTATATTTAAAAATTAATGTAATACAATTACAAATAAAAACATTAATGCATATTTTATAGATTTACTTGTTGTATGGTTCATTATGTACAGTACTTGATTGATACATATTATCCCAGGCACGAAGAATCTTCTTTCGAAGTTCATCAACGTCCTTTATACTGCCTCCCCCGTACTCTCATTGTTTTTACCAACCCTAGACAGAGTAATCAATTGGATTTAGGTCTGGACTGTTGGGCGAACACACGTCTGGCTGAATGAAGTCTGGGCAATTCTCTTGCAAGTATTGAATTGTTTGCAAGAAGCGATGGGACGGGGTAACATCTTGCGTAAACGTGTAATTTGGCATTTGATCTTCAATTTCAGGCAACATTGTGCTTAACACATCTTCAATGTTTGTTATAACACTGAGGGACTCCTACCTCTTACCTACAAAGAACCCCCCCCCCCCCCTACACTATATGGTAATATATTTTATCAAAACTATAATACCAGACGATTACTACCAGGACAACGACTTTTTTAAGACCCTAATTCAAACCGTCATGGCATGGCTTTCACCCACTAAGTTTTTAATTTATAGGTATGATATTTAAAGTAGAAGAATGTAGTTTTCAGACCCCGCAAACCTTGCATTTCTATCTATTACAGAAGTTGAGCTAATAGTGTTTAAAAACGTACGGTTTTTTTGCCCACCCTGCATGTATTTATATAAACGTTATATTTATATAGATAATCTTGGTTTAATAATAAAACTAGTTTAATGTTGCAATCTTCAGAGCGAAACTAAACAAAAAAAAATAAATGATATGAGAAGAGAGAAAGGAAAGAAAATGTAATAAGTAAAAATAAGCAGACAATTAAAAGGAGAAAGAGAAAGAATGAAAAGACCTATATTAGACAATTTACATGAATATAATGCTCGGAGTATTCGTCCTAGGCGCTGATGTATATGTTATATATATAGTGATGAGCGAGTACCTGAGCCAGTAGAGGTATTTGATTCTTATATTGAAAAGATTGCATAATGTTGTTATGGAATACTATTATTAATTTATCTCAATTTTGCATTTACTCGGACGATGCTAGTATCTCGCAGTGCAGTAAATATTTCGATTGAAGGTTTTTTATATAACAATAACCTAGTCTGATGTACAACATTGTTTATTTCTTATTTTTTACCAACCTCTGTTGTTTATATTTCTGGCCCCAGCAACCTTCCTTAGTAGAGTTAGAAATGTTTGTTTTCGAACCTTAAGAATAAAATAATCTAATTTGTAGAAACTAGGGTATTGCACCCTCTTTGCTGCGAGTAAACAAAATAAATATTATAAACTGTTTATTCTTTACTGTCTATTCCTAGTGTACGTATATTGTAATGTATGAGCCAATTATACCTTTTAGTCAAATATAACAGTGTGAAGTTTTAACGATAAAATACAAACAGTCAGATAAAGTTAAGCTTATCTCCCCTTATTACTTGTTTTCCAAACAAAACATCGCTGTAGGCTGCTTCATATCACTCTAAGGGTGGAGGGGATAAGTAAAAGTAGAGGATGCGCTCTGTAGGCTCACTAGGGAACTAACTCACAAGCTGCGTTGCCTTTCCTGGCACCTTAGGGAGGATTACCGCTATGTAAATATCAAAAAAGAGAGGGAAGTTATTGGATATAATTTACATGCCAAGCTATTACCAGATAAAATATATTGTCTACTTTTAATGTAAACACACAAAATAAAATAAAAAAAATAAAAAAAAACATTGAAGGGAAGAAGAGAGGAAACAAAGTTAAATTTAATACTGTGCATTATCTGTTGCGGTTTATTTTCTCCTTTATTCACCCTTATTTATAGTATAGTAAAGTATTTAAAAAATATTGCAACTTTCTCCCAGGAGAAAATGCTAATTATATTACCCATTATTAAGTTTTTATTTAGTTTTAATAAATTTGAATTAATATTATGGTGGATGAGGTGTAACAATCTTGTAATTTTTGGAACGAAGTTCCTATGGCACGTTCTGGAGCCCGGGAGTGAATCCGAAAAAAAACGACCAAAATCACCGTCACAAAATAACCGTCACATAATCACCGTCACAAAATCACTGTCACGCAAAAATCCGTCACGAAATCTACAGATGACGATAACTTGAGTAAAAGATCACCGAGTTAGATGAAATTTGGTACTCATGTTCATTTTACCAATGCCAAGGCTGAGTTCGTCGGAAAACGTTATCCGCCCAAGCGTTCACGCGCAGCGCTCGCGTAAACGTAAGCTTCAAAAGACGGGAAAAAGTGTTATTAAGGAAGCCTGTTACTTGACTTGTTTTGATTAGTTTGGTTATATATGTCAAAAATGTCACTTCGTTTTGTAAATAAATAAAATATAATCATGTAAAATTTCACCCTGATACAAGCAGAAGCTGTAGAGTAGGGAAGAGAGATATTTTATAGCAGTCCTATTTCAATCCAAACTCCTTGAACTACTCTTTCACTATAAACTCAAAATGATCAACTTTTTTCTTGTATTCAATATATATTTATAGTAAGACGCTTGCTTTAATTATACAAATAATGATTTTCTTTTAATTTTCCCTTAACTCTGCTAGGTACAAACAGTTCGTTACATTTAATGTTGTCTCTTTTCTAACTCCGCCATGTATAAGTAGTTAGCAATGTATACGTACTTAGCAGTGTGATTTTATAATTTATATTTAATGAAAAATGTAAGGAACTTTGTTCCTACCGAGTGCCCGCGACACCACACGTATTTTTTTTTAAATTTGTCTTTTAATTTGAAGCTAATTTTTGTAAAAAATATATAAAATGGGGGTACATTTATGTTTGACTGCTTTAAAGACGGGGTTTTCTTCCGTGGTTTTGATATGCCGATTAAGAACGTATTAAATTGACAATGATTTATGAAGAATAAAATATTATTTATTTGTCTATTGAAAATATTGAAATATTTGCAGAAATGTAGAGCTTTGTAGCATTAACTGTAAACTAATTGAATTTGCGTCTTTCACTAAATTTGTCGGAAAATTTTTTTTTTGTTTAAAACATAATTAAAAAGAAAAGTGATGATTACTTATTCCGAAACGTCGGAAATGGACAATTTTGATAGAACCTCTCTACCCTGAATTTTCATTCAATTCACATTGTTGTAATAAGTACAATTATTTTGTTTAATTTATTAAAGGGAACCTCTTAAACCTTGCGTAAACTTTAATTAAATTACCAGTAAAATCGATCCATCCACGTACTGTAGAAGTAGGATTTGGTTATTTAGGATTTAGTATTATTACAGTCGAATTACTAATTTCCCTTCCCTGTCGAAATATAAACAATTAACATTAGTCTATCGTTGTGGTAATGGCTTTTTGGGTGGTTTCTGTAAGATATGTTGGATATTCTTGGTTGGTTATGTTAGTGTTGCAACCGAGGAATGAACATATCCTATAGCGATTACTAATAATCCATCTATATTAACATTACATCGTGCTTATTTATATGTAATATTATATCATCTATGTCTTCTATAGCGAATAAGGCTGCTGATTTTACTAATTTGGTAAAATAACCTATTAACTGAATTCCTACTAATCATATTATACTAATTTAGATAATTGCATCTGAAGCTCTATAATTTCACCGAAATTACGTTATACTAATTTAAATTAATAGAACTAATATTAATGTATTATAACCTTCCACAATTCATCTTTTTTAATTTTTTTTATACCTAATGGAAAATAATTGATTTTCCCAAAAAACCAGAGATTTTTGCGGAGGAATTATCCTTTTTGGGTTTATTTGTTTTTTAGCTGGATGTCTGTCTTTCTTACATTCCGTGTTTGTGTCTGCCTGTCTGTCACATATAGCTCCAACAGTTTTTAAGCTAGAGGTTTAAAAGTTGATAAAAAAAAAAAAATCTGTCCTTACATGTGGGACAAAAATTACATTTGGGACGTCATTAATCCATTTTTCTAAGTTAACAAAATTTCAGTAAAAATCGAAAACTTTTCTATTTGCCCTGAAATTTACACCAATATGAACCAGTCTACCAGTCTGCTCTTTAAACGACAGACATTTCCACTGAATTTTGTTTCGACATCTGCAACTATTTTGAAAATATTGACTTTTGAACTTTGAATCTTTAAAGCCAGCTTGGACCTACGGTCTAGAAGTGTGGGGCAGCACCAAGCCTTATTCAAATCCCCGTCGTCTCCAAATCCTTCAGTCAAAAATTCTTCGAAAAATTACCGATGCTCCTTACTATGTTTCCAACCTTACTCTCCATGAAGACCTGAACGTTCCTTATGGTCGAAATCTATCCGAATCCCGATATAGAAAGTTCCACGAATCCTTATCCCATCGTCCTAATCCTCTTGTACAACTCCTCATTCCAGGTAACCCTCCAAGACGTCTGAAGAGGCAGTGGCCAAAAGATCTACTCTCATAGAATGTTATTATTGCAATCTATTATTATTATCTATTTCTTAAATCTTATATACTTTACTAGGCATCGCGTTGCTCTATCATTGAAGCGAGCGTATTGCAATGAAATACTGAATATTGAAATTTATTAATCATGATGAATGTCATAGTTGAAGATAAGTGGAAGAGGGTAGTGTAGGGAAGAGTGGGGGTACTCGGTATAATGCTTTACTTCCTAAACAAACCTATACACTATACCACTATAACAATCTTCACCACCCGCGGTAGCTTTTAAACAATTATTATAAATGTATCTCGTCACTACGCAAAGAATTTTGCTTGTATCAAGTTGAAATTTTGCATACCTGTTTCAATTGTGCATTAGTTGGTGTGTATGAAGTTTTATTAAAATCGTTTCGTTAGAACGTAAGATATCGGTAAAAAGGTTGTTCTCTCTATTATAAACGTTTAGGTCCGCTTTAATAGTTTTAGCGATCTTTATTAAGTCAAAGCGGTGTCGCTGTTGGTTTTAGTAAAAAATGTTATTTGAAAAAAATGTTCGTCTCATCGAATAGATGATGATAGAATCTTTTCCCGTCCTGAAATTCCAATTTAATTTTTGTACCTCTCGTTTACGCGAGCGTTGCGCGCGAACTCTTGGACGGATCACGCTGTCCAACGAACTTAGCCTGAGTATTAGTAAGAGGAACATGTATACCAGATTTCAACTAAATCGGTCAACTTTTACTCAAGTTATCGTCACACGCGTGAACGTTACTGACAGACAGACAGACAGACAGACAGACAGACACGGAGCATATTTCGTTGAATGTAAGAAGTTCGCTACGCTCGCTTCAATTAATTTACTTTATCACTAGGCATCGCGTGGCTCTATCATTGAAGCGAGCGTATTGCAATGAAATACTGAATATTGAAATTTATTAATCATGATGAATGTCATAGTTGAAGATAAGTGGAAGAGGGTTAGTGTAGGGAAGAGTGGGGGTACTCGGTACATAGCTTTACTTCCTAAACAAACCTATACGACTATAACAATCTTAACCACCCGCTGTAGCTTTTAAACAATTATTATAAATGTATCTCGTCGCTACGCAAAGAATTTTGCTTGTATCAAGTTGAAATTTTGCATACCTGTTTCAATTGTGCATTAGATGGTGTATATGAAGTTTTATTAAAATCGATACGATAGAACGTAAGATATCGGTAAAAAGGTTGTTTTCTCTATTACTAGGCATCGCGTGGCTCTATCATTGAAGCGAGCGTATTGCAATGAAATACTGAATATTGAAATTTATTAATCATGATGAATGTCATAGTTGAAGATAACTGGAAGAGGGTAGTGTAGGGAAGAGTGGGGGTACTCGGTACAAAGCTTTACTTCCTAAACAAACCTATACGACTATAACAATCTTCACCACCCGCGGTAGCTTTTAAACAATTATTATAAATGTATCTCGTCGCTACGCAAAGAATTTTGCTTGTATCAAGTTGAAATTTTGCATACCTGTTTCAATTGTGCATTAGATGGTGTATATGAAGTTTTATTAAAATCGTTTCGTTAGAACGTAAGATATCGGTAAAAAGGTTGTTTTCTCTATTATAAACGTTTAGGTCCGCTTTAATAGTTTTAGCGATCTTTATTAAGTCATAGCGGTGTCGCTGTTGGTTTTAGTAAAAAATGTTATTTGAAAAAAATGTTCGTCTCATCGAATAGATGATGATAGAATCTTTTCCCGTCCTGAAATTCCAATTTAATTTTTGTATCCCTCGTTTACGCGAGCGTTGCGCGCGAACTCTTGGACGGATCACGCTGTCCAACGAACTTAGCCTGAGTATTAGTAAGAGGAACATGTATACCAAATTTCATCAAAATCGGTCAACTTTTACTCAAGTTATTGTCACACGGGTGATCGTTACTGACAGACAGACAGACAGACAGACAGACAGACAGACAGACACGGAACATATTTCGTTGAATGTAGGAAGCTCGCTACGCTCGCTTCAATTACTTAAATATTTTGTAATAATATTTATTTTAATTATTTTACTATATAAATGGCCAGGAAGTGTAGTCACTGGACTACTTCTTCTTCATGTTGCTCCCGCCATGTTAAACAATAACATCATTATCACTTGTTAAAATGAAATTATGTGTAGTTGTGTTATTCAATAAAAAAAAAAGAAAAAAGAATCTTTAACGCTAAATAATTTCGATACTATTTCCCCGATTAAGCTAAAATAAAGCATCAATTATACCTTTTCATAAGATAAATAATTCCTTCATATTTAAACCTATAATATCAGCGGCTTTCGAAATGCCCATCATCCGATCTTTTGTAATATATATATTACTTAATTAGTAAGAACTCTGCATGCTTTGATAACTGTTGTATTTTTCCTCATCTTTTCTGTTGATTTATTCACTTTAGGTAATAAATGTGGATTTTTTTATTGTTTAAAATTATAGGGCATGGGGGAAATCGTTGCAATTATTAGACTATGGCACTTAATAATGAAGTTAAACTGAAAAATGTAGTTAAGAAACAAACAAACACTGTTAATTCTAAATCATACAAAGAAACTAGGTGGACAAATCAGTAATTTCTGATTGGCTAGCTCGAAAAAAAAAAAAAAAAAAATCCATAATGATACTGAATTGAATCCCCATAATATCTAATTCATGTGATATATCATCAGATATTTTCAAAAATTTTATTAAACAGTTAGTTGCTTACTCATCTTTTACTTTTTCCAGCCAAAGCAGATTCATTTTCAAAAATAAATCTGAAAAGTAAATGTTTCCCGGTAAAACTACTTTTATTGTTAGATTCGTATTTAAATGGAGTGCATCTTGATTTTTTTTTTTTTTTTTTTTGTCATCAAAAATCGTCGGAACAGTTTTCAATAAAATTAGTTTTCTAGTGGTTTTAGATGGAAGGCCCCCAAATTTAAAGCTAATATTCATTTCTTGACTTTACTTCGATGTATGATTTTTTCTGAAAATGTATGTATAATTTAGAGACGACAGACAGAAAAGAGAAAACTTTTTTTCAAGAAGAAAGTAAAAGGTAAATGGAAAATAAAAAATAAATAATGAAAATTAACTGTGAATTATGGCAATTTTTCCCTAATAACTCACTCTTCAATTAAGTTTATTTTATACTAGTAAAGTTTTGTATTGAATTGAAGCACCGTAAATTTTAACCATTAAATCCCTCTACTTTGCAAACTACAACTTACCTCTGTCCGTATTTTTTTAGTTAAACCAAAATACTGAAACTTCCTTTCATTTATAAAAGGATACGTGTTCTAGCCTGAGATATTGGTGCGATGAAAGTTACGTTGTTTTGGAAGGGTAGTTTAGAACCAAAGTTGGTTTAAGTATTTAGTCATGGATGAGGGATATTTAGCCTTAAATAGAGGATAGTAAGGCGAGAAGGTTTTAGCCCTACCGCCGTAGATTACAGGATAATGGGCCCCGGGTTAACGGAAAACCAAAACCTAGCAGAATATTGTTTACAAACTAGGCGCATTTGATATGAGGTTACTGGCTAAGAGCTTTCAAAAGGCCTAGATTCAACGGAATAACTGATAAACAGCATATTTAATAGCATAGCTGAAAACCTGGCCCGCTGCTTCCACTCGCATGTTTTATAAACTTTCATGAATAAGCCAACAAAAGATTTCAGTTCAGCTTCCCCCACCCCTACCCACAAACCTCTACTTAATTGGAGGGAGGAATTTTCTGCCCGTGAAACGAGTCACTCAGCTGAAGAACGGATAACGAAATGTTTGGCACAACTTTCTATTAATCTGGCTAAACTAACCTTGTGGTGTTGACATAGTTAACTAGGCATCGCGTGGCTCTATCATTGAAGCGAGCGTATAGTAATAAATATGTATTGAATATTGAAAAAAAAGCTTATTGTGAATCATGATGAGTTGATAGATAATGGGTCTGGTAGTAGTGCAGCGGCTAGTAAGGGAACCACCCAGCATTCTTACTATTCCTCTAACCACACATCTCTATTTCAATATTTATAATTTGTATCTCTTTGCTACAAACAAACTACTGCATGTATCAAATTGAAATTTTGCATGCCTGTTTCAATTGTGCATCAGATGGTGTCTATGAAGTTTTATTAAAATCGTCACGTTAGAACGTAAGATATCGGTAAAAAGGTTGTTTTCTCTATTTTAAACGTTTAGGCCCGCTTTAATAGTTTTAGCGATCTTTATTAATTCATAGCGGTGTCGCTGTTGGTTTTACTAAAAAATGTTATTTGAAAAAAATGTTCGTCTCATCGAATAGATGATGATAGAATCTTTTCCCGTCCTGAAATTCCAATTTAATTTTTGAACCTCTCGTTTTCGCGAGCGTTGCGCGCGAACTCTTGGACGGATCACGCTGTCCAACGAACTTAGCCTGAGTAATTTCAACTAAATCGGTCAACTTTTACTCAAGTTATCGCCACACGCGTGAACGTTACTGACAGACAGACAGACAGACACGGAGCATATTTCGTTGGAAGCTCGCTACGCTCGCTTCAATTATTTTTAATATTTTCTATTTTTATATCATCAAACAATCGAAGTTTTTTTTAAAATTACTTAATGAGTAAATAATTTTAGTTTAAAGTTTAAATAATTAAAGTCAAAGAATTAAGTTGGGTCCACACTTGCACCAAATCCGCGTCATCATAATTGCGATATTTTTGTGTTCTTATGAAATATGTCTACACTATCTGATTTCTCTACAGAATTTTAGTTCCAAGCGATATTTCTGAATGTAACTCTTGAAGATAGTAGTAGTCTAGTACTTCCTACTAGAACGGGTAGGACGAACCACTTGTTTGAACCTAGCAATTAGGCCATCACTTAGGCCCTTTTTACGCCCCGTGGTAGAGAGTTCCAGCCACTTCACACATCATACCTCTGTACATAGTACCGCCGAAGCGAGTATGATGTGATCAATAGTGAGCCATATAAATCAGAGCGTCACGGCGAGGAATCGAACCCCGTCTCGTTCCTCTCATGATTCAGTGATGGCCGAGCAGACGCGGTTTAACCCACACGGCCACGCTGGCTCTCCCACTCTTGAAGATAACTAACTAGTCTATCTTGTTGGGCTTGAAGTGACGCAGATAGGTTTTTTGGATCCGACCTCTCCTTTCTATAGTGACAAAAAAGGTGTTTTTGATAGCTATCTCTGTTATCTCGAGTACTTTTTTACGTGAAGACCATAATAACAAGACCGAATAACAAGTATCCTACATTGTGAAGGACACTTTGTAGATGGTACCCTACTCTGAACTTTTTTCCATCAGAACCCCTTAAGTGGAGTTATAAGCCTCCAAAGTTAAGGGATTGCTTAGGGGTTCATTCAATTTTTTGATGAGGGGAGATTTGGAAATGATATGGTTGGGGTGCTCATGCTCATATTAAAGACTAAATACAAATTAAGAGAAAATTTAATTTAATTATTCTAACCTTTTCCTATGAAAACCTCGAATTCGGGTTTTCTCTAATCAGACTTTTATACTATAGGTTTGTTCCAACCACTCTTCAAACTGGTTTGGAACTGTACAACGCATGCGCATTTGGAAAAAAGAGTTCCAACGAGCCCAAACTCAAACTCTGACTGACTCCGACTGTTAATCGGCTGTTCCAACCACGCTCTGATTGAATCACGGATTAGTTTGGAACCAGTCTGAGCAGTCAGCGATCGGCGGCAGGGACTAGTAGTTTGGGATTGAGTTTGGGTGAACAGAAACGTAACCTTCCGCTCCGCTTCATTGTTTTTGTTTTGATTTCGCTCGCCTATTATAATTATTCTCCTTTCTTGCGAATCAACTGTTCTTTTTAAAATGTTTTTGTACGAATGCGACGATGATTTTTTTTGCATATAATTGGCATTTTCTAGATATTTCTGAAAAAAATAAAAATTGGACCTATTTTCCAAGATGGACTTTTGATACTTATTCAATTTTCAAACAAATATCGAAAGAATCCGATTTATTTCCGCAATATTTCTTTCGTTAACTGGACTAAGATTAATATTTGTTTTTTTAAAACAAAAGAGCATTTAGGATTATATCTATAAAAATACGAATACGAGTGTGCCGTGAGTCTACTAAAACTGGCTCACCTCAGTCAGCCCGAAAATTGTGAATTGCGTAAATCGAAATGAAATCGTGAATTCATGTATTAAATAATCATTTCTAACATGTGTGCATGTATTTTCATCATATCCTCTATGAGTATGTAGGTTTTACTTCCAACTTTCGAGCTTAATTAGCATTAGAAAATGAAACTTTTGTGGTGTGGCGCCCCCTTGTTGTGCGAGCCCCTAGGCGGCCGAAATCAGGCCCTGATTTAAGCGACTGGCACTTATCTTCATCAACTATTGACTTATCCATCATCCATATCTTTAATATTAATAAGTTCAGGTATTTTCGATAGCACAGGAACCCAAAATCACATAAACGATCAACTCAAAAAGTTGTTCTGATAACAGTGCTAAAACCTACCACGGCAAACAGTTTGGTTCGAGAAAGGAGCATTCCAACAAAAACGAAATCACAAATCAATTCCCAACGGTCAATGATCGCGCATGCGCATTACGTCAATCACGGACTAATCCGAAACTGATTCGGAACTGGTGGTTGGAACAAACCTTATATCAAATTACTACAAAGATTGGATCTGATGTGTTCCCACCAGGATCAAGAGCCGGTATTTGCCCTACACATTAAAGGATGATGGACGGAAAAGATACGGACATTGTGGACGAGGCCGTATCACTGTGGCGATCTTTGAGCCATCAAAGAGCTTTTAAGAAGCTCATGTAATAGCTAAATTTTCTTTCACTTGGGGGTTGTTTTTTCTAAGAGTTGCATTGCGTTTCCTATTACTTCCCTCAATCAAAGATAATGAGTATTAGAATTCAGTGGGAGACATGAAGGTAACAGTTGTTTATTGTTCATCTACTGAATGGAATGATTTAAAATCGTGTAATAAATTTCTACATCCAATAAGTCTGTCTATTAATTAAAATACTTTTCACGCACCATCTCCAAGACTTTTTTTGTCCCTCTTTCAGTGGCGTAATGCATATATAAATGTAGCACGTAGCAGCTAACTGCTGTTAGAGTGACATGTTCCCTGTAAGTGAGCCAACACTAAAAAACAGGACTTAGATTAGAAAACTAAAAAAATATCGCCATCGTACATTTGATATAGGTCAAAATTTCTTTTTTACCCGTATCACAATCGCGATTATGATACGCAGATTTGATACATGTGTGGACCAAGCTTTAAATGTTATATACAGAATACTCACTGGTTAAAACCATTTTTATGTAACCATAATCGGTTTCAGAGTAACTATTGAATGACCAGAAATTATATTGAAACTACAACCTTATACTATATCTTAGGTGGGGTAAAGGTAGCAAAGAATTCCTAATGTTTGCATCACATAGGATAGCAGGTAGCAGGTTACAATGATTTTATGTTTATGCACGTACTGCATCCCAAACTTATAACGATATAAGCTGTTGTGAAGTTTGATAGATTAGTTACAGTAATTTATATGTAATTTTATTATTAGACTGTATTCTCATATAAAAATTTTATTTTCGAATCTTTTAATCAGAGTGGTAATTTTTATGAGGTCCTCGATGTGTCAGGCCCTTACCTTTACTTGGCAAAGCTAGTCAACAGATATTATAACTATAGCTGACCAAATTTTGATTTATTCCAAAAGAGTGCAAGGTATATATTATAGTTGCCATGTTGTCTTTTAATATCTTCCTTGAATAAACCGTTTTATAGAAGGATCGCCACGCGTACTAATGGAACAGGTAGTTCTTTGATGTTCTTTGATCTTGAGTGGCAGGTGAAGTTTTTACCTTGGCTGACATACGAAACCACAGTTGTTGATCCCACAATATGGTCGTTTTTACTTGAAGCGGTCACAGACCATGAAAGTATAATTATGTTTGAGCCCTTTGTAATTTTCTACCTGACTGGAGGAAGGTAGTTTTTTATTCCTCCCGCGTGGTTTTTTCTTTATTCTCATTCATTCACAGTGGTTGAAAAAGTATTATGACTTCATTGAAGAAAGAATAATAATGTTATGCGTATTTAGAATAACAGCCATAAGTTATTTAATATAATATGACATTGGTCTGCATCTATATGGTGTAAAATATAGGACAAATGCAGAATTTTAATTTAACCTTTACAATAAAAACGAAAAAGTTAAGTGATTACACTTAAAAAATAGACTGCCGATTGGTGTGGCTTATAGCTTCCTCGCATCCTATCATGTTCTGTATTGTTATATGAACATTACCATTATTGTTAGATTGTTTATTGAGTAAAAGACAGATAGACAGACAGACACAACTTGTAGTTTAACCATATTGATGTTCGTCAGACCAATATGGAAAAAGCCTCAGATTTAAATCAGACATGGAATAGGAAAGAGACATAAAGGTGATACAAGTGCAAATCTAAAACTAGGATTGAAACAATTCTAGTCTTAGCACGAGTGAAATACGGTAGGAAATTCGCTGAATAAACCATGAACCACAGTTGAACCTTTAACCCCTTCACCCCCGACCACTAACTACAGACTATCTAAATGCATTTCTTATGTACAGACACCTTCTCGATCCTACCTGTATTAAATATCTTACTCCATTCAAAATTTCAACCACAAAATATTGTAACTATAAATGCTCTATGTAGGACATCCAAAGATATCAAAATTATTGAAATGAAAGAAAAATCATTACCACTGATCACTTTTTTTTCTTTTCTATATAGATAATATAAAAGTTTGACATCAAACTGATACATTTTTATTACTGTTATCAGTTAAAATCTTGGTCCAAATAACCATTATATTATAAATTAAATTCTTGGTCCAAATAACCATTATATTATCAATTAAAATCTTGGTCCAAATAACCATTATATTATCAATCAAAATCTTGGTCCAAATAACCATTATATTATCAATTAAAATCTTGGTCCAAATAACCATTATATTATCAATTAAAATCTTGGTCCAAATAACCATTATATTATCAATCAAAATCTTGCTCCCAATAACCAAAACATAGTATCAGTTATTAAAACTTTCATTGTTTATAAATTAATGTACAATGGAAATCGTATCTTTTATACATATACGAGTATCATAGATGTTTCTGTATTTTTATAATTCACAATAAGTTATTTTGAAAGACAAATAATTATAACTGTCTTTACTTTTATTTAATTATATTAGTTTAATGTAAAATCTAAGTACCACTCACTGACACATCACGATATCTCTGAAACCACTGGGTCTATGACCATGCAATTTTTTACAGGAGGTAAATTAATCTGAGGTAAGATCCTTTTACCCCCTAAGAGATCGCTAAGAAATATTTTTAAAATCCGCTACCTTGAATTAAGATGGTGATCATTTATAAACAAAATTTGACACACGATATCTCCAGAACCAATTACACAAGAACCTAGAAATTTGATGTTACCTTCCTTGCATGAGTCAGCCATTTTGATTCAAGATGGTGGCCATATACATGTTTGAAAACATGTCCCCCTCACTACGTAGACACTATATACAATTAAATGTCAGATCTACTACATTCTTATTATTAATAAATGGTCTTGTTTTATCGCCGATTATAATAATTAGACAATTACTGTACTACTGATTCATTATTATTTACATTTTTTTTGTATTACCATAAACCATTTACAGTATGTACGAGTAGAAGCAAATCATGTTAAATTATTCACTTTACTAAGGGGGATGCTCCCTGTGTGGAACCTATGTATACAATTACTCCCTATTTTATTCTTTCGTGATAACCACATAGTGTAAAATTATTGAAAATAGCGCATTATCAGAAAATATATTCAACACTCAAGTGAATATTAAATCGCCTTTTCGGTTCACTCCAGTTTAAAAGAATATTGATATAATTTTCTTATGTTCTTGTGTAATGTATTCATTCCTATGTAATTCTTTTATACAAATGTTTTATTTGCGATTTGAGGTAGTTACTTACTTTAATTTTGACTTGCTTGCTTATTATTATGGTATACCATTATCGTATACCATGATTATTTAACACCGTAGAGATATAATCTACAATTGGTCAGTATATTTTAGAATCAAAATTATACTTATTCGTGTGTTGACAAACCTGAATGAAAATTAAATAAATAAGAATAATATATTTAAAAAATCTGACAGATGACCCGAACAAAACTCTCATATATACATAGTCTAATCTTATTTACATAGTCTAATCTTATATACACAGTCTAATCTTATATACATAGTCTAATTTTATTTACATAGTCTAATTTTATATACATAGTCTAATCTTATATACATAGTCTAATTTTATTTACATAGTCTAATTTTATATACATAGTCTAATCTTATATACATAGTCTAATCTTATATACACAGTCTAATCTGACATACATAGTCTAATCTTATGTACATAGTCTAATCTTATATACACAGTCTAATCTGACATACATAGTCTAATCTTATATACACAGTCTAATCTTATATGCATAGTCTAATCTTATATACATAATCCAATCTTATATACATAGTGTAATCTTATATACATACTCTAATCTTATATACATAGTCAAATTTTATATACATAGTCTAATCTGACATACATAGTCTAATCTTATATACACAGTCTAATCTTATATGCATAGTCTAATCTTATATAAATGGTCTAATCTGATATACATAGTCTAATCTTATATACATACTCTATAGATTCAATGGGGCCAGAGCCAAACAAAATTACGGAGGCTAAATTCCCTTTAGTTTTGCAAGCGTAAAGAAATTCCTTACAAATTCTGTAGTTTCCTCAAATTTTGTTTAAATTTGTAAGCATCTTGTAGCTGTCTATAATAATTTTAGTATTAAATATACAGTGTGACCCGCGATAAAATGTCATAAATAAACTGGTGGATTTTATGGGTCAACTGCAACAAAAAATTTCGAGTAAGCATATACCCAATCTTAATAGTTCTCGAGATATCGATTTATGTCTTTTTTAAAGTATTTCACGAAAATTTTCAAAAAAATACCTAATATCTAAAAAACTAAATGAGATAGAGAAATTAAGCTAAGGAACAATTTTGAAGAGCATAAAAAAACCTTTCAGAATCACTCATTTATTTCCTAATTATCAGCTGCTAAGCATCTTTTAAGTCCTGCTACATTTGAAAATTTGGATTATTTTAAAATTCAACCATGAAATTCCTTAGCATTCTGCTCTTAATTGAGGGATGTTAGAAGTATGGCGATTTCAGGAAAAACTTTTGCTTTTCAAAAGCTTCAAATATTATGATTAAAATTTAAGATCAACGGACTAGTTTTTTAATCATGGTGAATTGTATGTTACCAAAAGTGAAATTTTTCGGTCAGGATCACAACCAATTCAGGTACAAACTCAAAAATGGTTTCCGCAAACGAAACCACAACACTTGGGGTTTTTATAGGAAATTTGACGCTTAACAAAAAAGTTCCTATAAACATTGATCAGGAACAGCTTCGTTTTCGAGATTTTCGCAAAAAAAAAAAAAAATAAATAAAATCTATCCAAAAAACGTTTATCCTTACAATTCTAAAATACTAAGCTTTTTACCATAATACTGCCCTGCTAAGCAAAAATGTCGTATCTACATTTTTTGCCGAAAATGAGGTTATGTCATTTTTAGGGTTTTGGGGGGTGGTTTTTGCTGTTTTTGATGGTCTCGAAGCCGTATCTCCGTCCTAAATACGAGAAACAAAAGGTTTCGTAGATACGACATTGTGAAAAAGAGGTAATATACTAAGCGAAATTGCCGTAAGTGAATATTAAGAAGCGAAAACGCCGTATCTGACTGTAGATACGACATTATCGCTTCGTATAATACAGTTACGACTTTTTCGCTTCTGATTAGGTAGATAAGGCATTTTTGCTTCTGATAATCTCTGTTGTAACCGATAGTTTTTAGATGTTTTATGCAGTATCTAGCCAAAGACTGAAAGGGGTGGATGTCTTTGTCTTATCAAAGACACGAGTTTTATTGTTTTTTTTAGAAGTGATTTAATTTAAAAGAGTGTTGTTAAGGAGATAGAGCTAAACGATTTCTTGTGCAGGTAGGATTTGTTATCGCAGTAAAAAAAAATATGTTAATCGTCAGTTTGTCACATCCTTCAAGTCGATGCAAGGCAGAGGCAGTTCGACATATTTTATACAAATTATTTTGATGGGCCACAGCGGAGTATACATTCAAAAAAAAAAAAAAAATTGAGAAGGGGCTCCCTGACTCTAAAAGAACATTCAAAACCACGAGGAACAACAGAATCAAGAAAAGAAAGAAGAATTTTAAAACTTATTATCAGCGAAAATGCTTCTATTATTCCTTTAAATAGACAACATTTCTGCAGCAACTGACAAACATATTTGATAGAAATTAGCACTGATATTGAAACACAATTTTTATCATTTGAAACTTACATTTTGATGATATTAACATAAAATTTTAATATTTTTTGATCATTCATGGTAATATTTTTTATTAACTGTTTTATACAGCAGAGATTATTATAATGTCAGTTAATATTTTTATTAATCCATTAATAAGTCACTAATTTAATTAAACTCAAAAGCCTTATTTTTCATTACTTAGTAACTGAATTATTAATTAAACAAAAAGTCCTTTAAATAGTGAGTACATATATTATATATATTTATATTATATTATATTATTATTTATGTTATATTATATATATATATATATTTAGATTCATTTACGGCATTTTTGCTTAGTATAATATAGATACGGCAAATTGGCTTATGAATTTCACTCTCCCCAACCGTTATAATTAGTTTATAAAAGCCTTATCTACAGATATTTCAATAAATCTTATTGCCCTAACAGATTTATTTGATTAATTTATGTAAAACCAACATGGCTCTAAAGAAGATAAAATTCTGAATCTATTGCTATTACTTGATAAGCAATTGAACAAATACTTTGAGTGTAACGAGGCTTCAAACTTTGAAATGTTTAAAGTCAATTATCTCAAAACTTTTTTTCTCCAAAAATCCTGTAGATACGACATTTTCGCTTAGCAGGGCAGAATACTCCTTGAAGCAAATCTTGTAGAGTCGGATTACACTAATTTTAGCTCTCTACATCAAAATCCTTTAAAATTGAGCGTTGATGGAGTTCACCTTATTGGATTAACTAATAAAGTGACAGGGACGTAGAAGTTTGAAATTTCGCTGAAAATCAGGAGTTTGTTGTACAGATTTGGGATTGTGGGATTGATAACAGTTAACGAAAAATTATTTTCTCTACAAAGTTTTTTTAAAGGTGTGTTATGGTCAGAAACAGAGTATTGAAGAAGTTGAGAGATAAATTTCCAAAAATTATGTTTTTAATTTACTAATCTGATTACGTTTAAAACTACTTACTAAATTATTAGTTATTATACTTTATTTTTCCATTTTTTAGTAGTTTAGTTCATTAGATCATGTATTAATAAAAAGAAAAAGAAATGTTTAAGCTTTTGAATCTAACATATGAGTAATAATTTTCAAGATTAAATCCACATAATAATTATTACATTTGAGAGGTAATGTCACGAATTCATTGACCTCTAGCTCATTCCTATCGCCTTAACTAAAACATGTCTTTTTTCTCTTTATACAGCAATCTATAAGGTTTTGTTGCCATGGGAACAAAGTCTATGAAGTAATGATTATCTAGCTGGTATATAGGTGGTAAGTAACGTGGGCCTGCCCCCAGGGCAGTATACCCTGGGACTGCCGCCCACTCAACATATCAACCACGACCACGACCATATCTTCCAATATTCTAGTGAGAAATTTTCCCAACTATCAGCAATACACTATACATACTTTTTTGTTTACTTTAAAATAAATAATTTAACTACAAATTTTTAAATATTATTATTATTTTTTTTTTTTTTGTGTTACAACCGATAAAATAAATGAGCTTGAGAAGGTGAATTTAATACTGTTGTGAAAATCTTTGGTTTGATATTGGAATGATCACCCCAATCCTTTAGTAGAACTTCTTTCTTCCCAAACCATCCCAGATAACCCACTTCGCCGCCTTAGGAGGCAGTGGCCTAGAGATTTGCTTAACTTGTAATAATATAATTATTATATTATTATTATTATTATTATTCTTTCCATATTATTATAAAATTATTTATTGTTATATTCTAAAATATTCACGCCAAAAGGACTAGCCAATGGACTATATCCTTTCCATGTAATTCCCCGCCCAAAAAACATCAATGTACATCAATAACACTAATAAAAAAAAAATAAAAAAATAAAAAAAAAATAAAAAAAAAATATATATATATATATATATATATATATATATATATATATATATATATATATATATATATATATATATATATATATATATATACTACATATATATATATATATATATATATATATATATGCTAGAAGCAAAGAGGATCCTACCTACAAAATTTCAATGTTTTAGTACAATTGGTTCGAGTGGTATCAAATATCAAGGTTCTAGTAAAATTAGTTCCGGTGATGCAGTCATATTGTCGTATTTTGCATATGAATGGCCGCCATCTTGAATTAAGGTAGCAAACATCTAGGATATGATCAACCCTGGGATTCGATGAGAAACCTAAGGGAGGGCGATAATTTCAATAGGCACTGGTTGCGGATATTGTATGAAAAAATCGGTCCGAGACAACTCAGACAAACTTTCTCATGAACAAGTTCATAATTACTTTTCATAATTAAGTATATTTAATTATTATTGAACATATTATCAAAATGTATCATAAAAATTACTTTTCATCAGCGGTGATTTGAACCCGGTCTCTCTCCGTTTAAAGCTATTTTCTCAGGAACTAGATTTTTCCCGGAAAAACGGTTTATATCGTTAGATTTGTATTCAAATAGACTAAATTTTAGAATTTTTTAAATCAACATTGTCGGAACCGTTTTCGAGAAATGATTCTTTTTCTTACTTTTTGGGACCCCAAAACGTGTAAATCCATCAAAATCAAATCTTCGGACTATCACAATACTTTTTCTTTATATGATAAGGTAGAAACACCACTTTTTTTTCCGGGGGGTTTTAAACCTAGAGACATAGACCACTTGGGTGGGTCCATCGAACAAACCCGGGGTAGTGAAGAATTCTCTCCCTGATTCTTCTATAGTCCGAGCAGACTGGCAGACTCACAAAAAGTCAGGAGTCTGTTCAGAGCCAGTCCCTTAAAATCTTCTAAGGAAAGACTTGGCGATCCAAAGGTTTGGCATCTAAGACGAGCCAACGCTGGGCAGCAGCTTAGTAGGTGAATAGGAGTTTCATCTTGCTCTCCACACAGCCGACAGGTGGGACTTTCAACCAATCCTAGCAGCTGCAAGTGTCTGTTGAGACGACAGTGACCGGTTATAAATCCAGTCAAAAGATGACAAGTGCCCCTGTTAAGAAACACCACTTACCTATTTAACAAATTAATTACAATTTTTTTTAAAGCTTATATACGACACATAATCAATAAGTAATATAATATATTCCAGTTTTAATCCATTGTTTCTATTTTTTTTATAGGAAAATGTATTTTTTTTAATTTAAGTTCTAAGTGATAACTTAAAATTATTATTAGTATATTATTATCTCGCATATTTTAAAAGAGGTAGATATTTTTGTTGTCTAAAAGTGGTTTTTAGAAGCAATCCGTTTTCTATTTCCCTGACATATGTTAGACGTTACTGTTAGTCAACTATAGCTTTGTTTAGTATATGTTTTATTCGAACAGTGAAATTTATTCCAGAACTGAAACTACAATCATTGAAATATTAATTGATATTTCCACTAGACTAACCAGTCAAAGCATATAAAATCTGTCTTAACATATATCTCAGCAAATATTAATGATGTCGAGATGAAAGCAATGATTGATATCCATGGCAGGATGGGTTGTGATCAATTTCTAGTTTAGTAAATAGTAACCGAAAGCGTATTGGAGTCGATTCAAAATATGATTTGAAAGGGTAGAGAGACTGGAACATGAGTGACTGCTGTTCTCAAAACAACATGTAACTCAGAGGATATATAGAAATCGACTCACTGTTAATTCGAGCAGCAGTTTGGTTTGAAATAATCATTAAAACTTTGATCAAATTGTCACTAGAAGCTTTAGATTAGAGTAATGTTGAAGCAATTGATTACACTATGTATTCATACCGACCTTAACCTACTAACATTACAAAGAACATCGATTTTATTGATCTGGAAATTAGCCGAAACCTTGTACAAGACCTAGATTATTATTTCTAGTTCATCGAATTACCAGGTATATAAAAAGAAATTAGTTATATAAATAGAAAGTATTGTAAAATGTCAAAATTAAATATTTAGATTTTTAAGGGTTTACAAGTTTTTAATTATATAAGTCTAAAAAAAGGATTAAAAAAAAAACAAATAAAGTCTAAGCAGACGTAAACGATAGAGGACAAAATGTGTGCTGGAATTAAAACAAAACTTAATCTTAGGCGGCTTTCACACCGAAGTAGCAAGTCGCAGGATGCATGCGTCCTGGTGGCAAGATGCATGCCACTTAAACACCGGACTGTATAACTGAACGTCGCACTTGCATCCTCGGTGTGTAAGCTCTCGTTCAGTTATACTGTCCGGTGTTTAACTGGCATACATCTTGCCACCAGGACGCATGCATCCTGCCACTTGCTACTTCGGTGTGAAAGCCGCCTTAAATATATACATACTATATATTGACTATATAAGCCTTCATTTATGGAGTGTAATGACCCCGCGGGACTAAATATCCCAAAGGATGTACTTACTAATTCTAAATTTAGATTCCAAAATATCTGGGGGCACGGCAGTACCTCGGCAAGTCGAGTCGTACTATCCTTTGCTGGAACTAACTCAAGACACTTTGGATCCCACCCTATTAATCTATTAAAGGTACTTAATCAAAGATATAAAACATTCATTTTAATATTAGATTTCATTACAAAGTGAACCAGAAATAAAAATTTAAATAATAAACAATCCCATAATAGTTCAGAATATTTAAACAAAATATAACTAGCGCAAACTAGTAGACAACTTTAAAACTAGAGTATTGTTTTACTCTCATTAACAGAATTTTATATTGGAATAAGTCTGGTTGAGCTTTATTGAGTATTGAGCTCAAAGATTGTAAATACACACTTCCTGCTCGTCCGTACACGTACACTAGATAATTGATTAGTTTCATACCTTGCCTTTGTACTTCAATTCCCTTTTTCTAAACGATGATTATAATTCCCAAATACTATTTATTTCCTATTATGTCCTTCCATTATTTTTCTCAATCTTCTATATTCCTTATTCTTACCTTTTCTATAGTCTCTTATATTATTATGTATTATATAATATGTACTGTACATATTACATATTCAAAATGAACAAGAGGTTAGAAGACGTAAAATTACAAAAAGAAGTGAAATCCAAACAAAAACACTTAGATGTAAAAAAAGTCTCGCGTGAAAAGTTGTGAGATAGGTTTACCCATCTTCCTCTGTCCAAGTAAGTTCTACTATAGGTCTAATTATTTATCCATTACCAGTAAATTATGTTTTTTGTCCCCCCCCCCCCCCCCCAATCTATTCTCTGACCCTCACAAATTTAAACATTTTTTTCCCCAAACCACTCTACACGTTTAAATTTAAAAACATTTTCTGACTTGGAAAATACGCAGCACAAGGATTCAAAGTTATATTCCCCACTGAATGACATTTTATTTTAAAATAAGATCTTAATCTTAAAACATAAGAAACATATAAATTAAATAACAGCAATTAATTTAACCACTTAGTACTTTCGTGTCTAAAAATTACGTGGTTCAGAAATATATCTCAATTCTTTCTTCAGTAAATTTATGCTTTAGACTTTAGCTAAAATCCGTAACAGAGAAAATAAATTTATAGTTTATACGGCCAAAGATTTTAATAATATCAAAATAAATAAATGAAACTTGATTTTGATAAAAAATCGTAAGAATAATTTCAAACTGTGATTTTATTCTGTTGCATGTTCCAGTTCTAGATTGTGTTATGGAGAAGAAAGAAAAAACATTTATCATAAAAGATATAGTCGAGTAAAGTATATAGGGTATATCCCTAGGGATGTTTTGGTCTCTCGGGATCTTCACCTGTAGCCTTACTACACTACGGCTATATAGGCTTCTGGTAAAACTTAAATCTCCTACCGACTTTACTTCCTATCTTACTTTTATATTTACAAACCAGAAAACTTATATACCTTCAGGCTTAGCCCACATATATTAACTATAGCTTATCTCCTACGTACGTACAATATAAAATTCTCATTCCAAAGAGTAAAGTATAAATATTTACTCAATGGATATATTTTAATATATTATTGCCGTAATTTAAAATAAAAACCAAAAAAGTCTGCCAATTTGTGTGGCACATAGCTTCCTCGCGTTTTATTTCGTATACTTTAAAGCCTCGTCCAGACTGCCGAACCAAACAGAGGAAACAAGCCGAGCATTGGCCTCTGCGCATGCCCAGTCTAAAGTGCGCCTGCGCAACTCAGACTGGGCATGCGCAGAGACCAATGCTCGGCTCGTTTCCTCTGTTTGGTTCGGTAGTCTGGACGAGGCTTTAATTGAGGCTGTAATTTTCCCTCGTTTTCTAAATCTGTCAAAATTGTTTTGAGTTTTTTACATGAATTAAAGTAAGAATTTAGCAAAAGGTAAAGAGCGTAGACGGTTGAAATTAATCTGGGGCTATCTGAGAGCTAATATTGACAAACCATTCAAAAACATCATATGAATACTTTTGATGATGTAGGTAAAAAGTTGAAATTAATCTGGGGCTATCTGAGAGCTAATATTGACAAACCACCCAAACCATTCAAAAACATCATATGAATACTTTTGATGATGTAGGTGAAAAGTTGAAATTAATCTGGGGCTATCTGAGAGCTAATATTGACAAACCACCCAAACCATTCAAAAACATCATATGAATACTTTTGATGATGTAGGTGAAAAGTTGAAATTAATCTGGGGCTATCTGAGAGCTAATATTGACAAACCACCCAAACCATTCAAAAACATCATATGAATACATTTGATGATGTAGGTGAAAAGTTGAAATTAATCTGGGGCTATCTGAGAGCTAATATTGACAAACCACCCAAACCATTCAAAAACATCATATGAATACTTTTGATGATGTAGGTGAAAAGTTGAAATTAATCTGGGGCTATCTGAGAGCTAATATTGACAAACCACCCAAACCATTCAAAAACATCATATGAATACTTTTGATGATGTAGGTGAAAATAAATATATCGTTGTGCGCATGTGGAAAGGAAACAAATTGGTGTAGAAGGTTGAAACAAGTATGGGAACAACAATAGACTAATTATTACGACCTACCATTTAAATTTCATTAAAATCGGACGAGTAGTTTATAAGATATGTTAGTTCGAAAAAATTGAGGACAGTCCGACAGACTGACAGGCAGACACAGAAACAAAAATGTTCCCTGATGTCTGAAACGGATTTCTGTCTTTGAACACGGAATTTTTGAAAACGGAGACATAAGAACGTTCTTCAGAACGATTACATCTTCCGTTACCTTCGGTAAGCTAGGAAGCAAAACCAACAACTTGAATTTATTAATAATTTTGACTTCTAAATAAAGCTTTGAGATTAGAGATTATTTATATCTTGCAGAGGAAAAACAGCAAATACCTTCTTAAGTTTATTACATTCTTAACGCCATGGAATTCATATTCAGGGGTTTTCATGTGTTCATTAAGTTTTGAACCCTTTTAAATTTATATATATTTTTTTTACATTAGCATTATACTTTTTGGGTTTTTTTTTTGTATTGATCCTAAGAGACCCCAAAATGTTTTTAATATAGTTTTTTTTTTATGAAAAAAGTATAGATTTTTGTTTTAGCGTTTTTTTTTTTTTTTGTTTTTTTTCATTAAGGTTTTCAATTTTTTTATTCCTGTAACTTTATTTTAGCAGGTTTAATAACATTAAATACGACTGTTGAAACTCTCTCTTGTATATTAAATTGTGAACTTTATTCATTGTGGAGTTTTCCTTTAGAGGGGTTTTGGGTGTTTAAAGGGGAAAAAATAAAAAAAGAAAGTTTAAATTGCTGGTAAGTTTGAGTTGCTTACCTAAAGGAAAGGAGGAGCTGCCTAAGATAAAGGTGTATAAACTATAAGAAAACTTTATACGACGTCATATGTTTGAAATTAAGTTTTAAACCAAGGTAAAGACAATGGAATTTAACGTTGAAATAGTTGGGTTAGGTCTCTACAAGTCTGAAAACCACAGTTGAGAGATTACTTAAGTTTTTCAGGCTTGGATTTTCAGATGAAATACACACGACCTGGTTTTAAAAACTTGACTGCGGGTCTTGACTTCACGGATCTAAGAGTCATAAGTTTGGTATCTTTATGTGAAAACTTGAAACGCATTCTAAACCGGATAGTTTCAGCGGAACACATGTCGAGTGTTCGCCATATTGCTCTAATGAGAACGTGCTTGCGATTAGACATTAAATTTAACTTAACCCTTTTGATCTTTATTGCAACTTTTATTGATAAACTTTGCCGAAATAAAGGATTTTTCAGAAAACTAAATATTTATGACTAGCCATCGCGTGGCTCTATCATTGAAGCGAGCGTATTGCAATAAAAAACTTAATATTAAGGAATTTATTCATGATGAATGTCATAGTTGAAGATAAGTGGAAAGGGTAGTGTGGGGTAGAGTGGGGGTACTTGGTACGAACCTCTCCTTCCTAAACCTATACCACACGCCTATAGGAATCTTAACGAGCCGCAGTAGCTTTTAAACTATTTATTATAAATGTATCACTTCACTACTCAAAAACCTCTTTTTGTATCTAGTTGAAATTTTACATGTCTGTTGCAATTGTACTTTAGACAATGTATATGAAGTTTTAATGAAATCGTTCCATTAGAACGGAAGTTATCGGTAAAAACGTAGTTTTCTCTACTTTAAACGTTTAGGCCTGCTTTAATAGTTTTAAAGATCTTTATTAATTCATAGCGGTGTTGATGTTGGTTTTACTAAAAACGAACATCGACTCTTTCGAAACACAATAAGATCCATATGAATTGCATAGTAACAAGCCCTTTGGCAGATCTAGGCCCTTTATATAAGTGTGCATCTTTATCTAACCGTTACTCGTATCACCACAATACACTTTCCTAGCTCGTATCACCATTATACACCTCCCATTCTCCTATCACCACCATGCTCCTTCCTTACGTGTCTTAAAAATTCATACTAAATATATATATATATATATATATATATATATATATATATATATATATATATATATATATATATATATATTTATATTTATATATGTATGTATGTATATATATATATATATATATATATATATATATATATATATATATATATATATATATATATATATATATATTATATATATATATATATATATATATATATATATATATATATATATATATATATATATATATATATATATATATATATATATATATATATATCAAGTTTACCCACTGCTAATCTATACAATATGTGTATCTAACTTTGCATATGAAACTGTCCATTGTAATTATTTTATATTTTTTCTTTAATAGTTGTGGCTCCTTATTGAATTAACCAGTTATTAAAATTATTTCTACATCTTTGAACCATCCGTAATGTTTCCTCGTGGTGCATGAGTTTGCATTTTTATCTCAATAGGATTTCATTCTGCACGGTATCGAGTCAAGTTGAATCTTGAATCTTTTATTGCTATTTATTTATTTATTTCTTCTTCTATTTTAGCATTCATATTCAAATCATCCTTTAATTCTTTTTTTTTTTTTTAAATAAAACAATATATTAATTTGTTTTAAAGCATTTCTTATTGAAGTTATATTTTTGCATTGTGCATTAATATTAGCTATGGGATTGTTTAAGGGCAAAGGAAATATGTTTATTTGTATAACACTTTTTTACTTTACTAGATGACTCGTATGTAATATAAATGCATCAGTTCACCCGAAACTTGTTCGAAATAATAAGTAATATTGAGTAAGATATGTCCTCTTTGATGTGATGCATGTCTCTAAATGTGTTCTTAATGGAAGTTGAAGGTTTGAAAATGTTTATAAGGCAAGGTGCTTTATATGTGTAGATATTATCAATCTTAGGGTATCTGAAGATATTACTTAGTTGCGAGTTGAAAAGATATAAAGTATTACAGTAGCGTACACAGAAAATTTTTTCGGGGGGGGCCCAGCCTAATTTAACTTATATGCGGGTTTAGCATACCCCATAATGTAATTTCTCCCCCTTTTCAACACTCAAATTTCAATTTCTAACCTCATATTTAATTAAATTAAAATCCTATGAGGTAACACCTCACTATGTGATGTGATCGTTCTAAAAAACGATTATGTCCCCGATTCCAATAATTCCAAGACAGAAATCTGTTCCAGTTATCAGACATTTTTGATCCCGTTTCTGGCTGTTAGTCTGTCTCTCGCTCAATCATGGCGAACAAATCTTAAAAACTACTCTTTCGATTTTAATGAAATTCGGATGGCAGTTAATTAGCATATAAAAAGTCCATTGTTGGTCCTATATAAGGTCCAATCTTCTGGTCCCATTTCCCTCCACCACATTTCTCCACCTGCCACCATTTCTCTTCCACATGTGCACACACATACATTTATTTACACCTTATCTTCAAAAATATTCATCTGATTTTATAAAACTTATCTGATAGAAGCTCACAGATTAATTTTAACTGTCTGCGCTGTTTAAATTTTGGTAAATTGATACTTTAAATCATGTAAAAATCAAACCAATTTTGACTAATTTAAAAAAGGAGGGAAAATTGAGTAAATTTAACATGAATAAAGTATCAATATAGCAAAATGTAAAGAGCGCAGACGGTTGAAATTATTCTTGGGTTATCTGCGGGCTACTTTAAACAAACCATTAAAATTTCATAAAAATCAGATGAGTACTTATGAAGATATAGGTGTAAATAAATGTATGTCTGTGCGAATGTGGAAGAGAAATAAATAAGTGCAGAAGATTTAAACTTATCGGGACTAGCAATGTTATAACCTGGCTAATTATGACCTACCATCAAAATTTCAATAAAATTGGACGAATAGCTTTTAAGATATGTTGGTTCGCAAAAATTGAAGGACAGGCGGATACGGGACCCAAACTGTACCCTGATGTTGAACAGATTTCTGTCTTGGAATTTTTGAGATCGGAGACATAAAAATTGTTCGTTCTTCAGAACTGTCACATATCTTCCGTTTCCTTTGGTAAGCTCGGAAGCAAAACGTGATCCATACTGCAAAAGCAAACGTGGATCGGAAAAAATTCGAGTTGACTCGGGCCTCATTTAATTTAATGTGCTTAAAACCTAGGCCGAGCCGGCAATCGGGTCTATTATTGAACGCATCCCAATTTATTTTGATGCATAATTTCCATCGACAAAATCGGGCCTACTAGCAATCAGGCCGATTCATTGTACTCATCCTAATCAATTCAATGCACTTAATTCTATAGCAAAAAATCCGGGCCTAGCTGTCAATCGGAGCAGTCTATTTTTACGAATCCAAATTCAATTCATTGCATTAGGATTCGTAATGAATTGAAGCTGTCCAATTATGCAACCTATGCTATTGAACTGGACTAAAACCACAAAAAAATCATTGAATTCAATTGGCGAAAAATCGGGCCCAGCCGAAATCGGGTCGATCAAGTTTAATGTTTTTAGTTTCACTGGCAAATATCAAGGCCTAGTCGGCAAATGAGCCGATTTATTTCATGCATCCTAATTTAATTCAATGAATCTAATTCCATCAGCAAAAAACTCGGTCCAGACAAAAATGGGCCGCTATAGTGTTTAATAGTTTTAGTTTTATCGACAAAAATCCGGGCCCAGCCGACAGTCGGGCCGGTATAATGTTTAATAAATTTAATTCCATCAGCAAAATCCAGTTCCAGCTGACAGTCGGGCCGGTATAGTGTAAAGTGTTTAATAAATTTAATTCCATCGGCAAAATCCGGGCCCAGCCGACAGTCGGGCAGGTATAGTGTTTAATAAATTTAATTCCATCGGCAAAATCCGGGCCCAGCCGACAGTCGGGCCGGTATAGTGTTTAATAAATTTAATTCCATCGGCAAAATCCAGTTCCAGCCGTCAGTCGGGCCGGTATAGTGTTTAATAAATTTAATTCCATCGGCAAAATCCGGGCCCAGCCGACAGTCGGGCCGGTATAGTGTTTAATAAATTTAATTCCATCGGCAAAATCCGGGCCCAGCCGACAGTCGGGCCGGTATAGTGTTTAATAAATTTAATTCCATCGGCAAAATCCGGGCCCAGCCGACAGTCGGGCCGGTATAGTGTTTAATAAATTTAATTCCATCGGCAAAATCCAGTTCCATCCGACAGTCGGGACGGTATAGTGTTTAATAAATTTAATTCCATCGGCAAAATCCAGTTCCAGCCGACAGTCGGGCCGGTATAGTGTTGAATGAATTTAATTCAATCGGCAAATCCGGGCCGAGCTTGATTAAGGGTGATTAAGTGTATACACACCATAAGATAATACTTAATTAATTCCTTTAATTGTAAAATATTTACAGCCAATTCGAATGCATCTGTCATTACTGTGGTTTTTTGGTTTTAAGTGTATGGCGGGTCTTAGGTATGTAATCATTTCGGGGGGGGCCAGGGCCCCCTGGGCCCCCCCCTGTGTACGCCACTGAAGTATTAGAATGAACAAGGGGAGGACTTAATATGGCGGTATGGCAAGAACAAGGATAAAACCGTATATATTGCCGGGGGGGTGGTTCTTCTTCACCTGCTTGGTTCAGCCAAACTTTAGTCCGCAATGCAACCATCTGCTACCTTATGAACCTTTACTTCGCCTTTTAAAAACATTTTCTCCCTCGGTAAGGAAACGGCTCAAGCATTAATGCAATTTAATGATTTATAATATGACCTTGCCGTAGAAAATTTCACTTTGTGCTTAAAGAGGGCGCCGCTGTACACGTTATGGAAAACTTGATAGCCCCTTGTAAAGGAGGAAGGTGCCCCCAAGCAAGGCCCCCTGAGCCGGCCTTACTTCGTTTTTTCCCGCTTTAATAATTTCAAGCTCGGTTAACTTTGTTAGGTTCATCCCTTCTCAACCCTAACTGTAATGTAAGGAAAATGAGGCCAAACGAAACATGAGCGAATATTCTCAAATGATCTTATCCACAAGATGTTGGCTTGGTTTTAAGCAGCAAATTTTAAGAGTGCATTTTTCCCTGTACAGAAAATTAATTAATTAAAATTACTTCTCAGATGATCTTGTATTGTAAAATAATCTTGTATTGTTTAATTGATACTTATTCTTAGATGAAAACAACGAATAAATTAATCAAATAAAATATTAAATACACCTAAAATTGTCTGCTAATTCGTATGGCACAGAGCTTCCTCGCGTCCTATTTTGATTTTATACTTTTATAACCTATTGATGTCTAATTTATTCAATTTCCCACCCGTTATTTAAACCTGTCAAAATTGTTTTTAATTTTCTCAACGAATCAAAGTATCAATCTAGCAAAATTTAAAGAGTGTTGACGATTGAAATTAATCTGGGGCTATCTCCAGGCTACTTTCGACAAACCATCAAAATTTCATAAAAATCATTTACGTACTTTTGAAGTTATAGGTGTAAATAAATGTATGTTTGTGTGCATGTGGAAGAGAAACAAATGGGCGCTTGCAAGGTTGAAACTTATATGGGACCAACAATGGGCTAATTATGCCTGCCATCCAATTATCAATAAAATCGGACGAGTAATTTTTAAGATACGTTGGTTCGCAAAAGTTGAGGGACAGACCGACAGACACACGGAACCAAAAATGTTCCCTGATGTCTGAAAAATATTTCTGTCTTGGAATTTTTGAAACCGGAGACCTAAACATTTTTCGTTCTTCAGAACGATCACATAGCTTCCGTTACCTTCGGTAAGCTCGGAAGCAAAATGAAACCTATGTTTGTTAGATTAAACAAAGCATTGAAAAAAAAAATCCAATTAAATTAAGGAAGAGTTATAAAAGAGAGAAAAAAGAGAAAGGTAATTAAGAATCTAAGATAAACTTGACCTAGGATATAGTAAAAATGAATAACACTTAAAGGAGCCAGACATTAGGGAGGAAACGTAAATCGATTAAAATCTTAAGATAAATCCAATCTAAAAGAGAACATAAATAAGTTTGAAATAAAATAATTCGAAAACAACTGTAAAAGATAAGTTAATAAGTTAAAGGAAGAACTGGAAAAGTGAAAGATAAAAAATGATTCGAAAGAAGATTTTAAGAATTACTTTAAGTTAGCGAAAAGAGAGAAAAAGATATAAATAATGAGACTGAGAAGTATCTACATAAAACTTGAACGGGAGGAGACCAATGATGCTTCAGGTGAAGAACTTTTCTGATAAATTATTATTAAAGATGATTATTAAAGTAAATTCAAAGAAATAAATTGAGAACCGATAAAGGGGAATAACGAGCAAATAAGAATTAATGATTAGAAAGGATTTGACGCTCAAATATAACTAAAGTAACAGTGTTAAATTTAAGACAAGGGTTAAGGAAATAGAGGAACAATTAAAATATGTGACTGAAGAATCAAATCAAGAAAACAACAACTAACTAAACTCAAGGACCAATTAATTAATTAAGCGTAAAAATTAATTTATAAAAAATAGCGTTATAATTAATTGAGAAAGTAGCATTTTGCATGCAAGTGTGGAGTTTGCACCCGAGCGATAGCGAGGGTAGTAAAACCACACGAGTAAAGCAAAATTCAGTTTTCGCACGAGTTGCGTACCGTACTTTTACTATGATTGTGGATTTAAATAATAAATACAGAAAAAAAAAATTAATAAACTTCCTGTATGTAAGTACGTATTTCTCTTTTGATTAAAATGCGACATTAATTCATTAGTTGTATTTTGTGCCGAATTAATTATTTCTGAAGGCATATAATTCTCCTCATTTTCTTTATAATCACTGAAATCACTAATTGATTTCCTCCAAACAACTCGATATAAACAGTTACTTTAATTAAACAAACAGCAAATTAGAATGTAAACAAACTCGCTAATCGTGCTTTAAGGTGAAGAATTCCTCTTTTTTTCCAACCTAGGGCGGAAAAAAGAGGAATTCTTCACCTCATTATAAACGCGCATGCGCAATGAATAAATCTACGAAAAGAATCACTTTTTATGCATCTAAACTGAGATATAATGTTTATATTTCGTATCAATCGTAGATAAAATTGTTTTTCTTGAGGATCTAATTTTATCCGGGGAGGGTAAGCTCCTCCCACCATGCATATTATAATGATATGATATCAATATTTATATCAAAATACCGTTTATAATAATTTTTGAATTTACTTTAAATAAATTATTTAAAAAAAAGTAAAGGCAACTGAAATATTCAAGTAGCTGTCAAGAATCAAAATGTCAGTGAATCCGATTTTACGAAATGTCAAACGCAAATAAGGAAATGTCAACAGCGTCTAGCTTGACACATCTGATCTCATGAAACCCGTGGGGAGCCGACCGACAATGTATTTTTCAGTCTGAACTTTATTTTTTTTTCTATTCTTACCTTTAGAACTTATTTCTTTATTTTCCGTTTTTTTTTTTGAATGCTTGAATCCGTTCTTAAAAAAAAGAAGAACAATAGTTCGTGCAATAAAAAGAAAAAACATAGTAAAAAGCACTTAATGGTTTAAACCAAATTTAATTTAAAAATCCTTTGAAAAAAGAAAATTGGAAGAAGAAGAAAAAAAATGTCATAAACGAACGAACAAAAAATTAGAAATTTAAAAATATGTTTCTTTAAATAGTGTTAAGGAGGAATAAAAAACCTTAATAGAGATAAAGAAGGTTATTAGTACCGTCATAAAAAGCATCTAGGGTTTTTTTGTTTTTTTTTTATAAATAAAAGAAGATTGGTAGGACTAGCTAGATGTGAAACACTCCCACGAGGCCTGAACAGAGTTTACCTGCTCTGGTGTCGAGAAAAGGAACTAACAGTTTGGAAACCAGATGTAGAGAGTTTGAGTCGCCCCAGCAGGTCCTTTTTCCACTTGATTATGACAAAACTTGAAACAAGAGCAGAGAGATGCAGTTTTTTTAAGGATTAAAGAGCGATGGAAACCCCTGTCACCACATGTGTACATATTTCTAGAAGGGATAGAAACGTTCCCTATGTTAGTTAACGAAACACATGGGAACATGTGGGCTACATCAAGGTCGGACGGGGAAAAGGTGCTGTAAATGCGGGCTTTAAGAATATATTCTCGTGTTTCACTAAAAAACCTTTACGGTAGACGAAATTTTACAGATAACTTTAAAACTATTTTTCAAGGATATTCCATATTTGTTCCGTAGATCATATTATACTTGAGAATGATTTGATTTGATACGAGTCATAAGAATGTTTTACCTCTTTAGGTACCTCTTAGATGTGGTTCCTCTAACCACCTACTTCATTCAATTAATGAAATATTTATTGGACAGAACTGATCTAAAGTAATATTACCAAGTAATTCTTTATTCCTTTCATAAAGTTTTACAAAAAAGTTAATCAAATATTGGAACTAATGAACCTTAAATTCATATTTTAGAAATAGTTTGATGTTCGACATGAAATAGTACATTACCCGTCTTGTGCGGAAAGTAGCACACGAGCAAAGCAAAATGCAGTTTTCGCCCGACTTGCGTACCGTACTTTATCTACGATTGTTGGATTTTAACAATAAATACAAAAAAAAAAAAATTCAAAATCATTAAATATACATTGTTTATCACTATAAAATTGATAAAAACAGTTTTTTTTAAATTAAACAAGCAGCAAATTAGTTTTTTTTAAATATAAACAATCACGCTAATCGTGTGATAAGGTGAAGAATTATGAAACGCGCTTGCGCAATGAATAAAACTACGAAAAGAATCACTTTCTACGCATTTAAAAAGAGATAAAATGTTTATATTTTGTATATCGATCGTAGATAAAATTATTATCAATGATTATTTCCATTATTTTATATTATTAGTTTATCCTTGTTCTTTTTTCGTTTTACCTAGTGTATCTTTTCGAATAGATGATATTACAAATAATTTATCTCTGAATATACAAATATGATTTATTTGTATCTATATATCTGTATCTACATTCTCTTCTTGGAAAATAACTTTGTAGACTAAAATGATTTATTATCGGCATTGCCTTGTATGTTTGCGGTAAGATGAAGGAATATTATACGTCCTGTGTGGCCGAGTTTAAACCTCATCTCCGACAGCCTGTGTCCTTTACACGGTGAATCCGCTCTTATTTGCCTGTACTTTGTTCTATGTAATGACGCCGTAAAAAAGACGAAATACTGCATTGAAAGGCCAAAGTAATTTTTCATGTATATTTTCTTTTCGCTGTTTGTTGTTGTCTTTTGTTCACTACTGTTTTTAAAATGTTCCATCTGAGCTTTATGTTTCTCTTTAATATATACACTATACACTATATATACACTCGGAACTCTGTAATATTTTCACTCTTATTTTTATCATTGTTGAAGCATTTTACAAGACACTGATACACTAAAAATAAATTCATTCAAAGAATATACACTGCAGATGTGCTTTTTCTGCTGATTTATAAAACTTTAATTATGCGTCAGCTTCCTGATTTGAATCCTAGTTTTAATAACGTAAGTCAACATTATATTAATAATTATTCCTTAAATTGAAAAAAAATCATTTTTTAAAATAAAACACAATAATATTTAAAAATCAGTATTTTTAGTTATTTTGCATGCGAGTGTGGAGTTTGCACCCGAGCGACAGCGAGGGTAGTAAAACCACACGCGAGAAAAGCACAATGCAGTTTTCGCACGAGTTGCGTACCGTACTTAATCTACGATTGTGGATTTTAATAATAAATACAGAAAAAAAAAAAAATAAATAAATAAACTTCCTGTATGAAAGTTCGTATATCTCTTTTGATAAAGATGACATTAATTCATTAGTTGTATTTTGTGCCGAATTAATTATTTCGGGAGGCGTATTATTCTCCTCATTTTCGTCCTAATCCCTTAAATCACTCATTTTTCACTAAAAACTCTATATAAAAACAGTTACTGTAATTAAACAAACATCAAATTTGTATTGTTAAATGTAAACACACTCGCTAATCGTACGTAAAGGCTCTACCGCCATTTGAGGTTAGAAATATAATTAAAATGAAAATTTTATTGGTTCCAAGAAAGATATAAAAAACCTAAGTACAGGCTTCATTCCTAATTTTAATTCTGCACAATTTGAGCCCTATTTCAACTCCCTACTACAATAAATACTACATCTACTTCAATACAACAAGTTTTATCGTTGTATTGAAATGGCGCCTGTACTTATTTATCATAGGAAGTTGAAATAGGGCTCAAATTGTGCAGAATTAAAATTGGGAATGAAGCCTGTACTTAGATTTTTGATATCTTGCTTAGAACCAATACAATTTTCATTTTATTGATTTTTCTAACCTCTAAGGGCGGAAGAGCCTTAAGGTGAAGAATTATGAACGCGCCTGCGCAATGAATACAGCTACGAAAAGAATCACTTTCTACGCATCTAAACAGAGATATAATTTTTATATTTCGTATTAATCTTAGATAAAGTTTATAACGAGTAGTGTAGGACAGGAATTTTTTATTAAGTATAAGTACATCGGTCAGTGTTTATAAGTTATAAATATATAGTTGAGCTTAGAGGTTGTTAGAGGTTCAAGGAGAGTGAAGAGGTTTCCTTAGGAAGTGCTGAGGGTAACCGCAAGGCAGGACTTCCTGAGTGGTGGTCCCAATGTTTCATGTTTCACCGGTGTAGATTTATAACCAGGTAACTATGGTAGGGTTGGCTTGTTCACCGGAGATGCGTTCTGTTTCAATCATATTGGTTAAAATTACCCTGTTTATATCAGCTGTATGACGTCATTCTATTTTGTGGGGTTATGTGTCACTCACTTCTAATATGTCAGTGAGCAAGCTTTCTTGTGAAGTATGACTCACTTTAATGCTTGATTGTACTTTGTCTTTAAATAGTATAACACTGAAATTTGGGACAAATCCTTGAATAAAACAATATGAAACCCAAAATGTGATCCTTAATTATATATTGAGGGGGGGGGGGGGGTTACTTACTACTTACATAAGAATTTTATCGTGTACTTCTTACCTCTAGAAACTGACGGGCAAGACGTGCTTTTTATTTCATTGGGTTTAAAATTAAATATTAAATAAATCCAGTTTGCTACATCAAAGTCCATTTTCATTTTAACAAACAATATACAAATATTTTATCTACGATTGATACGAGCACTGGAGAGCGGGAAAGTTACATCAGAGCGGGAAAGTAAAATTAGAGCGGGAAAGTAAAATCAGAGCGGGCAAGTAAAATCAGAGCGGGAAAGTAAAATCAGTGCGGGAAAGTAAAATCAGAGCGGGAAAGTAAATGCAGGAATCTGCTGTTTTGCATATATACTTCACTATATACATATGCTACAAAATAAATATGCTCACAATTAAAATAATATAACAGAAATTAAATTAATTTATTATTAAATGTAGCTAGTATAATTAAACTTTGTAAAAATCCTCGACTAAACTAAGCGAAGAGAGTTTAAGGGGGGTAGAATCTGTAATTGTTGTTGTCCCAGTTAGAATCTTGGCTGAGATAGGTTGAATTCAAACAAGATGGCTAAAACTTAATTAACCGTACCACGATCCATCTACTAGTTAATACTAAAACATTGGCATCGGACTTCTCTCCAGTTGCGACCAAATTTCTAGTAGCGACCTTATCACTATCATTGTACGCATTCTAACATCACTACGAATAAATGTGTAATTAGTCCCTTCTCATTTGTTTAAATGATCTTTTTAATTATATTCTGTTATCCTTTTTGATAATGTAACAAAGTAACTATATTGTTAGTTACAAACGATGAACAATTTTTATTTATATTAATATTATTAATTTGAGTTCGATATTTAAATTATATTAGCTCAAATATATTTATTTCATAGATAGTAGTTGAATATTACAAATATATGCACTACATAGATATTAGAATTTAACAGATATATGTACTGCATTGGTATTTGAACAGTCCAAACAAAAAAATATCAAATGGTGTTTATTGATTACCGTTTGCTTATAATGAAGCAAAAATTTTACAAATACGTTATATATATATTGTTATTTGTAATAATATATATATATATATATATATATATATATATATATATATATATATATATATATATATATATATATATATATATGTATATATATATAATCATATATATGTAACATATATATAAACACGTAATATTTTGTAGAATCGTATATTTATGATTTTTAAATAAATTAAAAAGATAGACTACATGTGATTTTTAATTAAAATAACAATTTGATATTATAATAAAATTGTATAATGTATATAAAATTTACACGTTTTGTAATATTTCGTTTGTTTATGTAGTTTAAAATTTATTGTTGGTATTATTTAGTTAAAATATATGTTTATTTTTTTTAAAAAATATTGTATTGTTAAATCCATTATTTGATTATTTATTATTTTACTCATTCCAGGAGTTTAATAATAATAACATTAAATAATGAGAGAGAAACTCAAAATAAATTTAATTTTAATTTAAAAAGAATTTACAAACAACCTAAATAAATTATTTATTTTATATAATGTATATATATATATATATATATATATATATATATATATATATATATATATATATATATATATATATATATATATATATAGAATATGAAAAAAAAAAATATTAAGTGCATTGCTGGAAGAAAAAGAGGGTTATACACAATGTTTGTTAAATATTTTACACATTTCCATAGCTCTCTTTAACGTAGCATTATACTTTGTATTGAAACGTGACCGCTACTGTTTATATGTGGTCTGTTTTTACTTAGTCTCTCTTTTTGTACTTCATGGTGTTTTTATAAAGCCGAAGCTCTGCCGGGTTTTGTTTACATTGTGTGGAGTGCATTGTGTTTTAATTTGAAACAATGAGACAGTTCTGTCAAGACTAATGTAAATAAAGAGTAACATAATGAGCAATTCAAAGTTAAGCCTTTAAATTTTAAATGATTCCAACCACTGTGAATAATGCATATGAATTAGTCGGCCTGAGATTAATTTATGTGTTATTTTATTTCATAACTGTTTATTTTTTTTTTTAAAAAAATACCCTTTAATTTTATTTATTTTTGCTTTGAGTTTATTGAAGTTTAAACGAAGCATTGTGATCATTAAAATATTCAATTCCGAATTCAAATACTACCGTGAAAAAAAAAAAAACTTCTTGCACACGAGTCTGCAAGACAGTGAGACATTTTCATGTAAAGCTTTTTGGAGTAGTTTTTTGGTAACGCTTGTGTAACGCTTTTTGGTGTTGTTTTTTGGTAACGCTTTTCGAGTTTATGTGCCAAAGTAAAAACATGAAAATGTCAAAAAAAAATTCGAGCGTGCGATTCTTGCGTTTGTAAATTAGGAATTATATCGACCATATGTTATGCACGAAGAAAGAAAGTACTTTTCTTCTTTTCCAGTTTATTAAGAAGTAATCTTTTAGCTTCTTCACCCATATTTTTATAATAAATGCAAAAAAATATAGCATATATATAACAACGTATAACAAAAATAAAAAATAATAAAGTAAAAAATAAATGTTATGTATGTAAGTTTATTAGGAATAAAATTCTAAAGGTTGTGGCGTTTGTCCGGTGCAAATCGGAGCAGTAGAATAGAAGTTGTAGCCGGGGGTGCCGCTGGGGCGCGCAAGCGACTCCTGGAACGGTAGCGAGAAGCGAAGAGAGTGATACGTGGTAGCCGAGCGGGAAGGGAGGGGTGTGTAGGCCCTACCGAAGCGGTAGGGGGGACCCTACCTGGAGCGGGAATGTTTGATTGCACATCTCCATGTAACACTTTTTTTTAGTTACACTTTTCGAGTTCATGTGCCATAGCGAAGACATGAAAATGTCAAAAAATGTCGGTCCGTCTGTTGTTCAATATTTTTGCGAACCACCATATTTAAATATATTATTATATCAAGGCTATATCAACTTAAAGTAAAGCCATCAACGAATTTAGACCTTTCTTACAATAATTTATTTTCTATAAGAAGTACTTTAGTAAAAATATTTTTAAAAAATTATTGCTTCTGCGTTTAATGAAGATGTTTTGTGAGTATTTTATTATGCCTTAGAAATCCGTTTCTGACATAACGGACATTCGCCTCATGCCTGCTGTCGGTCTTTCAATATTTTTGCGAACCACTATATTAATATCAAATCGATACCAGCACCACTTTGTTCTTATATTTTATATCAAATTAATAACAGTTGTTATTGATCCTTCGAGTATGTAGAAGCTACTCCAATTTACATCAGTAATCCCAAGAAAGCCCGGCTTAATTTGCCTCTAGTTTAAATACAGGGTTGACATTAATTATTGTAATTTAATGCAATATGCTAGTTATATATATAGTTTAGTTTATTTTTATGATAGTCCTTACAAAAATAATTTGACTAAACACAGAATTTTAATATACTAATATTTCTGTACAATTTTGTCTGTTTCAGGTTGGTGGATGTCCTAGAATTGATGCAGGTTGTAACTCTATTTTAAGACGGGAGAGGGTAGTTACGTGTATATTAAGAATTTCTGGTACAAGCCAGCTAGTTTATTTTTATTCCCAATAAATAAACAAAGATGTATTCATCATTATTTAAATCAAAATGAGATGTGTATATTATTATTTTTTTAGGGTTTTGTAGATACTTCTCAAAACCCATATGTCAAGGGTGATGTGTCCGTCTGTCCGTCGCTCTTTGGTTCATAGGGCCCGAACCGTTTATGCTAAAAATCTGAAATTTGAAACACTGGCGCAACTTTTGAGCCCAACCACAGGAAAAATATACAGAAGTTAAAAATTAAATATGTGCATGCGCAATTCGCAAAAATGTTGTAAACTCAAACATTTATATTTTTTTAAATTTTCGAGTGGGGTATCAAATGCAAGCTGCTGAATAGTAGGTTACAAATATGTACGACTTTTTATGATTTCTGTGCTTTTTACCGCCAAAATTTCGGCCAAAAAATCCCCCCCCCCCCCCCCCTACCACTATATATAACGGCTGATCCTGAAATTTTGAAATAATTCATGCTAATACCTTATTGTAGGGCGATGAAATTTCCGGGAGGACATTCCAAATTTTTAAAAATTGCCAATTTTGTGTGGAAAAATGTGATGTGCACCCAATTATTATTATTATTATTTATTTATTTATTTATTTATTTATTTTTTTTTAAATTTTGAGTAGGGTATCAAATGAAAGCTGCTGAAGTGTAGGACAAAAATATACATATATGCTTTTATAAATTTTTCATTCTTTATTGGTTTTAAAGGTCAACATATACCCAAAAATATTTCCCTCTCCCAATTCCTATATAACGGCTGGACCTAAAATTTGGAAATAATTCATGGTTACACCTTAAGGTGGGGCGATTAAAATTTCCTAAAAAAATTTAATTTATTTTGTCATTACCAATAAAAAGCATTGTGACCCGTCCCAGGGACCTTTGAGGTCGAAGAAGAAAAATAATAATTACATAACGGGTATGCTATCATCTACGAAACCCTTAAAAGTACTTGGACGCAAGTACTTCCCTGTGATTTTTTTCTATAATATGAACATGTTAAAACCGAAGGCGGTCAATGACGAACGTTACAGTAAAAGAAAAATGGATATAGGAGTTGGGAGTTGGTTTTGCTGGTGAGGATTTCGTTTGTAGTTGAAATGAGTTAGATACGATATTGACAGTGTGCTATATCGGTGAAGCTGTAATCTATCGTTATTGGTAGGGGAGAAAGAAGGATGACAGCTTTGATGTTCCCTAACTTGTAACAGTGACGTACAGCGTCTCATATGTGCTTTTAAGGTGAAGTCAGTGCAAACAGACTGAACCTGTTAGTTGTACGAGGGATGTCCCCCGTCGTGTGCCTATTAAGCTGTAAAAACTCTCCCTTCAGTCATGTGGGGATGGTTTTTCATCACGTTTTAACGTCACAATAAGTTCGACTCTGTGTGTCTTGAAGAGAAGGTTGTCTTATTGGCACGGTAGTTCAACTCCCAATACAGGTCTAATATTGTTGACCTTCTCTCTTCCTTGATCCTTCGAGTCAATCTATATATTTTTTTATCTTTCAAGATTCTTTTTTCTCTGTATTTACTTATTTTTCAACATCTTACAATATTGCAACGTAGTGTTTGTATATACATATATTGGTTTAAAAATAAAAACACTATAAGTAAATGTTACATCAAGTTGTAGGTGAAATAAAAATTTATAAATAGGCATTATTGAATATACACTATGTATGTTGTTATATTATAATGTATTTAGTTTAAATCAGATTTGGGCTGATTGATGTAAATTGTCTGCACTTAAATTTATCAATCGATGCTTCTCTAATAACTGGTAGAATATTAATAATATATTTCCATTCCAACAAGAAAACAATAAATAATATACAAATACATCATTGTTACAAAGTGCAAATATTTTAATGAATTTTAATAATCAACAGATTTTAATGAAATCAAATCAAATGTATACAATGAAAGGAATGAGAGTCCGGTTGATGTAGCGTATCTGGGGCATCATATATAGAAATGATAAAACTGCCACATAAATAATTAAAGTATTTTCTGTAGATTGATCATAAATGCCCAAATTATGGATACTTCTTCATTTCATAAGTTTTCTCTTAATACATTTTCCATCTTCAGTCCTCTATTTTGAGATGCAGCTCTGAATACTGGTCGATTTTGCGAATCTTGGACGTATGTATCCGTCGTAGATTAACTGGGCTTTTTGGGATTTTTCGAGAGAGTATAAAATGAAAAAGTATCTATAAATAATGCAATTTTTATCAATATACAGGAAACACTTAAATTATACAGGGTGGTCCAAAAGTCTCCCCCCCCCCCCCCTCTTAACTTTTGAACGGTTTCAGATAAATTAATGAAACATAGGGGATCTCTACCATGCAAAGGTAAGTTTGTTTTTATGCAATTGCCCACTAGGGGCAACCACCCACTTTTCCCCTAGGCCACCCAACTTCAAAATTTCAAATTGGAGCCTATATTTTTGATTGCATATTTGGATTCTACGGTGAAAAATAATAAACTTTTACTTGAAACTATTTTTTCTATCTCCAATATTTTGCCCCCCCCCCCCCCCCCCTATAGGGGGGAAGATAGCTAAATAACCCTACCGAAATAGTAAGAAAATAATACTTAGATCTTTATAAAATCTTAACGGTTTGAATTAAAGTAATCGAACTTGGGGGATCTGTACCATGTAAAGGGAAGTGTGTAATCATCCACTCGCGTACTAGGGGCAACTACCATTTTGTCCCCAGGCGCAGAAATCTACCATTTTTATACCCCCTCCCCCCCCCTACAGGGGGCAAAGATTGGAAATAGAAAAAAGTTTCAAGTAAAAATATTTTAATTTTTCGCCATAAAATCTAAATCTGCTATCAAAAATATACACTCCAATTTGAAATTTTGAAGTTGGATGGCCTGGGGGAAAAGTGGGTAGTTGCCCCTAGTGGGCGATTGCATAAAAACAAACTTCCCTTTGCATGGTAGAGATTCCCCAAGTTTCATTTATTCATCTCAAACCTTTTGGACCACCTGGTAGGTACATATATTATGTATTATATTTGTTAGTTTTTCCATTTCTGATGCCCCAGATACGCTACATCAACCCCCTTCTTTTCACATAACTCAATCTTTCTTGACCATATATAGGCACTGCATATAGAATTGCATTACTTATGGTTTTGTCAAATCAAGGTTCCCTAAAACTCATTAAATCTTCGTCTAGGTATTTCTTAGGTATAATTTCGGAAAATTGTTTGATTTTACCCTTTAAACCGTCAAACGTTTCATCTACAAATTTGTCTTTCAGACTTTATCCCCTTTCTAATAGTACTCTAGCTTTGATTCAAGTGAAATTCATCAAAGTTTCTGTTGGAAACTAAATTGGTTTGGTTGGAAACACTGATAGCAGTTATTTTATTTATTGTTGTTCTTGGTTAGGGTTTTGCTTGTAAAGGAGGGATTGGTTGTCGAGGCTACAAATCACTCTGGAAGTGGTCACAAGGTTTAAGGACCTGTGGAGGAGGGTCTGTGTACTCATAAAGTTCTAGAGCCTTTGGTCAGGGGTGTAGTTTATTACTGGCAGATCCAGGGACCTATAGACCTCTAGACGTCCCTTAGCCCTGCGGTCCGACCAAGAAGATCGTAAACTTGCCTATCAGTCTACGCTCCGTTGCTTCCTCTCAATACACTAGTATCGACCTCGATTCTCTCTTTTCGCTAATTGAAATTAAAGCTAGGGGTTTTATTTCCGGTCGTCAATTTTCCGCCAGCTTGTTGCCTTTTCTTCACAAACTGTAATCTTCTTTTTTTGCTGTCTCTAACTTATTTCAATTGGGAAGCCCATTAATTCTCCTCTGTCAAAGTTTTTTTTTTTTTACCCTATTCAACCTTTTTTTTATTCTTTTTAAGGCTGTATGTAAAATAGAAAAAATATATTTTAAAATCCTCTCCATACAAAATAGTATCTATTGGATTCCGTCTTCAAATATGTATTCTTCACAAAATAAAATTGTATTTTTCTAAATATGGCCTTAAGGAAAAAGTTTTTTTTTTTTTTTAATTTATCTGTGACTTTTTACCTTCCAGGGAAATTCTGTTTCGTTTAAACTACCTCTGAATGAAATAATCAATAAATATAATAATCTAGTTCGGTATATGTATGAAGTATATGAAAATATAAAATATGAAATATATGGAAAAAGCTTTATAGAAGATCTAAATGTATTTTATTATTTATTGCTTCCGAGCTTACCGAAGGTAACGGAAGTATTGTGTTCACTTTTGAGAACGAAAAACTTTTATGCCTCCGATTTTAACAATTCCAAGACAGAAATCCGTTTCAGACAGCAGGGAAAATTTTTGGTCTCGTGTCTCTCTGTCTGTATGTCTGTCTGTCGGTCTGTGTGTCCGCGAATTATGAAACGTGCGACGATAACTTGAGTAAATGTCGACCGATATTGATGAAATTTGGTAGACATGTTTATTTTACTAATGCCCAGGACGAGTTCGTTGGACAGCGTTATCCGTCTAAGCGTTTACGAGCAACGCTCGCATAAACGTGAACTTCAAATTTAAAATTGGAATTTTAGATCGGGAAAAAATCTAACTTCATCTATTCAATGAGACAAACATTTTTTTGAAGTACAATTTTTTAGTAAAACCAACAGCGACACCTGTATGAAGTGATAAAGATCGCTAAAACTATTTAATAGTTTTTACACAATAAACAATATAACAATAATTTGAATGTTAATATAACTATAAAATCAAATTATAATTATTATTTACTACGGGAAACAGACAGTGAAAAATAGACCCCCGCGCCGGGATTTGAACCACGGGTCTCCTGTATTTCTAGTACAGATGCTCTGGCCAACTAAGCTACGCAGAAGAATGATTTTTAACTGCTGTAATCGATAACTAGTCCCGAATCCAAGCTTTCAATATTCATATACATTTAGACAGTCAATATTTATGACATTAGAACTAAACCAAGAATTAACGCTTATAATTATAAAGTACTCAATTAGTACCTGTACCTTGTACAATCAATTCGAAATTTAATTTTAAGTTTTGGTAGTTTTCATACTACGGAAAGTTTAAATTTTAATTTAAATCAAATTATAATTATTATTTACTACGGGAAACAGACAGTGAAAAATACACCCCCGCGCCGGAATTTGAACTACGGGTCTCCTGTATGAATTATAAGCGTTAATTCTTGGTTTAGTTCTACTGTCATAAATATTGACTGTCTAAATGTATATGAATATTAAAAGCTTGGATTCGGGACTAGTTATCGATTACGGCAGTTAATAATCATTCTCCTGCGTAGCTTAGTTGGCCAGAGCGCATCTGTACTAGAAATACAGGAGACCCGTGGTTCAAATCCCGGTGCGGGGGTGTATTTTTCACTGTCTGTTTCCCGTAGTAAATAATAATTATAATTTGATTTAAATTAAAATTTAAACTTTCCGTAGTATGAAAACTACCAAAACTTAAAATTGAATATAACAATAAAGTACATGAAAGGATGAGAGGAAGCTATGTGCCACACTAATTGGCAGTCTTTTTTTCCTTTTTTTATTATGACATTTATTTATTTATTTTTTTTTTTATTTTTTTTTTTATTTTTTTTTTTTTTTTTGTAGTTTTAGTCCCGTTCAACATTATGACATTATTATTATTATTATAGATAAATATTAAGTTTTAGTGACCAAGCTTTTTTTTTGAAGTTTGTTATATTTAAATATTTGTCAATCTTCCATAATTACCTGTGGGATTTAATTGTCAGAGTATGCTGGATCATTCATCAGATAAATTTTTATATGTGTATTTTATAAATCTGTATAGTTTAACGTGATTTTATAAAATATTTTTGTTATTCCCTGTTTTTGAAACCCAGTTTAATCATGTTGTACTGTTAATGAAAGATTGATCAATTCCTCCGGGATCAATTCCTCCGGGATTGAATCTTGGCTGATCAATCAAGGTGCATAATGACTTCATATTCAGTGCCTCCCCCATCACTAAGGGAAGGATCTCTGAAGACAGGAGGACGTGACTTCAATGCCAATCTTCCACAACTTCCCAAAGAGCTACCACCTGCTTAATAATAACCTGCATGTTTGATTCTGGAATCATCCCTTGCATCACTCATAGGAAAGCGGTATTGATGCTTTGCTCTTGAAGATGGGGGTTATGTTTCCCAATCTCTTTATTAATCAAATTGTCATTTCTTATTTCCTTGTTCTCTCTCTTTCCCCTAATAATACCCAATTCATTTTTTTTGTCTTTTTCATCTCTTTTTATCTTAGTTCATCATGATTTCATTTTCTCTTCTTTTTACTCTTCTCTATCTATCAAGATCCGTGCCCATGTTGACATTTCTTATTTCGACCCTCTGTCCTTCTGTCCCCTTAGCTTTTCTTTCCTGCCCTTCTCGATTTTATTCTTCCCCTCCTCACACAGTCTAATATTAAGGCTTTTGTGAATTAGATTTCCTGTTGGGAATTTGCGACCGGGAAGATATAAATCTATACAAGAAGTTATTCGAAATATAATTAAGGTGACATGCCCTTTGTTTCAAGTGAAAAAATTAAAGTAAAAGTACTTCATATTTTAAATATATCAGACGCTTACTATATGGATGGAACCTGAAACCTTTCTTTAATATATTGGTAGTTCTTTAGATTTTTAGAATAGAATGTATTTTTTAGAATACAAATGGCTTTGACTTAATAGCTATTAAGACAATGTGATCAGTATGATATATATATATATATATATATATATATATATATATATATATATATATATATATATATATATATATATATATATATATATATATATGATAAAGTAATAATAGAAAAATGTATATTTCCATAAATAATAGTTAATACACTAGCTTTCTTACTTATTTGTATTTTTTCATTGTTTTTTTTGCACGTTAAAAAACACTTTTTTTCATCATTTTAAAATTTTTTAAAATGATAGAAAAAAACGTTACCGTGGGGATGATGTATTTACTTGACAGTTACTGGATAGGAAACGAAGCTGTTACTCATCTCTTGCGAGCTGCTGTCTTCTTCCATCTCGGTACACGTCAGTCTTTGCCAAAACACTCTCTTCCATCCCATTTGTGTTTAAATGAAAACTCTTGTTTTTGGAGGAGGTGGGGGAAACAACAAATATCTATTTTTATCTGAATGTAATACTATTAGTTGTTTCTACTTGAATGTTGTGCAATTTGAGTTTTATGTATTACTAGCTGCATATCTCATGCGTTGTTAAGGTGTGTAGTGTGTATACTCTATCATAGTTCCAAGGGTGGACTCTGTTGGTTGTCGTCTCTTTCCCATACCTATATTTCTACACTTTATGAATGAACTTCCATCCTAAAAATGTGCTAGAAGTGTCAAGAGGTTCTTAAACAGAACTGAATCAGTCCCTTCTCCCCTCTCAAATTTTAAATCCGTTGCCTCTTTTCCTCCCAACCCTTCATTTTACCCCGTATGCCGGCTGTACATTGTATTGTCGCGGTGCACATGGAGATAGCAGAGAGCAAGAGTATATGTCCTTGAGTTGTCTCGAAGCTCTTCCTCCGGTGTCGGGTTTTTCAGCTCGTGAAAAAACGGTTCTTATGGCCCTAAAATGGGGCCAAAAAAGGTTCCCTACGTTCTCTCAGAGTATATCCAGAGTAAAGCACTCGCATCCACCCTTTCTTCCTTCGTGGCGAGCACCTTAGTGCAATGACTTCATGTCACACTTATCTTCTTTCACTCGGGACAAAAAAACCGCCCCTGAACCGAAGTCAGGCGAAACGAGTCGAGGAAACACGAGCAGCCTCTCCACATTTTCTTTCCTCGGCCGACTTCGGGCAACTTCGTGCGAGAGTGTACTTTAGGGGCAAATGAGTACCGGAGTTAACTACCTCGAATGAACCAGACAAGGGTGGACATGGTCGCACTTAGGCACATCACTCTCGCTCGAGTTTCTAGGGGAGAGTACTTGGAAGTGAGTGTAGACTCCGGCTCTAGAAGTCGATGTAAACAAAAAAATGTTTTTGCTTTAAAGAATAATCAATATCAAATTGTAAACTCAACGCTCGGTTTAATCATCCTTTTTCTTTACTCCCCTTTTAAATTTCCCTCTTATGTCTCAGATTTATAAAGTCCTTAGTCCTCAACATGTTTTCCGCATATAAAAGGGACTTATTTCCAAATTTAATGGAACCAATTCTAATAGTTATAAAGATATTACAAAGTGACATAATTTTCAGCAATCTTGAATTTAATAGTGAATAAAAAAAAATCCCAGGTTAGTGGTCCCTGCGTCTAGTTTCCGAGAATCATTATTGCATAGGTGGCTCAAAAATACTTTTTTTAAATTTAATATTTACATTCTGCCGCCATCTTGAATTTTTTTCCAAATTTCAATGTCCTAGACCAAATGCTTCTCAAGATATTAAACAATTTAAATGTGCGCATTATTTTGGGGCTCTATGTAAATGAAATAAATTTAGGTGAAATCACCTTAAGCGTATGAATGTCACAAAATTTGATTCTTTCAATAATTATATTTTTTCATTTATTTAAATTATTGGAATTAAAGAGTAATTAATAGAATATTATTTTATCGTAAATAATAATTTACTTACTTTAACTTAAGAAACAAATGAGTCCGAAATAAAAGTATGTATGTCCTTAAAATTTTTTATTGTAGATGTTTGTAAATTATCTGTTGGTTAAGTTTATCAAGCAACACTAATGTATTGCAGTATAGTCTATCGTCACATAAAGCAGGGTTCTTTTTGGTCAAATTGAACGTAATAGTTATTTTATCTCCAGTAGGGTAAAAAAGTTATGATTTTAAATTAGTTTAGAGGGACTAAAACAGGTCTCTTCATCCCTGAACTCAAAAAGTAGGGAGAAAAAGTAAAAGGGCGAAAAAGTAAAGTAGGGCAAAAAAGTAAAGATTGCAACTTAATTATTTTATAAATAGTAGAAAATGTATGGCTAATGTAATGAAGTTGTCGAAATCAGGTTGGCGGCACTGCGCTTTTTTGACCATGTTTATCTTTGTTTACAACATTATAACCTGCATCTAAATAACCTTCTATTTGAGTTTAATTCCAATTCTTATTTGTTTTTAATATTGAATCTCTTATATCTGCTATTAAAAGTGCTAATAATTATTGTTTTTTATTAAAATATTAAATAAAAACAGTGCAATGGACGAAAATGTGTATCTTTTTTCTACTGGAGATAAAATATTGTATGTACCTCGTGAGTAAAGTGCCATTATTCCCCTCGCGATAATTATCTCCCTCGGCTGCGCCTCGGGAGCTAATTAGAGTTATTCCCTCGGCTGCGCCTCGGGAATTAAAGATTCTAATTCCCTCGGCTTCGCCTCGGGATTGAGGGACCGTGGTTCCTTCGGCTTCGCCTCAAGAACCAACTTTTTCGCTCAGGGAATAATGGCTTACTTTACACCCTAGGTGCATAAATAACTATTGCCTTTCCCTCTTCGAACTTTCTTTATCTAGACAATAACAATGTTTAGTGGTTTGATTTATTTTAAAGTAAAATGAATTTAGTAGATTGTTTATTTTAATATTTGGTTTTCTTTACCTGTTGGAAGTTAAAGTTTTAAAAAATCTTGTTGAGGTTGTAGAATAGCCCTGTTTGAAGTTTTGATATTATTATCAGTGCTAACTTAGTGAAACCTAGTGAAGATTTAGTAGATAGGTAATTAGATTTTTGATTTTGTTACTTTATTATGAAAGCAAGCTTCTTGGAGGTGCTTTAGCCTTACACTGTAGACTTGAAGTAAAGTCAAAACTTTTTGAACCAAGTCTACAAGTTGGTTCTGCGGTCTAAACTTATTTAGGTTTCTTGACTCTACTTAACTAAACTTTTTTTGCTCGGGTTTTTGTTTACGATAGGCTTTTATTAGGTTTAGGGGTTGTTTTTTCAACCTTGATTTTTTTTTTCTTTAAAAACCACCCCTCCTTTGCTGGAGCGTGTTGTTTTTGAGCTATATTTCACAGTTCAAAAAGGGAGGTTTTTGAGAGGGCAATATTCCCATGTTGATTCACTTCTTCATCACAATTTCTTCCCCCCCCCCACTCCCTTTTAAAAGTCCGCCATTTTTTAAAGAAAAAAAGTAAGGTTTAAATGGGTTTTGTATCTGGCGAGTTATTGCTTTAATAAAATCATGAGAAGTAAGAAGTAGGGAGGGGGGACTTACCTTTCTAGAGAAAGCTTACACCTTTTCCCCTTCAACGAAATCTTATTACGTAAAAATTAAGTTTTCTTCCAAGGCTCCTAAACACGACAAACACGTTTGTCCAAATGAGGAATTATATTCTATAATTACCTTTTTTTTCGAAGGATTTTCTCTTTATTTTCTCGCTACATTGTTTAGTGATTTATGACCCCTTGTTGTCTAAATTTCATTTTGAACAACTTACGTTTACTTAATACTGTATGTTTTAAATTTCTAAAAGGATATTCAGTTCTTATATTATATAAATATATTGAAAGTATTTTGACTGCTTTATTTTTGACACATGATTGCCAGAATTTGTGCTTAATACAACCCCGTATAATTTTCAATGATGATGGTCCGTTGGTCAGATGAGGCCTGTATAAAGGACCAGCGCAAAAACCTATCCGTGAATAAAGGACCAAGTTCCACCATCCAGTAACACTTGGCCCGTTTCTGAATGATGATAAATGCTGACTTTTGAGAGGGGATCTGGAACTATTTCTTTTCTTCTGAGTTCTCTCCTTCCGATTACCCTGGTAACTCCTTGTGAATACACATGATACTGGTGTTTATTGGCTCTTTCAGAAACTGGCCAAGTGTTAAGCAATAAAATTAAAAGAGTAGTTTTGCTCATGACAGTAGAAGTGAAGTAAGGTTATGGACTAAAGAAAGTATAGACTTGGCCACAAAATAGATGTCACTACTTTGACAGGCTGACTTTTTTTTGTAGGGGGACTGGAACTTGGCCCTCTTCGGTGACAATCGCATTAGCGAAAAACAATGTTTCGCTATTGTGATTGTCACAGTGAGTCATTCACAAATTTGAAAATTGACCCTGTTAAAGAGGCTAGGTGTTAAGGGCTCAATTTTTTTACACTGTCCTAAACTACTTATGCTTAATCTAAGTTTCAAATTTCAAAAGCCCATCGTAAGAGGAAGCAAAGATATGAGGGTGAGAAAACCCGGGTGGATTGGTTTAAGTAAAGATACCTTGAACTTTGCCTTGCGCACTGCCGTGTGCTTAGATTTATCAAGGTACTAGTACTTATTAAGTGGCCTGTAAATGTTTGATCTATACCCACTATTGTTAGATTCTTGCAGTATTTCGTAAAGCTATATATTATTTAAATTTGGTACAGTAGGCCACAACATGACGCACAGCGTCTTGCCTAATACACAGAAAATTTTCTTCTGTCCCAAAGAGTGCCGTACTTAACATGTTGAACAAGCAGGCCCCATCCCCTGCTACCCGCTTTAACCTGTACTTAGTAACATGACCGTCGATTATAAAGAACTAGTACTTATTAAGTGGCCTGTGAATATTTGATCTGTACCCATATCTATGGCTTATATACAAAAACCATCATCCGTGCTGGTAAAAGCAATAGAAATGGAAAATTTTGTTAAACAATTTTTTTTTATCTAAAGCCAAAGTTGACTTAAGAATTTGCGAGGTATTCTAACTTATATTGTCTATTACAAAGGCATTTACAGGGGTATTACAAATTGTATTATGGAGATATTCTCGTGCTGGAACAACATATCAAGGTATTATAAGAGATTTAAACAACCTGCTTGATTGACTTGTTGAAACGACTTTGTTGTTCATTCATTATTGACGGTCTGAACTAGATTTCCTCGGGTAATTTTGAAGTTGTATTTTACAAAGCTTAGTTTTTGAAAGCTTAGTTAATTTCCAGGGATCTGTACAGAAGCGAAGGTTGAGATTGAGTTGAAGCCCAAGGGGGGTGTATTGTATGTTTTAGTGAAAAGCCATATGGTTTAAAAGGCTGCGTTTCTTGGTCGTGTATAGCGCTGAGAGATCCTGATTCACGATATAGTTGAGTCGGGGGCGGCAGTATATTATGGGGGCTGCCCTAGTTACACCGAGCACCCTGGGTTCACTACACACACTGGGCATCCTCCCATCTGTTTACGTCAACCTACTTACCTCTAAGGGTGTCACCTCGCCCTTTACTCCCATCTTATCCGATGTTTTCTCCATTCTCTACGTTTTCTCAACCAAATAGCGTTTTTCCCTGACTCCCTATTCTAACATCGAGTTGATAAATAAAACTGGTTATTTCGTTTCGACGAAACAAAGCGGAATTGAACACCTTCGCTATCTATTTTACGTTAAACGATGTATTCTCGCAACTACAGTCGTAAATCAATAGCCTTCAATGTATCGCTTCATCTCTACGCTGATATATATGTATACCTTTGTACATAAAAAGGTCTAAACGTATAAAGTTTAGAATCACACACATAAAATATTAGAAATTAGAAAGGCAAATTGTCTTGGAATACTCAGAAGATTTTACAAAAAAATAAGTTATAGTATGTTTTTTCTCCAAGATAAATTTCAAATGAGTATTTAAAAGAAAATTAATTCTGATTTAGCTTGGTTTCTCGGTGAAATCCGCGTCATGAAGGGGTTGAAGTTCAACGTTTCGCTTCCACTACTGGAATCATCTTCAAATGTGTGGTGCATCGTGATGTTCTCTTGAAGCAATAACAAGACATACTCCAAGTGAACATCACGATGCACCACATCCCTGAAGATGCTTCCAGTGGTGGAAACGAAACGTCGGACTTCAACCACAAGCTGTTTATTACGAGTCTACCCGCGGAAGCCTACGCACCCACTTAATAGTGATTTTTTAAATCAAGGAATTAATTGGAGTATTTTTGGAACATTTATTCGAAAATAAATATAAATTATTATTATTTACTTATATTATTATAATTGAGGGAAATTATATATTGGAATTCGTGTGGCTTATTGAAAACATGTAAACAAAAATATTAGTTTCCTATTATTAATGCAAATTATTAAAATATACTGTGTATGGAAGAAATTTAAAAACATAAAACAGGTTGTTGTAACTATTACCTGTTCCCGCATTGCTAACAATCATGGCATTACGAGTTGCATAACATATTTTTATTTTTACACCTGCATAATTTCATGCTCTTCTGGTAAGTACACCGTATAAATTCCTGAGGTGTCGTCAGCGCAGCTTGCCTGGCTGCCGTGATGTCGTCAGCGCTGCTTGCCTGGTTGCCGTGGTGTCGTCAGCGCAGCTTGCCTGGCTGCCGTGATGTCGTCAGCGCTGCTTGCCTGGTTGCCGTGGTGTCGTCAGCGCAGCTTGCCTGGTTGCCGTGGTGTCGTCAGCGCTGCTTGCCTGTTGCCGTTCTTAAAGAAATGTCCTTCTCTGGTATTTTTTCTGGCAAAAGGAGCTTTCACTAGAATATTTTCTTTCAATTTTAAGCCAGTCTTAAACTTCGCCTTGAAACATAGGCTGAAATAATGACATCGAAACTTAATTCAGCAGGTACGAAATACTTCAAAGGTTCATTTGCCGAAACCGATTTCTTTACTCCAAAGATCTCCAAAATATTGAATCGTTTCAATCGTCTATATTCATCACTTAAAGGTTGAATATGTTTTAAAAAACATGCAAGATGTCAGAAAATTTAAAGCATTTACCCCAAAATAACAGTGAGAAGTATTATTATCTCCCTCCATTTTCAACGTACATTATATTAACACTCTCAAGAATTTCGTTCTCTCCTTCAACGGGGTGAATATGTCTACCTCCTTCTGCTGATATAGTTTAGTCTTACATTCTCTTTTTTACAAAACTTTTTTAATAATATAGAAAGATAACAATACAAAACAGAAATGCACACACACTAAAAAATTGTTACATCGGTTTTGTTTTTATAGTTTTGTTCTATCTATAGAATAAAATAAATTTATTGTTATTATCGATTTAAAATCTAGGTTAATGTGTATTAGATAAGCCATTTTTCTTCATTTTGATTTCGCACTTAATTCAATTATACTTTTAAAGCTATAACTTTTTTTTTCTTTTCGCTTTCTTTTTCCCCTCTTTTTTGAATTATTGATATTGATCTGATTATTGTTCGGAGATATCGCTATGATTAGGAGGGATAGAGATAAATTACTAAGTTTTTGATCTTTTTTGTTGTCCCAGAGCTGCGATGTATCACTGTATGGAAGTGAAAGAAGGGGTGTGTCGTTGCATTCTCTAGCTAGTGAAATATTCACGACATTTAATGATTTACGACTTCTATATAGTACAACTTCCTCTCTTCTGCTTGACTTTCGACGCAGTTTATTTCTTTTTCTGATACCGAAAAAACATGACTCTTCATCTTGAATCATTGATTTATAAAATGGAAAGGAAAGTTTCGTTGATCAGGGTATTACATAATATAGGTTGGAACAAAGTGCGTTCCATGTTGTTTTTAGCATGCAATTTAACCCTTTTGAAATATAGGGAATTTCACACTTTTTTTAATCACAATTTTAATTTAATCTTGTAAATAATTACAATTAATAGTTTTAATTATTGCTTTTATCAAAACTGGGATGTATGTATATATACAGTGTGACCCAAGATAGAGTATCCTAGAGGAAAAATTTTCTTATTTTTGGGATTTCGAAAAAAGTCATTCTTCAAAAGAACTTCTGCCTGTTCTTAAACCTCTAAAAATGATAAAAAAAAATTCTTGATTTTTTGTACAGAATGTTCTGTTTTTAGAAAACTTTAAAATATGACCAAAAGTAAACTTCCCTTATTTGATGGTATCGAAAAATATTATTGAGAAAGTGGTTCAGCATTACAAAACACTTATAAATATTAATTTATATTATAAATTATTAAATTTTAGTTAATTTTCTGAAATATTATATTTTAGTTTGTTTTATAAAAATAAGTAATAAGCTAACTACAACAAATAGTTCTCTTTGCATTTTTATAATAAACAAGTTTGATAAGAAACAAGTGAATAATAGCTTGGAAGAGTTAAAGGAAATAATTATACTGGTCACTGGCTATATTCCCCTTGATCAAGTTCAAAAGGAAAAGAAAGTGAAAAGAATTTATAAAAACAATCGAAATTTGCGCAAAAGTAGGTGGCAATACATTTGAATGATAATGTGTTTAATTTTATTTTTCAATTCTGTTGATTTTAAATAGATGTTAAGATTAGAATTATTAATTAGTTGTTGTGATGATATTTTTTTATTATTAATTTATTACATTAGCTTATTATTTTATATATAAGTTTATTTTTTTGTCAAAAATAAATAAATATTTAATATTTATACGTTTTTTGCAATTCTGAACCACTTTCACAAATAATATTTTTCGATACCATCAAAAATAAGGGTAGTTTACTCTTGGTCATTTTTTAAAGTTTTCAAAAAACAGAACATTCTGTACGCAAAATCAAGAATTTTTTATAATTTTTAGAGGTTTAGGAACAAGTAAACATTTTGATGAAGAATAACTTTTTTTTCGAAAACCCAAAAATAAGAAAATTTTTCCAATTGGATACTTTATCTTGGGACACACGGTATATATATATATATATATATATATATATATATATATATATATATATATATATATATATATATATATATATATATATATATTTATTTTTCAAAAATAAATTCTCAAATATGTTTCCCACTTGGAGGTTTATGAATGGTACTTACATGTAAAAGAAAATAAAAAAAAATTAAGTTTTTTTTAAAACGAGGATCAGGAAAATAGTACTTTATTTACCGTGTTTTTGAATCAAGGATGTCTTCAAGGAAGGATGTGGAATTATTTCAAGTATCATTCAAGAGGTACAGAGAAGACAAAAAAAAGAAACAAGTTGAAGAATGATACTTGAGGACATTGAGAAAAGAGATGGGTTTTGGTGAATAAGAGGTGGGCTTAGTATTGTCTAAGATATATAGGTTGGTTTCAGTAAAGGAAAAACTCGAGACAGGATAAGCAATGAAGTAGGCTCTCAGCTTTACCCAAGGAAAGAAGCACGCAGGAGTCATTTTAAATGCACCCTGCAAAGCCTTGGATCCCGCTGCATAAGGCGATCCCATATCCTTCGACTTCACCCTACAGCTTCTCACTTGGTTATGCACCCGAAGCATGTGTCGACAAATAAGTCCCACCAGACAATGCTTATCTAAACATGTGCCTCAAGACGACGAGAGGGGAAAAAACTAAACGAATTACTCCACCAGGTCCTAAACATAAGTAAAAGGAAATTGCCGGATTTTAAAAAGAGGAACAAATGAAATACGGGGAAATGAATAGAAGATGGATAGAACAACCGACCATCAAGCTCCCCCCCCCCCCCCCCAAAAAAAAAAAGAATAAATATATATCATTCATAGGTTATCAGCAATCCTTAAATTCCCTTCTTAGGACATATAGTAGGTTGCCTAACGAGTTTCCGCGTCATGTGTTATGCTTAAGGGGAAGATAATACCTTACGGAGTACTTTCACTATTAAGGGTGAATATGCAAGCCGACAGTAATGGAACAGGGGGATTTAGAGTTAAGAGGGAGATAATCTGTGGTGTTGTACAAGTGGAAACTTTATTTCCGTAACATTGTCTGCTTCATGTCGAGGAAAGTTATCCTTACCATTGAATTTTATGAGAGTCAATAAATCAAATAAATTTGATTAATTATATTTTAGATAGAACATGTTTTGTGGTAGGATTTCATCCACGGTATTAATTATGCATCAAAATACTTATAATTACTTAAAGTAAGCACACCAACAGACTAGTTTTATTTTAAATCCTCATTTACCCTGTTCATTATTTAAATCAAAATAAACGATATTGTAGCTTTTAAAATTAAAATTTACCAATATATAATATATTCAGAAATGAATTATGTATAAATAAATAAACAGGATTTGCAGTTAGAGTACACTAAAAGAGAAAGAAGAAATGATTATACAAGCAACAGTTTTAATATTCATTGGTTTGAGGTAAAGATATGTAAATTTAAATTAAATATAAAAGTTGTTTCAGTATACAATTTATCTAGCTGGTATCATTCCATGTGGTGTTTGCCGAGATATGAATGATTGTCAGTGTGTCTTGTACAAAGACCCTATATATTTAAGTTGCTCGCGACTTAAATGTGCCTCAAAATCCAAACCAACCTTGTTTTGCCTTTGATCTTCAATAATATTACTAGCGTCTATTTTACTATAGCTAGAACATACTTAAATATCGCAATTATTTTTGAAACTATATATATAATATTCCCAGCGAACCCACACATCTGAGTTTATTTATGTATTCCATTTATCACCGTAAAAATCCTTTATACAATGTATAAAGGTTTTTTACATTACATATACACAACCTATAACCAATACATATTTCCATGTATTGTTTTATTATTATTTTACATGTATTGCATTCACATATTCATGCATATACATATTTATTTGACAAGTAAATCAGATATCAAGCTGGACCCTTTTGCGTAACTTACATATAATTAATTATTTAATTGTATTACTATTATTATTATTTCCTATAATTTTGATTATTAATTTAATCATTATTGTTTTTTTTTTGTTTTTAGGGTTTCGTAGATACTCCTCGAAACTCTTAGGGGGGTGACACACTTCGCCACCCGGGTAGCGCCACCTGGGTGGCGCTACCCGGTCGTCAATGAGAATCGATGGAACCTGTCACACGAGGTGGCGCCACCTGCCGTGTGGCACTACACGGTCGACCGTCCGACGGTCTAGCCGCCACCCACAGGTGGCGCCACCCGGTCAACCCATTGTTTTCAATTGAGCCTGTCACACGGTGCCACCCAAGTCCCTGCCACTCAGCCCCCACGCCATCAATCAAATATAGGGGAAATCAAATAAGGAGCTGACTGCATCCCTCATATAAGTGGGTGGCGCAAGTCAGGTGGCGGGAGCAAGTGGCATCAACCAGGTGGCGCTACCTGGGTGGCGAAGTGTGTCACTACCCTTATGCCTGGGGTGATGAGTCCGTCTGTCCGTCGCTCTTTGGTTCATAGCGCCCGAACCGTTTAAGCTAAAGAGTTGAAATTTAAAACACTGACCTGTAATCTCTTGTCTGGCCTCTGTAATCTCTTTAACTATGTCTTCTTTTAACAATTTCTCACAGCAATCTTAATTTATATTTTTCAAATCTCTAGGTCTGTATCTCTTATTTTTATTTTATTTTTTTTCTTATCTTATTTTGGTTTTTTCCCATATGTATCTCACATTTAAGACCTATATGGTCACTTCCGATATTTATTTGTATTTCTGCCTCGATTCCTGTATTATCTATTTCTTATCAGTTATAATGAAATCAATTTCCTTCCGAGAAATATCATCTGGGCTTACCCATGTTTATTTTTCTCAAGTAACTATTCATTATGTACATATCGTTGCTTCCTATAATATCTAAGTGTGTGGTACCGCTATCGTTCTTTGTACCGTAACCGTAGTTACCCAAATACGTGAAGTCTGCTCCTTTCCCAACTTTAGAATTAAGATTTCCTATAATTACAGTGCAATTGCATTTATCTTCTAAGGATTCCTGTAGTAGATTGTAGAATGCTTCCATGTCTAGCTCCTCTGCGCTGCTGGTCGGTGCTTAGAGATGCACTATCTGGATTTCACCTCCTTCTTATCTAATTTCTAAATTAGTTTTGAGATCCGATGACTGTACGGTTTATATGAAACGATTAGCTCTATACTCTTTTCTTGTTGACTAGGAACCCAGTACCACCTTTAGGACCTTCTCCTTTATGCTGATATCTAAATTGATTTCTTAATCTATCAGAGGTTTCTCTTCTGATCTCAATAAGTCCAACGATGTCCCATTCAAAATGTTTACTCTCTTCAATTAGTTCTCTTTACTTATTGTCATCGTAATTGTTACTGTCATCGCAATCGTAAGAGTACAATGTATAGTTGAGCGAATTTCTACTTGAATCTAGTTTTAGCGAATTTTCAAAGAAAATTACTCTATTGCAATGGCTTCAAAATTTTTGTAATGCGAATTTTTTCCATGGAAATCCGTTTTAGACCATTCTGAATCGATTCCTAAAATTTAACACTTTTTTTATGTATGTATGTATGTATCACTCCAGACGATATCTCCCCTTAGGATGCACTTAAAAATTTCAAACAAATTTTAAAATGTCAATAATATCAAAAGAAAGGATGAGTTCGTTGGCCCGAATTTTTGGAGTTCATTTAGGGGTCAAATTTTTACCATTTGGGTCTAAAATAGCATAAAAACGTGTTTTTCTTCCATTTTACCCCCCTTTTATATGAAAATATGATAAAAGTGTACATAACAACAATTACTGTACTCTTAAAGAGCTTTCCAACGACTTGCATATTGAAGGGTAAATACTATTTTGACTTTTGTACCAATTTTTTTTTTCACCCATGCAAATTCTAAACCAAAATTTTCCTATATTATCATAAGCCAATAATTCACAGATTTCTTTGAAAATTCGCTCATTAAGTCATGGACTTTTTTTTAAAGTTATTTTTGTAAATTCTATATCTAAGTATAAATTGCGAGCCGGGTTCCTTGTTTGCTATATATTGTCTGTTCCGGGTGGTTCCAGGATTTTATTTAATTAATTCTAACTTCGCCGAAATTCTCTAATAATTTGTAAATCGACAAGTACGTCATTTATCGGACATTATTTTGCACACTTGAAAATTTAACTTAAGCCCAATAATCTTCCACATTGTTGCTAGAAAATTTGCTTTATTTCAATCTCCTAGCTCTAGTATTAAGCACATGGTAACCATTTATTATGTGGTCGCTGCGCCACCCTGTATATTACAATATCATTAATGATATCTCGAAACTATAGAAGCTTAAAAAATACTTAGCATTTCCTTTTTAACAACTTTTTTTCATTCATCTTGATTTGATTAAATTGAATTAAAAAGAGTAAACAATTATCTTTAACGTTTGATCTCTTTTAAGTCCTTAATAACGGGAATGATTAAATTTTCAATTATTTTTTGACGTGACTGAACCTCGTTCCGTGGCTATACCGATTAAACTTTAACGTGTAAAAAGCCTAAAAAAATGAGAGAGACCTAATCACGTGTTAACGATTACGATTTTGGTTTAATTGAACGTGCTGATAAGTTTTTTTGTAGCCTTATGAGAAGTCAGTAATAAGGTTACCGTAACGGGGGGTGATAACTACCTCATACTTAACTAAGCTAACAAAACTCTTTTCTCACTCGCTTTTTTTATGTCTATCTTGCTTTTTAGTTAACGCTCACTTTCTTATAGAACTGTTTTTAACTGAAATTACCATAAAGAATTAGAGCTGTTCAAGTAGAAATATTAACTTTTTATTTTTCATCCCCCTTAAACTCAGAAAAAAAATGTAAATTGATAACTATTTTGTATGCTTGGATATAAAAAAAAAACTTTTTTTAAAAGATTTAGTAGGTGGTTCTTAAAAAAAAGAAAAAAAAAGTTGCTTCGCACGCGAATATACCATTTAAAGGAATACTTTGGTGGAAAAGGGGCCGAGAATAATAGCTAGTGTGGAAATAAATACTTTTGAAGGTACTTTTTGACCTTCCCCGCCTTCAGTTTGGCTAATAGCTCTACTCCCTAATGCCTCCTGGGCACAAAAATGGAGCATTTTTCGTACGAAATGAGTAAAATAGAAAGAGAAAAAACTAATCAAGGTTAATGGATAACAATTGTTTTTTGTTTTTTTAATAGCAACGCTAAAGTCATGCCAAGTAACTCTTTTTTTGTACTTAAAAGTGCATTTGTCATACATTGCTTACAAACACAGTATAATTTGTCATTCTGATAATTGAAAGAAAGGAAAGGAATATAAAACAAACAATTTTTCCTTCCTTTTGTTTGTTTCTTGGTGAAAAGTAAAATGGATAATCAGGGGGAAAATAAATGGGGTAAGTTAAGAATAAACACTACAGTAAAAGACGCTTATAAACTTGGAGTTTTTGTTGTAAGCGTGTTTAGTTAGCTTACTAAGTCATTTAAAAATAGACTGCCAATTGGTGTGGAACATAGCTTCCTCGCATCCTATCCACGTACTTAATTGATTTTATACTTTTACAAGCCATTATGTATATTTGTTGCCCCCGTTTTTTTTAATCTGTCAAAATTGTTAGGATTTTTTACACAAATTAAAGTATCAATTTAGCAAAAGTTAAAGAGCGCAGACGGTTCAAATTAACCTAGGGTTATCTGCAGGCTACTTTCGATAAACTATAAAAGTTTCATACAAACAGATAAGTACTTTTGAAGCTATAGGTGTAAATAAATGTATTTGTGTGCGCATGTGGAAGAGAAAAAAAAAATAAGCGCAGAAGGTTGAAACTTATATGGGACCAACAATGGGCTAATTATGACCTACCACCCAAATTTCATTAAAATCGCAAAATTTGAACGACAGACCGACGACAGACACGGAACCAAAAATGTTCACTGATGTTTGAAACGGATTTTTCTGTCTTGAAATTTTTGAAATCAGAAACCTAAAACTTTTTCATTCTTCAGAACGATCACATAGCTTCCGTTACTTTCGGTAAGCTCGGAAGAAAACATATACATTTCCTTGGAATTTATGAGTTAATATAATAATAATAATAATAATAATAATAATAATAATAATAATAATAATAATAATAATAATAATAATAATAATAATAATAATAATATATTTGTATTTAAAACATATAGTTTTATACAAAGGAATTGATGAGTTAATTAAATTTTAAGTTTTTTTAACGGTAACGGAAGCTATGTGATCGAAATTCTGATTAACGAAAATATTTTATGTCTCCGATTTTAAAAATTCCAAGGCAGAAATCCGTTTCAGACGTCAGGGAACATTTTTGGTTCCGTCTCTGTCGGTTTGTCGGTCTGTCACTCAATTGTAATTTTAATAATTATTTTAACACTACATTTTGTAATTTTACAAATACTGAAATAGAAAATAATAATGCGATAATCTAAAGTCCAGTTTACTGATTAAATGTTATTAATGAAATCACAATGTTTTTTGCATGAATTGAATACAGTTTATTTCTGCATGTAAAATCAATAGGAACAAAATAATAATGGTAAAATTATTTCAAAAGGATTTATAATTTATTTAAATTTATAAGGTTTTCTATTGTATTTATAATTTTCCTTGTTCCATTATAATAATTGTTTTTGTATTTTTTCCATTTCACTAAATGTAATTATTATTATATTTAATATAATAATGAAATGAATAATTTAAATAATAATTTAATGAATATTTAAAGTATTAAAAAATTCTATTGTAAATTAGTTAGGAGATTATCTGATTGTGGAAATATTGTATATATATATATATATATATATATATATATATATATATATATATATATATATATATATATATATATATTATTTTTTGTGTTTTATTCATTAATTTATTTTATAATTCTAAATTTGTATGGTTTATGCACTCATTATCATTTAATCAAAAACGTAACTACCATATCTACCGTATTCGTATTTACCGTATATACTAAATAGTAGGTCAACTACAGCCAATTTTTGGTCTAATATAAGTTTCAACCATAAGCTCCCGTTTTTTCCTCTTCAACATGGGCACCTATATCTTCAAAAAACTCATTTAATTTATATGAAATTTGCTTGATTTGTCGGAATTAACCCGCATATAGCGCCAGATTGATTTGAACTGTCTGCGCTCTTCAACTTTTGAAAAATTGATTACTTTAATTCATGTAAAAAATCGAAACAATTATATAAATTAAACATTACTGGGTTGTAAAAGTATAACATCAATAAACTTTGTAATAGTATGCGAGGAAGCTATGGGCTATACTTATTAGCAGACTATTTTTTTTTTTTGTTTTTTCACATCTATATATTTGTTTAAATATTGTTCACTTTCAAGGTACAATAAATACTTGCGAACTGTTCGATTTCTAATAAATTATAACGGTTTACTTTTCAATATAATTCAGAGTATATAAAGCATATCGTGGAGAAATGTTATAAAATATTAGGGGGTAGCTGTATAATATATTTCCTCACTTCTCAGTTAGGCTTTCGGGTTTCACGAGCTTTTGAGGTTTTCCTTAAGCCAAAAACTGGGCAATAAATTATACACAAAGACCCCCACACCCCTGAAAACTACCACCCTTTGAATCAACGGCTCTTCTCACAAGGAAGAGTTAATTTTAATTAAAATTCGACCCCCTTACCCCCTCGTCAGCACCCCTTTTCTTAATTTAAGGGCCATTTAAATAAACAGAATTAATTTTATCAACTCTGAACTTGATGGTTTAGGAGGAGGAAAAAGTGTAAATGAAACAAACTTCATTTTAAACCCAAAGTAGATTGCCGGAGGGAGGGGTGTACAGGGTCGCTGTCACACATAATTTGACTGATATAATTCCCTTAGCCATTGTCTGTGTATATGTAACATAATTTTATTAAATTAGGCAAATACTTATAGGCCAACCAATCTATTATCGCTCTAAATATATATTTGTATTGCTTCCAAGCTTACCAAAGCTAATGGAGGCATTGTTCCAAGCTTACCAAAGCTAATGGAAGCATTGTTCCAAGCTTACCAAAGCTAATGGAAGCATTGTTCCAAGCTTGCCAAAGCTAATGAAAGCATTGTTCCAAGCTTACCAAAGCTAATGAAAGCATTGTTCCAAGCTTACCAAAGCTAATGTAAACATTGTTCCAAACTTACCAAAGCTAATGAAAGCATTGTTCCAAGTTTACCAAAGCTAATGGAAACATTGTTCCAAGCTTACCAAAGCTAATGGAAACATTGTTCCAAGTTTACCAAAGCTAATGGAAACATTGTTCCAAGCTTACCAAAGCTAATGAAAGCATTGTTCCAAGTTTACCAAAGCTAATGGAAACATTGTTCCAAGCTTACCAAAGCTAATGAAAGCATTGTTCCAAGTTTACCAAAGCTAATGGAAACATTGTTCCAAGCTTACCAAAGCTAATGGAAACATTGTTCCAAGCTTACCAAAGCTAATGAAAGCATTGTTCCAAGTTTACCAAAGCTAATGGAAACATTGTTCCAAGTTTACCAAAGCTAATTTTTGTTTAATTATTGTTATTTGTTTTAAAATATGCATCTTTTACTGTCGTGTTTTATTATATATTAGTGTTAAGAAATAAACAAGATAAAAGTATGAAGTAATATTAGAGACGGGGCCCTCTCTCTAGGTGTTTAACACTTACTTAGGGCCCTCATCAATAATTTTTATATTTATGTATTATTTCTGTTTGTTTGTTCTTGTTTGGTGGAAAATATATATATTATTATTATTATTATTAATGGAAACATTGTTCCAAGCTTACCAAAGCTAATGGAAGCAGTGGTATCGTTCTGAAGAACAATTTCTTTTGTCCCCGAAATAAAATACTTTTGAAGATATAGGTGTAAATAAAACTATATTTATGCGCATATGGAGGAGAAACAAATGGACGCATAAGGTTGAAATTTGCATGGGACCAACAATGGGCTAATTATGACTTACCATCCAAATTTCTGTAAAATCTGACAAGTAGTTTTTAAGATATGTTGGTTCGCAAAATTTGAGCGACAAACCGATAGACCGACACCGACAGAAAGACACGGAACCAAAAATTTTCCCTGAAGTCTAAAACGGCATTTTGTATTGGATTTTTTGAAATCAGAGACCTAAACATTTGTTGTTCTTCAGAACGATCACATAGCTTCCGTTACCTACGGTAAGCTTGGAAGCAAAATTCCTAGACAGGTATCTGTTTCTGTTTCTGACATCGGGGATCATTCTGGTCCCTTGTGTTTGTCGGTCAACTACAATTTGGTGAAGTAACATTTGAAAGGCTACTCAATGAACTTTTTCAAAATGGGGCTAGATAGGTATTGAAAAATACATTTATAATAATTCTTTGGACACTGTGACAATATAGAAATGCCCTACTTGCATAGTATCGGTCTATTTGAAAATAAAATAGATCATTATGTATTTGAGTATGATTTTTATTTACTTTTTCTACGCCTTTTAGTAGTCAAACGTGAAAATGGTCCAATTGATCACAAGATATTAACCTGATCGGATTATGTGCAATAAATCATATATGATTTCCTATAATATTTGATTATATCTTTTAAGTTAAATCTTTAATTTTGAACTGAAGATCACAATTTATGTGTTTTATCAGTTTTATTCCCTTTAGAACTTCCGACGAATAATAAAATAACAAATCTATTATTTTTATTATTACGCATTGCCACTTCTTGTTCTTCTGGAGCTGTATTAGCAGCAACGTGTCATGTATTACCTAAAATCGTCCATGTATTTGGACGGATGCGTCCTATGTTAATTCCTCTAGGAATGGAAGAGGCGAGATATGCGTGCAATGTTCACCCTTGCCCTGTAGCACCTCGAGGAATGCCATCAAGTGAACACCCTCACTTGCAGACAATTCCCCCATGATAATTACAATTATCTGACTACCATTCCCTTACATCTAAAGTTCAACAGTGTTCTTGTGTGAGATTGTGATGTGTGTGTCACTGAAATTGTGGGGAATTACCCAACCCACCCCTATGATACTATAGTGTTGTTGGAGCATTTTCGAGGGGGACTAGGGAAATACCGCAGGAAGCATAATTCACTGCGTTTCGGGGCTCTTGAGGTTGCCCTCTTCTGCCAAGCTTTATGCCGCAAGACGGGGCCTTGCCTACGGAACATAACTGTTAGTGTCGAGTTCGAATCCTATTTCATATTCTCCAAGTGCTCTTCAGTGAAACAGGGTCCATTTTTCTCTATTCCCGTACAATTACCATTAAAAGAACACAATTAACACCACTCTTAAGTTGTTGGTGAAGTTAAAATGTTTTTTCGTTGACTTTAATTGTTTATTTATTGAAAAAGTTTATTTGTCTTTAAGGATTATAAAAGTTTCATAAATAGAGTACAGCTGTCTTGAACATTGAACATTGTATATTTAAGAATAGTACGAGGTCTGAAGAACTAATGTGTAGACCTAAATCCTAAGAAAGATTACTAATACTTCATGCTGCTTATCCAACCTTACCCTCCAATATCCTCAACGTTTCTTACGTTCAAGATTTATATATTTTATTATTTTTAGTCTTATTAAATTCAAATACCCAAATGTTATCAGAGGCCAAACCCCCATTCTCTGCTAAAATCAAGAATGGTCAGAGAGGTACTTACGCTTAAACATATTCAAACTCATTAATGGATCGTAAAGGTCAAACTCAATCAAAGAGCTTTAATAAACACTTCAATTTAATCGAATTATTTTAATTTAAAAAAAACTACATAGGTTTTGCAATAACCTATTAACTTTTTTTTTTAACTTGATCCCGGTAAACTTCATACCAGTATAAATAAAGTTGTCAATTATGTGCTTTTAGTGTAAACAAAAGAGTCGAAGGCAATTAGGAAGTTTTATAACCTACATTACCAACCCAGCCATTTAAAAGTTTGTTATAGTGAAAGTGGTTCAACAGTTTGCTGCTATTTATTTTATATTTTTGCGATGATTTATATTAATATAGACATTTCTAGTAAATTAAAATGTTACGCAGTGCGGTATACAATAATAATAATAATAATTATATTTCCGCCTTTCTGATTTTTTTTACATTACATAATAATAATTAACAATTATTATTTTTAATTATAAGTTTATTTCTTATACGACAGTTATGTTACATTTAAGGTGAGGGCCCTCAGTAGATATAGGGCCCCGTCTCTTACAACAATTACATAAAACAATTACATATTTCGTTTTATTTTTATTATTATTATTTTTCCTCTTATTTAAATTTTCCTTTCTTCCTCTGTACATTTACATCTACGCACACATACATACATATAAATACTATTGTTACATTGTACTGTTTATAAGTCTCTATACATACATACATATATATATATATATATATATATATATATATATATATATATATATATATATATATATATATATATATATATATATGTATATATATATATATATATATATATATATATATATATATATATATATATATATATATATATATATATATATATATATACATGCATACACACACATACATACATATACATAAACACACACACACATATACATATATATTTAATATTTATTTGTAATGGTATAATATGTTATTATAGTAAAATGTTCTAAAAATCTTGTGTTTTCAATTGTGTTCCAATTTAAGTCCATTAAATTGGTGGAAGACTACTGAGATGTTTTTTCAAATTGTACTTCAAGCTGTTAAAGGATTTTATTTGTTGAATATGTTTAGGTAGCTGGTTACAGTATATTCACACCTTTCTGTCCTTGTGCTGCGTAATTACCAAGTCAGAATATGTTTTTAAATTTAAAGGTGTAGAGTGATTTGGGATAGAAGGGAGGGGGGAGGGTTGCAGGGTGTACTTGTGTGAACGAACGGGAAGTGTATGTTTTAAATCTTCGAGCTCAATACTATTCCATTATAAAATTCTATTAATAAAAGCAAAAGACTTTTTTTGGAACGAAGTTCCTTATGGCACGTTCTGGAGCCCGGGAGTGAATCCGAAAAAACGACCAAAATCCCCGTCAGAAAATAACCGTCACAAAATCACCGTCACGCTGAAAGCGTCACGAAATCTACGGATGACGATAACTTGTGTAAAAGTTGACCGACTTAGTTGAAATTTGGTACATATGTTGATTTTACCAATGCCCAGGACAGGTTCGTTGGACAACGTTATCCGCCCAAGCGTTCACGCGCAACGCTCGCGTAAACGTAAGCTTCAAATTTAAAAGTGGAATTTTAGGAGGGGAAAAAATTCTAACTTTATCTATTTAATGAGACAAACAACTTTTATAAATATTTTTTTTTAGTAAAACTAACACCGACTTTGTTATGAAGTGATAAAGATCGCTAAATTTATTAAAGTGGACCTAAACGTTTTAAATTAAGAAAAAAACGTTTTTACCGATATCTTACGTTCTAACGTAACGATTTTAATAAAGCTTCACTCACATCGTCTAAAGTACAATTGAAACAGGCGTGTAAAATTTCAACCTGATACAAGCAGCAGTTATTTTACAGTGACGTGATATATTTTACAATTTTTAAAAGTTGATGGTTTAAGTGTGGGGTTTTTAGTTAGTCTAGGTGGAATAATAAGAATGTAGATTGATTCCCCCTCTACTATACTTGGTTTGGTATCCTTTCGTGCGCAATCCCGAATCTTCTATCTTTCCATCTCTCTCTCACTATACTCTCTCTCTCTCTTACTCCTTCTTCCTGTCAAACTCGCTATTTATCCACAAAAACAACGCTTTTTTTTCAATTATTGTTTCTATCATTGAGAAAAGTATTCGTATATTATTTAAAATGTAATGTGCACCAAGAGAATCGTCAGAAATTGACAGTGTCAACTGTGTCGAAATTATTAACCAGTAAAACTGTAAATATATAAGTATAAATTGATGTAATAAAATAATATTGCTCATAAGCGGATCAAGGGATTTTTGTAAAAAGTTTTATATAATAATTTTACTAATAATAATTTTCTAATTGAGTCAAAAATATTTATTGGACTACTCGTTCCAAGCAACGTATACGTACTTAGCAGTGTGATTATATATTTAATGAAAAATGTAAGGAACTTCGTTCCTACCGGGGGTCCCGCGACACCACACGTTTATGTTTTGTATATTTAAATCTACCTATAAACAAAATGTGAAGTTTCGAGGATTGCTAGAAGTGCCCTAGAATTTTAATGAGAGTGTCAAATTTAACAAAACTTTAGGCTCATAATATATCTTATGAACTAATAGGTAGTGGTTTGGAATTTTTATTTCTGGTTCAGTTTGTGATAAAATCTAATTTAAAATTAATAATATACCTATATCTAAGTATCGTTAGTAGGATAATAGAGCGAGTCCAAAGTGCCTTGAGATGGTTCCAGTAAAGAATAGTACGGCAGTTCTCAGCTTGGCAGGAACACTGCCGACTGCCGTGCCACCAGATTTTAAAGGAAACATGGTAGCCAGATGAATTAGTTTAGGATCGTAACCAAATATACGTATATATAGTTGTACTTTGCGTTTTTCATTCGATATTCCACATGACGCATACCCGTTAAAAAGAAGTTCAATTCCTTGTTTTTAAGGGTTGATTATTTGGGTTTCTCTATATTTCTCCTGTACTTGGGTTATTACACTTTCTCTTGTTCAAGGTTGGCTCTATAAGGTTGTTTTCAAGGGTGTGCAGTAAACTGCGTGAGCAGAAGTTGTTGGCTCTTTGTTGTCGATGGAATTTTTGGATCAATCATTTGTCCGCTTGGCAAAGTAGTTCGAGGATTCTTCAATGTAAGCTTAAACAAGTTATGGCTACTAATCTGGTATATTAGCTCTGATATCTTCATGATTTTACGTTTATTAGACTGGTAAAGAATCCTATTAATAAAATTACTAGCCACGTTAAGTTTCATAGACAAGGGATGTTCTGAGTCATAATGTAGAATTCTACTGAAGCCGGTGGGCTGATAGTGAACCATCTTTGTTCTTTAAAGTTTACTTTTCCTAGTAGGAGATACTATTATTTAAAGTTAACTCGGCACTGAATTTGATTAAAACTATTCAAGACCTCAAGGGCTTCAATTGCGATGCAAGGGTTAGACTAAGAATCAAATCATCGACGTAAAGCTTGCATAATCTAACCTGGTATTCTCAATGCAGTGAGAGAACCCGTTATAGCTTCTTCTAACCTTGCAAAGCTATTAGATAATAGACTACCCAAAAGGAAGCCGTGAATGGAAAACTTTCCCCCGGAACGTAGTCATTCCTATGTAGTCATATAACAAGGTCAATAGGTATGTTGGTTGGTAAAAAGTTAACGTCACGTCTAGAAAAAGCAATGTCTCATCAAAAGGTACATTAATGCCAGTGATTATGTCTCATGGTCTTATGACACAGTGGACTCATTTTCATTGATGTTAAATCATTTTTACAGGGTAATTCATGTTTAATTTAAAAATAAATAAATAAACTATCGTAAATGTTATACAAAAAGTCCCTATGAACAATACGACGATTCATACTTGTTCCGCTGTTGTAGCCACTTTCAATTTTTTCAAAAACAAGTAAAGAATGTATTGAATGCCAACAAGGGAGTTGGCCTTCAGTTGCTGGAATGAATAGTTTTTGGTTGGTCGAGTATCTAGGCTAATGTTTTTATTATTGGACATCCTGGTAAAATTGTATTTCCGCTGGAATTATTTTAAATTTTATTTAACCTCTGGCTGGTACCCTGATTCTAGTGAGTGGGGGGTAATTCTGTTACTTGCCTATACTTTGCTTCAATGGACTTTATTGCTTTTTCCCCCCTCTCTCTCTCTTTACTTTACTTTTGTACTTTTAGAATATATATTTTTTTTTTAGATTTTCCAACATGCCTTTTTTCTATATTACTATATATTTTATGATTTCTCAATTTGATGTCATTGTGGTCTTTCGTAATATCAATTGAAGTTAAAAAGTAATTTCAATTCTTGTGATTGCGGCAATTTATTAGTAAGGATTTTAGTGAGAACTAAAATCCCGTAGTTTATAAACAAATAAGCATTCCAACTACGTCGACTCCAAATCATCCACTTCAAGATCCTAAGAAAGATACTAATATTTTATGCTATGTATCCAACTTCACCCTCCAATATGACATCAACGTTCCATACGTTCAAGATGTATACCGCTGTCGCCCATTCTATGAATCTAAATTTCATCCTAATCCCCTACTAAGACTTCTTAATTCCCGTCACTTTCCAGACATCCCTCTCGACGACTAAAGACTAAAGAGTCTGGCCAAAAGTTTTACATATAATATGAAATATACAAGTTTATCTTTTTTTACTTACTTATTTGATATAATTTTCATTTTTCTTTTTTTACTTTACTTTATTTTTTTATTTTTTATGGGGCAGTCACTATTTTTTAAAGGGGCAGTCAACTTTAATCTTTTTATACCATACAATATAAGGTTAATAGCCAATAACGTTAACTTGATATATAAATCGTAGTTGCATTATGCAATAATGATAAAGCAGTTAGTGTTAGTAGTGTATAAGTTCTACCAAAAAGAAAAGAAAAAAAGAAATCATAGAAAGATGAGGAAAAATATGTTTTATTATTATTATATTTAATGCCATTTTAACCAATATTGTTGTAGGATACTGTGTTACTGTGTAACCTAAAAAATTTCGTTTTTTCTTTATTGTTGAAACTATTAGTACCTTTTAGTTCATTGGCGTAACTAGGATAAAAGTCTAGGGAGGGTTAAGCCCCTGGGGGGGGAGGGGGGTCCTCCCCTGGAAAATTTTGAAATTTTGATACCCTAAAATCTAATTCTAAAGGTTCTTTTTACCTAATAAAAATGTACGTACATTTTAAAAAGTATCGAAAAATTTATGTAAAAATAAGAAATTTAAATCTTCTAGTATAAGATATAAATTGTGTACTAATATAAATTGTACTAATATAAATTTAAAAATGTCTCAAGTACTTTTTTTCGAAAATATTTTTGCACACATTTGGTACATTTTAAAAGGCCTTTCCAACAATACCTATCTCAAATCGGCACAAAGCCCTTTCTGGTTGCTTTGTTTTTGGATCACTTTTGTATTCTTCCCAAGGGCTTTCCAAGGATATACCACACCCCGCACCGAATATCTCCGGTTTTCTGATCAGCGAAAAAAAAATGCCCAATGTCGCCCTTAAGCGGGAGTGCAGGTTGTTGAAGAGTATATGAACTTGCATATATATATACATAAACATATATGTGTCTACTGTGCATATTTTGATATGACAGTATAGATGACTTTGTTAATTTGATTTGTATTTTGTCAAATCACTTTCTGTTTTTTTTTTCTGTGTTTAATCTTGATGTTACATTTGTATTGAAAATATATTAGTGCTTTCTTTCCTCCACTGAAATCTTGTTTCATCAGGTTATGGGCCCAGTGTGATCAAGGAAGAAGAAATAAGTCGCCAAATTTTATCTCTTTTCAAAATTTCTTTTTTTTTATAAGTTTTTTTTTGAAGCTGTCAATTTAAAAAAAAAAAGAAAATAAGTCTTGGAAATAATGGAGCCAAAAGTAATTAACATTGAAAAACTATAAGGCCAAAGTAATTGGTTAGACTGGAAGTTTCAGGTGAAGATCCAACTTCAGGCATATGGTCTAATGCCAGCAGTAAGTGGAACTTTAGAAGCGCCAGCCTCACCCCAAACTACAAGCTGTGCGGCAGAGATTGCAGACTACAACGCAAGACTTGTGGCTTATAATAAAATAGAATTTATGGCTCAGAACATTATTGTGACAAGTGTAACATCGAAAGTGAGACAGCTGATTAACATGACCACCTCGGCTAAAGAAATGTGGGAAAAGCTGAACGGGATTTTTGAGCAGCGGACTGAACAAAGGCAGGACAGGTTGTTCAATTTGTTCTTCGGCATCAAGGAAAAGGATCCAACTGAAAATGTAGCAACCCACATAGCCAAGTTAGAAAAACTGTGGACTGAGCTTCTCGACGAAACATGGAAGGAAGACAAGGTAAAACTTCCAGAGTCCTTGTTTCTCAACCGTGTCCTTAATACGTTACCATCAGAATATTTAGAATTTACAAATGCATGGGAGTCCGTACCGAAGAAGGACAGAACAGTCAGTATGCTAAGAGAGCGACTGTGTACGGTTGAACAGAGGTTATCAGAGAAGAACTGCAGCTCAAGCATGCAAGGTCTCGTTGCATCGCAGAGAAATGAGAACGTCAAATCCATCAAGAAATCCTCGAACAAGCGTCCAGATCAGACGAAACAGATGACACCTGATAAGAAGAACATAACCTGCTTCCAGTGTAACCAGGTTGGGCACTACAAAAACCAATGTCCTAGGAAAGGTAACCAGAGTAGGAAGTCGGGGGAAACTTCAGGCTATATCGGGATGTCTGTTAGTCAGGTAGATATTACTGAAGGGTGGATAGCAGATTCTGGAGCTACTCAGCACATTACAAATAGGAGAGAATGGTTCTCTTCCTGGGAGGCTTTTGTAATACCTAGGGACGTATTTATCGGGAATGGACAGAAAATGTCAGCTTTAGGGCAGGGGAACATTAATGTTCAGTTTGATGTTGGTAAGAAAAATGTTATCACCGGCTATTTAGAGAATGTTTGGTATGTGCCAGAGGCTAGTCATAAATTGTTCTCTATATTGTCCTCTTTAGATAAAGGAATGACAGCTGGTATGAATTCTAGAATTTGCACGCTGAAGCAAGGAGCACAACTCAAGGCTGTAGCAGAGAGGAGAGGTGGACTTTATTATATGAAGTTAAAAGTCCTGGTACCTCAGGTCGCTGCTATAGTTAAAAACAGCGACACTCTGCAGATATGGCATGAGCGACTCTCCCACCAGAATAAGAGGTATATTAGATCCTACCTTAAAAATCAGGGCATTACGGTACACGGAGATGAAAAAGAAATCTGTGAGGCTTGCGTTTATGGCAAGCATCATAGACTTAGTTTTCGCGCTCGTAAAGATCAAAACAGGGGTCTTGAACCAGGGGATATAATTCATGGGGATGTATGTAGACCTATGCCTGTTAGATCTTTAGGGGGAGCGAGGTATTTTGTTTGTTTTAAGGACGATTTTTCTAAATTTAGACAGGTTTATTTTTTAAAAGAAAAGTCTGAAGTTTCAACAAAATTAAAAGATTTTCTGTGTAAGGCTAAGGTTTTAGGTCATACGATAAAGGAGTTTTTAACAGATGGAGGGCGTGAATTTGATTGCTCTCAAGTTAAAAACTTAGCATCGATGACAGGGTTAAATCACAGGATTGTCATGCCATATTGTCCCGAACAGAATGGAGCGGCTGAAAGGGAAAATAGAACCCTAGTTGAGGCTGCTAGGACCATGATCCATGCCAAAAACCTTCCTGAGTTTCTGTGGGCAGAAGCTGTAAATACAGCTTCCTATATTTTAAATAGGTCAGCACCAACACCTGTTGCTGGAAAAACACCTATAGAACTGTGGACAGGAAAGGCGGAAAGCTTGGATCATGTTAAAATTTTTGGGACAGAGTGTTATGTGCATGTAGTGAGTCAAAATCGCAGGAAATGGGATAGAAAAGCCGTAAAGGGAGTCCTGGTAGGTTACTGTGGTTATGACGGTTATAGGGTTTGGGTGCAAGATAAGAGAAGTGTTGTTTCTAGTAAACATGTCACATTTAGGGCCGAGAAGGCAGTAGAAACGGTAAAACAAAAAGATCAGGTTAGGGATCAGAGTGAACCAGTAATATTAGGTTCAATTGTCACAGTTCCAGTAGGAGAGGGTAGTGAAATTCACAATCTTGCAGTGTCTGAGGCAAGGGGGAGAGAAAATAGAGTTTCAGATGTTACCTCTGACACTTTAGGTTCCACAACTCTAGCACCAGCTAGGGGGAGGCAAAGTGTGAGCGCTAAAGTGAGAGATTCAGAATTAACATTACACCCCTTAGGTTCCTCAACTCCAGCTCCAGATAGGGTGAGGCAAAGTGTAGTCACTACAGAGAGTTCTGTCCAGACATCAGATGATGGGACAGAGGAATCAGAAATCTCTCAGTACTCACCTCCGCACCTCAGGGATAGACAGAAATTAAAGAGGCCAGATTTTTACGGGATTGCTAACGTGGCAGGCGTATGTTAATAAAATTTTAGATAAGTTTGGTATGAGTAGTGTCCATCCCAAGTCAACACCGATGGAAGCAGGTTTTGTATCTTCTACGTCTGAAACAAAACAGCCTGGTTCCAGAGTGCCATACAGGGAAGCTATCGGTTGTCTTATGTATCTGGCAGTGGCTTCCAGGCCAGATATAGCTTTCGCTGTTAACCATCTTGCTCAAGCCACAGAAAATCCTCAGGAAAGGCACTGGAAAGCTGTCAAGAGGATCTTCAGGTACCTAAAAGGATCATCGAGCCATGGACTTTTCTACACGAGAGAAGGCGGATCACTAGAAGCCTACTGTGACGCAGACTATGCTTCAGATCCAAGTTCAAGAAAGTCAGTGTCTGGTGTAGTATGCCGCTATGCAGGAGCAGCCATCACCTGGTTCAGCAGGAAACAGCGATGCGTAGCTACGTCCAGCACTGAAGCAGAATATGTCGCAGGAAGCGAAGCAGCTAAGGAAATAGTCTGGCTTAGGCAGATTCTAGAGGACGTCTCAAGCCAAAAGGAAGAACGACCAACTCTCTGGGTGGATAACATGGGAGCTGTTAAACTAGCTAAGAACCCAAGTTTCCACAGACTCTCTAAGCATATCGATGTTAGAATACACTTTATCAGGGAGAAGTTCGAAGAAGGAGTCTTCAACTTGGAGCATATTGCAGGAGAAGATCAAGTTGCTGACATCCTTACCAAGCCACTTCCATTCTTGCGATTCAGTAAGGTCTGTCAAGATCTAGGACTGAAAAAGCAAGTTCAAGGGGGAGTGTTGAAGAGTATATGAACTTGCATATATATATACATAAATATATATATGTCTACTGTGCATATTTTGATATGACAGTATAGATGACTTTGTTAATTTGATTTGTATTTTGTCAAATCACTTTCTGTTTTTTTTTCTGTGTTTAATCTTGATGTTACATTTGTATTGAAAATATATTAGTGCTTTCTTTCCTCCACTGAAATCTTGTTTCATCACAGGTAAAAAAAAGTTTTCTATACCGGCGATGGACTTTTGCCGGATCTACAAAAGCCTTGAAAAGAAATTTTAATTTTTCAATAATTTCAAAAGTTTTACGTAAAAACGTGTTTTAGAAAACGCCTTTTTTGACCGTAGAAGATTTCCTGTTGAAAATAAATCCATTTCCCGAAAAAATTTCCGGCATATAGAATTTTTCCCTAAAATTACACTATAACCTTAACAATTTCCAGAAAACTGCATGTCTCCACGACAAACACACCCATCAGTACAAATATCCAAAAAACACACTATTTTCCCCTTTAGGGCCGATTTCCACCCTTAAGGAGTGGCTTAAAACTGCCCTTACCTATTGTTTGGTCAAGCGATTTTTAAGGCTCCTAACCGATTTTGACATTACCTACTTGAAATTTTTTCCGAAAATCAAGAGGCGGGGTATAATTTTTTAGCCGCGGCGCCTTAAACTACAGTAGAATTTTTTTTACTTTTTCCCTAGAATTTTTCTAGGGGGGGCTAATTTTCGTCTAGGGTGGGCTTAGCCCACCCTAGCACCCTCCTAGTTACGCCAATGTTTTAGTTGTGAGTAAGTATTTATTTTTAAGGCCCAAATATACAAGTTTAAATCATATTTATCTCCAGTAGGGTGAAAAAGTTATGATATTGAAATAGTTTAGAGGTACTATAACAGGTCTTTTCATCCCTGAACTAAAAAAGTAGGGCGAAAAAGTAAAGTAGGGCAAAAAAGTAAAGATTGCAACTTAATTATTTTATAAATAGTAGAAAATGAATGGCAAATGTAATGAAGTTGTTGAAATCAGGTTGGCGGCACTGCGCTTTTTTGGCCATGTTTATCATTGTTTATAACCTGCATCTAAATAACCTTCTATTTGAGTTTAATTCCAATTCTTATTTGTTTTTAATATTGAATCTCTTATATCTGCTATTAAAAGTGCTAATAATTATTGTTATTTATTAAAATAATAAATAAAAACTGTGCAATGGACGAAAATGTGTATTTTTTCCTACTGGAGATAAAATATTGTATGTACCTCGTGAGTATAGTGTCATTATTCCCCTCGCGATAATTATCTCCTTCGGCTGCGCCTCGGGAGCTAATTAGAGTTATTCCCTCGGCTTCTCCTCGGGATTTAGGGACCATGGTTTCTTCGGCTTCGCCTCAAGAACCAACTTTTTCGCTCAGGGAATAATAATAATAATAATATTCTTTATTTCCATTAATGATTTTCCTTTTTTTTTCTTCTTTTTTTTACAATAACTTCACAATTCCTATTTTTTTTTTTTTTTTTTTTTTTAATAACATTTTATATGTAGGTACATATGCACATAATACACATAAGATAATATAAGCAGATAATCTTGTATATACATACATATATATATATATATATATATATATATATATATATATATATATATATATATATATATATATATATATATATATATATATATATATATAATATATATATATATATTTATTTATTTTTATTTTTTTAATTTATTGTGTAAGTTTGAATTAATGAGAGCCCTCAATAGCTTATCCACTGCCATGGACAGTGTAGCACTATACCGAAAACATATTATAATTAGACATATTTAAAGATTATTAATTTATGAGATTATTAAAGAGAAATATAAAAAATACAATAAATCATATCTAGTTAGTAACAAGGTGATGAACTTTGGTTAGACAGAGTTAGATGTAATCAACCGACTGATAAATGTTATAGTGTTTAAATTATTAAATATTATATTATAGAAGTATTACATTTTATTATGGATGTTTGTTTATTATATTATAAATATTACATTATATTATGATTGGGATTGATTTTATTTTTGTTGGAGGTTTTGTTAGAAAAAACTTTAGTTGGTATTAACAATTTAGTAAACTTTTTTTTGTTATTAAATAGTTGATTAGCTGCATATGAATTAGAATTTGAATTTAGAATTTACAGGACACAAATAAAGATCTATTCGACGAGTTTCACTGTAGAAGGTTTTAGGGTTGGGATCCCTGTTTTAGATCCCTGAATAATGGCTTACTTTACTCCCTAGGTGCATAAGTAACTATTGTTTTATCAGTTCAACGATGGTGCCAACTAAACCGATTAAAACTGCTGTTTATTTTGTTTTCTCTCTAATAAACTAATAAATGTTGCTAGTTTGTTATTTTAAACCTTCTTAGACTACTGTCTAAAGACAATGACATGAAATTTTATGCTTTATTCTGTTTTACTTGATTTATTCATAAGTAATTCTTTAATAATCTTTTTAGATAAGTTCTAAAACATGACACTAATTTTATTTGAACAATTTTTTTTTGTATGTGTTTTTCGGTGATATTTTTATAAATGTATACCATATTGTTAAAATAATAGTTTCATCAAAAACAAGAACTCATAATTTATTATGTTCAGTTAAATAAACTGAACAAAAACAAACTCGTTTCTATGCTTGTAGAGACAATTATTAAAGCAATTTTAACAAAGTAAATCTAACATCGATATTTTCATTGATCCCTAAAAACATCATTTACCTGGGCATTAAAATAGTATTAAGGATATAATGGAAAACAAGAGTAGAGGTTCAATTCTGTTCTAATACCTGGGGTTTTCTACTAGAGTTAACACGTGGTAATATTGTTAGAAACAATAGTCTGCTACAAACAATACCTCGTCTATGTTACTATCTTTTGAAACAATATTGGCTGTCTAGTTGGTGAATTATGATCTTCAACTTCCATTCTCTAATGAAAACAAAAACCTTTTTAAACCAAGTATGTAAACATTAATAAACACTATAGTTTGCTTTCAAAACTGACTTAGTCATAATATTCTTGTTGTTAAGGAATTAAAGGAAATATTTCAGTTTAATCTTCTCTCCAAGATTAAATACTAGATGGTGTTTTACTTTAAAACCGTTATAAGTGCAATTCTAACGTATACATACATACACCTTATTATCTTTCATTTTTACTTTTCCTCACCTTCTTCGAAGGTATATAGGAAAAGTATTGTTTTCACCCAAAACATGTTGTCACCCGAAACCGAGTTTTCAACGGAATTATCCGTTTTGGGTGTTTTTAAGACGATTTGAGTAGTTTTGAGCTGGATGTCAGTCTGTCTGTCTGTGTCACGCAAAAACCTGTCCCACAGTTTTTAAGCTAGAGGGTTGAAACTTTGTACAAAAATCAGTTCTACGTTGTTGTGCTGCCCGGAAAACCAAAATTTTTCGCCATCTTGAACCCAGTTAGTTAAGTCAGCTTGAAAAAAATCTTTAAAAAATCGAAAAGTGGTCCGATCACGTTGAAATTTGGCACGAGTGTACAAATCTACCTAATTTCATTTTTGAAATTGGCAGCCATTTTGAAGTTATGGATTTTTTTAATTTTGAAACTTTGTCGTTTAATAATACCGAAAGTTTAAATACGTTTTTGACATAAAGCATATCGTTGGAACCGGTAAAAAATAAGAAAAAAATATAAAAAAGCCTGATGAAATTCTATTAATTAGTTTAAAAGTTAAAATTATTATTAATTAGTGCGATACTTAAGTTTGTTTAACTCTGCCAAAATTCAAATAATTAAATAAATGAAATAAAATATATATAAAAATTATGTATCATTCTTTTTTGAAAAATACCTTTTTTGAAGTACCCTGTTCCCGATTTTTTATTGTTTCAATTATATTTTGTAAGTGTTTATACACATGTTTGCTTATTTTCAGTCTGGTCTATTACGGTAAACATGAATATCTGCATTGCTTTTTGAGCCCCTTTTTCTAAAAAATTATTACTATTCCCTATTACTATTTAATCCCTATTATTTCCTTCCATTGTCTTTCTTAATTATTTTATTATATCATATATTCCTTATTATCCTATCATTTTTATAACCCATTAGCTTAGCTAAGGCAACCACATTTATTCCAAAATAAATGTTTGTTTTGATTCAAATAGATCAAATAACTTATCTGAATAGATATCTAATAAATTAATTTTACTTTTTCTTAAGTATAAAATTAAGTCCGTTACTACGGGCTTAACGGCTCGTGTTATGTAATATGTATATATTATATGTTAAAAAAGAACCAGAGGCTAAGAAACGAAAAAATACTTGTTAGAAAGAAGTAAAATCCCGTCAAAACACTTATGTAAAAAAATAAGCCGTCTCGCGTAGAAAGTTGTGAGATCATAGGTTTAGCCAAGTCTCCCCCTGTCCGAGTAAGTTCTACTTGATCTATTTCATTCAGTACAAGAAAATAATGTTTTGTTGTCAGGCTACCCTCTCTATTCTTTGTCTCTTAAAACTCAAACATTTTCTTTCCCAAATCAGTTAAATTACACGTTTAAATTTAAAAAACATTTTCTGACTTGGCAATTATGCAGCACGGGGATAATAAGTTGTATACGACACTGCATAACATTTTATTTAAATAAATTGGTTGTGCGTGAAGTCTCACGTAAAAAGGGTTTCGTTGGTATTGTGAACGTGAAATTAAGGAGACGGGTGGGGGGAACGCAAAATTTTTATGTTTCTTTACAAAATGGCATGAAAAATTAAACACTTTCCCCAATTAATGTATATTTTTGTAATCTACTCTTCAATATCTTTCATTTAATACCCCACTCACAATTTTAAAATAATTTTTTTTTTTTGCGTGACGTGAATTCATTACATTATATTCATTTTGGATTTGAACAGCTGATAATTTTGAGTTTGCCATATTTTTCCTGTTTGCGTGTCAAAACGACCTTTAATATTAGAAAGTTTTAATTTGTTATCTCTTTTTATTCAAAAGTTATTGAAACTGTAGTTACAGAGTGACAGACAGACAGACAGACACAGGAACGAAACTATAAGGGTTTCTTTTTTGGTTTTACCAACGAATTGGAAAAAAACACTGGAACTGGGTGAAATTGGAAAAACCAGGAAATATTTCTAACTTAGTAAAGGTGTCAGACAAGGGGACCGTGGTTTTACCTGATCTTTTACCTCAGGATTGGAAAAAGTATTTCGAAAACTCCAATGGGTAAATGGTATTAATATCAACGGTTTTAGGTTTAACAACCTGGGAATTCCATATGATAATGCACTATTTTCAGAATCCTGGCCAGAATTAAGAATTAGAAAATATGCTAATTAATAAATAATTAAATATAGAAAGTAAGGAAGCTGACTGGACATAAGTACTTTTGACAAAATCGGAGAAAAGAAAGATAAGGATATATAATAGAAATTATAGGTGGGCTAAGGATAAAAATTATATGATTGAAGATTGATTGTAAAATATAAAATTAAAGTGCGGAAAGCGAAAGATGAAAAAAATAATGATTAAGGATGCAAGGAAAGGATGAAGATAAAGTATAGAATTAATGGATAGGAAGGAAAGTGTTATAGGAAAGCATTAAAGGGTGGGTTTGTGTGAGGTGGCAGGTGTCTCACCCTCTCCATAGTGTGTTATGCACAGCATTACCACTTGAGAAGGGAAGCATTGGAATGAGAAATTCTCAAGAAGGGTCCGAAACACAAGGAGACGGGAAGTGATTTAGTGGCGAATAATAAATCGGTCGGTTTGGAGTATCGGGCTCAGTGTAGAGCAGAGTGAGCGAGGTGGAACATGACGTCACCTGCATGTGTCTCTGAGAAGCCAGCGTCCCATGGGGTATAACATACAACCTGTGGGTTCAAGGTGTTGGTCTTGAATTATGTAGGATATTTTGACTTAATGATATGCGCGTTACCATGGCGGTTCTCTCCTCCCTCTAGTTTCCCCCACCATCTTCCCCTGAAGATGGAGTGCGTGGAATTAACTGCTAGAAACCTTGGGCTTACAACTTAGTAAGACTAAACTGAAATATGAAGATATCTTACTCCATCCAAAGTCGCGTTTCAATTCAGAAAACTTTTTATAAGCAATAATTTATTTAAGTTAGAAACAATTATGGTTTGTCAAAAAGTAATTAATGGCTATTTTTAAAACCTAATTATTCAATTTTCATCTCAATGGCTTAGTCTTCTCCTTTCAATATAATTTTCAAAATATGACTAACGCATGCGAAAGGGGAATCAATAAACAATTTGCCCACATTGATTCCTCAAAATGGATGGAATTTCTTGTCCGCATGTGGGATAACTTTGACCACACACACCATATCATCCACATTATAAACCATTTTAAAATCGGACAAGTAGTTTTACTATATGGGCGTTTGTAAAAGACGTTAAGAGTAATACACAGACACGAGACCAAACATGTTCCCTGACGTCTGAAACGCAATATTGAATTTGCAGCCACAAAAAAAGTCGCTCTTCATAATGATCATAATGCTTATGCTTCCGTTTCCTACGATAGACTCGGAAAAAATAATAATTTTAACATCTAGGGGGGCTCCGACCCCTATTAGCTTCGCTCGTCTTTATAACGTGTAACATATAAAATTAATTTCTTTATGTTTTGTAAAAAAATTGTTTGATAATACAGAAAGATTTAAATATAACTTATAACCTAAAATAATTAATACGGGTTGAGTAGGTATGATCAGAAACTTTAATTTACAATAAATAGACAATTAAATGTACAGTAATAATTGAAAATAATATAAAATATAGAAAGATATAATTGAAAAATATAGATGTGGCTAAAGGAGAACAATTAATTAACCTATGATTTCTCTTTTTGTTGCAGGTAAATTTTCTCGATTTTGGATGATTCTCTAAAATAAATTCAGAAATTCTCTAATATAGAACTAACATTTTCCAGTCTACTTTGACATGGCGTATTATACTGATCGACTCACTAAAAGGTAATATTTTGGTCCTTTTAACTCTGCCCATTTATCCATGTGTTTTTGTTTTGGAAATTTCTTGCTACTATGCGTGAATGTTCCTCCAGGTTTACTATATTATACCTGTTTGAATCTTATCATAAAAGGGGTTAGAAACTTGAAAATGGCTAAGGAATAAATCTCGATTTCCGAAACACGAATTAGTGTTTTCTCATCCAATTCCCAATCAATGGTCACATAAGTATAAAATAAAGTTTAATGAGATAAATCCTTTTGAAAACTCAGGATAGGTTAATGCACAAATGCAATAATGCAATTATGCAATATGATCTTACTGGGTATTAAAAGTAGGGTTGTTGTGACTTATTTCCAACGGAGTCACAATTATATTAGTTCAATATTAAATGTGCGCAGAATGTTAAAAATAATAAGGGGCCTGCTGGAAGCTACGTTCGACAAACTATCCCAATTTTAATTAAATCGGATAATATAATCGAATATATATACAGGGTGGGCCAAAAAAACCGCACTTTTTTGAGCATTTATAGCTCAGCTTCTGTAGAAGATAGAGATATGGGGTTTACGGGGTCTGAAAACTACATTCTTCTTTTAAATTTCATATTTATAACTTTAAAAACGATTGGGTGAAAGCCACGCAATGACGGTTTGCAATAGGGTCTTAAAGAAAGTCGTTGTCCGGTTAGTGATCTTGTCTGGTATTATAGATTTGATAGAATAAATTACCATATGGGGAAGGGGGGGGGGGTCTTTGTAGGTGAGTGGGAGGTGTCCCTCAGTATTGTAACAAACATTGAAGATGTGTTAAGCACAAATATGCCTGAAATTAAAGATCAAATGCTAAATTAAACGTTTATGCAAGATGTTACTCCGTCCCATCGATCCTTGCAAACAATTCAATACTTGCAAGAGAATTGCCCAGACTTCAGGCAACATTGTGCTTAACACATCTTCAATGTTTGTTATAACACTGAATAACTCCTCCCACTTACCTACAAAGAACCCTCCCCCTCACTATATGGTAATTTATTCTATCAAAACTATAATACCAGACAAGATTACTACCAGGGCAACGACTTTTTTAAGACCCATTTCAAACCGTTATGTCATGGCTTTCACCCAATAGTTTTTAAAGTCATAGATATGAAATTTAAAGTAGAAGAATGTAGTTTTCAGACCCTGCAAACTCCATAACTCTATTTACTACAGATGCTGAGCTAAACGTGTTTAAAAAAGTGCGTTTTTTTTTGGCCCACACTGTATAATAATAAAAATGAATACTCAAAATTCAACTGAATAGATATGATAAAGTTCTAGGTTTTCTAGTGGCGGCCTTGTCTCGAATGGTGAGGCCCCCACGCCGGCGCCGTCGCCATAGGAAACCTAGATCTTCATTATGATTCCAACCGCGGTTCACATATTTGCTTCACGGGGGGGGGGGGGGATGTGTTAAAATTTGAATATGCAGTGTTTTAAGCAGAAGCTGCGAGATTAGTTGATATAGCTAAGCATTTAGCATGTCTGTTTCTAACACCTGTTGCTATGACTATATATATTGCTGGACCTATTCATGTCGTGTGTTACTAAACACTTAGTAACTATGCAAATTACTCAATGTTATCAAGATTGATTTCCAGTTTACTATGTCACATGCATCCTTCTTCAATATATATATATATATATATATATATATATATATATATAAATATATATATATATATATGTATATGTATATATATATATATATATATATATATATATATATATATATATATATATATATATATATATATATATATATATATATATATATATATTATAATCTTGTGCCCACTGTTTAAATCAATTTAATGCTTAGTGCATTTACTGCAACGTTAAAACTCTAAATGTTACATTTATCATAATTCTAAGGCAGTTATAGTAATCCTAGGAACTTTTTTTTTTATATTGGTAGAGTTTAATGTAATAATAAAGGAAAAATTGAAAAATCTGGTTCTTTGCCCCTCTCAAGACTAATTGAGAAACCGGCTATTCAAACTTTAAAAAATATTAGTCCAGGAGATAGCGTGCAAAAAAGTGTCTGACTAACATCAAGCTAGAAATTTGTATACCAGTAAATCTTTTAGCACCTTTTAAGAATATGTGGTCGGCTAAGTTCGTCTGCGGGACATTGCTTGGCAATAGGCGTTTGAAAAAAACAAACCGGCGGAGAGCGGCCAGGTCTCACCAATTATGGTGGACATTGTGATTTTCATGATCCTGAGTAAATAATTAGTTAGTAGACCGAAAATCAAGTTGATGTTAGTTTGTCCCTTTACAGGCGAACACGTTGATTTTTAGTCATTTTGAATAACTAACCTATCAAGTGTGAAAATAACAACGACTTGATTTTTGGTCTACTAACTAATTCTGTACTCAGGATCATGAAAATCACATTGTCCACCATAATTGGTGAGGCATGGCCGCTATCCACCGGTTTGTATTTTTCAAACGCCTATTGGTAAGCAATGTCCCGCAGACGAACTTAGCCGACCACATATTCTTAATAGGCGCTAAAAGATTTACTGGTATACAAATTTCTAGCTTGATGTTAGTCAGACACTTTTTTGCACGCTATCTCCTGGACTATATTAACTTACCCTACTAGCGCTAGGTAGTAGAAATCTTCAAAACTAAATTATTATTTTATTTACATTAATAGACTTTTATATTGAACTTTATTGAGTATTGAGCTCTAAGATTGTCAACATACAATCTTACCGCTCGTCCGCACACATACACCAGATAATGTTATAGTGCAATTTGAACAAATAGCGCGAACATTTGCACTTCGAACATTTCAAACCCCTTCTTCTAAACAATTATAATAATTTCCTCTTATTATTAATTTCCTATCATGTCCTTTCCTTATCTTTTCTAATTTTTTTTTTTTTTTTATATTATTATGTATTATATAATATTATGTACTATACCTATTATGTGTTCTAAAAGAAATAATAGGCTAAGAAACGATAAATTACTTACAAAAAGAAATTACTTTGCAATTACGCAGCACAAAAAGGTTAAACAGTTTGTTGTTATTTAATTTATATTTTCCCTATTTTCCCTATAGTTTATTTTAAGATCTTTTGTAAAAAAAAAATAAAACAAGGTATTATGCAGTTATTATGAATGAAGGAGAAAATTCGTGACAGTTCAAATATAAATGAGAGGGTATATTAGCGAGATGCTGCCAAATAAAACACAGTGTGGAAGTTTATGCTGACGATGTCCATTCTTTTATAACATGTCGTAGAGTCAACCTCATCCTTTTAGTATTATTTTATTTTAAAACTTAGTTCTCTTGCTCTGATGATGATAATAAATTTAGCGAAACGTTAGCATAAACTAACACAATGTGTTTTATTTGACAGCATCTCGCTAATATACCCTCTCAGTTATCATGAATATTTGAATGATGGAGTATACGATACTATATAGCAATACCGTGTCGCACACAACTTTTGTATCTCAGTGCCGTTTAATTATTAAGTCAGAAATTGATTTTTAATTTAAACTGTACAGTGATTTGGGAAAGAAAATGTTTTAGTTTGTGTGGGTCTGAGAAAAGAGAAGAGGAACAGACAAGAAACATCCCTTACTTGTAAGGGATGTTTTATTGTACTTGTAAGGGATGTTTTATTGTACTGGATGTATTATAGCTAGTAGAACTTACTTGAACAGGGGAGACTTGGCTAAACCAATGATCTCATAACTTTTTACGAGAAAATTGACTAAATTTGTTGTTTTTTTGTGTGTGAATTTCACTTCTTTTTGTAAATAATTTTTCATTTCTTAGCCTATTGTTCATTTTTAACATATATAATAAATACGCATTATAATAATATATGATAACAAGGAATATATGATATGATAAAAAAGATAATGGAAGGAAATAGTAGGGATTTAATTGTAATAATCCAGGAGACGGCGTGGGAAAAAGTGTCTGACTAATCAAGGTAGAATTTTGTGTATAAGTAAATCTTTTGGTGCCTTTTAAGAATATGTGGTCGGCTAAGTTCGTCTGCGAGACATAGCTTGGCAATAGGCATGTCCCGCCCTTTTTGGTGGACAACGTGATTTACATTATCCTGAGCACGAACTTAATTATTGGATCAAATATCAAGTTGATGGTAGTTTGTCACTTAATAGGTAAGTGAGTCAAATATTACTCGAAATCAAAGAGGTCGCCTATTAAGAGACGGACTACCATCATTTGATTTTTGGTCTACTAACTAAGTTCGTACTCAGGATCATGAAAATCACATTGTCCACCAAAAATGGTGGTATATAGCCGCTTTCCACGGTTTTTTTTTCTACTCTTCAATACCTTTCACTTGATACCCCACTCAAAATTTAGAAAAAATATTTTTTTCCCCGTGACAGCAATTAGCCGCCATCTTGGATTCCCAGTTAATTCGACCAAGTTGCTATTCTTATTTTTTCTTTTGCCCATCAGACTGCACATTTTGCATATTTTTCTATATTTTTAGTAAGAGCGGAAGTATAGTTTTAGGGGAGGGGGACACGTAAAATTTCGAAGTTTTTTGACAAAATGGCGGTGAAAATTAAACGCTTTCTACAAGTGTTGTATATTTTTGCAATCTACTCTTCAATACCTTTCATTTGATAGCCCACACAAAATTTTAAAAAAATATTTTTTATATTAAACAGGTAAGAGTTATCCGCCATTTTGAATTTGAAGAGCTGATACTTTTGAGTTCGCTATATTTTTCCTGTGTGCGCGTCAAAACGATCTTTAATATTGGAAAGTTACACGTTTCTATCTCTTTTTATTCAAAAGTTATTGGAACCGTACAGAGTGACAGACAGACAGACAGGCAGACAGACAGGCAGACAGACAGACAGACAGACAGACAGACATATGAACGAAAGTATAAGGGTTTCTTTTTTTGGTTTTACCAACGAAACCCTAATAAGCACCAAAAGATTTACTTATACACAAAATTCCAGCTTGATGTTAGTCAGACACTTTTTTGCACTCTATCTCCTGGACTATAATAGGGAATAATAATCATGTAATTTTTTATTTATATATAATAATTAGGTTTTGCTTGAAATAATAATAAATATAGTGTACTAATCTTCTTCTTTTCAGTATATACGAGTATTATAACAAAAGTTTATTTATTTTAACCTATAATTACAGGGAAAAAAGAATTGATATATTTAAAGCCTTAAAGCAAAAACCAACATTCGCTACGAAGGTTTTTTTGATAGTATGGTTTTTAATTTCGTTCTTTTAGTTTTATTTGTCCTGAGAAAGTTTATTAAATGATTTCTTTATATTTTATTAGATATATCTATTTTAATTATAAAAACTTTTTTCATTTCTTTTAACATAATATGAGTTGTAGAAATAATGGATGGAAGTGAATTATAGAAGTATTATATACCTACTTATATGTATATTTATTTTTAATTATGATCGTTTAATAGTACCTGTAATGTAGTCACGCTGAATTATTATCACCTTTAATTTTTTCTTTTGAAAGTTATAGATAAGCCATAAATTATATATAAGAAGTAACACTGAGTTAGTAACTCAGTGTTACTTAGTTAATAAGTTATGATAAAGTTATAAAATAAGGATGAATCTCTTCTTTCCATAAGACGAATTAAAGTTGTGAGACAACAAGCGTGATATATTTCAGAAATTGACGAATGTAGGAAGGTATAAACTTACTCGAGATGGTTCAGGAAGTAGAAAAACCATCCTTTATTTAATTTGATTTTGTCCTTTGCAAGTGAGAAGGGTTTTTACTGGTCTTATATTACTTTGCTTTGTAAGTTTCATCGCACACCTATTACCCCAATTTTGAACCACTTCCCGTCTTCTAATCTTCCCCAAATTTTGCACATGGAAACAATTGTGAAGAATACAGAAACCAAAAAAAATTAAATAAAAAAAATGTTGGAAATAAGACTAGTTTTTAAAAATGGCATTTTTATATTAATTATGTATTTTTTTAAAATTGAAACATGAGATATTTTCGGTGTTAAAATTAGATTTTGCTAGCGAGTGTGGAGTTTGCGCCCGAGTGACAGCTAGGGTAGTAAAACCAAACGAGTAAAGCAAAATGCAGTTTTCGTACGACTTGCGTACCGTACTTAATCTACGATTGTTGAATTTTAAAAATAAATACAGAAAAAAAATTTACTTTAATTAAACAAACAGCAAATTAGTTTTGTTAAATGTAAAAAAAACACGCTAATCGTGTGATAAGGTGAAGAATTCTTCTTTATTTCCGTACTAGTGCGGAAATAAAGAAGAATTATGAAACGCGCATGCGCAATGAATACAACTACGAAAAGAATCACTTTCTACGCATCTAAACAGAGATAAAATGTTTATAGTTCGTATCAGTCGTAGATACAATTATTTCTTCCTTTTCAAGTCTATTTTAACATCCAAAACATCTTGTTTAAATAAACAAAATATTATCATTAGGCACTTTAACCAAGGAACAGCTACTTCAAAGTTTAATAATAATTTTGAATTGTAATAATCGTTATTTTATAATTTAAATAATAATTGTAAGCGATATAACCTAATTATAACGACTTTATTTTAAGAAATAATTTACAATGAGAAAATGGCTGGTTATAATCTTCTGCTTACTAAATCTTTTTATTATTGTTCCTTTCTTAAAATTATTTTGGCACACTGCCTTATTTGATAACTCCAACCACATTATTCGGTTTATTAATTCCAACTTCCTTGTAATATTTTTAACTAAAGCTATATCGTGTCGCGATTAAGGTTCACTGTAAAATTACTTTTAAAAAATATTTTTTATTGTATAGTATATATATATATATTTATTTTTTATAGTTTAATCTATCTTGACTCGATATAGTCACATTTTTATTTTGCTTTTATATTTTGGCTGTAGCCTGTGTATAGATTTTTCTGTTGTTGATATATAGAGGAGACACTTTTTCACAGTACTTTATGTTTTTATTTATGTTATGTTTCTACGAAGCTTCGAGATCCTCCTCATACATACAATCCTTTCTCGAGTGTCAACAAATTTATTATTACTTTTAGCACAATAGTTTCTTTCATTGTTGCTATTGTCTGGTTAGTGGAGAGAAGAGTCGAAGGGTTTTATGGCCTGTAAAAGTCTGTGCCGAGGTCTTTTTTCATAGCACTGGATACGAGCCAGCTCTTGGCTTTCTACGGAAAATTCTTCTTTTTTTTATGTAGTCTCCCTCGATGCTTTGAGGGGGACATTTTTATTCACTCCCCTAGAAGAAGGAACGATATGAAAATTTGTCCCTATTCCATTTTCTCCTTGTAAAAAAGGGCTAAAAATATCATTGTGTTTATAAAGGACTTGCCCTTCACTTTAGGTTTTTCTATGCATTTTCCATTGTCACCTGCCCTTGACTCTAGTCTGTACAAGGCAGTTTGTTTCCTAACCCCTCTGTTCGACCCTTCTTCCTTGACGTCTTGGAGGCATTTTCCTCCCTATGACGCTGGTTTCGTGAAGGGCTTAACTCACACCCTACAACCCTCGTGGCCAAGTTCGAAAGCTCTTGTCGTTTTGTCACCCTTTTTCCCCGGTCCCACCCTTCCGAAGACACTAAGAATCTCATGTATATTTCATGCCTCATGCAGGCGTCTCGGCACAAGGCTTCTTCGATGCAGTTTTACCACTCTTTTTCCGAGGTACTCCTAAGTCCCCATTCCTTCTCCAAGGCCCTTTTCTGAAACCCTTTTATCTTGAAACGAAAGTCTTATGAAATAAGCACGTGACATCCCTTGAAGTATGCACTTCTTAGTAACCAATTTATCTACATGTTTTCTGTTTTTTTAATAAATTCCTTTATTGAATTTATACCTTTATGTCTGAAAGTCATATTTACACATAATGGGTACGTTATTTGAAAGTAAGATTCCTTACAAAATCTCTTCAAGTAATATGTGCACATTGAACCTGCTTTTGTGCTTTTACATCAAACCGATCAGCTTTACTTTTTTAAAAGTTATTGAAGCGAGCGTAAGCGAGCTTCTTACATTCAACAAACTATGCATCTTGTCTGTCTGTCTGTCTGTCAGTAACGTTCACGCGTGTGACGATAACTTGAGTAAAAGGTGACCGATTTAGTTGAAATTTGGTATACATGATCCTCTTACTATTACTCAGGCTAAGTTCGTTGGACAGCATGATCCGTCCAAAAGTTCGCGCTCAACGCTCGCGTAAACGAGAGGTTCAACAATTAAATTGGAATTTCAGGACGGGAAAAGATTCTATCGTCGTCTATTTGATGAGACGAACATTTTTTTCAAATAATATTTTTAAGTAAAACTAACAGCGACACCGCTATTAATTAATAAAGATTTTTTCAATATTCAATACATATTTATTACTATACGCTCGCTTCAATGATAGAGCCACGCGATGCCAAGTTTAGAAAAATTAATAAAAAGTAATAGAAATAGATGGCCAATTAGTGTGGCACATAGCTTCCTCACATCCTATCATGTAATTTATTGTTATATGTATTAACATTAACATTATTGTTGTATTACTTTGTTGTTACATTGTTTATTTTGTAACAACTATTAATAGTTTTAGCGATCTTTAACACTTCATAGCGGTGTCGCTGTTGGTTTTACTAAATAATTGTATTTGAAAATTTTTTTTGTCTCATTGAATAGATGAAGTTAGATTTTTTTCCCCGACCTAAAATTCCAATTTTAAATTTGAAGTTCACGTTTACGCGAGCGTTGCGCGTGAACGCTTGAACGGATAACATTGTCCAACGAACTCGTCCTGGGCATTGGTAAAATGAACATGTCTACCAAATTTCATCAAAATCAGTCGACATTTACTCAAGTTATCGTCACACGTTTCATAATTCGCGGACACACAGACAGACAGACAGACACGAGACCAAAATTGTTCCCTTATGTCTATAACGGATTTGTGTCTTGGAAATTTTTAAAATCGGTGGCATACAAGTTTTTCGTTCTCGAAAGTGAACACAATGCTTCCGTTACCTTCGGTAAGCTCGGAAGCAATAAATAATAAAATACATTTAGATCTTCTATAAAGCTTTTGCCATATATTTCATATTTTATATTTTCATATACTTCATACTTATACCTACACCAACTAGATTTTTATATTTATTATTCTCAAAATTTTATATTTATTATTCTCAAAATTGAACACAATGCTTCCGTTACCTTCGGTAAGCTCGGAAGAAAAATTAAATGTTTTTAAAAACTCACAAATGTTTTTAACACCTCGATTAGTCATATTTAGTTATCAGTTAAACACCAATTAAAATATTTGATGTGATACAATTTAGAGCTTACCGAGTATTTTTTTAAAAAAAATAAAGGTATCATAAAAGGAAAAAAAAATCCTATTCACAGAACAACTAAATCGGCTCTGAATATTTCCTTTCAACGAAGTTAATATTTTAGCTAAATGTAACTTGACATTATTCCGCTTATATTTAGCAGTGAAACGAAAAGAGTTTATTTTTAAAAAAACATTTTTATCCAAGAGTAAAAGAAAGTACATATATATATATATATATATATATATATATATATATATATATATATATATATATATATATATATATATATATATAAATTGACATGCTTAGAGCATCATCCTTCAACATCAACATTTCATTAAATTCTATTTTATTTTACATTCCAAGTCTTTTCATCAAAAACACGCTTCCAATTTTTTGCTGAGGCCAAAAGGAGACAAAATTAGATAATATCAAAAAGATAAGAAGGAAAAGGTCTGAGTTTTTAGTTTTTTTTTGTAAGCTCTACTTGTATATACTTTTTCCTTGAGAAAATTGCCTACTTTTTACCCTGTTTACGACGAGTAACGTGATGAAAATATCCTCTCTAGGAGTAGACAGAAAGAAAAGGCCGTGTCAACTCTAATACTCTGCCCATCTGTCTACTTTCAATTTATTTATTTAAGTTGCTTCTTTTTTTTTTCAATTTTGGTAAGCCTGCCGGTGGGAAAGTGAAGAAAGAGGGGAAAGCGGAAAGAGGGGAAATAGGGGGGAGACAAATCTCTTACTCAATTATTCCCGATGGTTTTTGGAAGCGGACAGACTTGTGGTAGTATTATGGTTTTCTTTTTTTTGTGCCTTACTTTACTTTACTTCTTGAGTTAATATTACTGAGTGGCTGGAAGTAAGGAGGGAGGTACAGAGTCGTTTTAACTCAGTAAAAATCCCGTTTGTCAAGGAGTGACACGTGGCCTTTTCTCTCTCTAACTCGCTGTTGCTTACTCTAATTGCATTATTTTTATTTTTAACGACACGTTATAATTACTTGATTGTTTGTGATTTATATTGTTTTCATTTGGCTTTACTTGTCTCTATTGTTTTATCTTTATCTAAATTCAATGTTATGTTTTTACTTCATGAATCGTTGGATTAAGAACTTTCAATCTCGGAAATTAAGTAAGATTTTTATATTTCATTATATTTTTTCCACGCCGTATTCGGAGGAATCAATTACCAGGCGCTATTACACGATCTTATTTTATATCATAGAACTTGGACCAAGCGCTATGGGCACTCAAAAGGAAGAGCAAAAGCCTTAACAACCCCCCTCGATTTTGGGCTCATTTTTCTTTCCTCACCATCCCCCATCAATGGCACGGTTTATATTATGTTTTGACGAGATCTTTTGTACAGAGATTTGTCCATTTATATATTATAAAGATAATCAATATGTTAAAAATATAAGGATTATTATTTATTCTAAAGAAAAGATTATACTACATTTAATATTAATTTTATTTTTATTTAATCTTAAATTTATATTTGGCAAAATACAGCGTTAAAGCACTAAATTTATTAATAAATGTAATCCAAGTGGTTAATTATAATTTTTAAGGAATAATTATATAAATATCTTGAATTCATTGGTGAAAGCTTGTGTAGTCCTAGAACTACTTAACAATAACAAAAAAACGTATATCTAAGGAATTCCCGTATCAAAGAAGTAGTTAAAAAATAGGTAAACAAACCGTGAAGAATATAATATAATAGCCATTTTTAAAATTTAAAATAAGTATACATTTATAATTTTTCTGTGTTTTGTTGCCATACATGATAAATTATTGTTATCTGATAACACGTTTTGGGGATGCAAGTGTTTATTTTAGAATTTTTAAGACCTGTTCAGTAGTGTTAGGGATTTTCTGTAGTGTTCAACATGTTTGTACTACGTTTCAGCTTGACTCATTTATCTTAGTCACAAAACTCAAAACGGTTCGTTTAATGGGGTGACGATTACCTACTGATCTCTAAATGTTTTAAACGTAGAATTTTTTTGTCCAGATTTAATCACAAAAGTAACCTTAGTTGAATCACAAGTAAAGCTTTTGGACCTTACATTGGAACTCTCTCCATAACATCTTCCAAATCCTAGTCTGCTAACTTATTTACTTGTATAGTATACTCTTGTAATAATTACTTTGTATAATTAAAATATGGAAATTGTGCTAAACCCAATAATATGTCTAGATGATCAATTGCAAAATGTGGACTCAGGATGTTACCTTTATTAGTGGCCTAGAGGGTCTAGGCTGAGACCGAGGAAGCCTCTAATAGACAAGATTGGATGTGGAGGGCATGATAAGCCTGTAGAAGGAGTTTGTGAACAGTCTAATTTCATTGCTTTGCTATGTAAAGTGCGGCAAGGCTTAATTCTCAGTCTGTACAACGAGAAGAGGAAAGGCCCACTGAGTCTACCCTGTGAAACTCCTCCCTCAATACTCGACCCCAACCTAGTAATGAAATTTTGACGCAGGCTTCTCCCTTCTCTCCAACTCGCTTTACGTATTACTGAAAGGGTAACTCTGTTTCGTATTCGAAAAGGGGATCTTCCACGGTGCACACATCTCAATAGTAAAATTCGTTTTCTTTCTCTTGAATTTTTTATTACTAAGAGAAAACTTATTTTACATTTACCTGGAAGAATTATTAATTTATTCTTGAATTCTTATATATATATATATATATATATATATATATATATATATATATATATATATATATATATATATATATATATATATATATATATATATATATATATATATACTTCCCAGTGAAGCTTGAGAGAAACAAAACAATTATTGGCAAACATTTTTTAGCTGCCAATATTATTTAAAAATATGCTTCAACCTATATAATTAAATACGAGAAAGCAAAGAACATAATACATTTCATTTTTAATAGTAGTACCTAAGTTAAAGAGAAATAGCGTGTGGAAATTAAATTAATTTCTTAATTGTTGATATGCTGCAAATAAATAAAAGTGCGTCTAGAAGATCGACGTGGTCGAGAGTCGAGTGTCTAAAGAGTCCTTTATTACCACTTTTAAAAAACCGGAATTCCTCAATTCGATTAAATGATGACATTTTTGGGAGATTTAAATTTTTTCAGTAAGGATGAAAATAAAAGTAACTGCATAAGATAAACTTGCTCAATGCTTTGTTTATCGTGAGACCACAAAAGTTAAAGATACTAAATTTGTTTGGAACCTGGATACTAAATAATTACTAATAACGTGGTCCTAACACCAATAGATCCTGTCTTCAATGTTCAGAGGAATAACGACAATTAAACTCTTCTTAACAGTTTCTCTTCTTGCGTCATCGTTTCGGAATCCCTAAACGCTGTTCTTTAACGATACCTAAATAAATATTATTGTGTGGCTTTAAATTTTCCGCTTTTGAGCTTACAGTTTTTAAACTTTATATTGTGACAGTCCTAATTTATCTATTTTAATTAAGGACAAAAATAGACTGCCAATTGGTGTGGCACTTAGCTTCCTCGCATCCTATCCACGAACTTTATTGATTTTATGCTTTTTAAAGTCATTATTGTCAAATTGGTTTAATTGTTTCCCCCGTTTTTTTTAATCTGTCAAAATTGTTTAGATTTTTTACACGAATTAAAGTATCAATTTAGCAAAAGTTAAAGAGCGTAGACTGTTCAAATTAATCTGTGGCCATCTGCGGGTTACTTTCGATAAACTATAAAAGTTTCATTCAAATCAGATAAGTACTTTTGAAGCTATAGGTGTAAATAAATGTATGTTTGTGTGCATGTAGAAGAAAAACAAATTGGCGCAGAAGGTTGAAACTTATATGGGACCAACAATGGGCTAATTATGACCAACCACCCAAATTTCATAAAAATTGAACCTGTAGTTTTTAAGATATGTTGGTTCGCAAAAATTGAACGACAGACCGACAGACAGACACGGAACCAAAAATGTTCCCTGATGTCTGAAACGGATTTCTGTCTTGGAATTTTTAAAATCGGAGACCTAAAATTTTTTCGTTCTTCGAAACGATCACATAGCTTCCGTTACCTTCGGTAAGCTCGGAAGCAAAATAAAATAAGATATTGAGAAGTTTTTTGGAATGAGTTTTAAAAACGGGAAAAAGTAAATGCAATTATTCTCGCATTGTTGTTAATTCTTCAAAACGTAAAATATTTTCATTTTACTGTCTATTTCGAGCTTTTTCATTTCAGTTAACAGTTAAGAGTTTCGATTTTTGAGTAAACAAATAAAATGGAAGACTTAAAAATCACGCCGAGTGGTTTTTTGTTTATATAACAAAGCTAAGACGCGGTTTCTGGGTGTGAGAAAAATAGTATTTTAGAGGGTGTTAAAATCTAACGTAAACAAACCTTAAAACAAAGTAATATGATTATAAGATAGAACTAAGTAAGCAAGAAAATATCAGTGTCAAAACATTGATATGAGATACTACTTTTCTTGTTTTCTCCTTTTTTTTAAAAAAAAAAAAGTATTTTACTTTGTTAAAAATAAAAAGTAGATAGGAAAAACTTATATTACATTTGTGAGTTGTTCTGTAGTGGAAAAACTTAGGTTCTATAAATACGGTCTATTTTTCATGGTTCTCGGATGTTTTTCACGCCTCCAGTTGACTAGTTTGTCTGAGATATGTTAAATTTCTTGTTGGTTTGGACCGGTTGGAATTGTTTTGTCTACCCTCTGGAGTTGAAAGTTCAAAGCAAAGTTTTTGGGTTATTCCTTACTCTATGCTGAGTTTCTAAGATGGAAAACTTTCTCTGTTCTTTTCATTGATCCTCACGACATGTTATCGTCTGGCCTACTTTCCAAAGCTTTATTTTCTTTATCTTGTAAGCTATCAACTTTTTTTCCTTTTTTTTTCAAAGCATCCTTTGCAGGTATTTTTTGTATACCTATATATTCATCGTACACTCCCTTTTTTATTTTTTTCGTCCTAACAGCTCTTTTGATTCTTACAAGTAAAAGAAACGAAAAACAAAACAAAAAAAAGAATAAAAAAAAAAAAAAAAAATTGAGATTGTAGAATTCTGCACGGTTCTTCATATAGCCACACTATATTTTTTGTGTGGTTTTCAATTTGAAATGAACTGTTGTAAGAATATAACATGGAATTTTACTTTATGGGCTTATTCTTTCAGAATCTTATATGTGTATTTTTCCATTGGAGAAGAATATATACGTCTCACAGAAACAGAAAAGATCTTCAAATTCTAAGTATTGTAGAGTTTTAGTTTTCACTAATCTATTAAATCATTGTTACAATTATCCGCTGCATTAATATATTATTAATTAGGCAATGCTAATTTAACATTATAGATTCAAATTGGGACAATGTAATGTTTGGATACAATGTCTAATAATGTTACCAGTAATCAAGATGTGTTCTTAATATAATTTTGTTTCACGTTATTGGAACGAAGTTCCTTATGACACATTACAGCGTCTGAAGCCCGGGAGAGAATCCGAAAAAACGTCCGTCACAAAACCAATTGTCACTCATAAAATCAACCGTCAAAAAGCCGACCTTCACGAAATTGACCATTGACGATAACATGAGTAAAAGTTGACCGATTTAGTTTATATTTGGTACGCATGTTCATTTTACCAATACCCAGGACGAGTTGGTTTGACAACGTTATCCGCCTAAGCGTTCGTGCGCAACGCTCGCGTAAACGTAAGCTTCAAATGTAAAATTGGAATTTTAGGACGGGAAGAAATTTTAACTTCATCTATTCAACGACACAAACAACTTTTATAAATACATTGGTTTAGTGAAACCGACACCGACACCGCTAGGAAGTGTTAAAGATCGCTACATTTATTTAAGCGGACCTAAACCTTTAAAATTGAGAAAATAACGTTTTTCCGATATCTTATGTTCTAAAGTAACGATTTTAATAAAACTTCATACGCATTGTCTAAAGTACAATAATTGAAACAAGCATGTAAAATTGCAATCAGATACAAGCAGACATTTTTGGGTAGTGAAGGGATATATTTTATAATATTTTAAATTGAGTTGGCTTGAGGGTTAGGGAACATCCCTGTTCCCTCACTTTACTACAACCATCTTCTTCATCTATCAACTTATCATGATCAACTTTTTTCTCAATATTCAATACATATTTAATGCAAAATGCTCTCTTCAATGATAAAAGAAAATGCTTTTCTTTTAATTTTGCCTTAACTCCGCTAAGTACAAATACTTAGTTAGATTTAATTTTGTCTCTCTAATTCGCCATGTATAAGTTGTTAGCATCGTATACTTAGCAGTGTGATTTTATAATTTATATTTAATGAAAAGTGTAAGGAACGTCCTTTCTACCTGGTGTCCACACTTGATCTACCTTGGTCCTTTCATCTAATTATTTCAGTGTGCCTAATCTATTTATCTTGTATGTCTAAATATCACACTCATAATTCATTCTTAACATGTTCCATGTAGTTAAACAAGTTTCAAGTTGAGACTTTTGTATCTCACGGCTGATTCTTTTCCCGTGTTGTTGGATCCTCGAGGCAATTTTTCCTCGTTTTATCTGTTCGAACCCTCGCATCTTTTTCCTTCTCCCAACTTCACCTTCAAATTAGATTCGTTTTACCGGAGATCCCTATTTCGTACTTTCCCTGTCTAGCGCTTCATCCCGGGGGCCGAATTCTACCCTCACCCAAGTGTTAAAACTCGCTCCCTAACCCCGATTAATTAAAGCTACTTTGTTGTTGCCATGGGCTTCCCTGGAGGTGTCTGTTAAAAACAATTTCAAGGAAGACTTCACCCCTCAGTACAAGATCATGTACAAAATACCAGACAGTTTCTCTCAACCTTTACATCCTTCATTAACCTTTTCCGAACGGATATTTTGACACATTCATTTGGCGAAGACTTAGGCGGCTTTCACACCGAAGTAACAAGTCGCAGGATGCATGCGTCCTGGTGGCAAGATGCATGCCACTTAAACACCGGACTGTATAACTGAACGAGAGCTTTCACACCGAGGATGCACGTCACACTTGCATCCTCGGTGTGTAAGCTCTCGTTCAGTTATACAGTCCGGTGTTAAAGTGGCATGCATCTTGCCACCAGGACGCATGCATCCTGCGACTTGCTACTTCGGTGTGAAAGCCGCCTTAAACAAAGCAATAGTAGTTACTTCCTTAGTTTTAAGTATGTTGTTTCGCTTTACTCGGGTTGGACTGATCTTGCCACCATTCGACATTCGCTCAGGCACCTTGGAATTATAATATGTTTGTTGATTGACTCCAATGAGGCAAAAATCCTTATATTAGTGAACTTAGGTTATTTGCAATCTTATCAACTCATTTTTGTTTTGTTTTTTTCTTTTTTTATATCCAATTATTTTATTCTAGGAAAATGAATTAAGTTTTTACTTAATACATTTCTGCAAATGCAACATTCTTCTCTCTGTGAATCAAAATATCGGAACTGTAAAATACCTGTGATAAAACAAATTATATATTTATAAGGAATAAATATTTACTAGATAACAGAATTTGTTTTTGCTTACAAGAGGAAATATAAACAAGATTTCTTATTCTATAAATATTAATAAACCTACTTATAATATAACTAGCATTATACATATATATGTATATACATTTTTGCTAGGATAATCGGTTATAAATCTTACATGTATGATACTGAGTGGGTTAACCATAATTCTGTTATTTGAAATATATACTAATTTATTATAACACGAATAATTACACTTATTTATTTAAAATTATACATAATATTTATTATATTAACAGAAATATATCTCAAACTATGAAAAAGAGAAAAGAAGTTGCAAAATTTAGACATTGCTGAGAACACTGAAAAACTAAGTTTGCAAGCAGAATTAGAGGGTGTTGTTGTCATATTATATTTTCCATAGTAGACGAGGACGGTTCACCTCTTAATAAAATAAATTAACTGACAACAATCCAACATGGTGTGAATTAAATCCATGTCATAAAAATCACATCAGAATCCATCCAAATGTCATAAAAATCACATCAGAATCCATCCAAATGTCATAAAAATCACATCAGAATCCATCCAAATGTCATAAAAATCACATCAGAATCCATCCAAATGTCATAAAAATCACATCAGAATCCATCCAAATGTCATAAAAATCACATCAGAATCCATCCAAATGTCATAAAAATCACATCAGAATCCATCCAAATGTCATAAAAATCACATCAGAATCCATCCAAATGTCATAAAAATCACATCAGAATCCATCCAAATGTCATAAAAATCACATCAGAATCCATCCAAATGTCATAAAAATCACATCAGAATCCATCCAAATGTCATAAAAATCAGATGAGTACCTTTGAAGATATGTGTAAATAAATGTATGTTTGTGCGCATGTGAAAGAGAAAGAAATGGGCGAAGAAGGTTGAAACATATATGGGACCAACTAACAATAGGCTAATTTTGACCTTAAAATTGGTCAAGTAGTTTTTAAGATATGTTGGTTCGCAAAAAAACATTTATTTTCAGATTGACAAAGGGGACAATAATTAAAAATAATTAACATATTTTTCAGTTCTAATTCCGATCACCTACTTCCGTCAGTTTTACCTCTTATGAGTAATAACATTCTTTCAATACTATAATATAATGTTGTTACCCCTGTTGTAACCCTAATTTACAATGGAAATGTGCGTAATAAGTACTATTCTTAGGTTTAAAATTTACCTCTGTGGTCAACATGAAACCCTAATTTGCATTTTTGACAAAAATATTTTAAAACTCATATTTAGTTTTAAAAACTTTCAGATATATTCGAACTCTAATTATATATGAGTTTTATTATAAAAGTTCGATAATAAATTTAAGTCTAGATTTTTAAGCTGTATAAATTTAAATTTAACTAGTAGATATAATATGTACTGAAAGCGTAACTTGACCCTTTCTAAAACCATTTTTTTTAACTTAATTACACAGTACTTTGCATTACATCCTTCAATTTCAATCCTTAAATACAAGAAATTGAAATTGTTTTCTCGTAATGTCAGCCTCTTGAAACTGTAGTTTTATTGTTATTATTATTATTATTATTATTTTTTTTTTTTCATATTTCAATTTTTTTTATATGGGCTTCATATAGTACAACATCATATATAGGCCAGTCATATAGTACATTAAAACAATACGCAAACAAAAAAAAAAAAATATATATATATATATATATATATATATATATATATATATATATATATATATATATATATATATATATATATATATATATATATATATTTATACACACACACACATATAATTTGATTTTAAAAGCATGTAGTACTTCGGTGGAGCATGCTGTAGTTTCTGAAAAAAAACAAAAAAAAAAACACACACACATATACATACATACATTTAATACTACTTAATATAGTTGAAATACTATGGTTTAATCGATTCAGTGTGTTTCCTTATACGTACTCCGAAGTCTCTCTCACATTTTCTTATCTCTGCTTAATATACCAGTTATTTTCGGAATTTAATATGTTTTATAGCTTATTTTCTTTTAGAAAAAATATTCCATTTTCCCCCCATTATGTTTTTTAATACGTATACATCTTATTTTCTTTAGAATTCTCTCATGTAGAAATTCAAGTTTCTTTTCTTTTTTTTTTTTTTTTTCAAAAAAGAAGATTATTTTATGTTTTTTTCTTTTTTATACACCCAATTTAATAAAGATATATATATATATATATATATATATATATATATATATATATATATATATATATATATATATATATATATATATATATTCTTCTGTACGTTACATTTCAATATTTTTTATGAGAGAAAAATAAAAATGTTTTTGTTATTTGAATAAAACAAGCTCAGAGTTATTATCGCTATTTTCATTCCTTTCTTTTAGGTATGTCAAAGACAGATTTTTTATCTTCTTTCTTTCTTTTGAATTATTAATATTATATTACTATACTGGCTTAAATTGTGGCTTACTTATTATTTTATGTATATATTATCTGATATTAAAAAAATGTTTTTGCTTTATATTGCATACATTAAGAAACATAAAAATAGATAAGCCAGTTTGTTTCTGTCCTTTCGCGTTTTTTATTTTTATTTACCGTGTCATAATCAAATCTTAAAATAAATTATTGTTATCTGCATTGTCTATATATAATAATAATAATAATAATAATAATATTTATTTCCTCCAATAAAAACAAATTTCACAAAAATAATACATACAAAAGATTTCAACAATAATATGTATAATTTGTTTTGATTATTTTTAATTTAAAATACATACTTGTTTGCCTTAAATTTTTGAGAATATATTTTGGAGAGAGACATCAGTAAGTGCGGCTTGGCACCTAGAGCGAGGTCTCCGTCTCGATTTAATTAACCTTTTTCATTTTCTAAATTGTTATTAATTTAGTACATTTTTGCTATTTTTCATGGTTAATTTCAATGATACATCTACTTATCTTCTACTTCTTTTGAAACTTAGGATCATTAGTCTTAAGATAAATATATCTACAATCCATAAATTAACAACTTAAAAACTAAACACTAAAAATAAATAAATACATAAATAAAAATAAACTTAGTTATAACTAAGCAGTATTCATGCTGTATTAAAGAAACAAAAATAATTCTATAAAGATTATATGCCGACGTATTTCGCACACGAAATATGTCTTTTGATGGGTTGTGGAATACTAATGTAATTCATGTAACAATGATTAAATAAATTAACGTGTAAAATTATCTAATGTAAACACTTATAAATAATTTTGATACACTTTTTAATTCTAATCAATATATGTCATATATTTGAATGCACGTTCTATGTAAATACACGTATATATTATATATAAACATACATACACGAATCTTACGGGTCTATATAAATTTAAACCTGTATAGCGTTTGAGAAGACCATATTACTTCGATGGATAATAGTTATTTATGCACCTAGGGAGTAAAGTAAGCCATTATTCCCTGAGTTGGTTCTTGAGGCGAAGCCGAAGGAACCATGGTCCCTAAATGCCGAGGCGTAGCCGAGGGAATAACGGTAATTATATCTCCCGAGGCGCAGCCGAGGGAGATAATTATCGCGGGGGAATAATGGCACTTTACTCACGAGGGACATACAATATCTCCAGTAGGGAGAAACTACACATTTTCGTCCATTGCACAGTTTTTATTAATTATTTTAGTAAATAACAATAATTATTAGCACTTTTAATATATATGAGAGACACAAAATTAAAAACAAATAAGAATTGGAATTAAACTCAAATAGAAGGTTATTTAGATGCAGGTTAAAAAGTTTGATAAAGAAGGTCGAAATAGCAGTGTCGCCAACCTGATTTAAACAACTTTATTACATTACCCATTCATTTTCTACTATTTATAAAATAATTAAGTTGGCAATTCTTACTTTTTCGCCCTTCTTTTACTTTTTCTCCCTACTTTTTAAGTTCAGGGAAGAAAAGACTTACTTTAGTCCCTCTAAACTAATCTAAAATCATAACTTCTTCTTCCTTCTGGAGATAAATTTTAATTTATAAGGTTTAAATTAATTAGGGGTGAATATTGATTATTATGAACTCTGAGATATATTTAAAAATGTAACAATTATAATGGTTTAAGAGTGTTATCCTAAACCAAACCATGAAGATTTTAACTCATCCTTGAGTCATGTACATATATGTATCAATGCTGCCTACCGAACCTTACATATAATTATATTAATAAAATGTTAATACGATATTACATTATATATCAGGTTTCTAATGTATTGACTGTACATCAAACGCAGTAGAACTTCGACAATAATATTTAATTATTGACTTATAATTCAATAGTTTTAACTTATTCAAACTTTTCTATCGTGTTGCACCCCTATTGACCCCCCCCCCCCCCATGTTGTCTGATAAATATAATTATCGGTTTCATAATAGCCGCTGTTCTACTCCATTGTGATAAGTTAACACGCAAGCTATTAGAATTTAGAATGTCGTATGATGACAATACTTTTATGTAAGGGGCTATCTAGGCAGTCGAAGAATTCAGTCGCCATCCAACATCCGATGACATGTGTGTAGTGGGTTGAAAAAGCTTCAAATATAGTCTGGTGTGCAATTTGTTAACGCTCCTTGTGCAAAATGCATTTACATTTTTCTCTTGCGAATATTTATTAACAAGTGACTAAAAAACTGGTCAATTAACTATATGAATTAAATATTATTACATGTACAGACATATTACAATATTTAATTTAGACATAGTTAATTGACTATTGTCTATGTTTTAATTTTTTTGCTCCCCAGTCTTCCCCAGGTACTAGACCGTTTTGCATTTCGTCTGAAAATGTTTGTTATGTGCTTACGGCCAAACGCTTTATTAGATTTTCTTCAAATTTGGCATGATGTTGTCATAAAAAACAACGTATGAGTTTTATAGTTAATGAATTTCATTTTTAAATTATTTTTTTAAATTTATTTTTTGTTTATCTTGAAATTTGGCATGAATGTTACTTCAAGTTGGGAAAATAAATATATATAGTTGTTTTTTTATAAAAAAAAAAATTGTTATTAATTTAAAAAAAAATGTTGTAAGACTTTTTTTCAAAAGTTTTATTTTTAAATTTTTATTTTTTCTTGAAATTTGGAATACATGTTCCTTTAAGACATTAAAATGGATGTATATGGTTTATTTCTTTAAAAATATGTTTAGAATTACCATAAAAATAACCTTCCCAGCGGGGAATCGAACCCGGCCTCTCACTGTCCGCGTTTAAACTTATTTTCTCAGAAGCTAGATTTTTTCCGGGAAATCGACTTATACCGTTTATTCGTATTTAAATGGACTACAATTTTTTTAAAAAAAAAAAATCAAAATCGTCGGAATAGTTTTCGAGAAATAATGTTTTTTCAGAGTTTTTGAGGGGGAGTGCCCCCAAATTTATAGCTTAAATTAATTTAATCGATTTTACCTCGGGTTATCATTTATCCTTTAAGTAATTGGAATCGATTTTTATGGTTTATTTTCGAATTAAATTTTTACAAATACCATAAAAATAACTTCGCCCCACCGGGGAATCGAACCCCCACCTCTCCCTGTCCGCGTTTAAAATTATTTTCACAAAAACTAGATTTTTCTCGGGAAATCGACTTATACCTTTAGATTCGCATTTAAATGGATCCTCTGTCCACGTTTAATTTTTTTCTAATTTTCGCGAGGTCTACTGTTCACAGAACTACTAGTGTAAAATGTCAATGTATTAAGTGTATTTCATTTCCAACACTGTTATTAATTGTTTTGAAAAAAGAACGTTAATAATCTGTATATAATTGAAAACTATTTATAGTATATATTTTCTTAGGGTCTGGTTAAGGGTTACAAATAAACTCCTTCTTTTCTTAAAAAACAAAAAAGTTAATAATCTGTATATAATTGAAAACTATTTATAGTATATATTTTCTTAGGGTCTGGTTAAGGGTTACAAATAAACTCCTCCTTTTCTTAAAAAACAAAAAAGTTAATAATCTGTATATAATTGAAAACTATTAATAGTATATATTTTCTTAGGGTCTGGTTAAGGGTTACAAATAAACTCCTCCTTTTCTTAAAAAACAAAAAAGTTAATAATCTGATTGATAATAATCTAAAGCATGATTTGTAAATGTGTATGATACCTAACACTATTTAATTAAATACATTGTATACTACCATAATTTGTTAGTATATCTAATCATTTTGTCCTCTTTGAACTATATATTTACGTTATTATATGCGTATTATATGTGCATAATATTTAAACTATTTCCCAGAGCGAGGGAAAAATATTTTCAAATATAATACCATGTTTTGAAGAACAGACATCAAATATTTTTAAAAATGTACATAGTTACATTTTATAAAATGGTGCTTAAGAATTTTTTAAGGAAGTTGTAGACACTTGAAACTTTTCCACAATTTCTACGCGTTACATTCTTGTCCCTAGAGGCAACATGTTATTATCTATATACTTTTTAAAGTATTTGTATTTATTAAGTCTAAACTTTAGTTTAAAAAGTATGTTTATAAAATACTAAATAAGAAAGAGGGAAAAGTCTATGTAAGATTTTATCTGGAAGTTTTTCTTTCCTTATTTTTTAATATAAGCGAACTTCTAGAGTGGAGAAATATGGAATAGTATAGAGAAACTGAGGGCGAATAGAAAAAAAGGTTTAGGATATATCACTTAACTTTTAGCCAGAATAACATACGGCTGAGATACGTAGTTTGTTTCTAATAGGGAAAACATGCTCTTCAAATATCCAATCCAGGTTTAGTATTTATTTATTTATTTTATTTTATTTATTTATTTTTTTTTATTTTTTTATGATATTAGCTGTGAAAACTTGCTCACGAACAAAATGTTTACTTACCACGTACTGTCTTGTATTCAAAGAAATATTTCCTATTCAACTGAGTGAAACTATAAAATGTTCAACTTAAGCTTGTCTTACTTGTTTACCCTAATTTCTACGTTCTCTCTTAGGCGTAGTATGAGATATGAAGAGAAAGTATTGTGATGGCTCTAAAATTCGAATGGAAATTTATTGATGTCGTCTAAGTACAATAAAGCAGTTGTTAAAGAATGTCTGTTTAGACCCGAGGGGCCTGAAATTTGACATGCATGCTAAAATAAATAAAATAAAGCATACCCTAAAAAATCATTTATATATATATATATATATATATATATATATATATATATATATATATATATATATATATATATATATATATAATATATATATATAATATAATATAATATATATATATATCAACAAACTATGCTTCTTGTCTGTCTGTCTGACTATGTGTCAGTAACGTTTACATGTCCGACGATAACTTGAGTAAAAGTTGACCGATTTAATTGAAAAATTTGGCACATGTTCCTTTTACTAATGCTCAGGCTAAGTTCGTTGGACAGCGTTATCCGTCCAAGAGTTCGCACGCAACGCTCGCGTAAACGTGAACTTCTAATGTAAAATTGGAATTTCATGACGGGAAAAGATTATATTATCACCTATTCAATGAGACAAACATTTTTTTCAAATATCACATTTTTTTTGTAAAACCAACAGCGACACCGCTATGAATTGATGAAGATCGCTAAAACTATATCAATAGTTTTTATTATGGAGAGACCGCGGGAAGGGAAATAGACGAGGGGAATAGGAGGTTGCTTGGTTCCCCCACCTCTCTATTTTACCTACCTCTTCAATAGCACACTGAGCCTAGGGACCTCGCGACCAGGCTTCATTCGCTATCTGTACACTGTTGCATTCACATCTGTGCACACGTTATCGAACTGCTCTCAAACTATTAACCTACTCTCACTCCTACCGACTTTTGCTTTACGAATTTGGACACTTTGAACATTGCCACTGCTCTTTTCTTTTGTTATATTTATTTTACATACCCTCATCAACATTATTTTAAAGAATGTTGATATAATGTAACAATAAAGTAATATAACAATAAAGTGCATGATAGGATGCGAGGAAGCTATGTGCCACATTAATTGGCAGTCTATTTTTTATTCGTATTCCTCCTCTTTTCTTTTTTAAACGTCAAGACGAACCCAATATTAGGTAATTTTCAAAATAAACGGATGAGCCAGTCTAAACATCTATTTAATTGGCTTCTAGAGTAGAAAATATTTTGTCTCTACTGAATTCGAACTAAATTTGTGAGTCTTGCGTCCTTGTCATTACAAAAAGATATTTAATTTTCATTCATTAATTTTATTTTATTATTTATTTAAATTGTCAGGGAACCTTAATTTGATAAATTATCATTCATAAAATACCCCTTTTTTCTTCTAAGTAAAAAAAAAGAAGAAATAATGAGAAAAAATTATTTTTTATAATCTTTAAGCATTACCTAATATTAAAAATATAATATTTTATAAAGGACTTCATTATTAAAATTAATATCCTCTAATGAATAATTACAGAATTACAAAAGGAGAGTAAAATGTTTTAAAAATTGCGAGTTTTCTGAAAAATAATAATGTTTTTTTGAAAACAAGAAGGTGGTAGAATTTTCTTATTTTATCTTACTTCTCTGATGTCGTCTTCATCTTGTTTAATCAAAAACATCCTTTCCGTAATTTGACATCCAAAACTCATTTTTCCGAGATTTGTCCTCTTTTTCTTTTTATTTGATTTTTCATCTGTCATTATTTCGAGATGGTTTCTTTAAGGGTCATCTTGCTTTCAGAAGGATTCATTCGTAGAAGCGACCTTTCTTTTCCCCAATTCTTTTTTGTTAATTTTCCTGCCTTCTTATTTATTTTATTATAAATATTTTTTTTTTCTCTTTAATTTTACTTTTTGAGTAAAATTGTAAGGTAAAGAAAATCTCTATACACTTTCTTTGGAAAAAAACAAATAAAAAAGAAACTTCATGACAATTTAATTTTATTTATGTATTTTTATTTTTTTATAAATGATTTATTTTCAAAAGAGTAACCTTCTTTTTCAGGCATTTTCTCTGTTGTGTAAGAAAACAAGATATCCTATATGTACTTTATAAGTACCAATTAAAAATGTTGGTTTATCAGCGGTATCAATTATATTCATCATCTCTTCATCTAGGAAGCATAATAGGTATTATTGCCAATAAGCCAATTGGCGACTCGATAAGCCGAGGCGACTCGAGGTCGTGGGTTTGATCCCGTGCCATGACACTCTGAATTGCATCTACGAATCGCGGACGGTGCAGGGCGAGGGACACCCCCTATGGGGCACTCTTCCCCCACGCTTTGACGCACGCTTATATAGCTCACTAATGACCACACCATACTCGCTTCGGCGGTACAATGTACAAATGTATGATGTGTGAAGTAGCTGCAACTCTCCACCATGGGGCGTAAAAAGGGCCTAAAAGATGGCCTAATTGCAAGGTTCGAACAAGTGGTTCGTCCTACCCGTTCTAGTAAGAAGTACTACTACTACTTCTCATATAAAAAGAAAGTATTGTGATGGCGTGAAAAGTTAAAAAAGTTGCGTTGGAGGTAGCTTGAATATTACTTTTACTTTATCATTTATTTCTTTCTCATATAAGGAGAAAATTCTATTTTGAGATTTTTATGGATATAAAAATCGTTCTGAGGTACCCTGAGTCCAAAAAAGTGGTTTTAAAAAATGTCTGTATGTCGTCTGTAAAGACGCGTGTAGCCTATTTGACCGATTTTGACGAAACCTGGCATACATGTTCAGAAACAATTATATCCCGAGGTTAAATCGAAAAATTAATTTTAACTCCAAAATAGGGGGCGCTATCCACCAAAAAAAATTGAATAAAAGTGAAACAAAATTATTTCCTGAAAACGGTTCCGATGATTTTGATTACAAAATTCTAAAATGTAGTCCATTATTTAAATTCGAATTTAACGGTATAAGCCATTTCCCCAGGAAACATCTAGTATCCGAGATACTATATTGATTTTGTTGAAAATCGAAATCAAAAAGTAAACAACCACCTGTTGAACGCTTTTTAAAAAGTTTTTTCAAAAAATATATTAAACGAGGTATTATGGAATTTAAATACAGTTTCAACAACATGTCTTAGTTGTCTCGGACCGTTTTTTTTTTTTTTTATTATTATTGTAGTTTTGTTGATCTTACTGCCTTACTGTTCTGTTCGTGCCCAGAGGCTAAAAGTAAGCCTATATATCTTTATTAATATTTAATGTTCTTGGATTGAGAGGCATATTAAAAATGGTAGAATAAACAAAGCAAAATAAAATTTAGTTTTTAGCCTCCAAAAGTTTGTTTATTCGCTAACATAATAATTTTAAATAATGAAATTGGTAGTATTATTATTTAATTTTTAATTGAGAGATGCTGAGATGTAATTTCATTTCGTATAGAAGAGTATTTGTAAGCCTTTATCTTCTATATATCTTCTTGAGAGGAAGGAGGAGGAGCTAATGAAAGACTTTGCTGATGGTTTACTAGGTTGTATTAATCTTGAATGAGCTGTCTTCAGGTTTTGAAACCCATGGAAGATATAGTGAAAGGAAGGAAGTTTGACGTAGGCGACATTTTCCCTTACTAACTAGACCCTATTGTTCCTGATTTACTCCCAAAACCAAGGATTTTTTATTTTTTCTCTGGTCGCCTATCTTCTTTCTTTAGTGATAATGAGGGTGGTACTGAGATGTCGCCTGTTTTATTTTTCGTTTGGGGGATTTTCTTTTACCCTTCGTTTTCGTCACTATTGTCTTATGTGTACGGGAAATCCATACACAGTCAGCTTGTTTTGTAATGTATGCTCACCCTTTGGTTTCCTTTGAATTGAAAATCATTAGTGATAACAGAATTGTGATACGGGTAGTGTTTACCTTAGCTCAGCACTTATTCTTAACGCTTACTTATGAAAAGAGCTTTGTTTAGATCGCTTGAATTACAAAATTAGTTCAATATACAAAAAAAAATAAAATAAAATAAGGATAGTTTTAGTTCAAAACATTTCTTTTTCCCTGAGGTCAAATATACTTAAAGGCTTTATTTATTTATGTTATATTGTTTATTTACCATTTTATATTTATTTCCATCCAATCATCATATCTTACCTTAATCTTGTTTAATTCGAATTTATTATGACAATATGCATCCATATCATTATTTCTTCTTAGAACATATAAATAAATCACTTTCGACTGAGAGTCTACATTTAAACGTTTAAAGCATTGTTCAACGTAAAGTTACTTTTAATTAATTTTTGGAACGAAGTTCCTTATGGCACGTTCTGGAGCCCGGGAGTGAATCCGAAAAAAACGACCAAAATCACCGTCACGCAAAATCCGTCACGAAATCTACCGATGACAATAACTTGAGTAAATGATCACCGAGTTAGTTGAAATTTGGTACACATGTTCATTTTACCAATGCCCAGGCTAAGTTCGTTGGAAAACGTTATCCGCCCAAGCGTTCACGCGCAACGCTCGCGTAAACGTAAACTTCAAATTTAAAAGATCTCTTGGATTTTTTGGACGGGAAAAAATTCTAACTTCATCTATTTAATGAGACAAACAACTTTTATACATATTTTTTTTTAGTAAAACGAACACCGACACTGCTATAAAGTGATAAAGATCGCTAAATTTATTAAAGCGGACCTAAACGTTTTAAATAAAAAAAACAACATTTTTACCGATATCTTACGTTCTAACGTAACGATTTCAATAAAACTTCATACACATCGTCTAAAGTACAATTGAAACAGGCATGTAAAATTTCAACCTTATACAAGCAGTAGTATTTGAGTAATGAAGTGATACATTTAAGTTATGAAGTTACATTATGAAGTTCTTTAGTGTTGGTGATTTATATTTTTTATTATAATATTTTAATTGGAGACTCGACGACGGAGGTCTGATCGGACAGTTCTTTTCTTCTCTACAACCATTTGCTTTAACTATAAACTAATCAAAATTAACTTTTTTCTCAATTTATAATACATCATTTATTGTAAGACGTTCTTTTCAAAGTTAATAAAACGTTTTTCTTTTAATTTTGCCTAACTCCGCTAGTACAAATAGTTTTTTTTAATTTTGTCTCTTATTCTAATTCCGCCATGTATAAGTAGTTAGTATAATTGTAATTTATATTTAATATAAAGCGTAAGAAACTTCGTTCCGTCCCACGACACCACACGTATTTTTTATTGATATTCAGTAAGTACATAGAAGTACATAAATATGTTTATGGTGGAAAAGGACTATCTACATCAAAATCAACTTATCAATCTGTCTTAAATTATTATTGATGGCCAGATTTTACGTGTTACGATATTTCCTATTATATGTATAAATTTTATTACAAAAAATATTAGTCCATCCACTGCAGTATAATGCTGAGGCCACACTAAAAGCTACTCTAAGTACGCTTTGTACGCTATTTTCGCTATATATGCTGTGACCACAAAGATTCCTACGATAGCGAATCTTTCTGTGTGGCCTCAACATAAGCAGATATATCCCTAAAAGCAAAACTAATATAATAGTTTATTATAAAATAGTCTGTCAATTAGTGTGGCACATATCTTCCTCACATCCTATTTTTTTATTTTTTTATTTACAAACCAATAATGTCTAATTTATTTAACTCTTGCCTCCGGTTTTTTAAATCTCTCAAAATCATTTTGATTCTTTACCATGAATTAAAGTATCAATTGAGAAAAAGTTAAAGAGCGCAGACGGTTGAAATTAAATCTGGTGCTATCTTTGAGCTACTTCTGACAAATCATCCAAATTTCATAAAAAATCAAATGATTACTTTTGAAGATATAGGTGTAAATAAATGTATGTTTGTGCGCATGTTAAAAAGGAAAAAATGTGTGCAGATGATTGAAACTTGGATGTTCAAAAAATTTCAATTCATTAGTTCAATTTAATTATAATCAGACGTGTAGTTTTAAAATATATAATGTATGTTGGTTCGCAAGAATTAAGAGACAGACAGACCGACAGACCCATACAGACCACGGAACCAAAAAGTTATCAATCTAGGAATTTTTGAAATCACAGACATAACAATTGTACGTTCTTTAGAACGATCACATAGCTTCTGTTACCATCGGTAAACTCGGAGGCAAATCAGCAACAATAGCTTATGTTTATTAGATCGCTTTCGATCAGATTAGTTGGTCATCACCAGTACTAATATACTCTCGTTATTCTGCATCGTTTTAGTGTACAGACGAGAAAGAAGTGTGTTATTTTTAAAATTACTCATTGAGATGACATATTACTGTAAATTGAAAGAAACAATTTTGTGATGTTTATTTAGCGGAGTTCCTTTCTCGGTGCTTGTACTGCTAATGGAACATTATTCCATCCTCCCTTTTTTATTGAAAGAGATATTTTTTTTTTTTTTTTTTATAAGAATATATATATATATATATATATATATATATATATATATATATATATATATATATATATATATATATCAGCAGAGTAATACCGTGTTTTTGCACACTGCAATGGCACATCCCTTGGTGTCTCTCGCAAATTGTGTAATATATATATATATATATATATATATATATATATATATATATATATATATATATATATATATATATATATATATATATATATATATTACAGTTTGGTAAATACGAGGAAGACAATAATCAAACCGTAGATTGTAAGTAAACATTATGAAAAAGAAGAAGTTTTAAGTCAATATATTGGAGTTGTGAAGGTGGGAAGGGAAAGGAGTAGGAAAGGGTTTACTCGAAGCTTCCCAAGCCCAAATTTCAACAGGATTCAGAATCTTCTTGACAGGATGGAAGGAGAATTTCTTATCAAACTTTGTAGGATGAGGAGGGGGGAAGACTGGCAAGCACTGATTGATTATACAGAGGTGGAGCCCTCGGGTTGAAAGCCAGCTAGGGAGAGCTTCGCTTGATAAGGCCCTGACAAATTGACTGTGAAATAAAAACTTTTTCCTACAGCAGATTTCCAGAAGGGAAGAGTACAACTAAGAAAGGAATTTGACGAAGTAAACCTTCGCAGCGAACCATCACCATAACAGAGTTTAAGGCCCTGAACAGAGAGTAAAAAAAATCAAGTGAAAAAAAAAAAAAAAATGCTTGAGGTGTGATAAAGAACTCTGATAACTTCCACGTGTCCTTAACGATTAAATCATTATATACTCACTAGCTATACGAAATTGTCAATATGACATCAATTCCTAATAGTTATTAAACATACTAGAAAATAGATGTTTCGCCGTATTCATGATTCATGTAATCACCTGACTACTAATGAGATTTCTGATTATCCTAACTATAATTTAAAGTTTTAATGAGTTTCAATTAATAAAAAGTTAGTTTTTAAAAAAATTTTCTATTTCAAATAAGTCATAGGTAGATGCTTTAATAAAATCCCTGCAATCAGCAATGGTTTTAAAACATTTCACTCTACTCTAAACACTTTCCCAAATCAGTACTAAAGTAATTTAACTAGTGTAAATATAAGTAATACACTCTTACATGATACATTTAATTTTAAATAAAAATCAGTGGTACAAGGCCTCTGCCAAAGGGCTTATACAATTATATATTTAATATCCTCTATATAGATAAATACATAATTTCCTTCTGTAATATTAAAGTAATATCATATTATACTCCTGTAAAATTGTTTCTACATGTATACTGATATGGTCCTTTGTTATTCGAGAATAACTTTTTTGTAGCCTTCATTAGTGGCTGTTTATTGTTTGTTCTTCTCACTAGTTTTTGTAGAAAGATAATAAGTTGTACTTAGCTGCTTTAAGGGAGAAGGGAACTTCTCGTTTTTTGAGTTCTTCTCTACTTTATATACTGGAAGGTAAACTTAGAAGGTTGTAATAACTATACTTTGTTAAAATCATTAATTCCACCACGAATAATATAATTAAGAAATTTTAGGTGTATTTTCCCTGTTTTTAGGGTTTCGAAGTCATCCTAGAAACCCTATGCTTTTGGCAGTTCGTCCGTCCGTCCGTCCGTCGCATCTTGGAATATATCTTCCGACCTATTTATTGTTATTTAAGATTATTTTTATATTTATATAAGCCCTGTCTTTTTAAATGTTGTAATGATACTGAACAGTAACTATTCAAGTACCAACTCGGTTCTTTCAATAATAAATATATACATATGTATTAGTTTAATCATTTTTAATTATATTGGCTCAAAGAGAACATATTTTATACTACATTATACACACTGTCACAAATACACTTTTCAAAAAATATTTTTTTCAAAGAGTTTTCACTTTTCAAAGAGTTAAGAGAAGCTAAAAACAATTTTGTCGTTTAAATTAATTGAACAATAACTATGAACACGTAAAATTATAATTATTATTACTTTCTCATATAGAGAGAAAAAATATTGTGATGGCGCGAAAATTCAATTTTGAGATTTTGATGGATTTACACGTTTTGAGGTCCCCTGAGTTCAAAAAAGTGGTTTTTAAAAAATGTCTGTCTTTCGTCTGTCGTCTTTCAGTCGTCTGTGAAGACTCCTGGAGCCTAAACTCCTGGGCCGATTTTGACGAATTTTGGCATACATGTTCAGAAAAATCATACCCTGTGGCGAAATCGAGAAATGAATTTTAGCACTAAATTTAGGGGCGCTATCCCCCAAAAACTCTGAAAAATCATGAAAACAAATTATTTTAACGGTTCCGACGATTTTGAGTAAAAAAAATTAAAATGTAGTCCATTTAAATACGAATCTAACGATATAATTCATTTTTCCGGGAAAAATCCAGTTCCTGAGAAAATAGCTTAAAACGCGGACAGAGAGAGCCCGGGTTCGATTCCCCGCCCAGGAGAAGTTATTTTTATGATAGATTTTGAAGAAATGTTCAATAATAATTAAATGTACATAAGAAAACTAATAAATGAATAAACCCTGGGCAAAGTAATTATGAACTTGTATATGAGAAAGTTTGTCTCAGTTGTCTAGGACCGATTTTTATTATTATTGATATTCATATTATTAATTATTTTACATTGTTTTATATTATTTCATACATGTTTTCAATGAAAGGTCTAATTATGTTTTTTTGTTTTGTTTTTGTTTCAGGTAAATTACAAGATCTTATATTAATAATATTTCATTAGAGGTGGAGAATTTACAGGTATGACTGTAATTATAATTCAAATTATTATATTATTATTTATATATATTTACGATAAGTCATACTTTATCAATATATAGCATATTACATTTGAGTCTATCTAAATAATATGAAACACTGATAATATATTAAGTAGTTAAATATAGTACCAGAAGGTTAGAAAGTAGTTAATTATAGTACCAGAAGGTTAGAAAGTAGTTAAGTATAGTACCAGAAGGTTAGAAAGTACTTAAGTATAGTACCAGAAGGTTAGAAAGTAGTTAAGTATAGTACCAGAAGGTTAGAAAGTACTTAAGTATAGTACCAGAAGGTTAGAAAGTAGTTAAGTATAGTACCAGAAGGTTAGAAAGTACTTAAGTATAGTACCAGAAGGTTAGAAAGTAGTTAAGTATAGTACCAGAAGGTTAGAAAGTAGTTAAGTATAGTACCAGAAGGTTAGAAAGTAGTTAAGTATAGTACCTACCAGAAGGTTAGAAATTAAAAGGAGGTAGCTCGATTATCACTTTTTACTTTCCCATGTAAAGAGAAAATTCTATTTTTAGATTTTTATGGATTTACACGTTTTGAGGTTCCCTGAGTCCAAACACTGACCCAGATTATATACGAGAAAGTTAGTCTGAGTTGTCTCGGACCGATTTAGTACTAAATTTCGCCAATAGGAGCGCACCATATAATATCGATGAAAACATTTTATTAGTTACTAAACTACAGCCAAGAAGTACAAGACAACCTCGTTAGTAATAATGTTCAATGCTTGTATTACTTTATTTTGTTTATGTTTCGTTTGTTTATATTTCGATTCGTTCAAATGTTATTTAAAGTCAATCTTTTTTAGTGTGCAATTTATGGATACTAAATTTATATTTGCTAAAACACGGTGTTTTTCTCGAATTTATACATTAAGTACAATTTTTACATGTAGCAGAAGCATTTATGTATCCGCACTATAAATTAAGGAACTCGTGGACGGGTTGTCCGGTGTTGTCTCTTCAAAGTGTTTCTCTCTCTAGAAAATAAGAGACTGCGGGGTTTTATTAATGCATTATTTTCTATTATTGTATGATATCTGAATGAATAACAATAACATCCTTAATGATTATAAAAACGTATATTAAATGCATAAACGAAACAGCTTAAGTTGTCTTATAATGTCTTAATAACAATATTATTTTTCTATCTAGATCCAAGAGTGAACTAGCGTCGAATATTTTACTTTATTATCTTTCAAACTTTAAGCATTAATTCTAAAGCGGATCGCAGATCAGTGACATTTTTTTGTTGCGGTATATCAAATTTCATGTAAAAAAAAGTAAGAACTATTAATGTAAAAAGTTAAAATTCGGTTAAAAGTTATACTTATCAAGTTGTTTTGACATAGTTAATTAAACTTTCTTTCTGATAGGGATAATAAATTATTTTAAATTAAAAACCAAAAAAGGATTAAGAAAATGTTATTAAAATAATATATGGAAGTGTAAGAAAAGGGTGGTGTGTAAAATCATGGCACCGCCATATGAAAGATGTTAAGTCTAATAATTGTAGACGCATAAGAAATGCAATAGTTTACCGTATTTTTGGATGTTATTATAATATAAGTTAGAAGTCCTGATCGGCGGTAAGCTAATAATTCCGGCAGACAGTGAAATATTAGTAAAACTAGGCATCGCGTGGCTCTATCATTGAAGCGAGCGTATTGTAATAAAATACTGAATATTTATATTAAGGAATTATTAATCATGATGAACGCCATAGTTGAAGATAAGTGGAAGAGGGTAGAGTGAAGTAGAGTGGGGGTACTTGGTACAAAGCTTACCTTCCCAGATAAAACAACACTCCTAGAATCTCAACCAGTCGCAGTAGCTTTTAAACAATTATTATATATTTATCACTTAATTACGCTAAAACTTCTGCTTGTATCAAGTTGAAATTTTACGCCTATTTCAATTGTACTTTAGACGATGTATATAAAGTTTTATTATAATTGTTATGTTAGACCGTAATATATCGGTAAAAAGGTTGTTTTCTCTACTTTAAACGTACAGGCTCGCATTAATATGTTTTAACGATCTTTATTAATTCATAGCGGTATCGCTGTTAGTTTTACTAAAAAATTGTATTTGAAAAAAATGTTTGTCTCGTCGAATAGATAAAGTTAAAATTTTTTCCCGTCCTAAAATTCCAATATTAATTTTGAAGTGCACGTTTACGCGAGCGTTGCGCGCTACCGCTTGGTCAGACAACGTTGTCCAACGAACTCGTTCTGAGCATTGGTAAAATGAACATGTGTACAAATTTAATAAAAATTGGTCAACTTTTACCCAAGTTATCGTCGTACTAGTCCAGGAGATAGCGTGCAAAAAAGTGTCTGACTAACATCAAGCTAGAATTTTGTATACAAGTCATTCTTTTAGCGCCTTTTAAGAATATGTGGACGGCTAAGTTCGTCTGCGGGACCACGTTGATTTTTGGTAATATTTGAATAACTAACCTATCAAGTGTGAAAATAACATCGACTTGATTTTTGGTCTACTAACTAATTCTGTACTCAGGATCATGAAAATCACACTGTCCACCATAATTGGTGAGACATGGCCGCACTCCACCGTTTCTTTTTTTTTTTCAAACGCCTATTGCCAAGCTATGTCCCGCAGACGAACTTAGCTGACCATATATTCATAAAAGGCGCTAAAAGATTGACTTGTATACAAAATTCTAGCTTGATGTTAGTCAGACACTTTTTTGCACGCTATCTCCTGGACTATACGTTTCAGACACGCAGACACGGAGCATATTTCGTTGAATGTAGGATTCAACGGTAAAAACTTTACAATATTCTAATTTCTTTCCATCACGAGTCGATCAGTCATGTACCCTAACCAGCATGCGTAAAGTAATATGCTAACACTAGGTGTTTCAGACCTATCACCCCAAAATGCTAATCATTACCCTAATTGAATGTTCCAGCTATATCTGTGTGCGCGCAAGCTTAGTGATTTGTTTACTCCTTGCATTATTACAGTATGTAGCTTTTGGCGAGAGTAAATCTGGGTCTCCCGATGTGAACCCATCTTATTGGTTGATATAACCGGGAATTCTTCAGCAGAGTATTGATTGCTTAATTATTATTATAGCAACAACATGTACACCCCTAGAAATGCCCTTAATCGAGGTACTGGAGGAAGGGACTGTGAATAACAGTGAATGTCCACCAAAAGAATAGTACATAATTACTTTCGCAAAACATCTTCATATATATTTGCGCCATTTTTTTTATGAAATAGTTTGTTTGTTCGAGTACAGTAGAGTCTCTGTAGTCTGACACTCCACCAGTCCAACACGACAATAATTCAGCTGAGGCTCAGCCTCCCCCCCCCCCCCCCCCTTGTGCCACGTGTAAGATAAGATAACTAAAAGAGGGCGAAACTGGGAAACGCAGGGTCACTAAGGGTGAACAAAAATTAACCATCAGTGGTTGATAATAAACGGTAGTTTTATTGCGTCCTGTTTCTGTTTTAATAATTTAATAATTATTTATAATCAAACATCCAGTAATCCGACAATTTTCATTAATCCGACATGGCATGGTCCCATATGCTGTTGATTTAGAATTATGATATCAGTTCCAGCATAAACTTTTAAAATAAGTTTTTAAAGAAAAGAACATTATTTAAAAAAAAAAGTTGAATGCATTAAAAGAAATGATTGTCCTCTTTTGTATGTATAAAACTTTAAAACATATTTTTTATGTTCAAAAGTAGAAATAAGTTTTCCTCTTTTTCCTTTAGTTTTCTTTTATTTTAAAAAATCGACAAAGGATTAGTAACATTATATTTTTAAATCAATAAGGATATGAATTATTATTCGTTTTGAGTGACACACCCTTCTAGTTTTTTTAGGGAAGAAAAAAAAATAAAATGAATTATGATAACGATTCTTTTATTAGTATGAATCTTTCCATGGAGTTCAAAGTTCTTCTGAACAGAGACCAACTGAAAAAGTAAATTTTAACAGTTTTTCCTTGTCAGCAAGAGAGAAATTTTCAGAGGGGGTTAGAGACGACAAAACAAGCCCAAAGATTTCTAAAGTTAAAGAAAAGAGAGGGAGACAAAATAAGGTGGTGAAGAGGAAAAAGAAATCTACGTGGATCGAGTAAATCCACGTGAAAAAAACCACGTGGAAACGAGAAAAAACCTTGGTGCCACGCTCTGAATCTTCCTGCAGGGAAAAAACTCGCAAACAAATAAATCTGTCTCCTGCTTGCCTTTACAACTAACTCCTTCCAAAACAACTCAATCCTCTCTCTTCCATATATATATATATATATACATATATATATATATATATATATATATATATATATATATATATATATATATATATATATATATATATATATATATATACACCTATATATATATATATATATATATATATATATATATATATATATATATATATATATATATATATATATATATATATACACCTATATATATATATATATATATATATATATATATATATATATATATATATATATATATATATATACACCTATATATATATATATATATATATATATATATATATATATATATATATATAAAACATATATAGTCCTGTTGGCTATTTTTATTGGTGTAGGGACTTGAAACCACATACACACTAATGCCATATCCAACCATGTAATGCTGCGGACCATAAAAATGGTCAAGGAAATAATCCTTTTAATATAAATTTCGAACACTCATTGTATAGAAAAATCAACGAAGAATAAAACCAGAATTTACAAAGGTTCTGTAAATATTAAAGGCAGAACAACATAAATTGTCCTTATATTTCTTTATTTTCCTTCTTTATTTTGTCCGATGTTTTATCATTTTTATCCTTCTTTATTACGTTTTTCTGCTAATTTTCTTTTGAAAATTATTTTTTGGTTGTTTATTTCTTGTTTTCTTTTAGCGAATTTCCATTGGAAAAAATTCGCTAATAGAGCCACTGGCATGGCGGGAGTTTGAGCCGGGACTGTGGCCAAAATACGTTTCATGGGTCCCTGATCACGAAAAAATAGGTTTTACAAAACTTTATATATATACATATATATATATATATATATATATATATATATATATATATATATATATATATATATATATATATATATATATATATATATATATATATATATAGGTATGTGTATTTCTAGCGGATTTCTTGTGAGCACGATAGCTCTCGAACAAATTGACGTATCAAAATAAAACTTCAGCCGAAAAATCAAGCTCGTTGAGATGAGGATCCCCATGAAAAATTGGATCTTTTGACGTCATTAACCCCTCCTGATGAGTCACCAAAGATTAAGAAAAATACAAAAAATCAAGTGAGGTATCGCTTCTTATGTTTTTTAGGGTCCTGAATCCAAAAAATGAGTTACCATAGCGATTCGAATAATAATTTAATAATAATATTTAAAATAATCCTACCGCGGGTTTCCGCAAGCCAAGTGAATTTCCATTGGAAATTTGTAGTTCAATGTTGTGCAGTTTAATATTCTTTGGAACTACTACTATTATGTTTAACTAGGCATTATTATAAAAACCCTAATCTAACTAAAATATTTCTTTTAAAATTTCTTAACTTAGAATAATCCTCACAATTGTAGTAGTTATGAAGGAAGTTTAAACTGCACAACATTGAACTACAAATTTCCAATGGAAATTCGCTTGGCTTGCGGAAACCCGCGGTAGGATTTTTTCCAGTTTGTTTATTTATTTATTTTTTTTTTTTAGAGTTTTAGTTATTTTATAAATATCTTCCAAGCGTATTGTTAGTTATCCACTTAGATGACTGTTGATTTAGCGGCTAAAATGCATGTATTTATTAGCAATTCAAGCACATTATATCTCTTTATCACAGTATTGTGTCTAATTGTTTAATAATTATTCTTTTGTAGAATGTGTTTCTGCTTACTATACTAAGAACGAAACAAACAAAACATTTTATATTGTAAACTGAATTATGTTTTTATTTTTCAGTATCTACTGATGGTAAAACGAGGTAGATCAATATTAGTTTAGCGTAGTGAGGGAATATTAGTTTTGACCCAGATCATGAGCATAGTGGCCACTAGACACTAGATACTTATATATCCTCTTCTAACCAATTCTATAGTTATCCTGCTATATATTTATTTATATCTTTTCTCTCTATATCTTTAACATCTTCCCAACCTGTAGGCATATGGATATTATTTTATTTTTATCTAAGATTGATATGAAATATAAACACTATATCTCTGTTTAGATGCAAAGAAAGTAATTCTTTTTGTAGATGTATTCTTTGAGCATGCGCGTTCAAAATGAGGTGAAGAATTCCTTTTTTTTTCGCCCTAGGTCGGAAAAAGAGGAATTCTTCACCTTAACGCACAATTAGCGAGTTTGTTTAATTTCTAATTTTCTGCTTTTTTTTAATTAAAGTAACTGTTTATATCGAATTTTTAGAGAAACAATGAGTGATTTAAGTGATTATGAGGAAAATGAGGAGAATAATACGCCTTCCGAAATAATTAATTCGGCACAAAATACAACTAATGAATTAATGTCATCTTAATCAAAAGAGAAACACGTACTTACATACAGGAAGTTTATTAAATATTTTTTTCTGTAGTTATTATAAAAATCCACAATCGTAGATAAAGTGTACGCAAATCGTGCGAAAACTGCATTTTGCTTTGCTCGTGTGGTTTTACTACCCTCGTTGTCGCTCGGGTGCCAACTCCACACTTGCATGCAAAATGCTACTTTCCGCACTCGACGCGTAATGTACTATTATCTACGATTGACACGAAATATAATCATTGTATCTCTGTTTAGATGCGTAGAAAGTGATTCTTTACGTACTTGTATTCATTGCGCATGCACGTTTCATAATTCCTCTTTTTTCCGCCCTAGTGCGGGTTAAATAAGAATTCTTCACCTTAACGTACGATTAGCGAGTTTGTATACATTTAACATAACTAATTTGCTGTTTGTTTAATTAAAGCTTTTTCTAAATGCTACTTTCCGCACTAGACGCGTAATGTACTTTTTATCTACTCACGGCAGCAAAATTAAGCATTGATGTATTGTTTTCAATCTGCAAAATGTAATTTTTCTTGATCCTTTTGTAACATTAAAAAAAAACACGCAGCAAAAGAATAAAGTGTCAGCAAAATATCAAACAGGCTGTCAAATTTTAAGAAAAAGTTACTAGATCGCAAGTTATGAACTCTCCCACATTGATCATTTTTTTTTATATTTAAGCGTAATATTCTGCTACATATTTATATCTTTTTTAAAAATACCTTTAAAAATTATAATAATAAAACTAATTTTATTATTTTACAGTGATTATTAAATAAATTTAAGATAAAAAACAGCTTTTAATAAAAAAAAGGGGCAACACTGAATTCGTTTTGCCTTTGTTATGTTTTAACTTAATGACTCCAACTTTCATGTTTTTACAACTTTCATTTCTCAAATGTTTTATCTATTAAAAAAAGGAATATAATAATTTGTGTTTTTTCTGCCGTTAGTAGATAACATATTGTATGTAACTATGCAGCAAAGGAAGCATTTCTGACTCGTTTAAAGATTACCTGCTTCGGTTACACCTTAGCAGGTAACTAACATTTTCCTGCCTCGGCTTCGCCTCTGCAGTAAATTTGTTTAGCCTATCCTCGCCTTCGGCGAGTTTTGTTACTTGCAGCCTAGTAACATAAATAACTATTTTTTATCAACTTATTCACACTTATTATTCAATGTTTGAATTGAGAATATTTAAACGTTTTCCTCATTTTTGTCTTAAACGATCTTACGCTGGTAAAAGTAATCTTTTAGATTTTGGGTTGTTAAAGTTGTGTTATCTGTTATAACTAGGTTATAAAGGTTACTCTGTAGGGAGTTGTGTGCTGGTTGAAGACAAAGAGGTCATTGTCTCAGTAAAGTATGAGAGAAGTACAATGGACCCTTAGCCTAGTGTGATAGCTGGGTGGGGTCGAGAGTAAAGGCTTAGACTTTGTTTAATAGATAATGCAAGTTGGGTCTGGCTAAGCCTTCAAGTTTTCATATCAGATGTCTTCTCGGAGCTATCTGCCATGTCTACACTCTCATGCACACGAGCCATTTTGATCATCATTTTACATAAACTTTCTGTGCTACCTTTGACATCAAATAAAGGACAGCCTAATTTAAATATTATTATATTTAACTCTTTTAATTATTGTGTATTTTGGTTTTTTGATAAAAGTACAAAGTTATACCTTTTTTTCTGCAAATTTGTGTGGTACAAACCTTCCTTGCGTCCTATTGTTGGAACAATGGTTGTATGAGTATAAAACAATGTGGTCCCATCCAATAATGTGGACCTGTTTCGATTCCTAGTAGGGCTACATTTATTTTTATTCAATTTCAAATGAGGACATACGATTAGTTTCTAAATATATAGGGTAGGTGGGGGCAAAGGTCCGCATGGGATAAATGTCCGCACGGCTTTAAAAATGGGAGGGATACTACTTTTTGAAGTGAGACTGGCAACACTCATTCCTTACGTTGAGGCTTTACTCCTGTAAGGTTATATCTTGATTTAGTTCAGACTATTGCCAAGAAACACAAGGTAAGTTATGTTTCAATCTAACTTTTATAGAATTTTGGCAGTTTATTATTAATTATTATAAATCAATATTCGTATTTTTGATAAAGTTGTACCAAAATGGTGCTGAAGTAGTGTCGAAATAGACACTTGTTTTACCTTCATATGTAATTACTAATTACCTTCGATAGGTTACTATATTTATATGGTTTGATAAAATGGGGCAAAGATCCGCGCACTGAATGGGGCAAAGATCCGCACACTGAACGAGGAAAATGACCTAATGAGGACTCTTTTCCCAATTAAAAAGTTTAATCTAAAGATTAATTTATGTTAGTTACTTCTGGTAAAAGAACTAGTTTTCAATTTTCAGAGTGTATAAGAGAAAGAAAGATTGTTTGCGCCCTTTAACCCAGCAGATCCTGGATGAAAAGAAAGGATTAATTAAAAGCAGTTTCTCCATCTACGATACTTTATATTGTACCTAATATGTTTTCTTTATTGTTCAATATACATGTTCTTTTATGAAGTATTTCACTTTCTTGAATAAATAATTAATTAATACCAAATGGGATAAAAGTCCGCAAATCATAATTTTGGAAAAATGGTGCCCCAAAAATGTTGAGAAATGTTTGGAGCAATGAGAGATAAGGGATTGTTAGATGGATTGTTGGCCAAAATTCACATGTCAGTAAGAATTTATTAAAAGGAAGCAAATGCTCAAAAATAGCCCTAAACCAAAAAGTGAGGACCTTTGTCCCCATCTACCCTGGTTCACAAAAATGATAAACCAAAGACAGGCACGAGACTAGAGAGATTATGTCTAAACGGATTTCCGTGTAGGATTTTTTTAATGTTGAGAAATAAAAAAAAAAGCTCCGATGCTTTCTTTACCTTCGGTATGATCAGAAGCAATTATCAATCAAAATAAATATTTAAATATATTATAATATATTTAATGACTTTCGGTCTGTAGCTCAATTTTTGCGAACCAACATTATCTTAAAAACTACTCGTCTGATTTTATTGAAATTTGTATGGCAGATTATAATTAGCCCATTGTTGGTCCCATATAAGTTTCAAACTTCTGCGCTCATTTGTTTCTCTTTCACATGCGCACAAACATACATTTATTTACACCTATACCTTCTAAAGTATTAATCTGATTTTTAAGATACTTGGATAGTTTGTCGAATTTTTGGATAATTATTGTCAGACTATTTTTGGAATAAAATTTGTGTTTGATATTTATTTTTATAGGTTTAAAAATATTTGCAGATATTGGAAACTAAATTTAAAACTTACAATTTAAAGAAATGACACGTTTTACGTTTAATATGTGTAACTTTGCTTAGGAAATGTACAATTTATATCCTCTTAATCGTCAAATGCGTCATTTAGGTTAGCCAATGTAACCATGGACTCTAGATATAGATTTAGACGAGTTAGGGGTGCCTCAGTGAAGAAATTTAAAATTAAACTCCAGTAGAAATATCATAATTAGTTATGGTCGCGCAATTTAAGGCCTTAATAAACTTTTGGGGTAATTTTATGATAAAATCAAATAAAGGAATACTGAACCTTGTAGCTAAAAAGGCTAGCATGTGAATATACAATGTATAAGGCAGAAAAAGGCTTGACAAATTATCCTAACCTTTTTTTAAAATGTATTATATAGTGGTTATTCTCAGTATAAATTACTTTAATTATAATCAGAATGTCTGATAAGAGAAAAAATTATAAAAAGTGAATTAATTTTCAATTTTTTTCAACTGCCACTTTTGATTGAAAAGATGAAGTAAAAATAAAGTATATAAAATTAAATTATAAATCTCTGTTAATCAGTATTAAACAGGTGTAAAAGTAATAAATTTAAAATATTACAAATTACAGTATGTTGAGGGAGCGCACTTTTTAATTCATTTTCTTTAGCACAATGAAATTTCCGATATGGCTCTGAAAAGTGATGGTTTAATCCCGGGACTTTGGGTAATTGTAAATGAAAATGATTTTTTAGTATCATACTCTACAGTAGACATGATATAGCTTTATGAATGTTTCCAAAAGAAAACAAAAAAAAAAAAAAAAAAAATTAGTAAAAGTATAAATCACTTTAATAACTTCCAGATTAATTTTATTTGTCGTTAGAATAATTTTAATTAGATGGTCTTTAAAAATATAAAGTTTATATTTTTATTTTGTTTTCTCAAATGAAAATAATACATTACGTGGAACGTAGTATTTTGCATGCGAGTGTGGAGTTTGCACCTGAGCGATAGCGAGGGTAGTAAAACCACACGAGCAAAGAAAAATGCAGTTTTCGCACGAGTTTCTTACCGTACTTTATCTACGATTGTGGATTTTAATAAAAAATACAGAAAAAAAAAATTATTATACTTCCTGTATGTAAGTTCGTATTTCTCTTTTGACTAAGATGACATTAATTCATTTGTTGTATTTTGTGCCGAATTAATTATTTCGGAAGGAGTAATATTCTCCTTATTTTCGTCATAATCACTTAAATCACTCATTGTTTTTCACTAAAAACTCGATATAAACAGTTACTTTAATTAAACAAACAGCAAATTAGTTTTGTTAAATTTAACAAACTCGTTAATCGTGCGTTAAGATGAAGAATTCCTCTTTTCCGCAATAAGACGGTAAAAAAGAAGAACTATGAACGCGTATGCGCAATGAATACAGCTACGAAAAGAATCACTTTCTACGCATCTAAACAGAGATATAATGTTTATATTTCGTATCAATCGTAGATAATAGTACATTACGCGTCGAGTGCGGAAAGTAGCATTTTGCATGCGAGCGTACCGTACTTAATCTACGATTGTTAGATTTAAATAATAAATACAGAAACAAATAAACTTGCTGTATGTAAGTTCGTATCTCTCCCTTGATAAAGATGGCATTAATTCATTAGTTGTATTTTTTGCCGAATTAATTATTTCTGGAGGATTATTATTCTCCGCATTTTCGTCAAAGTCACTTGATTCACTCATTGTTTTTCACTAAAAACTCGATATAAACAGTTGCTTTAATAAAAGAACACCAAATTAGTTTTGTTAAATGTAAACAAACTCACTAATCGTGCGTAAAGCTGAAGAATTCTTCTTCTTTACCGCACTAGCGTGTTAAAGAAGAGGAATTATTCAGAACTATGAGACGCTCATGCGCAATGAATACAAGTACGTAAATAACCACTTTCTACGCATCTAAACAGAGATATAATGTTTATATTTCGTATCAATCGTAGATAATATATATTTTTTGGGAAGTAAGAATTATATTTGGAGGTTTATAAAGAGCAAAGTCAGGAACATTACTTTGTTCCCTAAGGAACCATTCATTGTCTTTATACCGTAATGTAAATAACATAATATTCTTCTTTATTACCATTACCGTTCCAACTTTCCCCTCTTTAAGGCCTTATTTTTTTAAAGGAGTTAAAGAAGGTGTAAGTGCTGCATTAGCTTATTTCCTCGGATAAAAAGATAACTATATTGTTTTGTCTGCATGAAAATGATAATAGATTACGTGCTTTTATTGATGACACGGCTTGTGGGCGAGCTATGAGAAATTAGAGTCCCCAGGAGAGTGAGGTGAAGCTGAGGGCGGAAATATCTCGGTTTAGGGTGTCTTAACCAAGTACTTGTGACAAGTATTAAAGCTGCGGGCTTGATTGTTCCGCCACCAACATTGAACACGACAAGGGAAAACTACTAAGCACTATCTTCACAGCGCCCTTATAGTAACTAAGTATAAGTATCCGGTACTTAGAGTCTAAAGTACTTTGCTTTTCTTCTCTTAATGGCGTTATGTAGGAAGGAAGTCGGTTTCACTCGGGGGAGAAGAACGCGTTCTTGAACGCATTGTTTCCTCTCGGTGATTACGAGTAGCTCTATTGTGAGAAGGTTGCATATTGTGTTACCTTCTCTCTGTTATGTTGAATAGGTTATAAATAAAGTGAGTACTTCACTGGCTTGCATGCCAAGTCCATATCTGCAATAATGTTTACCCTAGAACGGCCCTGTGTTTAGATTTTCCTTTATGGTTTGCAGCCGTACGGCTCCGCCACTAATGTTACAATAAACGCCTCTGAATGTCTAGCTGACGTTGGCAACAGTGTATACACTAATTGAAGCGATTGCAAACTCTACTGCACTTGATCCTGTGAGTTTCAATTTCTAGAAGTCTAATAACAGAGACTTGTGTACATGACTATTGCAGGTTCTTAACACAAACAGGCAATTGTAGTCAAAACTGTCGTCACATCACATGACAAAGTAACTACTAATTTTGCAAAAAGTTGCCTTCATTATGAACGGCTGAGGATTTAAAAATAAATTGGACCAATATTCACGGATACAAAAACATTTAAGTCCTCTTAATGCTTCCGAGCAATACCGATTAAAGCAAGCTATACGTGATCGTTCTGAAGAGAGAACATTTTTGTCTTCGATTTCAAAAATTCCTTGACAGAAATCTGTTTCAGACAATCAGGGAACATTTTTGGTTCCGTGTCTGTCTGTCGCTCAATTTTTGTGATTTGTGAATCAACATATCTTAAAAACTATACACGTCCGATTTAATAAAATTTGGATGGTAGGTCATTATTAGTCTATTGTGGGTTCCATTTCAGTTTCAGCCTTCTGTGCTCATTTTTTGTTTCTCTTCCACATTCACACAAACATTTAATTACCCCTATATCTTCAAAAGTACTCATCTGATTTTTATAAAATTTGGATAGTTTGTCAAAAGTAGCCCTTAGATTGGCCCAGATTAATTTCAACCATCTTTGCTCTATTCATGTAAAAAATCAAAACTATTTTAACTGCTTAAAAAACGAAGGGAAATGTAATAAATTTGACAATAATAGGATGTAAAAGCATAAAATCATTGAAGTTGGCAGACTATTTTTTTTATAGTGAAAAAAAAAATAAATAAAAACCACTTGACGTAAGATTAAAAGTGTTATTGATAAACCCTAGTAAAAAGTTTATAGTAAAGACTTTTATCTACTCGCGGCAGCAAAATTAAACATTACTTAACTGTTTTTAGGCTGGAAAGTACTATTTCCCTGATTTGTCATTAAAATATTAGAAACAGGCAGGAAAGTAGTTAAAACAGTCAGGAAAATACTTTCTCTGCCTAGGCAGGGAAATATTTCCCTGCCTAGGCAGAGAAAGTACAGTGTTTACCACTGCGTGTCATAACCTCTTATTTTGGCAAGAACAGTTTATACTATTATCTCTATCTTATAACATTATATATTATAGTTAAATAAGTAATATTTAATAATAAATAAACGTTTTAATAATAAAATAATTTGTTTATATTTGTTAATTCTGTTAAATAAGTTCAATGATCAGTAGATCTTTAATTAAAAGAAATAGTAGAGTCACTGACTAAACTGTAGCGTCATGTAAACATTGAACATCCATATTATTTTTATTATTGAAGTCATTCTAGATTAGACTAGCTACTTTTCTTGATGTATCCTAGTTACTTCTTTTCTTTTAAGCAATAGAAGATATCTTTAACACTTTAATTACTTTTTTAGTAAAAATATAAATAAATATTTTATATTGCGTGCATTATTCATTCAGAAGTTATGTGTGTTATAAACGTGTGTTTTGTATTTTGTTGTTATAGATTGAGTTTGCTTTTCACTTATTGTTATTATTCCCAAGTTTCTTATTTAAACATTAATTTTAGTTAATACATATGTTATTATCTTTATTAATATGACACATAGTTATTAACTATGTTATATTAATAAAGATAACATTTTAGCAGCTTCATTTTTCTTCCGCAAGTAGATAAAATATTGTATGCAACAAAGCAGCAAAGGAAACGTTCTGACTATTGAAGAGGGATTCTAACCTTAAGATTTAAACTTATATCCGGCTCTAGTAGAAATAGTTATAAAGCTGATTTAATCTTGACTTGATTCAAAAACATTGTAAATATTTGTAGATAACAATAAAAATAAAGTTTTTCCGTGGTAGGGTGTGAAATAGTAACTTTAGAGCCTAAAAAACATAGCTAAAATCCATTTTTTCATTACTTTGACTTGAAAAATATTTTCATTACTCTTAAACTATATTGACATTTTTTTACATCCTAGTAGTAGTTATCAAAAGTACCGTTTTTAGCGCTGCAATCAAGTAGACATGCATCCTAGTACTATTAAAATCCACTAGATGTCAATGCGTTTTATCTTTTTTTATAGTGTAACCTCTTTAAGGTTTCTTTTTCCCAAAATCTTAAGTATGTACTAATATTTGTTATAATTATATTGATTATTGATTATTGTTTTTTTTCATTGTCTGCCGCCTCGGAAAAAATAGCATATGCTACACCCCTGTGAAGTGTTTTTTCTTTGCCTTGGCAATTTTTACTGTCTTGCAAATATAATTGCCGCAGTAAAGAAAAAAACTCACTTCACGGTCTAGTAATATACTTAGTATTATTAAAATATACTATTATTCGATAACTTACATTCAATATAACTTGAACAAAATCTAGTACGAAACAATCAACTTAGTCTCTTCCTTAAATTCATTTTACTTTAATCGATAAACCTTACAATTTATTATCAACTAGGATTTACTTCGATTCTTATTTGGAACCCTCCCATATTAGAAAAGTTTAAATTTAAAGCCCTGGATAAATGCCAAACAAGAGATAACCTTATTTAAATATGGTTGATCTAGCGTGTTCTATCTTATTCTAAAGTTTTATCGGCGTGTTGAGAAGGAATTTATCAAGTTTATAGTTTAATTATACTGGGTGGGAATTAATTTTTGTCTGTATGTCTGTATGCAATGTATTACATATTTCCCCTTGAGACTTAAATATTTTTTAGTTCAAAATTGTTTAAGATTATTTTATGTTCGGGTAAAGTGCGTAGTGTTAACATTCGTTTTGTTTTAGGTCGGTAGTTTTAATGGTTTGGTAGGGTATGCGAAACAGGCAGTCCCTAAGGACCCTCAAGGCTAGTAATTTTTAAAACATTTTTCTTTTCGTTCCCTCACCCGCTCTCGGCTACCTTTTTGCCTTCCGGCATGAAAGTGTTTAAGCTTCATCTGTTTTTCTTTAAACCGGTTAAACTAAGGAAGGGTTTTTTTTTTATTATTTTTAACTTCTAGTAAAAACTTTGTTAAAATATATGGGTTAGTTGTTTTGTTATTTTACTTTTATTTATTGGTTTTGTAATTTGTTTACTTGTTTCACTTTGTTTTTTTGTTTTACTTATTCTATGATGGGAGTTGTGAAAAGTAAAACCTTAACTATAATGAATAGCTATTTATTAGCTTCATGCTTACTCTTGTGTAGGGGAGACCGGGGACGGTTGAAACATTTTTTACAAAATCGCTTCCTGAAAAAACATTTTAACCTCAATGTATTTGACAGTGGGCCTTAATTGAACTTTAGTTATCAGACTAGAAATGGATGAGGTTATAGTAAGATTATCTGCATTACAAAAATATTTATAGGCATTTTAAAAATTCAGGAAAAATGTTTCAACTGACCCCATACCAGGGGCGGTTGTAACAGTTATTGGGGTTAGTTGTAACACTAACAGAATAAAGAGAATTATGTTAGAAATACTTATTTATCGAGTCAAAATCACAGAACATGAAGCAAAATAATTGAATAATAGGTCATACGCAGAATAATAGGTGTTTAAGATAAATGAAACAATAATAAATACTCTAAATGTAATTTGTATCATATATTTTGTAGTTCAAGGTTAATTGACATTAAAACTAAGAAAATTTGATGAAAGTAAAAAAATAGATTTGATTTAAATTATTTAAATGAAGCGTTAAAATGTATTTGAAAATTTCATACTTTATAGCCAGCTGGTAACTTAATTGTAAACATTGTTACAACCGTACCCGGAACATGTTTTAAAAAGGTTGTCGTCATAACCACCGAAATAAACAATTTAGATAGAAAAGAATTACACTTGTTGAACTTACATAACCAAAGTTCTTACGCTAAAAACTATCAAAACTACTACTATTTTAGTTTTGGATAAAAAAGCAAAAGAAGAGCAACAAAAATATTTACTTTTGGACGCGAAACACAATACCCCCTCTCAGAAACTTATGATAAACTCGAAACTACACCAAACACAAAAGTTCAGATTCCGCCTCGGAAGCCGTGTCCCTTTTCCTTGGTTGTTCCCAAATATCGCGAATTTTTCCACCCATTAATTGGGTTGTTTCAACCGTCCCCGGTCTCCTCCACTGGTTAAACCTAATGCTTACGAGTGAATGCATAAACTTGAAAAGCAATGTATTAATGATAAAGAACAAATTATTCTCTGGACAAAATATTAGTCAGTGTAAAATTAATTTGTTCTATTCAAAAGATTAGTGTGCAATACTCATGTTGTATCATATATATATATACACACACACACACACACACACATATATATATATATATATATATATATATATATATATATATATATATATATATATATATAAAATCCAATTACTTCTGATTTACTATTACACTGATTCACTAATTCAATTTCTCTTAATGGAACCACTGGACCTATGACCGTGAAATTTTCGAACTTCAATCGTAATATGATGAAATTACCACACTTTAAATTTCTAGGTGGATCATATTACTTTATACTCACGTGACCATTCGTCCAATAAATAGGACTTGAGGGAGCAATGTGCCGCCATAATTGGCAAACTATTGTATATTGGGTTAGTTCATTGCTCATGCATAATGCACGAGGAAATTTCTGGTTGGCTAAATTCATTTGATAGTTCGATACAACTAATTTGATTTTTGTTTTTGACATGTTTATTTAAGTTGACGAAGTTGTTTTCTTTGTTAGTTTTATCATGGAATCAACAACATTTGATCATTAACAAGTAACATATAAGGGCGGGAGAAGAGCATGTTTTTGTTTCAAATGTAAACAGAGCGGAGGTTGGTCAGCTTGTTTAAATAAGCATTGTTTGTACACATTAATTCGGTACTTGCTAAGCCGCCCCTTTTCTTCGCTCAAGGGTTGAACCAGGATGTGGGGAACAGGGTATATCGATCCCTATCCTGCCGAACTGTACTGAACACGATGCCTTCATCTCTGTACTCTGACCATTAGTAATATAATCTCATCCCTCGTGTTCTAACCAGTTTATTTAATTCTGTTTATGACAGGTTCTAAATAATACTTCCCTTAAAACCTAACTAATAAAAAAAAGGATATAACCTGTGTTTCTCTTCTCCCCTTTTGGTCGGTTAACTTTCGTTTTTTTCAATTCGTTCCACGAATTGTTGCGTCCCCTATTTCTCTTCTGTTGGATGAAAACAATTTTTGTCCCCCGTGTAACTGGACTTACCGACACTGCCTGCCTTAGGGTAAAAACCAACCCCCCTGTAATTTGGAAAAGCATTGCATTAATTTTTTAGTGAAACGGAGAATGCTTCCCTTCCCTTTTATACTTCTCTATTCTAAACCCTTTTCTATTATTAAACTTATTTTTATAGAACGTATGAGAGTAAAAACATAAAAAGTTTTTATAAATAAACAACTCGTTTACTGTTGGGAGTTTTTTTTCAATTGCCTAGAGGTTATTTTGATAAAATAAGAATGACTATATATATGTAGATTTTTTTTTGATTTTTTATATTTTAGAGAAATTGATTTTTTTTTTTGTTTAAATAAGCCCTTATTTTGAATAAATTCTCCTTTTACCCTTAAAGGGTATCCCAAAATTAACGCAAGATTTGAATTTACCGCCATTTGTGCATAAATTGTTGGCAACCCTGAAAAGAAAAAATACGTGTGGTGTCGTGGGACACCCGGTAGGAACGAAGTTCCTTACATTTTTCATTAAATATAAATTATAAAATCACACTGCTAAGTACGTATACATTGCTAACTACTTAACTTATACATGGCGGAGTTAGAAAAGAGACAAAATTAAAAGTAACGAACTGTTTGTACCTAGCAGAGTTAAGGCAAAATTAAAAGAAAATCATTATTTGTATAATTTAAAGCAAGCTTCTTACTATAAATATATATTATATATAAGAAAAAAAATGATCATGATGAGTTTATAGTGAAAGAGTATATTTGTTAAAGGAGTTTAGATTGAAATAGGACTCTTTTCTACTTACCCGGCCAATTAATTTAAAATATTATAAAATATATCTCTTCCCTACTCTACAGCTTCTGCTTGTATCAGGGTGAAATTTTACATGATTATACTCTATTTATTTACAAAACGTATTGTACAAAAAAGTGACATTTTTGACATATATAACAAAAATAATCAAAACAAGTCAAGTAACAGGCTTCCATAATAACACTTTTTCCCGTCTTTTGAAGCTTACGTTTACGTGAGCGTTGCGCGTGAACGCATGGGCGGATAACGCTTTCCGACGAACTCAGCCTAGGCATTGGTAAAATGTGTACCAAATTTCATCTAACTCGGTGATCTTTTACTCAAGTTATCGTCATCTGTAGATTTCGTGACGGATTTTGCGTGGCGGTGATTTTGTGACGGTTATTTTGTGACGGTTATTTTGTGACGGTGATTTTGGTCGTTTTTTTTTGGATTCACTCCCGGGCTCCAGAACGTGCCATAAGGAACTTCGTTCCAAAAAAAACAATTCGACAGCTGAGAGTTTAGGGTTAGTTAATAATGGAGCGTTTTATTATTATTGAATGAACGTGTTTTTTTTTATTAATCGTGATTTAACACGATAACTTTATTTAATTTAATCTATTTAATGTATTTATTTAATTTAACCCTCTAGATTGTGTGATTTAACACCATTATATATATTTTTATAAGGTTATTTGAAATTAAAGGTTAATGTCAATAAGCCCACAACCACCCGTGCATTACAGGAGGAAATTAAACGTGGCATTAACTCAATTAAGCCACATTTATGCAAAATGGTCATGGAAAATTCTAACAAAAGAGTGCGTATGTGCCATCAGCAAAGCCGATGAGGCTATTGGCCCGATGTGTTATTCCATAAATAACCCTATCCTATGTACTTTATGATTCAATAAAAAACTTGTTGCATTAAGAGTCCGCAAGACAGTGAGACATTTTCATGTTTTCGATCTGCGTAAACTACCGACATAAAATGAAATAAAATCGGTAATTTATTCTAGTAATTGATAAAAGTAGATAGAAGATAATTTTTATTCTTATCTCCACACCGGCACTGCCGCAGCTTGATTACAAAATACTGAATTCAAAGGCGCCGGCCCGCCTTCTACGAATTGTTAATATGCCTTTATGCTAGGTAGGCTGAGAGGGCTGAGAGTTGATTGCAATCTCCTATACTTTCCTAACTCCCTGTCACACGTATACATCTTTTCGACTCTCTTCGGCCCTATGACGTTCGGTGAAGGGAGGCCTAACATCTGGAGACTGGATTACACACCTCCTATAGCTTTTTAACTCCCTGTTATACTTTTCTGAGTTTTTAAGCTAAAAGTAACGTAACGGCTTTGACTTATGTTCCATAGCCTAAACATAAAGATGTCAAAAATAACAATCTAAATACTATAAAAACTGTGTTTTCTATTTAATCAAATCTAGCGTCATCATTTAATTGCTAATTTTGGGACATCGTAAGTAGGAGGTTTTTTAGAGATCTCTCTTCTCTTTCTAGTAGAGATGGCGTATGTAGTCAAAAACTGAGACGAAAGCATTGGATTAGGATGGTGCAGCTTGGACGCGTATTATATTGAGAAAATTGATCATAACATAGTTCATTTATTGTCACATGTTAAACTAAAAATTGATGATCGATCTCACTTTTTGAATCTTTATTTATTTAAATCGTAAAAAGTTTTTCTCTTCATTCTTAGATAAATGCATACTTTCCTTTGGACTTATAAATAAAACAGGAAAAGACTATAAGAGAGTGTTCTTACAAATTATTTTGCTTCTGAGTTTACCGAAGGTAAAAGAAGCTATTGGATCGTTCTAAAGAACGAACATATTTTATGTCTCTGATTTCAAAAATTCCAAGACAGAAATACGTTTCAGACATCAGGGGACATGTTTGGTTCCGTGTCTATCTGTCGGTCCGTCGGTCTGGCGGACTTTCGCTCAATTTTGGCGGACCAACATATATCTTAAAAACTACACGTCAAATTTTAATGAAACTTTATGACAGGTCAAATTAGCTCATTGTTGGTCCCATACAAGTTTCAAGCTTCTGCGCTCATTTGTTTCTCTTCCGCATTCCAAACATACATTTATTTACACCTATAGCTTCGAAAGTACATATCTGATTTGTATGAAACTTTTATAGTTAATCGAAAGTAACCCGCAGTTAGCCCCAGATAAATGTCAACCGTCTGCGCCCTTCAACTTTGGCTTAATTCATACTTCATTTCATGTAAAAAATCAAAATTTTTGACAGATTAAAAAAACGGGGGAAACAATTAAACAAAAAAGTATTTAAAACACAAAACTGAATTAATATTACTTTTGAAACAATTAGTATAAAACTACAACTAGACAAATGAACATACCATTGAATCGTGAATATGTTTTGCCATAAAATTGAAGTCACTAAATAAGGATTAAAATAGACAACTATTCTCATCTTTTACAATATTACATTAGTATATTAATAAATATTACATTAGTTAGTTTCATGTTAAGACACTCTTAAGTTTATGATGCAGTTAAAACCCTGAAAAAATTGGGAATAAGTGGCTCATTTGGTAAGTTATGGTCTAAACATAAAATATAACTAGAAATATTCATTGTTTTTAATAGTGGTTACATTTATGTGATGATTATATATATATATATATATATATATATATATATATATATATATATATATATATATATATATATATATATATATATATATATATTATATATATATATATATATATATATATATATATTAAAATAAAACATGGATTTTGTTAAGATATTCCCTGGTTCTTAAAAGAAAACTCAAAGTAATAAAAGTTTTATAACAGCTTAACAGGGTTTGTTCCGGCTCTAAGCAGTTATAAGAGTGATTCACAGAGCGTTAACCATTTTTTTTTTTTTTAATATTACGAATCCATTTTAAGAATAACATTTCAAGTTTGTATTTTCTCAAGAAGCGTTTTGCATTACTTTAGAATATATTTTTTTATGTATGTATATAAATATATATATTTGAACCGAGTGCTTTCGCTTTACAGGTAAAATTCGTAACCACTTAGTATTTTGTGGTTTGAAAAGTTTTTAACACCTTTTTGCATTATATTTTTCTCTCCCGCTAAAAAAAAATGAATATTTTTCCCAACCAATAAAAATTCATTTTCTCCTATTCCAAATATAGTTTATATTTTCTATATCTATAACTTATACGCTCTATTATTATACCTACCATTATAATTGTAGTTACATTTTCGTGCTTCTCTAGGGATTGTGTTATTTTTAATTATTTAATTAAATAGAAACTACCGAGAAAAACATTAAAATTCTTAAGTATAGCTAGAATACACTAGTTATCATATAAGTATTCTTTAATATCGTATAACGTCGTTACACAATTAAATTAAATTAAATATTATTTTGGGGCTTGATTGTCACATAATTCACCGTCCTATTTCCTACCCCAAAAAATATTTCTACAACCCCTAAAAATATAAATCAAATCCTCCCCCTTGCCTCACCAGTTTCCACTCCCTTCAAGGTCTTCTCACTGAAAAAAGAGTAAAAAAAAATGATTAAGTGTTACCTCAAGCTTGAAAGTTGAAATTTCGGTAATTTTTTCTTTTACCTAAGGACACTAAAAATATTATTTTTTTTCAACCACTCTTACTTCCTTAGGGATGGAAAGTTTAGATACTTATCAAATATAATATATTTTCATTTCATATCTACTACATAGACGGGAATTTAAGTAGTAGACCAATAATTATCTTCTTCAACAAGAATCAATAATTCCTACATCTTTTACTTTCATTTTATATATTATATATCGTATTTTTTTTTTATCTTTTATATTAAGTTTTAGGTCAACACCTGGAGTTTTCAAACTTGTCACTTTAGTAAATCAATTAAAAAAGTTAGACCTGTTTCAATTCTATATTTAATAACTCTATAAAGTCTTCTTACATTCTACAATATTTTTTATACTTTTTATTATTTTTTATACTTAATAACTTTTGAGATAACAAAAATAAGAAAATGTGGAAAGTAAACCAATTTAAACAAAATACTTGTTATCAAGTATTGATTGTTGAAACTAACAAATTTAGTCGTTATACAAATAGTACACTCAATCTGTCGAGATAAAAGGCTGTCTGCGAAAAAAGATTCAAGGTTCAATTTTTTTTTTTGGATCTCTTGGGACGCCTGAGAAAAGCCTAACTCTAACTTTTCGGGAACATCCGGACGGTGGAAGTACTGGGTACAAAAGTCAAAATAGTATAAAGCCTTCATGATGAATGTCGTTGGAAAGCTCTTTAAAAGAACAGTAATTGTTGTTATAAGCATTTGTGTCATATTTCCATTTAAGAGGAGGGTAAAATGGAAAAACAGGAAAAAAAAATCTAAATATAGTACAGTAAATCTGTAAATTTGTGCGGAAAAAACTTGAGACTAATCTCTTTTTTGCTTGAGTCGCTTGGGGCACATGAGAAGAGCTTAACTCCAACCTGCGGGATCATCCGGATGGCGGATGTACGGGGTACGGGGTAAAAATGTCAAAGTAGTATATATTATTTTCATGATGCATATCGTTGGAAAGCTCTGTAGCAGTACAATAATTGTTGTTATATACACTTTTGTCATATTTTAATTTTTGAGAGGGATAAAATGGAAAAAATGGTTTAAGTTAAAAATTAAGAATATTACTATTTTTGATCCGATATGAATGCAAATTGGTATAATGTGGTTTATGTAATGTCAGAAACACGATTATGATATAATGTGTGTACATTTAGTACTTTGGGTACAAATGGTACCGGAGTGTCGGAAATTCTCATGAAACTCATTGCGCCTGCGATTGTAAAATAAATAATTTTGGCTGAGGCTTGAGGCTTGAGACAGCCCTGCACGGCGTGCCTCAGGTAAACACGCGTAACGTGCTCTTTGTGTACGCAGCTTTACAGCTTTGAGTCTATCACTACGTTGCGACCGCCGTGCATGTTGGTAAAAGCCAAACGTTGAATGTTAAAATACCCATTGCTATAAATATTGGCTATTCTGCAGTCTCTGATGTGGTTTTGGGGTCATTTTAGGTGTTTAAACCCTAAAGCGGTTAACCCCTTCCCAGCGAACTGCCCCAGTCACTGCAGATTTAACCGAATATTGATAGTAGTAACGTTTAAGCTAAAAACATTTAAAACAACGGAAGTAGAAAATGTAAACATCCTACTATCGTTGCTATTTGTGGCAAGAAGCTGTTAGAGTTAAAACATAAATATATTCGGTTAAATGAGTCGAAGAGACCTTTTTATAATAACTGTGGAATGTTAAAAGAACTTATGTAAGCGATATACTGTGATGTGAAACCTTTCAGTGGACGAAAATTATCTCCTTTCTCTAAACCGAAATATGTAGAAATCCGCCGCGTTTCGGATAACAATATTTCATATTTTAATCACATTTAAAATTCCTCTGACTGGAGTAGAGTTTTGCTCCTTCAGTCGGGAGAACTAAAATTTAGAACATCCATTATATTATTATATATTATATTATTATATATTATATTATATTTATATTATTATTATATTATTATCCATTAAAATTTAGAGGTTTTTTTTTTTTTTAAATATTTCAATGGTTCTTTAACGTGGCCTTCCCTTTAACTTGTGTTAATGTTAAGTCCTTACACTGCCCTGGCTGGGGGACGAACGAGATAATTGAATCTAGTGAAAGATTAAAGAAACAGTATATAAGTAAAATTGATGATAAGACTTCCTACGTCAAAATGAAAGCTGTCCAATAAAAAACTCGTGGTGAGGTGTAAAAAGACTTTCGTAGTCAATTTCAATGTGCTCCGAATCATGTAAAGAAAGCCTGGGAGCTAGTTAAAGGAGGCACTATAAATAAGCGAAGACAGGAGTTACTTATAGTTGGCACTATAAATAAGCGAAGACAGGAGTTACTTATAGTTAGCTCTATATATAAGCGAATACAGGAGTTACCTACAGTTTTAAAATCGCCTTTAACAGATAGCTCTGACAAAACAACATATTTGTCACATCCGGAGGAGGTTGCAAATTGTATTGCTAAATATTTGTCTGAAATTCCATCTAAAATCAGAAAAATAAATCAAATTATAATTATCAATAACTACGGGAGACATACCAAAAAAAATAGACCCCCGCACCGGGACTCGAACCACGGGTTCTCCTATTAATCCGTTACAGGTGCTCTTACCAACTGAGCTATACGGGAGAATGATTTTTCTCTGTCGTTACCGATACAAATTCCCCGAATCCAAGATTTCAATCTTATTCTACAAAACTAGCAAGCCAAATATTCACGGCAATAGAAATAGACAGAGAATTAACGCTTATAATTATAAAGTACTCAATTAGTACCTGTACCTAGTACAATTTATTAGATTAAATTTTACTTTAAATCAAATTATAATTATCAATAACTACGGGAGACATAGAGAGAGAAATAGAACCCCACACCGGGACTTGAACCACGGGTCCTGTAACGATATTATTTTTAGTTTATTATCCACCCGGTAAAATTTCTGTTTAAGAAAAATTTAGGGGCGGATCGATGTTCTGGTGAATTGTTAGGAGGTCTTTTTATTTATTATTTTAGGGCAGTCGCTGATTAGTATTCTTTCTTTGGTAGTTCTTTTGTTTTGTTCTTCTTTTTCTTTTTTTTGGGTACACTGGGTGATCCTGAGAGGTTAGGTGTCTCTGTGATCTCGTGGTGCAAGAGCACTTTGGTGGTTAGATAAAAAGTGATTTGAATAGGGTGAGTTGGTGCTTAAGTTTTGGCAACTTAAACTAGGATCAACGAAGCAGAACACGAGAGTGGATTGCGCTGGTTGCTGTCTGTGTCTGAGACGCCAGTGAAAGCTTCGTGGGCCCCCTTAAGTCCACTGACGACCCTCACCAAGTTCTGCCGGATCGAGCCGCGAGCGTCGAAGTCTGGGAACACCTATCAAGTAAAAAAAATTCAAGTAAGATCGACCAATTTCTGTTCTCTTCACCTTCCAGAGTGGGACGGCTTGGACCCCTTCCCCCACCCCTCCGAGGGTCTTCCCTGTTCCCTCAAACTACATCCCACTACATTCTACCATTTATTTGTTTTTCCAAATTCTTATATTTTATTACAACCATTTATATTATTTGCAATAGCCCAGTTTGGTTGGTAGTACCACACCAATTCATAATTATTCCTATTATCATTATCAATTCTTTTTAGCGAGCAGAAGACTGCTCTTAGGAGATTACCTGTGAAAGGGCCCTTAGGGAAACCAGTCAGTTTTGTAGGAAGTTCTTTATTTTATTTTAGTCACTCTATTAAAACTAGTAGTTTCATATAATTTTAATGTTATTGTTTCACAGGAGAATATCATTTGTTATGTACCCTGGGCCAAGGCAGTGAAGATTCCACTGGCCTAATAAAGAGTGAACAGTTTATTCATCTAATCTTTATTTTTATTGTTTTTGTATCCTCCTTAATCATACCTACCTTTTATTATTCCCTGTCCCTGGATTCCCCATTCTCCAGTTTCCAATTTTCCTTTACCTCTGTTCCTCTGAGTTACTCTAGTGAGTGCTCAGACTTTAAGTCCCTTTTTCTTTGTTATTAATCCTTTTTAATTTGAATGGGGTGGCGTCCACTTTAATTTGCATTTCATATGGTAGTTCAATTGTCAGGAGACCTCAAACTCTGTCCAAAACCCCGCCCACCTAGCAAATCGACTGAGTTGGGCTATAACATACAAAAATTGTAGAGCCCATAGATTTTGGGGCTACATAAATTAGCGCCCAGAAACGTGGGGCCTGGAAAAATTTGGTCTTTTTATTATCATTTATTTTGTCTGCAAGGTATTTTGTCTGATTTGTCATTTTTATTTTGAGTTTAATGTATGAGTTATCACAGTGATTACTGGGCCCGTATATGGTAAAAATAACAAAAATATATCTTTATTTATTAATATATATCTCATATCTTACCTTATTGGTATTTAATATCCATATTGTAAATATAATTTTGTATCACTTTAACATATTTTCATTTATCCGTATCTGGTATTTAATGTACACTATCTTCAGTTATTCTTGTACGAGGTTTCGGGATCAGTTGCAGTATCACTACATTTTCTCTTCCATCTGTAGTATTGTAGTAGGGTTTAAATAAGGTAGTTCTATAATATCACATATTTATTTATTTAATAGATGAAAAATCGGTAGAAGAAGACAGGTTGAAGAGTCGGCAACAGCTTGAGGTTTGTTTACATCGGAGAGGTAATTGCGTGGTTTGATTCTTTCTCTTTTTCAGCGGTAGAGAAGAAGTCAGGGTTGCCAGTCCTTCATCGCGCTGGAGCGCTGAAAGATCTATACCAAGACCTACGACGCTATAATTTTTTTATTGCCCATAATTTTTGGGGTTTTGTTTGTTTTACTCTGTTTGGAGGATTTTGATATGACATCTTTAATGAAGAAGTTTTTTTTATTATTTAATATTATTTCTGCTGACATTTTTTTATTTTCTGCTCTAAGTCAGACGAATTAGGTTAATCTTTAGTGTTAAAGGGGTTTAGGTTTAATTTTAAATTTAAGGTATGAATGAGAGTGTGAATTTTTAGTTCTTAGAATTAATTTTAAGGAATTGTTAGGAAAAGGGGGCGGTACCGCCAAATACAAATTTATAACACATAGTTTCTTTGTTTTTTTACTGGAATGTATTATTTAATTACATAACTAATTATATTTTATTTGACAAACTTAACTTTAATAAAATTAACTTCTACAATACTTATAAATAACGAAACCTAATAATAACTTAATTACAACTTAATTATACAAAAATAAAACTTAAAACTAAATATAACATAAATTAACTTATAATTTAATTTTAAAAACTGTTATTAATTTTTTTAAGTATTTCTCTTTGTGAGTCGAGAGTACTTGAATATATTCTTTGCTTACATCATTTTCAGACATACAGTTATTTTCCTTTGTTTATACTTTGTCATTTCAATTTTTCTTTTACTAATTTTAATATTATTGGTGGTATTTAGCCATTGGGGTTAATAAATTTTAGATTTTAAGTTTAATTTTAGGTCAACGACTTTTTAGAACTCAATTGTAATTTTTTAATTTAAATTATTTTTTTTTTCGATTTTTTTAATTTGATTGTGTTAATAGGTAATTACTTTACCCATCCTAAATTCATTATTAATTCGAGTTTTAATTTTCTGAAATTCAATTTATCATTTGTTTTATTGTCAGTTATAATTTAGCCTTTTTATTTTACAATTATTTTTTTTTCCTTCTTCAAGATGGATGTAGATCGTCTACAAAAAGATGAATTGGAGTATGAACTGGAAATACGTGGTGTTACCGGTCATACTACTGTCGAAAGTATGCGCCAAGCCCTTCGCACATTATTTAAGATGGAGCGAGAACATATGGCGACAATTCCGGAATCGCCTTTGAAGAAAAGAGACCCTGCCGTTGAAATTGAAGTTCTGCAGACTAAGATCCCTAAATTGGAATCAAGGATCTCTTGCTTTAAAGGACAAACCCTGGACAACGATTACAAAAAGATAATGACCCTTTTTGCTCACATGATGTCCCGATTAAATAGATGCCACATCCCCGACGAATCTCCATTACTAACGGATAGAGCGGAACTGGCGAATAAGATGGTAGCACTTAAGAGTCAGTTTGACTCTAAATTAAAACTGGATGAAGAAGAGGTAAGATCTGAGTTAGAAGTTCCTTCAGAACCAGCTAAGAAGACTCGTTCTCTCCTTGTCCCTCCACCGAGTACTTCTGGGGTTAAGAAATGTTTGGTTCCCGAAGAGAAAAGCACAGAAACACCCGAACCAGTACCCACTAATCCTTTAACTTTGGAGGACCTCTTAAGGTCGTTAAACGTTGCTCCTCGAACGACTGACGGGAACAGGAAAGTAGTACCCACAAGCAAGTGGGGAATTAAGTTTTCAGGCGACGGGAAGGGAAAATCTCTTCGGTCCTTTCTAGAAGACATCGAGGTGTACAGCCGAGCCCGCAATGCTACACATCGCGACCTATGGAGCGGGGCACTTGACTTTTTTGAAGGTCCAGCGCTTCAGTGGTTTAAGTCAGTCTTCCGCGACATTTCTTCCTGGCCGGAGTTAGTGTGGCTCCTAAAGGAAGAATATGAAGACGAAGACTACACTGTGGAGCTTACCGCCGAGATGTTAAGTCGGACCCAAGGTCAAGAAGAGAAATTTGGGGACTTCATAGCCATAATGAAGACCTATTTTTCGAGGCTAGAACTTGGTGAAGAGGAACAGCTTCGGGTCTTACAACGAAACGTAACCCCCTATTTCTATGACCGCCTGCGTCAATACTCTGTTGAGAGTGTAGCGGATTTTGTAAAGTTAGGTAGGCGAATCCAGGGTGACAAGGCCCACATGGAAAAATATAAACCTCCACCTTCGGCGAGGAAAACTTTGCTTGAGCCAAACCTTGCTTATGCAGGCGGTTCGACTGGTAAAACCGCGAGCTGCAGTGAAGTTCGTGTGGATAAGCCTGCCCCTGAACGCTACAATCCCCGGAGCAACTACTCGCGACCGAGCAAAAGTTCAGTATTTCCGAAAAGTGGTCCGAACCATAGCCAGTCTACACAACGTCATCGACAGTGCTACAATTGCGGAGTGGAAGGACATTTCTTTTATCGCTGTCCTAAGTTAGGGTTTTGTGGAAGATGTGGAAACAAGGACTTTTCCAAACCAAGTTGTCCACGTTGTCCTCGAACATCGGCAGAGGGAAACGACCACGGAAGACGAAAGTAGAGAGACGGCTTCGTCTTCCTCTCGTAGCTAGGAAGTCTCAAGATAAGGAGAGGTCACATTGGTTAGAGGTTGTAAGTAAGTTTTGTAGAAACGAGCACGTTAGTGGATTGATAACCTCTACCCATGGTGATCCCAGACCTTACCTCGAAATATCGGTTCTAGGGTTTCCGATGCTTGGACTGCTGGATTCCGGTGCCTCAAAGACTCTAGTTGGCGGAAATGGATGGGAGATATTACAAAGTTTAGGTTTCGAGCTTGAAGCGTCGACAGATGTTAAGTGTACGGTCGCGGATGGACGACAATGTAAGATCATTGGTAGTGTAGACGTCCCCATGACACTGGACGGTAAGCTGAAGGTGATCCAAACCCTGGTTGTTCCAGCGATTCCCTCCACTCTTATATTAGGATTGGACTTCTGGAAAACCATGGGAATTATCCCAGATTTGATCAACCACCAGTTCCAATTCTCCGATAAGGTTTACCTTTCCGAAGTCGTGGTTTCACAAGACCATTTAACACAGGAAGAGAGGGAGCTTCTTCAGCGAGTTACGGACGACTTCTTCGCACAGATGGGAGCTGAGATAGGTTGCACTGATTTGGTGGAGCACGTCATCGATACCGGCGACGCTGCTCCCATCAAACAGCGTTACTACCCTGTTTCACCCAAAGTTCAGGAGAAGATGAACGCCGAGTTAGAGCAAATGTTGAGTCAAGGAATCGTCGAACCCTCGAACTCCCCATGGTCTTCTCCGATTGTAATGGTACTTAAACCTGATGGAACCTATCGCTTTTGTGTGGACTTCCGGAAGGTCAACGCCGTCACTAAAAAGGATGCCTATCCGTTACCCTATGTGTCACACATCTTAGACAGGTTGAAGAATGCCAGGTACATTTCCAGCCTGGACATCAAGTCAGCCTATTGGCAAGTACCTGTAGCTGAAGCGTCTAGGGAAAAGACGGCCTTCACTGTACCAAGTCGGGGCCTATTTCAATTCACGAGGATGCCCTTTGGACTCCACAATAGTCCTGCAACGTGGCAACGCTTGATAGACAGGGTGCTAGGTGCAGATCTCGAGGTATACGTGTTTGTCTATCTCGATGATATCATCATCTGTACCTCAGACTTCGAGACTCACACGCGTGTCTTAGCCCTTGTTCTATCAAGGTTGCATAAAGCAGGGTTAACCCTAAATCGGGAGAAGTGCAAGTTTTGCGTGTCCCAATTAAAGTACTTGGGCTACGTTGTTGATCACTGTGGCTTAAGAGTCGATCCTGATAAGATCAGTGCGATCACTCAGTATCCAGCTCCAAAGACCCCGAAACAGCTTCGACGTTTCTTGGGAATGGCGTCATGGTACCGACGTTTCGTGCCAGACTTTTCGACCATAACGTCACCGCTGACGTCTCTTCTGAAGAAAAGTTGTCGTTGGAACTGGTCTGAGGAATGTGTACAGGCGTTCAGACAACTAAAGGAACAGCTAATCTCAGCACCAGTATTGACTTGTCCCGACTTTGACAAGCCCTTTATTGTCCAAACGGATGCCAGTGAAGTAGGGTTAGGTGCTATTCTGTCCCAGGAGTTTCCCGAAGGAGAAAAGGTTATAGCTTTCGCCAGCAGGTCGCTGAACAAGCTTGAAAGGAAGTACTGTGCAACGGAGTTGGAAGCGTTGGCTGTACTTTGGGCCGTAGAGAAGTTCAGGTCCTATCTGGAAGGTCAGAAGTTCTTGGTTGTGACGGACCACATGGCTCTTAAGTGGTTAATGGACTTGAAGGAACCAAAGGGAAGATTAGCCAGGTGGGTTCTCCGTCTACAACAATATGACTTCCAGATTACACATCGTCCAGGAAAGTTACACGTTGCAGCGGATGCCCTTTCTAGAGCTCCTGTAGATGCGGTTACCGTTGAAGAGACCAAGGTGACAGACAAGTGGTACCTAGGAATGCTTGAAAAGGTGAAGCTCGCACCCGACAAGTATCCTCTTTGGGCTATTAGCGAAGAGAAGTTGTACGCTAATAGGTCCGGAAAGAAGAATGTTGGTGAAGAGACTATGTGGAAGATCGTGGTACCAAAGGAGCGACGGAAGGAGGTGATAGCGGAGAATCACGACTCACCAATGGCGGGACATCTGGGTTCTTTTAAAACGAAGAAGAGGGTGATGGAGAGGTATTACTGGCCGGGTATGGCAGCCGACATCTCCTCATATGTGAAGAAGTGTCATACGTGTTTGGCAACGAAGAGTGAGTCAAAGAAACCAGCAGGTTTGATGGGCCACCAGAGAGACCCTGGAGCGCCATGGCGAATGATTAGCGGAGATCTGATGGGTCCGTTTCCACGTTCCTCTAATCAGAATTGTTACCTACTAGTGGTCGTTGACTGTTTTACTAAGTACGCTTTGCTCCATCCTCTTCGAAAAGCAGATGCAAAAGCAGTGAGCAAGTATATTGAGGAAAAGGTGTTCATGATGTTTGGAGTTCCTCAATATTTTATAACAGACAACGGTCCACAGTGGCGTAGCAACGAATTCCAAAGTAAGATGGCTGACTACAAGGTGAGAATATTGTTCAATCCTTTATATCACGCCCAGAGCAATCCAACTGAGCGTTACAACCGCACCATCAAAACGATGATTTGTGCTTACGTAAAAGAGAACCATAAGCACTGGGACAAATATCTTCCCCAGCTTGGATTTGCTCTGAGGACGGCCGTGAATGAGTCAACGGGATTCTCACCTTCGTACTTAACCTTCGGACGTCTACTTCACCCGACAGGAGAACGAGTACCGGACGCCGCAGACCCTCTAGTGAAACCTCCAGATCCGATCGCTGAGCAGACTGCAAGGAATCTGAAGAAGCTGCAAGAGACCATCCATCGAGTCAGAGAAAATCTAAAGAAGGTTCATGAAAGGAATGCTCATACCTATAACTTGAGGAGGCGACCGCTAGAGTTTCAAGTTGGAGATGTGGTGTGGAAGAAGACGCATTTCCTTTCAGACGCCTCGAAAGACTTCTCTGCTAAGCTCGCACCGAAGTTTGTCCGATGTCGCATAGTAGCCAAGATAACCCCTCTTGTGTACGAGGTAGAGGATGAGCAGGGCAAAAGACTCGGGCGTTGGCATGTGAGTGAGCTAAAACCAGAACCTCCTTGAATGCAGCTGTCAGAAAATTGTCTCACCGATAATTATAATTTTTTTTTATTTTCTATGAGTATGATTTTTTGTTTTAAAAAAAAGAGTGAATGTTTTAGACTTTTCTTTTCTATTTTTTTTGAGGGGAACTCAGTTTATGATGTTCATGTTCATTTTATGATTTTATATTGGTTTAGCATTTTCTTTTCGGAAGTCTTAGAGAACTTACGTCCTCTTAAGGGATAATTTCTTTTTGGAACTTATTTTTTTTTTATAAAGTGTTTTTTTTTCTTTTTACGAGGGGAACTCGTTTGTAACGATATTATTTTTAGTTTATTATCCACCCGGTAAAATTTCTGTTTAAGAAAAATTTAGGGGCGGATCGATGTTCTGGTGAATTGTTAGGAGGTCTTTTTATTTATTATTTTAGGGCAGTCGCTGATTAGTATTCTTTCTTTGGTAGTTCTTTTGTTTTGTTCTTCTTTTTCTTTTTTTTGGGTACACTGGGTGATCCTGAGAGGTTAGGTGTCTCTGTGATCTCGTGGTGCAAGAGCACTTTGGTGGTTAGATAAAAAGTGATTTGAATAGGGTGAGTTGGTGCTTAAGTTTTGGCAACTTAAACTAGGATCAACGAAGCAGAACACGAGAGTGGATTGCGCTGGTTGCTGTCTGTGTCTGAGACGCCAGTGAAAGCTTCGTGGGCCCCCTTAAGTCCACTGACGACCCTCACCAAGTTCTGCCGGATCGAGCCGCGAGCGTCGAAGTCTGGGAACACCTATCAAGTAAAAAAAATTCAAGTAAGATCGACCAATTTCTGTTCTCTTCACCTTCCAGAGTGGGACGGCTTGGACCCCTTCCCCCACCCCTCCGAGGGTCTTCCCTGTTCCCTCAAACTACATCCCACTACATTCTACCATTTATTTGTTTTTCCAAATTCTTATATTTTATTACAACCATTTATATTATTTGCAATAGCCCAGTTTGGTTGGTAGTACCACACCAATTCATAATTATTACTATTATCATTATCAATTCTTTTTAGCGAGCAGAAGACTGCTCTTAGGAGATTACCTGTGAAAGGGCCCTTAGGGAAACCAGTCAGTTTTGTAGGAAGTTCTTTATTTTATTTTAGTCACTCTATTAAAACTAGTAGTTTCATATAATTTTAATGTTATTGTTTCACAGGAGAATATCATTTGTTATGTACCCTGGGCCAAGGCAGTGAAGATTCCACTGGCCTAATAAAGAGTGAACAGTTTATTCATCTAATCTTTATTTTTATTGTTTTTGTATCCTCCTTAATCATACCTACCTTTTATTATTCCCTGTCCCTGGATTCCCCATTCTCCAGTTTCCAATTTTCCTTTACCTCTGTTCCTCTGAGTTACTCTAGTGAGTGCTCAGACTTTAAGTCCCTTTTTCTTTGTTATTAATCCTTTTTAATTTGAATGGGGTGGCGTCCACTTTAATTTGCATTTCATATGGTAGTTCAATTGTCAGGAGACCTCAAACTCTGTCCAAAACCCCGCCCACCTAGCAAATCGACTGAGTTGGGCTATAACATACAAAAATTGTAGAGCCCATAGATTTTGGGGCTACAGTCCTCCTATGTCAACACGAGTGGTCCTCTATATGTCTCCCATAGTTATTGATTTAAAGTAAAATTTAATCTTTCCGTAGTATGAATACTACCAAAAACTTAAAAATTTGAATTTCAGAAAAATATCTCATCTCCTCCTACTTTTACCAATGAATCACATTTGTTTACACAAAATTATTTTCTTTTTAATAATAAAATTAGTATTAAGGAGTTGTCCAGAATTTTAAGGGAGTTAAAAAATAAAAGAAGTAAGGCGGCTGATAGAATCCCTACTACTATTGTAAAAAAGAGTTTATCTACGATTGATAAGAAATATAAACATTATATCTTTGTTTAGATGCGTAGAAAGTTATTATTTGCGTACTTGTATTCGTTGCGCATGCGCGCGTCTCATAGTTCTGAAGTATTCCTCTTCTTTACCACACTAGTGCGGTAAAGAAGAGGAATTCTTCAGCTTTACGCACGATTAACGAGTTTGTTTACATTTAACAAAACTAATTTGCTGTTCTTTTATTAAAGTAACTGTTTATATCGAGTTTTTAGTGAAAAACAATGAGTGAATCATGTGACATTGACGAAAATGTGGAGAATAATACTCCTCCAGAAATAATTAATTCGACAAAAAGTACAACACAATAATTAATGCCATCTTTATCAAGAGAGAGATACGAACTTACATACAGCAAGTTTATTTTTTTCTGTATTTATTATTTAAATCTGACAATCGTAGATAAAGTACGGTACGCAACTCGAGCGAAAACGGCATTTTGCATTGCTCGTGTGGTATTACTACCCTCGCTGTCGCTCGGGTGCAAACTCCACACTCGCATGCAAAATGCTACTTTCCGCACTCGACGCGTAATGTACTATTACTTACCTGTGGAGAGGTTTGGACTCATGTTTTGCAACACTGCTTCGCGGAAGGAATTTTTCCCAACAGTCTAAAAGAGTCTGTAGTTGTACTAATACATAAACCCGGTGATAGAACTGATGCCAACAACTGCAGACCAATATCTTTATTAAGTCCTTTTTCAAAAATATACTAAAAAATAATGCTCAATAGAATTTCGGATTTCGTATTAAAATTTTAACAACCAATTACTAAATCAAGTATACCAATATTTCTCAAATAATAAAAACTAGGACTGTTGTCCTTCATAGGGAGTTCAATTTTAAAGAGGAGTTACTTAAATTAATGCGCATTCATCATTGCGATGCTAATATAATCATTTCTCTAAGAGAAATTTCCCTGCATGTATTATGTAAATTACTAAGAACTCAATATTATTAGCTTTCATAGGACTTATTGAAGTGTTTGGTCTTGTATATAATAACGAAGTATTGTTGTCGTTGTCACAAGTAAATGTTAAATTATAGAATAAACAACTGCATGAATATCATATATAATTATAAACATTGTCAAATTAATTTAAATCATTTTAAAGTATACATTTACATTGCAATTAGAGTGAAAAATTATTTATTTAAATGTTTTTAGTAATATTTATTGTTCATATTATTATGTTGGTACTACTAGCTGAAAAAAGAAAAGTTAATATCAGCTGTTAGTCCAGTCTCGTTTTAACTTTCTCCGCGTGGTTTTTATTAGATACTTTAAACTCTTTCCGTGTTGCTTTTATAAATTTAACTTTATCCGTGTTGTTTTTATTAATTTAGCTCTTTCCGTGTTATTGTTAATTTAATGCTCTCCGTGTTGTTTATATTACTTAAACTCTCTTGGTGTTGTTTTTATAAATTTAACTCTATCCGTGTTGTTTTTATTAATTTAACTAACTCGAACCTGACTTTTAATCAATTATTACAGTAATGTTCAAGGTAAAAGTATTTTACTTTTAAGTTTTAATAGTGAATTACTGTTTTGATTGAGTATTTCATAATGTCTACTGCTATTCAATTTATTGTAGCTTGTGTTTTTTTTTTTTATTGAATACGTTATAATTATAACTTTACGTTGTGCTTATTAAAACTGATGTAGTTAGTATCAGTATATGTATTTATATACTAATGTATACTTAAAAATGTCTTTTAGTATTGTATTTGTCATTAATGTTGGCTATCGGCTTATTTTGTTGTTATTTTTTGTTTTTGTGAGTCAGTTTAGTAATTAAATTTAGTATATATTTGATTGTCTGCATGGAAACTAGACAATTTGGAAACCGGAGCAATCTTCTTGTGGAATTAAATATTCGACAGCATAATAAAAGATAATTCAACATTTCTAACTATAGATTTATCTTCTTTAATAAAATTGAAGGTGCTCATTCTTACCTAAACAAATATCTTGAGATTTGATTTGAAAGCTTTATTTTTATCTCAATATCACAGTAATGCCTGTTTGATGTCGATTTTTTCGATTTGTAATAAAATCATATATTTTATTACTAGAAATAATAAATTCCACGTTTTATTGCAAAACTTCCAGTTTATATGACTTGAACAGGTTCAAATCACATTTCTCATTGGAAAATACCTACTTTTTTCATGCGACAATTTTTTTTTTTTTTTTCTACTAATCAAAAACCAGAAATACTCATAATCCAGAATCAACTCTCCAAGCTATATTTCTTTACTTTTCATCCATTTAGATATTATGAGTATATTCTATGAATCATTAAATAAATTCATACATGCATATATGTTTTATGTAACATGTAAGTTGAATCATTGACATTCAAATGAATGAATGGCATTTAATTCGTTACTTTTGCATTATTTACATAAATGATTCGTTGTTCTCTTTAGCTATTAGTTAGTTTTGCTATTAAATAAACCCTTAGACTAGGAGTTTTACTGTTTAAACTTTCTTTATCTCCTCTTTCCTCTATTGTTACTTAGACATCTATCTTTAAACTTTGCCTATCTTTTTAACTTTACTTAATATCTTGAGTTAAAATCATTTGCAGAAAAAATCCTATAAAATTAATTAATAAAAGTAAACAATTTTTTTTTCTTAAATCTTTAAATGTTGGATTTAAATTATATTAGCTTTCAATCTTATTTATAAGTTAAATGTGTAAGCATCTAAAAGTACGGCTATGTCTTTTTTACATATCATTTAGTCAGTAATTATTTATAATTTTTAAGGGACAATAAGCTATGGTACGGCTAATTCATATTGTACGTGCCAGATAATTTTTACTAACGGGTGGTTGGAGGTGGGTAGTGAAGATTAGAGGTGTTTAGAGATGGTTAGAGGTGGTTAGAGGACGTTAGAGGAGGTTAGAGGTGGTTATAGATGGTTAGAGGAGGTTAGAGGTGGTTAGAAGTGGTTAGAGATGGTTAGAGGAGGTTAGAGGTGGTTAGAAGTGGTTAGAGATGGTTAGAGGAGGTTAGAGGTGGTTAGAGATGGTTAGAGGAGGTTAAAGGTGTTTAGAGGTGGTTAGAGGAGGTTAGAGGTGGTTAGAGATGGTTAGAGGAGGTTAAAGGTGGTTAGAGGAGGTTGGAGGTGGCTCTAAACTCGGCCTGGCACGTACAATATGCGAGTTTACCTATGGATCCAATTTTATTTTGTTAACTTTACTTGGTTAAGAATAATCGGTTTATGCATACAGTTCCCCTGATTTCTCCTTATTGAATTTTCTTATGGTACCTTCTACCCGAACCTCTCTATTTACACCCTTAATTTTTAACTTTTTCCAGGCATTGTTTATAATAATAAATTATTCAGGTCTCATTTCGTACTGAACCAACCTTGAATACAATGTAGTAGTAATATTATTCTCAATACAACAACAAAATTATTTAAATATTATAATATTTATTGATATTTATTTATTGTTTACAATTATTATAATATATAGCCGTATCTCTGGCTGTCACGAATTATTAAAATATAGTGGAAGTAAGATTATATGCCACTGATATATTATACTTTTTATATATATATATATATATATATATATATATATATATATATATATATATATATATATATATATATATATATATATATATATATATATACACATACACCTATATATAATTTAGAGGTAGATGTTTATTGTAAAGTGTATATATCATATTTAGGGCAAGTTTCTTTTTTCCTCATTCTTACCCCCCTTCTAGTATGATGCCTCCTCGAGAGCAATATCATATTTCCAATATACTCGACGCGAACCCCCCCCCCCCCCTCCACACTTACCCCCACCTTAGCTTCCACTTCCACTCAGTCAATTTATCAAATTGACTAATGGATTTTCGGACTAATACATGACTCTTACTCACACTTACAAGTTGAGTGAGAGGCCGAGCTGTTTGCTTGTTTACAAACCATATTGTTTGTGTTAGTGAACTGGTAGTGGGGGTTGCTAAAGTGTTTTCTACAGTACAGCCTTGCCCTCTGAGCGTGTTCGAGTGCATTTCTAACAGTCTAAGCCCTATACCGTGCTATATTATAACGTTATACTTTTTGCCTGTGTTTCCCTCTGGTTCCTTGCTTAAAGCAACCATATTCTCAATCCATCATCCTAATCTTATATTACTTTAAGCTATACACCCCTTTCCCATTTTTACTCTTCCTTTCCCTTTTATTTTTATTTTTTTTATATTTTTTTATTTAAACTGTTTATTTAGTAAAGTTTTATAATATCGAGCTTATACGACATATTATTAGAGTTATTTATTCATAATAGTTATCTCTTAGAATCTTTTGAAGAAGATAACGAATGTATTTATCTTCAAATTAGAACTAGTTAAAGGATGCACATATTTAACGATGAGCAAATATGATTTGAACAAGGAAGTATAAAGTCATGCTTAAACCTACAAAACCCTTTTACAGCTTACAGTAATAATTATATTGGATTGAAAACTTCATGTGTAAATTGAATAGAGCTGTAGGATATTATCAAAGCATATGATGTTTCTTTTTCAGCTTCTGCAAAGCTATGTTAAAGCCACTCAAGTGTACGCAAGGAATATTCAATCATAACTTGCGGAGACAAAGTTTCTGAAGTTTAAAGTGGAAAGCGTTGCTGCTCTAGGATTCCTCAAGGAAAACACAAGTTCTCTTCATTTCCCTCGAGCTTAGACTTAACCCCAGTATTTCCCTTTTGTAAATACTTTCAACTCCTTTCAACAGTTATCAAATTTAACCAAACTCCCTTTCCTTTACATTCGTTTCTCTTATTAATCTATTAAATATACATTTGTCGGTTTCTGGGGTTGGAATAATTTTCAATTAGTAAACTTTAATTCAAGGTACTGACTTCTTTCGAGGTACGAAATTATTAAAACTTAGTTGTTCATTCATAGTAATACTGAGAGAAAATAAATCCAAAGAAATTAATTTTATAAGTTTTAATAATGTCAAATCGGTGAGTAGCGGATATACAGTGTGTCCCAAGATAGAGAGATTATCCGAGAGGAAAAATTTTCTTATTTTTGGGTTTTCGACAATAAAGGTAATTCTTTAGAAAATCTCCTGCTTGATCTTAAAACTCTAAAAATGATAAAATTGTCTTGATTTTGTGTACAGTTTGTTCTGTTTTTTCAAAACTTTAAAATATCTTTTGGTCATAAACTTACCCTTATTTTTGATGGTATCGAAAAATTTTATTTAGAAAAGTGGTTCAGAATTGCAAAAAACGTATAAATATTAATTTATTTTATGAAAACAAAATAAATTAATTATAAAAAAATAATAAGCTTACGTAAAAAATAATAAGCTTATGTAAAAAATAATAAGCTTATGTAAAAAATAAACTTTAAAAAAATAAAATATCATTACAACAATTATTAACCAATAGTTCTAACCTTAACATCTAATTAAGTGTCACAAAAAATCAGAGTTGAAAAATAAATCAAAGGAATGATAATTCAAATGTATTTCCTACTTCTGCTTATTTAACATATTAAAATATTTTATTAAAAAAATCAAGCAATTTCACAAGCAACTGCAAATATTTTACATTAACCTATTTGCTGATAACTGATAATACATGAACTATGTATTTGTTGTCATAACAATTATCACACTTGTTTATTATAAAAATCCAAAGACAACTATTTGTTGTAGTTAGTTTATTACTTGTTTTTGAAAAGCAAACTAAAATTTAATATTTCAGAAAATTAACTAAAATTTAATAATTCATAAAATAAATTGATATTTAATATTTATACGGTTTTTGCAATTCTGAACCTCTTTTCTAAATAATATTTTCAATGCCATCAAAAATAAGGGTAGTTTATAACCAAAAGAAAATTTAAAGTTTTCAAAAAACAGAAGACCCTGTACAAAAAATCAAGAAAATTTTATAATTTTTAGAGGTTTTAGAGATTTTATAAAGAATGACTTTTTTTCGAAAACCCAAAAATAAGACAATTTTCCCTCTCGGATACTCTATCTTGGGACACACTGTATATCAAACTGAACTGTCCTCATCTTATTATTTCAAGAAAGCTACAATTTCGTTACTTCTTTAAGTCGAGACACAGTTTCTTATAAGTAAAGATTATAAAATTATGATTTTTCCGACTGTTTCTATAACGAATTTTAATTTATTATGTCATGAAATCAACGTATCTGAATCGTAGTTCACTCATAATGGATATCTTTCCGGTCACAACATTTATAATCTTTGATACTATCCTTAAAAACACGTTGGATAGTAAAATTTTATTCTGCTATGCTGCCGTAGAATTTTTTTTAGGAAAAGTGTTAAAAGGCAATGAAAGGACTGTTTTGGCGTTGTAAAGCCGTAGTTTCGGATGTTAAGCTGTATCTTTGTTTGAAACAGGTTTAAGTTACAGATGTGAAGCTTCTCGTTTGTCGGGTTAAGCTCTTCTAGTGCTTTAGCATGATAAAAGCAAAGCAACTTGGCTTGAATAAGGTGTTAAAGAAGTTAATAAAATGTTAAAGTATCGCATCATGTATGCTATGCATGCCTTAGTAGCTATAAACTTCTTATACCTTCTGATAACTTGTTGAATAATCAACTCCTTTCTGAAAATCTACCATTTTCCTCCTTGGATTTTCTAGTTAGAAATTAACCATTTCTAACTCTTTAATAATGTTAATTATATATTTATAAGATTTTATCATTTTAAAAATGTTTTGCTTCCGATCTTACCGAAGGTAATGGAAGCCATGTGATCGTTCTGTTTTTGTCTCCGATTTCAAAAATTCTAAAGACCCCCCATAAACGATTAAACATTTTGCGCAAACATGATGTTTGCACCAACCTGATGTCGGGCAAATTTAGGCTATACACGTCAAACATCATGTTTCCGCACACATCAAACAGCCCCATACACGGTCAGAATGTTTGCGCCAAGATTTTGACCGTATATGGGGACATCATCAGGCGCAACATCATGTTTGCACAAACATTTGTGTATGGGGACCTTAAGGCGGCTTTCACACCGAAGTAGCAAGTCACAGGTTGCTTGCGTCCTAGTAGTAGGATCCAAGCAACTTAAACACCATACTATCTAAGGAGTCGAGGTAATTGAACGAGAGCCTACACACCGAAGATGCAAGTGCGACGTGTATCTTCGGTGTGTAGGCTCTCGTTCAATTACCTCGACTCCTTAGATAGTATGGTGTTTAAGTTGCTTGGATCCTACTACTAGGACGCAAGCAACCTGTGACTTGCTACTTCGGTGTGAAAGCCGCCTTAAGGTCCCCATACACAAATGTTTGTGCAAACATGATGTTGCGCCTGATGATGTCCCCATATACGGTCAAAATCTTGGCGCAAACATTCTGACCGTGTATGGGGCTGTTTGATGTGTGCGGAAACATGATGTTTGACGTGTATAGCCTAAATTTGCCCGACATCAGGTTGGTGCAAACATCATGTTTGCGCAAAATGTTTAATCGTTTATGGGGGGTCTTTAGAATTTTTGAAATCGGAGACAAAAACAGAACGATCACATGGCTTCCATTACCTTCGGTAAGATCGGAAGCAAAACATTTTTAAAATGATAAAATCTTATAAATATATAATTAACATTATTAAAGAGTTAGAAATGGTTAATTTCTAACTAGAAAATCCAAGGAGGAAAATGGTAGATTTTCAGAAAGGAGTTGATTATTCAACAAGTTATCAGAAGGTATAAGAAGTTTATAGCTACTAAGGCATGCATAGCATACATGATGCGATACTTTAACATTTTATTAACTTCTTTAACACCTTATTCAAGCCAAGTTGCTTTGCTTTTATCATGCTAAAGCACTAGAAGAGCTTAACCCGACAAACGAGAAGCTTCACATCTGTAACTTAAACCTGTTTCAAACAAAGATACAGCTTAACATCCGAAACTACGGCTTTACAACGCCAAAACAGTCCTTTCATTGCCTTTTAACACTTTTCCTAAAAAAAATTCTACGGCAGCATAGCAGAATAAAATTTTACTATCCAACGTGTTTTTAAGGATAGTATCAAAGATTATAAATGTTGTGACCGGAAAGATATCCATTATGAGTGAACTACGATTCAGATACGTTGATTTCATGACATAATAAATTAAAATTCGTTATAGAAACAGTCGGTGATCGTTCTGTTTTTGTCTCCGATTTCAAAAATTCTAAAGACCCCCCATAAACGATTAAACATTTTGCGCAAACATGATGTTTGCACCAACCTGATGTCGGGCAAATTTAGGCTATACACGTCAAACATCATGTTTCCGCACACATCAAACAGCCCCATACACGGTCAGAATGTTTGCGCCAAGATTTTGACCGTATATGGGGACATCATCAGGCGCAACATCATGTTTGCACAAACATTTGTGTATGGGGACCTTAAGGCGGCTTTCACACCGAAGTAGCAAGTCACAGGTTGCTTGCGTCCTAGTAGTAGGATCCAAGCAACTTAAACACCATACTATCTAAGGAGTCGAGGTAATTGAACGAGAGCCTACACACCGAAGATGCAAGTGCGACGTGTATCTTCGGTGTGTAGGCTCTCGTTCAATTACCTCGACTCCTTAGATAATCCGATGTTACTAGGACGCATGCAACCTGCGACGTGCATCCTCGGTGTGTAGGCTCTCGTTCAATTACCTCGACTCCTTAGATAATCCGGTGTTACTAGGACGCATGCAACCTGCGACGTGCATCTTCGGTGTGTAGGCTCTCGTTCAATTACCTCGACTCCGTAGATAATCCGGTGTTACTAGGACGCATGCAACTTGCGACGTGCATCTTCGGGGTGTAGGCTCTCGTTCAATTACCTCGACTCCTTAGATAATCCGGTGTTACTAGGACGCATGCAACCTGCGACGTGCATCTTCGGTGTGTAGGCTCTCGTTCAATTACCTCGACTCCTTAGATAATCCGGTGTTACTAGGACGCATGCAACCTGCGACTTGCTACTTCGGTGTGGAGGCTCTCGTTCAATTACCTCGACTCCTTAGATAATCCGGTGTTACTAGGACGCATGCAACCTGCGACTTGCTACTTCGGTGTGGAGGCTCTCGTTCAATTACCTCGACTCCTTAGATAATCCGGTGTTACTAGGACGCATTCAACCTGCGACTTGCTACTTCGGTGTGAAAGCCGCCAAAGACTCAAGAATTCAATGAAAGGGGACATTTTTGGTTCCATGTCTACCTGTCGCTCAATTTTTGAGAACCACCATATCTTATAAATTACTCGTCCTAGTTTTATTAAATTTTGATTGTAACGTCATGGATAGCCCATTGTTGGTCCCTTAAATGTTAAACCTTCTGTGCTAATTTGCTTTTCTTTCGCATGCACACAAAAAAACTTTTATTCCCACCTATATCTACAAAAGTACTTATCTGATTCTTATTAAATTTGGATGGTTTGTCGAAAGTAGGTCCTAGATAGCCCTACATTAATTTCATTATTCAATCATTTTCAATTTTGACATATTTAATATAGGTTGTAAAAGCATAAAATCATTAAAGTATACAAAATAGGAATAGAACCCGAGGAAGCCATCTGCCCTATAAAAAAAAAAAATTAAAAAAGAGTAGACTATTTATCTCTATTCTTACTGTTTATTTTAGTGGTATTCATAAAACAAAGAAATATTTTCTCAAGATTGTTTTTATGATTAACCATAAGCAAAAGGTAATGGTTAATTTCACGTAAAAATTCACAAAAGCCCACTTTAATACACCCTTGGAAATATTTTTTTTTCCATCCCTGCATTCTGATTAAAAAAAAAGAAAGGATAGAGATGCGAAGAGTAACGGTTTGAGTTGGCTGTTGTCTCTGGGAAATCTGTCAGTGTAAATGTCCTTGCTGGAGAAGAATATAAAAACCCAAGCTCTCTCGTTAGGGGTTTTTACGGCAAGGCACCCTGATGTCAGATCGATAAACGCTAGAGCCGATGAGCAGTGAGCCCTGGGCTTGCCGCGGCTTTGGCATAAAGACCTGCTTTGAGTGATTAATGCATCCGGCTTCGGGGGCCGCTAGGATTTTCAACTCTGAGAGAAAAAGACGGAACTAGGTCAAATCTATGATAAGTGAAGGCGAACCAACCGAGAATTATTTCTTCTTTTATTGCAATTAAATTTATAGGAGCTTCCATTACAGGTATTTAATGCTAAAGTTTCATAAGAGTACTATTCAGATATGCTTAAATAGGCCGTCGTGGAAACGTTTAAGCTTCAATACCTATGTCATGGAAAACTGCTTTACTGTTATACAGTCCATGATCTCCGCTTTTCTACTAATGGCTATTAGAACAGGCTAAGTTCCCGAGAGCTTTCCTCTACTTGTGTTTGCTTTAGAAGCATATTCTCTATAATATATTATGTTATGCAATAGAAAAAACAATAAATTATTAATATTATTTTTGGGCTGGCTGTTTAAAATCATTAGCATACGTGATAATAGTAAATTACGCGTCTAGTGCGGAAAGTAGCATTTTGCTTGCGAGTGTGGAGTTAGCACCCGAGCGATAGCGAGGATTGCGCAACACGAGCAAAGCAAAATGCAGTTTTCGCACGGGTTGCGTACCGTACTTTATCTACGATTGTTGGATTTCAATAATAAATACAGAACAAAAAAATTAATAAACTTCCTGTATGTAAGTTCGTATTTCTCTTTTGATTAAGATGACATTAATTCATTAGTTGTATTTCGAGCCGAATTAATTATTTCGGGAGGCGTATTATTCTCCTCATTTTCGTCATAATGACATTAGTCAATCATTGTTTTTCACTAAAAACTCAATGTAAACAGTTACTTTAATTAAACAAACAGCAAATTAGTTTTGTTAAATGTAAACAAACTCGCTAATCGTACGTTAAGGTGAATAATTCTTATTTTACCCGCACTAGGGCGGAAAAAAGAGGAATTATGAAACGCGCATACGCAATGAATACAAGTACGTAAAGAATCACTTTCTACGCATCTAAACAGAGATACAATGATTCTGGACTGCATAGTGAGATTTACACATCTTACACAAGGTTTCTTCTGGGAAGTGAAGTTATATTAGGGTTGTCCAGAATTGGATTTTTTAAAATTCGACTATAAAAATTCCTGAGGTTACTACTCTTAATTGAGGGATGTTAGAAGTGTGGCGTTTTCAGGAAAAACTTCTGCTTTTCATAAGCTTTCAAATGGTATAATTAAAGTTTAAGCTCAACGGACTAGTTTTTGAATTATGGTGGATGAATTATGGCGCTGGGAAGGGTGTCATTCAAAAATTATATTCTTTACCAGGTTTACTTCAAGAAGTATTGTGGTAAAAAGCGTACTATTTGAGAATTGTAAGGATAAACGTCCAAAAATGGTGTTTTTTCATGTTTTTTTGCAAATATTTCGAAAACGAAGCTGTTCCGGGTCCATGTTTATAGGAACTTTTTTGTTCAGCGTAAAATTTCCTATAAGAAACCCTAAGTTCTGTGGTTTCGTCCGGGGGAACCTTTTGTGCGTTTGTACTAGAATTGGTTGTGATCCTGACCAAAAAATTTCACGTCTGGGAACATTCAATCCACCATAATTCAAAAACTAGTCCGTTGAGCTTAAATTTTAATTATACCATTTGAAAGCTTATGAAAAGCAGAAGTTTTTCCTGAAAACGCCACACTTCTAACATCCCTCAATTAAGAGTAGTAAGCTCAGGAATTTCATGGTCGAATTTTAAAAAATCCAAAATTTCAAATGTAACAGAACTTAAAAGATGCTTAGCAGCTGATAATTTAAAAATAAATTAATGATTCTGAATGTTTTTTTTATGCTCTTTAAAATTGGTCCTTAGCCCAATTTCTCTATGTCATTTAGGTTTTGAGATATTAGGCATTTTTTAAAACTTTTCGTGCAGCACTTTAAAAAAGGAAATAAATCGATATCTCGAGAACTATTGAGATATGGGCCTATGCTTACTCGACATTTTTTGTTGCATTTGACCCATAGAATCACCCAGTTTCTTTATGACATTTTATCGCGGGTCTCCCTGTATAATTTCTAGTTTTATTATAAACGTTTATTATTACTAAATACACAAAATTATCTCTAAAAAAAAATCTTTAAAATTATCTGTTAAAAAGAAATGAATTATTCTTCAATTCCTTCTACCTTCCCAGAAGGACACTTGCATAAGCTACACTGTTACCATCATTAGTGACAAAAACCATCACAATTCCACGAATCGATCTGATTGTATCGTCGCTTTTTGATAATGCCATTTCTTTATTACTTTTATCTTTGCCATTGAAGTTCCAACTCAAGAATAACCTAAGTAAAGATACTATCATCCTCATATCAGAAACCTTTGGAGAAGTTTACCTTATTTCTAGTTTCTCGGTCCTTTAGACTTTGCAAATCTAACCTCTTACTAAAATGTGCATACTTTGATTTTATTGCAAGTCGCTTCCTAATGCCCATTGTCGTTTGTTCCCCAAGTTTTCTTTTATGGGTGAAGCTCCGATAGCGGTACATTGTTAGCTCTGTCGTGCTTTTCATACCCTCCTCGCTCTCAATATAATTGCGTCGTAAAAAGAGTAGAATATGTGACGTGATACTAACAATCTTCAATCCTCCAAATCACCCTGTTTTGCCTACTCTGTCACTGCATTGACCAAGAAAAATTTTCGTGCACTTTATAATTAATCCGTATATATTTTCATAATGAAATGAAAGGATCTCTCCAAAATCACTTCGTTATGAGCTCTTATCATGTCAGCATGCATTAATATTAACTTTGTCATTTATATACTTTTTTAAAAAATATTTTGTGTACAATAGATTGAGAAATAGAAATCAAAATCAATTATTTAGTCATAACTCATAATAGAAAATTACGGCCAAATTTCAACCATTTGGTGAAAACATTCTATAAAAAAAAAAATGGTTTATTTCTCAATTACCACTCATCATCCGTTCTATCAAAAATAAATTCTATCCTTAATTTGAAAATGTCAGTTGCACTTACAAACACAAAATTTATACTAACGCTCAAAAATACAATTTTCAAAACACTGGAAAATAAAAAATAGTTTTCCCCAATAAAACAATAAATAAGTTATGGCACATAGCTCTAAAAAATAGAACTAAAATAGACAACATAGAAAGCGTAGAATACTGCACATCTCATTTGCATATAAATGATTAAGCGAAAACATCCAAACAAATTTTAAAGATTTCGATTGTTATAATATAAAATTCGTATTAAGACCAATAAACAAGATAATTAACAAGTTTCCCACAATATAAAGGGAATACCATAAAAAATGAAGTAATTTTAAAAATTTATTAAAAGACTGCAATAAAATATACATACATGGGATGGCAGGAACAAGGCAAAGATTGGAAAATAGACGTAAACAGCATAACTATGGCATAAAATCAATAAATGGAATGACTGCCCTCGCCATTCATGCTACAAATTATAATCACCAAATTCACAAAAAAAACTAATAAAATAATAAATATAAATAGGAATTAATACGACCCACATTATAAGATGATTAAAGAATAAAAGAGACAAATTTAGCAGATCACGTAAACATATACTTTTGTATATTGTCTGTGAAAAGCGTTGAAATTGGTCAATGTTGAATGCCGTTCTTGGATCTCGCCGCTTTAATTTAACTGAACATGACTTAATAAATGAACAAAACCTGACATATTCATCATATTTGGCACCTGAGTTAAGGTCTGTATTGGCCCGTACACCTGAGTCTAATAATTCCATATTGAATTATTGGTGTTGAAACATGTGTCATGTCTTAGCGTGTGTATGTATGTATGTCTTGTTCGGTGCTCTCCCATATGAATGAATTGGTAAACTAATTCTAATGGGTTGAATAAACCTGTACGTCTCATAATTGTTTCACATGTCTGCCCTCAGTTACCTTTAATAATTAGAATCCCTAAACTATGGATGCTGACAATTTTACCCATAATGTATTCCCGTCGTGTTATTCCACTTATTCATAAGCGTGGACAAAGATAATGCGGCTATGAATATTGTATGTTGTGTTAAAGGGCTCATACTGATTAGGAGGCAGGTGTGGGTTAAAGTCATATTAATGCTGCATTTAGGATTCTATACCTGAGGTTTTCAATGTTAGATTGAAAATTCAACATATTACCTGCTATATCTGTAATTCCCTTGGTTTTCAATATCCGATTTTCCCATTCACTATTTTTTTAAACTTGTCATCCTAAAATTTATCAATCTATCAACCTTTCGTTATCAAACGCATTTCATTTTGTAGCGCAATTTATTTACTTTAATTATCGGTAACAGAGGGCCGATTAGTTTATATATTGACACATAAAAATTAGGCAATAAAACCAATATGCAATGCATCTTCGGACCTCTAATCTTGTACTATAACATGACCCTTACCATTCTTCTTCTGATCAGATGATACAGTCAAATGGCATGAAAAATTATGCCAGAGTCCCGTCAATGTCCTTAATGATGATCGCGTTCTTTTTAAATATCACGTACATTTGATTAAGTACCGACTAATTTTTTGTGAAAACGACTTTAGTAATAGAAAAACTTAGTTCAGGAAACCGTAAATAACAAAATTTTACCTAATTAACATAAATTCGTAAAAAAATAGAGAAGCAGTAGGAATAATACTTAACCCTTAAATGCTAATGGTAGTCGAATCGACGAGCACAGTTTGAACCTTAACCTTTTACACCCGTATGCGATGATGATGGGTATCCCATCCTTCTGCAGTGCTTGCACTGGTTAGTAACACACCTGCTAGTGTAGCGGTAGTAGTTCTTTTGAGCATACACTCGTTTTCTGGCAAATTCCCGTCAAAGCTACTTCGTCGATTCGACTAACGTTTAGTAATAGACGTAGGAAATTAATTGGTCGTCGAATGAGCCTATAGCTTGGGAAAATGGGCGTGGGGTAAGGGACAATAGGCCTAGGGGTAAGGGGCAATGGGCCTAAGGGCCTGGAGCACTTAGCAAAAGGCCTAGGGCTTTTGGCCTGGGGCATGGGACCTGGTACATTAATGTTAACTCAATTTTAGATTCTTCTGATGTTCCTACTAAGTTATTTGTCATCAAATGTTTGGATATCTCACTAAAAGATTTAATAATGAGTTCTTAATAAAGTGTAGTTAATAAAGTGTGTGAGTTTAAAAAAGTGTAGTTTCAACCCAAAAAATGTATTTTCTGCATATGTTAGTCGAAGGTTTAGTAATACCAGCCATCCAATTACCATTAGCATTTAAGGGTTAAGAGAACAATTGTGATTTTTATAAAAATGTGTTCAAGGTTTCAATACGATAACTTTTATTTTTTATTGAACTAAAATACCTTAATAATAATTTACTGAACAATTTAATATTTAAACATAATTTATACGATACTTTGATCAATCAAACTTGACTATCAACTGCTGACGAAGTATATAGCTACATCATTAGCATGTTATTTCGTGTTGAAGATAATTGATATAACATTTTCTGCACTGGAAAATGGAAACCTTCCAAACACTGAAAAATGTCTAATACTGCTCGATTCTCTTGTCAATTATTTAGAACTTACCCTTTAAGGGTTTTTGGTAAACATAGCTGCCACCCTAAAATTCATTAATATATCAGCTTCGAAATTAAAGTGTTAAGAAAGGTTCCCAAAAAAATGCTCATTATTATTTGGCTGTTACACAGTAAATTAAGGTGGTACAAATTTTTACCACCAAGCCACTTGGGTTGGTACAATATATATTGGTAGGTGGTAAACATAACCTCCAAGCTTCTAGGGAAACCTAATTTTTTTAAGCGAGACTTAAAGCTTTATTTTCCTAGACGCGACTCCACCGATGGACGCTCAAGCGATAGTCGCCTAGCGACTGTCGCTGAGGACTCCTCTTTGGAGTTTGCATGTTACCGTTTTCCTAGCTGAGTGACTCTTCACATGCAAACTCAGCTCCACGAGAGTCGCACAGCTACTATCGCTTGAGTCGTGTCTAGGAAAACTTACCTTATAGGGTTAAAGTTTAAGTGGAAGCTCAACCTCTTCTTAATTTATTCGAAAATGTATTTGGTACACATGTGTGCTTGAATTATCTTTAATGCGTGTGTCAAGTATTTGCGGAGAAAAGAAGATTTTGATCATTATTGATCAAAATAAAAAAAAAGAACTTGATGGTTTATCAGCTTGTGGCTTATAAAGGAAACTTATATTTCTAGGGATCTATATCTCTTAATAACATTCTATTGTAATAGTTTTATAAGTTCAGTTAAAGTAGCAATAAAATCTCAGCAATGTGTTTATAAGTTAAAATAGAGGTTGTAAATTCTCAAGGCAAACATTTAACTGAATCGGCATGTAAAGTTATGAGCCAGGGTGAAATCTAACCGATACTTTTACTGTTCCCCAAAGCTGAAAACATCTCTTCTATCGGGTCATAATAAAGGTTTTGGGTGGCCGCGGCCATAAAACTCCGAGCTAGGATCCCTCTGTTTACCGTCTGTAGAGCCAAGGCAATTCTGCAGCTACCACACAATCCAATATTTTGGTGTTTACTACTCCCTCTCCAATTTCCCTGTTAGTGCTTTCTACTGAATTGCTAACCCACAGATAGAGATATGTTGCAATGTTATATATATATATATGTATATATATATATATATAAAATTTGATTTAGCAAATTCCATTTTTTGTTGTTGTATGAATCTCTAAATCTACAAAATAGTTTTTAGGAACATGTGTGGTTAATTTTTTACTGGCGGTAAACATTTCGCGACTATATACTAAAATCTATATTTATATACTTTCAACATTCTCTTACTAAAAAATATGATAATAGTTTTGTTTTCTTTCAAAAGAAAACAACAGTGTATTCAATTTTTGAATCGCAATTATTATTTTTAGGATAGAATGTGGTTTTCTTTTAAGGTTACCAGGTAATTTAGAGAGAAAAAAACTTATTTTGGTAACGGTAGTAAACAAATAGTCGAAAGACTGGAAAGATTTTCTGACTGTAATTTGGATGTATATTTAATTTTAAATGAAACCACCAAAGTGGTTTTTTTTTATAAAATGCGTACTAGTTATAATTAGGTTTGATTGCCACAAAATATCGATGAATAAAGTCAATTTTACCATCCAAATTTTTATTAATATCGACGAGTAGTTTTATTAAGATATGGTGGTTCACATAATTATTGACCGATGCACGGTACAGATACGAGACCAAATATGTTTTCTAATGTCTGAAATCGATGTGTGTCTTAGAATTTTTGAATTCAGAGACCTAAAAAAAAAACGTTCTTTAAAGGCCCTACACAACAACCTCTCGGGGCCAACGGTTTTGGTCCCGACAGTTGGAGCGTGTGTAGGCTTGTCACCGGACTAAAACTGCCAGACCAGACGGTCGGGTGGTAGGTCGTCTCGTACGACGGTCGAGAGCTCCCCACCCTCGATTCCTGTCGAGTCGGTTCGTGTGTAGCGCTGTCGGCCGACTCCTCAACCCGACACGACCAAACTCCCCCCAAAGTGAGTGTGTAGAGATGGCCCCGACAAGCATTGTCTGTGAGTTTGGTCGTGTTGGGTGGTCGTGTCGTGTCGTGTGTAGAGATGTCCCCGACAAGCATTGTCTGTGAGTTTGGTCGTGTTGGGTGGTCGTGTGTAGAGATGTCCCCGACAAGCATTGTCTGTGAGTTTGGTCGTGTTGGGTGGTCGTGTGTAGAGATGTCCCTGACAAGCATTGTCGGGGAGTTTGCTCGTGTTGGATGGTCGTGTCGGGTCGTGTGTAGAGATGTCCCCGACAAGCATAGTCTGTGAGTTTGGTCGTGTTGGGTGGTCGTGTGTAGAGATGTCCCCGACAAGCATTGTCGGGGAGTTTGCTCGTGTTGGGTGGTCGTGTCGGGTCGTGTGTAGAGATGTCCCCGACAAGCATTGTCTGTGAGTTTGGTCGTGTTGGGTGGTCGTGTGTAGAGATGTCCCTGACAAGCATTGTCGGGGAGTTTGCTCGTGTTGGGTGGTCGTGTCGGGTCGTGTGTAGAGATGTCCCCGACAAGCATTGTCGGGGAGTTTGCTCGTGTTGGGTGGTCGTGTGTAGAGATGTCCCTGACAAGCATTGTCGGGGAGTTTGCTCGTGTTGGGTGGTCGTGTCGGGTCGTGTGTAGAGATGTCCCCGACAAGCATTGTCTGTGAGTTTGGTCGTGTTGGGTGGTCGTGTGTAGAGATGTCCCTGACAAGCATTGTCGGGGAGTTTGCTCGTGTTGGGTGGTCGTGTGTAGAGATGTCCCTGACAAGCATTGTCGGGGAGTTTGCTCGTGTTGGGTGGTCGTGTGTAGAGATGTCCCTGACAAGCATTGTCGGGGAGTTTGGTCGTGTTGGGTGGTCGTGTCGGGTCGTGTGTAGAGATGTCCCCGACAAGCATTGTCGGGGAGTTTGGTTGTGTTGGGGTTATGTGTAGGGCCTTTAAGAATAATCCCAATCGCGTCTGACCTTCGGTAAGCTTAGAAGAGAAATATATAAATACACTTAACTTACTCACAGTAACTTTAACTACTTAATAAACTATGTATATGAGTGGAGAATAATATTATGTAGTTTCCATGACTACAAACCAATTTAGGAATTAGTTATCCTGTAAGTATCGACGCGAAGTCGAAAAAGGTTAGTCCTTCTTCAAATTCTTCCTATATCGTTGTTTACCAATAAAGGCTATCTATGTCTTTAACAAGTATCCGCCTTTAATATGCCATCTTATTTTGCTTAATGTGATGTGATTTAATAATGTGGTACTGGTGGTAGTTAAATAAAGAATATGTTGATATTTTTACTTTTCTTGTCACATTAATGTGTTATGTGGCATTTACCGCATTAGGCTCGGATATTATTTTACTTTTGTGTTTTTTAAGTTTGTTGCCTTACGGCAACTTGTAGACACATAACTTGTAACTCGGCCGCTTCTTTACGTACTTGAAGTAATTAAGTCTGTACTTGAAACTTTACAATGTTTGTTCCATGCTTTACATTATAACAAGATCTATACGAGTACGTACAAGTTTTAACATCATAACAGTGGGAAAATACTTGAACAAAGTGTAAAATACTTTGTTATGGTATGAGAGGAATAAACTTTAATACAACGTTTAATTTATTAAGTATAAGCCATTATATATCGAACGTATAATTTCTTCTTGTAATTTCAATAGAGGAGAATCTGAAACACGTTAAATTAGAACCCTTTGTTTTGTTTACTTAAGCATTACTCAAAAAAACTTTATCTTTCAATTATAACTTTTCGCATGAAAGAATTGAAGAAAACGAAGTCAGATTCTTATCTATAATACTTTGCATGTCTGTATTTCAATAAAGCTCGAATATTCAACCACTAATTTAAAAATTTGCTAATTAGGTGCATCAGTTCTTTCTATGGATTCGTCGACCAATCTTACTTACATTGATCGACGGATAATCTATCACCCACAACATAATAGCAATTTCTATCCAGGGCAATTTATATTAAGCAGGTAAAATTAATAATAATCCATGTCTAGAAGTACAAGTATTTTTATTATTATTAAATAAACAGGTCAAGTGTGTGCTAGTTAGCACACAGCGAGGGTCCGTAGGCCACACTGTATAGTAGGGTGGGTCGAAAAAACACTTTTTTCGAGATCGTAACCACCGTACCTCTAAAAACTTGCCATTTCATGAGAAAATCACGAGAAAAAAATTTGAGCTAAATCGGGCCCCCCCTAGGTCTCCCGCTGGGGGGTCAAAGTTTTGAAATTTTTGAAAAAACACGATTTAAACTAATTTTTTGTGCTTTTTTACTATGTTAGTCATTTTTAATCTATGTTTAAGGCATCTTTCTATAATCTACAATTGTTTCTGTATAAGAAAATGCCTTTATGTGATAAAAAATAAATAATACGATGTAACATAACAAGTGACATATATAATAATTATGGTAAAAACCCAAAATGTCAAATTAAACAATTTTTCAATTTTAGGTTGCCTCTCCTAGCTTATTTTTTACTTATAATGCTACAAATCAAAAACAATTATCAGACCTTACCACAAGAAGGTATTTGCAATTCGAGCTCCATCTAATACCCCCCCCCCCCCCCGATTTTGATTGAAAAGTTAAATGTTGAACTTTCAATTAGTGCTAATTAAATTTTAGAATTTTATCATTATATACAACTAAATATAAACTATTTGTTTTAAACTACTATAGCAATTTATACAATAATAATATTTTACTTATATATTGTACAAATTAATACTTAAATTTTAACGACATTATATACAAAATTAAAATAATTTGTCTGATTATTTTTTTTATAATCTAAGCGGAAAAATCTTTTTTACTCTCGAATTTAGGAATTTTTCCCCCATTGTTTAATGTCTGGAGAATAAAGAAATCCTCGATCCTCTGTTTTATGAATGTCTCTGGTAGCTTTTGTAACCAGCTTTGTATTTTATGTTTGCTAGAACCTTCGCTTTCAAGATAATAAGGAGGAATGTAAAAGTAGTGTTGTAGTGAGAAATCTTGCAGAAAATGTTATCACAATTTGGTTAAAAGCCTCTATTCAATATAGAATCAACTGTAATTAATCGTATATTAAAGTATCATAAAAAATACAAACAGTTGAAGAAATGTGCTTTGAAAAAAAAAAAAAAATACATTCAATGTGGTTAATGTTAAAATAAAATAATTCATTGAAGAATCGAAGAAATTATTTTGTATATGTTTCTGCAAATATAAGGATTTTTCTCGTTGTAATTGCAGTAAGGAGAAAAGAGTGCTTTTAAATGAGCGTGCTTTTTTAACACATCAGAGCACATCATGAAATATGGTCATGGGAACAATTGATGGAAGGACTTCAAATCATTGGAGAAAAGAGCATTAAGAAATGAGAGAAATCTCAAAACAGTTAAAGCAAAAGTCGAGGAAAATCTAGATGACACTGGAACACCGCTTACTTCATCTGAAACTACAGCAACAAGCGCAACTGATTCAGAGTTTGAGGTAAATATTCGGCAAATAAGTAACCAAATGAGAATACCTCTTCCAACTCTGGCAGAGGTCACTGTAAGAACAGGTGTTTCTAACAGAGCAGCTGCGATGATAGCCTCCGCTAACCTTGCTGACGCAGGCATTTTAGATTCTTCACCATCATGTGTGATAGATCACAGTAAAGTTCGCAGGGAGAAGCAAGTCAAATATATTGAATAAAAAAAATCGAAGAAAAAACAAAAATTACTTTGAACGGACTATATTTAGGTGGCACAAAGGGCGAAACAGTGGAACTCACAAAGAAAGGTACAAAGATCCATAAAACAATTGAGAAAGAGGAAAATGTTGTGCTCCTCCAAGAACCAGGATCTAAACATTTGGACTTGGTAACTCCGTTAAGTGGAACTGCTGAAAGTTTAGTGTCTTCAATCTTTAATGGTTTAAAAGAAAAAATATTGAATGTTCAGATTTGTTGGTATTTGGCTGCGATGGAACCAATTTAAATACTGAAATAAGAAGAGGTGACAAAAGCTACCAGAGACATTCATAAAGCAGAGGATCGAGAATTTCTTTATTCTCCACACATTAAACAATGGGGGAAAAATTCCTAAATTCGAGAGTAAAAAAATTTTTCCGTTTAGATTATAAAAAAATTAATCAGACAAATTATTTTAATTTTGTATATAATGTCGTTAAAATTTAATTTGTATAATATATAAGTAAAATATTATTATTGTATAAATTGCTATAGTAGTTTAAAACAAATAGTTTATATTTAGTTGTATATAATGATAAAATTCTAAAATTTAATTAGCACTAATTGAAAGTTCAACATTTAACTTTTCAATCAAAATCGGGGGGGGGGGGGGTATTAGATGGAGCTCGAATTGCAAATACCTTCTTGTGGTAAGGTCTGATAATTGTTTTTGATTTGTAGCATTATAAGTAAAAAATATACTGCCAATTAGTGTGGCACATAGCTTCCTCGCATCCTATCATGTACTTTATTGTTATATTAACATTAAAGTTTTATTACTTTATTGTTATATTGTTTATTGTGTGAGAACAATTAACATTTTTTAGCGATCTTTAACACTTTATTGGGGTGTCGCTGTAGGTTTTACTAAAAAATTGTATTTGAAAAAAATGTTCGTCTCGTATTGAATAGATAAGGATTGATTTTTTTCCCGACCGAAAATTCCAATTTTAAATTTGAAGTTCACGATTACGCGAGCGTTGCGCGTGAACGCTTGAACGGATAACGTTGTCCAACGAACTCGACCTGAGCATTGGTAAAATAAACATGTCTACCAAATTTCATCAAAATCGGGCAACATTTACTCAAGTTATCGTCGCACGTTTCACGATTCGCGGACACACAGACCGACAGACAGACAGACAGACAGACAGACAGACAGACAGACAGACAGACAGACACGGAACCAAAAATGTTCCCTGATGTCTGAAACGGATTTCTGTCTTGGAATTTTTAAAATCGGAGGCATAAAACTTTTTTGTTCTCAAAAGTGAACACAATGCTTCCGTTACCTTCGGTAAGCTCGGAAGCAATAAGCTAAGAGAGGCAACCTAAAATTGAAAAATTGTTTAATTTGACATTTTGGGTTTTTACCATAATTATTATATATGTCACTTGTTATGTTACATCGTATTATTTATTTTTTATCACATAAAGGCATTTTCTTATACAGAAACAATTGTAGATTATAGAAAGATGCCTTAAACATAGATTAAAAATGACTAACATAGTAAAAAAGCACAAAAAATTAGTTTAAATCGTGTTTTTTCAAAAATTTCAAAACTTTGACCCCCCAGCGGGAGACCTAGGGGGGGCCCGATTTAGCTCAAATTTTTTTCTCGTGATTTTCTTATGAAATGGCAAGTTTTTAGAGGTACGGTGGTTACGATCTCGAAAAAAGTGTTTTTTCGACCCACCCTACTGTATAGTGTTTAACTGAAAAGTGAATAAACAGTGGTTTTTTAAAATGCTAAAAAGCTAACTTTGAACTATCCTAAGGGTCTGATATTCTAAAAACACACTCTGATAAAGTATTTTTTGCCACTGAACCGGACTACAACCATATCAAAAAGGCCATAATTATAAAAACACGTATTGTGTCAATAAAAAATAAAATAATATTTTTTTCCAAAATTTCTAAAAAGTGGTACCTTTATTTTGGTCGAAGAATGTTCAGGAATTTTTTCAGATTTTTTGCACTTCACATAAGCGAGATAGAGGGGGGGGGGGGGACACGTTTCACACCCACTTAAAACTTGCCTACGCTCGCCCTATCAAAGTTATAACCAAAGAATTATATATTTTTGTAATCAGCTCGACGTACCCTTTCATATGATACCCCTCACGGTGTCGAAAAAAAAATAAAAAAAATTTAATTCTTAAGTTTTTTTACCCTAATTTTCTTTAAATTTTTTATTTTTTTAAGTCGCTATATTTTTAAAATATGAGGGTAGGTAAAAGACACATACATGCCAAATTTCAAAGTGATCGGATGAAAGGTGCAGCTGTGAGAGTGGTGACCGGACGGACGGACAGACACACGCAGGAAAATATATGGGTTTAATTTCAAATAAACTTATCGACTCATTGTGCCAAGGTAAAGTTATTCCGGTTCCGTCCATCCTTCTTTAATTTTTGTTCCCAAGCTTACTATAAAGGTCATCATTTTGATGAAAGAAATTTGTTTATATCTCAAAATTATAAAATTGTTTTACAGAAATTTCGTAGAAGATACCCATAGATGCCCAAATATTAGACAGAAGTAGCCCATAGATCCTACTGAGCCAAAGAGGTCCTATATTATTCTGTGACCTCACTGGGAAAAAACTAATCAAATTCTCGTGTGATCATTTTTCCAATTAAAGGACCCGAACAAGCTATGTGCGGACCCCGCACTCCGCACTGTCGGGGTCAATATGTCCCATATTGGCGGACTATTTTTAGGGTCCTCAGGAAAACCAAGGAATCTTATATTTTCCTGTGTGTGTCTGTCTGTCCGTCCGTCCGTCTTTTGCCTTCTCTCACCACCTTTTGCCTTCTCTCTACACCTTTTGTCCGATCACTTGGAAATTTGGCATATAAGAGAATAGTGGTATCTCTACTGTGATATCTCCAAAAGGATTTTTTTTTTTTTTAAATTGACGAAATACGTTGTTTTATAATTATGCTCTTTTCGAAGTCTTTATATGCTTATAATCCGGTTCACTGGCAAAGAATACTTTATCATATGTTTGTTTATGTGTGTTTGAGAATATCAGACCCATAGGATAGTTCAAAGTAGGCTTTTCAGCTTTTTAAAAAGCACAATCAATAGGTACTACTTAAATAATACTGTGTTGCCTACGGACCCTCACTGTGTGCTGACTATCACACCTTGACCTGTTTATTTAAAAATTTAAATCGGTTTGTTGAATTTATTGCTGAATGAATTTTGTGTTAGAATAACAAGAGTTGATGTCACACAGTGAATTAAGATGTAGTTATTATTCGTTAAATGGAACTATTGTTTTAACTATTCCATGTTAAATCATTATTATTATATTTATTTATTCTCTTCATACGTGATTTCTACATTTAACATTATATTGGTTTCTAACAGGATTTTTCTATTTCCTCAGTACATTGTCTATTTCCTAATTTAGTTTGGTATTTGTTTGATTAATTGAAATATGTAATATGTATGAGGTTTTCTGGTTTGTGAAAGGGCTTTTTCTTGTTTGCTTTTTCTTGTAATAATTCCCTAGAAATTGCTGAAGCTCTTTTCGTATATTGGCGAAGCCATGCCCAGATAGTCTTGTATTTACGCTTCAATGAATAAGTCCCCTCCAAGTATTTGCAGTTCCCTTTTTCCAATATACAATGGAAATGGTTTAAGCTTCCATGAAACTTGTATTCCCATTTTACCCTTGGTTCAATTACGACAGACTTCTTTATCTATTCCATTATTTTCTTCTTATGCTGTTCCATTTGTGTTTCCATTTATTGTTTAGTTTTTTTTTCTTTTTCTTTTCAGTGTGGCGTGCTATTAGTTAATAAGTGTTTTTCCGGGTAATTTTCTTATAAGAAATAGAAATATAGAACTGAACAAAAAAAAGTAATAATAATAATTTAGTTAGTTTCCCTTCATAGCTAGTTTCATAGTAAGATTCCCTTCATACTCACATATTATATGTATATAAAATATAAAGTATAGTTAATTAGGTTTTAAATGTTGTTTTATTACCTTACATAATATGAAAGTTTTCATGATTTGATGTTTATAAATAAATAAAAGTACCAAGTACCTACATTTATTGAAAGTAAATGTTTTGTTTGTTTGATTTTTTTTTCTTAAAAACTATCATATTATACATAGGCTAATTCATATTCTACGTGCGAGATAAATTTCCTAAAGGGTGGTTAGAGGTGGTTGGAAGTGGTAAGAGGTGGTTAGAGGTGGCTCTAAATCTCGGCTTGGCACGTACAATATGAACTTACCCATATATTATTGGGGAGCCAGAGTGGCCGAGGGGCTCTAGGCGGCCCGCCCGGCTATCAATGAGTGTGGCGAATGAGGTCGTGGGTTCGATCCCGTGCCATGGTACTATGAATTGTTCCTATGAATCGCGGACGGAGCAGGGCGAGGGCCACCCCCTGAGGGGTTTCCTTTCCTAACGCTTTGACGCGCTTTTACATAGCTTACTAATGACCACACCTTACCCGGTTCGGTGGTACAATGTGCAGGTATGATGTGGGAAGTAGCTGGACTTTCCACGGAGTTAGTAAAATGGGCCCAGTGTGGCCTGATTGCTAGGTGGTCCGTCCTTCCCGTCTAACCATTACCCATTACCATTATTACCATTATTACCATATATTGGGGAGGGGGGATTCACATTTAGGAACTTCTTCAAATTGGCTGTTTGAGGTTTAGTTTGGGTAAAAAAATTGAATATTTATACTTAGATAAATAAAATTGAAGATTGTGTGTTAGAACATTATATACATAATCTTAAAGACCGTAACTTTAGTCTTCATACTGACTTCAGTTTTGCAGATAATGCCTTTATTCATAGCATGAAATAGTCTGCCAGTAGCTGCTATCCTGGGTTCCAGTTCTTCCTTTAGCTTTCCATCACAACTAACCACGACTCCAAGGTATTTTAAAGCTAGGTGCCGGCTCAAGCTGTTCCCCACTTATAGAAATTAGGCTAGTATCATGGTCTTTGATTTTGCACCGTTGATTGTGTCCTCTGGCTTTAAGTTCCTCAGACTCAAGGTTAGTTATGTTCTGTAGCTCTTTTGCAGTCACTCCAATGAGAACCACATCATTAGCAAATGCCATAGCATGATGCCATGATGCCGCGGTCCGGTTACTCTTTGCATCATCCAGTTTCCTAGATGGTTGCCTCTGGCTCATGTATTGCATGGTTTTTATAACTTCATCATCATTCATTAAAATTATTAGGGGAAGCCGGCTGAGAATATCTATTTGCCTAACTCCTGCAGTTACGGGCGTATCTTGGGTACGCCACTGACTACAGTTGTTGGAAATTCCTTTGATCTTCTATTTGAGGCTCGGATAAAAACTTTGAATCCGTCCGTACTATCAATTGCTAAGAGACTCCCCTTTTTCTCTAAAAACAGAGGAATTCAATATTTCATTTTGAATGTTAAATCTTGAAATGTTTGGAGCATTAAACCATTTGTTAATAAAGAGATTTATCAGTGAAGCGTAGAGAGTGGCTAAGATTATCTGGTAGTGTTTGTTTCCAGCTGGCTCCGTACCAGTGTGATTCATTGATGCAGAAAGGACTTCTAAATCTAGATTACAAAAAGGCACTGTTTACTTTGGCTGATTTAGCCAATGCTGTGTTAGTGCGAGGGTCAGGTCCGCTGGCATCCATTTTGGCACGTGTTTCTTATCACTTAGGGCGGAGTTCTGGACCTGACCATGTTCTTTATCAATATTATACTGTTTTCGGACTCTACCTTAGTTCTCTTTCAATGCCCTACTAACATTCGTCTCTAAAACTTTCCAATATATTATGAAAGCAAGTCGCTCTATAAAAATATATTTTTATCTTTTTAAAAACTTATAACTGATAAGATTATGATTTTTCATATTTTATTTTCAAAATTATTTATATAACAATCATGATTGCAAATTTTAAATTAATACTTACCTCATTTTCTATACAAAGCCTCTCTTTATCATATTTCTATTGTTAATTTCTATTCAAATTTGTTTTTATTCCCAATAAAAACTTTTTTAATATTGAAGATTATTTTTTATTAAACAAAGGATTTTTTTTATCAGAAATCTGATTGTGTTCGATGGTCTTATCAGTTAAGGGCCTTTTGAAGGGAGTATTAAAACTGTTGAAAAGCTAATTGAAGGAAAGATGGCTGACATTACCTTTCGCTTTCATCTTTCACTCTTTTCTTGAAAAAGAGGGGAATCCTTTTTTTCCAATTTGCTCTTTAAAATTTCTCAACCCTTTTTAGAACGAATGAAGGTAGTGGGTTTCGGTTTCGAAAAACCATCAGTTTCAGTAGAAAATCTTTTTGCCCTTGGGTTTTCGAAACGGGGAAAGAAAAGGGAAGTCTTGGGGTTTTACAGTACAAAGGGCCAGATAAAAATGGAAATGCTTCTTCTGTACTTGGGCTTCTCAAGCTCTAGGTTAAATTATCTGAAGGAAGTACCTCCCTTACTTTGGTTTGGCGTTACGAGTTGCCTCGAGGGTTTCTAAGGTAGGGAAGACGATGGAGTGAAGGGTTCGAAGAGAAACTCAAGGTTTCTGCTAAGCTTAATGAAATCAATTGTTTTAGTGTCTGGAGTGGCGGCTGAGGTAACTTAAACCAGCCTCTTTACCGCATCATCACACTCTAAGATAAGATAAAACAAAGATCTTACAATACTGATAACTATAACTTCTAAGAACATTGCATTGGATATCTAACCTACGACATCTAACTTAAAATAAGTTAAACATCCCGGCCTTACTATTTGTTACCTCCTACAATATTATTCATATTGAATAAACGAAACAAAACTAAACTATACGCTTTCTCTACAGCCAAACAATTCAACATATCATTTATAATAATCGAGTAGTGTCCCGACGACGCTGCACCTCGAAATGATTTGTTATTGCTAAGCTAAGGCAACCACATTTATTCCAATTTTGCTTCCGAGCTTACCGAAGGTAACGGAAGCATTGTGTTCACTTTTGAGAACGAAAAACTTTTATGCATCCGATTTCAAAAATTCCAAGACAGAAATCCGTTTCAGACATCAGGGAACACTTTTGGTCTCGTGTCTGTCTGTCTGTCTGTCTGTCTGTCTGTCTGTCTGTCTGTCTGTCTGTCGGTCTGTCGGTCTGTGTGTCCGCGAATTATGAAACGTGCGACGATAACTTGAGTAAATGTCGACCGATTTTGATGAAATTTAGTAGACATGTTCATTTTAGCAATGCTCAGGACGAGTTCGTTGGACAACGTTATCCGTCCAAGCGTTCACGAGCAATGCTCGCGTAAACGTGAACTTTAAATTTAAAATTGGTATTTTAGGTCGGGGAAAAAATCTAACTTCATCTATTCAATGAGACAAACATTTTTTTCAAATACAATTTTTTAGTAAAACCAACAGCGACACCGCTATGAAGTGTTAAAGATCGCTAAAACTATTAATAGTTTTTACAAAATAAACAATATTACAATAAAGTAATATAACAATAATTGTTATAGTATATGATAGGATGCGAGGAAGCTATGTGCCACACTAATTGGCAGTCTATTTTATTTTATTTTTATTTGTTGTAATAATAACTTATCTAAAATAATTTACTTTCTTTTCTAAATATAAAATTAAGCTCATTGCCTTTGGCCTGAGGGCTCGTTTCTAATTTTGTAAATTAACTTATATAACAGTATAGTTTAATTTTAGTATTATTATTTACGTTACTTCTTCACCAGACTGAAATATCAAATGTTCCAAATAATATTTTACTTCTTAAGTATTAAAAATAAAAGTACACTTTGTATTTTATATTAATTTTGATAGTAAAAATGTGAATTTTCCTGGTTTTAATTTCTTTAATGGATTAAACATTCATGTAGGATTTCCTTAACAGGGATTTTGAAGTAGATTATGTAGTTTTATTATGGTAATTTTTTATAATTAGGTTAAAGGGGAGATTTAATTAATATTGTTAAACCGGCAATTATCACGCAAAAGAAATCTCCATTTTCAATTCACTCAAAGATGGCAGTAACTGATTCTAAACTAATGTGTTGTTATATTGCATGCTTTACTGGTATTGATAAGGCTCTAAGGTGAAGAGAAATTAGCATATATATATTGAAAACACGTTTTTTTATTTGATAAAAATTTATTAATTATATAAAAAAAAATCAAAATTAATCGATTTTATATATCTAATATATATATATATTTTTTTTATTTCAGGTAATTGAATTCAGAATTTTGGAGTATTCTTCTTTATTGCTTCTTGTAATATGGACAATTCTCACGTGAGTTTTACATCAATTTTAAATTATATTCTTTCCTACGGACAATGAATTAAATCTAAAGGTAGTATCTAATATAGATTTATTTCCCATACAAGAATTGATGAATGGGGTTCGTGACATATTTTTTTCATAATCATTTGGCCAAGCTATTTATTAAATTACTTTGTAATTTATTACTTTATTAGTTTTATTAGAAAAACTTGTCTCTCTTCTTCTGGCTTATTTTCTCATATGAGAGAGCCGTTTTACACTAGGAGTCTTACGCTCTCGCTCCGTAGGCGGCGCCTTTTTCTACGCGACTTAGGACGACTAAAATGTAATGCATGCAATGTGAGCTTTCACACACGGCGCGAGAGCCGTATTGGCCCCACAATGAGAGCTTCGACGGCTTTACAGCTAACCTATCTTCTTACAACTTTTTTGGGAGATATAAGGCGATATCGATCTTGAAATATTTTATTTTCTTTATTCTACTCTTATATGATTTTTAGCACGATTACTTAGCCGAAAAATCACAAAAACATTTCTTTGACACAATGTTTTTCCATAAAGTTGATAATTGTTTTCTGTTTTTGACATTTTCATGACTTGGCTATGGCACATGAAAAGCGTTACTAAAAAAAAGCGTTACTCGGAGGTCTGCAATCAAACCTGCCCGCTCCTGGTCCCCCGCTCCTTGGGTCCCTACCGCGCTCGGTACCTGCCCCACGTCTCACTCTCTTCGCTTCTTGCTACCGTTCCAGGAGTCGCTCGCGCGCCCCAGCGGCGATCCCGGCACCCCAACTACAACTTTGTTCTACTGCTCCGATTTGCATCGGACAAACGCCACAACCCTTAGAATTTTGTTCATAATAAAATTACATATAGTATATAAAATTTATTTTTTATTTTTGTTGTAAGTACTATAATTTTCTGCATGTATTATAAAAAATATGGGTGAAGAAGCTAAAAGATTAGTTCTTAATAAACTGGAGAAGAAGAAAAGTACTTTCTTTATTCGTCCACAACCTATGTTCGATTTAATTCCTAATTTACAAAAGCAAGAATCTGCACGATCGATTTTTTTGACATTTTCATGTCTTTACTTTGGCACATTAACTCAAAAAGCGAACCAAAAAACGACTCCAAAAAGCGATATACAAGCGTTACCAAAAAGTATTACACAAGTGTTACAAACAAACGACACCAAAAAGCGTTACATGAAAATGTCTCACTGTCTTGCAGACTCGTATGCAAGCAATTTATTTATTTTTTTATAACAGCCAACAGTGGTGTATCCAGGGGGGGGCACAGGGGGCACGTGGCCCCCCCCCCCCCCCCAGACGGGCCCAGACCCGATAGAGTGAAAAAAAAAAAAAAAAAAATACACCCTTTTTTTAATACATATTTTTACATTCACCTCATATTCAAATTCACCTCTGAAATGTATAAAATGCGCTGTTTTGAGAGGTCATATTTTCAAAATTTTCCCCCGGACCCCCCGCCCATGCCTTAGAGTAAGATATTGTACTGCAGTAAGCATCAGCATAACATATTTTTTTTGGGGGGGGGGGGCAGCTGCTTTGTTGAATAAGTAGTTCCCTTTTCTTGTTTCCTCTACGAATCCCCCCCCCCCCCCCCATTTAAACTGACTTAGAATGTGCCCCCTCCAGACCTAGCCGCTGGATACGCCACTGACAGCCAATTTGTTTTACTACGAGCCACCTCAGTACATGCGTATGCATATGTCTCTAAAGATAAATGCGTTGGGTAAAATCAATAGTTTTTATCATTTGCTGACAGCGCCTCACACTTTTATCTTTAATGACGTAAGCATACACTGATGATCGTTGAAGAAGATAACATTTTCTCCATAAATAAATTTAAAAGCTAATATATACAAAAAGAATATACATAATATATTAATAGTTATTACAAATTCAGTTGACATAATAGAATTAGTAATGCAGCTTAAGCTCTTAGGAGAAAAAAATAATTAAAATTCCTTTAATTCTACTATTAGTAGTCTTGAGAACTTCACACATTATTCGAGACAGAATATTTACTAAGAAAATCTAAGATAGTTTCAATTTCTTATTACTTTAGGAAAGGATAAGAATATACACAATTAAATACTTATTTATTCAAGTTTTGCTTGGTTTCCTTGTGAAATTCAATAGCGGTTATGTAGTTAGTTTGCTATCACGCACCGTTAGAGAAAACCCTGAATCCCATTACCTTAGGGAGCTGTTCTTATCGCTAGCATAGAATTTTTAGTGGTAACATAAATTTTTGTTTTTTTTAAACAGCGAACCCCTACGACTAAAGTTTAAAGACAACTAAAAACTTGTTTTAAATTATATGTGTTGTTAACAAAAATATAAATACTAGTACGATTATATGTTAGATAATTTTAACTATGAAACGAATTAGAATAACTCTTAAATATATGTTTTCTGGTTCTCGGGTTTATTTATTAATGTTTAAAATTTCTAACAAAAACTATCTTTATTTGTGTTTTAAATTGTCCCTAAAAGTTTTCATAAGTTGTTGAAATGAGTCCCTTTATTACTTTCTCATACGCGTAATAATATGTAAACAGAAAGTATTGTGATGGCACAAGTATTTGAATTTAAAACGTTTTAAAGGCTCCTAAGTTCAAAAATGTTATTTTCGTTGTCTACCGTGTGAGTGTCAGGAAACCCTGAGGGGAACCCCGGAGGGGTGAAGGGTCTGAAACCCTTTATCAATTCGGCCATAATCTTAATTCCCTAATTTTATTAGTGGGCCAAAACATTTTTTTTAATATACTATCCCATAGTATAACTTCTTTTAAAGGTTGTTTTAAATTAGTTATTGATCTGTTTTTTAAACTTTAATTTTGTAGATTACATACGCTAACATAAGTAAAAGTAACATGCTGCCTAGTCGACTCATAAGGTTTTAGTAGTATCTCAAGTTTGCAAAAGAAAAAAAAAAAAAAAAAATGTTTAATAAATTTAATCAATGTATACAAAACAAGTAAAAAAAATAGACTGCCAATTAGTGTGGCACATAGCTTCCTCGCATCCTATCACGTACTTTATTGATTTTATGCTTGTACAAGCCATTATTGTCTCATTTGTTTGTTTCCCCCCTTTTTTTAATCTATCAAAGTTGTTTTGTTTTTTTACATGAATTAAAGTAATAAATTAGCAAAAGTTAAAGAGCGCAGATGGTTTAAATTAATGTGGGGTTACCTGCGGGTTACTTTCGATAAACTTTAAAAGTTTCATTCAAATCAGATAAGTACTTATAAAGCTATAGGTGTATATAACTGTATGTTTGTTACCATGTGGAAGAGAAACAAATGAACGCAGAATGTTGAAACTTATATGGAACCAACAATGGGCTAATCATGATCTACCGTATAAATTTCATTAAAATCGGACGTGTCGTTTTTAAGATATGTTGGTTCGCAAAAATTGACCGACAGACCGTCAGACCGACAGACAGACAGGGAACCAATAATGTCCCTGGATATCTGTCTTGGAATTTTTATAATCGGAGACCTAAAATGTTTTCGTTCTTCAGAACGATCACGTAGCTTCCGACACCTTCGGTAAGCTCGGAAGCAAAAATTGTTTATTCATGGGTTGTGAACTAAACGATATTTCACAAAGGGATGGAAGTGAATACAAGAATTTGTAATTTATCACTCTTCCGATGGAAACGCAAAGCGTCAGAGTGGGCCTAAAAACTATTCAGAAGTGACTGCAAGTGATACACAAGGTTGTTGGAAATATTAGGATGAAATATTTAATGAATAGAAATAAATACACAACTTACGTAGATCATAATGATATATAAACAATAATTCTTAGATGTGATGATATGGAACTGTATGTGGTGTAAAATGATCGAGCATGTGTATGAGGGTGAAATGTGAAGCAGTAGTTTTGTTCTGGTAATGCTTCCTTCACTGACACTTCATAATAATATGTAATTGTGTAATAAATTATTGGATATCCAATGGTTAATGTATAATCAATAATAATGGTTAATGTATAATCAATAATAATGGTTAATGTATAATCAATAATAATGGTTAATGTATAATCAATAATAATGGTTAATGTATAATCAATAATAATGGTTAATGTATAATCAATAATAATGGTTAATGTATAATCAATAATAATGGTTAATGTATAATCAATAATAATGGTTAATGTATAATCAATAATAATGGTTAATGTATAATCAATAATAATGGTTAATGTATAATCAATAATAATGGTTAATGTATAATCAATAATAATGGTTAATGTATAATCAATAATAATGGTTAATGTATAATCAATAATAATGGTTAATGTATAATCAATAATAATGGTTAATGTATAATCAATAATAATGGTTAATGTGTCAATAATGTAAATCACAATGTTATGTTATAATAAAGAGTTAGATATCCAAATAATTAATTTGTGAATAAATTATGAGATCATGAGCAATTGTGGACTTCCACTTGTATTGTTTAAGACTAAGAATATTTGCAGTGACGATTTCCTGAGGTTATATCAACTATGGAGTTGTTCTGATCGAAGACTTGCGAATATAGCCCCCTTAGAAGAGGCCATAGAAGAGGCACACGATCGGGTAGTTAAACCACACGAGCAAAGCAATATGCCGTTTTTAGCACGAGTTGCGTACCGTACTTTATCTACGATTGTAGATTTTAATAATAAATACAGAAAAAAAATGTTTTGATAAACTTCCTGTATGGAAGTACGTATGTTTCTTTTGATTAAGATGACATTAATTCATTAGTTGTATTTTGTGCCGAATTAATTATTTCGGAAGGCGTATAATTCTCTTCTTTTTCTTCATATTCACTTAAATTACTTATTGTTTCTCTAAAAACTCGATATAAACAGGTACTTTAATTACACAAACAGCAAATTTGAATGTAAACAAACTCGCTAATCGTGCGTTATGGTGAAGAATTCCTCTATTTTCCGCCTAGGGCGGAAAATAGAGGAATTCTTCACCTCATTATGAACGCGCATGCGCAATGAATACAGCTACGAAAAGAATCACTTTCTATGCATCTAAACAGAGATATGATGTTTATATTTCGTATCAATCGTAGATAAAAATATAAACACTTGTCATGACAATTATTGCTATACATTTTACACTACCCGACATATTATGTATAACTAAACAATAGATACACGAAATATCAATTTATAAGTATATATCGCCTCCCCCCCCCCCCCCCCTTATATAACGCCGTATATAGATATAACGTCGGATAAAACGCTGCGTACGAGATTATTTTAACCAATTTATACTGAATACTTCCTACAGGCATACTGCTTGCCCTGGTTTTGCATATTTCTCCGTAACGCTCCTTAAATAAAATTTAGTGATCAATTAACCCTGTTGATGAATTTAGTAAAAATTGCTATTAATAATTAACAGCTAACTCTACACAGATATTTTATAAGGAATTATTGAAAGATTTATGACTGTATATTCTACTTGATTGCATATGGCAGTATAATTTTATTTTTCGATGGTATAAATAAAACGCAGTTGAACTCTAATTTTGACTTTGATACTGTGTATTTTTTCAATCAAGTCGTGTTTTTTTACTGTTATAGCACAGGTCTCTTTTCTCTTTTCATTTCAATCTCTTTGTTCAAGCCAGAAGAGTTTTAGTAAAATATCTCATCTCTCTAGTTTTATAGTTTATTGTTGAATTGCTCTTTATAGCAAGAGATCGTTCTCTCCCCTCTGCACATTTTGTTTTTAATTAATTAAAACATAAAAAATCAATAAATATTTGATTTATTTATTTTATATTGCACAATTTTATTATTCTTTTACTAATAAATATTTATTTTACATATTGTTTATGGACATGTGCAGTTGTTTGTATAGGATCAAAAATATATATATAGTTAAAGGGCCAATCGTAAACGGTTTGTTTAGTGCAGGATTTGATTTCATATTTGTTCAAAATTTAGTTATGAATATAGTTTTTATTTATTTTTGTTCTTTATTGACTAACGCACTGTAATTTTCCTAAGGATCTAAAGCTTAGTCCTTTCCGTAACACAATTATGCCCGTCATTGTTGTGGGGCTGTACCGCAACACCGCCGATTCAGTCCCATTTACTAACCTTTACTCAGCACACCAGGACGCAATGCTGCGCGTCTTTTTTGCGGGGCTTAATCGACGCTGGTGTGATTCAACCCCGCAACATTGAATTCCGGTTTGGACTAAGCTTTTACGTTGGAGAGTTTGAATCCAATAGATTGTGGATCTTCACACTTCTAAGCCTTAGGTCCAAGTTTAAAGTTTATTAATCCAAGTTAGATTGGACTCACGATCAAGAAAACCAAGCGGTAACTTGTATCGTCGAGAGATGTGAGTTCATTTTGTTTTTGTATGATGTCAAGTGAGTCGTCTATTGAGATGAAGGCCTAGGTGACAGACTGTATCAGATTAAGGAATAAGAACTTGTTGAATGACAGATGACTGGAGAACAGATGATAATACGAAGAGTAAGAGTGGCGTGAACTCTTCCCCCCCCCCCCCTAAATGAAAATACATATGACAGAACTGTACATAACAACAATTAATTTAATCTTAAAGAGCTTTTCAACGATATGCATCATTAAGGGTATTCAGTCCTTTGACCCCGTATTCATTATTGTACCCTGTTCCATGTGTACCAACATTTAAATTTCGAAAATTCATGTTGACACTGATTTTTTCTTCCTTTCAAGGTCAAGTGTGCATTTTTTGATCGAGATCAGACTAAAACTATGGATTGTATAAAGAACATACACACATACGTTGACTTTTAGATATATTTTTCCATTTACCCCCCTAAATGCACGTAAAAACAATTATTGTACTCTTAAAGAGCTTTTCAACAGTATGCATCATGAAGGGTTTTCAACTTTGACATTTGTACCCCGTACCCCTGTGTACCAAAACTTAAATTTCGAACATTCATGTAGACAGAGATCTTCCCCTTGCTTTGAAGGTCAAGTGAGCAAATTTTCATCGAGATCGAATTAAAACTGTTGATTTGTATAAAGAAAATAAACACTCACACATACGTTGACTTATATAGATATACATTTCCATTTTACCCCCCTCCTAAATGAAAATATGACAAAAACGTACTTAACAACAATTAATGTACTCTTAAAGAGCTTCTCTACGATATGCATCATGAAGGGTATGCATTACTTTGACATTTGTACCCCGTACCTCTGTGTACCAAAATTTTAATTTCGGAAAATCATGTAGGCAGTGACCTTCACCTTGTTTGGAAGAAAAAGAGTGTAAAAATGCATCAATTTGGGATAAAACTGTAGATTTGTATAAAAGACATTCTCTCATATAGATACTCTTATTCTTTTATTTATAGATATAGCTATATTTTTCCATTTTACCCCCCTCCTAAATGAAAATATGACAAAAGTGTACATAACAACAATTACTGCACTCTTAAAGAGCTTTTCAACGATATGCATCACGAAGGGTATTCATTACTTTGACCCCGTATTCATTACTTGTACCCCGTAACCCTGTGTACCAAAATTTGAATTTCGAAAATTCATGTAGACCTTGATTTTTTCCTTGCTTTGAAGGTCAAGTGTGCAAATTTTCATCGAAATCGGGCTAAAACTGTAGATTTGTATAAAGAACAAACACACACACACATACGTTGACTTTTATATATATAGATTTACCTACACAGATATAATAATTCACAACCAATCTAACAACCTGTATAAACATAAAATGGCTGCTTTCCATAGTATGATTCACCGAGCACTTGGTGAGCACTAGGTATAGTAAAGTACGGACGTTTAGCTTTAAGCAGTTGAAAAATAATGATTTACCTGGCTGCCTCCATATCCGTTAATCCTTCTATAGCCCTATTCAACCCCTACTTTGTACTGTTATTTTAAGTCATAAAGCTTGTAAAGTAAATATCTAGCGTAGTAGTCTTTCACTCACTATGCTAACTCTTACACTGAAGAAGATATAAATGTCAAAACCCGTATGTATGATTATATATAATGGTAGTGACAATGTTTTTGTGTTACTTTTTATTAACCTCTCTAATAATTTATGAAGTGGTACCACAAAATCTTAGTCAAAACAACTAATTATTATTGCCAACATAATAACAATAACAAATTTGCTGTCTAGGCAATAAAATTACATTTACCTGCCCGAAATCAATTCAATAGTGCCTCATTTTGCTGCCGCAAGTAGATAAAATACTTTATTAATTTCATATTTTTACTCATTATTTTATATGCAAGCAATTTCTTTTCAGAAAAATTTATGAAAAGTTTTATAAATTTTGACTTTTTCTAGAGTACAATAAATTTAAGAATAATTTTCCTCTTGAGTTCCCTAGTGTATATGTGTTAATGTGAGTGTTCATGTTTGAGTATACGGAATATAGAATGAGATGTTGCAAGGAGAGATCCTAATTTCACTAATGGTTTTAAATGAGATGTAGGCGCTAGATAGGCCGAGTGTCACCTCAGGTAAACTTGTATTAGCACAAGCATGCCCTTTGCTAGATCTTGCACTTCAATGCTATTAAAATTGTACTGCCTCCGCCCCAACCAACCCTTCTTCCATTTTAAATCCACTTCTCTCTCTCTCTCTCACCCTTATCCTAACAGTTATAAAAGGAAAGACAACTTTCCAACGCAATTTAGTGTTACTTTAAATTATGTGTTAAATATACTTCTATACATATATATATATATATATATATATATATATATATATATATATATATATATATATATATATATATATATATATAGCATTCAAATTTTGCACACATATGAATTATGTATTATAAAAAAAAAATTTAATCTGTAAAATTGTTCGTTTGTCGTTAAACTGGAGTTAAATTTGCTTTCAAAGAAATATAAATATTTACCCCAAAGCATTGAATTGTTATTTATTTAATATTTTGATAAAATTAATTAAAAATGAAAAATGCTTATTACAGTTCTTATTTCTTTGTTAATTTTCTCAATAGAAAAAAAAAATATCATACTGCAGTTGCAAAGAACAAGTTAATGGTCAATTACAACTTGAGTATTAAATTTGAAAGTTATTATTAATACGTAATTGTAGTATGCATAAAAATAAATCAGCAAATGGACTCTAAATATTATTCGAAGTCTAGTATTTACTAAAAATTATCTAATCAATTGGACAGTTATTATATTTATTTGTATTTTAAAATGATAAAAGCCTTTTAAATCCCGGAAATAGATTTGGAAAGCTTATTAATATAATGTTACATGAAGAGAATATTCCTCAAATCCTACATTGATTTAAATGTTATAAGATTACCATTTGTAATCATCATTTTATTAATGTATTACGAGACTTCTATAGACTATTACACTCCTTATTAAAAACAAGAAGAGAGTAACAGTCTAAAGCAAGTGTGTGGAAGGGTCGTCTTTAGACTGTTACGCTCCTTACAAAAAAACAAGAAGAGACTAACAATCTAAAATCTAAAGAATGCGTGTGGAAGGGTCTTCTTTAGACTGTTACTCCCCTTTATAAAAACAGAAGTGTCATGTTCCTTTGTCCCAAAGTACATTGCACATCCCTTTGTCTTAATATGTAGTTATTTAGACAAAGGAATTTATAAATAATTATGTATATATATTTGTCTATATTATTAAAAAAAAGTTTTGTAAACAAACAAGTTCAGTGAGAGTGATATACATATATATACTAAACTGTGTGTAAGAGAGAGTAAGGGAGAATACCCCCTTTTCGGGGGTTGACGAGCGAAGCGAGTAGGGGGCAGAGCCCCCTAGTATTCTTAAGAGAAAAAGGGGAGTAACAATCTAAAGAAGCACCTGTATTACAACTAATTTGATTTACAATAAATTAGTTGTGAAATTTCATCTTCTAGGCAGCAGGATATATTCATCTATTCTATAACATTATGATAATACAAAAGGAAATTAAGACCAAATCCATAAATAATTGTAGCAGAATATGAAAGCTAGGAATATTTACAAGTTGATTAAGTGCTGCTTTAAATCATTGTGTGGCTCTCGGGGACGGCTGTGTGGAATTCAGCTCGGAGTTTCGGCAGCTAGTTTGGCTAAAGGGAGAGCCTTGGATCGGGCGAACTTGTAAAGTAATTATATAGATGGCGCCTCTGTCTGAGCCTGTTTGTAGATCGTAGGGTGGCTACGACCCTGCAAGCCCTCTACAAGCCTCCTTTCTCAGCTTACACAATTTCCTCTGGACTAGAGCCAAAAATACAACTAATTCTTCGATATTCACCAGTTTTTCTCCCTCAAATTAATTCCTCGCTTATTTTATCTTTTATAATTCAGTATTGGATGGGCGTGGAAAGGGGCGAGATAGAAAGTGAAAAAAAAATACGATAGATAATAAATCGTTCATGTTTTTAGTTTTTTTTACACGACAAGCCGTTTTTATTTGCCGAACAAAAGAGCAAGGTTTTAAAAAAAAAATAGAAAGAGTACGTTTACAATCACACAAGAGTTCATGTTGGAGATTTTGCCAGCAAGAAAATAAGAGAAAAATCATAGTATGGATAACATGGCATTTTTATAAGCTGTCATCGATATTTACTCTGCCCAAATAACAAGGACATGTCTATACATTTAAAAATGTTTTCTTTAACATAGTGCCAAATTATTTTCATTTTTTTTTTTTAACCAACCACTTTTACTTTTGAGTATTGAACACTATTTGATACAAATATATATATAAAATATAAATATTGTACTTATCCTGTTTTTTGTTTTTGTTTTTTTATTTAGCTCCGAATCCAATTTCTGCTAATTTGGGGGGTATATTCTTAGGTTTGTACAACTCGAAAAAATCTTACAGTTTCCAAAAAAAGTATAAATTACCTTCTGATAACTATCATATTATAAAACTTTGTGTCCAAGTGGAGTTATTAATAGCATTTAAGAAACAAAAACCTCTCCATAAATAAACATTAAATATAGCCAACGTTTTGAATATCGGCCTTCATTAGAGCTGGTGAAAGGCACTTTCACATTAACTATCCCGAATCAAAATGGAACATTTATTTATTTTTTTCTTTTTTTTTTCTTTTATGGCATTTGACAATTTTAAATATATTGTCCTACTATAAGTAAGTTAAAACAATTTCGTACAATAAATTATACTCACCGATAAAAAAAAAGAAAAGAAATCAGGTACAATACACTATTAGTTCCAATTGCTGAGTTTTTCTTCCTAATGAATGGACCTAAGAGAGATTTTATTTCTTTTTGAAAAGGCTTATTTTTCCTACTTTTACCAAAAAACCCTTTTATTCTAAAAGTTTAATCATTTCGCAATTTAACTTCTAGAGCCATTAGCAAACTTTTTTTTCCCCAGGATATTTTTTCGTCTTTTCTTAGTTGTATTATTTTATTTTTTTTTTTGAGTTCTTTATGTTCATCTAACTTTTTTTCGAGTAAAAAGTTAAACCAATAACAAAAAAAAACAGGTAAACATCTATATAAATTTTAACTATTTATACTTTTCTTTCTGTTTGTTTTTAGTATCGACAAATATATTCGTTCATTTTTCCTCTTGTTTCTTAGTATATACATATTATATAAAGAGAGAAAGAGAGAGAGAGAGAGATAGAAATAAGAAGTCTTTATGTAAATTGTTTTGGAGTAAAAAACGCAGGAGGGTTCCAAAAAACTTTTACGATTTTTTCTTGTTTAAAAAAAAACCCAGATTTTTCCTCGCTAGATTTTATAGAATAAAATGTGGTTTCGCGTTTAGAAAAAGTTGAAGCTTTAAAAAAAGTGTAATTTGTGTGTTATTTTTGGGTTTTTAAAAAAGTTTTTATAATAATAGGGTATGATATAGGGCCTTGGAGAACACCCAGACTTAAGATTTTGTTCTGGTAAATACTTTATTTCCTCCCTCCCTATATTAATAGATTTGTGCTTTAAATATTTTATTACTTTGTGTTTTTAGTTCAAACTAAGCTGATAAAGTCTGACGCCACGTCGTGAAGTCTTTCATAGGGGATTTAGCGGATTTTACTGTTTAAGACTCTTAAAAATTCTGCTCTTTTGTTGTTCTATAAAGTGTTTATTTTTTTCCTCTTTTATTTCTTTCAATCTAATTATTTTTATCTAGTTTTAGTATCCTTATTTATTTTATATTATTTTGTTTTAACCAAATAAAAATAAGTTCAAATAAAATTACGTTTCTTTTGCGTATTTGCAGAGAGCATAAAAATCTTTTTAACTAACTCGTAACACTTTGATTACTTAGTCTAGTTGCTATCCTAAAATTCAGGATGGTTTGGAGCATTTATTAAACTTTATAAATAATGCTTTAAAAGTCGGTAAAAATCTGCAGTTGATAAAAATAAATCCATGTTTAGAATGCAATGGAGATTGGGCTGGGAGAGTGTAAACAATAATAAATATATTAAACATTTTTATGGTGAAATCATTTTATTGATTTCATTTTAATGCTTAATATAGTTTCCAATTTTCCTGATTTTTTTGTTACCCTGATATATTTTGGGAATATTTCTTTTCATGAATGACAATAAAATATATTATTGAATTAATTTTAAAAAAAAATAGACTGCCAATTGGTGTTGCACATTGCTCCCTCGCATCCTATCACGTATTTTATAGTTTTACAAGCCATTATTGTCTAATTGGTCTAATTGTTTCCCCCGTTTTTTTATTCTGTAAAAATTGTTTGCAAATTCTTTACATAAATTAAAGTGTAGATTTAGCGAAAGTTAAAGAGCGCAGACGGTTCAAATTTATCTAGGGCTATCCGCGGACTATTTTCAATAAACTATAAAAGTTCCATTCAAATCAGATAAGTACTTTTGAAGCTATAGGGGTAAATAAATGTACGTTTGTGCGCATGTGGAAGAGAAACAAATAGGCGCAGAAGGTTGAAACTTATATGGGACCAACAATGAGCTAATTATGACCTACCATCCAAATTTAATTAAAATCGGACGTGTAGTTATTAAAATATGTTGGTTCGCAAAAATTGAACGACAGATTGCAGCCATTATCACTTCTACTCGTCTGTGACATCACCCGTCTAAATTCTTAGATTTTTAATTGATGCTGGAACTTTTGAGTTAGCGTTTTTTGAGCTGAGCAAAGTGAAGCTCTAATATTACACTTTGCATTTGGTTGGACACCTACTCCTCCTGAACGGCTGAACCAATCCGCACAAACTTCGGCACGGTTATAGTGACCAATCACAGGAAGGCATAAATCTGAAATGGTCCAAATTGGTACACGGTTGTACGGGGTACATAAGTTACAATAGTATATGCCCTTCATTATGCGATGCGTGTCGTTGGAAAGCTCTTTAAGAGTACAGTTATTGTTGTTATGTCCACTTTTGTCATATTTTCATTTATGAGGGGGGTTAAATAGAATAATTAATATAAAAATGCCATTCAAAACTGGTCTTATTTTCAACCTTTTTTTTTTTTTGGTTTCTGTATTCTTTACCTTAGTTGTATCTATGTGTAAAATTTGGGGAAGATTGAATGACGGTAAGTGGTTCAAAATTGGGATAATAGGTGTGCGATGAAACTTAAAAAGCAAATAAATTTGACGCAATTTTTTTTTTCAGGAAAAAAAAAATGCTTTTTAATTAAAAATTAAAAATATTACTATTTTTGATCGAATTTCAGTTGTTTATAAATAAAAATGTTTATTGTTTAAGATTAAAATGTAAGCTCAGCTCAATATTGCAAACAGACAACTGCATTGCACACCTAATATATTTTTGCTCTTTATCTTTTAAGGTGAAAAAAAAAAAAAGTGATACGGTATTTGTTTAATGTTAAAACAAGGTTTAGTTTAAACCACACCATATTGTTTGGGGATAAAAATCAAAGATAAAAGATGGGGATAGTAACCACGTGACGTGGTTTACATATGTTAGTGGTTACGTGCCTTCCTGGAAAATAGTGGTTAGGGAAGAGCCAGGGGCACAACGACACAATATTTACTGTGTTTGCGTATGCAATGTTGTTACGTAGTCGTGTTTTGTTGACACAGTGTGCTTATGTTTTGGTAAAGGTTCAAGGCTTTAGCACCTGTGTGTTATAGTAAAGGCCTTTAGGGGTTGCATGTTACACCCGTGTACCAATATTACTTGAAGCCTTTCATATATTATGTATGCATATTCTAAACCCGGCAAATACACTGCAAACACGCCCTCCAAATCTAACCAATACCAACGACAAAACAATATAATATGTTTGCCTCGACAAAACATTTAGATTAAATTATAAAACACATAATATCGTGAATTTTATTTAACAGTTTGATCAAGATATCATTCTTAGTGTGTGAAACTTCCTGATAAAGGATACTATGGAAACGATCATATAAAATAAAACACGGATTTAGTTCTATACAAACTAAATTCGTGCTTTGTTATCTTTACATATTTACTATATATACAATTACCCGCACACAATGTATATACATACAGACTTACCAATCACGTGTAACCGAATATACATGGTAAATGGTGTAAGATATTGTGGAAACGCAATGTTAAACGTGTACGACTAATAGCCAAGGACTAAGGCACCTGTAATGGCGTTTTTCCCACTTATTTTATAATCAATCATTTTTTATTATTATTAGTTAAAAAAAAATTAAAAGTGAATTTTATAAATTATGTTGCCAAAGTATGCCTTATAATTTTCTTGTTCTTTTAATTTTTTTTTTTTTTTTGTTCACCGTTACAAAAAAGTGCGTAGTACAATTTCGCTGTATAAGTACTATTTAAACAATTTGTATTTGTCTGCGAGAGGCTTGCCAAAACAAATTCGATTCTTTTTAAGAAAGTAATTAGTTTTGTATACTAACTTTTTCTTAAGTAGAACATATAGTTCCTTTTAAGATATCTTTGCATGAACTTATTTCTTTTATGCTGCAAAAAATAAGAGCAAAAGTAAAAATGTATGCTTGCTTATAAATGAAAAGCCTATATAAGGTCATTGGTAAATAGTTGGTAAAATAAAGTTTTAGATTCCATCTTTTAGGTTCTGAAGAATTTGTTTAAACTTTTATTTTTCTTGTAACTTCATACTGATGTCGATACTATCTCGGTAAAATTGGCTTGATTTTTTTAAACATTTTGTTATGTTTTCACCGAATAACTTCAATAAATATATATATATAGATATATATATATATATATATATATATATATATATATATATATATATATATATATATATATATATATATATATATATATATATATATATATATATATATATATATATATATATATTATTCAAGTATGCTGAAATATTTCATTAAATTAATTTGTTTCGTTATATATCTACATTTCATATCTCCGTTTATAAGTAAACTTGAAAATGTGTGTCACATATTTTTACTTTCTCATATAAAGAGAAGGAATTGTGATGGCGCGAAAATTCGATTTTGATATTTTGATGAATTTACACGTTTTGAGGTTCCCTGAGTTCAAAAAAAGGTGTTTTAAAAAATTGTCTGTCAGGCTGATTTTGACGAAATTTGGCATAAATGTTCAGAAAAATTGTACCCCGATGTGAAATTGAGAAATTAATATTAGCCCCCAAAAAACTTTGATAAATCGTGAAAATAAAATATATTTCTCGAAAACGGTTACGACGATTTAGATTGAAATATTCTAAAATGTAGTCCATAAAAATACGAATCTAACGATATAAGGCGTTTTCCCGGGAAAAACCTAGTTCCTGAGTAACGCTGACGGAGAGAGCCCGGATTCGACACCCCGCCCAGGAGAAGTTATTTTTATGATAAATTTTGATGAAATGTTCAATAATAATTAAATGTACATACGAAAACTAATAAATGGTAAGCACTGGGCTAAGTAATTATGAACTCGTATATGAAAAAGTTTGTCTGAGTTTTTCTCGGACCGAGTTTTTAAGGAATACGATAGAGATATATTTATCGTTGCTCAGACGTTATACTTAGAGATATACTTTCTAAATAATTCTATTAGCAAATTTATTGTTTCTTATAAAATTTTAAAACATACGTTTTGTTTAAATTAGATTGATCTACAGTTGTATAATTTAGACGTTAAGGTATTTTACATTATACATTTGTATTAATAAAGTGATTGTATATTCATGCATGAAGTATAAAACAATCTAATAAATTAGTGATTCTCTATATTAATTTTAAAGTAGCTTTTTGATATTCTAACTGCAATATAAATTTATAATTAATTAAATAATTAGTAAAATCTAGTTGTTATTAGGGATTTATATTTCTCTAGATATCAAAAACCACAAAGAATGTCTGAAAAAGAAATAGCTTTACCAAACACAACTAGAACATTCTCATTTAATTTAATTTCAGTCAGATTTAATTTAAATCCAACAGTATCTAATTGAATAAATTTATTTTTTCCGTGATAGGCTGTGAAATAGTAACTTTAGAGCCTAAAAAACATAGCTGAAATCCATTTTTTCATTACGTGGACTTAAAAAATCTTTTCATTACTCCTAGCTGTAAAAAAAAAATCTTTTATGTCCTAGGCACTAAAAAGATTTTTTCTTTACGGTGGGTAGTTGTCAAAACTTCCGTTAGTACCGCTGCAGTCTTTGTAGAAATGCTTCTAGTACGATAAAAATCCGCTAGATGTCAATGCGTTTTATTTATCTTTTCTTATAGTGTAACCTCATTTTAAGGTTTCTTTTTTTAAGTCTTAAGTATGTACTAATATTTGTTATTATTATATATTGATTAGTGATTAATATTTAATGTTTTTTTTCATTGTCTGCTACCTCGGAAAAAATAGCATATGCTACGCGACTTTGAAGTGTTTTTTCTTTACCTTGGCAATTGCCAAGGTAAAGAAAAAGGCAATTGCCTTGGCCTTGTAATTGCCGCGGTAAAGAAAAAACTCACTTCACAGCCTTGTAACATAATATACTATTAAACACCTTTCATAGAGTGTTTAATTGTGTTTATGCTTCAATTTCGATTTTTTTATTTTTTACTATTAATAACTCGGAAACTATTTTCTGGGATTTTACCCGGAATAATGAAATACGTGTAAATACCGGAATAATGAAATATGTATATGGTTGGATTCGTTTTTAGGTAGACAATACTTTTGCATTTCTCTTCTTTAGATTGTTACTCCCCTTATAAAAAAAAACAGGGGAGTAACTATTTAAAGAAGGTTTACGGAATGTTCTTCTTTACACTGTTACTCCCCTTATAAAAACAGAAGTGTGATATTCCTTTGTCCCAAAGTACATTGGACTAAACATCCCTTTGTCTTAATAGTTATTTAGTCAGTCATTTTTATTCTAATAAGGACATATTATGGGAGTAACAATCTAAAGTAGTACCACCTATCCCTACTCTTTTTCTTATTGTTAGAATTAGTGATACTATCAGAGTAGTTTGCTATATTCTTTTTTACTCAGTTATTCTTTTCAGTGAGCTTTTCTTTTTCTTAAATAAAATGAAAAGAAAATTGACATACTAAATAGTTCCTGACAGTTAGAATGAAGAGTAATTCGTTGCAGTTTAGTTTGTCCGTAGGCAAGAAGTTCCAGGGCTTGAAGCTCTCAAGCGTTTTGTCGCTTTTTTTTGTCGTGCTGTTTTGTCAGATGTATAAATCAGTGTGGTATATCGGTTCAGTGCCGGGACCGTCCAACAGCTTTTTCCGCTTCCCCGACGCAGCAAAGCGACCCAGGAAATGACGGAGGGCAGAACCATCCGTTTGCTCTACGAGATTTTTCCACGGACGCCTCATGGAAATGCAGCATTACTTTCAACACACCCCTAACTATAATAAATCTATAGTAATGGTGTTTTTCCTACAGTTCTGTTAAAACGCCAAACCCATGAAACTTTTTTTAAGTCTCTATATCTAGTTCCTTTAACGTTTTGAACACCCCCCTAAGCTTATTTTTGATGGAATTCACCACATTTTTATGTTTAAAAAGTACTTATAAAACTGTAAAATTTACTCGTAACTTATACCGAAATCTATAATCAAGGTTCAAGTATATTAATATTTATACATTTATATATATATATATATATATATATATATATATATATATATATATATATATATATATATATATATATATATATATATATATATATATATATATATATATATATGATAAATATTTCGTATCGTACTTGGGTTGATTTAAAAATAGAGATGTTAATATGTAGTTATTTATGTAACAAGGCAGCAAAATGGAATTTTACTGACGAATGATTAAGTTAGCCTCCGAGCCTCCGGGAGGACAGGCCACGTATTTTTACGTTTTAAGGTCCCCTGAGTTCAAAAAAGGTGTGCGTACCCTGTGGTGAAATTGATAAATTAATTTAGCATTAAATTGTGAGGGTTTCCACCCCTAAACAACCCTGAAAACATAAAAAATAATCTCAATAACCATTTTGATGATTTTGATAACACATTCTAAAATATAGGCCATTTAAATACGAATCTAACAATATGTGGTTTTTCAGGGGAAATTCTAGTTTCCGAGATATTAATGGAAATAAATCTGATTTAGCTATTTTGTTAGACATTTTTTAATGTGTTAAAAAAATAAATTTATTAAATTAGTTAATATTAACTGCCTCGTCAGGTAATTAACTTAATTGGCAATGAATACTCGAGGCAAAAAATGTTTCCTTTGCTGCCGTGTTGCATACAACATTTTTATCTCCTCACACTATTTAGATAAAAAATAGAACCCTAGATAAACATATTAATACATTAATAATATAACATTGCTTTGTACACAATTTAAATTAAAACTAAACACAAACAAAAACAGATGTTATAGGTTTTTTCCATCCAAGCATTGTACCGTCCGCGGGATCGTCACGGGCATGCGCAATTAATAAAAGCCGTTCCAAGCTGACTTATGACAGTGTTTCGTACCGTCCACGAAACTGTTCCAACCCTGGCAGGGATCGTTTGCGAACTGTTCACTCTATGGTCCCAGCGATCCTCTGACAATACCATGTACTGGTTTGTATGACATGCGCAGTTAAGTCTAAAGTCACAAATATCAACAGGAAGGTCCCTTCACTGTTAGGTTTCCTTAATGTTTTTAATACGGTGCGAACTATAGTCCTAAACCCGTTCCAACCTGACATGATTTTATTACAGTACAATGTTAGTGCATGCGTATAAAACCTGTCCTAAACTATTCCCGAACGAGGCACGGGACGATACAAAGGACGGTACAAATAGGGGGGTTGGAACAAACCTTATGTCACGCTCTGGTAATCACTGTACTTGCCCTGCCTAGGCGTGGAAATATTTCCTTCACTGATGCAATTGCTTTCCTACCTTTTTTTTAACATTTTAATGACAAATAAGCGAATTAGTACTTTCCAGCCTAAAAACAGTTTAATAATGCTTAATATTGCTGCCGTGAGTAGATATAAAACGAGCCGTTAAGCCGATTTTATATAAAACGAGCCGTTAAGCCGATTTTATATAAAACGAGCCGTTAAGCCGATTTTATATAAAACGAGCCGTTAAGCCGATTTTATATAAAACGAGATGATTTTATGTTTAAAAAAGTATAATTAAGTAAATTAATTTAGATAAGTTATTATAATATATTTGAAGGCCAACAAATCAAAACAAACATTTATTTTTATTAGAATAAATGTGGTTGCCGTTGGTTTGCAATAACAAATAATTTTAAGGTAAGTCGTCGCCGTCGTCGGGACACTACTCGATTTAAATTAATATCTACTTAAATTCGATTTAAGAATATCTACTTATTCTTTTATGCAATATTATTATTATAATTATTATTATTATTATTATTATTTTATTATTATTTATTACAGTTATAAATATACTCGTATGACTTTCATTCATTAATTGTAAAGTAGGGGTTTTCCTTTCAGCAAGAAAGTTTAAGGAAAAGAAAGATGGTTTTAAGTCACCGCAAGATATCCTTTAAAACCTCATTGACTGAGCCACAAACTATGCTTCAAAGTAACGACCCATCTTACACGGATTCTGCTCAATTTAGTATAAATTCGAGACTAGGTTTTAAATTAATTGTTTAGCGTAGTCTCTAAATTTTACCTCCTTTATCCCGTTTAAATGTTCTCAGTTGAAAATCTTCCCTTTAAAATGCCTTTAAGAAAATTTCCGTGTTCTTTTTAAAGTACCTAAGTTTGCCGTTAGCTAAAGCTTAACATGGCGGTAGAAAGCTCTTCCTCTTTTCTTTCCCTTGAAGGTTATTTATGTTCCAATTAACGATGTTATGTCTGGAAGGAGCGGTTCTCTTCCCTTTTTTTTCTTTCCTTTTTTTTTAAATAACCTTCTTGCATAAATAGAACATAAATCAGTCTAGATTCCTCAGAGAGGGTTCTATAATCCTTCGAGCACTAATTATATCTAATCAACAAGAACATAAATTCTATGTTCGTTTGTATTTTTTAAGCTTACAGTGCCCCTCTTTTATATTTTTTTAGTAAAATTGAATTAGTGATTATTAATTTTTTGTTAACCTTACTTTTTCGGTTAAACTGCTTTAAGACAACATCCTATGAAAATCCATTATAAGAAAATAAATGGATTAGAGTAAAGGACCAGGGAGTGTGCCCTGTGGAACCCCACGGCCACAGTTCACTAAAATCCCTTTAACCACACTAAATAAAGAATCTTTCCTCTTCCTTTAGATCTTTCTATTTAAACAATAAAATCGTCTCTGCCAAAACCAAAACAAACTTTAAACACCAGCCCCTCTTTAAAAAAAAAAACTATGATTAAAAAAAACTCAAACAAATTATCTTGGAGAAAGAGAAAGAGGTGGGGGTAATGTACTGCGTACCCCCCTACTTTTCCCTTTCAAAGGACTTCAATTAAAAAGCGATTAATTACAAGGACAAACAAAAATTAGATTGAAAGATAAAAAAGGAAAGTTAAAAGGGCCAAAATTAAACAATATATTACGCTAAATTTCTCTTTTTGACATAATCTGATGTATGTATACTACGCCTCTAACTGTTATCAGAACGCTTTAAGATCGTTTATTGCATAATGATCTTAAAAATAACAAAAAAAAAACAGCAAAACAATTAACAGGGTTAGTAACTGAAAAAAACATCACTTTTGTTTAATTGTTTAGGTTTATACTTAATAATTTTTCGATCAAAGGTTGAACAGTTTAATTTAATTTTTTCTTTCTCATTACTTATAGTCCAGGAGATAGTGTGCAAATAAGTGTCTGACTAACTTCAAGCTAGAAATTTTTATATAAGTTTTTCTTTAGGTGTCTATTAAGAATAATTGATTAGTTATTGAAATATTCCAAATCAAAGTTGCCACCTGTCAAATGACAAACTTACATCAATTTGAGTTTTGGTCTACCAAGCTAGAATTTTGTTTATAAGTAAATCTGTTGGTGCTTTTTAAGAATATGTGGTCGGCTAAGTTCGTTTGCGGGACATAGCTTGGCAGTAGGAATTTAAAAAAAACAAACCGGTGGAGAGCGGACAGATCCAGCCCTTTTTGGTGGACAGTGTGATTTCCATAATCCTGAGTAAGAAATTAGTTAGTAGACCAATAATCAATTGATGGTAGTTTGTCACTTAAAAGGTGACCTCTTTGATTTAGAGTAATATTTGACTAACTAACCTATTAAGTGACAAACTACCATCAACTATCTCCTGGACTATTACTGTATATGGAGTTAAAGCACTGTATTGTATTGTTAAGGGATTTAAACGCGTTTCCTGTGGTAAAATCGATAAATTAATTTAGCTTCAAATTTTGGTGTTTTCCGAGATATTAATGGAAATAAATCTGATTTAGCTATTTTGTTGGACATTTCTTAATGTGTTTAAAAATAAATTTATTAAATTAGTTATTATTTTATTTAAATTTATATTATTCTATTTATTGATTTATTGCTATATTGCCTACTCACTATCTTGATCCCTAAAGGGCTAGCGTAACTGAGTTGATACGTATACTTTGTCGATTATTTTATTTAGGTATTTACCAATCCGTTCTAATAATTGTCTGATTATTCAGAAATATATCATAACACACTCAGTGGCGTAACTATGGGCCCGCATGGGGTAGGGCCCCCGGTGCCAGGGGAGCCCCAAAATCCAATGTATCAATGTCGATGGAGGCCTCCTTTAGAGCATAATAATATCTAACTACCTTGGAATCATACTTCTATACTATTGTCAGGGTTTTTTTTTTTTATTTTTGCTCATCAATTTTTTTGGCGAGGGGCCCCCAAAAAATTCTTGCGGGGGGCCCCCAATGCCCTAGCTACGCCACTGAAAACACTATTTTATACAATTCCGTTTCCGTGTCCTGATTCCTGCAAAGGTGCCCACGCTCAGTGTTTAGTTTACACATATCCAGATGAAAATAGGAAGCTACTTAAGTTTTGGGGCTTCTATCCGGTTGTGCTACTAATTATTCTGTTTATGGAGTGACACACCGAACCCTTATCATCTACTTCATTGAGTCGTGTAAGCCCTTTGACGCAGGGCCAAGCCATTACAGTCTTAGAATTTATTGTTTTACAGACTTCAAAAAAATCCATTTAAAATAAAAAGGACCAATATGCAATATAATTGAACGAGCGTAGTGAGTTCTTCATTTCATAGACTTGGGCATTAATATGTTTGTTTGTTTGTCAAACCATAACAGGCGTAAAATTTGAACGATTTGAACGAAATAAGGCACACCGGTACATCTCAGCATTTGTGATAACGGTATAGTTTTTGCAAATTTCAAACTAAATATTTTGGCATGACATTGTGAATGATATTAAACTGAATTCGAGTTCTAGTGCTTTATCCAAACACACAAACATTGCCCGACACCTACCTGTACACTTGGTTAAAGGTGGAAGCATGTCCGTATTTTTTTATATTTATTTATGTTTTTTTTTCTTATTCACAATATTTATTTAAATTTAATCCTCTTTCCTTACAATAATCCTCTTTCTTAATATTAATCATTTTTTTTTTTTAAGGGTAAAATTTAATCATAATTTTAAATTATGATGACCTGTCATTTAAATATATACCTCAAGTAAACTCTCGCCTTTTTAAGATTAAAGAACGGAGGTTCTTAATATAAAATTAAAATGAAACACCTCCTGTTATTAAATTTCCTCTTAGTCTTTATATTAATATAAAGCTTACATTAATTAGATGGTGTCGGGTGTGTAGTTTTCTATGTTTTCCCCCTTCTTTTGTCGACTTTTATTATTTTTTTAGTAAGATCTTATCAAGATATTTTTTTTTTTCTAAGCTTACAGAAGGTAAGTTCTAGAAGTTATGTGATCATTATGAAGAAAGAATTTCTTTTGTTTCTAAATTAAAAATTTCCTTAAGAGAAATTAGATAGTTTAAGACATCAGGTAACATATTTTGTCTCATCTGTTTTTTTTTTTTTTTTTGGCATGTCCATCATCTTTTATAAAGCATTGTAAAAAATGCATACTTCTTTTTTCTTTTTGCTGTTCCCTTTGGTTTAGATTTTAATTTTAATATTAGATGAGGTGTCTAAAGGGGTAAATAAGAAAAAACTGTTTTAGTTTTTTAAAACATCGGTTGATTTGAGTCCACAAACTCCTGCAACTGACTCTTCTGACTGAGTCAGTTGCAGGAGTTTGTGGACTCAACTTCAGACTGTTCCATATATTTATAAATATGAGTACTTTACAAATAGTAAAGTTTAATCCAGTTTTCAATTTTTAACTTTTATCTTTATAACAAAGGAACAGCATGAACTCTAAATAAGGTTTTGAGAATGTCCCAACATAGGGGTGAAATATCAACCGATGTTTTAAAAAACTAAAACAGTTTTTTTTTTTTTATTTACCCCTCTAGACACCTCATCGAATATTAAAATTAAAAAATAAATAAAAAAAATATTTGTAAAAAATGTTGCCTAATAGATTCATGCATTCTACTAACTAATGAATGAAAATGGAATTTGTATTTGCACAAACAATTTCATTTGCTTAAATAATATTTAAAATATAAACGTATAAAAGAAAAAAAAAATAAAACTATACTTATCTGATAAGTAGTGGGTAGATAGTCTTATCTACCCATTTACAGAAAAGTTAAAGATAAAAATAAAACTGATAAGTCAAAAATCGTAAAAATAAATTATGTTGGAAACCTGATAGAATAAACAAACAAACCTGAAACTCGATCCACTTATTGGACTTAAAAGGCTTCTATTGTATTTCTAACAGTGGTAGGGAAGAATGCAATGATAAACAACTTCTAATCATGTGAGAAGATAGGGAAAGAATCTAATTTACTTCTCTAACGGTGGAATTATAGTGAGGTAGGTAGGGGAGAGAGTGATGGGCAGCTGCTGGAAACAGAAGGCCTGTCAGTCTAAATGTCATGATGCGTGTGAGTCAACTCAACCAATTCTATAGATTAAATTGGAATAAACATAGATAATAATATGATAATACTTCGACTTACTCATCAGTTTATTTATTTTATAAAACTACAAACAATAACAGAAGTCTTTGTGTTAGAAAACACAGCTATGATTAAATAGGCTAAAAATCAGACGTCAGCGAAATGGAAGGTAGGAAACACCCAGCAAAACAAAATCTACATTATTAGGTTTGTTCTAACCAAGCAGTGTGTGTGACGTCCGTGGAATCGTCACGGACATGCGCAATGGTTAAAAGCCGTTCTAACCCGACTTGTGACAGTGTTTCGTACCGTACCGTCCTCCAAACTGTTCCAACCCGCGCAGGGATCGTTTGCGAATCGTTTACTCTACCTTCCAAACGATCCTCTGACAATACCAAGTACTAGTTTGTATGACATGCGCAGATCAAGGGTCTTATATAAAGGGGATGGAATGTTAAGAAGGGGTTTAAGGCAAAAAAGTGACCCAATAGAGGTTAGAGAAATTGGAGAGAAAAAATCATACTGCGCAAGCTCCACAACTTTTGAACTGGGACAAATTACCTTCTTTGTTAATTTCAATGTTTATTTTGAATCAGGTTATGAACTTGATATTAACATAATTTTAAATATTGCAAAAAAAAGTCACCATAAACGGCTAAATATAGTCCAAATATCAATCACAAACAGCACAAAATGAAGCCTCGTTCACACGATGACACTAAATGTTGTGACATTCAATGCCGCGACATTAGTGTCGCCGAGTGTCGTCGTACGAACAGTAGATGTCATGACACTAAATGCACTATAACAAGACGTTGAGTGTCAAGCAGTGTCACGGCATTAAATGTCGCGACATTAGTGTCATCGTGTGAACAAGGCTTAAAGCCTCGTTCACATGATGACACTAAATGTCGCGACATTCAATGCCGCGACATTAGTGTCACCGAGTGTCGTCGTATGAACAGTAAATGTCATGGCACTAAACGCACTATAACTTAGACGCTGAGTGTCAAGCAGTTTCATGGCATTAAATGTCGCGACATTAGTGTCATCGTGTGAACGAGGCTTAAGAAATACAACGCAAGGGAGAATATAACGCATGGGAGAGTACAACGCAATCTGTTGATTGTTGATAACCTGTCGCACATTTCTTGGAAACCTATAACCAAGAGGAAGGTAATTTGTCCCATTGGAGCTCATATTTTACATATCTTCATGAGGTCACTTTTTTGCCACAATCCTCCCATCCCCTTTTTATAAGATCCTTGACGCAGTTATGTCATATTCGTCTCACATGTCAACAGGAAGGTTCCCTAACTGTTAGGTTTCCTTAAATGTTTTTAATACGGTGCGAATTATAGTCACAATGTTAGCGCATGCGTATAAAACCTGTCGATACCTACCTATAAACGATCCGCGGGACAATACAAAGGACGGTACAAATAAGGGGTTTGGAACAAAACTTTTAATAATGCAGAACATAGTAACATACAGCAGGCTTAATTATCTTCGAATTATAGATACATAATAATATGAAATAAAATTCTTCTAAAATCTAATAATAATAATAATAATAATAAATAAATAATAATGGTAGTTCTCTGAACTAAAATAATATATTGCAGTGGCTCATTAATTAAATTAATTATGACTCATTCTACCCATCCCTTTGTTGTTACAATTTTTTTTTTATGGTTTATACAACATTATTAGCAACTTACGTATTTAGATTTTTTTTTCTCATGAATTATTAGCATGTAGGTAGATATTAACTGGCGGTTCATTAGCTGTTTCGTATTATTTCATTCTATGAACGTGAATTTACACTCAAATTACCAAGGTAATATAAAAAAAATACCTCCACTTGCTTTAATTTTTAAAATAAAATACGAATTCAAACGAACCCCAGTACGTTCTTCGTGTGTAAAAAAAAAGCATGGTATTTTTCCCCTTAAAAAAATTATTAATTTAAGTTTAACAGCAAAAAATGTATCAAAAGATATAATTAAAGATTTTTTTTGTTTTGCTTCCGAGCTTACCGAAGGTAACGGAAGCTATGTGATAGTCTAAAGAACAAAAATATTTTATGCCTCCGATTTCAAAAATTCAGATTCAGAAATTCGTTTCAGACATCACGGAACATTTTTGGTTCCGTGTCTGTCTGTCGGTCTATCGCATTTTTTGCGAACCAACATATCTTAAAAACTACTCGTCCGATTTTAATGACATATGGATGGAAGGTCATGATTAGCCTATTGTTGGTCCCATATAAGTTTCGACCTTCTGCGCCTATTTGTTTCTTTTCCACATGCGAACAAACATACATTTATTTACACCTATACGTACTTAACTTTTATAGTTTATGGAAAGTAACCCGCAGATAGCCCTAAATTAATTTGAACAGTCTGTGCTCTTTAACTTTTGCTAAATTGATACTTTAATTCACGTAAAAAATCAAAACAAATTTAACAGTATAAATAAACGGGGGAAATAATTAAATAAATTAAACAATAAAATCCTAAAATCAATAAAGTACGTGATAGGATTCGAGGAAGCTATGTGCCACACCAATTAGCAATCTATTTTCCAATTTATTAATTTTATTATTTATTACAATTTAATATTATGAATTACAAATATTGCGTAACAATACTTCGTACAGAATTTATTTTCAATGTGTAAGTATTAAAAGAGATATGTCCTAATGAAGTAAAAATATGTACAAACATGCACGAATAAATTCGATGGGAAAAGTTTGAATTGTATTATTTTAAACAAACTAGTAACTGTAAATTTCTTCCTTTTTTGAATTATATTCTTTGCATTTTTAAGCAGTGTTAAATTTTGAATACTATAGACGTATTCAATTTGTATAGACCACCATTTTAAACATTGTCCACCCTGTTAAAAATTTAAATACATGATGTATTGTGTAAATTTTAGTCAAAGAAGATATGCGAAAAAGTAAAATAAAAAAAATCTAAATTCTCTCAGTACAATTCTCAACCTATTTTCTTTCTTATTTTTTTTTTACAGTTACCCGAGATCTCACGTTGAATATTCAACGAGATTTTGTGAAAATTTACGAGAATTCTCTATGCCTTTTTTTTATCTTTATGTTAAGAATGTAGTGAGTAGGGATACTATGTTGAATTTTTTTACACGTTAACTTTAATACTTTGGATGTCGGATGCAGCTGAAATTCAACACACGAGTTTCTTTTAGGAGTATGCATAGGTTAGGTTTATTGGACAGTCTAATCCCATTAAGCGTGGAGAAAATTTAAATAAAAAAATAATGCCAAATAATAAACAAAGTTTTTTTTTTATGTAACTTGTAAAGAAAACCCCAAAAATTTAAAATATCTTTGGAAATATAAACATTTCAATTTTACCTTCAACAACAGGTAAATTTTTAAAAAGAAAGTCTGGTTATTTGTGTGGCACCTAGCTCCCCTAACACCTCGATTTAAATCTGTTAAAATCGTTTTGCTTTTTAGGGTCCGTAGGCAAAACCAAGGACCCTTGTATTTTCCTGCGTGTGTCTGTCCGTCCGTCCTGTCGCATGCTCTCACGGTTACACCTTTCGTCCGATCACTTTGAAATTTGGCATGTATGTGTCTTGTACCTACCCACATATTTTAAAAATATAGCGACATAAAAAAAAAAAAATCGGTCCGAGACAACTCAGACAAACTTTCTCATATACAAGTTCATAATTACTTAGCCAATGTTTTCCATTTATTAGTTTTTGTAAGTACGTTTAATTATTATTGAAAATTATATCAAAATGTATCATAAAAATAACTTCTCCTGGGCGGGGAATCGAACCCGGGCTCTCTCCATCCGCGTTTTAAGCTAATTTCTCAGGAACTAGATTTTTCCCGGGAAAACGGCTTATATCGTTGGATTCGTATTCAAATGGACTACATTTTAGAATTTTTTAATCAAAATCGTCGGAACCGTTTTCGAGAAATAATTTTTTTTCAGGTTTTTTCAGAGTTTTTGGGGGGTAGCGCCCCCAAAATTAGAGCTAAAATTAATTTCTCGATTTCGCCTCGGGGTATGATTTTTCTGAACATGTATGCCAAATTTCGTCAAAATCGGCCCAGTAGTTTAGGCTCCAGGCGTCTGCACAGACGACAGACGACAGACGACAGACGACAGACAGACAGACATTTTTTAAAAACCACTTTTATGACTCAGGGGACCTTAAAACGTGTAAATCCATCAAAATCTCAAAATCGAATTTTCGCGCTATCACAATACTTTCTCTTTATATGAGAAAGTAAAAATGTTCAAAAGAATTATTTAACAAAACTTAAGGGTTAATTTTTTTATATTTTTTTTTGGACACCGTGAAGGGTATCATATGAAAGGGTCGAGCTGATTACAAAAATGTATAATTCTTTGGTTATAACTTTGATAGGGCGAGCGTAGGCAAGTTTGAAGTGGGTGTGAAACGTGTCCCCCCCCCCCCTCTATCTCGCTTATGTGAAGTGCAAAAAATCTGAAAAAATTTCTGAACATTCTTCGATCAAAAGTAAAGATACCACTTTTTGGAAATTTCGAAAAAAATATTATTTTATTTTTTATTGACAGAATACGGTTTTTTATAACTATGGTCTTTTCGATGTATTCATATGGTTGTAGTCCGGTTCAGTGGCAAACAAATACTTTATCGGAAGTTCTTTTATGTGTTTTGAGAATATCAGACCCATAGGATAGTTCAAAGTAAGTTTTTTAGCATTTTATCAATAGGGTACTACTTTAACTATACAGTGTGGTGGCCTATGGACCCTCGCTGTGTGCTGATACTAGCACACACTTGACCTGTTTATAACATTAATAAAGGTATCAATTTAATCAAAGCAATATTTTTTATGCGCAGGAGGTTGAAAATAATCTGGGGTTATCTGCGGGCTGCTTTCGACAAATCATCCGAATATCTTAAAATCAGATGAATGCATTTGAAGATATAGGTGTAAATAAATGTATGTTTGTGCGCATGTGCAAGAGAATCAAATTAGCGCAGAAGGTTGAAACTTATATGGGACCAACAATGAGCTAATTATGACCTACCATCCAAATTTCATTAAAATCGGACGTGTAGTTTTTAAGTGTTGGTTCGCAAAAATTGAACGACAGACAGACACGGGATTTTTGAAAACGTAGGCATAAGTCATTTTCTTTCGCCAGAACTATCGTTACTTTCGGTAAGCTTGGAATAAAAAGTTATTGTATTGAGCTGGTTATATTGTAAGGTTTAGGTAGAACAGTGTTTCCCAAAGTGTGGTACGCGTACCCCTGGGGGTACGGGAAGAGTTTGGTGGGGGTACGCGCAGCACCGGGCTTTGACTGCGCACTCAATTTTATCCTGAGAAGGATAAAATGGTTTATGTTGAAGCAACAGTTCATCATAATTTGGTTCCCTGTTAATTTTTTTCTTAATTTGGCCTTTTGTTTTCGTTTATGTACTAAATTTTTCTAATTTTGCTTCCGAGATTACCGAAGGTAACAGAAGCTATGTCATCGTTCTGACGACCGAAAAAATTTTAGGTCTCCGATTTCAAAAATTCAAATACAGAAATCCGTTTCAGACTTCAGGGAACATTTTTGGTTCCGTGACTGTCCGTCGGTCTGTCGGCCTTTCGTTCAATTTTTGTGAACCAACATATCTTAAAAACTACACGTCCGATTTAATTGAAATTTGGATGGTAAGTCATAATTAGCTCATTAATAGTCCCATATAAGTTTCAAACTTCTGCGCTCATTTCTTTCTCTTCCACATTTGCACAAACATACAGCTTCAAAAGTACTTTTATAGTACTTTTATAGTTCATAAACTTTTATAGTTTATTGAAAGTAGTCCGCAGATAGCCCAAGATTAATTTAAACCGTCTGAGCTCTTTAACTTTTGCAAAATTGATACTTTAATTTATGTAAAAAATCCAAACAATTTTGATAGATTAAAAAAAACGGAGGAAACAATTAGATAAATTAGACAATAATGGCTTGTAAAAGTATAAATGCAATAAAGTACGTGATAGGATGCGAGGAAGCTATGTGCCACACCAATTGGTGGTCTATTTTTTATTGTAATTAAAGTATACGCATATTTTATTATTATTATTATTTTTATTCATCCAATTTCTTGTTAGATTTGTTGCATGACGACTAGAGTCGTGGGACAAACTCCAATGATGAAGTGACTCACGCATATATTAGACCTAACTCCTTGGTTTTAGTCGTTTTAGTTTTGGACAAATAACTTTTTTAAAGTAATAATTTGTAAATATTTGACAAATAGAAAGTTTTTAATTTCCATTTTCAAAAAGGATTAAACCTAAAGGGTTGAAAATATTCCAATATAAGCGGGAACGAATTATAACCGTTATATAAAAAGTAGTAGTTTATATTATTTCATTTTCAATACCCCGATTGACACAGAAAAAATGAAATTAAATAATTAAAGACAACCAAAATAGAATTTGATTATTTTTTTTTTTTAACGAGGGGTACTTAGTGTTACGAAAATTATAGAAAGGGTACACAGATGTTAAAAGTTTGGGAAACACTGAGGTAGAAGATGGTAAGGAAATGAACAAGCAGTATTTCTGCACATTTTGTTATTTGTGTAAACGTATTATTGCCTTCCTAGTATTTACCCCATCTATAGCTTTTTACCCTTTTCCCTTCGCAATGGAAATCTTACTATTTACCCAAACCAATTATATAAAGTAAAGTATTGGTTGAAAATCAGCTTAGACTGGGAATTTCTTCCAGCGAGGAAATTCTTTGACTAAAAGACTGGAATAATTGCTTGCTCCAATTCGTAGTAATTGTTTTATGTACTTTCCTTTCTACCTAATATTATTTAAATTGTTTTCTCTGTAAATCGCCTTATAGGCAAGAGAATCAGTGATGTTGAAAAAAGCCTCGCATGATAAATCGTGTAATAGAATATTTCATATAATGTTTTACAGTTGTAATATTTGATTAATCAAATGTAAATTTGTATTAATTATTGTAATATTTATTTACTTGATCTTCTAAATCTTGGAACCGTAAATTATCTCAATAATAATTATCTCAACTTTTTGTCTTTATTTGTTCTAAACTTTCTATTGAGATCAATATTTCTCCAGAAAAGTTCTAAAAAAACTTATTTCCGGTTAACTAAATAAGGAAATATCTAATTAGTGAAAAATAACTACTTATTATGTTGTTGGTAATAATGTATATGCAATATGCATGTTCGTATCAAAATTGAAGAATGGGGATATAGTAGATGTAATAAATGGGGTATGGTACTCTATTATAGTAGATGTAACAGAAATTCGGCTTTAATCTTGAGAGATCTATTATCCTTGGAAAAACTTTTTGTCTATTTAATTGTTTTAAATAAATTACATGTAAACCCGTTTATAATTAGAATAATTGGCAAATTAGTGACGAAGACTAGCAACAAATAAGTCGCTAGTTTATGGATGTGGAAGTGTGCCAGAGTTATGTATGTGAAGTTATGGAGGAAATAGCCTTGAACGAGTTGGGTTTTCGTTAGCAGGAAACGGAGGGAATTGCCGAGGGAGCAACTATTGTATAAATAATTGAGAGATTCTGTAGGTGAAACGTTGGACCTTCATTGCACCCGTAATGTCTTTTCTTATTGTTTTCCTTCCTGATTCCGGAGTTTAAGTGTTTTTTCATCTTTTTTCTCCTGCGGTCTGGTGAGTTGCGTTGATGTAATCTGCTTTAGGGAGTAAGGGAAATAGGATTTCGCTTGGTTTTGCGGTAGGATATGAGCCCTGTTAAGGTTTGGGTGAAGGGAGGACCTCCGCGGTCTGGATAGCCTTAAGGGCATGTCTTGGTAGGGGACTCATGTCGGTAGGGTGGGCTTAGGGTGTTCCTAATTAGGATTAACATTAAGGCACGGTTAGAAAGGGGAACGAGCCTTTCTCTACCGGGGGGATCGAGGGAGAAATCCTCCTGAAATTGCTTCTTATCCTTCTCGAAGGACTTCCCCACCTGGTCCTGATGGCACGCGTCTTTAAACCAGTCGTTGGCTTAAAAGCCAGTCAGAAATCTTAATATCTCTAATACTGTCATGGATAAAGGAACCCTTAATCTTTTTTGATGAAAGAATAAGGCGACCATTCTCTCCTGACAAATTTTCTTCCGGATATGGATGGTAGCGATTTGTACTCTCTCCCCTTGGTTAGTTCATTCCCAAAGAAGGTCCCATTTCCTCTTCCTTTTGGTTTACTCTTCACATCGTTTCATCCCATTTCCACCTCCTGCAGCTGATGGATATCAACTTGCTCGCAAAAGCTCTTCCTTCAAATGATTATTCTAATCTTAAAGTAATTAATTTAGACTTCACATTGTATTTAATCCATTTTCATTTTCAGATTATTTCAATTATAACACAGTAGCTTGCCTGATTAACAAATATATTATCGTCTGAAATTCATATTCTTTTGATGATATATTACTTTCATTTCTCTACAAAATAAATATTCTCTGGAATAAGAGTTATTCTGTATTTCCACTTATTAACACTCTGCAACAAAATAAGTATTTATACAGGGTAACTGGCGTTATTTGTGAAAAAATGAAGTAGGTTGTTCTACGTCCTATGGGCCACAAAAAACGCTATATAAACCATGGGTCAAATATTAACCGTTTTCCCGCAAAGTCAAATTTTATGATTTTTTTAAGATCCCATACCATTTCTTATAAAAACACTTATTCTTACAAAAGTATAAAAGCTAGAACAAAATGTTTGGTATTGTTGTAAAGCAGACAAATTTTCCAATAAGAAAAGTGTAATTTTATTTTCATGCCCTCAAATTACACGACAGACAATGTATACAAATTTTATATTTAAGAAAAAAAAAAAAATCAATTGCTTTGCGGTTCTATAACTTGGAAAAGATCCGATCTTAAACTTTTCGGACTTCAGAAAAAACTTCCTTATTTACTAACGTTTCGATCGATATTAATATTATTACCCATTTATTGGGTGGAATTTTTATTAAACTTCGCTGAAAGTTAAAAAAGAAACGTGTTTATTGTTGCAATTCTTGACTTACAGGTGAGTAAATAATTAAAAACAGGCAAGGTTGGTTTAGTATACTCATCTTTGTATCAACAATAGCAACAATAAACATGTTTCTTTTTTACTTTCAACGAAGTTTACTGAAAATTCCGCCTTATGAATGGGTAATAATATTAATATTGATCGAAACGTTAGTCAATAAGGAAGTTTTTCCTGAAGTCCGAAAAGTTTGAGTTCGGTACTTTACCAAGATCTGGGACCTCAAAAAAAAAAATTAAATTTTTTTTCTTAAAAATAACATTTGTATAAAATTTTTGTGTTATAATTTGGAGGCATGAAAATTAAAATTACATTTTTTTTAGGAAATTTTGTCAGCTTTACAGCGGTGCCAAACATTTTATTCTAGCTTTTATACTTCTGGTGCAATAAGCATTTTTATGAGAAAAAGTAAGTAATCTTAAAAAAATCATGAAATTTGATTTTGTGGGAGAACGGTTAAGATTTGACCTATGGCTTATATAGTGTTTTTTGTAGTCCTTGAGGCGTAGAACAACCTACTTCATTTTTTCACATATATCGCCAGTTACCCTGTTACCCAGTTTTATATTAGGTTGTCTCTATAATAGATCGTAGAGGTGATACATTCAGTCTATATAGTGTAGGGATCAATTCACTGGATTGATGCCATTAAATAATTCATGATTTGAAATACATTGAATTACCTTCATGTATATTTGATACCTTGCTATTGTAGCCTAATATTGCTTCATCAATGTCTTTTAGTTGAGTACAATGTGATTTAATTATTTAAAAAAAATTCCTTCAATAATTAGAAGTTTTAAGCTCGATATTAAGGGGGGGGGGGGGTGTGGAGGAGAAGTAGAAGTGTGAGTCCATAAAAAATAAGACCCCTTGTGGTGTCCACCACCCAATTTAATCAAAGATAACGACCGAAAACGATAGGGTTTTTTTATTTAAGAAACTTAGGTATAAGTGTAATTAAATATCGCAGATTATTTTTTATTATCCCAATTGAAATCCAAATAGCATGAGAAATTTTACTTGTAGCTAAATCTCGATTTTAAATTAATAAAACAAAGAAACATAAACTCTCTTGTAACTATTTATATTGGACAGAAGATATCTGGACTATACGAAAAATTATGATAAAACTCTAAAAAAGGCATTAAACGCTAGAATATTACAGGGGTGTTTCATTTGCAAATTGAATCAAAATGAGATTGGTATCGTTAGGAAATCTTTGAGAAGTTCTAGTTATTGTGGTTTAAAACGCGAAAATATAATAACAATAACAATTAGTAAGTGTATTTGGTTGCGGAACACCTCAGCTAAACACTGCAGAAAGTTTCTAATTAAAAGACGTAGTCTTAGCACCGAAATCCTGGTGCACTAGTGCATGAAATCAGTGCCGTAGTGCATGCCGTGGTCAGCATAACGATGTGGGATAGTTAGACCAGGGTTAGGTGAGAAACCAAAGCACGTAAAGCTCTTTACACATGAACTAGTGCTATACGCTCTCTTCTAATGCCAATAGCATCCCTCCTACTTTCCATTCCAACCTGGATATTATGCCATTATTGGCACGCTGCACGTTTTCAACATATTTTAAAAAACCTTTACATGCAAAACCCTCCCGTGTTTTAGCCTGTACACCTATTGAACACACATTTAGCTACTCTTATAATGTCCTCCATTCATATATACTCATAATTCTCATCTGTGCTCACAGTTACATTAGTACTTCTGTAATTTTAACATGGTCCCAATGCCTGTTTATAAACTAAAAGACTTCTTTTACATTTCCATAATAATATGCGAGTAATGTCATTACTCTATACCTTAAATTTATATATTTTGCTTCCGAGCTTACCAAAAGGGGTAATTTTTGCTGCCGAGCTTATCGATTTTAAAATTTTCCTCAAACATTGATTTAGTAGGGTGGAATAAAAATTAATAATCAAGGAGGCCTTTTTTTCGTTTATTATTTAGCCACAACTATAAAAATTAATTATATCAAGCAGCTTGTCTCACTTAAAGTAATTACAGCACAGTTACAACTCAGATTCGGAGACCCCACCCAGTGGTGGTACTCCAATCATTTTGATTACAAAGTATTAATTTCTAAGATGGTCACGGGGCCATTTTCTCTTTAGACGTCGCCTCGGATTACCAGGAATATGAGGAGAGGATAAGTTCTGGACGAGAGGATTAGGATGGTGGATGAGCTTAGCGTGGAAGGACTTGTAACGAGAGGATGCTAGGATATGGACATAGAGAACATTTAGGTCGTTATGCCACACCATAAGATCAAGGAGGCCTAAAGCCGGGTTTACACGATCCAAGTACACTTGGATTAATCAGTTTTTTACTTTACTTTGACGCTACTTGGATCGTGTAAACATTGTATCAAAGCCAACTTGGACATCCAAGTTGAGTTGGTAGGGTTCCATCAGGCTTTGATAAAAATAAAAATGGCACCCTCCTGACAAATTACGAGAACGACCAGTCAAAAAATGACAGACGTGAAGTTGAAGTGGGTTTTGTTAACCAGAAGATGATATTATCACCACTTTTTTAAAACTTAATAAGTACAATTTAACTAGAAAGTCCTAGAGAGAAAAACATTTCACACAATCTATCTTAACCTCTACTTTATAGTGTATCAAAGTTCCACTATGTAGTTAGACCAAGTATACTTTGATCGTGTAAACCTTACTTCAAAGTTCCTCAAACACTTGGACCAAATGGATTTGATCAAAGTGACTTGGACCATGTATACTTGGATCGTGTAAACCAGGCTTAATAGCTATTTACGTACCTAGAGCAGTAAGGGCGTTTACAGGCCGAGGGCGAAGTTTGAAAGCACGAGTGCGTTTAACGCCCGAGGCCTGTCATGGCACTTACCTCTCGTGGTGCGTACACTATTTTATCGCCCACCATATGTAAACTTATTACAAACACGTAAACTATTTTGCCGTAATCTTCAAAAACAATAAATGCTTATTAATACACAGCTTGGTTTTCCGGTGGAATCCGCGTCACGAAGGGGGTGAAGTCCGACGTTTCGCTTCCACTACTGGAAGCATCTTCAGGGGTGTGGTGCATCGTGGTGTTGACTCGAAGCGAACACAGGATGTACCTTCGCTTCGAGTCAACACCACGATGCACCACACCCCTGAAGATGCTTCCAGTAGTGGAAGCGAAACGTCGGACTTCACCCCCTTCGTGACGCGGATTCCACCGGAAAACCAAGCTGTGTATTACGAGTCTACCCGCGGAAGCCTACGCACCAAGTTAAATGCTTATTAAGTTTAAATCAGTACCAAAACAAACCGCAGTTATAAAAATATTGATTGTTTACAAATTGAACAGCTGACGCTGAGAACTACTAGCGCTTCTTGCACTCCGCGGCCCGGTCAGGAAGCGGCCTTCTCGAACTACTAGTGGTCCTGTAATGAAAAAGCATGCATTTTTACAGGCCCCAGGGCTGTAAAATGGAACTTTACCGGCCGCTTAGGATAGGAATGTTTACAAGTGGAGGGCGGTAAATATAGTAATACAACTCTATATACGGTGTATATAAAAACCTTCTAGCACATTCTAGGTATTATTATTTTTAAATGACAGTACTGTACATGCATTATCCATGGCTACTGCCAAAATTTATTGTTATGAATTGAAATTATTCAATAAAACCTTGTATTAAAATAAACAACAAGATAACAAAACCATTTAATACGACGTAATATCCTTTTAGCACCCTTTATTAAAAGTATATTAGCATATTAATTGAAACTGGTGTTGTCAACAAACATGAGAATACAAAATATACTTTAAAAATAATGTCGTTTACATTACAAATACCTCACACCCCTGTACATGCGTTAAACCGTGAAAAGATGGCATGGGGAGGAGACTTCATTAAAATGGACCCCATTTCGTAGTTCTGACCATTATAGAAGGAAGGGTTTCTATCCCTTTCATAGCCTGTTAATTCTAATTACTTGTTACATTTAGGGACGTTTCGTCCTCTCACGCGCTCCACATTGAACTTTTGCTAATAGCTTAGCAGGCTCGGTTCTGGCGTTTTCCCCCCGAAAAGTCTAACAATGTTTGTTTTAGAATTCCAACAAAACTATCTATAACTAATTATATCACTGAAAAGTTCAGTGACCTCTTCATATGCAAGTTTTTCTTGTACTTGAGTAAATTCGATACAACGACTAACACAGTTCCTATTAAGTTTCAATGCAATGTAGCATTAGAAAATTTATCTTTGCTGAAAGTAAACAGAAACTGGAAACCTTTACAATTGGTTTAGAGTAGTCGCGACAAAATCATCCTCCTCTGAAATGGTTTTGTTTATTTTAACACTTTTTAACCAAAACGTGCTGTGTGGTTTCCAAAATAAATTCCAAGTTTGTAAACACAGCACTCACTAAAATCCCCCCCCCCCCAAAGTTATAAAGTTGCTATAAAATGGTGGCTAAAGTTCCCCTAAAACCTGTCTGGGATAAACTTCACCCGCCCTCTCTCCAATATCACAAACGGTATATTTGTATCGTGGTCGTATATTTTACAACTTTTTTTATTTTGTGTTTTTTCGTTGCCCTCACATGTTAGTGTTTTCACACTGGAGCCTAACAAAACGATTTGATTCAGGTTGCTCCCCTCATATGTAGTCAACAACGAATCTTTATATCACCGAGCTGTGGTGAAAACAAACCTTCCACCATCCATTGCAAGCTTTTGTTTGTTTATCACGTTAAGCAAAAACTTGCATTTTGTTAGTTGATGTTTTACATCGACTGTAAAAAAAAAAAAAAATCAACGAGTTTTGTCCCCCTATTGAACATCCGATTTTGCTTTCGAGCTTACCGAAGGTAACGGAAAATTTTTAGGTCTCCGATTTCAAAAATTCCAAGACAGAAATCGTTTCAGACATCAGGGAATATTTTTGGTTTCGTGTCAGTCTATCGGTTTTTCGTACAATTTTTGCGAACCACTTCAATATGTATATAACCTTAAACCTTAAATATAAATAACCTTAAATACATTAACTTTATAACCTTAAATACATAAACAAAAGAAACTTGGCCCTCCACCCCTGTTGAGTATTATTTACAGACTAAGTCCGAAACTATAAATCATGCTTCAGTCAGAACATGCTTTTGCTAATGTCATTAAAATATTCTATTTATGGTTAGCTATTCCAGGCCAGCAGCCTTAGGCCACTGGCCTTAGATTTAGGCCACTAGCCCTAGCCCATAATGTGTCCAATAGTCCAATGCCCCAGGCCCTAGGTAATCGACCCGAGGCTCTCGGTAATATGCCCCATTTCATACGGTTGGTCATAGCAAAAGCATATTCTGTACTAAAATGTTCGAATAATTGATTAAAATTTACTCTAATAAATAATTGATTAATTTACTCGAATCCCTGGTACCTAATTGATACGGTACCAAGATAAATAAATAATAAAATATAATCCTAGGTAGGAATATAAAACCCAAACATTATTAAAAAATAATTCAAAACTTCATACAATTTATATTCATAGCTGAATATTAAGTTTACCAAAACTGGAGCATCGTTTGTTAAAATTACTTATTTTAAGTAAGTATACTTCTGCAGATCAATGATTTTTTTTTTTTTTTTTTTTTTTAAATTGTTTTTAAATTATTTTCACGACATTCTATCTTTTAATTTTCATAATTAGTCTTCAACCAGAAATTATGTTCAAATCATATTTCGTTATCTACTAATAAAAGTACATATCTCTGTGTCTGTACGTATGATAAATGAATCGTAAATATTTTGTATAATTTAGTAAAACTTAATACTTTAGCATTTTAAACACTCTTCAGTTAGTAGATGATTGGATAATATATGCTACATAATAGCTATATCAACAACAGCATATGATATATCTATAAAAAACTATTCAAATTAAAAATTTGAAAAAGTCATAATAAATAACTGCTTTGCTGCATAGGAACCATACTGGAAATTAGAGTAAAATGAAAATGTGATGCCATCCTACCAACGTTGTGCTAATACATCTATTGCTCTGAAAGATTTATCTACGGAATAAAAAACCAAAAAAATAAACAACCTTTCCTTTAAATTTAATGGTCTATAAATCTAGTCTATTTTTTCTCTCTCTCTTTAGAAACTAGTTCTTTTGTTCTGTCTTCTTTGGTTTTCACAATTTGACCCATTCGTTGTTCTAATTATCTGTCAATAATCCTGTTAGTTCAAGGAGTACTTGTGAATCTAAACCCAGTTTATTTTTCCTACCTCTCGGCTTTGTATTTTGGATAATTTATGTCTATTCAAGCTTCTAGTTTTCCTCCAACACTCTCTATAGCTTATCTCTCTTCAAAAAATAAAATGAACGATACTTTAATTATTGGGGGTTCTTGCCATTTAATCTGACTCTTTATTCTACACCAAACTAAAATAATGCCTGGTAAATTTTCCACTTGAGTTATTTTAAAGTAACCTATCCTAGGAAACTATTATTGAAATAAGTTTAAAAATCATATTATTTTTCCCCTTATTGAAACTAAATTTTGATCTAAGAAAAATATATGTATATATGTATATATATATATATATATATATATATATATATATATATATATATATATATATATATATATATATATATATATATATATATTTTTTTTTTTTTTTTTTTTTTTTCCTGCGTGTGTCTGTCCGTCCGTCCTCTCACGTGCTCTCACGGCTACACCTTTCGTCCGATCACTTTTAAATTTGTCATGTATGTGTCTTGTACCTGCCCACATATTTTAAAAATATAGCGACTTAAAAAAAATATTTTTTCAAAAAATTTAGGGTAAAAAAACTTAAGAATTAAATTTTTTTATTTTTTTTCGACACCGTGAGGGGTATCATATGAAAGGGTACGTCGAGCTGATTACAAAAATATATAATTCTTTGGTTATAACTTTGATAGGGCGAGCGTAGGCAAGTTTGAAGTGGGTGTGAAACGTGTCCCCCCCCCCCCTCTATCTTGCTTATGTGAAGTGCAAAAAATCTGAAAAAATTCCTGAATATTCTTCGACCAAAAGATACCACTTTTTGGAAATTCCGAGAAAAAAATATTATTTTATTTTTTATTGACGAAATACGTTTTTTATAATTATGGTCTTTTCAATGTATTTATATGGTTGTAGTCCGGTTCAGTGGCAAAAAATACTTTATCAGAGTGTGTTTTGAGAATATCAGACCCTTAGAATAGTTCAAAGTAAGCTTTTTAGCATGTTAAAAAAACACTGTTTATACACTTTACAGTACACACTATATAGCCACACTATATAGTGTGGCCTACGGACCCTCGCTGTGTGCTGACTAGCACACACTTGACTTGTTTATTAAATAGCTAAAAAGCTTACTTTGAACTATCCTAGGGGTCTGATATTCTCAAAACACATAAACAAACTTCTGATAAAGTTTTTTTGCCACAGAACCGGACTACAACCATATAAATACATCGAAAATACCAAAGTTATAAAAAAAGGTATTTTGTCAATAAAAAATAAAATAATATTTTTTTCGAAATTTCCAAAAAGTGGTATCTTTACTTTTGGTCAAAGAATGTTCAGGAATTTTTTTTCAGATTTTTGGCACTTAACATAAGCGAGATAGAGGGGGGGGGGGGGGGCACATTTCACACCCACTTCAAACTTGCCTACGCTCACCCTATCAAAGTTATAACCAAAGAATTATATATTTTTGTAATCAGCTCGACGTACCCTTTCATATGCTACCCCTCACGGTGTCGAAAACAAATAAAAAAAATTTAACCCTTAAGTTTTTTTACCCTAATTTTTTGAAAAATATTTTTTTTAAGTCGCTATATTTTTAAAATATGTGGATATGTACAAGACACATACATGCCAAATTTCAAAGTGAGCAGACGAAAAGTGTAGCCGTGAGAGCAGGCGACGGACGGACAGACACACGCAGGAAAATATAAGGGTCCTTGGTTTTGCCTACGGACCCTAAAAATAAAAACGATCGTATTTAAAAAAGAATTAATAAATTTAACTGAAAACAACACAATTAATAGAATATTTACTCAAAGCACGGAGCGTTATAAAACAAAACAAAGAAATATTTAAAAACAGCTGATTGCGAGTCATGTTTGTAATAAATAGTGTTTCCAACTTAAATCTTAGTAAAATCCGTTTTAACGCAGTTCTTTTACTAGAATTAAGTTGGCTGCACTGAATTTACAGGGAATTGTGCCATAACTCCCTGCAATAACTCCATGTGGCTCGGCCAGGCAGTTAAAACACTTAACACCCTAAAAACCAGGCAGTTAAGTTAACTTCTTCTCCCGCCTGGAAGTAAATGTTATTTATGTTATGCCGTATGCAACTTTATATTAACAGGTGCAATCAGGATATAATTATAACCTTGTTGATGTGTTTAAAGCTCAAACATTTAAATAACTTGTTAAAAGAAGGTAAAGGGAGATAAGAATGGGTTTTCATTAGGATGATGTTAGGCTAGTGACGTCACACTGTGGGATGATTAATTCACTGGGTCGGTATATCGTGATAACAGGAGAAAAATATGGCCGGAGAGAATTCCTTCTGCTTTTCGAATAAAGAAGAGCTCGGTTTATGCAGGGAAGACCTGTCAGCCTTTATGTGTGTTAGACTTTCCATCTGTATATATAGAAGCTATGTTTGAGTATATCTGTGTGTATGTTGTAAAACGTTTAGAAAAAAAATACCGTGGAAGTGTTTAAGCGGCGTTTTCAACAAGCACTAAGAGAATGATGTATGGGATTTTGCTCTGTTGTGTTTACACGTATGGCGTAGAGTGCTTGTACGTTGGACGCCACTCCATTAACACGTATCTGGGGCTGTTCGGACGTTTGTACCGCCAGCCTTGTAACTCGGCCATTGCTAAGCTCGGTCTTCTCGACCAAGTAAATATACCAGACATTGCTTAGTGACAAACGTTCCTCTACCCCCTCTACCATTTAGACGTAGACGTATAAATCAATGTCTCCATGCAACTTGTAAGCATTAACACTTCGACCGACAGGCTTATCAGAATTACAACTACTAACAGAACTCTCATCGTCAACATTTATCTCATGTGCAAGAGAAATGCAGATAGCATTCCTTGCCACTTATAATTGACCGACAAGCTGCCCATTATACTTTGTCAGATTTAAACCTCATACTGAATATAGTATAAAGTATCATCTACTGTGTTGTTCGACATTATGAATGCTTAGTAATCATCTAAGGTTTTGTCATGGAATTTTTATTATTTAAACAAAATTAATAATTGCTTGTGTACATTAATCTAAATAATCATTATTTTAATCATTCATATAATTAAATAAATTCTAACCTTAAATGATTAATTTAATCATTTATGTAATTTTATTCTTTATCATTTATTATAACGGTTGCGGACAGTTGATTTAAAAAACCTCATTCGTTCTCTAGTATAAATCTATGTTAATTCATTAACAAACTATAGAGAATTAATTTAAAAGGGCTTTTTATTGACTTGCAAGGTATGTGAATAGTTTATTAAGTTTCGTTGTTATTTCATATTGGAATTTCTAATCAATAAAGCTAATTGCTAATGAAATCTTGTTAATCAACTGACTATTTATTGTAATGAATTTGTTAGAAGCTAATTATAATGTTAAAAAACGCTGCGATAAACTCGACCTGTACACTCTCATATACACAGTGATATTGAATTTAAGTTCCAAAACATTTATTGCTAGTCATAATTTAAATTCATAAAAACATAACATAAAAACTACACGATCGAGTTTAATGAAATCCCAAATAAGTTTCAACCTTCTGCGCCCACATATTTATTTTCAACATGCGCACGAACATACCTATATCTCTAAAACTGCTCATATGACTTTTATGAAATTTGGATAGTTTGTCAAAAATAGTCTGCAGATAGCACCAGATGAATTTCAACCGATTGCGCTCTTTACCTTTTGCTGAAATGATATTTTAATTCATTTAAAAAATCAAAACAATTATAACATTAAGGAAACGGCGGAAATAAATAAATAAATTAGACTATAATGGCTTGTAAAAGCATAAAATCAATAAAGTACGTTATAAGATGCGAGAAAGCTATGTGCCACACTAATTTGTAGCTTATGGGTTAACCTAAATATAATTGCTACATAAATATGTGCAATCCGCACAAAATTCGGCCCGGTCATAGTGACCAATCACAGGAAGGTATAAATCTGAAATGATCCAAATTGGTACACAGGGGTACTACAGGGTTCAAAAGATAAAATAGTATATGCCATTCATGATGCATGTCGTTGGAAAGCTCTTTAAGAGTACAGTTATTGTTGTTATGTTCACTTTTGTCGTATTTTCATTTAAGAGGGGGGTAAAATAGAAATACAGGGAAAAAATGCTTTTTAATTAAAAATATTAATATTTTTGATCCGATTTCAGCTGTTTATAAATAAAAATGTTTATTGTTAACTATCAGCTGTTTAATATAATATACTGCGTACTGCATTATTTCGCTAATAAAAACATTGAATGGTATTGTTTTAATTATTAAATTAGTTATTGAGCCAAATAAAATAATCTATCAAATGAAGATTCTTTAGAGAAACGATGTGGAGTTAAATCTCACGTCAACAACAGTAGGGCAAGTTTTTGATAAATGATAGGAAACTATTTGTAGGTAGAAGTTAAAGTTTAATATAATTTGTCTGGCTTTAGTTTTCAAATTCTTCAGTACATTAAGGGAATTGTAAGCTTATTGATTCCTATAAATAAAGACAACCCCTGGTAGAGATAGAACTGGTATTAAACTGTGGATTGAAAAGCTGTGGTGCATGGCTCGCGGGCTGAACAAGAGATAAGACGAAGAGGATCCTGGGGGTAGAGTCTGTGACGAGTTCTGATGAAGAATTAGCTCAAGCTTGAAGGATCTGTTGTTCTCAGAGGGAACTCTTGCCCTTGGAAAAGGGATTGTAATATTCTCGAAGGGACTTAAATCCAGTGTGAAATAAGGAAGGTTCGGAGCAGATGTCAAACCCCGGTGTTGATTTTCAATTAGGCCCTGGTAGGAGTGTCGCTTTGCTTGAGGCCTGCTCCCGTCCCTCTTGCTAAAGGCCGATTAAGCCCTTAGCTGATGGAAATCTGCCCTTGTATCTAAGGCTTAGAAAGGCAGCCGCCCTCAAGGCTCACAAGCCCTAAGGTACATTCCAGTTCCTTTGCATTTCACTGTCTCTTAGGAAAATTGAAGAATTCCCAATGACTTGCCTCAAGCAATCCTTATTTCTTAAGACTGGAAGAGGAGACGATCTTTGTCCTTCTTTTAGAAGAAATGTCATTCAACTATACCTGTCAAATACTGCCGTCTTTCAAAATCTCTTTTGATCCAAGCAAAATTAACTTGAAAAATGTATAGTTATTTTTATTTGTTTAATATTATGCATTCTAATACAACTACCTGTTATTTGTGATACGTATATTATGCAGAGATTTTTGTAATTTTCCAGTTGTTATTCTGGATGCAATTAATTTTCAAAGAGAGATATCAACAAACATATAATTATTAAGAACCAGAGAATGATAAATTATTATTAATATTTTATAATTATTATTTTGTTTCAGGTAAGAAGAAGTTATTTGTATTCATTATTGTGTTTCGGAGTTGGGTTCCGCTTGAATTCCACTTTATTGAACTGGGGACCTAGTGAGTTTCAGGTATGAATTTTACTTTATCATTTAAATAATTTATGCGATATTTTCCGTGAAAATTTCTCTCTACTAAGCCCAGGGATGATTCAAAATGATTCGAATACCCTAATTAATATTAATATTTTTGGGAGAGCCCAGAGATATGGTTTTTAGCCAGCGATAGCAATCACAATTCGATATTGAATACTTTTATCTCAGGGCTCTTCTCTCTCACCTTGTATTTACTCTTCTGTGTGACAACATACTCATAATAACACCCATAAATATCATTACAGATCAGTAAATACATAAAAGTGTCAGCAAATACATAAATATAAAACCCTCTTTTTTTTAATTACATATTTTTGAACATGTAAATGTAAACGATAAAAATTAGATAAAGATGCTAATAAATATCATCGCATATATTACATTTTGCCACTCGTTAACCTTACATTTACCTAAGTTATATTTGTGGGGGTGGGGGGCAGTTTACGGTATGAGTTCACCCCGTCATCATTCACGTAAAGTATTTTTATTAATTAAATTATAATAATAATTAAATAAATAATGAGTACTTTACACAATATTTATACATTCAATTTTTAATTTTGGTAGTATTCATACTACGGAACGTTTAAATTTTAATTTAAATCAAATTATAGTTTCTATTTAAAAAGGGAGACAGACAGAGAAAAATAGACTTCAGCGCCGGGATTCGAACCACGGACCTCTCTATATTTCCAGTACAGATGCTCTTCTAGCCAATTAAGCTACACTGAAGAATAATTTCCTTTGTCGATAGCGATACCTAGTCCCGAATTAAGCTTTCAAATTTTTCTACAAGTCTAGAAGTCAACATTAACGACAATAGAAATAGATCGAGAAATAACGCTTGTAATTATAAAGTACCAAATTAGTACCTGTACCTAGTACAATCAATTAGAAATTCAATTTTTAAGTTGTTGGTAGTATTCATACTACGGAACGTTTAAATTTTAATTTAAATCAAATTATAATTTCTATTTAAAAGGGGAGACAGACAGAGAAAAATAGACTTCAGCGCCGGGATTCGAACCACGGACCTCTCTATATTTCCAGTACAGATGCTCTAGCCAATTAAGCTACACTACACAAATATAGAGAGGTCCGTGGTTCGAATCCCGGCGCTTAAGTCTATTTTTCTCTGTCTGTCTCCCCTTGTAAATAGTAATTATAATTTGATTACAATTTTTATACAATATTCAGTATACATAAATTAATATAAGGAGTAGTAGGAGTACATATAGGGCATTTTTGATTAAAAATTGATTTTTAATTATTAAAAATTATTATTCGATTTATATTATATATATCTAATTTATATTCTGGATTTGTTTCTTTAGGTTCGTCAAATTACTTTGTTTTAAAGTTGAGTTTTTAATCGAAAAGAAATTAATAAGTTTTATATTTGCAAGTTTAAGCTGTTGTCGATAATAGAGAAGTATAAAGTTTAAAATAAGTCCAATTTGTCTGGAGCCTTGTTCTCAGTTACTCGAGACAGCTATTGTGCAAAGGAAACAATGCTGTCTAAAGCCTTTACTTTCACCTGTTACTTTTTAATAGACAGCAAGACTCTTCCGAGAATACCTTACTCTGTTTAATTCCTGTTCGCTTTAACTGTCGTAGCTGTTAATTCAAAGTTAATTTTAACTTGGTTTAATCCTCGGTAATATGTTTCCGTATCTCTTGCAACTGATACGAGGTTGGCTATTCACGACACACGGTCTCGATATGTATACAGGAAGGGGGATTTTAGAAACCGGCAGCTTACCTTCTCTCTGAAGGAAATTACAGATAAAGAGACTTTAAGTTAAAGCTTAAAAGCTTGCGGAGGAAATATTGTGTTGAAAATGCTCCTGGTATAGAGGTTCTAAAGCTCCCTTGCAACCTTTACTAACTAAACTCCTAAATTTAACTGATAGATAACAATAACAAACCCCAAACTGTTTCTAATTCTAATAACACTCAACTTGAAACTTTCAACTCCTTAACTGATTGTTCAAATGACGATTTTCTTAAATAATTTAATGATTTCTAAAGTGGATTATTATAACTCCAATTTATATTTCACGTTAAATAACGAGGTTGCAAACTTTAACAGCTTTAACTAAAACCTGGATTATAACGCCAATGACACGCAAATAACCAGGTGATATCAACTACAAAAATCTCTATTTCTCTTAAGCATTATATTAAACTGAATGAATGAATAGGAACGAAACTATTAGGGTTTCATATTTTGGTTTTAACCAACGAAACCCCAAAAACATAAACCTTTAGGATACAAGAACTGTCCTGATTGTAAAAGTACATTAAGCGTCGAGTGCGGAAAGTAGCATTTTGCATGCGAGTGTGGAGTATGCACCCGAGTGACAGCGAGGGTAGTAAAACCACACTAGCAATGCAAAATGCAGTTTTCGCACGAGTTGCGTACCGTACTTTATCTACGATTGTTAGATTTAAATAATAGATACAAAAAAAAAAAAAATAAACTTGCTGTATGTAGTTCGTATTTCTCTCTTGATAAAGATGGCATTATTTCTTGAGTTGAATTTTTTGCCGCATCAATTATTTCTGGAGGAGTATTATCATTCTCCCCATTTTCGTCAACGTCACTTGATTCACTCATTGTTTTTCACTAAAAACTCGATATAAACAGTTACTTCAATAAAACAACCAAATAAGTTTTGTTAAATGTAAACAAACTCGCTAATCGTGCGTAAAGGTGAAAAATTCTTCTTTTTACCGCCCTAGGGCGGAAAAAAAGAGGAATTATAAAAACGCGCATGAGCAATGAATACAAGTACGTATAGAATCACTTTCAACGCATCTAAACAGAGATACAATGTTTATATTTCGTATCAATCGTAGATAAAATAATTTTATTATTAACTATCTATATTAAACTTCATCTATATAACTCAGTTTTGTAGTGTATTCCTTATTTATTATATTAGTTAAAAAATGTTTGTTGTATGTAATAATTAATGCATGAATGGTAGATTAGTAAATGTCCTTTTGAGTAATTTCAGAATATAAATATTTCGTGTTTTTGAAAAAATTAAAGTTCGTCTTTTATGCTGATCTCATAAGGTGTAAGGTAAAAATGTAGAGCTGTTAATATCTTGAATATTTTAACTTTTGAATTATTTTGCTATAGTTAGATATTTATAAAATTATCAGCATTTTACATTGTGTGGGAAATTATGATACCACTCTTAACCTGTTGATGTGTCTCTAAAGCGGGAGAAAGGTATGCAAAACCAAGATTTAATTGTAGCCAAGATTAAAGGGGGGCGGAATGTCGCCTCTTGATAATGATATTTCGTGGTTCAAGATGAAGGAGCAACTAACTAGAGTTGCCTCAGGAAATTGCCTTTACTCGTCGTGCCCTAAATTATTCATAGTTAGCTTTCTCTGCAGGTGTGGTGAAGAGAATAATATGCGGCAATTATAATCTGGATTTGTCTTAACTCGCAACGCGAGGCAACTTTATTACTTTGAAGTTACTCAATGTGATGTATGTGTGAAGCAACAAGCAACTTATCTCTTATTATTTTCTCTTCTTGAGGATTAAAATTGGGACCATTAGATATGACCGTATTAGTGACATTTAATATGCAGTTGTTAAATATTATATTCTTATATTGTTATCTTTTCTTTTATTAGTTACACGTTATTAGTGTAACGTTTATTTGTGGTATGGGTTACATGATTAAATTACACAGGTAAAAATTACACAGGAAAAAATTACACGGCTAAAATTACACATGGACAAAATTACACATGCAAAAATTACACTAAGAAAAAATTACACTTATAAAGTTTTAGGAAAAATTAATTAAAACGTTTGGTTGTCATATCAATATTGAAATAATTTATAATTTTTAAAATAGTTACATAGATTAAATTGATCATTAAAAACTACTAATTATTAATACTAAGAGGGCAAAAGTATAAAAATGGCAGATTTCCCATACAGGGGGAAAAATATTGGAGGTAAAAAAAATAATGTAAAATATTCTTATTTTTTGCCATAGATTCCAAATCTGCAATCAAAATAAGGCAATAAAATGTGAAATTTATAAGTCGGGTGGCCTAGGAACAAAAAGGGTGGTTGTCCCTAGTACGGGAGTGGATGAAAATTAACTGGCCCTTACATGGTTCAGATCCCCCAAGATTCATTAATTTATTTCAAACCGTTTAGATTTTACGATACAAGTTTTATTTTTCTACTGATTTCGGGAGGGTAATTTTTCATTCTCCCCCCCCCCCCTATAGGCCTATAGGGGGCAAACCATTGATGATAGAAATAAACTTTCAAGTAAAATTTGATTATTTTTCACCGTAGAATCCAAATCTGCTATTTTCTTTTTCAACTTGTAATTTTTTCCATGTGTAATTTTTCCCAGTGTAATTATTTCCTGACACCAGTGGTATGTTACCTTTATTAACTTAGTTTTACAACTTTTTTACGCAAAGGCAAGAGTTAACTATTTTTCAAATCTGATAAATGCAACTTACGCATATAACAGCCCAAGTCCCTCGTCCCACGAGGGATGAAATATAGCCATTAAATAAAACAAGCGTCATCAACTTTTTATTATAACCCTTCATACTTAAGAACATACTTTATATTTGCCAAGGCGAAGCCGAGGGTATTAGGTATCTAAATTCCAGAGTCGAAGCCGTGGGAGATAATTATAACAAGGGAATAATAATGCATTATTCTCGAGGTACATACAACATTTTTGTCTCCAGAAAAAGCACTGTATAAGATTTATTCAACAAAGAAAACATTTGTATTTCTTTATTAAACGAATTTAATACAGAAATAAAATAATATTAATTATTTAAAACAATCAATAATCACTTTAAAGCTTAATTTTCCTAGATGCGACGGTTGAACTAGCCTATACGGGGCATCATTTATAGAAATGAAAAACACTGGCACATATAATTATATTATGTGCTAAGTCTTTTCTATATATTGATAAAAAATGCACCAATTATGGATTCTTCTTCATTTCATAAGTTTTCTCTTAATACAATTTCCATCTTCAGTCCTCTATTTTGAGACACAGTTGTATACAGGTCGATTTTGGGAATCATGGGCGTATGTATCTGTTGTAGATTACCTGCGCTTTGATGTAGCGTATCTGGTTTTTCAAGAGAGTATGAAATGAAAAAGAATACATAAATAATGCAATTTGATGCCCCATATAGGCTAGTCCAACCGATGCGACTCCAGCGATCGACCAGCAATAGACGCTCAAGCGAGAGTCGCTGGGCGACTATCGCTGAGGACTCCTCTTCTGAGTTTGCATGTTACCATTTTCCTAGGCAAGCGACTCTTAACATTTTTTATTAGGAAGAGCGACAGTCGCTGGGCGACTATCGCAGAGCGTCTATTGCTGGAGTTGCAACTAGGAAAACGTACCTTAGTAATAAAATAATAAAGTTTAACGAAAGCTAAACAAAACATCGTAGAATGACTCGCAATACAGCTAGGGGTTTAAAAGCAGTGTTGCCAACCTGATTTCAACAAAATCACTAAATTTACCGTTCATTCTCTACTTTTTACAAAATAATTAGATTGACGAACGTGGGCTTCAGTAAAAAGTTTGTTTTCGTCCCCCTAAGGATGGTCTATGACTATACTTTAAGATGCTCTGCGTCCATGGTCTAGACAAGACTGTTCTCAAAGACTAAAACAATTGATACTTCATATTCATCATAAGCCCCTCGGACACTCAAATAAAATAAGGTAATCTATTAATTTTATAAATTTAATACAATTCCAAAGTAGCTTATTCAATAATCCTCCATTCCTCCCCTTTCTCTTCTTCCCTCTCTTCCTTTAAAATATTAAAAATTGTAATTAAATTTAGAAATTTTATTTAATTTTCTTTGTTTTAACAAAGAAATTTCCCCATCTACAAAGTTTTTTTTTCTTTTAGCCTAAATAAGTTTTTTAGAAAGAAAAAAATGGGAAAACGCAAAAGTAATATTTTTTTTAAAAAAGAAAGGTATTCATTTAATTTTGAAACTTAATTCCATCAAAAAAGTTATAGAGAATATTTTTAGAAAAGAAGGCAAGCTAAATAAAAAAAGAGAAAATTTCAAAAGTAAAATATTGTAAGTAAAGACAGAAGATAAGGGGGAAACCAACTGATTTCTGTCGAAAAGTTGAAAAAGCATAAAAACTAACTTAGTTATTTTAAATATTTCTTATTTTATTAAGAACTTATTTAACTAGATATCTCTTCCCTTCTCTCCAAGTGAAAATATTTTAAACAAAATCATTAGTCTTGGATATAAACATTATTGCTTCTGAACTTATTCAAGGTAATGGATGCTATGTGATAGTTCTGAAGGACAAAAATATTTTATGTCTCCGACTTCAAAAATTCCAAGACAGAAATCCGTTTCAGACATCAGGAAAAATGTTTAGTTCCGTATCTTTCTTTCGGTCTTCTGTCGCTCTATTTTTTCGAACCAACATTAAAAACTACACGTCTGATTTTAATGAAATTTGGATGGTAGGTCATAATTAGCTCATTGTTGGCCCCATATAAGTTTCAACCTTCTGCGCTCATTTGTTTCTCTTCCACATGCGCACGAACATACATTTATTTACACCTATAGTTTCAAAAGTACTTATACTTAAAGATAATCAGAGTTATATTTTTTGAGTTTATTGAAAGTAGTCCGCAGATAGCCTAGATTAATGTCAATCGTCTGTGCTCTTTAACTTTTGCTAAATTGATAGATTTAATTTATGTAAAAAATCCAAACAATTTTGACAGATTAAAAAAAGAGGGAAATAATTAAACAATAATGGCTTTTAAAACTATAAAATAAAGTACGTGATAGGATGTGAGGAAGCTCTGTGCCACACCAATTGGCAGTCTATTTTTTTTTAATTTGGCCTATTTTTTTTAAATAAAAAAATTTAAACAGCCATATTTCGCCCTTTACATCTGAATTTATTCGGAGTACAAAATGAACAAACTATGACAAATTACTAATATCAATTTTCCAATAGCAATAAGTTTTTTTTGTTTTGTTTTTTTCTAAATGTTAGTTTTGTTTCAAAAATTAATGTATACAGGGCTTTATTATTCGATACAATGTTTCAATAGGTTTTACGGTAAAAAGCGTTGTATTTTAGAATTTTAAGGGCGAACTTCCAATATGGCCCTGAAGTTGTGAGGTTTCGTTATGGAACACCGTGTTTGCGTGTGCTCAAGAATCGGCCGAGATTCCGTCCGGATAATTTCACGGCTGAAACATTCAATCCTAACCTTTAATTATTCCATTCGGAATGGGAATGCTTATGAAAAGCAAAAGTTATTTCTGATGTCACTATAATCTATAGAATAGAATAGAAAAGAATTTATTTCAATATAATAAACATTACATAGTGTTTACAATAGTTTTTATAAAGGTCACAGTTAACAACTTTATCCTTTATCTTTTATAATTTTAAATTATTTTTATTTACATACTATAATACAATAAATAGGAAAAAAATATAAAAACCTATATCTCAATTTGTGGTGGAATAACTATGTAAATGTTGTTATACGGGCAGTCCCCTCTGATAAGCTCTATTGAATATTTTTATTTTATTTATTATTGTTTTAATCGGAAGTCTAATGTTTTGTGTTTAGTAGTGATTAAGTTATTCGACTGCATTTGTTGTGCTATGTTGTTTATTAGATTATTATTATGTCCTTCACAGCTAGCTAAAAAATACTTGGCTGAATCTATTAGGAACTTATCAATATATTCTATATCTGCTATTTTATGGAGATCTGATAATTTAGTAGATCTAGGCGAATTGGTCGCAAGTCTTAAAAATTTATTTTGGATAACTTGTAGCTTTTTTAGATTTGTGTTGGAAGTGAAACTCCACGAAGCACTAGCGTATACTAATATCGGCCTTACGGCAACTTTATATATAATTAATTTATTTTGAATTGAAAGCTTTGAATCTCTAGAAAGAATTGGAAAAAGTACTTTAATTAGTTTTTTACATTTATCTACAGTTTGGTTTATGTGTGAAGTAAAGTTTAGCTTTCTATCACGATGGACCCCTAAGTACTTGACAGAGTTACACCAAGGTAGAACTAGCCCATTGACTATGAGATTTGCCGGAATTATAGGGCGCCTTTTTGAAAATAATATTGCTTCGAATTTATCAATATTGGGTTGTAATCGCCAATGTAAGAAATAGTTACGTAGTTTTATCAGGGATTTATTTAATCTATTTATTATTGTGTCGGTTCTCCATGAGGAACTGAATAAGGCAACGTCATCGGCGAATATGGCTAAATTGACTTGTCTGCAACGGGGAATATCGCTAGTATAAAAACTGTATAATACGGGCCCTAGGATCGAACCCTGGGGTACCCCTGCACGTAATTTTATTTCCTGTGATTTGGAGTTATTGAAATGTACTTGAAATTTTCTGTTTTTGAGATATGAGTGTATTAATTTAATAATGTATAAGGGAAATTTACTCTTTATAATGTCACTATAATCTATTATCCATTAATTAATGGGTGATATACGAAAAATTGTTTTACAAAATGATGTCAAATCCCAATAAAAACACTTGTGTAAAAGAACATAAACCTCTAAATTTTGCGTAGAAAGTTGTGAGATCATAGGTTTAGCCAAGTATTCCCCTGTCTAATAAGTTCTACTAGGTCTAATTTATCCAGTACAAGTAAGTGACGATGTTTGTCTTTCCCCCTCTCTATTCTCTGTCCCTCAGAAACTCGACTATTTACTTTCCCAAATCACTCTATAAGTTTAAATTTAAAAAAAAATCTGACTTAAATAATGTAGCACGAGGATACAAAGTTGTATACGACACTGCTTAAAATTTATTTAAAAAAAAGATATCAATATATACATATACTATGGGAAAAATATAAATGAATAAAAACACACTTTTTAACCTTTTTGTGCTACAGACAACATCACTTACTTGTACTGGAAGAATTAGACCTAGAAGATATTAATTGGATAGGAGGAGACTTGGGTAAACCTAATCTCACAACTTTTTACTCGGGACTTGGCTTAATATTATTACTTTCTCATTTAAAGAGAAAGTATTGTGATGGCGCGAAAATTCGATTTTGAGATTTTGATGGATTTACACGTTTTGAGGTCCCCTGAGTCCAAAAAAGTGGTTTTTAAAAAATGTCTGTCTGTCGTCTGTCGTCTGTCTGTCGTCTGTGCAGACGCCTGGAGCCCAAACTACTGGGCCGATTTTGACGAAATTTGGCATACATGTTCAGAAAAATCATACCCCGAGGCGAAATCGAGAAATGAATTTTAGCTCTAAATTTGGGGGCGCTACCCCCCAAAAACTCTGAAAAAACATGAAAAAAAATTATTTCTCGAAAACGGTTCCGACGATTTTGATTAAAAAATTCTAAAATGTAGTCCATTTGAATACGAATCCAACGATATAAGCCGTTTTCCCGGGAAAAATCTAGTTCCTGAGATATTAGCTTAAAACGCGGACGGAGAGAGCCCGGGTTCGATTCCCCGACCAGGAGAAGTTATTTTTATGATAAATTTTGATGAAATGTTCAATAATATTTAAATGTACATTTGAAAACTAATAAATGGAAACACTGGGCTAAGTAATTATAAACTCATATATGAGAAAGTTTGTCTGAGTTGTCTCGGACCGATTTTTATAAATAATTTCGGTCGATTTGACTTGTGCTTGGTTCATATATATATATATATATATATATATATATATATATATATATATATATATATATATATATATATATATATATATATATATATATATAAATGAAAAATTGAAAGGAATTTTTTAATATTATGCAATCTATGTTACCTCGAAAAAATATAACCAGGGTTGCCTGATTTATTTAACATTTATTTTCTTCTAACTTTTAGGGTGCTTTTTTTTTAGAAATTCTCTTTTCTTGAAACACCCCTGTTGAAGTATAGAATGTGCGGTGAGGGGTCTGAATAAATTATGATTTGTATTTATGTCTTAATTATGTCGGTTTCTACCTGAGAGCTATGATAATTTTGCAAAGGGTGAATATCAAGCCTCTTCTATCTGCTTCTTACAGTTTTTCACTGTCTGCCATTTTACCATGGTAAGGTAGGCAATAAAAAGGCCGTTACGAATGAATAATTCAAGTAGGAAAATTATTTCTTTTGTTATTTACTTTAAGGACTGTTGAAATATTTAGGGATTCATCTGCATATCTTTGTTCTAGATACTCGATGAGGGTATGCAAGGTTAAAGAGATGTAATGAGGCTTATTAGTGGTTCTTTGATGAATTATTTAATGCAGAATTTCTTTTTATTAAAGGATATAACATTATTTGAAGATTGTAATATTACAATAGATCAGTTATTGATTATCCCAAGTCAGTAAAAGTGTCATTTTAACCACTTAGCTCCAGAGATTTGAGCTGTGTGTGTTTTGTAAGTGTTATTTGCATCTGGAAATAATGAATGGTGTAGGAAATTAATTCGTGCTTTGCACAGGGTTTTCTTACCAATGAAAAAAAATAAATCTGTTCGACAAATTCAACAAAACTTTCTCTTTTAAGGCCCTCATACACGATCAAACATGTTTGCGCAAACCTGATATCGGGCAAATTTAGACCATATACGTCAAACATCATGTTTGCGCAAACATCAAACAGCCCCATACACGGTCAAAATGTTTACGCAAACATTTTGACCGTGTATGGGGGCCTTTAGGATTGTAGTACTAAAATAGTATTTCTATACACATTATTTAAATAATACATATATTATTAAACATTTTTATTATTAATATTTTTTATAAAATCAGTTGATTGTTTACATTATTATAGTCTGGGTTTAATTTTTTAGCGAGGACATGTTTTTATTTTAGTCAATATCTCGAATTTAAATTAACTTCCAATAATTTAATAATTACACCTTTATTTATTTTAATTAAATGGTAGAGCAGATGGATGTTATAGGTGTAGGAAGTTTTTTCTTAAGTAAGAATCATCACTATATATTAAAGTGAGACATTTCGACTCAAAATCAGAGTCATCCTCAGTTGAATAATATTATCTAAATAAATATTACAATATTACAATATTATCTAAATATATATTACATATATAATTATATAATTATGTTAATGCTATAATTATAATATCATAATTGCTAATACAATTAGTTTGTTATTTTATATGTAATACTAACAAGTTCCCATTATTTTTAAAACAAAAAAAAAAAAACATCTAATTATTTGTACAATTATTCATTAATACAAAAATTACTTACTAATTAAATGCATTTGGTGTGAATTTACCTCTACCTCCATAAAGAGGTCGTGAACACGTAGAAGTTAAAACAATTTAAATAACAATATTTTTTTTCAAAAACAACAATTTTTCTATGATAAAAATCCAATAATTTACTTAAATAATTAATCACAGTATAAATTAAACATATTAAAACAATACGTGACAACATAAAAATTGTAAAAATTAACATTAGTATATGCACTATATATACAAATTTTACCTATGGTTTATCACCGAGAGTGTTGACTGGTTAATTATTTAATATTGCAGAAAATGATAATTAATGTGAATGGAGTCATTAAAAATAAAGAATAAGTTAATGATATAATTCATATGATTGCAAGATATAAATTAAGTATGATTAACTAATATTGAAATTAAACTTAAAAATTAAGACTTGACTTACTGGCGCTGCCTTGGAGATATAGGTTGAATCAAGTAATTGTATTAGCAATTAGCAATTATGATATTATAGCATTAACATAATTATAATTATATGTAATATATATTTTGTTTAGTTAATATGTTTGACTGAGGATGGCTCTGATTTTGAGTCGAAACGTCTCATATTAACAGACTTATAGTAATGACCTTTAACATCCATCTGCTCTTCCTTTTGATAAACTTCCAATTGGTAGTTGAATGGACATAATTTTAGAATTTGTTTTATCAGAACTGTCGGAACCGATTTTAACATCTCAAGATTTTTCAGTCTTTGCTGCTAGTTAAATAATTTTATCTACTCGCGGCAGCAAAATTAAACATTACTTAACTGTTTTTAGGCTGGAAAGTACTATTTCCCTGAAGTAGTTAAAACAGTCAGGAAAATACTTTCTCTGCCTAGGCAGGGAAATATTTCCCTGCCTAGGCAGAGAAAGTAACAGGGTTTACCACTGCGTGTCATAACCTCTTATTTTGGCAAGAACAGTTTATACTATTATCTCTATCTTATAACATTATATATTATAGTTAAATAAGTAATATTTAATAATAAATAAACGTTTTAATAATAAAATAATTTGTTTATATTTGTTAATTCTGTTAAATAAGTTCAATGATTAGTAGATCTTTAATTAAAAAAAACAGTAGAGTCACTGACTATACTGTAGCGTCATGTAAACATTGAACATCCATATTATTTTTATTATTGAAGTCTTTCTAGATTAGACTAGCTACTTTTCTTGATATATCCTAGTTACTTCTTTTCTTTTAAGCAATAGAAGATATTATCTTTAACACTTTTATTAATTTTTTAGTAAAAATATAAATAAATATTTTATATTGCGTGCATTATTCATTCAGAAGTTATGTGTGTTATAAACGTGTGTTTTGTATTTTGTTGTTATAGATTGAGTTTGCTTTTCACTTATTGTTATTATTCCCGTTTTTTATTTGAACATTAATTTTAATTAATACATATGTTATTGTCTTTATTAATATGACACATAGCTATTAACTAATGTTATATTAATAAAGATAACATTTTAGCAGCTTCATTTTTCTTCCGCAAGTAGATAAAATATTGTATGCAACAAGGCAGCAAAGGAAACATTTCTGCCTCGTTTATTCATTGCCTGCCTCGGCTTCGCCTCGGCAGTCAAATAGGTAAATTACCTGCCTCGGCTTCGCCTCGGCAGTTAATTGTCATAGCCTGTCCTCGCCTTCGGCTTGGAGGCTAATCTAATCACTCGTCAGTAAAATTCCGTTTTGCTGCCTAGTTACATAAATAACTATTTCTTTATATATACTACGTAGGTATATGATCAAGTGAAAAGGTCTAAAGGAATTCTAATATTCTCATTGAATTGTATAAGTTTTCAACCATGGTGAATTTTGTCACAGCCTAAAGAATTGTTCTCTAGTTATTGTGACTGCAAGGAATAGCCTTAAAAATTCTGTATTAACAAAATTCTACTAGAATCAGACTAAAAATGTAATCGATTATGGTCAACACTTGTACTACTTTTTTCTTTAAATAATAGTTTACAAGTTATCGTAACAAAATTTTTGAACGCATAGTGAATAGACTGCTAAGTTATTCTGGCAAATTTGAAAATTCATAGTTGATGGGTTTGAAATGTCTAAATAAATAAAAAAATATTAATTTATTAGATATATTAAATTTGTTTAGAAAATATTTAATAATTAATCCCACATTATATACTCCTAAATCGGCAACATGTTTGTGAAACGTCTAAATACCCTGTGGTTCATATCCCAGCGCTGGAGTGTATTTTTCTCTGGTTGTTTCCTGTAGTTGTTAATAATTATAATTTGCTTTAAAATTAAAATTTAATCTTTCCGTAGTATGAATACTACCAAAATCGTAAAATATGAATTGCTTATTAAATGGGTTCATGGAAAAAACTCAATAATGGATACAAATAGCAATAACTTAAATAATTAAATGAAAGGAGTGGCAGAACAGGATGAGGCATTCTACCAAGAAATATATTGTAGTATTTTTACACGTTTTATGGTTCCCTGAGCCCAAAAAAGTGTTTTTTTTTTGTTTTTTTTTTAACAAATAATAACATAATCTGTATGTTTTCTATGCAGACGCGTGGGGCATATTCACTACTGTACCTATTACAATAGACTTAAGGATCATGTTCAAAACAAAGCATGCCCCGAGGTGCAGTCGAGAAATGAATGTTAGCTCTAAATTTGGGGTGCGGCTCCCCAAAAACTTTGTATCAATATTAAATTTATATTTATTATTCGCTTGTAAGTTTTGTTCGTGCGCGAGTTCGCCGGACTGATATTTTACATATTCTTCATTTAGGCACAATATAAAAGGTTTATTATTAGTACAATAATACTGTACAAATTAAATTATTTGGTATTACCATCTAAGAAACTAAATTTTAGAGATAGAAACTTCTAAAATCACAGCTCAGCTAAATTATATTATGAAAGTTAGTTCCTAATTAATAATACTAGAAACTATTCTGGTTTTTGTTTTATTTTGACACCATATTTTGAAGACAAGAATAATATGCAATTAAAGTGTTTCATCTCAAATTGATCTACGAGTATAATAATAATTCATAAAGTTTGAAAGTTAATTTAATACCGTAGTTTAATCGAATTTAATTTTATCTGAGTGAGTCGTATATCTAGATTAGATGCTTCCGGGTTCCCAGAGCAGTCCCTTGACATTTCCCTTATTAAACTTTAAACTTTAATGATTGTCAGATTATATAATAAATAATTAACCAAATCTACTTAACTTTTATGCTGTTTTAAAGTGTGTCTTTTAATTATTTCAATTATAAAATTAATTATTTTGTATTAGTGTTTTATTAGGAAATAATTATTAATAATATAATATATATATATATATATATATATATATATATATATATATATATATATATATATATATATATATATATATATATATATATATATATATATGTATATATATATATATATTTTGTAATTTTAATTGTAATAATTTCATCAATACGTCTTTTCACTTTATAGGTTTATAAATTCCGCCAATGTATATTCAAACTCTAAGGGAAATTATCTAGGCGTTGTACATTTTTTCTAAATGCCAGCGTATACAATTAAAATTTGAAGATGTCTTTACAATTAAGGGATAGCGTAATGATTTGCTTTTACAAAACGTGATTTTTAACTTATTGCCCGTTCTTCCTGACTATCAAGCGATTGAGACGGAGAAGAAATAGTCTTCTCCGTATCCACACCCTAAAATTTAGAGACTGGTCCTCAACTTTATTTATAGTTATGTAGACCCAGAGAAATTATGATAACCCAGTGAGTCAATCAGTTGTTGTATTTGTGTTTAATGCTTTAAATTGCTCCTTGATGCGTCTGCGTCCCAAGTTTTAACTGCTTCTGGGAGCGGGGGTTTTGGGTTTTGGCGACAGAATATTTGTCTAGCCGAAAAGAGTCGAATCTCACTCGGGAATCATCGTCTTCCCCTTAACAGTCTACTACTACCACTTACGCTTACTCTGCTACAACTTCAAACACGCACTACTACGTTAAACAAGATAATAAATTAAAAGATTGCTTATTACGTGGAACATTAATTTGTAAATTTCAGTATTTTTATCATCTAGCCCTCTTAAATATGAAACAACATAAAGACTTATCTTAAATAACTAGATATTTTAAAGCACATTCCATTTTATGCACTCCATTATTATTAATACATTTTTTCATATTGCCAACTATTATTATTATTATTATTATAATGTTTATGATAAATAAACGTAATTTTTTTACATACTCTTTTTGCACATTTGATTAAAAAATAATTGTGTTGCAAGAATTAACACAACTGCGAAAAACTGCCCCAACTGTCATTATCATTGCTTGGCTATAAGAACGTAAATTGTCAAATAAATATAAAATAGGGATACAATATAATGTTATTTTTGTAGCCATGGCAAAAGTATGTTTATTATCCTTGTATTGCTTTTCTTCGTTGTGTATTTAATTAAAGGGGCGTTCATTTCTCATAGCAATGTAATTTATTCTTTTGTTTTTTATTCGTGTTAAAGCATTGGAAATGAACTATACATTAATAAAGAAAACACATTCCCAATTTTGAAAAAGCTGTTTTGACGGGCCATGAGTTTTTTAAGCCACACACTGTGTCTAGTTTAACTCATCTGTTAAGACCCTATGAAGTGGAGGTCCAGGCTCTTCGCTTTAATTTCACCCTTGCCTGTTGTTAAATTTTAACTCATTTGCATGTTTTTCCAGGGCCCGTTGGTGCATTGAAGCCCAAGCAAGCAAAACACGCTTATTACACCAGAGCTTTTCCTCGTGATAATTATCTTTCTAGCCCATTTCAAGCAATTATCGCGCTGGAAGGCAGCGTCAAGTTCTGCGGCCTTATACTTTACCTCCCTCACGAGTGTTTTTCCAGCAACATCCCTTCTCTGGATTATTTTCCCTAGTTTAAACTTGGTGTTGTTTAATAACTCAAACCTTCCAGGCAAAAGGCCATTTTTTACCAAATTTAATCTTCGTATATCCTCTCTTCCTTTTTTAATGCCTTTTATATTTCATAGGTAATTAATTAATTATTATTTAAAAGATTTCTCATTCGAACCGTACTTATTTATTATTTTTTCTTTACTCCATTTCGATGAACACTTTAAAAATTGTTTTATGTTATTTTAAAGCATACCACTTTTGTCGTACACGCATTAGTAGTCACAAATCTGTCGTACTCAATCATAGAGGAACTATTTTTTTTTTTTAATTATTTTTTCCTTTAGTACCTTTTTGACGATCTGAGTATTTGTTTAACCTTGTGTCAAGTTGCACTTTTACTGCGCAGATTAATTTTAAGCTCGAAATTTATAGCTAATTATTAAGAGTAGGAAAGTTCCTTTTTCTTTAAATTTTAGTAACCCCGAGTATGTGCTGTTGTGGTATGAAGAACGTTATAAAAAATAGTTGTATTGGTATTTTACTTAGCTATAAAGTTTAAACATTTGTTATTATTAAAATTGAACAATTTTTTACAATTTTTACATACTGAAAGAATTAATACAGCTTAAATTTGTAGATTCTCTCTTTAAATAATCTTGGTTAAATAACATGTTTACACAGAGAATATATAGTATAGGTTTAATAATTAAATTTAGTTGCCTTTGTGTGGTTATTGTTTATTCAGTGTATTTTTAAGTTTCAAGTGTGCGTGGATTTGCACGTCGTCTTTGGAATATAAGGGAGAAAGGGGTTTTAGTTACAAGTTATGTATTATGTATTTTAGGGAAAGGATGTTGGGGAGGTATTAGAGTGAGTCTCATACTAGAATGTTATAGTATGGTTGTAAGGTAGTGAAGGTAATGTGGGAACACAGGTGGGCACACTGGTCGTCGCGCCTCCTCTACCCTACCTTATCTTTAATACCATGCCTCTATATCATAGCCAAGTGAGACTCTGAGGTTTTTTTTATTATTTATAGGTGTTTTTATTTTATTTTTAGTATTTTAATAAAGGCAGTTTTTATTCTTAAAAAAAAGGAAATAGGATAAAGAGATAAAATGATGTTGAAACATAATTTACAAGTGTTATTAAAATAAAATGTAGTCTTGTATGTGCGGACCTTTTTTGTTGGAAAATAAAAAATAAAGTGTTTTTTTTATAGAAGTTTTTATAAAAGCACTACAAAAACCTAGATTCGACCCGTTTAAGTGGCAAATTTTATCTTTTTAAGTTTTGAGGGTGTCTAAAGAACTTCGAAAGACACACAATCATACACTTTGTTTTATATATATTATACAGATTATTTTTTATTGTTTATTAGTTCCCGTAGTTTTTGTGGCTATGTAATTAAATATAGTGTTAAATTATATAAATATATTGTCGGAAATTAGTCGAAAGCGTTATCTATTATCTCGGCTAGAATTATTACAAGGGTGCTCTTTGACGACATTTTATTATATTTCGTCACTCTACAACTTGCCTAGAAAAAAAAATGTAGTTAAATTTTATGTTTATATATTATAATGCGTAGTAATAAGTTTGCAGAAAAGAAAGAAATATTATTATAGAATATATATCTTTGTTTTCAATTCGTACATTTGATTCTTTTGTTCAATCAATGTCCACATTAGTGAGCTGATTTTAAGAGAGAAATAATAAAAAATTAAAATGTTCTTTGTTTAACATTTTTCAAAGCAATAAGAAATTAATTGTTTTTCTACCTTCGATTTGAATCCGAATATAACTAATAATAATTGGTGCCGTCATTTCCCCAGGTGCATTTGGCTTAAAGTGGCTTGATTTGTTTTTGGGCACAGAACTGCGGTCAAGTCGTTTGGTTGGAAAGCCGACGCTATTTATAACAGGCGAGGTTTTTAACAATCCCCCCCCCCCCACGTTAATTTTGAATTATTGAAATTCTCTTTTCGGGTTATATTTGAAAATTCCAATCAGCTAATCAGAAAGGAGGAAAGGGGCTGGCTTTTTATTAACCGATTAATTTCCCAAGTGAGTTCTGGGTGCCGTAGGGGAAAATTATGCACGCTTAGCTACCCAGCCTTTATTCCTTTTCTATTTGGTCGTGTTTATAAATTTATTAATGTTATTTGAATTTTCAAAGATTTGTGTTTCCTTCCTGTTTATGAGGGTGTGAACAATATTTTGTTTCGGTCTAAAATTCAATCAGTAGATTGAGGAGGGGTTCTCATGATCTCGATGCGTTGTGTGTGTGTGTTTTTAGGGCTACACTACTGAATTGAGGCTATATTGATAGGGGTTCGTAATCAGATTTGTATTTTGTGAAGGCATAGTAAGGAAACGTATTAAATACAAAAAAAAACCGGGTACGGGGTACATCGGAGCTTTTCCTCACTTCGGAGGCCACTAAAGTGGCCTCTTTAAATAATGTTTATACATTATTTTTATATTTATTTTATTTAATTTATTCAATTATTTGAATTTTGGCGGTATTTTGACAGGTATGAAAACAAACTTTGACGTCATCAAAATTATTCCACTAATAAATAATTATATTCGCTTATATAACTTTTAAACTAATTAATAGAATTTTATCGTTTTTTTTATATTTCTTCCTTATTTTTTTCCGGTTCCAACGATATGATATATGTCAAAAACGTATATATACTTCCAGTATTATTAACCGTCAAAGTTTCAAAATTCAAAAATTGATTACTTCAAAATGGCGGCCAATATTAAAATAAAAGTTGGTGCGCTTGTTTGTCATACAGAGTGACAAACACATTTGGTACATTCGTGCCAAATTTCAATCAGATCAGGACCATTTTCGATTTTTAAATTTTTTTTTAAATCTTTGCTCTCGCGGCACCACTACAGGTGTGGACTGATATTTCTGCCAAGTTTCAACTCTCTTGGTTAAATACCTTGGGTGCTTCGATGATAACATACACACATACATACATACATACTTACAGACGTCATGTGAAAACCACTCAGGAGATCTTAAAAACACCCAAAATGGATAATTCCGTTGAAATCTCGAGATGTTTGGGTGAAAACAATACTTTTCCTACCATAGGCAGTGAGGAAAAGTGAAAACGTAAAGAAAATAAAAATACGTTATTCTACCTCCTGAAAGACAGAGTTATAAACTAAGTATAGATGGAGTTACATTCACCTGAATCCCGTGATGATAGTAAAATTATAATTTCATGGATTCCTAAACTCTGGAACTTCCTAGCACTGAATCGACTGAAAGTACTGCTTTTAATTATTATCGTTCATTGTACATTTATGGATTGTTTCCAAAGTAACTACCTATACATAAATTCTGTCCCAAAAAATTTTTATTTAACAACAGACAAGTCAATGACATGTGAATCATAAGCATATAATATAATTTGTATAAAAATCATGATTTACAACATATATATATATATATATATATATATATATATATATATATATATATATATATATATATATATATATATATATATATATATATATATGTATATATATAATATATCCTAGTTGTCAGTATGTACCAGATTTCTGACTATAAAATGAAGGTAAACTGGTAAAGGTAGTTAAGAAAAAAATATAAATACTATTACTAGTTTAATTGATCATTATATTGTCAAACCATTATAATATAAGGGTTCAGACCAGTTTCGACTGAACAGCCATTATTGGTTTACTGCTCATTACACTGTGGGGGTCTCCATTACTAGTCTGTAACCTAATATTTACATTTACTAAACTAATTGAACTGGAAAGCGTATTTTTAATTAATAAATATCATAAAATTTAAATCATTATTATTGACTGTATTATAAAAGAAGTACATTTGTTAGCGATTAAATCCTTGATACGAATGAAATTGATCGTGGTATAACAAGCCTCGAATTTAGTTATTATAAGATTTTTTTATTTTTATTGTATGTTAGTTAAAAATGATACGAAATGTACGATAATTTTTTGAAAGAGATGGTGTTTTTATTGTAGCGCAACTTAAGTATAAAACAATAACGATAAATGGAAAACTGAGATATTGCATTGCAACAGACAAAATATCCAATCTAGGTCGTGGAAAAGCGAAGCGGGGCAGAGAAGAACAAACATTTGGTTTCCGAAATCCCGCAGTGATTATGCAGATCCGCTAGGAATGATAAACGCTCAAACAGTTAGAGAAGGTTCGCGATATAGTAAAGAGGCTTGAAGTTCCATTATCGTAACTACTTCCAACCTATGGGACGACAAAATCCCCGAACAAAAGCATACTCTGTTTCCACTAGAGGTACTCGTTTGCACAGCGAGTCTCCGAGCGTCTCACCCAAACCCTTCATGAATTAAAACAATTCTCCTCACTCTACAATAACTCAATATAAACCAGATAAGAAAACCACCATATTTCTACAAAACTCACTGTTAACCAAGAGATAATTGAGACTCTAAACGTCTTTAAGAATAAATAACATTTAGTCTTGAATATTCATTATTTACTCTCTTCTCCGTTTCAAAAACTATTAAAAGAATAACATGGTATTACTTCATTTACCCTTAAATCTCAGTCGAGTCATTAATAGTTATTTGTGCAACTAGTGCGCAAAGTGGCACTTTGCTGCACTCGAGAGAAACATTTACGCATACGAGCCACAGGCGAGGGCGGAAGGGTTTCTTGAGTGCAGCAAAGACACTTTAAGCTCGAGTTGCTCAGTAAATTTTTCCTAAAGTTAGTTTTTAATCTGTAAATGAAATATAAAATAATAGTGTTCATCAACATGTAATAGTACATTACGCGTCGATTGCGGAAAGTAGCGTTTTGCATGCGAGTGTGGAGTTTGCACCCGAGCGATAGCGAGAGTAGTAAAACCACACGAGCAATGCAAAATGCCGTTTTCGCACGAGTTGCGTACCGCACTTTATCTACGATTGTTAGATTTTAATAATAAATACAGAAAAAAATAATAAACTTCCTGTATATAAGTTCGTATTTCTCTTTTGATAAAGATGACATTAATTCATTAGTTGTATTTTGTGAGAAATTTATTATTTCAGGAGGCGTATTATTCTCCTTATATTCGTCATAATCACTTAAATCACGCATTGATTTGCACAAAAAACTCTATGTAAACAGTTACTTTTATTAAAAAAACATCAAATTAGTTTTGTCAAATGTGAACGAACTCGCTAATCGTGCGTAAAGCTGAAGAATTCTTCTTCTTTACCGCCCTAGGGTGGTAAAGAAGAGGAATTCTTCAGAACTATAAGACGCGCATGCGTAATGAATACAAGTACGTAAATAATCACTTTCTACGCATCTAAACAGAGATACAATGTTTATATTTCGAATCAATCGTAGATAAAATGTTTTACAATATATTAACTAAACCAGCTGTTATGTTTATAGATATAGTGTTGTATAATAGTGTTGCCCTTTTTTTTGCCTGATTCAGCAAACCTAACCAAGCGCTATTATTATTTTTCATCATAACACTTACTCCTCACATTTGATTATTTTTTTTAGATTGTCTATCTTTACTGATTTATATTTTAACATATTTATATTTGATATATAGTGAATCATGTAGTTAGTTAAAAAATAATCATTAGTTATCATTGTTTATTATAATTTGGATTATTTAATCTTTGTTTAGATTTAAGTACTTTATGTTCGATTATGACATCTTTATCAAAAGAGAAATACGAAATTACACACAGGAAGTGTATTACATTTTATTTTTTCTGAATTTATTATTAAAATCCAACAATCGTAGATAAAGTACGGTACGCAACTCGTGCGAAAACTGCATTTTGCTTTGCTCGTGTGGTTTTACTATACTCTCGCTATCGCTTGGGTGCTAACTCCACACTCACATGCAAAATGTTACTTTCCGCACTAGACGCGAAATGTATTATTTCGTATAAAAAAAGGTTTTTTATCCATCTGATCCTTTTTAACGTTATTAAACATTCAAAACACTCACTGTGTTAGCGGGTTCACCTTTAATTAGATATTGACTTCCCCTGATTCCCCTCTAGTAAGTGCATTTAACAAGTAAACTTAAAGTGCATGATATTCCCATTATTTCATATAGTGTTTTTTTTTTCACCCCTCTTTTAATGTTAATAAAACTTTCAAAGTAATTATAACAGATGATAAATAAAACAATAATTTATAGTTTTTAACCTTTCCTGTTTTGTTTGGTTTCTGGTGAAACCGCATCGGGACGATTGATGGCGTGCTTAATAGAAATAAAAAAGGGGAAGAGGATTCATTTCAAAGTCTGTTTTGTTTTTATATAAATGATGTAGATTCATTCAACACCAAGTTGTTTTCTCAGTCCCCTTTGGAGTCGGAGATATCGCTTCATGACATAAACAAGGAAACAGTGTCATCACATTATCTACATAGGTATTTTATAAATGGAATCGTTCGTAAAAGAAAATGAGGTGGAGGTGATTTGCCATTAGACAATGCCTAGAAGTAATAATAGTCTCTAAGGAGCGAAGACTATAACTGTAAATAGTAATAGCCTAGGTGTACTCACCTAACTATAACGTATATTAGAAAAACACTTTACTTGTTTAATCTTATAACCTAAGAAACAGTGGTAATATACAACCTCGAAAAGCATTTAAACTTGTCAGAAACGACCCTACGATAAAATTTCAACCATAACACTTTTTAAAGACCATTCTTATACAGCAGTTGTAAATATTTTATGTACTGTCTCGTCTACAAAGATTTTATATTTAATGACGTTTAAATGTTTATTTTGCATTAAAAGAGGTTTTTTTTTTAATAATTCTTTTTTTTCGTGAAAAAGACAGAATAGATTAAATGTACAAATAGATGTCAATGATTCATACACTCCACGTTCGAGTTTTGGGTTTAGCCAAGGATCTTATAAAATAGGGATTGAGCTCTAAGCATATCTCCTGGGTTAAGAAGTGTCGCCAAGAACTTGGAAAAAATCTACATCAAACTACCGATGTGCGTGCGCATTAGTAGGACGAATTTCTTCCAGACTGTTATCCATTGTTTATTTTTGAATGAAAGGTTACGTTACAATCTAACATTTTAATAAGTTTTTAATGAAATATTTTATTGTTTTAAGGGTTTTTATTTCAATTTACCGTTTTAATTTAATATATTAATAAAATTTAGCTAATAGAATAGTTTTTAATAACCGAATAATTAATATTAATTAATTTGGAAACAGGGTTATTTCTATTGCAAAATTAGATTTTACAAATTTTAACAACTTACCTTTGTAACTGCAAACACAGTAAACAAGATTGCTTAGATATAGTCCAAAATCACTAAAAAATAAATTAATTGTACACAAGAGAAAACAAAACATAAAGCAAGGGAGAAATTACAAACTACCAATCGGAGAAATATGAAACGCGAGGGAAGAAAAAAACATAACCTGATCGAATTGTTAAGAATTTTTCCCATTCTTCTTGATCTTCTACAGTTATAACCATACGAGAAGGTAATCTATCCTACTAGATATTTCAAGTTCTTGGCGACACTTTTTTCGCCTAGTGCTCAATCCCTATTTCGTAAGATCCTTGGGTTTAGCGAACTATCCTAATCATTACCTTTATGACTTCGATGAATAAATGGCATGTAAAATTTAGTCCACAGACGATCACATATTAATATGAACCTTATTTAATATGGAATAAGATAAATATGATCCTGGTACTTATTGCATATGGCCCAGCTGGAAATCGAAATAGGCCAAAACAACCACACTTTCAATGCTCAGTGGGGACTCATTATATTTATGGAATTTTTTAAATGCTCGCATAAAAAGTTTTTAGTAATACTCGTATTTGGATATCAATCTCATTATTTTATACTCATTAAACCATTCGTCAAATGATATTATGCGACGAAACTTTGTGTCACTAGTAGCCACATTTTTTCTGTTGTGACAAATTTATAAATGGCAAACAAGATATGCTTTATTATTGTTATCACTTTTGAAATGAGAGTTATACAAAATTATATTTGCTAAAAAATTGACTAAGCTTTAACAGTTCTTTCTTTCAGCACAAATAAAAGTTGTTTTTATATAATAAGTTGGATAATACCTCCTTAACATCGTCAAAATCTGCCTTCTCTAAGTCTGAATCCGAAAAGTGATGCATTACTATTTTAAACTCCTTCCCGCCCATTTTTCACATCAAAAGTCATTTTTTTAAAGACATCGTATTCCGATCCCCATAAGCCCCATATATCCTATTCTATCTCGAACCTGCAAATTTAGTACTCCCATGGAAACGACGTGAAGGCCGCCGCACTGAGGTATATTTTCTGAGACGCGTCAGCGCCACCCCATTTGTCCTACGCAAAAATGCCATAGAACAGTTTTTGTTGCAAATTTTGTCTTCTTTTCGAATGCACTTTTATTTTCCCCAAAAAACAAACACACATATATATATATTTTATTTAAAAAAAACACTATTTTTGGGGGGTTCCATTACTAAATTCCCCAATTCCCCCGCAACTCTCCGGTTGCGGGGGAATTTCGAGATGGAAGTTAAACATTTGCATTTAGCGACCATTTCCAGAACTACCATATATTCTCCCAGGTAAGGACCCATATGGTCTCTTTTGCATGGGCTAATGAGACTAAATCGTTAAGGACTCAAAACCTGTTGGGTTTAGAGATAGAGTTATAAAACCAAAATTTGTTTATTTTATAGTCCTCTACATCTGTTATTTGAAACTTTTTTTATATCTGCAGTTTGAAGGAATTACAAGCAAAAAAACCGAAAATGGGCCGCCATTTTCAATATGGCGGCCGTAGCACAATTTCGATTTTAGGGGGGACTTTTAGAATATTCAAAAGGAAGCTAAACATAACATCACCACGTTTTTTGTTTGTACTAATTTTTTCGAGTTTCGGCTGTTTTTTAGCCTATTTTTACTGCACTATGTATATAGAAGATAGAAAGATAGATAGTGTTGCGGGCTTGGCATATTCCTCGAGTTGTTTATTTATTTTATGTTTCATTGACGTTGACATACGACACATTCATTTTATAAATAATTTGCGGGTTATGCCAAGCCCAAATCTTATTACTGTACTAAAACAGGGGATTGGACAAAATTGATCCATTCATGAATCTTAGTTTATGACTTCGTCTTGGTAGTAGAATAGAATATCTAAAGAGTCCATGAAATTTTAGGGGGATGGAACAATCTTTTTTGGGGAAGGGGAGTATTTTATCGAGCTAAATCGAATGAAACAACTTTGGAAGAATTTTATCTTTGTCAGTCACCATTTTTGTTCTATTTGATCCTTACTATTTTATGCATTTTTGAAACGAATGGTCTTGTTAAAATATATTTGAGTTTCCCCGTCACATCGAGACCTACATTCAAATCAAATGTAAATTCAGCTACTCAATTAGCTTGGAATCAGACCAATTATGAAATTCTCAACCTTTTATAATTCTCTATGTTGAGCCTCGAATATTGATTAAAACATTTTTTGTAAAAAGATATTTTTAGATAAATATGTATGTATTCACTATGACTTCCTTCGAACGAAAATTGAGTTAAAAAAGGAAATGTTAATAAAGAAAGAGAAAAGTTAAAAGTGGTTGAGTGAGCTCGGTAAAATAAACTGTGCGTTGATAAAAACTTGGTCGAAGGCGAGAGAGAAAAATTTTGGTGGTGGGATTCAATGATAAAAAGTGAATTATTCAAAGATGGGGCAGAGAGTCTGGTGCCTCAGGCAAGACCTAACCTGCTTCTAGTTTTACCTCACGTCCACTCTCAATCCAAACCTTTTCAGATGAGATGATGAATACTTAAATACTAATTTTCTACGTTTTCCTCAACCCCTAGTACAGACTCGAAAAAAAAGTATCTCTACCTCGAAGTTGCGAGATAAAAACTAATATTTCCGCAACTTTTTATTATATTATAAAAAATATTATTAGCGGGAATTATTCTGCCATTTACACATACTTTGCAGCTCTCATTTTCAAAAATCGAAATTTTTCGCTAAGATGATATTTAAATTTTTTGATCGATATTTATAATAAAATATATGTGCATATACTTTTGTAAAGATTGATGCCATAGTTACTTTACTTTCGCCGGCTCTACAGTCTACATTCCGAGGTGAACCCTGGCCTCCTCAACATCCTCAATCCTCTTTCATAAATTTCTCCAGGACAGTGAAGTCCTCAAGTTTACAGGCACTTCTTTAGATTGGTACTCCCCTTATAAAGAAAATAAGTTGTTACGGAAGCAAGATGTTATAACAGTAACAATCTAAAGAACGTGTACGGAATGTTCTTCTTTACACTGTTACTCCCCTTATAAAAACAGAAGAGTGATATTCCTTTATCCCAAAGTACATTGCACTAAACATCACTTTGTCTTAACAGTTATTTAATTCAAATTTTTGGTGGTTTTCATACTACGGAAAGATTAAATTTTACTTTAAATCAAATTACAATTATCAATAACTACGGGAGACATACAGAGAAAAATTGACCCCCGCACCGGGACTCAAACCACGGGTCCTCCTATTAATCTGTTACAGGTGCTCTTACCAACTGAGCTATATGGGAGAACGATTTTTCTCTGTCGTTACCGTGGTTCGAGTCCCGGTGCGGGGGTCTTTTTTTCTCTGTATGTCTCCAGTAGTTATTGATAATTGTAATTTGATTTACAGTTATTTAATTAAAGTCATTTATATTCTAAAAACACATAGGGGAGTAACAATCTAAAGAAGTACCTAGTTTACTACATCTGGAGTTTGCAGACCCTTCTTCTTTCGACTTTTTCGACTATTGGTGTCGGTTTTCTACTTCTTCTACTATTATCTAAACTATCCAATATTTTTTTTCCCCCTTTTATCAGTGCTAGCATTTTCTAGCCACTGGATCCTATTACTCCTGATAATGCTTAGTAATTGATTATTTAAAAAGTCCGTTTCTCTGATACTATTGATAGTTCTACCTCTCAAGCTCCCAATTCTTTTAATGATTTCTCTTTCGATGATTGCAAGGGTGTTTGGCATCTTTCGACAGTATAGTTGTCCACGTTTTTACGTTGAAGCATATTAACTGGCCTAGCTACATGTTTTAGGCTCTTGGGTGTGTGCAAGAACTTAACATACTATTTGAGTTATAGAATAAGAGCACGATTACCGGCCAATATTCTATATGCGAATGCTCTTGTTCCTTTTGAATTGCTTGCTTTGTGTGACACCTTGCATAAATTTTCGCCTTTCTTGGGTTAGTATGTTACATGGATTAAGGTTATGGTTTTTCTAAATTTACTTTAAGACCTATTTTCTCTTCTTCTTTTTGTGTGGAAAATTATTATGTTTGTTCCAGCCACACCTCAAACAAGTTCCAAACTAGTTTCAAACTGTAGGACGCATGTACATTAGCAAAAAACGTTCAAATGTGGTCCGATGCGTATGCGTCGGACAGTTCCAAACCGGTTGGAATAAACCTATTGTTAACTACAATAATCATATATCATACCTTTTGCGAGGATAATAATACCGTTAGCATTAGTACTACACCAAACTCTCACGATTTAAGCTTATATCTATTTGTTTGATATCTTCACGTAGGAGGTTAAACGAAACTGAAATGCCATCTTTTTGCCAGACTTGGGTTAGAGAGCTTTAATATTTTATTATTTTTTTTTTTTTAATTTCTCATGGTCATTTCTTAAAACTAAAAATTGTTAGATTAGCTCTGACCATTATGAAAATCAATAATAGAAACCTACTAAATCTCAGATAGGAGTCATTTTCAAATCTTCTTTTTTTATACTTTACGAGATACAATTCTAGTCTGCACTTTGAATAATATAATCACCTATACTATCTTACATTTGATCAAATTAATATTAATTCATTAAAATATTGAATTCTTTTGTAATTAATGCAATATTCCACTCCCTTTCTTTTTACCGAAAACAAAAACTGAAAAGAAAAAGTGTAGTTGTTGTTAAAGTACTAGACCTGACTCAATAAGTCACGTATTGGTACTTTGTTAGGGGAGTTTTAACTACGAGACAGGAACTTTGATAAAAAAGAAAACAACCTTGAATTATTTAGAGAAACAAACCCAAGTTTCCCTGAGCTACGCTCTTTCCCTCTTCGCCTCTTCACCGCAGAAACATAAAAGCAACTTTCTCCCCCCACCTTTCTGTGTGTTTTAGAACGTATAAACAGCTGATTAGTTATTTAAAAAGTACCGCGCTTCGGTAGAGGGAACAAGAGAAGAGAATGAATAATAGAAGAGGTAGTGTGGTTGCAAGAAAGTCTGAAGAACAATCAGTGCATTCTCAGTTGATACAAGGTTAGACTTGCACTCTGACCTTGCCATTATATTTGACACTTTTTTCTTTTAATTTCTTACAGTTTTTCTCTTTATTGTTAATTCTTTTGTATTCTTACTTCGTTATAATAACTACATAATTCAATACTGAGAGAACCCTATTTAGCGAAAATATGTTTAATTTGAATACCATAATGCATCCTAAATAGACTGTATAAAGAATACAGTTAATGTTGGGGCAACATCTTGAAAAACAAATCACTTCTGTTTTACAAGCTCAGGAATATGATCTCATCTTGAAAAACAAATCACTTCTGTTTTACAAGCTCAGGAATATGATTGAGCCAGTATTTGTTTGACTGCAAATCAGATTGTATTGGAATCTGTAATAAATGTCGGTGGATAAACGTTTTACTTTTAAAACTTTGTACTTTCTTTTTCGATCGATATAAGTTTTACTCTTTATTGTTAATTCTTTTGTATTCTTACTTCGTTATAATAACTACACAATTCAATACTTAGAGAACCATATTTAGCGAAAGTATGTTTAATTTGAATACCATAATGCATCCGAAATAGACTGTATAAAGAATACAGTTAATGTTGGGGCGACATCTTGAACAACAAATCACTTGTTTTACAAGCTCAGAAATATGATATGAGCTAATATATTTTTTGACTGCAAATCAGAATGTATTGGAATATATAATAAATGTTGGTGAATAGATAAAAGTTTTGGTACTTTCTTTTTCGATCGATGTACAAATTGAACAAATATCTGTTAATTGATTTTGACTAACCAGCCATCTTTCATTATCCACCTCGACTATCTGAAATCGTCATTTAATGTTGTTCGACATATAATATCCATTCTCTTTTCTAGAATAATTATAGTATTCTGTTTTATAACAATATAGTGGTAGACTAAACTGTGTTTCTCTCAAGAGGTTATGGGCCAGCACGCTTCCACTGCACCACGGCTATTGGCCGATTTGATTTGTATATTGTATTTTTTATATATTTATATTTATATTTAAATTTATTTTTATATTAATATAATAATTTAATATTAACTGAACAATAATAAGTGATAAGTCACTGGATATAACAATGGTATAATTAAGTTAGTAAGTATAGTTAAGTCTATTAAATTAAAAAAGAGGGAGTAAGATCTAAACAAAGAAGAATAGAATCCGAAGTTATTCTTTATTGTTAGCAAAGAAAGGCAAAGGGCAAATAGAAGGGAGTCTTATATCTTCTTATAGCCTTTTTTTTTTTCAAAAACTGTTAGTTTACAAATAAATTTTCATCAGAATTTGCTACTTTAATCCTGTTTCACACTTGAAGAGAAAAGTGGATGAAAAGTAAAAAAATATAATAATTTTTATTGTGGAGTTAAGAGAAATGAGTTGTCCCTCTCTCCAGTTTCGCAACTAACACCGCACCATTTCCTCTAACAACGAGCTGGCAAAAAAAACTTTTAATTTAGAAAATTACTTTTTTCGGGGAAAAACTCCTTTATGACTTTGCTGACGATTACCAAAACGAGACATGGCTTCAGGCAAACCAAAAAAAAGCCTTCCCAGTTTTTCCCTACGATTCACCTCGGGCTCAAACTCTCGCCATTTTTATTTCCGCTCCGACTAAGTTTTGTATTCCAATAAAGTATAATATACTTTACTCTGGCGAAGGGAAAAACTGACTTAACTTTTTTCGCCATTAACATCAAGCGTGTGGAAATAGTTTTTTTTTACCTTCCTTCTCATATGTTACAACAAAGTTTTTCTTTTTTGTTTTTAGGTTACATTAACTGAATTTTTATTACTTTTAGTCAGGCTTTTTTTGTAGCTCATACCAACCATTTTCTGGTATTTCTTTTTTATTTAAAAACACTAAAAAAATAACCTTAAAATTATCTAATGGGCTGTCTACTTCAATTTACTAATTATTTTTATGATATATGGTGTGTTTAGGCTATTTTTTATTATTATTATTTTTTTTAAATACTAACTAAATGGTGGTTATATTTCGTCCCTCATTTAGGACATTTTCAACCTTTATACATTTCTTCACTTGTCTGTCTGAAGTGCACCTGATCTCCGGAAGTATTCAATACAAAAATTTTAAACTTTTATAGTTATGTTATGTGTAATAAATCAAACACTGGAAAATTATTGAATAAAAAATATCATCCCCCTAAAACTAGGGGTTATAGTTATTTACGCACCAAGGGAGTAAAGTAAGTGATTACTGAGCGATGAAGTAGGTTCCTGAGGCGAAGCCGAGGGAGTTAGATATCGCGAGGGTGCAAGTGATTTTTACTCCCAAGGTACGTACAAGATTTTACCTCCAAATGAGGGGAAAAATTTGGAAATATTTTAATTTTAAATTATTTTATTCAACAAAAATACAAATTTCTATATTTGTATACTATTTATTTAAAACAAAAAAAAAATGTTAGATATAATTTTAACAATTCTCAAAATAAGTTTAATCAAGTTAAAATTAAATTATAGATAGTAATTATTTGAATTTCAATGCTAAAATTAAATGGGAGAATCCAGCTGGAAGCCGAGTCGTGTATTGTAATGGTATTGACAAATGATGTATTTACATAATATGGATTAGTTTATCTTCATTTAGAAATTATGATTTTACTTTAACTTGTTTGTTTGTATTACTAATGAATCACTATGTCAACCGTTGTGGAGGTTACATGACATGTATGAAGATGACATTATAGATTTAGACATTAAACCAAAGTTAGTAAATGAAATGTGTATTAGCACCAAGCTTATTTACTTGTGCTTTATCTAGGGCAACACTGGAGTGAATCATAAAAGTTCATGATTCCCTTATTTTTCACTAGCTTTCACCCCGCGCTCCGCGCAGGGCTCATGCTAGGTATTAGTGGCTATGTTTCCTATTGACATGTAGGCCTAGCAATTAAATAAAATGCCTATATAGTTTTTTCCAAGCCTTCTAGGAAAAAAATCAGGACACTATTTTACACCATTCATTCCGTTTCTAAGAATATAATATTCTCCAAATCGTAGTTTGGAGTCTATATATTATATATTTAAAAAATTGCCAATAGAAACTAATTAATATGTATAGTAATTAATAAAAAAAAAAAACTAAAAAAAGGTATAATAAGTAAGAAAATGAACGTCGTGAAAACCAATTGCACTGGGAAGTCATTGAACAATCATCAACCATGATGATTACCAGTCTCTCCTCTCAATAAGGCAGTTGCACCAGTAAATATTTATTAACTCTGGTTTTAGAAAAAAAAGATTAAATAATAAATACTCGATTTATAGACCAATAGTGTGAGAATTAAGCACCCCAATCAGAAATTAAATCGGTCAACAATTGCGGACGCCATATGAGCTCAAAGTCAATTTTTTTTTTTTTTTTTTTTTTTTTTTTACAAAAACTCAAATTTAGCTCTATTTAAGGTAGAACATTAGGTGGAGTAACGACAAAAAGTCATAGGACCAAAGTTGTTGATCTTTTGAAATCAGTTACCGCTGGCGCAATCAACTTGTCGATACGACTTACCGTTTAGCCAGTTTTGCGCCTATAAAGTTTGATTGGGGTGACAGACATACACACACACACGAAAAAAGTTAAGGCTGGATTCGTTTTCGGAATGTGTAAAATGAAAAAGTATCCAAATTAAATTTCAATTCTGACCAATGTACAGACAAAACTTTAATTTTATATTTATAGATTACTCCCTGTTTAACCCGACCGGTTGCAATGAGTAACTTTCCTCCCTCTAAACTAGGGAGGAAAGTTCACCTTTTTCTCCCTGCTGGAGGTAATTTTTTTTTAATGGAAATGCATCTTATAGGATGTTATATTAAAGAGGAGGGTGCCCTGAGTAATATATTTTGTTTCCTTTTGTACCAAACCATCTTTACGCCAAGTGTCCTTAAAACTTGAGTTTTCTTGTCCACCCCCTTCCTCTGTTTATTTTAAAAAATCAACGGAGTATCTGAATAAAATAATAGTAATTCTTTATTAAAAGAAGGGTTTAAAGGGATTTTTTATACCTTGCATATTTTGTGAGATAATTTCTTTCCCTCCCCAAAATTCGATTAATCGATTTAAATCGAATTAATCTTTAAAAGAAAATGCACTTTTTATATTAATGCTTTGTAATAAGCATATATATTAATGCTTTGTAACGTTATCAATTTGTAACGTCAATTCAGCAATGATCGAGTCAAATGGTATTATTTTTTTACTTTACTCACTCATCTATAAAAATAAATAAAAAATAAATAAAGAGTTTAAGTGCTGAGATAAAATTAATCCTTTTGAAGGTGATTCTAGAAGTAGAGTAATAACCGTTTTAAGATGCTTTCTCTGCCAAGATATCTGGAAATTATTTTTAAAAATTTGAAGATATTATTTAAAATTATTTCTTTTTTTAAATCTTTGAGAGAAAAATATTACCTAGAATCCATTTTATTCAATTATATAGTTTTTTTAATACTGTTAAATGATCCTTTTGGAAAAAATTAAATAATAATATAAAAGTTAAAATGACTATTTTTACTGAAATCCAAATCCAAATATGTACTATCATATCAAGATTCATTTTCTAGGAAGGAATTGATTATTTATATTAAAGTATCTATTTTAATACTTGCCATGCCTTTCTTCGCTTCCAATGCAGATAAAAATCTAATGTTATGTTGCAATCTAGGAATAGAATAGTTATAATATTTTACAAAAGCTTTCTTGTATACAATTTTTTTTTTATTTGCCAATGTGGACACTCAAAAGTGTACTATGAGAGCAAGCTACATAAAATTTTCTGGAGCAGTGATAGGTGAGATACAGGAGTGAGTGGTGAGATACAGCAATGAGTGGTGAGATACAGCAGTGAGTGGTGAGATACAGCAGTGAGTGGTAAGATACAGCAGTGAGTGGTGAAATACTGCAGTGAGTGGTGAGATATAGCAGTGAGTGGTGAGATACAGCAGTGAGTGGTGAGATACAGCAGAGAGTAGTGAGATACAGAAGTGAGTGGTGAGATACAGCAGTGAGTGGTGAGCTACAGCAGTGAGTGGTGAGAAACAGCAGTAAGTGGTGACATGCAGCAGTGAGTGGTGAGATACAGGAGTTCCTCATATTCACACTAGCCACAGAAACTGGCTAACCTTTATTTATATTCATGGCAAACATTTTGACGAAGCTGTTCTTTTCAAGTGGTAGTCTGAGGGAATTAGAGGAAAGCGAAGAGTAAATACTGTTTTCCCCAGGATATAGTCTGTAAATATTCCTGCTGATTCAAGGTTTTATGTTGAAGTGCCGTTACTCAAGTTAGAAAGATTTAAGTTAAAAAAAAAAGATGCTGAAATCCTGAATGCACTATCTGCAAAATTTCAATGTTAAAGCTAATTGGTAATTCTGGACCAATTTTATCATTTGAAACCTTTTACTTTCGATTGCTATGATCATAAAATAAGTATTTTATAATAATTATAATTATATTTAATGAATATCGCTGTGATGGATTTTTTTTTAGGTGTAAGAAAAAACGACGAATCAAAACATGTTGTTTAGAAATGTTTCGACCCTGACTAGTCTTTATTTACTAATCTAAGTGAAACTTTGACCCAATTCATATGGTTAGGCATCTAATTATTGTTTTTAGATATGATCTTCAACTATCAGATTTACATAATTTTATAATGTTGGCTTTCAAAGTCCAAATACTATTTTTATTAGAATTATGTTTTTTACTGGACGTTGTAAGCCAACATTAAACAATTATGTAAATCTGATAGTAGAAGATCATATCCATAGTTCTTTAAAAACAATAATTTGATACCTAACCATACGAATTGGGTCAAAGTTAATTCACTTTGATTAGTAAATAAAGACTAAAGATGACCTTAGTCAGGGTTGAAACGTTCCTAAACAACATGTTTTAAATCGTTGTTTTTTCTTACACCTAATAAAAAATTCATCACTGTGATATTCATTATATAAATTAAAAAGGTGTTCATAAACTTAATGTTTATAATTTAAAAATTATATTTAATGTAATTAATTGCCTCCACGTTCATCATTAATAGTTAATAAGAATTTTCAAGAGTGAAAATACAAATAAAATATTATGTCCGTCGTAGATCTCCTGACCCAACGACCTACCTATTTATCTAAATAAATTATCACTATTATACTATATACGCGTCAAAATTATCAGTGGCTGATAATATCTATTGAGTTTATCTTTCTTTTAAAATTTGTTCTTTAGTTTTGTTAAACGACTCTTTAAATATCTATATTTATTTTTCGGTTTAAGTGTTATTATTATTAACCATCTTATGTTTTTTCGATAATACATAATATTCAAAAAATGGCAATATTGTCTATTTCTTAATATATTGTAACATTTAAATTAAATTTATTGCGGAACAATTAAAAATTATACAAGTATTGGTGTTCCTTTTTTAAAATGATTGATTTGATCGTTTTCGAGAATCAAGTTTTGATAAGTATATCTTAGGTATGTGTAATATTAGTTTTAAATTTGTTTCTCTCAGTGTCTTCTTGATTACGAGGGTAATCTGTGATACCGAATTGTTGATCGAAGATTGGGAAGATAGCAACGAACTGAATTACTCCTCAGCATGTCATATAAGCACGTACAATAAAACTTGCTGTAATAGGAATGAATTTCGATGTGGCACCGGAGAATGCGTTCCATTAGATACTGTTTGTGATTCTTTTTATTCTGTTGCTTCCTCTGAACGTAGACTTAAATGGTATTTAGACAAACTGGACTGTAGCGACGGTTCTGACGAAGCCTCTTGTTTTAGAAGACCTTGTTCTAAATTAAAGAACGGTACATGTGAAAGTGTCTGTCTAGATTTGCCAGGAAATTTTTCCAAATGCATTTGTAACGATGGTTACTTTCTGAAAACAGTGTTCTCAGAGAAAGAATGTGTTGATATTGACGAATGTACAATGGGGGTCCATTTTTGCAGTCACCAGTGTGTAAACCATGTCGGCGGTTATAGCTGCAAATGTAGAGTTGGATTTGAACAGGATCTTAACGGGCTAAATGGTTACTGTAAAGCGAGAGACAGAAACACCCTCATACTTTATTATTCCAATTCTTGGATATATTCCTATAATCTTGAGCACCGCTCTAAGAAAGCCTTGGTACCTGCAAGAGACGTCGACGAGTTGGATTATGACCCAGTCTCTGAAAATATATTTTGGTTGTCTGAGGGTGTAATCTTCAGATCTCGTTTTGTACCAGGCTCTGAAAATGGTATTCCAGTCATAGACAATTCTCTTAAGGCGACGAATGGTAGTTTTGCTGTAGACTGGATAGCAGGAAATATTTATTGGTTATCACAAAATCCTTTTAATATTAAATACTCTCTACTAATGGTCTCTAAACTTGATGGGACTTATACAAAAACGCTAATTGAGATTTCACGTCCTAACGCCTTAGTTGCCGATCCTTCGAGTGGCTTAATCTTCTTTACATCGAGCGGTAGTGTAGGTTATCCTCACATCGGTGCGGTAAGAATGGATGGAGAGGTTAAATGGATTTTGGCCAACCTTCCCGGTCAAAATCCGACGCTTTTAACTGTAGACTATTGGGCCGACGGAAAACTCTACTGGATGGATTCTATCAGCGATACTATTTACTATCTTAACAGAAAATTTGTGTCAAAACCTGTAAAAATTTTAACGAAGACGTCTAGGGAAGCACCCCTAGCGTTGGACGTTTTTGAAAATCACCTGTACTGGGTGACAAAAGATTCTTATGAAGTGGTAAGGCACGACAAGTTCGGTAGAGGTGAAACTGAAATATTGATAAAAGACCTTGTCGATCAAAAGGCCTTTAAAATTTACCACAAATCAAAACTGGATATAAGAAAGTTTAGCGATAGATGTACGAAGTACTCTTGCACTCACCTTTGCCTTCATATTCCAAATGGTTTTAGGTGCGACTGCCCGGACGGCTTTATCGCCAAATTACAATATGGCAGCGTAGTGTGCCGCAGGAAAAGATTTTCTTAGTAAAGTTTTTAGATACCAAGCTATTGGCATTAAATTCTATCCGGGATTAATGAAACATCTTATACTCACCTCTCTAATCTCAATAATTATAATAGGCTATTCTAGTTTACATATCTAGTAACTGGCTTTATTTTTTGTGCTTTTGCCTACAATTATACGTTAAAGAAACTCTTATAGTGTGTATCATACGCTGTAGATGACTATAAGAAGCTGGTTTTCCCTTAAGCAATTTTTTAAAGTGTCCTTTAAAAGCTTTAAAAAAAGGTGTTTGGAGAAATGCAACGGTTATCTATGCAGGCATCGCTTTGTAAAGAAAACAAGTATACAAGAAGGAAAATATCCTTGGACTGAATGGACTCAGACTGCATAATGATGATGAGCTGAATGAACTGAAACTGTCAAGTATCAAGTTGTGAATAACAACTGCTGTTTTTGTACTAAAAGGTGTCAAAGTCATTAAATAAAGTCCCTGTTTCTCTTCACTTTTTCATTCACTCCTCTTTCAAAAAGAAGAATAAGGTGCTTAAAGTCTTGCAAAGGACTAAGTATGTAGCTTGTGTGAGTTGACTTATTTCCCTACCTTTCTTCTAAAGTGTCAACCCGTAAAGTGCTTAAAAACGCTATAAAAACTTCAAAGCAACCTGCTTCAATCTCTTATGCTTTAGTAAATAAACATATGTTTTAAGAAATACTTCACTATTTTTTAAATGTTGTTAAACGGTGATTTCTTTTGAACATTTTAAAACATAGTATTGAGACCTAAATCACTATATAGGTTTAGTTTCCTAAAATTAATTTGTTCCTGTTTTAGATTTGTGGTATTAATCTCTCTGACCTTCCTTACAGCGATAACTTATGGTTAAAACGTGAATATTTAATATCGATCGGCCTATAGATCAGACAATGGTGTATTTTGTTGAAATTAATTTGTCGGCGTTTCGAATCTATTTCTATTGACTACCTTTATGTTGGCTACATTAATCATTAATGAAGTAAAAGTGTAAATAAATGATGTAATTTTACCTTGTATTCATAATACTTAATTTATATTTATGGTAATTTCTTTTTAACGTAATATCTTAAAGACATTTTTCTTGTATTTAAAAAATATATTTATATTTATTGAGCCAAAACATTTACCTTTAGTTTTTTTATTTTTTTTTCGTTATGCTTCATGTATATTTTACTACGTTTTTATTAGCTTGCTTTCTTGTTTGTTTGTTTGTTTGTCCAGTACAAATCTTGCAATCGATTTTTAACTAACTTCCCGAGTAGTTAAACATTTGAAACTTTTGGAATAGCTCAGAACACGATGACAATGTATTATTTTAATACTTTTAGCCATAATTCTGCAGAATTTAATTAGTTTTCAGCACATTTTGCTGTATGGAAAGTTAGTTCGGAAAAAATCCGCAAGTTATTTTATTTGTTTTGACATATCCCATAGTATTTACAATCTTAATTTTGACAGGTTTCAAACATTGAATGACAGCGAAAAGTAAACAAAGAAATAAATTAATTGACGTGTGACACCCAGGTTAGTTTACTCTTGTATCATAGGTAAAGGTTTAATTTTTCTGCATCTGTACTTCTTTACCTGTACAAATTTTTCTTCTCTTACTGTCCCTACACAGAGGCATACATGGTTTAGATTCGGTGATGGTGAGATCCGTTGTACAAAGATTTGTCCTTTTATAGGTTTAACATCAGCTCTCTAGATGGTTGTCATTATGTGAAGTAAATATATTCGGAACTATGTATTTTTTTTCACTTACATTATATATAACAATGACAATTATATTATCATCATTCCATATGATTCAACAGAAAATTTAAAAACGTGGTATATAAAAAGTTATTTTTATCTTGTAATTATTTACAAGCTTTTATTTAACTTGCAATGTTTGTATGTATGTATGTTTGTATGTTCGGGTCAAATCTCGCAACTAAATTTTAAAGCAGTTATCCTGAACCGATTGAATTGAAATTTTGCATACACGTTTAGTTTGGATGACAATGCATGGTTAGCTAAGTGGCGTCATTCTAAATCCAATATGGCGGACAGCACAAGATGACGCAATAGTTTTTTTTTTAAGCACGCCCATGATATGGTTATCAAATGAAAGGGTTTGCTGAGAAGAATACGAATAAAAGCTTATATTGTGCTGATAAGTTGAATTTTTTCTAAAGTTTACTGAATTACTTTACTCTTAAATACATACTGATTCATATACACACTATATGAGACAGACCGACAGACAGACATGGGACTAAAAATATTCTCTGATGTTTGAATTGAATATCTGTCATAAAAAATTTTATATTTCAAGCTCAGAAGAAAAAATGCAGATATATTTTTCAAACAAAAAGAAAAAGGATATGAGAGTTATCTGCATTTATGTTTTTAGTGTCCGTTGCAACATGATTTTGTTTATGCTTTTCACCGCATTCGGTCTTATTTTTTTATATTCCAATAATAAATCCCAGCCTCGACAAATACAAATATAATAAATCTTCCACCTTCTCGCTGTCTAGTGCTAGATTCCTCTCTCTTGCATTTCGCGCCATTTTTTTTTTCTTTCAAAATAACATGAAACTTGTTCGAGGTTTTTTCTGGGCCTCGAACGACATTTTAATGCAGAATCAATACCCCGCATCTCTGCCAAAACAGCCCTCGTGCGTCTGAAAAACAAAAACAACATCCATACTTCGCCTTTATTGTTCCATTAAAAACCAACTAAAATATATTTATTGCTTTTTTTTTTTTTTTTTTTTGTCATTCTTGAATGTAAAATTTAACACAAATGTTAGGATTTGAAAATATTATTTATAAAATGGTTCTTACGGTATCATGATATATTTATAAATTTGTGTCATGTTAGCTTGCTTCTAAATTTAAATTAACACTCGACTCTTGTTTTCGTTTTTTTTATTTGAACAATCTTTACTGCCATAATTTTAATTATTGACAGAAATTATTATCATATAAATTCATTTTATTAATTAATCAAGATTTTTTTAAAGTAATGTCTCCTCATTTACAGTGAATCTTTTTGTTTCTTTTTTTTTATCGAGTTTATGTGCCAAAGTAAAGACATGAAACTGTCAAATAATTCGAGTGAGCATATTCTTGCGTTTGTAAATTAGGAATTAAATCGAACATATGTAGTGCACGAAGAATAAGTACTTTTCTTCTTTTCCTGTTTATTTGGAAGTAATCTTTTAGCTTCTTCACCCATATTTTTATAATAAATGTAAAAAATTATAATTTAACAAAAATAAAAAATAATAATGTAAAAAATAAATTTGATGTATGTAAGTTTATTAGGAGTAAAATGCTAAGGGTTATGGCGTTTGTCCGATGCAAATCGGAGCAGTAAAACAAAAATTGTAGTTGGGGGGGGGGGGGGGGGGGGGCGCCGCTGGGGCTCGTGAGCGACTACTGGAGTGGTAGCGAGAAGCGAAGAGAGTAAGACGTGGTTTGATAGCCGATCGTGGAGGGCAGGGGTGGGTAGGCCCTACAAAGCGCGGTAGTAGGAGACACTATACCTACCTAGAGCGGGCAGACTCGATTGAACACCTCCTATATCTTCCTAACTCACTGTTCCTATATCTTCCCTACTCGTGTAACGCTAGTTTTTGGTAACGCTTTTCGAGGTTATGTGCCATAGCCAATACATGAAAATGTCAATTCGTATTGGATATATATATATATTTGGATCAACAGCCGATAAATGTGGGCTTGGGCTTGCTAATGGGTTTATACAACTATTTATGTTATGTCATCGGCTGAATATACCTTAGTATTGGCTTCCGTAACCGGATGGGCGACTTAACTTAAGTAGCCACACGTTTATATAGCGATGCTAGGTAAACACCAAGCTGCCCCTTACCCGAGTCGGGAATCGAACCCGGAACCTTCTGCATCACAGGCGCAAGCGAAACAATGAGCTACTGAAAACCCAATCATACGAGTAATTTCATTTCTTCCTCGCGTTACTTGACGAATGATCACATGCTTATAAAATAATGTGATTCCACTGGGCATTGAAAATGTGGTTGTTTCATTTTTTTTTACTTTCTCGTATAAAGAGAAAGTATTGCGCTGGCGCAAAAAAATCGATTTTGAGATTTTGATAGATTTACACGTTTGGAGGTCCCCTGAAACCAAAAATGTCTATCGTTGGTCTGGCGTGGGGCCTAAACTACTGGGCCAATTTTGATAAAATCGAGAAATGAATTTTTGCCCCAAATTTGGGGGAGCTACCCCCAAAATCTCTGAAAAAACGTGAAAAAAATTATTCATCGAAAAAGGTTCTGTCGATTTTGATTTAAAAATTAAAAAAACTTAGTCCATTGAATTCGAATCTAATGATATAAGCCTCTTTCCCAAAAACAAATATAGTACCTGAGAAAATAGCTTTAATGGCGGATGGAGAGAGGCCGGGTTCGATTCCCCGTCGAGGAAAAGTTATTTTTATGATAAATTTTAATAAAATGTTATATAATGATTAAATGTACCAACAAAAACTCGAAAATTAATAAATGGAAAACGCTGGGCTAAATAATTATGAACTCGTATATATGAGATATATTGTCTGAGTTATCTCGGACCAATTGTATTTAATTATCAGGAGGTTCAACAGAACAAAAAACATATAAAAATAAACATAAAAAAATAAACATAAAAAAACAACAAAAAAAAACATATGCTTTAAATAAACATATTTTCATCATTACGGGGAACTGACATGGGACAATCTGTGAGCTACTTACCATCCAAATTTATTAAAAATGGGATGAGATAAATGTGTTAACAAAAAGTGTTTAACTAGTACCTACCTTCGTAGATGAGGAAGAATTGAGCGGAGAAGGTTCAAATTCATATGGGACCAACAGTGGGCTGATTATGACCCATCATTCTTTTTCATTAAAAGTCGATTTTGGTATACCGGAGTCTGAAATAGTTAGTTGAACCTACGACCAACTATTCTCATTGATTGGTTGGTTCATTGGTAAACTATGTAATTTTTTTGTGCCATTTGAGCTAAACATGGCTACATGCTGAAATAGCGGATAAGATATTGATGGGTTAAACGAACGTGGTATGTAATATATTTTCAGTTAAATTTATTGCTTTTTACGTAATATAAATGTCAGATAAGCAAAATGTATAAAACACGTGGATGATTTATTAATGATAAAACTCTTTCGCCCTTAAACGCATTCAATTGTAAATTTTATCAATGATTTTTGTACCATATTATGGTTATTTGGCATATTATAATTCTGGGAATATCTAGAATTTACTATGGAAAACTCTCAATATTAAATAATATAGATAGTTTAAATTATTTTCTTTTATATATATATATATATATATATATATATATATATATATATATATATATATATATATATATATAGATATATATATATATATATATATATATATATATATATATATATATATATATATATATATATATACAAGTGTAGGTGTGATCAAGGCGTAGGTTGCTTAGCCATCTCTTATTTAAAAGAATACTGTAAAAACGCCTCCGATAAGGTATCATAAATTACTCGTAAGGAATAGGTTTTTAGTAGAGCGAGGCAAGGCACGACCATTAGTCCACGCTTTACCCTCACTCATAGAAAACTGTATTATGACATTCATTTTTATTTATAGTTAGTTAAATGACAAACAGTGGTGTCTTTTCACTTTAAAATATATATATATATATATATATATATATATATATATATATATATATATATATATATATATATATATATATATATATATACATTGTAGGGAAAAATATAAATGTTGTAGTATTAGAGAAAGCTTTCGACTCAATAGAATTTTAGATCACGCAAAAGATTATTTGACTGACACGTGAGATGTACTTAGGTCAGTGTCATGTACGTGAGATGTTTTTAGGTCAGTGTCATGTACGTGAGATGTACTTAGGTCAGTGGCATGCACATGAGAGTACTTAGGTCAGTGGCATGCACGTGAGATGTACTTAGGTCAGTGGCATGCATGTGAGATGTACTTAGGTCAGTTGCATGCACGTGAGATGTACTTAGGTCAGTTGCATGCACGTGAAATGTACTTAGGTCAGGTGCATGCCAGGTGAAGCATTATTGATCACTGCCCTATCCAATAATTGTTGAAATTGAAGTGAAGCAGGGTCCTCTTTTATCTCCACTTCTATTTTAAATGCTGTTAGACCAGTATGCAGAGACAGGCAACCAACAGGCTTTTAGTGGGTGATGAAGTCTCGCATAGAGCACTAGACTTTGACGATGACTTATGTTTTGGTAATGAAATTAATGATTTAGATAAAGCAATATTTATTTTAATGATCTTACAAAGGAGTTGGTTTACTGATGCACTGTGGGGGAAAAGGCGCGTGTTTAGACAACGGAGGTAAAAAGAACAATTTAAATATTGAAGAAATAAGAAGTACAGAAACGTGTGTATATAAAATACCTGTCCAGCCACAACTTCAGGTCTGAGGTCTGAATAAATAAGTGTGGATAAAAAATGTCTAAACAAGAAATAAATGTTATCACCCTTCATAATAAAATGTTTTTGGGGCATGACATTAATTATAGATGCTAATTCATTCAAATAATAAAATATGTATATAAAGGAATATGTGTAATAATAATTTGAATTAAAATAAATAATTATTTTATATTTATATAATAAGTAAAACCATCTAATAAATTTACGCTAGTAATTCCCTATATAAATTATTATATATGTACATATATATATATATATATATATATATATATATATATATATATATATATATATATATATATATGTGTGTGTGTGTGTGTGTGTGTGTGTGTGTGAGTGTGTGTATATATCTCCAATTTCTTTAAATTGGCACCTTATTCAAATAACTCAAAATTTGATTGTCACCGAGAAGGGAAAAGAAACAACTACATAAAACACAGGACAATTGGAATCCTGTTTTAAGAAAAAACTAACTTAAGGTTAAATCAAAAAAAAATCTTCAGGATTTACCTTTTTATACCGCATTTTATATTTGCTATTAAATAAACTAAAACAGATTTCTTCTTACTTATCCTTGAACCCGCATTTTATATCTACTTCCTTCGATACGAGAATTTGTGAGAGAATAGTCGTTTTGTTTTTTTGTCTTATCTCGCACCTAGCAAATATCTTGTTTTTATATTTTTTTTTTATGTTCTTTTAGTTTCCCAACCTCCTATTCGAATCTAAATCGACAAAAGGAGTCATGTTGATATCTTTTTCTATTTTGCTAGTATAATTTATTTCTTAAAGATAGATCGCAACTAAATTATGTATTTTTTTTGTTTTTTAAAAAAACTTATATTTATATTAATAATTTAAATAAAGTTTGACACTTATTATAATAATAACTTACCGTATCATCAATTAAGAGCATATTGAAATACCTATATCAAGTTGTTTTTTGGTAAAATATTTCTATTATAGATTGTTAAAGTACATCTTTTTTAAACTTTAATGAAAACCTCTAGGTGATATTCGTCTTGGTGCTTTTTTTTACTTTAAAATTGATTATTATCTTTAACAATTTATTTGAAACAGATCCTTACCGGTGCTTTGCTACGGAGTGTGTAATTTGTAATGTATTTATTTTATCTTTTTAAATGTATAGCCGTCAAGAACATTAAATTCTTTAACTATGTGAAAAATATCATGCCGTAGAGCCAGACATCTATGACATGGATCAAACAATATTTGCAAAAATCTGAAATTTGTAATAGTTTTATACTACAGAAGAAACATTTAATTATACAGGGTGGTCAAAAAGTCTCCCCATCTTAACTTTTGAACGGTTTGAGATAAATTAATGAATCTTGGGGGATCCGTACCATGTAAAGAGAAGTTTGTTTTTATGCAATTGCAGATGAAAATTAGAAAACAGAAGCTTTCTTATAGTATTATGGTGTAATATTAAAATATAGTAATTAAATTGTAAGAGGGGAAACATGATTTCCTCTATTACTCAAAGTGAAAGGCTTATTAGTTTATTGTCCAAAGACAATTTAAGTATAATATTTATTATTCAGTCAGTTATTCGTATCATTGTAAAATATTCTGTCGTCGACTTCAAAAAATTCAACACAGATATACGTTTCAGGCATTTGAGAACATTTTTGGTCTTGCGTCAATCTCTCAGTCTATCTACAACTATTGCGAAACAACATTATTTTTAAAAATCAATTGTCCGAATTTGATGAAATTTAGCTGGTAGGTTAGAATTAGCCTATATTGTTCATCCCATAAGTGTTAACATTCTGCGCCCATTAGTTTCTCTTTCACATGCGCTGAAAGTTTTTTATTGACATCTATATGCTTACAAGCATTCATCTGATGATTAAGAAATTTGGATGGTTAGCCGAATTTAGCTCACAGATGTTTCCATCTTAATTTTAATCGTTACCGCTTATTGAATTTTGCTTAACTTATACTTTTATTCATTTATAACAATTTTGGCAGACAATAATGGGTAAGGAAGACTATTGTTTATTGCATAAGAATATATTTAATCTTATATATCTCGCTTTATATTAGTTCCATTGAGATAAAAGAGAACCACTATCAACCAGTGTGACCATTATGCCCTAGCATATCAAATTTTGATAGAAATTTCTGTTTGTTAGGGTTAACAATGGCTGTCAGTTCAGAACTGCTTGATATTAATTTATAAATAACCGTTTTCGTGGTAAAATATTGTTTGTATTTATACTCAAGAGTATTTCATATCTCTTGAAAAGTCTTAAATTATAATGAATGGTGTTCGACCCGAACTTCTGGCCTTGTTCTCTGTACGGAATCGTTGGACCCTTGAATCTGTACGAGCCTGAATCCCCGTTATATATTCGCCGTGTGGATATTTTCATCTGTAGATACTTTATTCGAATTATGGAAAAAGGGTTTGTGTGAGTATAGTGGGTGGTCGCTTCTATCTAGGAGTGGTTATAATTTTAAAGCGTACCGCTAGAGGCTTCATAATATAACCTTAGTATATGGAGGTAGCCCTAAACCAGACTCACCTAACCCTTTAACCCCGTACTACTAATCTATAACCTACCTCTTTTAAATCACGAGATCCTTCCATAAATCTGGAGCAGGTTTAGGAGCCCTAGGCTTTTACACGCTCTGATGGGCCCTACGCATTAAAAGCCCTTAGTTGTACTGGAATATACCCTCGGCCCTTTCACGTAGTAAATCACTTTTCATTATCATTTTGGATTCCCTTCTCGTCGAGAGTGATATGGAGTGACGTTGCACTAGAGGTGAGAGTGTGCGCAGTTGATTGCGTACACAAACCGCAGCTAACCATGATATTAATCATCTGGGCGGTATGCACTCACCAAGCATCCTGCAAGTCTTGTTTCCACCCAATTAACATGGTTTTACTGTCCACATCCTATTTTACCCCATTTGAATACTCTCCAGTAATTTTATTATGAACTTAACAAAAATTCTGAATGATAAAATTTCAAAACTTATATTATTACTAAAAAAAATAGCTTTTTTCGGTTGTTTCTATTTATATTTGCGCAGTGTGCATAAAAAACTATTGTTATTAAGTGTTGAAATAAAATAGTCTCTCCACGTAAAAATATTCTATTCAGGACAGCTTTCAGCCACTTTAGGTCCATCATCAGTGCCTAAACAAACAGTAATCAAAATAATTACAAAAAGGACAAACGAATAACATAGACATAAACACAAACAATATAACATAGAAGACATTCTATTTTATATAGACGATTGTTTGTCTATTTTACGATCAAATTAAGATCGGGATTGGTTTTGTGTGTTGCTACTTATTTATTTTAAATTTTTCTTTGTGGCTTAACTTTTAATTCGTTTTATTGTCTTGGTTTTCCTTTTTGAAATTTTTTATTACTGTTTGTTTAGGCACTGATGACGGCCCTATAGTGGCTGAAAGCTGCTCTGAATTAAATATTTTTTACGTGGAAAGACTTTTTTATTTCACCACTTAATGATGACCTCCACTAACGCTTCTTATCTTAACTATTGTTATGGTTAGAAAATACTAATCCGAGATTTTTATTTTTAGAAGAGGGAGATATTTTATTTGGACATTGTCTATTGACTTGTCGCTATAGAATAATTAGACTAAAGATTATATATATACATTCGTAAATAACACACATACACTAACATTTCGGAAATGTTTGCTTGTTCTTCTATTCATGTAACATAATTATCCATTTCCAATCACCTTATTACGTATATGATTGAAAACAAATTTACTCATTACTATTATTATTATAATTATTATTATAATTATTATTATACTATGTGATTTAATTAGTCAATACTTAAAGCTATTGCTTGATCGATTTACCCCCTTCATTTTGATAATTAGTACATAGTGAAGATTCTACATCTAATCTTCTGGTTTAGGTAGAACTATTATTATTAGGGGAATATCTCATTATCGAGATCTATTCTAGACATAATTTATAGTCGGATATATACTCCCTTAACGTCTTGAATTGAAAAATCGAAGTGTCCTAAAATTTTAATTGTAAACAAATACCAATTTAATAATTTATAAGTTGCTAAAGCATAGAGTATATTTTCTTAAAAGGCATTCAAATGAAATAATAATTTATTATACTACGTGTAAAAAGGAACAATTATATATTATTTTAACTTGAATAAGAAACATTTTCGTTGGTAGAAGAGTATTTTTCAAGTTATAAGGACCCTTGTATAAAAGTTAGCCAACTAGATGGAGATATGGAAGAAGTTTTCTGGCCCATATGGGAATTGCAAACCCTCGCACACCTATATATTTTTTACATATGTGTGTGCCTGAAAACAAGGAAAAAAAACTATTTTAATAAATATATTTATAGATGTATGCAGTATACATATTTCAGGATTACATTATTATTTTATGCTTCCCTCCGTATAGATTTATGGTGTATTCTTTTTTATCTTTAACTCTTCTTAAAGAATAAAAATATAATGAGAGAATATTATTTGATAAACAATGTCACAGAATTTAAAAAAGTAGCTAGTAATTTAAAAAGTAGCTAGTAATGGTAACGTAAATGAAGTTAAATGAATGTATGTAATTCGTATATACATATATAATCACATCAGATAATGATAAATTAATAAAACAGCTGTTACGAATTACATCCATTCTCTTTTAACTTTTTTTTACGTCAATCACTACTTACTTTACATATATTATATATTTATAGTTAAACAAAATAAAATATTTAACACCTTCTTCAAATGTTCGAGGTCTAGTATATCATGCTTTTATAATTTTTTTTTTTTGCGTTAGTTTATTATAAGATAAAATATAATAACAAAAAATTGCTTGCATACGAGTCTGCAAGACAGTAAGACATTTTTATGTAACGCTTTTTGGTGTCGTTTTTCGAGTTTATGTGCGTAAGTAAAGTAAATGACCTATTTACAGCTGTTTCTACGATGTTGCAATATTAGCAGTAGTGTAACAACACTTGATCTAATGTAAATAGTATTTTTAAAAATAAGGGGTTGTTTTTACAGGATACCCACAGTTAATTACACAAAAAGGGGTACGTGGGTTGAGAACTGCTGCTCTCGACTAGACTTTACTAAGTGTAGTAGAGTAGAAGAGCGCTGGGCTACAGGCTATAGAGTGGGGGAGAACCGAAGGCAGCCGAACCTACACGTCTCGTCCTCGGTTACATTCGAGTCCGTAGGGGATGGTCCTACAGCTGTAGACTGGATTGCAAACCTCCTATAGGTTTCTGAATCCCTGTCACACTTTTCTGAGTTTTTAGGAAACCTAACGCTTTTTGAGGTATGTTCCATAGCCAAAACATAAAAATGTCAAAATTAACTTAAAGATAACACACTGCAATAAACTTAACTGTAAAACATTTCACTGTGAAGTACTCAAGTGCGAAGCACGGGGAATGGCTATAGTACTATATTATCGTGGTCCACCGATAAATATACGATTTTACGTTGTATTTATAATTAAAAATCTCCTATTAACGTCATGTCTTCATATAATTATTTACTTTAACACTCGAATTCTTCTATGTTTAATTATTATTATTATTTTTTTTCAGGTAAATGCTCAGCTATATGGAAGTTCTGAATTTATGAATGTATGGGTCATCAAATTCCTAAATTATTATAACTAATAATGTAAGTAAGTAAAACACAATACCACTCTTTACCAATTAATATGTTAGACATTTTATTAATATGTTGAGAAAAAAAACCAGTAATAATTGTTTTAAATTATAATGCTATAAAGAAGTTATTAAAAACGAATATGCATTTATAGTTTTAGTAAAACAAAAGAAATTTGATCCTTAAACGCCTTTATTTAAAATTCAAATATTAAAAAAAACACCTTTATGTAAACTTATTAGAGGTGTCGAATAAACATAACTGTAATTAAGGTTTTATACGCTGTACGTACATAATAAAAATTATGCTAATTAAAGCCTTCAATATCCACATCTATTTTTAATAACACAAAGAAATGTGTATTTTCTTTTGAATAATATTAAAATTTCGCTTAGGGTAAATTTGAATTTTACAACAATTATCATGGATTATATTATCGTATATTTACCCCCCGCTAATATTAAAGTGCATGTTGTTATAATAATATATTCGTGGAAAAATAGCTTAGAATATATTTTATAACGATTACATACTGCAACAAAAATGACATTTGGCTTCCGAACTTACCAATGATAACGGAAGCTATGCGATCGTTATCAAGACCAACAATTTTTTATATCTCCGATTTCAAAAATTCCAAGACAGAAATCCGTGTCAGACATCAGGAAACATATTGCTTCCGAGCTTACCGAAGGTAACGGAAGCCGTGTGATCGTTCTGAAGAACGAAAAAATTTTAGGTCTCCGATTTCAAAAATTCTAAGACAGAAATCCGTTTCAACATCAGGGAACATTTTTGGTAAAACTAATCGTCCGATATTGATGAAATTTGGCTGGTAGGACACAAGTACCGCACTGTTGGTCCCATAAAAGCTTCAACTTTCTGCACTAAATAATTTATCTAACATGCGCACAAACACATTTATTTACACTTTACACATACATGACATACACATACAGTTTTATAAAATTTGGATTATTTGTTGAAAGTAGCCCGCAGACAGCCGCAGATTATTTTCAACCGTCTGAACTCTTTAAATTTTGCTAAATTGATACTTTTATTCATTTATAAAATGAAAACATTTTTGACAAATTTAAAAAAACGAAAGGAAAATTAAATAAATATGACAGTAATAGGTTATAAAAGCATAAAATTTCAAAAGTATATACGAAATAGGACACAGAGAAGCTATGTGGCACACTAATTGCTTTGCACTCATCTCACTAATTTTAAATTATATGTTATTATGGAGCAATGAAGTTGACAATTTCAACAACAACCAATTGCTTTATTACAAAATAAATTTAAAAAATAATCTGCTTTGAAATAAAGTTAGAATTTGGTTTTGACTCATATAGAATCAAATTAATTTATCTCCACTTTAGTTTTACGAGAAGATGGCTTCTTTCGTTGCTTTTTTTATTGCATAACACGAATAAATTTGTTTCGTGTGGGTGAACGTTTGACGTTTACCTAAAATATTATTTACAGAAACCTTTTTTTTTAATTATTTAATAATTAGAAAAGCTTATACGTATTATTATTTTTAAAAGAGAAAAATGCAAATAATACCAAATATGTTTATTTAACAATACAAATACATATTTGTATACTCAGGGCGTTCTTCCCTTTCATTTAATAACATGCATGACGCATTTACATTACAAATAAATGTTATCCCTTAACCTTTTTCATAAAAAATTACATAACCCTTAATTCCCCTTGTTTTTAGGGAGGTTTTTTTTGGGCTTACATTTTTTTTTCCTGTGTTTGGGTTATTATTCATAATACAATTACAAAATTTCAAATAATATTGGTGTTGGGTACTTTTGGATATCATAAATATATACTTCAGATTCATCCCATTTTATTGCTGTCATTTATTTAATATTGAGAATAAATACAGTATTTATTTATATACCCGTAAGACCAAGGAATTTAATTCAGAATATATTCATTTATAAGTTAGAGGGTAGAACTACTTCGATGTAGCTATTCTAAGTTAATTAGGATTGTTGTTTTGATTGGTTATTTTTGCTGTTTGATTATTGTTGGGTTGTTATTGTTGTGTTGGGTTATTATTGTTGAGTTGTTATTGTTGTGTTGGGTTATTATTGTTGGGTTGTTATTTTTGTGTTGGGTTATTATTGTTGGGTTGTTATTGTTGTGTTGGGTTATTATTATTATTGTTGAGTTGTTATTGTTGTGTTGGGTTATTATTGTTGGGTTGTTATTGTTGTTGGGTTATTATTGTTGGGTTGTTATTGTTGTGTTGGGTTATTATTGTTGAGTTGTTATTGTTGTGTTGGGTTATTATTGTTGAGTTGTTATTGTTGTGTTGGGTTATTATTGTTGTTAGGGTATGTAATGGGGGTTGTTACTGTTAATAACAACCCCTTCATACAGACATACAGAACATCTGTCAAATATTATTTCATTGAATTTCAATAACGGACAACGATCGAACAAGGTATCAAAGTCGAAAGCAACGATATTTGATAACATCTGAAAATTCTATTAGTTCGTCAAGTTTTATCTTTGATTTTTATCCATTCTGAGTTTCATTATAACTTCATGGTCGAAACGTCTAACTTCTTTAACCTCACACCGTTCCACGATGTTACGATGTTAAAGATGTTATAAAAAAAACTCTCACCTCACAAATTTCTTTTATAAAGTTTTACTTTTTCTGTCGTGGAACAGAAAATAAATATAAAAAATGACATAAAATTCAGCTCGGCTGTAAATCGAGAAATGAAGACTCGGAAGGGTGGAACGTGGTAGTGGTAAGTGGCGCTACCCTGCTGGCGCCATGAATATTCCATGAAGAGCCAAGGCGTGGGTTGTCTTGGGTCCTCGAGTCTCACTGCCGCCCTGATTTTATCCAGGAAAGACCTTCTACCTTGCCACGACTTATTCCCCCATTATTCATTCATAAGTTTCCGTCACTTTTCTTCCTCCCTTACTTTCTTAGTCTTGAAAAAACAAATCCATCTTATTTTTACGTTTTTTTCTTCTTTTTGGCAATGACTTGGGACTTATTTTGCTTTTATTAAGCCTCTTTTTTACTTTATTTTCTTTTTACGATTATAATAAATTTTTTTGTTTTTGTTTTTGTTTAAATCATTGCAGATAAATTAATACTTTTTCCTACTAGCGGCAGCAAAATTACGCATTATTGAGCTGTTTTTAGACATGAAAATTTAATTTCTCTGAGGTTTCAAGAAAACTTTGCAATACGCAGCAAAATCGTATTTTGCTGAGGATTTTTCCAGGCTAAGCCACGCCCACATTCTCCGCTACAAATAAATAAACAAACAACCTTTTGCTTTATATAATCTTTAACCTAAATTATTTGAACAAATTACCTTAAAAATATTACGAATTTATAAAAAACGGTTTATAAATACTTATAATAGATTATATTTATAAAATAGAATGGAGTAAAAAGATAATAAAGAAATAAAAAATATTACAGAAAATAGTAGGTCTTAAATTTAATCATAAATATTTAAATTAGTGGCAAAACTGCAGCTCGTCTATTATCATAATTTTGTTTTGATTTTACTGTATTTCTGTCAATTCATTTTTTATAATTGTAACATTTGATAATGTTGCTTTTTTTTTAATTTAAATAGTTCAATAAAAGTATGAACTTCAAATTTAAAATTGGAATTTTAGGACGGAAAAAATTTTTACTTCATCTATTCAATGAGACAAACAACTTTTATAATATTTTTTTTTTAGTAAAACCAACACCGACACCGCTATGAAGTGTTAAAGACCGCTACATTTATTAAAGCGGACCTAAACCTTTAAAATAGAGAAAACAACTTTTTTGTGTAGTAAAGTGATATATTTTAAAGGGAGTAGTAATATGATGCCGGCGGAGTCGGAGGGAACAGTCCTGTTCCCATCTGCTTTAAGTAAACTCATTACGATAAACTATTTTCTCAATATACAATACATTATTTATTGCAAAACGCTCGCTTCAATGATAAAAAAAATACGTGTGGTGTCGTGGGACACCCGGTAGGAACGAAGTTCCTTACGCTTTTCATTAAATATAAATTATAAAATCGCTGTAATAACTACGTATATATGGTGGAGTTAGAAAAGAGACAAAATTAAAAGTAACTAACTATTTGTACTAGCGGAGTTAAGGCAAAATTAAATGAAAATCTTTTTATTACCTTTGAAGCGAGCGTCTTTCAATAAATAATGTATTGTATATTAAGAAAAAAGGTAGTGATAAATTTATAGTTAAAGCAGATGGTTGTAGAACGAAAAAGAACTGTCCTCCCAGGCCCCGTCGGCATATTACTCCAATTAAATATTAAAATAAAAAATATAAATCATTAACTCACAAAAACTTCTGCTTGTATCAGGTTGAAATGTTACATGCTTGCTTCAATTGTACTGTAGGTGATGTATACAAAGTTTCATTTAAATCTTTACATTAGAACGTAAGATATCGGTAAAAACGTTGTTTTATTTATTTTAATCGGTTTGGTCCGCTTTAATAAATTTAGCGATCTTTATCACTTCATAGTAGTGTCGGTGTTTGTTTAACTAAAAAAAAATATTTAAAAAAGTTGTTTGTCTCATTAAATAGATGAAGTTAGAATTTTTTCACGTCCAAAAATTCCAATTTTAAATTTGAAGCTTACGTTTACGCGAGCGTTGCGCGTGAACGCTTGGGCGGATAACGTTGTCCAACGAACTTGTCCCTGACATTGTTAATATGAACATGTGTACCAAATTTCAACTAAGTCGGTCAACTTTTACACAAGTTATCGCCATCGGTAGATTTCGTGACGGATTTTGCGTGACGGTGATTTTGTGACGGTTATTTTGGATTCACTCCCGGGCTCCAGAACGTGCCATAAGGAACTTCGTTCCAAAAAAATGATTTTCTTTTAATTTTGCCTTGACTCCGCTAAGTATAAATAGTTAGTTACTTTTAATTTTGTCTCTTTTCTAACTCCGCCGTTTATAAGTAGTTAGTATCGTATAACTTAGCAGTGTGTTTTTGTAATTTATATTTAATGGAAAGCGTAAGGAACTTTGTTCCTACCGGGTGTCCCGTGATACCACACGTATTTTTTTATTGTAATTTTAAAATGAGAGAGACTAAATTAGAATTCATAACTTAGCGATTACTTGTTTTTCTGAAATCTAGAATATTTCCTCCATGATTAGGGAGGCGGTTTGAGCTCATTGGACAGGATAATCTCGTGTATGTTCCCGTGAGTATTCATTCGTTATTAAAAGAATATTCGAACTGGAAAAATATTAAACAATATGCTTAATGAGACGAACAGGCTTTCTAAAATTTCTTTGAAGTAAAAGGTAGGAATGTTTCAAATTCAGACGCCACGAAATCTGTCGCAAGAGGAGAATAAATAATTTTCTTTTTTACCCCCAAAGGTCTAAGTAATTTCTTAGTCACCACTTTTACATTTCACAGGGTATTTGTTCCCACGTACTAATATATATTAAATAAATATTATATATATTATTATTTTCCTTGTTACAATAAATAAAAGTTATTGTAATTTTTGTCAAATTTTAGAGCATTGTTTTGGTATAAAAATTCGTATCATATCCATTTATTCTTAGTCCATCCATTTAGTCTTAAACTACGATTGCTATTTTTTATATTACCTTCAATAGCTCGTAACAGCTAGTGTTATAATGATAAAAAACACAGAAATCTGTTTTAAATATCAGGGAACATGTTTGGTTCCGTGTCTGTCTGTCGCTCAAAATTTGCGAACCAACATATCTTAAAAACTACACGTCCGATTTCAATGAAATTTGCATGGTAGGTCATAATTAGCCCATTGTTGGTCCCATATAAGTTTCAACCTTCTGTTTCTATTTCTTCTACATGTGCACAAACATACATTTATTTACACCTATAGCTTCAAAAGTACTGATTTGTATGAAACTTTTATAGTTTATCGAAATTAACCCGCAGATAGCCCCAGATTAATTTTAACCGTCGGCACTCTTTAACTTCTGCTAAACTGATACTTGAATTCATGTATAAAATCAAAACAATTTTGACTGATTAAAAAACGGGGGAAACAACGAAACTAATTAGACAATAATGGCTTCTTAAAGCATAAAATCAATATTGTAGTACGTAATAGGATACGAGGAAGCTATGTGCCACACCACTTGACAGTCTATTTTGTTAATTTATTAAATTTTCTATTTTGCTTCCAAATAATGGAAGCTATGTGATCGTCAGAAGTAGTCTGCAGATTTCCACAGATTACTTTTAACCGTCTGTGCTGTTTACTTTTTGCTAAATTGATACTTAAATTCAAGTAAAAAATAAAAACAATTTTAAAAGATTTATAAACAGGGGGAAAATTTAATAATATATGTTTTATATTTAATAAAAAATGTGACAATAGTTGGTTGTAATAGCATAAAATCAATAAAGTATATAAAATAGGTAGCGAAGAAGCATGTGCCACACTATTGTTATTTTTTTATCTTTTTAGTTCTAGTTTACGAATATTAAAATTATAAACAAACTGTTTGTTCTGTTATTGTCAGGAGCGTAATGTTCATTATTTTTTCGCGTTTTGTTTGTTTGTTTTTTGGTTAATGTGATGTGACCGATATAAGGAGAAAAAAGATAAATGTTTAATGAACCTATTAAAAAATAAACAATGCAGTGATTAACTCTCCCCCTGAACAAAGACTTGTAATAAACGAAAGCAATAACTGTACTTAATCAACAATAAAGAAGAGAATGTAGGGGGAAATCAGTGAATATCTCAATAATTTTATTTCATTTTTGAAGTTTTACTACATGTTCAGTATTGCGTACTTCCTAAACCTCGGGGGGTTAGATTCACTACCGTGAAAGAGAAGTTAATTCCGCTCGGTTGACCCCGAGCCCCCCCTTCATTCCAAGCCCAGATTATTTCTCATTAACCCCCCTCATGGTTGGGGAAATATCCCCCCCCATGGTTTGATAAAATGTAACGCCTCATTGAACAATATGCCTCACATTAATCATTACACATTCTCTTTCTTCTCCCTCGCACCTTTAAACCCTCGCAATACGAGAATGAGCTGAGTCGTGAGCCAAAATATCAACGAGTTAACATTGTTTTTTTTCGCGTGTTAAATCAATCATAATTTTTGTTAATTTAATAGGCATATTAGCTCATTTTTTTTATAAACTAATCTAATTAAGTGAGTAGTTGATTGCCTTGTATTAATTTTATTAAAAATAAATAGCTTCCTAGCTACTATATGCTAATATATTAGTAGCTTGTATGTTTTTGATGATTTTAGCTTCAGTTAATACTTATTTATTCGCTGTTATGGTATTTATTTATTCATAATAAAATTCGTTAGATTTTATGTAAATCTATTCTTTGCTTTATCAATATAAATTACACTACTAGTAAGTTATACAAAGTTAAATTATAATTACTAATAATTTAATTATAATGAACACATAATGAACGCATTATTTTTGATATTTAATAAATTGAAATTTCTGTTCGACATTCACGATCGACTGAAATTTTTTAAAAATAATTTTAAAACGAAAAAATCAATCAAAGTCATGTTTATGCTTGATTTTTCTTTATTCTTCGTTTAAGAAAAAATAAAACAATTAAGATGAAGAATTTTTATAATTCTATTTTTATATAGGTAAATATAATTCATATTTTACGATTTTGGTAGTATTCATACTACGGAAAGATTAAATTTTAATTTAAATCAAATTATAATTATTAACAACTACGGGAAACAACCAGAGAAAAATACACTCCAGCGCTGGAGTGTATTTTTCTTTGGTTGTTTCCCGTATAGTCCACAGGCCACCATAAGAAGTGAGTCGCTGATTCATAAAGTTTTCTTACCTTATGGAATCGCATATTTATGCCTTGTCCACCGATGAATTGGGTATATGGCAACTGGGGGCTGGGCCATTTCTTTTTTGTTGACATGCCAAACCCTTCTGCGGGAACATTGAAAAGAGATAGATAAAGTTTTGATTTTCACAGGGTCGTTTAATGAAATTATTTCAAAAACAGTGGTAAAGGTGGCCACCGTTAAGAGTGGGCCGTTTGGGGTGGCCACCGGCCCAAACATATCGCTCTGCGGGGACGTTGAAAAGAAAACGGCCCACTCGTATAGGTGGCCACCTTTACCACTGTTTTTGAAATAATTTAATTAAACGATCCTGTGAAAATAAAAGCTTTATCTATCTCTTTTCAATGTTCCCGCAGAAGGGCAAGTTTGGCATGTCAACAAAAATGAAATGGCCCAGCGCCCAGTTGCCATATACCCAATTCATCGGTGGACAAGGCATAAATAAGCGATTCCATAAGGTAAGAAAACTTTATTAATCAGCGACTCACTTCTTATGGTGGCCTGTGGACTAATTTTTATATAGGTAAATATAATTGTTAATAAATTAATAGTAAAAAAAAATAAAAATAAGCTTTAATCTTGGGCTTTATGCCTGGATGTTGGACATTGGATCAAGAGTGAATTTTATTTTTCGTATTCTTCTCAGCAAACCCTTTCATTTGATACCCATATCATGGGCGTGCTTAAATAAATAACTAGTCTGCCATCTTGAGCTGTCCGCCATATTAGATTTAGAATGACATCACTTAGCTAATCATGCATTGTCATCCAAACTAAACATGTATGCAAAATTTTTATGGAATCGATTCAGGATAACTGCTTTAAAATACAGTTGCAAGATTTGACCAGAACATAAGTACAATCATTGCAAGTTAAATAAAAGCTTGTAAAAATAAAACTGCATTTTATCTATGATCATTAAATTTGTTTTGAACGATAAAAAAAAATAATAAAAAAGAAAATTTAATACATGTATACATTTCCATATGCATAAGAGAAAAGAAGATTGCTTATTTTATCATATATATTTAATTATCAGTTTGCTTTTTTTCAATTTTCAACTCAAGATAACTATATCAGTTGAGGAAAATTTAAAGCAAGCAAATAATATAATAGAAAATAAGATGTTGATAAAATATAAAAAAATAAAATAAACAAGGAAATGAAATTGGTGAATCAATTGAAGTAGAGATAGGTATAAATTGAATCGGAAAATACTTTTAAAAATTGTTTTAGAGGAAGAGCTGTCGAAGAGATTTCGTCGAATAGACAGGAAAGAGAGTGACAGGCGTTTTCACCGAGCGCTTTAATGTTTCGAAAAACATAGAATTTTTTTTGTTCTTATTCTATTTCTTTATCATTTTAGTTGCCTTACTGGTACGAAATTCCTTATGGCACGTTACAGCGTCTGGAGCCCGGGAGTAAATCCGAGAAATCGACCGTCACGAAATCCACCGATGACGATAACTTGAGATAAGTTGACCGATTTAGTTAAAATTTGGTACCCACGTTCATTTTACCAATTGGACAACGTTATCCGCCCAAACGTTCGCGTGCAACGCTCGCGTAAACGTAAGCTACAAATATAAAATTGGAATTCTGGGACGGGAAATAATTCTTAACTTCATCGATTCAATGAGACAAAAAAACTTTTATAACTAATTTTTAGGGTCCGTAGGCAAAACCAAGGACCCTTATATTTTCCTGCGTGTGTCTGTCCGTCCGTCCTCTCGCGTGCTCTCACGGCTACACCTTTCGTCCGATCACTTTGAAATTTGGCATGTATGTGTCTTGTACCTGCCCACATATTTTAAAAATATAGCGACTTAAAAAAAATATTTTTCAAAAAAAATAGGGTAAAAAAACTTAAGGGTTAACATTTTTTTTATTTTTTTTCGACACCGTGAGGGGTATCATATGAAGGGGGGGGGGGAAAGAGGGGATTACAAAAATATATAATTCTTTGGATATAACTTTGATAGGGCGAGCGTAGGCAAGTTTGAAGTGGGTGTGAAACGTGTCCCCCCCCCCTCGCTTATGTGAAGTGCAAAAAATCTGAAAAAATTCCTGAACATTCTTCGACCAAAAGTAAAGATACCATTTTTGGGAAATTTCGAAAAAAAAAATTATTTTATTTTTTATTGACAAAATACGTTTTTTTTTTATAATTATGGTCTTTTCGATGTATTTATATGGTTGTAATCCGGTTCAGTGGCAAAAAAATACTTTATCAGAGTGTGTTTTGAGAATATCAGACCCTTAGAATTGTTTAAAGTAAACTTTTTAGCATTTTAAAAAAGCACTGTTTATACACTTTACACTTAAACACTATATAGTGTGGCCTACGGACCCTCGCTGTGTGCTGACTAGCGCACACTTGACCTGTTTATTAGTTAGTAAAATCAACACCGACATTGCTATGGAGTGTTATAGATCTCTAAAATTATTATAGTGGACCTAAACGTTTAAAATAGAGATAACAACGTTTTTACCGATATCTTAGATATCTTACGTTCCAACGTAACGATTTTAATGAAACTTCATACACATCGTCTAAAGTCTAAAGTACAATTTAAACAGGCATGTAAAATTTCAACTTGAGACTAGTAGAAGTTTTTGAGTAGTGAAGTGATTTATTTTATAATATTTTAAATTGAGTGCCAGGTAGGTAGGGAACAGGACTGTACTACAACCATACTCTTTAACTATAAACTCATCATGATTAACTTTTTTCTCAAATACTTTATTCAATACACATTTATTGCAAGACGCTCGTTCAATGATATAAAATAATTTTCTTTTAATGTTGCCTTAACTTCGCTAATTACGCTATTTTTGGCAGTGTGATTTTATAATTTATATTTAATTAAAGGCGTAAGAAGGTTCGTTCCTAACGAGTGTCCCGCGACACCACACGTATTATTTTATTACAACATCTTCAATGATAGTTTGTTTCGATTATCATGAATTAGGTACTCTCTTTAATTTTATGTTAAATCAATTTGACTTTTAATCTTATACTCAGCACTGTACTATTGTAGTTTTAGTTATATTTACTTGTTGTTTGAACACTTTTGAAATCCATAGGTGTTATCTATATCCAACGATTTTAGAGGTTAATTATCATTATTGCTTACATATCCTTTCAGTAAAATTGCATGTCGAGATTGTAGCTGAAGTATTGTCATTCTTAGTTCTATGTTTTAATAACAACAAAAGTTGAGCCTATACAATTCTCGAAATAATAGTATATTATGTTACTAGGCTGTGAAATGAGTTTTTTCTTTACCGCGGCAATTACATTTACTGTCGAGCGAAGCGAGACAGTAAATATTGCCAAGATAATGAAAAAACACTTCACAGTCGCGTAGCATATGCTATTTTTTCCGAGGTAGCAGACTATGAAAAAATATTAAATATTAATCACTAATTAATATATAATAATAACAAATATTAGTACATACTTAAGACTTAAAAAAAGAGGTTAAACTATAAGAAAAGGTAAATAAAACGCATTGACATCTAGCGGATTTTAATCGTACTAGAAGCATTTCTACAAAGACTGCAGAGCTACTGACGGAAGTTTTGACAACTACCCGCCGGAAAATAAAAATCTTTTAGTTCCTAGGACGTAAAAGATTTTTTCTTTACAGCTGGGAGTAATGAAAAGATTTTTTTAAGTCCACGTAATGAAAAAATGGATTTTAGCTATGTTTTTTAGGCTCTAAAGTTACTATTTCACAGCCTACCAGGGAAAAAAATTGTTTTATGTTATTTCAGAAATTAGATTTTATCTATGACAATGACTTATACTAGGATCCTAGGGTATACTTTTAATAGAAATCGTTGTAATCGTTAATATACTTCTTTTTTGTCACCGGAATAAAGTTTAGTAAACTCAATTCTACTTATCTTCAAATTTAGCAGAATTATAGGTAATATAAAGAAAAAAAGAATAAAAACGACAGAAAAAGAAAAGTGAGAGAAAAATACGACTCTTAGGATGAAAACACAATACATCAAGAACAGATGTTGATGGTTTTTGTTTGGAGGAAAGGGGCTCTTTAAAAGGTCCTCTTATTTCAACTCTAAGGATAAGAAAAGGAGGGGGAAGGTGCCTCGGAAATTTTAAGGTCCAAAGAGTTTTAATAGAAAAGCCGAAAAGTCGGGCTATAGGATCCGGTGGAAGAGGACGGGGCAAAAGTAAGGTTCTTTTGTAAATAGAATGATATGTAGAAAACAAAAGATCTCCTGTGGGAGAATCTCCTATCTTTATTCGTTTTTGTTTTTTTTTCGTTTTTTTTTTTCTACGACACAACTCTTTCACCCTTGGATATAAATGCTTCTTTATGTTCGCAAGCATTGGAAGAGAGAACCCCCTTTTACACATTTGGAAAAGTGGGTGAGAGATTCGGTTTTCTACAGTCCTAACAAACAGAATGAGAAAGAGAGAAGAAAATCTTTCAAAACATATAGTTTCCATCTCTTTCTAGAAAAAAGTTTTTCTTAAATCTTCTTCTTCGTTTTCTTCTTTGCCTTGTTGAAGAACTTAGAAGCAGTAAACTTGCAAGTTACACGAGGACTTAGCCCGTGTTTTATCCTTATTTTCGTCGTTCGTTCGGGTATTCAAGTATGTAAAACTTTTTTTTACGACTTTGAATTTTCCACTTATCAGTATTAAGTTGAGTGAAAACCACTTCTTCAGGTTTTATATTTATAAGAATTTTAAGTATTTTAGATTTTTCGACAGGTAAGATCGACACTCATTCATCAAGAATCTTTTCAGTTTCATAGTTCACACAATCAGTTTCTCATTCCATTTTTATGCGTCAATTATTATTTTCGTCCTATATTTCTTCTTCATTTTATTTATATCTCCCTTGGTACACACTTTCTTAATAGTTGAATCGGCTTAACATCTTTTAAGATTAAATGAGACACCTTAAAAAAAGAGCCTTTCCAAAGAATTGAGGACATTGAAAGTGAGAGAATCTTTTTTCATTGGAAGAATTCTTCCCAACCCCCTTCACCCTGATATTATTCGAGTCAAGTTTAAAATGTCTTTTCTTCTATTGTTTGTTTCTTTTTATATATTTTTTTTTTTCTCCCTTTTTTTTCACTTCCAATTTTCTGCAACCTTTTCAAATCAGAACGAATTTATACATTGTATCAAAAAATCTATATCAAGTGAGTAAGATCTGCGTTCAATTTAATATCATATCTAAATTTAATCTTTATCAGTCAATAATATTATTCTCAGAATTGAAAATAAATAGCAAGAACCTGATAAGAAAATCATCAGTTATCATAAAATCATGAAAACCAAATAAAATGTCATATAAAAGTATTAAAGATCATAATATGATCTTTAATACTTTTAAATTATATTGTTAAGCTTGTATGATTAACTGATCGTTGTTATCCTTAAAATGTTATTTATTTTAATTTTCAATGTTTAAATTATACAAATTATTACTCAATTGAGTTTTTTCGACTAAGATTGCCTTACTTTCTCATATTTTATGTTTATTATTCTATATTCTAAAACGAAATCTTTGGTGCTAGAGTTTCAATAGAATCGTTTTCAGGGAATCTTTGTATCTCCTGTAGAGCTAGGATATAATTTATTTTTTCCGTGGTAGGCTGTGAAATAGTAACTTTAGAGCCTAAAAACATAGCTAAAATCCATTTTTTCATTACTTGGACTTAAAAAATTTTTCATTACTCCTAGCTGTAAAGAAAAAAAAAATTTGCGTTCTAGGATGTAACATTTTTTTTCTTTCGTGCTGGTAGAACTTCCGTTTTAGCGCTGTAATCTTTGTAGAAATGCTTCTAGTACGATTAAAATCCGCTAGATGTCAATGCGTTTTATTTATATTTTCTTATGGTGTAACCTCTTTTTAAGGTTTCTTTTTTTAAGTCTTAAGTCTGTACTAATATTTGTTATTATTATATATTGATTATTGATTAATATTTAATATTTTTTTTCCGTGGTAGGCTGTGAAATAGTAGCTTTAGACCCTAAAAAACATAGCTAAAATCCATTTTTTCATTACGTGGACTTAAAAAATCTTTTCATTACTCCTAGCTGTAAAGAAAAAATCTTTTACGTCCTAGGAACTAAAAGATTTTTATTTTCCGGTGGGTAGTTGTCAAAACTTCCGTTAGTAGCGCTACAGTCTTTGTAGAAATGCTTCTAGTACGATTAAAATCCGCTAGATGTCAATGCGTTTTATTTATCTTTTCTTATAGTGTAACCTCATTTTAAGGTTTCTTTTTTTAGTCTTAAGTATGTACTAATATATTTGTTATTATTATATATTGATTAGTGATTAATATTTAATGTGTTTTCATTGTCTGCTACCTCGGAAAAAATAGCATATGCTACGCGACTGTGAAGTGTTTTTTCTTTACCTTGGCAATATTTACTGTCTCGCTTCACTCGACAGTAAATGTAATTGCCGCGGTAAAGAAAAAACTCACTTCACAGCCTAATAACATGATATACTATTCATTGTCTGTTACCACGGAAAAAATAGCATATGCTACACGACTGTGAAGTGTTTTTTCTTTACCTTGGCAATATTTTCTGTCTCGCTTCATTTGACAATAATTGTAATTGCCGCGGTAAAGAAAAAACTCACTTCACAGCCTAGTAACATAATATACTATTCTCTTATGAGAACTAAAAAAAAAATGTTTGGTAAATTTACCGTATTAACGTACCAAAGCTTATTAATAATTGGGATTTAAAAGCCCAGCATTTTATTACCCGAAAGGGAATTGGACGAGTGGTTGCTAGGTCGTCTGATCAAAAGTTCTCAATAGGTAAAAATAAACTCATAATAAATATGAAATTTAAATGGATAAGCCAAACTTAACAGTTGAATAACAACAATTGAAAACTGTAAGTCAGTATAGTTGAGATTTAGTCAATTTTTGGTCGAATGTTTATGCATAACTGTTTGTAGTAATAGCATAGGTTGGTTTGGTAAAATTTGGACCTAGGTTAAGGTGAACAATAGGACCCGCCTTGTTAAGATATCTTTGTTGCTTGTCAGTTCTTATGATTGAGTAGGGTTAACAGCAAGGCAGCTTTCCATTCATCGCCATAAACCTATATAGAGGTAAGGACTAGATGCCGAACTACCCCGTCCAGGCTGAGTTTCCTTCAACACCCCCTTCAAATATACAAGCAGGAAAATCAAGCCTAACTGACAGCCAATGAAAACCAAAATAACCTACCTTTTGAACCGACTAGACCACGGAATTAATTCTGACGACTTCAGCTTCTAATCTTCTTGAATTTTAGGTCAAGTCGTTTGATTTCTGCGGCTAAATCGATCAAAACGCAATGGGGCGGCGTTAATCCGAGTAATTTTCAAAAGAGACAATGCAAAATTTATTGGATTAGAATCCTGGGGGTACATTGTTAAACAACAGACCCTAAATTGTTTCTGTAGGTCAGATAAATCAAATTGTCGTCTTGCCTTGCTATAACCCAGATAGTTATTAGATAGCTAAGTCTTTTGTTCTTCGTGGCAATAATCAATTAATAACATTTTCATCTCTAACTCCGTGCGAAGTTTCCTTTTTACACTTTTAAACAATAAAACATTAATTAAAACGGAGAGAATATAAACCCTTTTTTTACTGAGAAAGTAAACACCGCTGTTAAGTATCATAGTGTGTTACAATTCTACTCGAAATCTTGCCAGAATCTAGCTCTGCTAAGTCAACTCAATCCCAATTTTATTTTTCATCAGAGATGATAATGGTAATTTTTAAATGAAAAGTTTTTTCTGGAAAATAGAGAGATATTAGTAAAGGAAAAACTGTTTTATTTTAATCACAATTATAAGCCGTTAAGCTCAGCTCTTTATTAGCGAATTTTCTTCGAAAATTCGCTATTGCATAGGCTTCAACATTTTCGTAATGCGAATTTTAGAAAAAAATTTCCACGGAAATCCGTTTTACACCATTCTGAATCGATTCCTAAAATTTAACACTTTGTTATGTACGTATGTGTCACTCCAGTCGATATCTCCCCTTAGGATGCACTTAAATATTTCAAACAAATTTTAAAATGTCAATAATATCAAAAGGAAGGATGAGTTCGTTGGTTAGAATTATTGGAGTTCATTTAGGGGTCACCTTTTTACAAATTGGGGTCAAAAATAGCATAAAAACGTGTTTTTTTTTTTAAATTTTACCCCCCTCTTTTATGAATATATGATAAAAGTGTACATAACAACAATTACTGTACTCTTAAAGAGCTTTCCAACGACATGCATCTTGATGGGAAAATACTATTTTGAATTGTTTACCCCGTACCCCTGTGTACCATTTTTTTTTTTTTTTTTTCACCCATGCAAATTCTTAACCAAAATTTTCCTATATTATCATAAGCCAATAATACGTAGATTTCTTTGAAAATTTGCTCATTAAGTCATTGTAATGACTGATTTTTTTTATGTATGTATGTGTCCCTCTAGACGATACGTCATACTAGAATGCACTTAAAAAATCAAAAATCAAATTTTATAATGTCAATAATCAAAATAATGTCAGTATCAAAAGAAAGGATGAGTTCGTTGGCCAAAATGTTATACATACTACGTATATGAGAAAGTTAAAGTAGTAATTTTAATAATAAAATAATTAAATTAACGAGTAGTCACTGCTTGCCGGTGCAGTTGTATCATTTTATTTTCAATTCTTATTAAGCCTTGTCCACACTAGTAGACATGTTGCGCGATTTTGGTCTCAGAGACATATCTAGCGATTTGTCTATAGACTATAGACATCGGCTAGACATAGGCTGAGACAAACGGCGTCTACGCTCTCGTTGCTAGACCAAAATCGCATGTCTATGGTTTTCCATTCTAAATGGTAGGCATGGTGCAACGTTAGGCATGTTGCGCAACGTGTCTGCACGTGTGGACGCTAGACCTAGACCATAGACGGTCTCAGAAGATGTCTATAGACACGTTGCGAGACATTTCTGTAGACGGTCTTGGAGACCATCTACTGACCGGGGAATAGAACCTGGATTTCCGTGGAATCCGCCGATTTCGATGGAATTTAGCATACACATTTGCAAAAATCATACCTCGAAATGGTCGCCACGACCTAAAAACTCTGAAAGTAATCAAAATATTTCTTGAATACGGTTTCGATACATAAATTCTAAAATGTCGTCTTTTTAAATACGAAGTCGTTTTCCCGTTAAAACTCTAGATCCAGAGAAAATAGCTATAAACGTGAGCCAGGTTCTATTCCACGCCAGGAAGGAGTTATTTTTTTGGTAAACTGAGCAAGTTTTTGAAAACCATTAAAATAAAACAACAAATTAATCTCATCTGCTTTAATTCAGATTAATGCAACAAAATTAAAATTGAACATTTTAGTTAACCAAATAATAATAATTTGAATATTATAAATCCTATTTTATAGCTACATGAATATTTTTGAATAAATAAATAAAAACATTAATGAACTTTAAATAAATATTATTTGGGAATAGAATTATCATTCTGCTACTGTTGCATAATCAAATATTGACTTTTATTTTAAAACATATTTGTTTTATTCACTTTTTTTTATTCTCAAAAGGAAAAAAATAAAATCAAGAGATGAAAGGTTAAAAATATTTATTTATGATTTTTATTAATATTTAATAATAAAAAAGAGAAGCTTTTAGTCATAAAATATGGAAGGGTTGGACCAGAATTATGATTCATGATACACTTAAAACTGTTAAAGTAAAATGGATTTTATGCATTAATGAGATGTTCCTTTTAAATATTTATATTCAATCCGAAAGTAAGTAAACATATAAAACTCTATCAGTGTGTGTGTATATATATATATATATCTATATATATATATATATATATATCTATATATATATATATATATATATATATATATATATATATAAATATATATATATATATATATATATATATATATATATATATATATATATATATATATATATATATATATATATATATATATATATATATATATGTGTGTGTGTGTGTGTGTGTGTGTGTGTGTGTGTGTGTGTGTGTGTGTGTGTGTACATATATATAAAGAAAAAATATAAATAATATATTCCATTGACAAACGAGTTTTTTTTGCTTTTCAATCGAACTTGTTTTACTTTCATTTACTTTACTGCATTACTTTTTTCACTCCTAAATTTATTATCACTTTTGTATAATAAAGGAAAGTTAAATAAAGCTTGAATGAAAAGGCTTATTTATGATTTATTTGTGATCCAAATAAATTATAATAGGTTGGTGATAAAAGTATAATAATAATTTGAAACCGAAAATAAAGAACAAACCAGCTTTCGTTGAAAGAGTCCAGGTAAAATTATATATGATAAATAAAAATAGTTTTTGTATTGTGTTGTGAAAGCGCAAAAATTTGTTTTTGAGATTTTGATAGATTTACACGTTTTGAGTTCCCCTGTATCCACAAAATATCTGTCTGTCGTCATTGTAGTTATGTAGACATTGTGGGCCGATTTTTACTACTGGGCCTAAAAATTTTAGATGCAGGTTCTGAATCATACCCGACGCAAAATAAAAAAAATAATTTTAGCTCTTAAATTTTTGGGCGCTAAAAGTTCTCGAAAACTGTTCCAACGATTTTTATTAAAACATTCTTACATGTAGACCATTTAAATAAAAATCCAACCATATAAGTCGTTTTCCCGGGAAAAATACTGTTTTCGAAATATTAATGAAAGTACAACTTTTCTGAAAGTCGAAAACAATGTGTAAAAAACAATTGTAAACTTTTTAGAAGCGTTTAAAAATAAATTTATTATGTTAGATAATTTGGCAAAATCGATTCATTCGTTATAACGTAAGGTATTGATGAACACGTTGTTCTCTCTATTTTAAACGTTAAGTTCTGCTATAATAGTTTTAGCATCATTGCGGTGATGCTGTTAGTTTTACTAAAACATTGTATTTGTAAAAAATGTTTGTGTCATCAAATTGATGAAAGAACTTTTTCCCGTCCTAAAATTCCAATTTAAAATGTTGGCACGAGCTTTGCGCGCGAACGCATGGGCGAGTAACGTTGTCCAACGAAGAAGTCTTGGGTAATTGGGAAATGAACATGTGTACCAAATTTCACCAAAATCAGTCTTCTTTTACTCTAGTTATCGTCACACGTTTTCGACACATAGACACGACGTATATTCGTTAAATGTAGGAAGGTCGCTTTGTTTAATCGTACCTCAATGTAAATATAAAGAATTGTTCAAGTGTATGTGGTGCGTAGGATAATTTTTTAAAAAAATAAATACATACGTGATTTTTATACGTACAAGAGGAAATAGAGGGAGAGAGAGATAAAAAAAATACCATGTAGGTAGGAAATAGGAGAAAACTTGAAAGGGGATATAAGGACAAAGAAGGAAACAGAGTTGTCACGTACGGTGTAGTAGGGTCAGGGTTTCTAGTTAGATCCCTTGAGAAAGACCCTAGAGATCTGAAGGATGAGTAATATAATAAGAGATGGTGTATAACCACATAGCGACGTCTAGATGCAGACCAACAGAAGAACAGTGTTACCCTCTGGAGACTTAAAACTCACTTCTTAATAACTTGGTTCTGAGCTTCTCTGGTGTTTTCTCTTCCTTCTCTGCTTACTTCTTCTTCCCTCAAGAGTTAGTAGAGACATGATGGTGTAAAGGACACCACACAAATGAAATTTTCTTCTTTTTTTGTTGCTTTTCCTTCCCCCTTGTTTATTTCTGTCCTGTAAAGGATCTTTATCTTTAACAGGACAGAGATAAGGGAATATGAATAGATACAACAAAGGTAAAAGAGATTTGTGAAGATTTTAAGACATAGTGGTAAATTCAGATACTTTTGGTTGTGTGTAAAAAAATGGAATTGTTTTATCGTTTTTTAAAAAAATGCTTACTCTGAAAATAAAATGTAATAATATATAATTAACTATGTAAAAAGTAAGCATAAAATATCGTCGTAAAGACGTAATATAAATCGTACAATGAAAGGAGGAGAATTAATTTATTTAGTATAATTTAACTTTTCTTAAAACGTGTAACTATCATATTTTTTTATTTCTTTAATAGATAATTAAAAAATTGTCTGCCAATTAGTGTGGCACTTATCTTCCTTGCGTTATATTTACGTGCTTAAATTATGTTGTGCTTTCAAAAACCATTACTGAAAAATTTATTTACTTTTTTCACCTTTTTTTAAAAAAATAAAATCTGTCAAAATTATTTTGATTTTAAAATGAACAAAAGTATCCATTTAGCAAAATTTAAAGAGTGCAGACGGTTGAAATTAATATGGGGCTATTCGCGGGCTACATTCGACAAACCCTCCAATTTTTTTAAAAAATCATATAAATACTTTTTTTTTTAGTGTAAATAAATATATGTGTGTGCGTATTTGTAAGATAAATAAATGGGTGCAGAATGTTGAAACTTATATGGGACAATAAATAGGTTAAATATGACATACCATCCAAATTTCATTAAAATCGGACGAGTAGTTTTTAGGATATGTTGGTTCGCAAAAATTGAGCGACAGACCGATAGACAGACACTGGACCAACAGGGGGGGAGACACGAAAAACGTATCTTTCAATTGTGTAAGCTACTCAAGCTTTTAAACAACTTCATATCTGGATAAATAAAATCAAAATGTATTATTGAATCAATGAATAATCACGGTATCTTAGGATCCATTAGTCCGATGACCATGAATTTACCGATGGAAAATACTTCTCCTCAAAAACTGTTTCTCCAGTAGACGAAATCAATCACTAAAAGGATATTTGAAAATTATTGTATTCAAAGGTAGAATAGTATCGAAATTAAAGGGGGAGAGATTTAGGAAAATGCGAAATATCTTATAATTTTAACATAAGATTATTGATTTCTAATATTGAACAAATTAATATAGCTCCAATTTAATTCTAATTGTAGTTGATAACACGTTTATTTCCTCCAGGGAAACCTTAAATCAAATTATATATCTCAGTACTACTTTCTTTCAACCTAAAGAATATTACGAGAAAATCAACCATCTCCTAAACTAAACACTAAACCGTTAACACATTCGAAAAAAATCGGTCCGAGACAACTCAGACAAACTTTCTCATATACGAGTTCATAACCATTAGCCCAGTATTTTCAATTTACTAGTTTTTGAAGTTAAATTTAATTAACATTTCATCGAAATTTATCATAAAAATAACTTTTTCTCGGCGGGGAAACGAACCCGGCCTCTCTCCGTCCTCGTTTTAAGCTATTTTCTCAGGAACTAGTCTTTTCCCAGGGAAACAGTTTATGTCGTTAGATTCGTATTTAAATGGACGACATTTTAGATTTTTTAATCGAAATCGTCCGAACGGTTTTCGATAAAAAACATATTTTCAATTTTCATCAAAATTATTTGGGGGGCAGCGCTCCCAAATTTGAAGCTAAAATGTATTTCTCGATTTCGCCTCGGGTTATGATTTTTTTGAACATGTATGTTGAATTTAATCGAAATAGGCTCCACGCGTCTGCCCAGACAGACGGAAGAAAGACATTTTTAAAAAACCTTAAACGTGCAAATCCATAAAAATCTCAAAATCGAATATTCGAACCAAAACAATACTTTCTCAGAAATCAAAATAGTCAGATCCCGTTTTCGAGAATTAATTTTTCATTTTTTAAATTTTTTCAGGTTTTTTGGGGGGTAGCACCCCCAAATTTGGAGCTAAAATTAATTTCGGCTCGAGGTATGATTTTTCTGAACATGTATGCCAAATTTGGTCAAAATCGGCCCAGTAGTGTAGGCTCCAGGCGTCTGCACAGACAGACATTTTTTAAAAACCATTTTTTTGGTGACCTCAAAACGTGTGAATACATAAAAATCTCAAAATCGAATTAAAAAGGTTAAATTAACTAAAACATCTGGTTGTAGGGTAGTTGGTTATAATATAATTGGTTGTATTGAACCTACTTAAACAAATGTTTTTTCCATCTTTCAAGTTAATAACACCCATTAAGCTAGCTACTCAACAAGACATTAAAAAGGCATTATTTGTTATATTACGACTATAATTACCCTGTGTCAACTACACTGGTAAAAACTCATAAATAGGCCTAATTTGAATAATAAATCTGTAGTAAGTGTATTAAAATATGTAATACATATATATATATATATATAAATATATATATATATATATATATATATATATATATATATATATATATATATATATATATATATATATATATATATATATATATATATATGAATAAATTCTCGACCGTAAATATAAACAGAAAACAAACAAAACTCAGGTTTCGGTCACAAAAATCGTCTTTATGTTACAATCCCGACGTTTCGGTTTTTACTTAAAACCTTCTTCAGGGGCCTAAAAAACAAACGAAATACAAAAACCCATGAAACAAACACTCATGACTATCAAAACGGAAAAAAAAAAAAAAAACCAAGAAGCTGCTACACAATAAATATTAACCCAAGACCTAAACTCACCGTAAAACATCTAAACAACGACTGAAAAATTCTCACGCGTCACACCTATATATACGGAGAAAAACCACAGCCCCTAGATAAAAACATACTTTTTTTTTTTTTTTTTTTTTTTTTTTTTTCCAAAATTATTATAATAATAACAACAGTTACGTAATAAACATAAAAGAAAATTCTCCTCACCCCCCCCCCCCCCGCAACTCCTACATATTTAAGACAAAGATAAGGGCCAAAGCTAGAAAAGATTACAGGAGTAAACAAGTATCCTAGGCAGTCTGTGGACTGGCTTTAGAGGGGACCAACCTGGCATTCGCCTAGTGAATTGAGGGAAACCACAGAAAACCTCAATTAGGTTGGGCGGACCCGGGTCCTTCCAATAAAACATTCTAAAAACCTGAACATCTATTGGCAGTTATAGAAATCGTTTGTGGGCTTAAACTAGGGAAAGAAACTGAGTATTGTAATCTGTAGAAGAAGATATAACACCAGAACAATATGTAAAAATCAACATAAAAATGCCTGGTGGTAATGGGCTGTGGTTTTTCTCCGTATATATAGGTGTGACGCGTGAGAATTTTTCAGTCGTTGTTTAGATGTTTTACGGTGAGTTTAGGTCTTGGGTTAATATTTATTGTGTAGCAGCTTCATGGTTTTTTTTTTTTCCGTTTTGATAGTCATGAGTGTTTGTTTCATGGGTTTTTGTATTTCGTTTGTTTTTTAGGCCCCTGAAGAAGGTTTTAAGTAAAAACCGAAACGTCGGGATTGTAACATAAAGACGATTTTTGTGACCGAAACCTGAGTTTTGTTTGTTTTCTGTATATATATATATATATATATATATATATATATATATATATATATATATATATATATATATATATATATATATATATATATATATATATATATATATATATATACAGAAAACATATATATATATATATATATATACGTAAGTAGAAATTAGATGTCCCTATTTATTTAATAATTATTTTTAGGTAGGTCAATTAGGGTATATATATATATAAATTTGTAAATTACTGCAACTACATCGAATTCATAATAAGTTTATATTAAAGTTCTTTTTTTCATTATAAACTGAACGTAGAAAAGGGATCCACTTTAGATAATTTAACGCTGAAACAAAACAAAAAAAAAAAAAAATCTGCTCTCTTGGTAGGTCTTAATGGGGCCATTGAAGTTGAAGAAAACCCGTTGTAAAACGCTTTTAATAGGGATAATTTTCACGCCGGGGCCCCATCCTCTGCTTCCTTACAGGCTGAAATTTACATAAACGCTGTTAATTTTTTAAATGAAATTTGTTTATTGCTGTTATAAAGAAGAGAGATAAGAGAAGAGGAATTTGACCTAGAAAAGGCTAAAATTAGGGGGGAGGACAAACCTCCCTGGTGTAATGAGACAGGAAGGGCCTTCTATTAAGTATTAAATAATTCCCTAGTTGTTAGGTGGAAAGGGGTGTGCTTTTAGTTTTAAATATTTGACTAGTTGAAGGAAGGGCTCTTGTCTTGCCCAAGGGTTAAGGCAATATCGATTTTAGGGTCAGGCTGTAGGAAACAAAACCTTCTGGGATCTTTGTAATTTAGTTTAGGTTTATTTATAGGGGCAACAGAAACCCACCTGGGCTGGACACGGGGGACCGGGCTTTTGGTGTCATTTAATTTAGATTTAGGTGTACAGATTAATTAATCGGTGAATCTAAGCTGTTGTTTAGTACAGAGTAAATGGGATTATAGGGCAAACGAAATACCATCCTACCGTTAGTCCCTTACTTTTACTGACCTGTATAAATTAATCTGTGATTTTGCTCTGTGGATGGAAGAATTTTATGTCAATCACGTTTCCATTAATTCAATTATACCAAATGGATATGGGGGTTTTACCAATACCAGATAATGATTGTAACTTTATAATCTCTGTCAAAATATCCAGTATATTGTTTTAGGTTTCCAAAAGAAATTACATATCTACTGATATCTCGTTTCGGCTCTCTGGGAATCCAATCCAAATTATTACTAATGTTTGGACTCAGTGGCAGCATTGATTCTCTCTATTGATTCAGATAAATGCGCTTACATAAAAGAACAAAATAATTTTAATACCTTCGATTTTATCAGTAAACGAAAAATTATTAAATCCAATATACCTTCTCCCTTTCAAATCTATTGCTACACGTACCCGTAAAAAAGAGTAGGTTTCGACTTACTTTTAACAAAAAGTATAATTAATAGTCAAAAGTATAATATAAACATAATTATAACTACGTTTAATTTTGTTTATATATTATTGTTTTTTACTGGTCTTATATTACTTTGCTTTGTAAGTTTCATCGCACATTTCCGTTTCCCCAATTTTGAACCACTTCCCGTGATTCAATCTTCCTCAAATTTTGCACATAAATACAACTTAGGCGAACAATACAGAAACCAAAAAAAAAAAAAAAAAAAAAAATGGCGTCAAATTAATTTGCTTTTCAAGTTTCATCGCACACCTATTACCCCAATTTTGAACCACTTACCGTCATTTAATCTTTCCCAAATTTTGCACATAGATACAACTAAGGTGAAGAATACAGAAACCAAAAATTAAAAAATTAAAAAAAAAATGGCGTCAAATTTATTTGGTTTTCAAGTTTCATCGCACACCTATTACCCCAATTTTGAACCACTTACCGTCATTTAATCTTCCCTAAATTTTGCACATATATACATATAAGGTGAAGAATACAGAATAAAAAAAATAAAAAAAAAAAAATAAATAAATAAAAAAAAAAAAAAAATGGCGTCAAATTTATTTGCTTATAAGTTTCATCGCACACCTATTACCCCAATTTTGAACAACTTACCGTGATTCAATCTTCCCCAAATTTTGCATATAGATACAATTAAGGTGAAGAATACAGAAACCAAAAAAAAAAAAAAAAAAAAAAAAATGGCGTCAAATTTATTTGCTTTTCAAGTTTCATCGCACACCTATTACCCCAATTTGGAACCACTTCCCGTGATTCAATCTTCTCCAAATTTTGCACATAGATACAACTAAGGTGAAGAATACAGAACACCCCTCCCCCCCCAAAAAAAAAATGGCGTCAATTTTACTTGCTTTTAAAGTTTCATTGCACACCTGTTACCCCAATTTTGAACCACTTACCGTCATTCAATCTTCCCAAATTTTGCACATAGATACAACTAAGGTAAAGAATACAGAAACCAAAAAAAAAGAAAAAAAGGTTGAAAATAAGACCAGTTTTGAAAAATGGCATTTTTATATTAATTATTTTTTTGTTTTTTGTTTTTTTTTGCTTCTGAGCTTACCGAAGTTAATTGAAGTTATGTGATCGTTCTGATGAACGGATCCGATTTTAAAAATTCTACGACAGAAATCTGTTTCAGATGTCAGGCACCATTTCTGTGGTCCTGTGTCTGTCTGTCTATCGTTCAATCTTTGCCAACCAACTTATTATATAAACTACTCGTCCAATTTGAATGATATGTCATAATTAGACCATGCTTGCTCCCATTAATCAACCTTTAGCGCTCATTTGTTTCACTTTCACACGGAAGAGATTATATGGGAGAAGGAAAATTATATGGGACCAGCAGTGGGCTAATTATGTCCATCCAAATTTAATTAAAATCGGATGACTAGTTTCAAGATGTTGGTTCGCAAAAATTGAATGACAGGCAGACAGACATGATACAAAAAATGTTCCCTGATATCTGAAACAGATTTTTTCCTCATTTTTTTTTTAAATTACAGACATAAACATGTTTCGTTTTTCGGAACGATCACTAAGCTTCCGTTACCTTCGGTAAGCTCGGGAGCAAAGAAAACTGAAACGAAAGACAATAAAGGGTCGTAAAAGCAAGCTATGTGCCACACTTATTGACAGACTATACAGTGTAAGCTTATACAGGCATCCGAAAAATAATTGCAATTTTTTTTTCCAATTAGCAATGTAATATTTAGTCAGATAAAATGTATTATATTATAAGTTAGATAAACTTATTATAAAAAAAAAAAACCGAATATTTTTTATATATAATATATTATAATTTATTAATTTCTTTAATATTTGACTGGAGCATTATTCTATTTTATTCATATGAAAGTAAGAATATATATGTACTAGGAGAAAATATAGATTTAAATTTGATGTAAATGTGAATATACAAGTATATATGTTAACGTAAATTAAATTTGAAAATAATATGGTATGCATTTTATATAGATATTTGTATAAGTAATCTGAGTATGAGTTTCATAAAGCTTGTAAGTGGTAATTAATTGTATACTATAACAAATACTATAACAAATTAAAAATAGTTATAATTTTAGTTGTTTAATGTATAATAATTCTAATTTAAAGGAACTTGTAAATATAAATAACAAAAAAAAAAAAAAAATATAATAGGTATAAATAAATTAGTTAAAATAGGAACATGGAACAGTGATTAACACAAATACCTAATCAATATATTCTAATTGTAGAATAAATAAATACATCTAATTTATTTATTTACTCTAAGAATACATTTTTAAAGCCAACTGCAGTACAGTAAATATAGGGGATTTTTATAAATAGAATAATCGAACAAAAATACATTAATTGTAATTGATTTGTCGTTCTTTTTTTTATTCTTTGTATTACATTTAGTTACCTGGATCTATTTTTTTCAGCAAACAATGACACTTATAAATAAATTAAATAGTAAATATAGTATTTTCCTATAAACAATTTGACAATTCTTTAATATATTATTCATTGTGTAGAAATATGATTATTTTGGTATTTTTATCCTGGTCCTATATCTTTTGATTTAGCTCTTCACTAATTCTTCCATTATATAATATAATATATATTTATAATATAGTTATATATATATATATATATATATATATATATATATATATATATATATATATATATTATCACTAGTTTTTTTGCACTAGCTGGCTCTATTCAATATACTTAAAAAAATAATTGGCCAATCTTCTTGATATATACACTTAAAAGAATATATCCCTTTTCAACACAGTCCATTTTTAAGATTAATACATTTGAAAGATTATAATATCTATATAATTAATATTTTGTATAGATGATAACCCTTAGTCTAAACATTATATTCGAGTGAGGCCCCCCAATTGTCTAACCTCTTCTTCTAGGTGGCTGGATAACTGCAGTTTTACCAAATACTTATTTTCTAGAATTTAACGACAAATGAAAAACCGTGACCATATAGGCACTTCTTTAGATAGTTACTCCCCTTATAAAATGAACAAAGGGGAGTAAAAATCTAAAAATAGGTGTACGGAATGTTCTTATTCAAACTGTTCCTCATAAAAACAGAAGTGTAATATTCCTTTGTCCCAAAGTACATTGGACTAAACATCCCTTTGTCTTAATAGTTATTTAGTCAGACATTTATATTCTAAACAACAACATAGGGGAGTAACAATCTAAAGAAGTACCAATATATATATATATATACATACCTATATGTATATATTTTTTAGTTAACGTTTTGTAAAAGCGGTTTTTTTTTTTTTTTTAATATTATATTGCTTCCGAGCTTACCGAAGGTAACGGAAGCATTGTGTTCACTTTTGAGAACGAAAAAGTTTTACGTCTCCGATTTTAAAAATTCCAAGACAGAAATCCGTTTCAGACATCAGGGAAAATTTTCAGTCTCGTGTCTGACTGTCTGTATGTCCGCGAATCCTGAAACGTGTGAGGATAACTTGAGTAAATGTCGACCGATTTTGATAGAATTTGGTAGACATGTTCATTTTTTTCCAATGCCCAGGACGAGTTCGTTGGACAACGTTATCCGTTCAAGCGTTCACGCTCAACGCTAGCGTAAACGTGAACTTCAAATTTAAAATAGGAATTTTAGGTCGGGGAAAAAATCAAACTTTATCAATTCAATGAGACAAACATTGGTGGTGGAACATATTTATATCTTAATCTTAACCTTGTTTATTTTTACTAACCTTATAATTTTTTTCTTACCTTAACTTATTATACTTACTTGATCTTTATAAAGTTAATCTTAACAAGGTTAAAATATTTACTATTAGTTCCGACATTCGATGTTTGGTTGTTTCTAAATTGTAATTTATTCGTAGAATTATTAAAATATTTATTAATGAAACGCGTTGGGTACAACACGTTTGGAGTACTTTAATTCAAATTTTAATTTATTTACCTTAACTCATAATGATTTTTTTTTTTTTTTTTTAAATTTCTTTCTTTATTTGCAACTATAAGTATAATTCATTACACATATATATATATATATATATATATATATATATATATATATATATATATATATATATATATATATACATATATATATACAATAACAAGCAAATGGTTTTCAAAGTATTTAGAACAGGGATACAATGAGCGGAGATGTTACCCAATGGTAAATCCTCCAAAATGGAATAAAGAATATAAATTAAATTAAATTGATTACATAATTACATTAATTAACATCCTTATTATTTATTTCACTATTATATACAAATATACTCAAGCACGCACACATACACGCAAAAAGACACATACATTCATAGATATTTATACAAATCTAAAGGTATTCTTTGAGTTAATAACTTGTTCGGGTGACAGCATTGTTTACAGAAGGATTTCGAAGTTTGGTCGCTTATTTATAAAGTTGTAAATAAGTTAGGTTTATTTAAGTTAAGGATTTCACTGGTTGTTTAGTGCTAAGATGAAGGTTTAAGTTCAAGTTCATTGCAGGTCGTTACACTCGTTGCCTTGCTTTCACATCAGCTGTAACCTAATATACAGGGTGGTCCAAAAGTCCCCCCCCCCTCCCCCTCTTAACTTTTGAACGGTTTGAGATAAATTAATGAAACTTGGGGGATCTCAACTATGCAAAGGGAAGTTTGTTTTCATGCAATCACCCACAAGGGGCAACCATCCACTTTGCCCTCAGGCCACCTAACTTCAAAATTTTAAATGGGAATGTATATTTTTGATAGCATATTTGGATTCTACGGTGGAAAATAATAAACTTTTACTTGAAACTATTTTTTCTATCTCCAATATTCTGCCCCCTACAGGGGGCAAAGATAGCAAAATAACCCTTCGGAAATAGTAAAAAAAATAACTCTTATATCGTTATAAAATCTAAACGGTTTGAAATAAAGTTATGAAACTTGGGGGGGGGGGGGATCTTTACCATGTAAAGAGAAGTGTGTATTCATCCACTCCGCGTACTAGGGGCAACGTACTAAATCTGCTATTAAAAATATACACTCTAGGTTGAAATATTGAAGTTGGGTGGCCTGGGAGCAAAATGGGTGTTTGCCCCTACTGCGCGATTGCATGAAAAAAAACTTCCTTTTACATGGTGCGGATCCCCTAAGTTTCATTAATTTATCTCAAACCTGTATTATGTTATTGCTATAATATATTATATTATTTAAATTTATGATAAATTAGCTATGTAAACTTAATTATGTACCGAAATTGTAATTCTTACAATAACTTAAGAAACTTAAAGTAAAATTAAGAATATTATAAATAAAAATAATAACTGTAATAAAATTTTCATGAAAAACATATTCATGTATTGCTGTATACTTTCCAATTTTACGTCCAATTCCAATTTTACATTTGTAGCTAACGTTTACGCGGGCGTAGCGAACGCTTGAACGGATAACGTTGTCCAACGAACTCATCCTGGTCATTGTTAAAATGAACATGTCTACCAAATTTCGAGGTGGTTAGAGGTGGTTAGAGGAGTCCAATTCCAATTTTACATTTGTAGCTAACGTTTACGCGGGCGTAGCGAACGCTTGAACGGATAACGTTGTCCAACGAACTCATCCTGGTCATTGTTAAAATGAACATGTCTACCAAATTTCGAGGTGGTTAGAGGTGGTTAGAGGAGTCCAATTCCAATTTTACATTTGTAGCTAACGTTTACGCGGGCGTAGCGAACGCTTGAACGGATAACGTTGTCCAACGAACTCATCCTGGTCATTGTTAAAATGAACATGTCTACCAAATTTCGAGGTGGTTAGAGGAGTCCAATTCCAATTTTACATTTGTAGCTAACGTTTACGCGGGCGTAGCGAACGCTTGAACGGATAACGTTGTCCAACGAACTCATCCTGATCATTGTTAAAATGAACATGTCTACCAAATTTCAACTAAATCGGTCATTATCTTCTCAAGTTATCGTCATCGGTAGTTTTTTTCAGATTCACTCCCGGGCTCCAAGCGCTGTAACGTGTCATAAGGAACATCGTTCCAAAAACAAATACACCCAGGCGGAATATAATAACACTTACAGAGCCCCCCCCCCCCCCCCCCCCCCCCCCAGTAGCCAGCTCTCTCAAGGAAATATGCCGACTTCAGAAGTTTCTTATCGTTGAATTTTATTTAGAAAAAAAGGAGAGTTTATGCAATCAGAAACTGTTACTTGGAGGATAGAGTATCATTTGAAAAATAAACCTTTTCAAGCCACTATAATACTCTAAGGGTTATTAAAGTAAACGACTTGGAAGGCTTCTAACTACCACTATGATAGCTATTAAATCTACATTTAATACTTCTACCCTTGCTCTACAGTTACTGTTACAAATGGACCAGTAAAATGAGTAGCTATGGATAGTAAACCGACAGTCGTGTTTAGATACAGACGCCTAATCTGTCGGTGAGTGGAAACTCTCTTAGATGGGATAATGCAGCGGCAAAAACGCTGAGGGTCCTGAAAATATGCTAAAATATTTTAGTAGTACTAAAATGTTTATTTATTAAATGCATTACAAAATGATCTTTTCCAAACCATATACCAAAGGTCGTCAGCTAGAATTGGTATATACAATAAGTAAAAAAATTGAACTTATAGCAATTTTTGACCTAAACCATTGTAGACAAAAGAATTGAAATAAAATATAAATCAAAGTGAAAATACCTTAATAAAGAAAAATATAGTATTGCTTTGTTTTTAAAGTAATGAAAGATAAAAGTATAAAATAACATATTTATAAGTACAATTTATCAATAGTGGGTGTTAATTTATTTAGATATATTTTAATATATGTCATCCTTATTATTATTATTTTTACATATAATTACATTATTATTATTAGAGCTTTTATTGCTTTAACTGAACTTTTAGGTTGAATTAATAAATTATGCAAAATTGGTCCAGTCAGTTCCGTTCATAAAGTAGTTTAAATCTTGAAAAGTAATAACTTCATTTCCTAGATATTGTTTCCTAAATGCATACGCTACACAGGATGTCAAAAGGTAGGTATTAAAGCGTTTGATTTTCTGAAGAAGTGTACATAGTGCATTTATAATCTTTGCCTGTTATTCATGATTGGTTATTCAATTTTAATACAGAACCTCTCTCTCTACAAATCATCGTTATATTCCAGAAACTTTGCTGTTCTGTATATCTTACAAAGTCTATTTACTTATTTGTTTCATGGAATGCTGGCTGTGAAACTCTTAAATACAATTTTGGCATTTTTTGTTTAAAAAAAATGCGTTTAAATGCTCTCTGGGCTAATTTTATATTTCCAAGCTATTGTCCTACCTCTTTTGTATTAAAATTAAAGCTATATTTCTCAGCTAAATCTTTCTAATTCTTAATCCAAAAAACATTTTTTTTAACCCGCAGTTTCATAAGTATTTTTGGGAGCCCCCCATCAGGCATTTTAACATTTTTTTTTTTACAAGCTTTTATTTAACTTGCAATATTTGTAAGTAGTATGTACGTTCGGGTCAAATCTTACAACTGAATTTTAAAGCAGTTATCTTCAACCGATTGAATTAAAATTTTGCAAACACGTTTAGTTTGGATGACAATGCATGGTTAGCTAAGTGACTTCCTTCTAAATCCAATATGGCGGACACCATTTAAATAAAAGCTTGTTTTTTTTTTTTAATTTTTAAAAATTACTATTATTTTTTTATTCATTTGGTTACGATTTTGGTACTACATATTCATACTACGGAACGATTAAATTTTAATTTAAATCAAATTATAATTATTATTAACTACGGGAAACAGACAGATAAAAATAGACCCAGCGCGGGGATTTGAAAATAGACTCCAGCGCGGCCTCTATATAGAGGCCGGTGGTTCAAATCCCCGCGCTGGAGTGTATTTTTCTCTGTCTGTTTCCCGTAGTTAATAATAATTATAATTTGATTTAAATTAAAATTTAATCGTTCCGTAGTATGAATACTACCAAAATCGTAAAATATGAATTTCTAATTGATTGTACGAGGTACAGGTACTAATTGGGTACTTTATAATTATAAGCGTTATTTCTCGGTCTAGTTCTTTGTCATTAATGTTGACTTCTCAGTCTTGTGGAAAAATTGAAAGCTTTAAATTCGGGTCAAGGTATCATTAACGTCAAAGAAATTCATTCTCCTGCGTAGTTTAGTTGGTTAGAGCGCTATAAGGCCGGTGGTTCAAATCCCCGCGCTGGAGTCTATTTTTCTGTCTGTTTCCCTTAGTTAATAATAATTATAATTTGATTTAAATTATTATTTTTTTTAATATAATTAATTTGTTCGTGAAAATAAAATATAAACAGAGGATATCTGCCAGTTTAAAGAATAGTAAAAAGTTACTAGGTGTATTTTTTCTGGGTAACAGAAACATTTTTTTTCAAAAAAGTAGTACTGAGTACTGTAAAATTTTTCTACTGCCTCATATTGTTTTCCTGACCAAATTGGAGTGTGGCGTATCCCATAAAGGATCGATTTATACTGCATCAAAGACCTTATACTTAGATTTAATAGGAATAACTCTGCGTGAAACATTTTTTTTTTCCATGTGGTATTTATACCGAATTCCGCTGCTTTACATTTTTCTTTGAAATGCTTTTCAAAGCATAATTTTGAAGTTAGAGTGATGCCTAAATATTATATAACATTTTTTTTTTACGGATATTGGGGTTTTAAGAACCACTGGAAAGGAGTTGGTAGAGGAAGATTTTGTTAATAAACGAATTTATTATTTCTAAAATATTAATTTAATATCATTTAAATAATTTAATTGATAAAAATAGCAAATAATTTAATAATTAAATTTTATTTTATTAAAATTTCTGCGATGAAGCTGAAATAACCTGTAATACTAACTTCTTAGAGACAAAATACATACAATTTTTTATTTATTTTTATTGCGAATAGATAATGATGTAAGAGAAACGTTGAATTAAAAACACCTTAAATTCCTTATATATTTTTAGAAGAATTTGTGTAATTTATTTTTTCCGATAAAACGCTCGGAAAAAACAAAAAAAAGTCCAGTCATGCACCATGACTTAATGAGCGAATTTTCAAAAAAATCTGCGTATTATTGGCGTATGAAAATATAGGAAAATTTTGGTTTAGAATTTGGATGGGTTAAAAAAAATTAGGTATACAAAGGGGTACGTGGTACAAAAGTCAAAATAGTATTTACCCTTCAAGATGCTCGTTGGAAAGCTCTTTAAGAGTACAGTAATTGTTGTTATGTACACTTTTATCATATTTTCATATAAAAGGGGGGTAAAATGGAAAAACACGTTTTTATGCTATTATTGGCCCTAAATTGTCAAAATTTGCCCTAAATGAACTCGCCCTGAATGAATTTGCTTAAATGAACTCCAAATATTCTGGCCAACGAAATCATCCTTTCTTTTGATATTATTGACATTTTAAAATTTGTTTGAAATTTTTAAGTGCATCTTAAGAGGAGATTAGCTATTACTTTTTATTCAATTAACACAAATTACTTGACAAAACTTTTCGTATAATCAATTATAGAAATGACTGAGATGAATATGTTTCTGAATAGGAAATTAAGTTATTCATACCATGTAACATTTCTGGATCTCAACAGCAGGCCTTATGCTATTTAAATCTTACCCATCACTAATACCTTAAAATTCCCTACTTTAATTATAAATTCATTTATGGTGCTTGATCTATGCTGCCGCCTTTTTGTCTTCTCTTGTCTCATTTTGGCTATCAATTGATTTATATACTAACTTCAGTTACCTTATTGTCTTTTTAGTTTCTCATAATATGTGTACTTTATATTAAAAGGAAGTATTGTGAAAAGTCGATTTTGATGGATTTACACGTTTGGGTCCCCTGATAATCCCCATAATATTGGTTTTTAAATAATGTCTCAGTCAGTAGTATGTCGTCTGTGAAGTCGAGTTCGAATGGAGTGTAAACTACTGGGCCGATTAAAATTAAATTGGGTATACATTCAGAAACAGAAAAGTCATACCCCGAGGCTAAATAGTGAAATGAATTTTAGCTCGAAATTTAGAGGCGCTATCCCCCAACTAATTCTGGTGGAAAATGAAAATAATTTGTTTATCGAAAACCGTTCAGACGAAACTAATCATATAAGTCAAAAAATCTATTTTTCGAGAAATTGATGAAATAAATCTGATTTTGTTAAAAATCAAAAACAAACAGTAAACAACCCTCAGCTGAACTCTTATTATAGTTATTTGTGCAACTAGTGTGCAAAGTGCACTTCACTTGAGAAATATTTACGTACAGAAAAGGATTCTCGAGTGCAGCAAAGACACTTTAAGCTCAAGTTGCTCATTAAATTTTTCCTACAGCTAGTTTTTAATCTGTAAATAAAATATAAAATAATTGTGTTCATCAACATGTAAAAGGTTTTACAATATCAACTAAACCAGCTGTTATGTTCATAGCGAGTGTTGCCTTTTTTGCCTGATTCAGCAAACCTGACCAAGCGCTGTTATTATTTTTCATCGTAGCATTTACTCATCACATTTGATTCTTTTTTTTTAGATTGTCTATCTTTACTTTTTTATATTTTAACATTTTTATATTTGATATATAGTGTTAAAATTTTTTAGTTAGTTAAAAAAATAATCATTAGTTGTCATTGTTATTATTATTATAATTAGGATTATTTAATCTTTGATTAGATTTAAGTTCTTTATGTTCGTAAGTTGGAACACTGGAGTGCGGTAAAGTAAAACGAGTGCGGTAAAGTAGTAAGTGCAGTAATCTGCTGTTTTACCTAGTGTTTTGAGTGCGATAACAACCACTTTATCGGTCAAGTGTAGGAAAAATATATTTACAAATAAATAAATTGAATGAGGTATTATAGCATTTTAATATATATGTATGAGAAAATGTTGTTCGATTTATCTGACCGTTTTTTTGATGCCTTACTTTTTAGACCTGGCATTGGTTGTAATCTTGTTAATATAATAAAGATTCCTCTAATATCGTATGTCCTCCAATTCTTAATTGTACCTTTAGGCAATATATTTTAAAGATAATAATTATTTTTAATTAATATATGAAATGGTTTGATTGAGTTTGTTTAAACTGTCTTATAGGCTAGCTTTACTGCTGCAGTTACGTTGTGAAAGCCAATCAAGGTGTGATAGCGAGTAAGATGTATTAAAAAAAGGTAGATGTAAAAATACTTTTATACCTTGAGACGAGAAAACATTCATTGCTCGTAATGTAAAGTTATATTTATTAGACTGAGTAAAAAGTAGAGTAAAATGTCATTGTTTGTCGGCAAGGTCTATTAAGGAAGGTAAAAGGTTGGCATAAAAGGGTTTAACAGTGTCCTTTAAGAGGGATAAAGTAGAGTGGAGAGGGTTCTTTGGTAAGAGGATGGGTGAAGTGAAGCAGTTTTATAGTTTTGTCGATGGGTAGAGTCTAGTCTAGTCCCTTGCATCCACACATCTCCTGAATCTAGTTCTCATTTGTACCACTAGAGAGAGCATACTTTGGTCTTTTTAAGTCTTTTACACCTTCATGGCTTTAGTTCTCCGCTTACTCCCTCCTCTCATTTTAAGTTTAAACCAAATAATTTGCTTTGCTAAATGCAATTAAGGAACTCTTCAGTTAAGGATGTCGTTTTTACTTTAACTGAATGACCGACCATAAGGATGTGGTCATTTGGCCGTTTTGAACGTTTTTACCTCTAGCTTGAATTGAAAATGTGAAGCTTACACTAAAGAGTAAAGTTCGATTAAGTTCTCAAGCGCTTTCATTGTACTGTCACTCTGAATTTTAGTGCGGTTGATCTTGAACTAATAAAAATGTTTTTATTATATTTTCACGATTTTTACTCAAATGATCCAAGATAAATAAAATAACTGTTTCTCACAAAGGAAAACTACAATTATACTCACAATAATATATAAGCTGTTTAGTCTTTGACTAAGTTCTAAGACGGTAGTCAGATGAGAGAAAAGGGATTGAACTAAAAAGAGAGACAACTTATTGTGGCTAGGAAAGAGCTGATTAAAATAAAAGTAAGTTTAGGAAAGATGGAGAAGTCCAAGGGTCTAATTGCATAACTAATGAAGAAATCAAGAACTACCTAGGAGTTCTTATAAATGAAAATACAACTCGAGCAAGCTTTAATTAGATTAATGCAGAAAGTATGAAGTATAAAAACACTAAAAATACAATACAAATCAAATTAATAAAACCAATCCAAATATATTAGTGGATTGTTTTTGTTCTTGATTCTAATAATTTAAATAAATATATTAATTATTTCAATAAGTTAAAAGATTAGTTTGGGAGTGTAATACAAATGTCAGACAAATTATATATAACAAATAATATTTCAAACTTGTTGGAAAAACATTTGAGGATGAATTACCAAGGAGGTAATGACAACAGTATGAGAAAACTTTTTGTAAAATTTTTGACTTGGAATGAGATATCATTTGTAATCACATATAAGGTAAATAAGTTAATGTTTGTTATATCTGTTAATAACTACCTAATTCAGCATTGTGGTAAAATAGTTAAAAACCTTGTTTTTAATTATAGAATTATTTTATAGGCTTGAAGATGACCCAAGAGGAAGTCGAAATATAGCCAAGACGTTGTAAAGGAGGGAGGGAGTTGGTTTTAATATCCCTGTATGACCTTTTAAAAACACAGTTCTTCTATAAACAAATTATGTTTATAAATAAAAAATTAATTTTAATTTAATAAATCTAATTTGTATGCATATATTTGTGCCCGAAATAAGGAGAATTTAATAGAGTGTAAGGATTTTTCTGTAGTTGCTTATTATTATTTTCCGTTTAATTTATATCTTGGTAAATTTCAGATATAAGAAAAAAAAGAGTGATATTTTATTTCCTCTTTCAAACCTAGAATATTTACTTTTCATTACTCTACCTTCAATTTTGTTCAAAATTCGGAAAATATCAAGAAAAGGTTTATAAGGGTCCCATCATTTAGCGGAATTCAATTTTCACGGAACTGTTTTAATTGACCCTAATTAAAACAAAATCCTTACCCCCTGTTTTTGCAAACCTTAAACCATTCAAGTTTTTTCAAGAACTGTTTGAAAGGCAAGTTGAGTACAAATACGCTTGAATTCTAAATTCTAAGGTATTTTGGAATGGATATAATGTTAGAAATCAGAAACCTTTTCATTTCATTATAAAAAGCCCAGTGTCCTGAATATATCTGATTTAACTGAGATTAATTGATTCATTTATTAATATTTCTTTATCACCTATTACATTATTTCTTAAGAAAAGCCCTTTCGTGTATTTTGTTAGCACAGTTTTACAAATTTCACATGGCTTAAAGAGTAAATAATGTCAAATTAACCTTTTCAGGCTTAACGAACCATTTATTGTATGAGATAAAATTATTTCTTACATTATTTGATAAATACAGTATTTTAACTACCAACTTAAGTTCCAACTATCCCCTAGTAAACTTACAAAAAGTTTTACAATGTTTCTAAGGCATATCTTGCCTTCTGGAAGATAAAATTAAGTTTGTAACAATGTTATTAAAGGTTATCACCTAATTTTTAGGGTTTCGTTGGTAAAATAAAAATAAAAAAACCCTATATAGTTTCGTTCCTGTGTCTGTCTGTATGTGTGTCTGTCTGTCTGTCTGTCCAATAACTTTTGAATCAAAAGAGAAAAAACTTCACACTTTCCAGTATTAAAGACCGTTTTGACGCGCAAACAGGAAAAATATAGCGGACTCAAAGTTGTCAGCTGTTGAAATCCAAAATGGGGGATGATTCACGTCACGCGAATTTTTCTTTTTTAAATTTTGTGTGGGGTATCAAATGAAAAATATTGCAGAGTAGATTACAAAAATATATAACACTTATGAATAGTTTTTAATTTTCCGTGCCATTTTCTCAAATTACCAACGAAACCTTTTTTACGTGGGACTTTTATTTTTAACCGATTTATTATTAAGTCCATTGAAGGGTAACAGTTTGTTATCATTCTTCAAATAGATCTCAATAGAAGTCAATTTTCATGTATTAATAATTTAAGTATACATAATATCTGAGAATTGTTTTCTCCCGGCTCTTAATTAAAAAGTCGTGCCATATAAGTTGTAATGTCAGACATGGTCGAGGTTGAGTCTAAAAGAGTGCCAATTTTGGATATCCTACATCATGTTTGGGATATTACAAATTTTGATTAGTAGATTTGTTATTAAATTTACAAAAGATAAATAGATTACAAATATATATATATATATATATATATATATATATATATATATATATATATATATATATATATATATATATATATATATATATATAAAGATAAGTTCTATTGTATCCGATTAAATTTTTTTTTTTCACTTCATTGAGTAACACAACTACATATATCAATGTTATAAGTGTTAAAGATGCAAGCTTTTTCGGGCATTGAATTACTTGAGAAAGGTAGTAGTCCATTGACTACTCCTTTAGGAATGAGGATTAAAATTATGATTACAATAATATGAATTAGGAATAATAATAAATGTAATTTTTAATAATTAATCACATTCTTAGTAAGCCTCTGGGCCACTGCCTCCTCAAGCGGCGAGCGATTAAATATAATTGTAAAAAGAGTATGTACATTCGTTCTCTGCCATCGAAAGTGCTATATCCTACATTAATCTATACTTATACAATATACCCTCAGTGTTTATTTTTGTCATTAGTATAAAATAGATTTCACCTTTCTAAGAATGTTAATATGAATAAGAATTACTTACTACAGAGAATGAACTGATGATTTTGTTCTGTATTAAGTACCAACTTGTTTAATTTAAAAGAATCTCATTATCATTACATGGATGTAATGAAATGTTCAATGTGGTGACAGTAAGGCAACCCAGTTGTGAGCTGATTCCTACAAGCTTATGTGATAGAATTCGAATTCAAGGAGCGAGCTTGTAAAGCCAATGCGGGGCACGGCATGGCATACTAATGCAGCTTTATATAGTTATCACTCTACCAGCTTCTGACAACTAATTTTTCCTCTTGAAAATTCAACGGAAAAATCGAAAAAGAAGGGGGGGGGATCTTAACAAGGAGCTTGATTTAGTTTGTGTATGTGTATATGTATTAGTTTAGGACTTACGGAATATAATATAATATATTTTATATACATGGTTGATTAGTTTCTGTTCATAGAAAAATATAAAAAGTTAATTATTTGCCAAGACTGCTTTGTTAATATAATTAAAAATCCTTCTCTAATTGAAAGTAAATTAGTAAATGAACAATTGTTGTGCCATTATTTGAAATTACAGTGTGAATTATTTGATTTACAGTGAAATAATATTGTAGTATTTTTTAATCCTTCTCGTCTCTGCGTTTGTAAACTAATCGTATTAAAGTATTACGCCCTTTTTGATAATTAAAATATATGAAACAAATTATTTTATTAAATTATAAATGATTATAACAATGATTAGCAACTTATATTAGCGAAATCCTTTTTCCTGCTTACTTTTAGGACTTGCCAAGCCATAGTTGATTAATTTTCTTCGAAAATTCGCTAAAAGTGTTAAATTTCAGGAATCGATTCAGAATAGTCTAAAACGGATTTCCATGGAGAAAATTTTCAAAAATTCGCATTACAAAAATGTTGAAGTCATTTTCTTTGAAAATTCGCTAACACCGTTATTAATAATTCACAGAAAGTTTATCGGTCGAATATTTATCCTTATTTCTATGAATTTTGTTCGTTTTAAACACTTTTATATAGAAAATTCGTGGGAAATGAATTTTCGGCGAATGTATAGAGGTTTTCATTGTTTAAAAGTTCGTTATACGGAGACATTCTATTTGAGATTTTTTAGTTTTTTGTTTCGTTGATACTACTTTGCAGTGTCTATAACATACAAATCGCCCTATTCTATTCGCTATTTTTTAGATATAATTTAGAAAAAGTGTTCACTAAAGTAGCAAATATCTGCAAAGTACTATTACAATGGGTAAAATTAGAAGCTATATTTTAGAAGGAAACATTGTGTCGAGAAAAGAAGCTTACAGGGGAAAAGTGTTGACAATTATATTGGCTCAGAGCAGCTTTTAATTAGAGTTGCACAAACTTGGCTTGTATTATTTAATTACCTTTCCTTTTAATTCCCTTCGCACTGATTCCCAAATTGGACTAGAAAAACATTTTATACAGGTTAACTGGAAATTCGCAGTGCATTAACTGTGGCAATTTCTTCTTTTCCTTTCTCTCATTTATAGTCTTAATTAGATTTTTGTTTAATAAAGATATTATTTTCGACTTGAAAAATAATATATTTTAAAATAATTTAGTATTTTGTTATCTTTAAGTCATCTTCATTTAATTTAATTTTTTGGCTCTTTTTTATTATTTAAAATCCAAATATCACCAACTTACTGCTCATTAAGATATCTCTGGATCCACCAGACCTATGATCATAAAATTTTGTATATAGGTTACTCTTAGCCCCTGGCGGCTCTAATTCAATATGGTTGCCATATGTCGAAATCAAAATGGACGCACCTTCTTATTTACGTTACACTCTATCTATGTACCAAATTTCAAATCTCTATGTCAATGGATAGTAGGAGATTACGTGAACAGCTAGTCAGTCAATCACTTCCATTTTTAGTTTTATATATTCATATATATATATATATATATATATATATATATATATATGTATATATATATATATATATATATATATATATATATATATATATATATATATATATATATGTGTGTGTGTGTGTGTGTGTGTGTGTGTGTGTGTTGGCTCGGCATTACGCCATGTCCTGCATCGTTTCGTCTTACCAGGGGCCCGACGATGCCCACCCAACTTTGGACCTATACCAGACCAAGAAGATCAGATGTAGGACTTATCAGAGACGAGCGTGCTCTCACACCGCCATATTTGCTCTCACAATGCAATTACCTACACAATTTTGTGTGAGTGGGCATCGTCGGACGCGAAAAAACGATGCAGGACATGGCGTAATGCCAAGCCAACGTCTTGATGACGTAAGTCTGATGTTGGAACAGTTCCCATGTCTCAGTTCCCTTGGTGTCTCTCACTCACACAAAATTGTGTAGCTAATTGCAGCGTGTAAACACAGTATTTTTATTGCTAATATATATATATATATATATATATATATATATATATATATATATATATATATATATATATATATATATATATGTATATATATATATATATATATATATATATATATATATATATATATATATATATATATATATATATATATAAAAGGGAAGAGAGGACTCTGTAGCACCAATAATTCTCCTACCAAATAAATAATACATTATAAATAACAAGCTCCGTACTTAAGACCAGGAATCCAGCTAGTTGTTATAATATATGAGTTGTGTTATATTTACCTCTCTTTTTTGAAACCATAGAAAGCCTTTATGTAGTAAATAAGAGTTTATTTACGCTACTTTCTGTAGGAGGTACATTCATGTGTTAGATTTTACTATTCTTCTTCAAGTACAGTTAACCTTTTTTCAAGAATCCATTCCTTTCAACCATTGTATTCTACCTACATCGTGGGATTTATCTATTAAGCAACAAAACCATTTTTTTTTGTCTAGTATCATCATGCTGTCATTTTTCTTTCTTCGTTATTTCCGCTGAAACTCTTGAATCAGCAGAACAATTTTATATGTGTTAACATGAATTCTAATTTTGTATTGATAAATGTTCTGCAAAAGTCTCTTCCCGCCCTCTTAAATTTTGAATGGCTTGAGATAAATTAATGAAGCTTGGGGGAATCTGTACCAAACAAAAGGAAGTTTTTTCATGCTATTGCACAATATGGGCTAACTCCCTTTTTAAAAATATTTCTTTTACATTTTTTTTAAAAGAATTGGGTTTATCTTCGTGCACGAATTCATTTTAATAAACATTTCATTCAAAAAAAGGTTATTATAGCACCTTAAAACCTCTTAAATTTTACCTTGCATTTGAACATATTCTTCAAACATTGAATATCAAATTTAAGATAATTGATAAGAGATGTAGGATTTCAAAAACGTAATTTTAAATGAAAGACCTAATTTGGATCAGCTTATAGAAGAAGAGGAAAACGATTTATCGCATTTCTAGCGAGATCCTTGCTATACTCTAAAGGAGACTCAAGATTAAATCCTAGTTTCCAACTAATCCCTATACTCTACCATCCCTTCCCTTATAATCTTATAAAGCCCTTGGTTAGATATATGAACAGCTATCTAGAAAGCTTGGAGAATTTCCACTGAGCAGCATATAATGAAGAATGAACAACTACAGGAAGGAAACCTGTTCTGGGTATTACAACTTGTTTAACTCTGCTCGATCATACGTTCAACAAGTTTATATAAACATCTTGATTTATCAAATTACCTTTCTAGGATCAAATTACCTTTAATTACAATTTAAAGATTACCTCCTCTGAAATTTACCAATTGAAACTATTACCTTTATCAAATCAAATTACCTTTAATTACAATTTATAGATTACCTCCTCTGGAATCGACCAATTGAAACTATTACCTTTATCGAATCAAATTACCCTTAATTACTATTTATAGATTACCTCCTCTGAAATCGACCAATTGAAACTATTACCTTTAATTACAATTTATAGATTACCTCCTCTGATTCTGACCTCAATTGAAACTATAACAAATAAATATTAAATATGGCGATTAAACTCAATAACATTTAATTATATATTTAGACGTGATTTAATTTACTTTAATACGCAGCATGAAATTTAAATGGTAGATCATACTCAGCCCATTGTTAGCGCCATGTTAATTTCAATCCTCTACGCACATTTTATCTTGAATAAAATGGGAATTTTATCAAAATGGAATAAAATTCCTTGAAAATCGAAACAGTTCCAAACAAGCATAAAGTCAATGCCTAGTAGGATCACATTATATTATACTATAGGCACAATTTTTCCCATAATAGGAAGGGAGGAAACTATGTGCCACTGTAATTGACAGATTATTTTATTATTTTTACAACAATTTGAAAAAATTAAATATATTTGACAATAATGGGTCGTTAAATTATGCCTTTTAAGTATGCGATAGGACGAGTGTAAGCTATGTGCCACGCTAATGGTCAGACTATATTTACACGCAGAACATGTTTTATTAATTGTTTTGATAGGTGTACCCTGTAGTAATATTCTGATATCATAGGCGGATCCTTTAAGGGTATCCGGGGGGGGGGTCTTCTTCGTGTAAGAAGAATACTCTAAACTCTAAATCATGTCTAGAGATAAGACGTTTTCATAGTACCTATTTAATTCATTAGCCTGAGGGCTCAATTAGACAACAGAGGTATATGCTCCGTGTCTGTCTGTGAGTGTGTCTGAAACGTACGACAGTAACTTGAGTAAAAGTTGACCGATTTTGATGAAATTCGGCAAACATGTTCATTTTACCAATGCTCAGGACGAGTTCGTTGGACAACGTTGTCTGCCTAAGCGTTCGCGTGCAACGCTCGCGTGGTCGTGCGCTTTAAAACTAAAATTGGAATTTTAGGACGGGAAAAAATGCTAACTATTTATTTGATGAGACGAACATTTTATACAAATACCATTTTTTAATAAATCCAACAGCGACACCGCTATAAATTATAATAAAGTTCGTTAAAACTATTAAAGCAGACCTAAACGTTCAATAATGAAAAAACAACGTTTTTACTGATATCTTACGCCGCTGAACTATTATCATACTCTTTATCTATCAACTCATCATGATTCATGATTATCTATGTTTTTCAATATTCAATACATATTTATTACTATAAGCTCGCTTCAATGATAGAACCATGCGATGCCTAGTATTTATAGCGTTATTTTATGTGAATATCTAGCTGTAATCATATCAATGTCATGCTTTCAATAAATAAATGGTTATTTTTAGGTTTGAAAATGGCTGGTAATCCGAAACGTTGCCAGAGTTGACGTGATTTAGAGTATTCTTCTTACACATACCCTTAATGGATCCGCCTACGATATTAGGATGTTTTATTCATTTTCTTTTTTTTTTTGCTTTCTTAGGGAAATTACGTGCTTTTAGATTTTGTTGTATCAAACTTTTTGCGGCCGGATTATCGAACATATAATGTATAAAACAAAAACTTAATTTAGGTCGTGATGTGTAGCTCTACTAAATTGTCTAAGTCCAAGGTGTCTAATCAGAAGTTTTCTAGGCGCTGATAAGAAAACCAAGTTTTATCACTTAATAGTTTTTGTTTGTTTATGATTGAAGTGTGAAGACGAGGTGTTAAGGTGGTTTTGTACAGTGGTTACTTCTTGTTCGTAAATCAGAAAATGTCAACAGTGTTTTTCTTGCTCAAGTAAGTTTTGATCCGGAGTTTGCTGCTCATAAGTTGTTTCCCCTCTGCTTCAACCGAAGTCCTATCAGCGCCCTGGTTTAGTTACACTTTTTCAACTTTACTCATCGCCCCCTGACTGCTTCCAGTTTCTAGACCTTGTTTTTCTTTTCCACTAAAAGCTATTTTGTGTGAGGGGACTGTGGCTTAAAGTCGAACAAGAGACTAAGAGGAACAAGTTACAATCAGATAATATATGGATGACATTTTATACTCGATTGATACACAGTAACTAAAAAATTTTATCTATTCGTATAATATTTTTGGAAAAATTTCCTCTTATACAACTTTTGTATCTGTTTACTAAAATGGCTTTACTGTGACTTACTACACTGTACTTCAGGTTTGTTTATTCGGAGTGTTAAACAATGTTGCCAAAAATGAGGTAAATTTTATTTTGTAAGAACGATACTCTGTTAGTACTTAGTAAGTACGATAGTAGTATTGTAAGCACCTAGTCTGTTAGTAATCAAGCATGTTAAGCAAAATAATCGTTCCTGCCAGTAACTGCAGTTAATTCGTATTTAATACGGATTCAATACTACTTATGGAAACACCTAACTTGTTAAATCCCAAATCAGGATTCAATCCGTATTTAAACATCGTGGAAACGTAGTAATTGTTAAGTTCATATTAATATTTTCCACGTAACTCTTGGCACGATCTATGATCGTTGATGGTCTTTACAAATATAACATTGCAGTTAAAGGGCTCTCAATCTGAAGAATACTAACTCAACTTTTTATAAAATAGACTGCCAATTAGTGTATAGCTTCCTTCCATCCTATAAAATACTTTATTGATTTATGCTTTTACAAGCCATTATGGTCTAATTTATTTAATTATTTCCCTTATTTTTTTAATGTCAAAATTGTTTTGATTTTACATGAATTAAAGTATCAATTAAGCAAAAGTTAAAAAGCGCAGACGGTTGAAATTAAGCTGGGGCTATCTGCGGTCTACTTTCGCCAAACCACTTAAATTTTATAAAAATCAGACGTGTAGTTTTTAAGATAATGTTGGTACTCAAAAATTTAGCGACAGACAGACACGGAACAAAAAATGTTTACTGATGTCTGAAACGGATTTCTGTCTTGGAATATTTGAAATCGGAGACTTGAAATATTTATACGATCACAAAGTATCCGTTTCCTTCAGTAAGTTCGGAAGCAAATTCAGATTCTTCAAGAATAATAATACTGTTGAATGTTATAAAATGCGTACCCATGACCAAATTAATCTGATACGGTAATATAGTTAAATTCTTTCATATTTACCTCAAATTTTCTCAACTTCAAAATTTTTCTCCTTTTGAAAAATTTAATAATTATTTTTCTTTAAAAAATAGTACCTATATATTATCTTGACATAAAAATAAAATAATAATATCTTTCTAAGAGATATGTATGTTATTTAAATATTAAATTATAAAAGCAAAATTCGTATAAAGCTTCTTCTCTTGCTTTTTTCTTTTGCTCTCGCAGTTAAGTGAGATTATGGACTCAATATAACTCCTTCTTTATTTTATTTTATTACTATGATTTATTTATTTTACTTGACGAATAAGAGATTTGGCAGCTAAGATAAACAAATTTTTATAAAATTTTATAAAATTTCGTTTTTTTTTGCTTAAGGAACTGTTTATTTAGTTAATATACGATTTCATACTGCATACATTATACATATACGAATGTGTGACTTTGCTGATTTTTGATTGATGTATTAGTTATATTGAAGGCTTCTTTACATAGATTTTATTTTTGTTATAAATATATATATAGCTGCATGTAAGTTCCCATCCCGAAAAAATCTTATACATTTTTACCTTAGGAACGGATTGGGCTAGATACTCTGGAGTTGTTTTATTGCAATTGGACAATAAAAATGCATATAAAGGCGTTCGTTTCACGTCACTATAACTCTCGGCAAAAGGGGATATTATCATGTTTTGTTGGCTTTAGCATCGTGGTTGAAAACTTGGTTCTACCGACGAAGAATAACTCGAGTATAGAGATTTTTCATGGATTATATTGTTATTATGATACAAATCGGTACAAAAGTACTTAATAACAAGTACTTAATAAACAAAATACACAGCCTTAAAGTACAAATCAAGTTTTGTACTTTAAGGCTTTACGTTTTGCATTGCAAAATTTAAAAACTGTGTCTGAGACAAACTTTCTCATATATTAAGTTCATAACTGCTTAACCCAGTGTTTTCCATTCATTATTTCTCGAGAACATTTTATCAAAATTTATCATAAAAATAACTCCTCCTTGACGGGAGATCGAACCCGGCCTCGCTCCGTCCATGTTTAAAGCTATTTTCTCAGAAACTACATTTTTCCCGGGAAAACGGCTTATATCGTTGGATTCTTATTTAAATGGACTATACATTTTAGACCTTTTAATTAAAATCGTCCGAACCGTTTTCGATATTTTTTTTTCCTTTTTCATCAGAATTATTTGGGGGTAGCGCCCCCAAATTTGAAGCTACAATTCATTTCTAGATTTCACCTCGGGTTATGATTTTTCTGAACATGTATGTCGAATTTAATCAAAATCGGCCCAGTAGTTTAGGCTCCACGAGACTGCACAGACAGACATTCAGACATTTTTTAAAAACCTTAAACGTGCAAATCATAAAAATCTCAAATTCGAATATTCGCGCCAATACAATACTTTCTCTTTATATGAGAAAGCAAAAAGTGGTCACGTGGTATGGAACTCAGGAAAAAATTTACTCTTATTTTCTCAGTAAATAGGATGAATTTAAAATATTGAATATTTTAAAGTATTGAATACTCAATTTGAAAGTATTAGTGTGAAATTTGAGCCATCTAATTATAAATATAGAATCGTGGGAGGGGGGGGGAATCAAATCTATTGAGGTACGAAAAATGTCACAGAATCGTAGTTATAGAACCAAAATAAGTTGCTGCTTATGTAATTAGTTTTTTATATGACTTACCGTTAATTCACAAAAAAACTATAATGTTGCGTCCACCATTTTTAATTTTTTTCTTTGGGGAAGAGGGAGGGGGAAAAGAAAGTTTCAACTTTTGGAATTTTCTCTTCAGTTACTCGGCTATAGCCACAAGAATGCCACATTTCAAGATTCAAGAGTGAGTGAGTGAGTCACTAACAAAAATGCAAACTTTGAAACTATATCCCCATTTAAAAAGGCTGAATTTGTTACAGTGTCATAAGCTACTTAAGCTTAATTTGTGTTTCAAATTTCAATAGCCCATCGTAAGAGGAAGCAAAGATATGAGGGTGAGAAAAACCAGGTGAATTGGTTCAAGTAAAGATTCACACTACATTCTGACTGCAACTTGGTCTTGCGCTCAGATAATTGTTTACAAGTTCTAGCTAAAACAACTTTTGAATGGCCGCCATCTTGATTTTACTGGGCCGATTATCTGGTTAACGAACTCGTCTAATTTGTTAAATTGCATACCGACCCGAAGGCACGTACTTGACCAATTTATTTTGGAAATAGAGCATAAACAGTATTGCATTTTTGGGGGAAGTTTGGGTTCTGTAAAGCCATAATCATTCAATTTAATTTGTTAACTTTAATGCAAAAAATAATTCTAAGCATTGAATATATAAATGCATTAATAAATAATTTTTTTTAAATTTATTGAGTAAGCTTTGAGTTGTTTATGATGAAGGTTTTAAAGACAAAAGACATTTTTAAACCCTCAGAATATTGAAATGAATTATCTAACAATATTATTACAAAAATATTCGTAATAATAAATTTTTTATTCTTTTCTCTCCATTTGTGGGAAAAATATTTTTCTTTTCATTTATTTTATATAAAAAAAAGGAAAGATCGAGCTCTCATTTAAAAAAAAAAAAAATATTATCGGTTGTTTCACTGGAGAAAGGGACCCTGGAATTATAATCTAGATGAGAATAAGCGGGGTCTCGTTTTAAAAATGCTATATTACTTCCCTCAGGTTTGCAACCCTGAGGCTATAGGAAGAGTGGCAATACTGGAACGACAACGGGAAGGGTTCCTACCAACCGAGAGAACAATTTATTTTTTTCTGAAATTGGAGAAAAATTGCCTTTCAACAAAACTGAAAGGGGGAAAAAGGGTTGCGAGAGAGGGTGAGGTAAATTCCTGGTAAATGACACGATATAAATCTATAGAGGGGGGGGGGGGTCTGCCAGAGTAGCTAGGGGGCTTCGAGTTGTACGAGCCTCTTTGCAAATTAGATACTCTGAAGGGGAAAGAGAAGAGTACTTTAAATGGATTAATAAAACTCTAGAAGGGTTAGGTATGATTCTGTCTGATGCAAAAATTGTATTTTGCCCCGTGGCAGGTCTTTAGGGGCAACACTGATTCCATTTAGTTCTCAAGAGTAAATCTTTCCTCTCTCCAATCAGCTGCTCTTATCTTTCTAAAGAAGATAATACTTGTATTGTTAGCAATAGAAACTTTTTCTGCTTAACGTGTACTGATGCAGGAGTTATAAGTTTGCAGGTAAATTTGTTATTATGAACAAAAATTATGTTTACAGACCTACTGTTCTCCTACTGTTCAGTGTTCAGACTAAAGTTGAGGTGGCATGTGCAGTTATTATAAATTATTATAATATCACTTTAAGGATGTAATATTTAAGCAATTAATTCTTTATTTTTATTGTATTTTAGGGTCCGTAGGCAAAACCAAGGACCCTTATATTTTCCTGCGTGGGTCTGTTATCCGTCCGTCTGCCGCCTGCTCTCACGGTTACATCTTTCGTCCGATCACTTTGAAATTTTGTATATAATATATGTATAGTACCGACACTCACATTTTAAAAATATAGTTACTTAATTTTTAAAAAAAAAAAAAAAAAAAAAAAAATTAAGGGTTAAAAAATAATTGTTTTTTCTGGAGACCGTGTGGGGTATCATATGAAAGGGTACGTCGAGCTGATAACAAAAATATATAATTTTTTGGTTATAACTTTGATAGAGCAAGCGTAGACGAGTATGAAGTTAAAGTGAAAAGTGTCCCCTTTCTACCTCGATTATGTAAAGTGCAAAAATTTTGAAAAAAAATCCTGAAAATTCTTTAACCAAAAGTAAAGATACCACTTTTTGGAAATTTCTAAAAAAAATTTTTTTGTTTTTATTGACAAAATACGTTTTTTTATAATTATGCTCTTTTGGATGTATTTATATGTTTACAGTCCGGTTCACTGGCAAAAAATACTTTATCATAAGTTTGATTATGTGTTTTGAGAATATCAGACCCATAGGATTGTTCAAAGTAGGTTTTTAACATTTTAAAAAGCTACATCAATAGGGTACTACTTAAACAATACTGCGTTGGCTACGGACCCTCGCTGTGTGCTGACTGGCACACACTTGTTTATTGTTAGGACGGTTTAGTTTGTGGGAAAAGTTAAATTGACCTGGAGTCTGTGTTATAAAACTAATTCCTCATATTTTTAAACATTTATTAAACAAATATCCTGCCCAAAGGACTAGTTTTATAACAATGTGTTACCTTCTTAGAAAAGAAAGAGTTGTATTATGGGATGATATTTCTTATCAAATATATGCCAAATTTCGATGAAATTTGGCCATAAGTTTTAAGGCTTCCCACGTCTGCACAGACTACCGACTACAAACAGAAAATTTCTAAAAATCACATTTTTACACTCACAACTCAGGGGACCAAATCAAATATTCTATCCTTTCTCAGTATACATTATACATACTACGTATTTGAGAAAGAAAAAGGAAAGAAGTTAAAGTATTGTGACGTAAGCATTTGGAACCAAGTCTAAAAGACTAACTGGGCGGTAGATTCATTCAGTTATTTGACACCAGGGTGCGGGCCTTAAGTCACCATAACGTTAAGTGACATACAACCTCACCAATTAAACCAACTTTGTTTCTTCGACTCCCTACATATTACTTGCTTGCTCCAGGGAAAATTGGGTACGTCTGGTAACAGCAGGCATCCTAATAGAAAGAGGGAGTGAGAGAGAGAGAGAAGAAAGGCTCAATAATACCCTAAAAGTCTTAGAAGGAAGTCTTGGATCTCGATATAGCTTGCAGTGAACTTCTGTTTTTCATTATTTTTACTTTGCGTGGAGCACAGGACTGGTGTTATAATCCAGCAGAAGGAACGAAGGGTGAGATAAGACTGCCTCAGAGTGTTGTCCAAGCCTAGATATTGCTTTTATAGACTTATTTCTGACGTTTGGGTGTAACAATCGATGTGACACAATAACATATTTACGCGTCACACATTGGAGGTAGTTTTAACTAGAAATGTTTACACTTTATAGATGCTAACATATATAAATGCTTGAACTTGAGAATGATTGATCGGTAGAAGTGACGTGAGACTTAAGCTTTATTTTCCTAGACGCGACTTAAGCTATAGACGCTCAAGCGATAGTCGCTGGACTATCTCTGAGGACTCCTCTTCTGAGTTTGCATGTACTGCTACTCCTGTTTCCTAGCTGAGCGACTCTTAATATGCAAACTCAGAAGAGCGATAGTCGCTGAGCGACTATCGCTCTTCTGAGTTTGCAGCAACTATCGCTGGAGTCGCGTCAAGGAAAACGCACCTTAAGTAGTTAAGTATTTTATCTTCCAAGCTTACCGACGGTAAGGGAATCATTCATATCATTCTGAAGAAACAAAATTTAGTAAAAACGGGTTTCACACATCAGGGAACAAATTTGAACTTGTGACTATCTGTCGGTCTGTCTGCCAACATTTTTGCGAACGCCCATAGTAAAAATTAAAATGTCGTCCGATGTTCATGTAATTTTGACAGTACGTCAAAGTATGTGGTATAGATATAATTTTAAACGTCCTTCGGAAATTAATTTTAGTATTGTGTCTCTCATCTGTGCTTGTAGTGCATATATTGTCTGTGCATAATATATTTTAATTCCAAATTATGGACGTATTTCCTTAATAAGTAAATCCTCAAAATAATGACATCATCATAGAGATCTCGTGAATTTCCACGTTTCTATCCTATTAAAGGGATCATTTCCAAACGAGTTTCAACTGTTGAAGGTCTTGAATTGCTGAAATTTGGATAGAGATATGATTTGTTAAAGGGAATTTCCATCCTATTACATCCTATTACATGGATCTTTTTCAAACGAGTTTCTTATTACGAGAGTCTTGAATTGCTGTAATTAGGATAGAGATAGGATTTGTTAAAGGGAATTTCTACCTTTCTATCCTATTACATAGATCTTTTCCAAACGAATTTCTTATTACGAGGATCTTGAATTGCTAAAATTAGGATAGAAATAGGATTTGTTAAAGGGAATTTCCAATTTCCTATCCCAAAACATGGATCTTTTCCAAACAAGTTTCTTATTACGAGGGCCTTGAATTGCTGAAATTAGGATAGAGATAGGATTTGTGAAAGGAAATTTCCACCTTTCTATCTTATTCCATGGATCTTTTCCAAACAAGTTTCTTATTACGAGGTATTTAAATTGCTAAAATTAGGATAGAGATAGGATTTGTTAAAGGGATTTCCACCTTTCTATTCTCCTATTTTTTCATGGACCTTTTTCCAAACGAGTTTCTTATTACGATAGACTTGAATTGCTGAAATTAGAATAGAAATAGGATTTGTTAAAGAGATATGGAAAAAAGTGTGGATCACTTAAGCTATTACCAAGAAAGAATCTGCATTTTGTTAGAGGACGACAATTCGGCGAACTGACATCACTTTCCAATCTTGGTTGTAGTTAGGAGTTATCGAAGTTTTGATTAAAAAAAACGATTCTTCAACAGACTTATTTCAATAGTCTATCAAGGGAGAGGAAAAATAAAATGATAAATCCATACACACACGGTACATTCTTCAATACATATAGCACATACGCACGTGGCTCCAATAACCCTCTTGTCCGGTTATTACAAATAGCTTCCTTTGTGACGGTTATTAGTAAACGTCTCTTTCAGTTGCTCGACTGAAACTAATACATAACTAACTAACTGACAGTAAATAATAATTCATTATTAGTTATCTCAATTCCTGTTTTATTTCTTTTATTGAGAAAATGGTGAGAAAATGTTTTTTTTTTATTATTTTTTTTTTTTTTAATGTAATGTAAATAGATTACCGTATGAGAATTTAGTAGTTTTAAAAGAATCATCTATAGTTTATATGAGAAGTCGTATAATGAAGCGGAAATACAAATTATAGTGTGTATTTTTTTTCATATGGTTATAGTTAATGATAGTGTTAGTTAATTTTTAACTACTTCCTGATTAGAGACATTTCCTGGGGATGTTTTCTGGTTGAGAGAAGCGAGGGATTTTGATAAGCTGCGGGTCTCTCGGTTAATTTGTGATAATATAGAGCTAAGTACGTAATATCATAAAGCTGGAAGAGAGAAGTATATACATTGGAAAACTGTAGAATCTACTACAACTAGTTTACTTTTTCACTTCCTTAAATAATCATTATTTTTGTAACGAAAATATTTAACAGTCCGATACTAATATCAAACAGAAATAACAGAGAAGATATTCATAAACAATTATATTAATTTTTTAAATAATTTAATAATAGACTGCCATTTAGTGTGGCACATAACTTTCTCTCGTTTTTATAACGTACTCAAATGATGTTATGCTAATTTATTTCATTTCATCCCAACTATTATTTTAAATCTGTATACATACATTGTTTTTATTTAAGGTAACGGACGGAAGATATGTGCGATCATTTTTTGTCTCCGATTTCAAAAATTCCAAGACAGAAATCCGTTTTAGAGGGAACATATTTGGGTCTGTGTCTGTCTGCCGCTCAATTTTTGCGAACCAGCATAACACTGTCTTAAAAACTTATCATCCGTTTTTAATGAAATTTGGATGGTAGGTCATAATTAGCCCATTGTTGGTCCCTTGTTAATTTCTATCCTCTGCATTTGGTATTAAACAAAAAGTGTGCCCTGAGGAAAATTTCATAAAAATCAGAAGAGTTGTACTTTTGAAGATATAGGTGTAAATTAATGTATGTTTTGGCGCATGTGGAAGAGAATTAAATGGGCGCAGAAGGTTGAAACTAATCATCCTTTTTAGTAGGGATTCAAAACCCCCACATTAAGCCTTTACATCTATATAGTAATGTCTCAGAATAATATTTACACATTACTTTACCTAAGCTTTATACTTTTTACTCGCCGGTCTTGGCTGGCCTGCGGCCAGCCTTTGCCCGTCGAGTGGCCAGGTACTTGTATATATAAGGGGATATATGCCAGGTACTTGTATAGTAGTTGGTACTTGCAATATCTGGTAATGTAGTAGGAGGTTGTGGGATGTTGTAGCCAGGTGTCTTGCCTTAACTTAACTTTTACTATGAAGAAAAAACTATTTCTTTCTCTATATCAAGACACACTGATTTTTCTATTTATTTTTTCTTTAAACATCAATTTTCAATGTCAATCAATGATTAATTTTAACAAGAAATAAAAAATAAAATAAATAAAAAATAAACTAAAAGCCTTCGTCCACGACACCAGGTGGGTTAATTTGTCATTTATAGACTGAGAATTATACAGTTATAATTCGCAGTCTATAAATGACAAAGTAAACAAACATTGCAAAGGTAAGAAAGCGATTGACGTCTAGAGAAGCTGAGCTAGTATCTTAGGCTGTGGAGTTGAGGAGGATATTGAGTAAGGTGGGGCGACAGGAGAGACGGGAGGGGATGGGAAAGTTGGACATATTTACTGGAACAGGAAATATTTAATAACTTTGGTTCTAACCAACGTTTTTCGGAGAAACAAAGCCTTCAACATACACCAAATGTTAGCGCACATATAATAAATTTAATAAAAAAAAAAAAAAACAGCAACTTAATTGTAAAAACCACTATATATAAACAGTTATTTTCCATTTTACCCCCTCAAAACTAAAAATAACACAAAATAGAACATAACAATAATTAATCTGTTATTCAAGACCTTTTCAACGATATAAATCATATTATAAAATATTAACTTTAACATTTGTACCCATGTACACTCAGGTACTAAAATTATATTTTTTTTTAAACAAACTATACAAAAGGGCATTAATTTAACTAATAAATAAATATAAATAAAAAAAAACCCTAATAAAAAATTATTTAAACCCTTTAACCTACAACAAAATTAGAAATCGGTACAAAAGAACGTGTACAAATTTTTTAAAAAATAAACAAATAAAATAGCTTTAATGTACAAATCAAGGCCTTTCAAATGATATACGACACAATATTAAAAACCAAAAAAAGTGGTCACGTGACACGGCACACGGGAAAAAGATTTCTCTCAAGTTCTAAGCAAGTAGGATGAACTAATGAAATAAAATATACTCAATTTAAAGAGCATTAGTGTGAGATTCAAGCGCCTCAATCAGAAATAAAATCGGTCAATTATTTTAGAAACTACGGCCATTCAAAGTCAAAAATAGAAAAAAAAAAAAAAAACAAAAAAATACCAAAATAATCACTATTTAGGGTACAACCGATAGAGGTACGACAAAAAGTCATAGAACCAAAGTTGTAGATCTTTTAAAATCAGTTACCGCTGGTGCTATCTGTTTTCCAATATGACTTACCGTTTAGCCACAACAAGCCCCAAAACAGCTTGAAAATCAAGTCGGCCATTTTTATTTTTTTAGGGGGGGGAAGGAGTAGGAAAAGTAAACTTTTTATAATTATTTTGGTTCACAATATGGACATTGCGCGTCGAATGGCGCAAACCTCAAGTCTCTAGCTCTTCTGGAAGTGGGTAAACATTAATGTCAGTGAGTGAGTGAGTGAGTCAGTTAGCCATGCGGCTTTATAGTATATAGATTTTTTACTTATTATAACTTACTTACTTTACTTTACTTTACTTACTTTAACTTTTTTTAACTTTTTTTTCTTATATTTTTGTTCCAGGTGAGTTTGGCAATGGATGATGATCATTTTCTGAAAATTACTAAATGCTGGAGTCTAATGATAAAGTTTGTGCCAAATGTTTGTTAGTTTATTGACAGCGCGGGAAATTAAAAAAAATGGGGTGAGAGAGCTTAGTCAATGAAAGCTTAGGATTTTAAAATCCTGAACTCTTATTGGCTCCCTACCCCATTCTTTTTACTTTCCCACGCTGTCAATGAACTAACAAACATTTGGCACAAACTGTGGTGTTCATTATTTGAGACACATTCAAGGTATTTTTTTTTTTCGATTTATCTATTTTAATTATAACTACTATTTAATTATTACAGAAAAAAATAATAAAGTGTACACAATTAGCATTACTTTAATTGCATTTTATTTTTAATTTACCCTCTGTAATAGTGTCCGAATACTTTGAGTTACTGTCTTTGAGTTAAACCACAATAGCAAATTATTATGTCACAGGGTTTAATGTATCTTTATATCTATAGCTATAGTAATGTATTAGCTTACATTTATGAATAAATTGTCTAATAAATCCTAATATTAAAAAGTGTCAGCTGAGAATATATTCTTACCTGTGTGAGAATATTGTTAAAAATGATATCATTGCTTTACTGTCATATGTTTAAATTATTATAAGGGAAATATGTTTGCGGGTAACGTTATGTTTTTTCATCAAATCTAGATGAAACAATATAAATATTCTCCTTTTTTAAAATTTTCTTTTGTTAAACAAAAAATGAACAAAAGAAAAACAAATTTTTCGTTTTGTCAGTAAAATTTTATATTTACTTTGAACATTTCCTTTTCACATCTCTCTTTTATTGAACTAGATATACAATAATGAGAAATACATAAAAATAGAAGATGCATATAATGTCTGTACCTTATTTTTTGTTTGCAACAACTCACAATGATGATTAAAAAAAGGAATATATATATATATATATATATATATATATATATATATATATATATATATACATGTCTGTATGTACACACACACACACACACACATATATATATATATATATATATATATATATATATATATATATATATATATATATATATATATATAACATGTACTTTGTTGACATTTTACGACAGATTATGTAAACGAGCGTAGTGAGCTTCTTACAACCAGCAAAATATGCAGGTTGTCTGTTTGTTCTTTTTTGTCTGTCAGTAACGTTTCCGATAACTTGACGTTTGAGTAAAAGTTAATTTGGCACACATACTCCGTTTACCAATGCTCAGACTAAGTTCATTGGACAGCATTATCCGTCACAGCTACTAGATATCCGTCGAGACTAGATAAGGTTAAATAAAATCTTGCTACATCGATACCTACTATCAATAATATAATGGTCGAATCTACAATCTACAGGGCGGGGTAAGATGGTAAGGGTGGGTAAGACGCCACTTGCTAATAATTCACAGATAGACCGCTAGGACGCATTAATTATAGTTGATTAACCTTTAATTATGGAAGAACTCTCTAGACTCTAGAGCAACGCTTCTACGTCTCTATCGTCAATCCGTTTTTCTAAAATTTGACTAAATACATTATTTACCTTTTTGATATAACTCATGCTTAATAATTACTGATGAATTAAAATATTTTCTAGGTAATATTTTTATGGATATGTACTATAGTCTTAGTCATCAATAAGATTTTAATATTTAAACCGTACCAACATTCTTTAATCTCTTGCTATGTGGTCAGATTCGTTGGTGACATCTTACCCCTTTACCTTGGGGTAAGATGCCACTTCGTTAGTGAGGTAAGATGCCACACCAATTGGCAGTCTATTTTAACCATTTTAATTTTTTTAATTTTATTAATTAGATAATAATTTAGATTTTAGAAATAGTCATACTCATTAAAACATATAATGTACTATTAGGTAACTTTTTTACTCAAATTGTATTAGTTCATTTTTATTTATGAGGATTGACGATTTATTTACATAATTCTACAAAATAAAGTCTGCTTTGTCTAAGACATGCTTTTTGTAATCAGTAACAGTAAAAATGGCATCATAGAAAGCATGCCAGCTCTTGTTGAATTAATAAAGTTTTGTGGCAGCTTACCCCAATAACGAGTGGCATCTTACCCACCCTATGCGGGAAAGATGCCACTTTCGGGACTTATATATGTATGCAAAACAAACATATTTGTTCAGTGACTACAACAATAAGTATATAATAGTAAGAAAAAGAAGGTTATACTTTTATTATTACGTATAATATAATTTGATATTCCTATAAATGTGGCAGAAATTTACAAAAATGTCTTAAGTATGGCGTCTTACCCCGCCCTACCCTACATCGTTTAAAGTACAATTGATAAGTGCATGGAAAATTTCAATTTGATATAAGTAGAAGTTTTTGCGTAGTGATGTGATACATTTGTAATAATTGTTGAATAGAAACGGGACATTTGAGTTAGTTTAATTATAGGGTAATGAGGAAGGTTACCAAGACACCGTCAGCGACATCCACAGTCCACTATCCTCTATTCCACTTGTCATCGTCAATTATGACATATATCATGATTAACTATTTTTTAAACATTCAATATTTATAATTAATTGCGAGTGCATTACTATCACTCGCTTGAATGAGTTTAAACCCAAATTATAACTTAAAAAACGATCATATTATCAAATGTTCATTAAGGTTCATTAATAATATATCATATAGTGTCAATCAATCATTAGTTATTATTCAAGCAACTTTCTTCCTGACATTTTTGAAACAACTGAAAATTAAAGTATTGCATTCAGTGTATTATTTTCTGTAAAAATGTTGATTTTTACAATTTCTAAGAAAGTAAAACAATAATGGGATGAGCACAGCCCCAGCCCATGTCACTGAAGCTAGAAACTTATATTTTGGAAAGGATGGCTCCTTGGTTGGGTGATGTAGGTGGTAATTAATCCTTATAAAATTAACATTTAATTCCATGTCTAACTTATTAAAAACGTGTAGATTAATTATTAAAGCATAGGTAAGCCATCCTAAGTGGCTTTAAAATTTAAAAGTTTCTTGGTGGTAAAAACCTATTATATTAAAACTATACACTATTATATAAAATAGGTATAACACATAGTGACAAAATGGGAATGAGAATGAGAATAAAAGTTTCTTTAAATCTAACCATAACAAAAAATATAATCTGGGATATAGCGCTGATATGATTAAAACCTTGTTTTTGTTGTCATAATTAAAGCTTACTCTAGTATAATATGACTTATTCGAACGGTCGCTAGCAATAAATTCTCGTTACAATGGTTCATTTAAAGTTTTCTTAAAATCCTATATTAGAGAACATAAATTGGGTTATCCCGTAAACAAGTCAGGAAGATTTTTAAAAAAGAGAATACCTTTTACTAAAATACCAAGTTTATTATCAATTTTAAAACGTTTACGTCAAATAAAATAGACCGCTTCTTCTTTTTCCAAGCTTTGAAGGAAATAAGAAGAGTTTAAACGCAATAAGCCGTAATACTGTTTAAAATATGAGAGAATAAAGCCGTCTAGTTTAGCGTAAGAAGTGGGAGAAGATCGAGGCCAAATTTCGCACTTTAGCTGAAAATATGGTTCGTCTCATTTTCTTAGGGAGGGTGTTTTTATTAAAGGAGTGGAAAAGCAAAAGGGAGCCTTGACTGAGCTTTTAGCGCCCTCTAGCGGCTAAAAATCTAATAATAAAGGTCGGATTTCCTCGTGCTTTCTCTACCCTGCAACTATTCTATAAGGATAAAATATCTTCCTCTTTGCTATAGCCTCTAGGAAGAATCTGACGGACCCTGCAATCTGGACCCCCGTCCCCATCCAAAAAAAGCTTTTTACCATTATTCCACTACCTATAGGGTTTTTACCCCCCTCCTAAGTTATGCTCATCTCGTCCCTCTTTAAAACCAGAGGTTTTCCCGGAAACTCTTTTTTTTTACGCTTAGCCAGAACTAGAGGGTTGAAATCTCAGTGCTTTTAAAAAAAATGAAGAAATCGATGGTTTGTTTCGTGGAAATCTTTTTAAAAACATTTAACATTAAAACATAGTTATTTATATGTTCCTTTAAACCATCTTTTTTAAATTGTTCTATGAAAATTCACTTTAGATTTTTATACGTCGTCGAAAGAGATGTGCGACTATAATAATAAAAATAATATAATAAGTATATTAGTTAAATTAAGTTAAACAATTAAAATATTTATGTGCATTGTTCATGAAAAATTAAATGAAACATAATTTATTGAGGTGAGTAGTTAAAGTTTTATCGTTCGTTCCTGTTCAACTTGTAATATTCTTTTATTAATAAATGTTTTTTACGGTGCTAGTGTAACCTTTAATTTCATCTAAAGAACAGGGCCGTTTCTACTAATAGGCAAGACTAGGCAGCCGCCTAGGGCGGCAAAATTTTAGGGGCGGCAAAAAAAAAAATGTTTAATCAAACAGCAAAAAAAAATTAGCAAATTAATAGGGAAAAGATCGGTCCGAGACAACTCAGACAAACTTTCTCATTTACGAGTTCTTAATTACTTAGCCCAGTGTTTTCCATTTATTAGTTTTCGTAGGTACATTTGATTTTTATTGAATATTTTATCAAAATGTATCATAAAAATAACTTCTCCTCAGCGGTAAATCAAACCCGGCCTCTCTCCGCCCGCATTTAAAGCTATTTCTGGGGAACTAGATTTTCCCGGGAAAACGGCTTATATCGTAAGAATTAAAATCGTCGGAACCTTTTTCGAGAACTATTTTTTTCAGAGTTTTTGGGGGTAGCGCCCCCAAATTTGGAGCTAAAATTAATTTCTCGATTTCGCCCCGGGGTATGATTTTTCTAAATATGTATGCCAATCGGCCCAGTATAGTTTAGGCTACAGGCGTCTGCACATACAGACATTTTAAAAAACCACTTTTTTGGACTCAGGGGACCTCAAAACGTATAAACCCATCAACATCGAATTTTCGCACCATCACAATACTTTCTCTTTACATGGGAAAGTAAAAATTGAAAGAGCTTTGGTTGATTCTCGAGAGCTTGCCGAAGAAATAAATATTGAAAGCCTATATTTAAGCCAAAAATAAAAAGAATAAAAAGGAAATTGTTCGCTTATGAATTAGCAGATGAACCCATCGCTGACCCCAATGTTTCAGACTAAAATACTATTTTGCAATATTTGATGCGGCAACTAGCTCTGTACAAGAACGATGCATACAGTTTAATGAAATTATTTTTTGATTTTCTATACAGTATAAGTGACCTCAAGATGAAAACTTGCAGAACTCATGGCTTTGTTTATCAAATTGGATACTGCTCTAACCCACTGTAGCCCTGGAGAAGCCTCATCTTTCCTAAAGCACATTGCCGTGACAGCTTTCTGTTCTGAACTTTCAGGAATAAGTAATCAAATTAAAAAAATATGCAAAATCTGAATACGTGCTGAACTATCGGTGCCGAAGCAAGTTAGTAAATGGTTTTCCTAATTTGTTCGTCGTTCATTGTATCCTTTAACGAAGAACTGAAGAAGGGGGGGGGAGCATTTTTCAATTCTCGCCTAGGGCGGCAAAATACATAGAAACGGCCCTGCTTAAGAAACTAGTTATTATTAACACTTTATTTTAATCTTATATCGCTGTATTTCAAGGATGATTCTTTTATTTATATTTGTATTGAATACATAATACACAATATACTAATATACTACATAATATACATAATATACTTACACATTAATGTACCTACATATTATTGCTTTGAATCTGTTTTATTTGTACTGAACCCAAGTTACCGTCATAAATATTTTACTCATTTTAGGTTTCTGTACAAAGTACAAAAAGAAACTTTATATAACAGCTCTGTCTGTCTGTCCGTTGGTGTCTGTCCGTTGCTTGTTTCAATTCATAAGCTACTATAGCTAGGAACATGAAATTCGGCACACAGGTGCATCTCAGCATTTGAGACAACTGGAAACATTTTGGATTTTTCACACTTAATATTTTCAATATAGCGGGTGACTAAAAAAAAGTTTTTAATCACCATGACATGTTATACATCAATTTAAAGGTCTTGAAGTGTAGAAAAAGAATATGCAATTATTAAAATTTTACACTTAAAAGTTTCAAGATGGCGGCCAATATGGCGAGTGACTAAACATTGTTTTAGTTACCATAACATGTTATACATCAATTTAAAGGTCTTGAAGAGCAGAAAAAGAATATTACTATTAAAATTAGTTGTAATTATATTAAACTTAATAATTTAACTTTAATGTACAGAAACCGGCGATTATCGCCCCACGTACTTACGTGAAGCACGCCTTACTTGTTTTGTATTAAATCGTCGGTCATACGGAACTTAAATCGAGTCTGTTTTAACGGTTTTGTTTAATTACTCGTCTTTAAAGTTTTTAAATTGGGCTGTGTGTTTTTAAGAGCTTCAGATAGAAATGTTCCGGAGGGCTTGAATACAGGGTTGAGCCCTTATAAGATCAAATACTCGGCGGTAATTGTTGGAAATAAAAGCCAGTGTTAGGGACTCTATGAGTCCAGTCTCCGGGCCCTTTTATGATCCCACAAGTGATCTTTTATTGGTGTTGAAGTGATCTTTTATTGCGAGTAGACAGAAAGGGCCGTGTTTATATCTCATTATCTAACAAGCCTGGAGGCTCTTTACAATAGGGTCAAGTGATCTCTATGAAACTTCAACTAGTTTTAGAACCCTCTGCCTGCTTTTTGTCCAAGCTTTAAAAGCGGCGATTTTAATTAAATGTCGTCTATTTTAAACAAACTCGGTAAAGTAGTTAAACATCACTTCACTAGCATTGTATTTTTATGGTATTTGATGACTGTACAGACTGCTTCAAATTAAGTATATTTAAGTGTTAAAAAACATTATATTGTCTTTATACTTTTATTTAACTAAAATAAACTATTTTATTTGTAAAATCGGCTTAAAAAGCTGCCACTTTTTGTTATTACGAAGGCTTCCGCAGCTACATTTCGTTATTACCAAATTTTCTACTAGAAGCAAGTATTATTTATTTCTTAGTACTGGGTACTTGGTCTTTGTTTCTGGATAGTCTACTATAAACAAAAAGTTTATGATAAAAACAGGTTTGTACCGCATTTACGATTAAAATTGCTTTGGAATTAAAAAACACTCTTTAAAAAAAATTGTTTAATTTGTTTTTAGTCCCATTCCATTATTTTTAATAAATTATCGAATTAGTTTTGTTTGTAGTTATGATTGCTCGAATTCTCTATCCTTTGACAGAAAGAGATTTTAAATAAGATAAATTATTCCATTTTATTTTTATATGTACAAGATATTATATGTATATACAAATATATATATATATATATATATATATATATATATATATATATATATATATATATATATATATGAGCTTTAATATTTACAATAATAATCTAAAAATATAACTAAATTTCATTTTTTCCAAACAAAAGAAAAACCTATTTCTGTTGCGTTACAAAAGAATATGAAATTTAAGGCATGCAAGAACTGTTTTTCGTTTTCTGTAAATCACGGATGAGTGAAAGCTTTTTTTAGTAAAAAAATCCCAGGGAGTTTTGTATGCCAGTGAAAGAACTTCAAAGGCCAGATTAATTACTTTTAGGATTTCATCGCTTTTTGTCAACGACACTGAATACAAAAAAATCAGGATAAAACAGAGGATAAAAAAAAGAAAACATAAAAAATAATAATTTTACGCTAACTTTAGGACTGGTAGAAAAAGAAGTGGAGCATTACTAAAAAAAAAGAAATAATAAAAAAAATTTAGATGCATATATTTTTCTTTTGGATGGCCAAAAACTGCGACAATACTAAGCTGAGTTTTTTGTCTAGAGATTCTTCTATGTACGAAGCTTCTGAAGCAGAAATATAACTTTTCATCGCTTGCCACACTTTTCTTCTCCTTTCTTTCTTCCACCTGTGCTTTTGTCATTTTTTTGTTTACTTTTAAAAATCTAGCCTCTTCATACAATATGTTTATTCTAAGAATTCAGAAAAAATATGTATATTTTTCTCTCGTACTGACTTTTCATTGGAAGAAAAAACTATGTTGAGGATGGATGCTTTGTATTAAATTCCCCCGGTTTGTAAGCTTAACTCCACTCTTCTGTGTTCTACTGTTACTAAACTAAAAATATTGTTGTTTATTTATTCTTAATTCATACTTCTAGACTTGTTTTATAAAAATTTTATTTTTTTTAAATTGTCATTATTTTTACTTTTTAAATTCCCTCATCCTATTTAGAGAAGTAAAAATTAAAATTTTCTTTCTCCATAGGTGTATAATTTTTATGTTGTAGGTGTATATATATTTATGTTAATTTTTTCAAACAGAAAAAATTATACACCTATGGAGAAAGAAAATTTTAATTTCTTTTATACTGGAAATATAAAGGTCCGTGGTTCAAATCCCGGAGCCAGTGCAAATTTTTCTCTGTTTCTGTCTCCCGTAGTTTAAATTGTTTGAATTATATGTCGCTGCCCGAAGGTTGAGATTTCATATTTCTCTAGTTAGAGTGGATGTTGCCAAATGGCGAGTTTCTAGCGTAACTTTCTCTTGTCTAGTTCTACTGCCGTAAAAATTTCGGTTCCTAGGTTTGAGAATACATTTCACGCTAAATACTGGGATTATCTAACGTTTCGCGCAGAGGAAAGTTTATATCTGGCTTAGCTTAACTGGAAGAGCTTTATACTGAAAATATGAAGGTCCGTGGTTCAAATCCCGGAGCCAGTGCAAATTTTTCTCTGTTTCTGTCTCCCGTAGTTTAAATTGTTTGAAATATATATATATATATATATATACATATATATATATATATATATATATATATATATATATATATATATATATATATATATATATATATATATGTGTGTGTGTGTGTGTGTGTGTGTGTGACTCTCACGCATTAGAAGTGAAACTTAAGTTTATTAAGAAGCAGAATATACATAAGAAATATGTGTATGAAATAGCACAATAACCCTTATTTAAGTAATGCATATTATATAAATCATTTATTAAATACGCAACATACATATTTATAATCAAGAGTTTACAATGCCGCCACAGTCAGATAACTTCTCAAAGAAACATAAGTTCAATTAATAAAATATTTTCATAAAATGTTAGCCAATAATGAATAAAAACATGAAAACAACATTAATATAATATATATTAATAATTGTTATAATAATACCCTTATAAAGGGTGGCACAAAAGTATGGAAACCCCTGAATAACTCGTCAGAAATGCATTTTTTTTAAAAAAGTTTAATACAAAAGTTACAAATGGTGGCCTTGGATTTGACCTTAACCTTGCCCTTCAGGGTCATTTGAAGGTCAACTTTGATATTTTAAATGGGAACCCCCATTTTTTATTACGGATTTGAAAAGAGCAGGAAATTTTACGAATAATATGACCTTGACCATGACCTTTAAGGTCATTCCAGGGTCAAAATTGTTTTTCCAATGGAAAACTCTAATTTGTATTGCGGATTGCGAAGTAGCCAAATTTTTCCCTTTAACAGTGGCCTTGACCATGGCCTACACCACGTCCTTGACTATGCCCTTAAAGGTCATTTCAACCCTTCCCCCTCCCCTTTTTTACTAATTATTAGTTTAAGTACTTTTATTCAATTTTTTTTCTTCATGGTCTCATTTCTGGTCATGGTCAATGATGTGGTCGACCTTCAAGAAAAAAATATTAAATAAAAGTACTTAAACAAATAAATTAATAAAAAAAGGGGGGGGGGGAGGGTTGAAATGACCTTGAAGGTCATGGTCAAGAACATGGTGTAGGGCGTGGTCAAGACTGCTGTTGAAGGGAAAAATTTGGTTATTTCAAAATCCGCTATATATTCAAAATATGTGGTTAGGTACAAGACACATACTTGCCAAATTTCAAAGTGATCGGACGAAAGGTGGATCCGTTAGAGCAGGCGACCGGACGGACGGAAAGACACACGCAGGAAAATATAAAGGTCCTTGGTTTTGCCTACGGACCCTAAAGAATAACAATACATAAACCAAACAATCATAATCTATTTTTTTAGATAATAAATAGTAATTCCTAATACTTGGTAAAAATGTTTAATTCATATTTTTACTGTCTGGAATGCAATTTACTAACAATATTATTTCGAGAGCTTACTTCTTCCATAAGATTTACTGTTGTAACACATTCATATTCGGACTATTTAAGCTGCATTATTGCACTTGTAATCATTACATGGAGTTTTACGCATGCTCGACTTCGAATTTAATCCAATTGACCTGGTACCTGGTATTTTTTTATTTATTTATTTTTATCACAAGTCACGTGTACCTTCATCCAAAAACATGTTATTGAATAACAATTTAAACCTTGGACTACGTAAAAATAAAAATCGGTCCGAGACAACTCAGACTAACTTTTTAAAGAGATCATAATTATTTGGCCCAGTGTTTTCCATTTATTAGTTTTCGTATGTACATTTAATTATTATTGAACATTTCATCAAAATGTATCATAAAAATAACATCTCCTGGGCGGGGAATCGAACCCGGGCTCTCTCCGTCCGCGTTTTAAGCTTTTTTCTCAGGAACTAGATTTTTCCCGGGATAACAGCTTATATCGTTAGATTTGTATTTAAATGGGCTACATTATAGAATTACATTTTAATCAAAATCGTCGAAACCGTTTTTGAGAAATAATTTTTTTCAGAGTTTTTGGGGGGTAGCGCCCCCAAATTTGGAGCTAAAATTTGTTTCTCGATTTCGAACATGTATGCCGAATTTCGTCAAAATCTGCCCAGTAGTTTAGGCTCCAGGCGTCTGCACAGACAGACAGACGACAGGCAACAGACAGACATTTTTTAAAAAACACTTTTTTGGACTCAGGGGACCTCAAAACGTGTAAGTCCATCAAAATCCCAAAATCGAATTTTCGCGCCATCACAATATATGCGAGAAAGTAAAAAAGTAGATGTATTCTTTTATGGCCTATATAATGTACTAATTAAATCATAAAACGTAGAAAATGGTTAAAGTAAAGAAAAACGTAGGTGTCGGTTACACAGACTCGGAAAAAGTACCCGAACCCTCGTGTGTGGTCTGCAAAATCCAAAATTCAATTCATCCTGAGTGTTGCGGTGTAGAATTGAGTTTTACCTCTGTAATGACGATTCCGATTCTAAAACAATCGATTGCTCCCTTTGAAAAAATAAAAAGAATAAAGTAAAGAAAAAAGAGGTCACTTAAATGGGAAAATTGTCTTGAAGGCATGGAGTTTAGGTTAAAAGAGGCAACTAAGTGACTCAAGGTTTGATGTTAGGATACTTAAAGCAGCTTACGACATTCCACTAAGATACTTACCTCTTCTCAACTCACTCAAGTCCTTTTCAATGACACTAAGCCTTTCTTACAACTCTTTATACATTTTATAGCTTCTTCATAAGACACAATGACGTTCTCTCTCCAATGAAAAAGAAAGATCAGGCTCGTAAATTATTGACAACTTTGTTCAGAAATATATCTCTCTCAACGAAAACAACTAAAATAACATTGCGTCAAATAATCAATTTCAAGACTAAACATGTGTCTAATTAAATACTACTAAATTAAACTCATTACTTATAGTTTATTTTCTATGCTCGAAAATGGTACATTAATTGATGAGTTTATAGCCGAAAAATGTCCAACCAAGCATAATGTCAGCTTAATGGTATATTTCTGAACAAAGTTATCAATAATTTACGTGGCTGATCTTTCTTTTTCAGGAATGAGTTGTGTAGTTACTTAGCAGTAAAGAAAAATTAATTTTCGACTTCCAACCACTGTCATCATACTCATTAATGTTCTAGGTCTGTGATTCTAACAAACCGATTCTAAATATAATATAAAATTCTATAAAACCATACTTCTACACACAGTCTCTAGAATTATCAAAGTTCTAGGTCTTCCGGTGATTACAAAAAGGCGACTTCTACACACAGTCTCTAGAAACATCAAAGTTCTAGGTCTTCCGGTGATTACAAAAGGCGACTTCTACACACAGTCTCTAGAAACATCAGAGTTCTAGGTCTTCCGGTGATTACAAAAGGCGACTTCTACACACAGGCTCTAGAATTATCAAAGTTCTAGGTCTTCCGGTGATTACAAAAGGCGACTTCTACACACAGTCTCTAGAATTATCAAAGTTCTAGGTAGGTCTTCTGGTGATTACAAAAAGGCGACTTCTACACACAGTCTCTAGAAACATCAAAGTTCTAGGTCTTCCAGTAGTCACCACGTCTCAAAGAGTGACAGGCATGATGTTTCGCTCCTGATACTATAGATTTATCTTTAGGGATGTTCACTGTGTCATCTTAAATTTACGGTGGTTTTTTATACTAATTTGATGATTACTCTACTATTGTATCAGTTCAGAGTCCTTCACTGAACTGAATAATTATGAATATTCTTTCATTCTAATGCTTGTGGATGTTAATGGGTATTTTTTTAAGCAGTACTTTGGTGTAGATGGCAAATAAGTTGTTGTTATACGCTTGGTTAGGGATCCTTTGGAGTTTCGTTCCAGTTTATCTTGGTATAAATTTTACTTTTCTTCTTCCCATGAGACCTCGACGCCCACTTGTAGGCATAGAGACGAGTGTCAAAAACTGTGAAAGGCTATGGTAGTGAGGCAACGCTCAGGTACCGATCGTCGTGTGTTGGTTTTCTGTGTATTTTGTGTCTTACACTTCCATCTTCTCCTTTTCTAATTAAAATATTCTAGAATGAGAATGGTTGTTGTCCCTTATTTACAACTTCTCTTTTGAACTTGATTTCTTGTTTAAGATTCACGAGGCGTAAAAAAGTAATTAAGATTATTGCGTCTTGTCTTCTGACAAATTTTCTCTTATTAACGTAATGTTGTATTCCTTAGGGGTTTAGGGACAATAAATCTAAGTTGAGGAATAGATAATTAAATTATTTGAGTAAATTTTGACGTAAAGTTATTGTTATTTGTTGTCTGATTAATAAAAAAACAAACGAACTCTTATGAGATTATCATTTTTTTTTAATTAAAGCAGAAAAAAGGATTTCATGAATATCCTATTACATTTAAATTAAGCGAAAAATATAATTATATATTTAATTTTCTCTATTCTAACTACAAATTATTCTTTATTAATTTTAAAATTGACGAGAATAAATTTAATTATTTAAATTTAATTATAATTTAATAAAAATTCTTAATTAGTGTAGTAATTTTAAGTAGATAAATTAAAACAAAAAACTACTTCCAAAAAATACCTTAGAACTGGGGTTTATACTCCTAATTAGAATTTTAAAAAAAATACCCTACATTTAGCTTTTATGTAAGCGAAATAGAGAGGGGGGGGGGGTACTTTTTACACCAACTTCAAGCTCGCCCTATCAAAGCTTATAACCAAAATATTATATATTCTTGTAATCAGCTCGACGTACTCTTTCATATGATACCCCTTTTACTACTTTTTCAAAGTGATAGGACAAAAGGTGTAGCTGTGAGAGCAGGCAACAGACGGACAGACAGACACTCGCAGGAAAATATAAGGGTCCTTGGTTTTGTCTATGTGCCCTAATAACAGCTCCAATGATTTTGATTTAAAACAAAACATTATTTAGTAAATGTTCAATTTGAACTATAATTTTAAAATATAAGTAGTTTTCCTGGGAGAAATCTATAAACTCTCTGCTGAAATCTGAACCGAAATTTAATTAACAACGCGTTGAACATTGTATAAATACATCGACGGCTTGGAAGAAGACTGTCACAAAACCGTGTTTTCAAATTTTACAGGAGAAGCAAAAGAAAAAAGTGACTATTTTTGATGTCGAATTTATTGACCTTATGGTTGTTGGATTTGCTTTATATTATAATAACTTCTTCTATATACTTCAGAAAACCTAGCCATACTACTACGTTTTACATATTATGCTCAGTGCTTAATTTTTAGGCAATTTTTCAATTAAAATCAGTACTTGTGACGATATTCCATAAAAAAAGAGTAAGCAAATTGCATATTAGTACATAAGGGTTTATAATAATTTGGTAAAACATTTTACAAATTAACATCATTTATTTACTAAAATTAAAAGTACAAAAATCAAAATCATACATAAACTATATAACATGTCTAATAAAACGAGATCAGGCACAATTCTATTCAGTCTTTGTCTTTAGTTAGTAAATTCAGTGTTGAAATAAATAGGAACTGTAAGTGACAAGGCTATTGCATTTAGACAAGTAACTTATTTTTAAATGTTCTTTTGTTTCATATAATTCTTCTTAAATAAATAAAGACAAAAATAATAATACTGAAAATCAATTGACTTAGGTTCTTAGTCTATACTAGTGCCCATAAAAATAATAAAACTTTTCCATATTTATATAATAATGACATTTAGATTTTTCAAATTACCTTGGACTCTATGGCACACAATCTTTTAAGTTGTTACACATTAAAAATAAAGATAGAAATAGGAAAATATAAATACTGATTTCTATAATTTATTCAAATTGAATTGATTGAATAAAATAAAATGAGATCATAAAATGTCATGACAATGAAAAATAAAAACAGTCAAATTGAAATAAGTTGAGACACAAATAAAACATTCAAAAAAATAAAAACAGTTTTGAGTCTTTATTAAGGAATCGATAAATAATTATACAATCATTGCTACAATAAACATTCAAATGCATAAGCAGTATATCATGCATAGGTATTGTACGCTATGCTTGTATTTTTCTTAAAAAAAATAGATATAGTATAAAACATAATATCAGGTAGGTATAAAAAGTTAAAAAAAGAAAGAAAAAATATTATGATGATTAAAATTCAAACACAAATAAAACAAGTTATAAATTTTTATGATTTCATAAAATGAAGGAATATTTTTTTTTACTTATTAATTGAACTAAAGCGTCCTTTTTTACCATTGAGTCCAGTTTTTGTTTATAAGCTGATGTTAGTTTAACCTTTTTTCTTGCGCTTGATTTCCATCTTGCTGCAAAACTTTTGTCTTCCAAACAACTTAAATTGATAATAACATCACCTTCACAAGGCCTGGAGTCCAGGTATCCCACAGAACAATCTACTGCCTCCAATTAATAGACTAGATTAGAGGGTGCTCAACTCCACCCCAATGCTGATAAGAAAGTTATGATCAAAATAACATACACATGAATGACAATAGTCACTAGTCACCCACGCGACCACTGCAGGGTTAAAACTCCGATTGGTAAATAAATATAGGGAATACGACGGAGAACACATAGATAAGAAGTAGTTAGGTTAACGATTTCGTGAATGACGAAACGTTACTAATCTACGGTTGACAATTCTAAAAAATAATTGTTATAAAATTATATTTATTAATAAATAAAGCTTTATTTTAGTGGAAAACTGTTATAAAATAATAATATTGTTACAAAATGATATAAATGTAGATAACATTGTATGCAAGAGGGTCACTTACTTAAAAAATAATTGTTTTAAAAAAATAGAAAAATAATTGTTTTGATCAAAATTGTCATAATATCGCACGTATGACGTTTTGATCAATTCATTTAATAAATATTTTATGGGTTAAATAGTCATAAAAGCATTTGTGTCGTTATTGAACAAAAATGAGATATAAATGTCTTCTTACCTTATTATGAAGACTGCAAGAAACACTTTTGTGACAGTTTATTAAAAAAAACGCGACGTTTCCACTTAGATGCCAAGTTGAACACTGATTTGTTACAGTTTAGACCATAATACTAATACAATCCTCTCTAATGTCAGACTGGCATTTCACTCATTCTGGCGTTCTGTGTTTGTACTAGAAATATGACAATATTCTACATAAAAGTACTACTCCTTAGGAGTGTTTTGGTACAAAAAAAAGGTTTTCTCAAAAAATCGGTTTTGTGACGGTCTTCTTCCAAACCGTCGACATGCTTAATTAAATTTGATACTATGGCAATTAAATTAAAACGTAAAATCAACTTTTGATATTTAGTTTTAGTAAGTCGCACTAAACCTCGTTAGAAGATACTAACTTCATTATAATATTTTGTTTTCCCGAATTTAAAAAAAATAAACACAATTTTTGGGGAAAAATAAATATTTAATACATAATAACAACATAGCTTACTATCTTCATTTCTTATATTTTTGCCTTATTATTATATATTATGCGTTGTTCGTACTCGTACTTACGATTTTAGAATAAATAACAATATATGCAAGTACCAAGAAAAGTATTTTTTTTTTTATTTATTTATCTTTTATGTATTATTTTTACTCTGTGTATTTAAGAGCCGGAAAAACAGAGGGGTTTAGCTTTAGGCTAGTGTTTCCTTTATCCCGTTGCAGCATTGTTTTATTTTAACATCCTTCAGATTAGAACCAAATAGGGAGGAGGGGGGTCGCTGTATATTTTCAAAACTTTTTTCTTATTTTTGCATGAATAGATGAGATTTTTTTTTAATCCTTCTCGTATTTTACTCTACAGAAAAGATATTGTTTATTTTTTTGACCTACATTTTGTTTAATGTTTATACAAAATATTAAACCTTTTTGAGCGATTCAATGACTCTATTCATTTGCCTACTTATTCCTATTTTTGAGAACAATATTTTCAGAAATGACTAGACTTAAAGTAAATAATAGTGGAAAATAAAACAGCGTTGTTTTATCCTTTAATTGTCTGCATATTTTACCCTTTTTTAAAAAAAAATACGTGCGGTGTCGCGGGACACCCTGAAGGAACGAAGTTCCTTACGCTTTTCATTAAATATACATTAATTATAAAATCAAAATCACTCTGCTAAGTATACTATGCTAACTACTTATACATGGAGAAGTTAAAAAAGAGACAAAATTAAAAGTAACTAACTATTTGCACTTAACGGAGTTGAAGCAAAATTAAAATAAAAGCATTTTTTTTTATCATTGAAGTGAGCGTCTTGCAATAAATATGTATTGAATATTGAGAAAATAGTTAATCTTGATGAGTTGATTGTATAGTATAGAGTAGTGAGGGAACAGGACTGTTCTAACCTTCTAGCGCCGGCATGCTACATTAAAAATATTATAAAATATATCACTTCCCTACACAATACCTTCTGCTTGTATCAGGTTAAAATTGTACATGCCTGTTTCAATTGTGCTTTAGACGATGTATATGAAGTTTTATTAAAATCCTTACGTTAGAGCGTAAGATATCGGTAAAAACTATGTTTTCTCTATTTTAAATGATTAGGTCCGCTATAATAAATTTAGCGATCTTTATCACTTCATAGCAGTGTCGGTGTTAGTTTTAATAAAAAATAAATATTTCAAAAAGTTGGGGTCTTTTCTGCTATCCCCCCTCCCTCATTCCTACCGGGCATGTTTTCGCGTATACAATACAGGGTTGCACCCTTCAACTTTTATGGATGTCTGCCTTATGCAGACAACTGTGTAGAATGTGAAAGGTTAAAAAAACTCACAATTTATTATAATTAACTCATATTTTTCAATAAAAAAAATCGGTCCGAGACAACTCAGACAAACTTTCTCATATAAAAGTTCATAATTACTTAGCCAATGTTTTCCATTTATTAGTTTTTGTAAGTACGTTTAATTATTATTGAACATTTCATCAAAATTTATCATATAAAATAACATATAGAGTAGTTTAGTTTGTCCCTTCTATTAATCTTCATATATTTTTATTGTGGGTCGTTGAAGGGTAATGATTAATTCAGACGTAGAACATCATGCTTCAGAAATATGGCTATATTTCGCCCCTCTCCGGGGCATATTCATGCCTAAAAACATCGAAAAACTAAGTTATTTACCATGTATATAATAAATTCTAGTTTTATCACTAATATTAACTATCACAAAAATTTGAAAAGAGCACTTCTTACCTATCATAAGGAATTAAAGTGTTTTATACAATTTACATTATATAACACACTTTAATTCCTTATGATAGGTAAGAAGTGCTCTTTTCAAATTTTTGTGATAGTTAATATTAGTGATAAAACTAGAATTTATTATATACATGGTAAATAACTTAGTTTTTCGATGTTTTTAGGCATGAATATGCCCCGGAGAGGGGCGAAATATAGCCATATTTCTGAAGCATGATGTTCTACGTCTGAATTAATCATTACCCTTCAACGACCCACAATAAAAATATATGAATATAAAATAACTTTTCGTAGGCGGGGAATCGAACCCGGGCTCTCTCCGTCCACGTTTTAAGCTATTTTCTCAGGAACTAGATTTTTCCCGGGAAAACTGCTTATATCGTTGGATCCGTATTTAAATGGACTACATTTTAGAATTTTCTAATCAAAATCTTCGGAACCGCTTTCGAGAAATATTTTTTTTTCACGTTTTTTCAGAGTTTTTGGGGGGTAGTGCCCCTAAATTTGGAGCTAAAATTCATTTCTCGATTTCGCCTCGGGGTATGAATTTTCTGAACATGTATGCCAAATTTCGTCAAAATCGGCCCAGTAGTTTCCACTCCAGGCGTCTGCACAGACAGACGATAGACGACTGACAGACATTTTTTAAAAACCACTTTTTTGGACTCAGGAGATCTCAAAACGTGTAAATCCATCAAAATCTCCAAAATCGAATTTTCGCGCCATCACAATACTTTCTCTTTATATGAGAAAGTAAAAACAATAACACTCAAAGTTCATTGACCTGGGAGGCCAATATGATATAATGCCCGCTAGAATTTGTTCAAACAGGTCTCGAAGGTCGAACAAAGACATTTTCTAATTGGTTGCAGCAAACTTACACCAATTATACTAATACAGAGTAGAATGATTGATTTTTCCTTAAAACTCTTATCAGATAACAACAATATCTGCAAATGGATAACAGAAAAGACACGAAAGTTGAAATTTACAATGGGCTAATTGTGACCTACCATCGAAATTTTATTAAAATGGTTAGTTTTAGGATAGTTGGTTCTCAAAAATGTTGAATTGCACAGAGACTTTTTTTAATTCGGAGACGTAAAAAAAATGTCTTCCGTTGCTTTCGGTAAGCTCAGAAGCAAAAATATATCAGAAATATTAGTATAATAATTTATGAGTGGTGGACTCAGGCAGTGTAGATTCTCCTATCGTGTTAATTTATTAGTAAAACGTTTGTTCTTCATTTAGTTGTTCATTATTTAGAATATTATATTACGTGTAGAGACATTTTCTTCAAATCCGGAAATACATAAAACAACAAAGATCCTTCTAGAAGAATCTTGCTTCCGAGAAAATTGATTTCGTTGCAAAAACAAAACCTATTTCTTTAATCCAAAATTCCTGTGTTTATTCTAAACATTATTTACTTTTTCATATATTTTTTAAAAATATAAAGAGAAATTATTTTGATGGTGCAATACATCGATTTGGACATTTTGCTTGATTTACTCGTTTTAAGTTCTCCTAAACCCAAAAAAGTATATCTTGTGTTATCTGAACCTAAACTATAAACCGATTTCAATTAAATTTGACCACATTGTTTCTTTTCGACTTGTTTCTGATATTTACATGTGTATTTAGAAGCTAATTCTTATATATATATATATATATATATATATATATATATATATATATATATATATATATATATATATATATATATATATATATATATATATATATATTTGTTTTTGTAAAAAAAAATCGAATTGAATTAACTTGCTCCCTTCTTTTAAAATAGGACTCACCCTTTAAAACCGAAGGGTGACCACAGAGAGAGAAAGAAAAAAAAGTATATAAATAAATAAATGCATGCTTGGCTGAAGATACCAAACTATTGAACCGTATAGCCCAGCTTACTTGAAGTAATAACAAAAATATAATAAAAAAAAATAAGTAAAAAAATAGTGAAATAACGTTGAAGGGAAGGGAAGGGAGAGTTAGGTGGGTGGCTCGGGGCCAGAAACAGATTTGCCCTCTCATTTGGGACCCTTCTCTAGAGACTAGGGTAGGATAAGTCAGATTTTACGCTAACCTGAATCTCAAATTCAATATTAGGATTTACTCTCAAGTGTTCTTTTTATTTATTAGACTTCTATTATGAGAAATAAAATAAAGTGTCGCAGTGAATATTTTAAAATATTTTTTTGGAGGGTAATTTCTATTTTTACATAGTACTAAGAATTCTTTAAATGTATATTATAATAGTTATATTAAGTGCATTAATATTGAATCGAATTTTGCACAAAAAATGTTATGTAACATTCAAATTTGTTATATTAAAAGGATAAGCTTTATCGACACTTCAACTTTTATTGAAGCAAAAGCCTCCTTAATTAGAGATATAGGTTGGGTAAACCATCTGAATTTTTTCGTTTGTTTATTTATTAATTTACTGCCTATTATAATTTTCTGCTCCTATTTAACTTTTATTAGTATTGAACAATTGCACCGTTAGTATACCTATTGAACTTGGATGTTAACTACCTTTTTCTAAAGTAACCTATTTGTAGTGATCCTGCACATCTTGTGGCCGGTCTTGTTTTGTTTCTTACATTTCCATATAAAGTCCATTCCCTTGATATTCTGGCCCATCTGTCTGTGTTCATTCTGTGCATATGTCCAGCCCATTTCCATTTTAGCGTGTGACTTTCATTCATTATGCTTTTTCCTCCATACCTGGTTATCTACTTACTTAATCCAGGCCTCTTCTACCCTGCGGTGTAGAGGCGTTACAAAAGAACTTACCTGGTTATAATGTTCCTATTTCTTTTCTTTTCTTTCTTGCTTATGCCAAACATTGACCTTATCATCTGGCACTTAGCTGAAACTAGTCTCAGGTCTAGCATTACAAAGATAAATAAATTAAAAAATGAAATTAGGGCAACATAATATGACCAGGAGGTAAAGGTGTAGGTAGAGGTAGGGGTAGATGGAAGTCATATTTAGGTAAAACAACACCATTGCATAAAATGGTGAAGTAAACACCTAACAGCTCCCAATTTTGGTGCAGGTCGCTTACAAATTATAAAATATTTCTATATTATTAAAAACGTTTTGTTGTTGTAAACAAACAAATGGGTCAAATTAATTGTGCGAAGGTTCAAGGCAGCGGCCGCTTTTTAACGAGCGAAGTAAGTGGGGGGCAGAGCCCCCTATTTATTTTAAAAAAAAAACATTAAATAAAAAAATCATTTAAATATTGTTGAGGTATGAAAGAGTTCGTCGTTCATCTCAGTTTTTACAGATCTGATCTATCCCTAATTCCACGGAACAGCCAGCTGTCAGTGATAATTTGACAGTGAGTGCCTTCATTGTCTAAGAAGATCTTATCGTTACTGTACAGGATGTTCCCGTATACGTTAAGATAAATTGAATATTTGAAATTATTTCTGAAAACATCCTTAAGTTTTAATGAAACTTACAACAATAACATCAATGAAGAACGCAAGTCGGCGTGAGGAAGCTATATGCTAGACTTATTAGCAGACTATTTAGATGTTACTCATGTCAACTAGAAACATAAAATAAAACCAAAAAAACCTTCCTTAGGCAAAAACCTTCTCTTTTTATCATAATCCATGATAAGGATAGATAAACAAATAGTAGTGATAACCTTTTAGACTTTAAAGCTTCGTCCAGACTGCCGCACCGAACAGAGGAAACGAGCCGAAAATGGGTCTCTGCGCATGCCCAGAGTGAGATGCGCAGGCGCACTTTATACTGGGCATGCGCAGAGACCAATGTTCGGCTCGTTTCCTCTGTTCGGTTCGGCAGTCTGGACGAGGCTTAAGAAAATGAACTTTAAATGATAAATCTGTCAGTGGTTTTGGTGAAAGTATCACTCCTAGCTAAGAAGATAATTATGTTTATGCACTAACGTTTAGAAAGAACTCTTATCTTTACCTTTAAATTTGACCCCCTGTGGTCCACTAGGTTGAAAACATTATTGTGGCTGACAATCAACCAACATTATTTTCACTTCAATAGGCCTAAACAGTCAAAAGTTAACTTTTGGAAAATAATATTTGTTTACCAAAACCGAGTACTCTGTATATGATATTAACTTATAATTAAGTATAGTGACTTTTTAAAGTAAACAGGGAGGTTTAAACCCTCACTGAAGTATGAAGAGACAACTAAAGTTTCTCTAACTAATAAGATAAATGCAGCTGTCAGCCGGTATGAAGCCGAAGGGAAGGCAACGGATGGAGTGAGAGCTAAACGCTTGCCATCCCCCGCCAAACCATAACAATCACTTAGCGCTAAGTGTTTTCCACCAGGCACTCAGCGTCTCTTCGTTTCATGACAAATATTTCTACTTTCCCCTTCTACTCACTCTTCAGGATAAATTTTTCTAAGTATACTTATTCATCTTTAATAAAAAAAAAGAAAGAGGAAGATTTTTTTGATTTAATAAAAGTCGAAGTCATACGCCTTAAAATGGATTCAATGAGACGGGAATAAATAGAAGGAGCTAAATGATGTCGAAACACTACCAAACGCCCTCCTCTATCCCTTTTACGTACTTGATGTAACAGACATTGATTTTTCTGGTGCTTCTCCCCGTGTTTTTTTTTTTTTTTTTTAATCGTTTCTTATAGGGAGGCAAGTGAAAGTTAACTAGAAAGGATCTAGGAAGGGACAAACCTAGACCCTTCTCCCTTATTACTACTAGATAGTAAGGACAAATATAAGGCCAGATGTAGAATAGCAGCTATAGGGAAAGCCCTATCCTTTGTTAGTAGTTTGGTGTAAACTACTTGTATGACGTCACGACCATAAAACCTACCATCCCTCTTACAGATAATTGAACCTGCTGAGCCCATCTAACTACTCTTTTACTTAAAGTCAAACCCTATATATATATATATATATATATATATATATATATATATATATATATATATATATATATATATATATATATATATATAAACACAAAAGCGATGGTATGTCTTTAGGGAGACAACAGAGGGATCCACCCACCCTATCTTTTGCTATTTTGTCTATTTTCCCCTAAAAACAGATAGGGGCTAAGTTAGACACAGACCTCAATCCTAAGCATAAAATATTGCTTGACTCATGGAACAGAACGCTAGTTTTTTTGTCGAAATCTTCTACCAGTCTGATATCTTATCTCTTCCATTAGTAGAAATATTATATTTTCTTTATTATATTATTAAACATTATATATATATATATATATATATATATATATATATATATATATATATATATATATATATATATATATATACATATATAATATGTATATATATATATATATATATATATATATATATATATATATATATATATATATATATATATATATAGTACAGGGTGTCCCCGGATCGACTTACCTATATGTGTAAATGCAAAAATTATTCATTTTTCGAATAAAAGTCATTCTTTATAGTCTCCTGCATGTTTTGGGATGAAGATTTATCGCATTAAAAATTTCGTACCATGCACCCTGTACCAAAAGGCACAAATTTCTGAAAGTGGTCGAGAGAGAAGTTTTTATTTTTCGAGAAAATATTATTCTTTATAAAATTAAGTACTTTCTATTGTAAGATAATTTTTAACATAAAAACATTCAATTTTTAAGTTTTTGGTAGTTTTCATACTACGGAAAGTTAAATTTTAATTTAAATCAAATTTTAATTATTATTAATTACGGGAAACAGACAGTGAAAAATACATCCCGGCGCTGGAGTGTATTTTTCACTGTCTGTTTCCCGTAATTAATAATAATTATAATTTGATTTAACATAAAAACATTTGAAAAACGGATTTCAAAAATCCCCCTCCCCTTCAAATTTGAAAAATATATAAAGTTATTTGAACTAGATAAATGAGGTAAAATTCTAAAGGTTTTGTTGTGTACATCAAAAGTTGTGATAACCTTTTTGATTAAAGTATTTTAAATTAGCAAGAAATAAAAAAGTGTTGGGAGGGGGAGGGGGGGGGGGTATAAAAATATGTAATTTTTTTTTTTTTAAGTTGTGATTATCATCGTTAACAAACACCAGTGGTTCTTTCTGTGAAACACACAAGTAAAGCTAAAAACATTTCTTTCTGTAGTTCGACAACAAAAGTTACAAGGAAGCGAATTAAACAAAGTGAATTAAACGAAGTTGTAGGAAATAAAGGATGTTGCAGGAAATAAAGGAAGTTGTAGGAAAATGTAGTGTTGTAGCTGGTTGAAGCCCCCTTCAGAGAAGACGTTCTCGTGCAGTTGGCGTGGAAGGGAAAAGTTAAGGAGAACGAACAGTTTGCAATACGTGAGGAAGTGTTATGGGTAAGTATTAGTAGGAAAGTGATGGCCCTTTGCTTTCTCGAGATCAGCACTAGGCTCTCTTAACAAAGGGCTTCATAAAACCGGAGGTCCTTGGAAAACATTAGGCTCTAAACCGCAAGCTCTTAAGCCTCGATCCCTTAGTTTGACTAAATTGAGATTCGTCCTTTTAGGGAGCCGTAAGTTTGAACCATCTTAGGAATAGCTAGGGGTTTACACATTTAGCTCTGTGTAGTGAGGGGAATCTTACTCTACACACTTAGCTCTAATTAGACTAGAGGTGCCAGGAGAAACCTAGGGCTACACTGCCCAACCTAATATCACTAAATGCAAGGAGCCTCCCTCTTGGGATGCTTCACTTATATTAGATACAATATTCAGTCCAACCACAAGCCTAAACATGCAAACTTTACTCTAACCAAATCTAACTTAATCTTCTAGCGAACCAATTCTAACTGACAGAATGAAATATTACTGTTTTCATTTCATTCTGAATGAAACACCAAATAAGATTTCTTCATATAAATAAAACATAGTCTATCGCAGTTATCATTTATCATTATCTACGAATATTTACCCCTTATGTTTACCCTTATTTACCCTTAAATGTAAAGCAATCTACTTTATTTAATCTTACCTAAAATAGTATTAATAGTAATTAATTAACACTATACTATTGTAAATATCACTTACTTAGTCGGTGGCCCTTCTACCGTGAGGTTTAAGTCTTCCGATCCTAAGGTGGCTGTAGAAAGTCTTCCACCAATCATGATCATTAACTTCTACTAACGCGTACTACTAGTACTAGGCTCCTGATGTTGTCCTTGCAAGTAACTGTCCTACTTCCTCCGGACGGCGGGGACGCCGTCCTTCGGTACTTGGCTTCAAAGCTTGTTTTGGGAATTGGGTATCGTCCATTCGCATTACATGTCCAAACCACTTCAGCTGGGTGTAATTGACCCATTCCATCAAGGGCATCACATTTAGTAAGTGCCGAATGGTTTTGTTTCGATCTTTGTACCGCCTGGTCTTCCTCGCCACCCACCTCAGTTATCTCATTTCTTGTGCCTGAATCCTGCTTTCATTAAAGGTGACTGCCCAGGACTCACAGCCGTAGGTTATGAGTTATGATAGATCTGAAGATGGATTGGTAAACTGTCTTCTTTGGTATTCTCTGATAGATACATCATAAGAGTAAATATTAGCTAATTATTTTTTGAGTTGATAAATTTTTCTCTTTGATGATTACCCCGCAGGTCACCCCAAATTAATTTTTATCATCTGCACTACTTTAATCTTTAATATTGCTAAATTGATCCTTTTATTCATGTAATATATATTTTTTATTACACAAATTAAATAAGTACTTAATTTGAGCAGTATATGAAAGATGTGCTTACATGATGATTATCAGGTTTTTAATCTTTCGTGGAGTAGATTTCTCCGTAAAGCCAACAGTTGCATGCCATACAACGGAAGCTTACAACATATTCATAGACGTCATAAATAAGGTTCTCTCAATATTCTCTTCATTGTACCACAGTCTGATTTGCAGAGGAGACGCTTCATGTCACTCATGCGCTGTTCTTTCTCTCTTCAACCTTCATTATCTTTAATACTCGTATTTTTGTATTCATATGAAGTATGTACACTATCTGATATTAAGGATTTTGTTGTACAGGCGATAATTCTGACTTTATGTAACTCTTGGAAAAAACTAACTAGCATATATTAAAAGGCTTGAAGTGACGCTGGTAGGTTTTTTTTTAATACATCTCCAGCGCCCTCTAGTGCCAATAAAGGTGTTTTTGATAGTGTAATCTGTTATCACAAGTATTTTTTTACTTGAAGAACAAACCGAATAAAATATATCTATCTTGGAGAAGAAACTTTAGAGATGGTACTTCACTATGAACTTTTTTGGATCCCAATGCCTCCAAGTGGGGTTATAAGCTTCAAAAGTTGAGTGATTTCTAAATTATTTTTGGAACGAAGTTGGACAAGCCCGGGAGTGAATCCGAAAAAAATTACCAAAATCACCGTCACAAAACCATGTGTCACGAAATCTACCAATGACGATACCTTGAGTAAAAAATTACTGTGGGTGTTGAAATTTGGTACACATGTTCATTTTATGGTTGGACAACGTCAAAAAATTCTAACTTCATCTATTTAATGGGTCAAAAAACTTTTTTTTTAGTAAAATGATCACCGACACTGCTATGAAGTGATAAAGATCGCTAAATTTATTAAAGCGGACCTAAACGTTTAAAATAAAGAAAACAACGATGTTACCGATATCTTACGTAACGATTTTATTACAGCTTCGTACACATCGTCTAAAGTATAATTAAAACATGCACGTAAAATTTCAACCTGATGCAAGCAGACGTTTTTAAATAGGGAAGAGATATATTACTTTTTAATATTTTAAATTAGTTGGCCGGGTTTGTAGAAAACTGTTCTTTTCCCTCAGGCTATGTACTACAAACATACTCTTTAACTATAAACTCATCATGATTAACGTTTTACTCAATATTCAATATTTATTGTAAGACGCTTGCTTTAATGATACAAATAATGTTTCTTGTTTCTTTTAATTTTGCCTTAACTCCACTAGGTGCTAACAGTTGTTAGTTACCTACTTTTAATTTTGTCTCTTAACTCCGCCATGTATAAAGTAGTTAGCAACGTATACGTACTTATCAGTGTGATTTTATAATTTATATTTAATGAAAAATGAAAGGAACTTCGTTCGTACCGGGTGTCCCGCGACACCACACGTATTTTAATTTTTTTTTGGTGAGGGGAGGAGAGGAGGGTTGGAAATTAAATGGCGAGGGTTGCTCCAAATGTTTTTCGATTTGGCACTTCTTTAGATTGCTACTCCCCTTATAAAAGCAGAAGTTTGATATTCCTTAAAAGTTTTGCCTTAATATTTATTTAGTCTAAGTCATTTTTAATCTAAAAAAAAACATAGGGGAGTAACAATCTAAAGATGTATTTTTACTGGTAGAAGATTTAGAAAATGTCGTTTTACGGAATAATTCTAATAAAAAAGAACCTTTGGGGTGTATTAAAAACATTTAGGGTGCATTAAGTGGTGGTATTAAAGACTAAATACAAATTTAGGGAAAAAATTAACTCAATTACAATTTACTCGTAATTGTTACTGGCCTTTTTATAAGATCCTGCTGAATTCGAGTTCCACCTAATTCAGACTTTTCAATTTCATTTCATTTATTTATTTATTTTTTGCAAATTAATATTTTTAACTAGCTTTCCATATGAAAAGTTATTTGATCAATATAACAATAGTATTATATATTATTCGGGTTTATACTCTTATTTACATTGTGCGAAATGTAAACAAGCCAAAAGGATATACTTACACTTGATTTAATACAAACGAAGAGCTACAAGTTTATAAAATAAAATAAATGAAGTTATTTTTATAATAGGAAGATTCGTTTGCTTCAATAAACACTTTAGATTTTAACAATATTCTAGTTTATACAAGAACAACATAAAATTGTAAAATATAAAGAAAATCAAAAGCTTTGCTTATTCTAAGTTCCATAAGTTATATTTATGTACACATATGTTTTGTTTTGCTTGTACAGTTACCATTATAGCGGCTTGTTTTATGTTATTCCCTGTGCCATGCCTTAGCCCCGTCCTGTATTTATTCTATGGTCCACAGTTGTTTGAGTATGGTATTTGTGGTTGTTATTTTGTCCTGTTAAATTGTTATTGTGTGCGATTCTCTACAGTGTGTAGGCTTAAGTATAATTAATTTTGTGGGTTGTAGAATCCCTATAACGAGTCTCTCCCAACTTTATCCCTCTTTTCTCATTCTCTTATCCCTCGCTCTATTAATGCATTACCCTAATTATTATAATTTTATTCTATTAATGAGAGAGTGAAAAAGGCCCCTAATTTTAAATATAATTTTTTGAAGTCTAAAAGAAACAAACTAATTTTTATTTATGTTCAATTTGTATTATTTATGTATGTATATAACTACACGTCACACACGCACACAACATATATATATATATATATATATATATATATATATATATATATATATATATATATATATATATATATATACAATATTAACTAAATTAATTTTTATTCTGTTGTTCCTTTATTGTTACTGTTTATTTATTTTTCTGGCTGGAATTGAGTTAGTGTAATATTAAAATAAGGCTTTTTGGAACTTCTCCCTAATATATTAAGTAGTGGAACATAAATTAATAAATAAAAAAGATTTTTTTTTTTTTAAAAAAGTCATGTTAAAACTGATAAGAATTGACAAATTGCTATTTTTCACAAATTTATCTGTAGTGTAAGACGAATTTTACACGAGAATTTAATTTTATTTCACCTTTACACGTAATGTTGAATGTGCATGTGCACCCTGGCAATATTTTATGATGGCTGCATGGAAATATTGATTTTCTCCTTTCACACTCTTTATTATCAGTTGTCGGCTTGTCCCGTTTTCATGATTCCACATGGAGTAAAACAGTTTAATTTCTATCGATAACATACTTTATGTCTTTATACGTAGAGGGTGTATACTCGTATAAAGAGAAAATATTGTGAAAAAATTGCCAAAGTTTTAGTCTAAAAAAAAAGCTTTTTAAATAAAAGTTCTATCTGTAATTTATTTTCTGTGTGGATGCGTGGAGTCTAAACTACAGGGCCAAAAATAATCGTTTTTTGAAACTATTAAAAATATCTGAAATTTATTCCATTTAAATATGAATTTAACCATATTATATTTGGAGGAAAAATGAAATAGTCTCTCCACGTAAAATTAACTTTTATCTCCAGTAGGGAGAAAAAGTTATGAGTTTGAACTAGTTTAGAGGGACTAAAGTAAGTCATTTCATCCCTGAACTCAAAAAGTAGGGAGAAAAAGTAAAAGTAGGGCGAAAAAGTAAAGATTGCAACTTAATTATTTTATAAATAGTAGAAAATGAATGGCTAATGTAATGAAGTTGTTGAAATCAGGTTGGCGACACTGCTTTTTCGACCATGTTTATCTTTGTTTATAACCTGCATCTAAATAACCTTCTATTTGGGTTTAATTCCAATTCTTATTTGTTTTTAATATTGAATCTCTTATATCTGCTATTAAAAGTGCTAATAATTATTGTTATTTATTAAAATAATAAATAAAAACTGTGCAATGAACGAAAATGTGTATTTTCTTCCTACTGGAGATAAAATATTTTATGTACCTCGTGAGTAAAGTGCCATTATTCCCCTCGCTATAATTATCTCCCTCGGCTGCTCCTCGATAGCTAATTAGACTCTTTAATTCCCTCGCCTTCGCCTCGGGATTTAGGGACTATGGTTCTTGAGGCGAAGCCGAAGGAACCATAGTCCCTAAGTCCCTAAACTTTTTCGCTCTGGGAATAATGGCTTACTTTACTCCCTAGGTGCATAAATAACTATTTATTAGCCAAAGCAGCTTTCAGCCTTCATAAGGCCACCCATCAGTGCCTAAGAACAAACAGAGGTGATAAACCATGTAATATAGCAAACTAAATACTAATCAATACAATATTGATTAGTTTTTAGTTGAATTACATGGTTTATCACCTCTGTTTGTTCTTAGGGCACTGATGAGGACCTTATGAAGGCTGAAAGCTGCTTTGGCTATTAAAAAGTTAATTTTACGTGAAGAGACAATTACATATTTCCTTAAGATGACCTCCATAGACGCTGCCATAATTAACATATTATATTTGGTTTATCTAGAAATATTCTAGTTTCCGAGATATAGATGAATATATCTGAATTAGCTGAAAATCTAAAGCAAAATGCGAGTAATCACCTGTTAAAATATCATTAATTATTATTATAAATGGATTAAATTTGATTTTATTAGATTTAAATTCATCATACCTGTGTCCATGAAAACCTTTTATTCAAGTTTCAGACAGTTTTTTTGAAGGCTTACTTATAAAGGATGATACCAATAATGTTACGAATTTCTGCTATAGGTTGATACATAATTTATTATGAAGGTAAATAAACCCTAATTAAATAAGACTGGCTTATTATTTCCTTAGATTTATAGGTAAATAAGATATTTACAAAAATAGTTTTTTTAGACTCTTACGTATTTTATTGGACGTATTAGTATATTTTTAATATATAAAAGGACAAATCTCTGTAAAAAGGATCTCGCCAAAACTTAATCTAAACCGTGGCATCGATATGTTCCCGTGTAGGGGGAGGCGAGAGAAGAAAAATGAGCCCAAGATTGAGGGAAGTTGTTAAGGTTTTTGCTCTTTGTTTCGAGTGCCATGTTCTTTATAAAAAACTGACTGAATACTCGTAAAGTGTTTTTCTAGTGAAACTTAGATGGTCGTTAAAAGTTTAATTCAAATAGTTAAAAGTTTAAGTAGAACTTAATAATTTGCCTTTTGGTTCTAACAAGAGACACTTGACGCGCACTAATGCTTTCTGTCAACACTTAAGTTATCACCGCCCCACTATTGTGTGTTACAAACTTGGTGGAGTATTCGGCCCCTTCTATAACACGTGTCTGTGGCGCTGCTCAATAAATCGCATCATTAATTCGGTTTAGTTATGTGGCGAACACTCGCTAATTCAAATGTTTGCTTGTTGGATTGTTCTTCTATAAATAGACTTTGTTTTGAAGTGGCTGACTTGAAAACAAAGTCTTTACACGAGGTTTATTTAAAATTTGTCGGACACAGACGCATAGGGAAAATTTTGTGCTTAGACTATAATTTCTATTCTATCCGATTATTCTGGGGAATGATTCTTATGGATTCTTTTGCCAGCTCTATAAGTCAAGCTCCGTAATTTTTCCATTTTAACGATCTATTCCTTTGACAAAGGCTTTTTATTAATGTTCTTTATCTCATATTTTATTATATATAAAAAAAATACGTGTGGTGTCGCGGGACACCCGGTAGGAACGAAGTTCCTTACATTTTTCATTAAATATAAATTATAAAATCACACTGCTAAGTACGTATACATTGCTGACTACTTATACATGGCGGAGTTAGAAAAAATACAAAATTAAAAGTAACGAACTGTTTGTACCTTGCAGAGTTAAGGCAAAATTAAAAGAAAATCATTATTTGTATAATTAAAGCAAGCGTCTTACTATAAATATATATTTAATATATGAAAAAATTTGATCATGATGAGTTTATAGTGAAAGAGTATGTTTGTTAATAGGAGTTTGGATTGAAATAGGACTGTTTTCTACCTACCCGGCCAATTAATTTAAAATATTATCAAACATATCTCTTCCCTACTCTACAGCTTCTGCTTGTATCAGGGTGAAATTTTACATGATTATATTTTATTTTATACAAAATAAAGTGACATTTTTGACAATATAACAAAAATAACCAAAACAAGTCAAGTAACAGGCTTCCTTAATAACACTTTTTCCCGTCTTTTGAAGCTTACGTTTACGCGAGCGTTGCGCGTGAACGCTTTGGCGGATAACGTTTTCCGACGAACTCAGCCTGGGTATTGGTAAAATTAACATATGTGTACCAAATTTCATCTAACTCGGTGACCTTTTACTCAAGTTATCGTCATCTGTAGATTTCGTGACGGATTTTGCGTGACGGGGATTTTGTGACGGTGATTTTTTTTTTTTTTTGGATTCACTCCCGGGCTCCAGAACTTCGTTCCAAAAAAAAATAATAATAGTTTGTTGACATTCTCTGGCGAGTCCTGGTATCATCGTTGGCACTTCTTTAGATTGTTACTCCCTTTATAAAAAAAAAACATATGGGAGTAAAAATCTAAAGAAGATGTACAGATTGTTCTTCTTTAGACTGTTATTACCCTTATCAAAGTAGAAGTGTGATATTCCTTTGTCCCAAAGTACATTGGACTAAATATCTCTTTGTCTTTATAGTTATTTAGTCTGTCATTTTTATACTAAAACAACATAGGGAAGTAACAATCTAAAGAAGTACCTCATCATTTAGGTAACAATTAGTCCGCAAATACAACAGGATGTTCCTGCTTAATACATTTACACTTTACACTACCACGTTGTAGATTGAATTCATTAAGTATTTCATTTAGAATATTATACATACTGTACTTGAAAGGAAAATCGAAAAATGTCAATCATGAAAGTTAAAGACCTTCCCTTGAGTGACGGTTTAATGAAAATTTCCAAAACTTTACCCAAAATATTAAAAGGACAAGTTCATTAAAGGTTGTCACTCATTAAGACTTTGCTCAAGAAAAAGTTTAAAAACACTCAGGTGTAAGTCCTTAAAAAATAAAACGACGATCTGCAATAATCTATTTTTGATTGCTTACTGCTCAGTGGTTGAAAAAAAAATGAGAGGCCGAGGACGGGCTAACGAAAAAATGAATTGAGGACACTCTAAAAATCCTTGAATCTATTCAACACTTAGAATTTTTAACAACGGAAAAAATAATTATATTCTAAAACTAAAAGTTTAAAAAAAAGGGCAAAATAGAAAATGAATTCAAGGATTATTAAGGCACACGATAGGGGGAGACTTTAAAAAAATCTCCTTTCAGTCAAAAATATCATGTTGAACAAAAAACATTTTCATAAAAAATAAAAATAAAAAGTTATCAACCCAGAGTGACAAAAAAAAGTGGAAAAAGTTAAAATTACACGTATTCAAAGGAGGGAGAAAATTCAATGAAACAAAGAACAAAGAAAAAAGTTAGGACATTATGTTTGTGTCCCCTCTTACTTTTAGAAAGAGCGGAAGAAGGGGTCAAAAAAAAATGAAGTTTTTTTTGGAAGTGATATAATATAAGGAAAGGTAGAAGATTTTAAAATCAAGTCGAGCCCCCTTTGCATATAAAAATAATGAACGACCCCCAAAATCCACAGCTATCTAACAAATCTAACAAAATTAAAAGATCTATGTAACTATAAAATTAATAGTCCAGGAGATAGAGTGCAAAAAAGTGTCTGACTAACATCAAGCTAGAATTTTGTATACAAGTCAATCTTTTAAAACAAATCGGTGGAGAGCGGCCATGTCTCACCAATTATGGTGGACAATGTGATTTTCATGATCCTGAGTACAGAATTAGTTAGTAGACCGAAAATCAAGTTGATGTTAGTTTGTCCCTTGACAGGTGACAACGTTGATTTTTAGTAATATTTGAATAACTAACCTATCAAGTGTGAAAATAACATCGACTTGATTTTTGGTTTAGTATCTAATTCTGTGCTCAGGATCATAAAAATCACATTTTCCACCCTAATTGGAGAGACTTGGCCGCTCTCCACCGGGTTTTTTTTTTTTTTTTTAACGCCTATTGCCAATCTATATGTCCCGCAGACGCAGGCTATGTCCGCAGACTTAGCCGACCACATATTCTTAAAAGGCGCTGAAAAGATTGACTTATATACAAAATTCTAGCTTGCTGTTAGTCAGACACTTTTTTGCACGCTATCTCCTGGACTATAAGGTTGCGTGAAATAAATAGATCCAAGTTGTTGGTTTGAAAGCCATGTTAAATAAGATAGGAAACAATTTTTCTTCGAATTTGATTCTTTGTAGACTATCAATAATATTAATACCTACTTACTTAGTGGGATACTCTTCTACCGGTAGGTGTAGAGGATAACCAAAAGGATATTTACTATCTCTATTTTTGGATAAGGTCTTTGCTTGTTGGAGAGACGATCCTCGATCTGCCAGAATGGATAAGATGGTATCCACTTCAAGTCGTCCTTCCTTTTGGTCTTTTTCGTCATAACGAGCTTTTATACCTTTTTTCGGCAGACTCTCCTCGTCCATTCTTTGCAAGTGCCCAAACAATCTGGGAATAGCGTCGGATGTTTGCACTTTTAATTCTAGCCCTATTATGGTATTTTTGGTGTCTTCGAGTTTTATCAGTATCTTATCTCTGTAGTCTGCTTTCTTTCATTTTCGTTAGTGCCCACGACACGCATCCGTTCGCATATGTCAAGGTAGGAACATAAACTTTCTTGTATAATAATATTCATACTGTTTAAAAATTGATGGAAGATTTGAATTGTAATATTTGGACTACTACATAATAGTTTTTGTTAAAATTATTTTTAAATAAATCTCATTCTCTGGCTGTTAAAAAAGCTTAATGGGTGTTATGATAAGTATATATCGACTTGTTCTTCATAAATTGAATTATGTTCTAAAAAATCATTTAATCTAAAAACAATATGGCTGTGTTAAAAATGTTGATACAATAATAAATAGAATTTGTTTTTAAAAATTCAATTAGTTTATATAACGAAATTTTATATAATAAAAATCATGAAAAGCAAAGAGAAAAAATCAACTTAAAAAATACAGTCAAAAACAGAATTTTCTACCAGCTACTCAATATTCCCTTTTATTTACATATTTTACTTTTTTTCTATCAACGTAATATGAAGCAATAAAAAATCAATTATTTCTTTTTATTACAAATTATGCATTTTTTTCCGTTTTTCTATTTTACCCCCTTCTTAAATGATAATATGACATAACAACAATAACTGAACTCTTAAAGAGCTTTCCAACGACATGAATCATGAAGAACATAATATACTATTTTAACTTTTGTACCCCGTACCCCTGTGTACCAATTTGGACCATTTCAGTTTTATACCTTTCTGTGGTTGGTCACTATGACCGTGGAGAATTTTGTGCGATCGTTTCAGCCGTTCAGGAGGAGTATGTGTCCAACCAAATGCAAAGTGTAGTATAAGAGCTTAGCTTCGCACATCTCAATAATATTTTTGAAATCGTCACCCTATATTATGTATATCGAATCAAAAAAATGCATTACTAGAATGGGTTAGTCAAATGTTCATATTTTTCATTTGTATTAATATTATTTTTATTGTTACATAACCTCTAAAACTGATTGAAGTTTTTTTTAAAGATATTTTGACTTGTTATATTCCTTTGGCTTCAAGTTACAATTCCATTCCTAAGTAGAAAAGCCTTGATACAAGTTTATTACTTATAGTCTTTAAGTAAATAAGATTTTTATTAGATTGTTACTTTTATTGAAGGGCGGAGTGTAGACTTGAATAGTTAGGAGGGTTTTTCTTGTTTATTAATACAAAGAGGGGAGAGTTAGGCATAGCAAATCCCAATCAAGCAAATAGGGCCCAAGTGTATTAGCTAATAAAGAAAGTTCTCAGCCCTTCCCACTTCCAATACTTTTGTGCAAGAACTTCTCTGGTATAAAACTCTACCCTTGTCACACACACACACATATACATATACATATAATATATATATATATATATATATATATATATATATATATATATATATATATATATATATGTATATATATATATATATATATATATATATATATATATATATATATATATATATATATATATATACATATATATATATGCATTTTACTACTGTCATTTATGCGAACACATTATCATAAATGTAGGTATATTTTCTTTTTTAGGGTTTTGTAGATTCTTCTCAAAACCCTTATGCATAGGGTGATGTGTCCGTCTGTCCGTCGCTCTTTGGTTCATAGGGCCCGAACCGTTTAAGCTAAAGAGCTGAAATTTGAAATACTGGTGTAACTTTTTGACCCAACCACAGGAAAAATATACAGAAGTTTAAAATTAAATATGCGCATGCGCAATTCGCAAAAATGTTGTAAACTCAAAAATTTATATTTTTTTAAATTTTTGAGTGGGGTATCAAATGAAAGCTGCTGAAGAGTAGGACGCAAATATATATATGCTTTTGTAAATTTTGCATTCCTTATTGGGTAAAAAAATCAAAATATACCCAAAAAAAAATTTCCCCCCCCCCCCAACCACTATACTTCGGCTGGTCCTAAAATTTCGAAATAATTCATGCTAATGCCTTATTGTGGGGCGATGAAAATTCCGGGAGTTCATCCCAAATTTTAAAAAATTGCCAATTTTGGGCGCAAAAATTTGAAGTGCGCCAAAAATTTTATTTTTTTAAAATTTTGAGTTGGGTATTATATGAAAGCTGGTGAAGAGTAGGATTCAAATATATATTTGCTTTTTTAAATTTTTCATTCTTTATTAATTTTATAAGTCAAAATATACCCAAAAAAATTCCCCCCTCCCCAACCACTATATAATGGGTGGTCCTAAAATTTCGAAATAATTCATGGTTATACCTTATGGTAAAGCGATGGAAATGGTTTGAAAAAATAAATTTTTCTAGTCGTTATTACCGATGAAAAACATTGTGACCCCCCGGGGGATCGAACCCGGACCCTTGAGATCGAAGAATAAAATCATAATTACATAACGGGCATGCTTAATCTTCTACAAAACCCTAAAAAGTACTTGGACGCAAGTACTTCCCTGTGATTTTTTTGTGATTACTTTACATGTCAACAGTCGAACTTATAATACTCAAATGTGTGAGTTTTTAGTAGGTTTTATTTTTACTGTTATTGTTATGCATTTTGGTTGAAACTGGGTGCTTTTATTTTTATTTTATGTGCACACTTGGTTTTTTTTTACTCGTTTATTTTTAATATATATTTTTTTTTTTTAACTGACTTATTTTTCAATTTCCTTTTTTTTCTCCCCTAAACTTTGAATATTTCTTTTTTTTAACAAAAAAAAGCGAAATAATGAAATATAAAAAAATTAAATTGGTTTTTCTTTTACAGATTGAACTTTTTCATATTATTTTTAAAAAGAATATATATATTATTAATCTTAGTCATGTATATTACATGTAGTATAATATTTATTTCCTCCTTCCATATTCTCCTTTACTAGGAAAATTAAATTGAAACGTGTACAATTTTTATTATTATTTTAAATAAATCTTATGTTTATTAAAATTTATACACAATTTAAATTAGTTAGTGCTTATATTTTATTATTAATGTTTCAGGTAAATGATGTGTTTTGAAAAGAAATGTTTTGTGTACGTAGAAGCGATTTCATGAAGGTATTTATTTACTATTTGATTTACATATGCTTAAAAGACGAATGATATCGTATTTAAATTATAGGACCCTTTTCTTTCGTATCAAGTTCTTTTTTAATTCATTATTTTTTTATTATGACGTCAGTCAAGATCATGATCATATTCACGTAGAATATGATCGTTTGATCTCTGACTAGTTATAGTTTTAAGTTAGTTAGTTTTTGACAGGCAATATTAGAATTAAAATCACTTAGACAACATTCCAAAGATTATAGGAAAAATACATTCAAACACCTTGACAAGAACACAGTTAATCATAGAAACCTCGTGTTAGGAAATGTTCATTTGCATTATAATAAAAATAATATACTAAACTAACTATCATTAACGATATACAATTTTATAGTGTCAGTGAGGGGAAGCATGAGAAAGTACATTTATACAATTCTAACATTGACAAAAGAAAAAAAATAAATCTATCCTTCCTAATGTTCAATAAAAAAAAAAAAAAAAAAAAAAAGTAAAAGAGAGGCAATCTAATACAAAGCAAATCTTTCTCTAAAACCAAGTTTAAACACAATTTAACTTTTAAAAGTAGAATGGTAAAAAAAGAAAAAAAAACTAAATAAAAAAAATAATAAAAAAACTGAGAAGAAATATAACAGAAAAACCAAATCACTTGCAGGTTCTTTCCCTGTGTAGATACTAGTAGAAGAAAGCGAGGCAATAAGGAATAGAAGAAGGGATGAGGGCTCTCTCCCTGATCCGGAATAGATTGAATAAGATTACCTTTTTACCTTTCAGATTTTCAGGCCATCTTAAAAAAGTAAAAAAAGAAAGATGCTAAGAAAGTGCAACACTTTAGAGAAATAAAAAAAAAAAAGTGCAAAAAAACAGAATCAGACGAATTTTTTTTTGGGGACCTTTCTTCAAGGTGGGAGGTAAAAAAGGCCAACAGAAGAAAGAATGGGATTTAAAAGAAAAGAGAGAAAAAAATCTGTTTATAGGTTCTCCAAAGCTATCAAATGGCAGTAGGGCTAAAGCCCTTACTCTGATAAACCAGTTACTTCCTCTATAAATACAAACAAATAACTGAAACCGAAATTCTTTTAATATTAAGCGATTTATATATATATATTTATTTTATTACGTAATTCTTTAGATTGTTACTCCCCTTAAAAAAAACAGAGGGAAGTAACAATCTAAAGAAGGTGTACAGAATGTTCTTCCTTATAGACAGTTACTCCTCTTATAATGAAACATAAGTGTGGGATTCCTTTGTCCCAAACTATATTGGACATTGGACTGAACATCCCTTTGTCTTAATAGTTATTTAGTCCAAGTCATTTATATTTTAAAACAACATAGGGGAGTAACAATCTGAAGAAGTACCATTAACATAATACGGAATTAACAGAAACTGTGTCACCATGTAAATTGAAATTTGTCTATTTGTCAAAGCATATTTCAGCCATTATAAGGTGCTGACTTAGAACAATATTGTCGAACTAAGAACTGATTCTAATTTTTTTTTGGCATTTTCGTGTTTAGGCTATGGAACATACTCAAAAAGCGTTACGTTACTTTTAGCTTAAAAACTCAGAAAAGTATAACTTGGAGTTAAAAAGCTATAGGAGGTATGTCCCAGTCTCCAGCTGTTGGGCCTCCCTCTACCGCACGTCATAGGGTCGAAGAGAGTCAAAAAGATTTATACGTGTGACAGGGAGTTAGGAAAGTGCAGGAGGTTGCCATCAACTCTCAGCCCTCTCGGCCTACCTAGTATGAAGGCATATTAATAACAATTCGTAGAAGGCGGGCCGGCGCCTTTGAATTTAGTATTTTGTAATCAAGCCGCGGCAGTGCGTTTTTACCGATATCTACTTACTAACGTAACGATTTTAATAAATCTTCATATACATCGTCTAAAGTACAATTGAAACTGGCATGTTAAATTTCAACTTGATACAAGCAGAAGTTATTGTATAGTGAAGTGATACATTTTATTATAGTTAAAAAGGAGATGTGTGGTTAGTGGAATAGTAAGAATGCAGAGTGGCTGGTAGCTACATCACTACTAGACTACTATAATCACACTCTTTATTTATAAACTCATCATGATTATCTTATTTCTTCAATATTTAATACATATTTATTACTATATACGTTCGCTTCAATGATAGAGCCACGCGATGCCTAGTTATATTAATTTATTCCCAACATTTCGCCAAATCCTAGGCATCATCAGGCCTTAGGTCTGCAGTCAATACTGTGATATGAACATTTTATCACAGATGTTTAGAGTGAAGGAGTAACAGTGAATAAGCTTTACAACACTCTTGTGTTTAACAGTTACTCATAGTGTTAATATATATATATATATATATATATATATATATATATATATATATATATATATATATATATATATATATATATATATATATATATATTTATGAAATTACTAAAGAATTTCCTTACCTTTGAAGCAGTTAATCTTTGTTAATCCTTCTTCTGATATTGGTTTAGTTTGTTAGACTTTCAATTCCTAGTACACATTGTTTCTAAACTAAGTAGAGAATATATAGGATCTAGGACGTTTCTATGGTCAGTTTTACAACAGCAGAGAAAGGCTTGAAGTGAATACACAGCTTTCTATTTATTTACTAGGGGTCCCTAGGGCTAGGTCGAAAACCTCAAGGGCTCTCCCACGCAACATCCCAAGCTTTGAAAATACACCTCTGTGAGTTCAAATTTATATTGTCCTACTACACACGGTGTTGATTCCCTTTACCTAGACTATTTTGCATAGTCTTACAGTCAAAGGAAATAAAAAGAATATAGGAGGCTCGTGGTTCGAATCCCGACGCTGGAGTCTATTTTTCTCTGTCTGTCTCCCGTTGTTAATAATAATTGTAATTTGATATAAATTAAAATTTAAACTTTCCGTTGTATAAATACTACCAAAAACTTGAAAATTAAATTTCTAATTGATTGTACTAGGTACAGGTACTAATTGGGCACTTTATAATTATAAGCGTTATTTCTCGGTCTAGTTCTACTATCGTAAATGTCGATTCCTATACTTGAGGAAATATTGAAAGCTTAATTCGGGACTAGGTATCGTTAACGACTGAGGAAATTATTCTCCAGTGTAGTTTAGTTGGCTAGAGCGTCTATACTGGAAATATAGGAGGCCTGTGGTTCGAATCCCGGCGCTGGAGTCTATTCTTCCCTGTCTGTCTCCCGTAGTTAATAATAATTATAATTTGATTTAAAAAAAAAAGAAATAACACTTAATATTTTCATACTGAAGATATATACATTTAAAAAAAAATTATTTGCCAATTAATATGGCACACAGTTACTATTCATGTTTTATCATGATTACATCATTTTAAGAATGTAAACTTTTTACAATAGTCAAAAATTATGCGTGGTGATTTGAGCACGGTGTTTTGACTTTTGACATCACCAATTGAAATTTAAATAAATAAGTATAGCATGGGATGTCTCTTAATTGTTCCTGTTCGGTTGTTTTCTAGAATTGAGATGACAGATGACGATGTATGACGTACATTTAGTATATTACATATGACAACGTAACAATAAGTTCTGGAAAAAAATTAAATCTAGTGTGGCTTACCCCTCTAAGAATATCCTCCATTGCTTCAAAGATATGTTGTTTCATAATTGTAGATTGTAGTGTTATTATCCTCCTTTTTACTTCCTCATATAAAGAGAAAGTATTGTGATGACGCGAAAATATATATTTTGATGGACTTACACGATTTGAGGACCCATGAGTCCAAAATGTTTTTTTAAAAATATCTGGTTGTTGTCTGTCTGTGCTGACGCTTGGAGCCTAAGCTAATTGGCCGATTTTGACGAAATTAGGCATACATGTCTAGTAAAATCATTCGCCGAGGCGGAATCGAGAAATATATTTTAGCTCCAAATTTGGGGGCACTACCCCGAACGTGAAAATAAATAATTTCTCGAAAACGGTTCCCACGATTTTTATTAAAAAAAAAACTCTAAAGTTTAGTCCATTTATACGAATCTAACGATATAAGCCGTTTTCCCCGGAAAAATCTAGTTCCTGAGAAAATAACTAAAAACGCGAATGGATAAGGGCCGGGTTCGATTACCTACCGAGGAGAAGTTATTTTAAGATAAATTTTGATAAAATGTTCAATAATAATTAAATGTACCAACGAAAACTAATAAATGAAAAACACTGGGCTAAGTAATTATGAACTCGTATATGAGAAAGTCTGTCTTAGTTGTCTCGGACCGATTTTTATTACTAGTGCAATGTTATGTGCATTATTTATTCTACGTAATGCAAAAATAAGTATATAGTTTTCAGGCTTATAGGTGGAAACGCCGTCATTAAAGTAACTGTTTGCACTTATTCACCCTTAAGAGGATCCACCTATATACGTTCGTTAAAATTAATATTGGGCTACTTTCGACAAACCATTCAAATTTCTTTAAGTTCGAATGAGTACTTTCAAATGAATAGCTCTTAATATTAAGTATTATTTGCGTTTTTAATATCGTGATTTAAAAATGATAATCGTTCTGCCTTGCCTGTTGTAGAAATGATATTTACCGTATTCAATCCTCGTTCATGTTTATTTATATTCGTTTAATGAACAACATTATTTATTTTCAAGAAAAAATAAAGTTGTAAAATCCCATACATACATTGTATATATTCTTGTATACTTGTCATTTCTAGTCTGTATTATTAAGATGAACTTGTTGTGTTGAGAGACCCTTATATTTTTGGAACAACATTTTTCAATTTTCTTTAAGAGTCGACTCGAAATTAAGGTTATTAAGAAGTCTCTCTCTCTGCCCTTATTTTGAGAAATTACTTGATAGAATCGAAAATACGGATCCATCTTTAGAAATAAGTTCGCCATTTCACCATTATATAAATCATGGCTGATTCGGTTTTTCCCAACTTGATTTACAAACAGTCCACCCCCCTCTCTCTCCCCATTCGAATGTCATTTCGAAACTCCAATTTGTTTAATGAAACTAATTTCCCTAACGGGTACGACTCACTCCTTTTTTCATCCATTTTCCAGATCATTTTCTCTTGAAAATTATTTTCATGAAAATTTATACTTTTTTCTTGTAAATATGCAAACTCTTAGTTTATATTTAAAATTTGCTCTTTTTTTTCAAACATCGTCTTGTTATGTTTTTGAGAATATTTTACTCTTATTTGTAGATTAAATGATGTCATTAAATACAGGTTTATAAGGTTAGTTGTATTATTAAGTGAAATTTGTAATTTGTGAATCCCTCCATAAATTAAGAACCTACTACTCTTGCAATGGTAGTAAACATTTTCTTCACTAGGATGCGCTGTCTGGACAAACTCATTAGTCTCTATCAATTAACAAAACTAAATTGTATTTGATTAGTATGTTAAAATCGATTTTATATTATTATTACTCCTTTCGATTTTTTGAGTTCAGTATTAGTGGCAGTTAGGTAGCTAGGTAATAGAAGTGCCAATTTTCTAGATTGTCTGTCTTTCGTAAAAAGTTATTAAGGATTTGGAAGATATGCTTTATATTTACTCGCTTATGTGAAAGAATGTTTATTGTAATGACAGACCATTTTCCAGTAGAAATTTGATTTTTTCTCTGAATCTAGTAGTCCAGGAGTTAGCGTGCAAAAAAGTGTCTGACTAACATCAAGCTAGAATTTTGTGTATAAGTAAATGTTTTGGTGCCTTTTAAGAATATGTGGTTGGTTAAGTTCGTCTGCGGGACATAGCTTGGCAATAGGCATTTGAAAAAAAACTAACCGGTGGAGAGCGGCCATGTCCCTTCCTTTTTGGTGGACAATGTGATTTTCATGATCCTGAGTACTAACTTAGTCAGTAGAACAAAAATCAAGTTGTTGTTAGTCCGTCACTTAATAGGATGCCTCTTTGATTTTGAGTAATATTTGACTAACAAACCTATTAAGTGACGAATTATCATCAACTTGATTTTTTGTCTACTAACTAATTTCGAACTCAGGATCATGAAAATCACATTGTCCACCAAAAAGGGCGGGACATGGCCGCTCTCCACCGGTTTGTTGTTTTTAAATGCCTATTGCCAAGCTATTTCCCGCAGACGAACTTAGCCGACCACATGTCCTTAAAAGGCACCTAAACATTTACTTATACACAAAATTCTAGCTTGATGTTAGTCAGACTCTTTTCTGGACTATAATAATATAGTTAAGCTCAGTGAAATAAAACTATTATGTTTTAAACCTGCAGTTATTTTATGCTGAGTGATGGGCATGTGAACTCTACTAAAGAGCTTAGAAACCTCAATCACCTCACAAGATAGTTCCCTAGCTTATCATTAGTTTTTTTTACTGTAAACCTTACCTTTGATCGAATAGTTACACTATAAACTTACAGCTTTTTAGTAAAGTGCATAGTTTGGAGAATCTAAGCTGTACTAACCTGCAAGAATTAATACTCTCCTCAACTTTTATACTCGGTGATAAATCACAATATGGAAGAGCCTCGATTCTTTAGTAGCTCAGTGTATCAGAGGACCTCGCAGCAGAATACATTTTGATACCCGTGATGGATATCCATATGGGTACAGAGGTTTTCACTTCAAATCACGTGAGATAGGTTTCGGTCGGAGAGAGAAAATGTTTTCCAAACCCTCCTACCGGATTACACATATCAAATTATGTTTTTATCCTCCCCCTTCCTCCTTTTGAATTTTTGTTAGCCAACCCCTTCCTTTTTCAACGTGTCGGATAATATGTGTTAGGCTTACAAACCTGCGCCCTTGTCTGAGGGACAGCAAGGGATGTAATACTAGGGATGAAGTTTTGGGGTTTTTGGTGTGGGGTTGGAGGGTGGAACTTGATTTGTTTAAACCGATTTTGGGGTAACAGACTGACCCCCTCTCTCGAAAACTACGGACACGAAATCCTATAACCGACGTAGGTTTGGAAGAGAGACAGAGCTTTAACCAATTATTCCGAGGCAAATTGAATTTATCCCCTTTGCCTACTCGCCGTTCCACGTGTGAAGCAAAACTTCACACGAACGATGAGGTAATCATTTTAGAAGAAAAAAAAATGAGAGGTATCCAATGCAAGGGTGTGAGATACGTTGTACGTTGAGCCTCCCTATATGTTGTGAAAACGTCAGGCCCAATAAATATGCAAAAACCTCCCACGTGTCCAGCCTCTACCTCCCATCCCCTCCACTTCACCGTAGAAATAATTTTAATTTTTTTTTTTGACTCACCCTCCCTCTTGAAAACACCCTTTTCCTCTCCTTCAATAATTTCTAAACTTGAAAAGGGTATGAAGTGTTTACTGACCCTATCCTTCTAGATCCTCCGCCTAACCTCTCATACTTGAAATAAAATATAGTCTTTGAAAAAAAAAAAAAAAAATTAAATAAATAAAAGTATAACAATTAATCTTTTTTTTAAAACAAAAACCTTTTGATTTTAAGTGAAAGTTCTTACTTTGTAATTTTGACATTTATTAAACTTTTCAACCAACATTGCCTATTTGAAATATTCAGACACGCATGCAAGGTAAAGAGTTTCAATCAGAATGTTTCCTAGAAAATCAAATGCATGTTTAATGGACAGTATAGAAAATAAATATAAACTCTCTTATGAATAATTACCACTCCCTTATAATAATTTTAAAAAATACATTTATTTATTTTATTTACTGAACCTTTAGTAATGCTACTTTTATCACATTCGCTATAAGATATAGATTAGAAGTAAATAATAAAGTTATTTTTTCCATATTTTATAGTTAAAAGGTTTGTTGCATGTACACATACCACTAAAAATGCCTCTATAAAATCTCATAATACGAGTAATAATGATCAATGTGATTATCAGTGTGAAGCATGTAATTCATCCTGTTTTCTCAAATCTTGATTGAATAGAGCTCCTAGAGTTTACATCATTTAAAGAACAACATTTTTTTTAGACGAAGATCATAATTATCACCATCATCATCATCAGGAAGAAATCATTTTGAATTTATTTAATCAAATTAATTTTTATGATAGTCGAGATCTACGATTTTATTTTAATAGTATCCCAACTTTTTACTGTCTATTTTAATATTTATTAAAGTCCATTTTAGTTTCTCATATAAGTTGTATATGTATAAAGTATTGCGGAAAAATTTGATTTTGACGTTTGTTGTTTTAAGACCGTAAATAATATAAACAATACTTCGCTTAGTGAAATTATTTTAATGCTTCTTAACGATAGTTTATAATCCCGAAACATTCCAGCTAGAATTTGAGTCCAGCTATTATTTGTATGTACGTGTAAATATATGAATATATACTAGCCAAATAATATGTATTATATTATCATTTGTTTAAGTTTGCACAAATTATAAATAGAAGAAGGGAAAAGTACATATTACTAAAAGAATATTATATTTAAAATGTAAGAAGGGGTTGTGTTTATTTTTTGTGTTAGAGTTGTTAAAGTATATTTAGGTGTTAGATTATTGTTCGTGGGACCCTCTCTGGGATTATTTTTCTGTTACCGAAGGATTTCGAGGATTTCATGTCCGTGGATGGGTTTTAAAAAGGTATTAAGGATTTTTGTCGGTCTTGTTCCGCTGTTAAATCCCTATTTATCTGTTAGGGACTTGTTGGGTCGTTGATAGGGCAGTCGGAAGGCCGCAGATGTTGCTTCTTCTAATACACATAATATACATATTCTCTTCACTAGCCGTCCCTTGACGACCTTTACGAGGAGATCCGCAAGGGGCACCATCTGTTCCTCTACTCTTTCCTATCTGTATTCCTTAGGGTGCCGCTGCTACTAGAGCCCCACCATGTTTTAAGAAGTAAACCTGCGTACATCAGCTGGTTTTTGGGGTTAACCTGAAACCTCGTTTGCACCCTTCCTACCTTTAAATCAGCCTAATCTTGTTTCTAATCCCTTACTTGAGTGGTTTATTAGGGCAAGACGAAGGAAGGTAACGCGTTGACTCCTTCCCTCTTCGTCTCATATGCCATAAGGTATATGTATCGTTCCTATACTCATTTGTCAAGTTAAGGTTGATTGGGTTCATGTTTCCTACAAGAATATGAATTAAAGACCGTTCTAAGTAGACCTATCGTATTAAACTTATTAAATAACTTCAGCATGTCCTGTTTGAATCTCTAACCACTTAACATTATAATTTATTAGATGGAAAAAGTGCTCTTTTATTATCTTTTTTTTCTTTCCATCGACGTCTTCAGGGGATATGTAATAAAATTTATTATAAATTGGGCTTAATGTTGCCAATACCTGGGTATCTTCAGGTCAATCTCAAATTACTTAAAATTAATTTTCTTTTTTCTTTTTTTAATTCTGAAAAAGGAACGTTTTGTACTTGATTGTGAATATTGGAATTGGAAATAAAAGCCAAAGAATTTCCAATACTACAATCTAAAATTCAAATCAAGTATAATACTGTATTGACGTATCCATTAAATTCGTAATATTTATTTTTTGTCAATCGTCATAATATTTTTCACTTCACAGGTAAATATGTATATAATCTATTTATTGCTAGGAAGACAGCCCCTTTCAAAATTTTATTTAACTAGGTGCTAAATCTTTATTTATGATATGGTACGTTATCATTAAAAGTTGAGAGACTTTAGGCGCTCTTAAAAGTTTTAATGATCTATCACTAACTCCCCTAGGTTCTATTCTTAGAGATATATTCAACCCTAAACCGACCTCTTTTCTAAAACAGGTGTTCTGTAGGTGAATATTCTAAAATTGTGAATTGAGTATCACCTTACATAAATTATTTCGACATAGCTACATTCAAAATAAAATTTAGAACCATGCACTTACTGTTGTGTTACATACAGCTGTGAAAAAACTGAAATTGTTCAAAACTTAAATTTACTTCGCTCTAAACTTCACATTTAACTTTTTGAATTCGTTTATTTTTATTTCCAAAGTGTTGGTAACAATATTGTGATTTGGATTTGACCTATTAAGAACAAAAGTCTATATAAAGTGCCCTTGACATATTTAATTTTAGAAGGGTTCATACGTTAAAACCATTTAATGCTGCTTTAAAGTTCTCTCAACTAAATATCTTGCCTAGTTGATTTAGCTTTAAGCTAATAATATAACACATGTGGAGAGCTTAATACTTGAACTAATTACGTCTCCTGTCGTTTGCAGCATAGAAAATTCATTCAATAATATTATTTAACGAGTTTAGAATAATTAAAATATTCGCAATTCTATAATTTTACAAACAATTTTTTTATCACAAAATTAGATTATTGAAGCGAGCTTCTTACATTCAACGAAATATGCATCTTGTCTGTCTGTCTGTAATATATAACTTGAGTAAAAGTATTGACCGATTTAGTTAAAATTTGGTATACATGTTCATATTACTAATACTCAGGCTAAGTTCGTTGGACAGCGTGATCCGTCCAAGAGTTCGCGCGCAACGAGAGGTTCAAAAATTAAATTGGAATTTCAGGACGGGAAAAGATTCTATCATCACCTATTCGAAGAGACGAACATTTTTATCAAATAACATTTTTTAGTAAAACCAACAGCGACACCGCTATGAATTAATAAAGATCGCAAAACTATTAAAGCAGACCTAAACGTTTATAATAGAGAAAACAACCTTTTTACCGATAACTTCCGTTCTAATGTAACGATTTTAATAAAACTTCATACACCATCTAATGCTCAATTGAAACAGGCATGCAAAATTTCAGTTAGATACATTTTATAATAATTGAAAAGGAGATGTGTGGTTGGAGGAGTAGTAAGAATGCGGGGTGGTTCCCTTACTACTAGCCGCTGTACTACTACACCCATTATCTTCATCATGATTCATGATTATCTATTTTTCCAATATTCAATCCATATTTATTACTATACGCTCGCTTCAATGATAGAGCCACGCGATGCCTAGTAACAAAACGGAGAGATTCACACATCTCTTTTATGTGATTTACGACAAGAACACCAATAATAATCAAATTATCGTCACACACGGCGCTACTGGTTTAATTTTTATTGAGAAAACGTCGCTGAAAAAAACTGATCATTTTCAGTAAACTGGGTGTATCTGGAGTTCTTTTAAACTTGATTGTGGGAAGTATGTATGTAAGGAAATAGTACACACATCTATTGATTATTAATTTCGATAAACTTATGCCCATAAAGGTTTATTGTCTTTAATACTTTATAGTTGTAATAAGGGCCTCTAACGAACGCCTAATTAATTGGTTAAGGCCCTTTATTCTGCTAATATACTTAGGGAGGAGTGAGGCCCCAATCTTGCAGCCGAAGGGCCTCGGTGCTTCCGCTACCGGGACTTAAACTAAATTCCAACAAGTTTCGGCTACTTGATTAGGTAATTACGTGTATCGGACCTGAGCTCCCTCCAAGTCTCAAGCATATTATACACGAAAGACCTTAACCAAGTTGTTGAAATACTTGAGGGCAACAGAAGGGAGAGGACTTGAGTTATAAGTTGTTAGAGTATTTCTCCCTCCGACGTCTTACTTAAGTCTTTGAATTTTACACTGGGAAATTTCCTTCTCTTCTACCTTGATACGAGTTGGGGGAACTTTCACCAAATAATTACACGAGCAAAGCCCCTCCCGTGTACTTTGACTGCTTCAACTTGAAAACTTTCAACCGGTAACCATATCGGATTTCCCTCAACTAAATTACCTGCCTGGTACCTGCACTCAGTTTTAAGCTAATAATATAACATAAGTAGACCTTAATACCTGAGCTAATTACAAGAGTCCTACCTGTTGCACCGTAGAAAACTCATTTACTAACATCATTTTTGAGGAGTTTAGAATAAATAAATAAATATCTTCCAATTTAATAGGTTAAACTTAATCGATTTCTTTATGTGACAATATATTTATTGAGTAATTATGATAAATCAAACAAACGATTTATTATTTACTTAATAATTAAAGCGAGCGTAAGCGAGCTTGTTACATCCAACAATATATGCATCCTGCCTGTCTCTTTGTCAGTAACGTTTACGTGTCTGACGATAACTTGAGTAAAAGTTGACCGATTTAGTTGAAATTTTGTATACATGTTCCTTTTACTAATACTCAGGCTAAGTTCGTTGAAGAGCGTTACACGTCGAAGATTTCGGGGGCAGCGATTACGTAAACGTGAGCGTCAAATGTAAAATTGGAATTTCAGAACGGGAAAAAATTCTATCACCATCTACTCGATGAGACAAACATTTTTTATTTTAGTGAAACCAACAGCGACATATCTATGAAGTGACAAAAATCATTATATTTATTAAATCAGGCCTAACGTTTAAAATAGAGAAAACGTTTTTACCGATATCTTACGTAACGATTTTAATAAAACTTCCTATACATCGTCTAAAGTCTAAAGTACAGCTGAAACAGGCATGTAAAATTACAACTTGATTCAAGCAGTAGTTTTTGTGCAGTGAAGTGATATATTTTATAATAGTTGAAAAGGAGATGTGTGGTTATTTGAATAGTAAGAATGAAGGGTAGGTCCCCCACTACTAGACTCTCTACTACAATCATACTCTTAAACAATCAACTCATCATGATAATCTATTTTCTCAATATTCAATACATATTAATTACTATATAAGCTCGCTTCAATAATAGAGCAACGCGATGCCCTTTTAATGAATCCTGAAGTATGATTAATCTAATCTGCTGACTAATAGAATGTTTTTAATCTTACAAACATAAACAGTAAACAAACAACCATCATTCTTCATTACCCTGATAAAGACACAAACAAAGAAGAACAGTTCAACCTCCTTCCACCAAACTCTAACAAATTTTCAATAAATGTTAAATAGTTTTATTCAATAACTTATCACAGTTAGTTATCAATAAAAAGTGCTGATCTATTTTTGATGTTATTAATCACAAGTTTAGATTTGAAACGTCGTTGTTAATAAATATTTGTTTTAATAACAATAAATCTGTTTGATATTGCTTAAGTTAAATTTCCCCATATAGATAATAACTTTTCCTACAGTTGACCGATAAAGTGTTTGTTATCGCACTCAAAATAGTACGCAAAACAGCAGATTCTTTCACTTACTACTTTACCGCCCTCGTTTTATTTTACCGCACTTATTTTAATTTACCGCACTCCAGTGTTCCAACTTACGAACATAAAGAATTTAAATCTAAACAAAGATTAAATAATCCAAATTATATATAATAATACCAATGACAACTAATGATTATTTTTTAACTATACATGATTTAAACACTATTATATCAAACATAAAAATGTAAAAATATAAAAAAGGAAAGATAGACAATCTACAAAAAGAATCAAATGTGATGAGTAAGTGTTATGATGAAAAATAATAACAGCGCTTGGTCAGGTTTGCTGAATCAGGCAAAAATTTAGTTGATATTTTAAAACCTTTTACTTGTTGATGAACACTATTATTTTATATTTTATTTACAGATTAAAAACTAACTGTAGGAAAAATGTAATGTGCAACTCGAGCTTAAAGTGGCTTTTCGCCACTCGAGAAACCGCCCACACCTGCTGCTCGTGCGTAAATATTTATCTCGAGTGCAGAAAAGTGCCACTTTGCGCACTAGTTGCAGAAATAGTACATTACGCGTCTAGTCCGGAAAGTATAGCTTTTTGCATGCGAGTGTGGAGTTTGCACCCGAACGATAGCGAGGGTAGTAAAACCTCACGAGCAAAGGAAAATGCAGTTTTCGCACGAGTTGCGTATCGTACTTTATCTACGATCTACGATTACCCTAAAAGGATCCAAAACTAACATAAAAGATTAAAAAGGGTACAACTTAAATCAAATATAAATAAAATACGCTTTATCTATAGATATAAAAAACTCTTAATAGAAAACGTTTATTAGGGTAAAGGTCGATGTCCCATCAACTCAACAAAGCAATGAAGCGTGGAGCTATGCATACATAATATATCTCCTTACACTAGTCTCTATCTTATTAATATAATATGTAATATTTGATCTGGCAATATAGTAATCAAGTTTATTTATAAAATTATTTTTGCTTCCGAGCTTACCGTAGGTAACGGAGGCTATGTGACCGTTCTGAAGAACAAAAAATGTTTAGGACTCCGATTTCAAAAATTCCAAGACAGAAATACGTTTCAGACATCAGGGAACATTTTTAGTTCTGTGTCTGTCGGTCTGTCTGACGCTCGATTTTTGCTAACCAACATATCTAAAAAACTAAACGTCTGATTTTAATGAAATTTGGATGGTAGGTCATGATTAGCCCATTGTAGGTCCCTTATAAGTTTCAACCTTCTGCTCTCATTTGTTTCTCTTCCACATGCGCACAAACATACATTTATTTACACCTACATCTTCATAAGCACTTGTCTGATTTGTGTGAAACTTTTATAATATATCGTAAGTAACCCGCAGATGGCTCCAGATTAATTTTAACCGTCTGCGCTCTTTAACTTTTGCTTAATTGATACTTTAATTCAAGTAAAAAAATGAAAACGATTTTGACAGAAAAATTTTGTTTTAAAATAACAATTTAACATTTAAAAATTAATTTAACATTTAAAAATTAAACAAATTAGACAATAATGGCTTGTAAAAGAATAAAATTAATAAAGTACGTGATAGGATGCGAGGAAGATATGTGCCACCCCAATTGGCAGTCTATTTATGGTAGTTAATAAAGTATTCGAAATTAATTTATTCATTATAATTAAGTACCATGATTCCCTAAGTTAGTGATGTTTCTTTTCTACATTAAAATTATAAAATAAATTTAAATATATTTTTTCTAAAAATGTATTAAATATATTTTCGTTAAGTTGTTAAAAAAGACGAGATATTTTTTTTTTTTTACAAAAAAAAAGAAATAACTTTAAAGGAGTGACCTTCTCAACCTTTATTTAGAAATCTTACAAAAAAAAAAATCAGTAAAAAGCCAAGAAGAAATATATTTTCTTCTCCTCATCCACCCGTTAAGAAAAAAGAAAAAAAGTATCTTACAAGTAGCTTTTCAAAAACTTTTAGTAAAATATTCTCTTTGAAGAATTATTCAGTAGGTAAGTTGAAAGAAAAGAAGAAAAATAAATTTATATGTATATAGAGTAAAAAAATGAAATTATACAGTTTGTAGACTAAGACGTATGTTTTGTGACATTTGTGACTAACCTGAATAAAAATGAAACATATGCAAGATGAAAATATATATTTAAGTATATTTCCTTCAGACTGACTTAATTTATTGTTTTTATGTTAGGCACTTCTGACTTTACGTCTTGAGATTTTTTTTTTCTTCCTTTGTAAAAAATTATATACTTTTCTTCTGTTCAAAATAAGAAAAATACTCGTATATTATATCATTTATAAAATATATGTATGAAGATTTATCTTTTTTTGTAAGTTAGACGTTTTAATGCACAAACTAAAAGCACGCTGAAGTTATACTTAGCTTTTTCTTTCGTATTACTTAGTGACATTAGGACTTAGATTTAAAGGAAGATAAATAATATATGACATCTGATATATTTATTTATATACATATATACATATATATATATATATATATATATATATATATATATATATATATATATATATATATATATATATATATATATATAGTAGGTATGGGGTCACTTGAGGCGCCCCCCACTCCTGACCACCTACGTCATACATATATATAAGTTTATTTTTTACATTTAAGTAGGTTAAAATAAAATTTGCCATTAGTAAAATAATAGAACATAGTACAACAACGGAGTGTTCATATTTTATTGGAAAGATGTGGAAAATATTATCTCTTAACTATACATAGCAAGATCTTTCCAGTTCCATATTTTGTTTATTTAATGTATGTTAGATATTTTTTAAGACTTATAATTCGCACTTTTCAAATATTCTTTTTCCTTCTGGGTGAAGTTAAAAGAGCTAATTATTTTATTATAGAAATAGGATATTTTCATTTTCTTTAAACTTATTACAAGGTTGGAAAAAAAATTACAGTTGAAATTATAGCAAGAATTAAAGTATAGTGGTTGTCTGGTAAAGGCTTTAATTGTTTACGGTTCACCACAAAAATAAAATTATATTTATAAAAAAAGAAAAGAAAAGAAAAAAATAGTTGGTTATATAACTTGATGTTAACGGACAATTAATATACATTACTAAGAACTGCAATGAACTACAAAACATTATCTAAATAATACGGTCCAAATTGTTTATATGCTTTCTGTGTCAACCTAGAGCTAATATACATTTCTCTATATACAGGGTGGTCCAAAAGTCTCCCCCCACGCCCTCTTAACTTTTGAACGGTTTGAGATAAATTTATAAAACTTGGGAAATCCGTACCATATAAAAGGAAGTTTGTTTTTATGCAATCGTGCACTAGGGGCAACAACCCACTTTGCCCCCAGGCTACTCAACATCAAAATTTAAAATTGGAGTGAATATTTTTGATAGCATATTTGGACTCTACTGTGAAAAATAATAAAATTTTACTTGAAACTTTGTTGTCTATCTCCAATATTTTGCCCCCCCCCTCCCCCCCCTAGAGGCGCAAAAATAGCAAAATAGCCCTTCGAAAATAGTAAAAGAATAACACAACTTATTATATAACATCTTTACATAATCTAAACTGTTTGAAATAAAGTAATGGAACTTGGGGGATCTGATCCATTTAAAGGGAAGTGTGTATTCATACACTCGCCCACTAGGGGCAACCACCATTTTGCTCCCAGGTGCTGAAATCTACTATTTTTATACCTTTGCCGCCCTATAAGGGGAAAAATATTGGAGATAGAAAAAAAAATTTGAAGTAAAATATTTTTATTTTTCGCCGTAGAATCCAAATCTGCTATCAAAAATATACACTCAGGTTCGAAATTTTTAAGTTAGGTGGCCTGGGGGCAAAATGGGTGGTTTGCCCCTTGAGCAAATTGCATGAAAACCAACTTCCCTTTATATGGTACAGATCCCACAAGTTTCATTAATTTATCTCAAACTGCTCAAAAGTTAAGGGGGGGGGGAGACTTTTGGACCACCCTGTATATATATATATATATATATATATATATATATATATATATATATATATATATATATATATATATATATATCAATCTATGTATACACCAGGCGACTCAACTCGACCGAAGATATATATTAAAGAGAACTCCTACGACTCAACTCGGGGGAACGGTCAGGGTAAGGTGCTAAGAAAAACTTCACAATACCATCAGCCAACGTTTCGGCAACTTTATGATGTTGCCATCATCAGGGCAAACTGAAACATACTGTCGGTTCGCTTTTTTATGGTCTCTGCCTTTTTCTATGTATTTAGCTCTTTATTATATTTGTATGTTTCAGTTTGCCCTGATGATGGCAACATCATAAAGTTGCCGAAACGTTGGCTGATGGTATTGTGAAGTTTTTCTTAGCACCTTACCCTGACCGTTCCCCCGAGTTGAGTCGTAGGAGTTCTCTTTAATATATATATATATATATATATATATATATATATATATATATATATATATATATATATATATATATATATATATATATATATAATTGACTAATTCTGCTTAACTTTTATAATAAACTATTATTTATTATTTACCCTTTACACATTAGCTCTCAATTGCTATCGTTCATGCATCTTCTCCGGAGAGAATTTCAGGAAGTTGAACTTTAGAAGAAGCGTTTATTGTTTGTAATATAATTTACACATAGTAACTTCTAGTTTTGACATGACTAAATTTTCTCTGATTATATCGCCTGCGGTTCGAAGAAATTTTTGCATTTAAAATAGTGTGCAGAGAATATATTACTTTTTAATTTCTCTTACTATATATTTTTCCTGAAATATTAATATCTCTATAATAGTTCATCTTAAAGCTAGTAATTATACCAGTGAATACAAGCCTTTGCTATTATACCGTATACAAATTTAGAACTATAAATTCTCTATGATATAATATTGTTATAGAAGCTATTTATATTTAGTTAATTGTATAAAGTTTTTATTAATGGAAAATACTTGGGTAAGTTATTCACATCCATTTAATAAAGGTAGTAATTTGAACTACGCAAAATTTCTACTTGCCCTACAGTGAAATATGCTTATTTAATATTCATAATTGCTTTTTGGCGTTTTCTTTTTCATTAATTTCTATTCCCTTTATTCATTGTATTACCCTCAAATAATCTTCAGAATATTAATGTAGTTTTTAAGCTACGAAGAATACATTCAGTTATCCAAAAATTTTAAATATTTAAATACGCTCTTTGAATTACTTTCTTCATTTTTTCGTGTAGAATATATGCAGTAATTAACTTTTTAAATACTCATTAGACCAATGTTATAATTGTTAATAGAGCAACTTGTGTTTACGCCCTTAACCCTTAAATACTAATGGTAGTCAAATCGACGAGCACAGTTAGAACCCTAACCTTTTACGCTCGTATCCGATGGTGATGGGTACTCCATCCTTCTGCAGTGCTTGCACTGGTTAGTAACAAACATGCTAGTGTAGCGGTAGTAGTCCTTTTGAGCATACACTCGTTTTCTGGCGAATTCCCGTCAAAGTTACTTCTTCGATTCGACTAACGTTTAGTAATAGACGTAGGGAATTAATTGGTCGTCGAATGAGCCTATAGCCTGGGAAAATGGGTCAGGGGTAAGGGGCAATAGGCCTAGGGGTAAGGGGCAGTGGGCCTAGGGTAATTAGCCTTGCGCATGGGACCTGGTGCATTAATGTTCACTCAATTTCAGATTCTTCTGTGTTCCTACTAAGTTATTTGTTATCAAATGTTTGTATATCTCACTAAAAGATTTAATAATGAGTTCTTAATAGTTTTCTCTTTATAAAAGTGTAGTTTCAACGCAAAAAATGTATTTCCTGCTTATGTTAGTCGAGTCAACGAAGGTTTAGTAATACCAACCATCCAATTACCATTAGCATTTAAGGATTAAGTGTAGTAAAATCATTTAAGCTGAAAGACAATAGAGATTTGAGATTTGGAGTCATATGTACAAAGCTTTGCTATTAATGTGTGGACATTCAAATTTAGTGTTTTTTTATACATCGTATAATCTGAGTCACGTATTAAGCTTACTTTAAATTTATATAATTAATCCCTTAATGTATCCCTTGGTATTTTTATAAAATTGAAAAAAAAATTAGTACTAAATTTTAATGAAATTATAATATTATTTTAAAATTAATTGTTGTGAAAAAAAATATATAGTATGTATATAAAATTTAAAATTATTATAATGAATTATTTAAATTAAGTGTAATTTTTAAAAATTAATGTACTTCTAGCTTACATCTTAAAATATGTTTTTTTTTTTAATCCTTTTTGAAGAAGAGGATACCTACTTAATTATACTAATATAATCTACGTAATGAAAAAATAAAGAAAGAAATTACTACTCCTTTACGACTTCTGTAAATTACATTTTAATTGCATTTCTTTTTAGTATTAATGATTTATATTTAAAAAAAAAAAGGACTTTCCAGTTTATTTTTATTACTTAAAAGAAGATAAAAAATAATATATAAAATACTAGTAATTGAAAATTATGACTCGAGCTCTCAAATTGAGATTCTCACCCTTCCTTGTAATTTGTTTTTGTTTCTGTCTAGGTTGATAATAAAAATAAATAATAATAATTATAATGACTACTTGATAGCAATCTTCATTCGAAGAGAGTTGAGACATAATTTTTATTAGAATTACAACGTACTTCGCTAAGGGGGTAAGAAATACATCGTTAACTTAGAAATAGGATTAAATTGTTCTCTGGAGATGTCGAAAAGAATACTTGAAATAAAGGGTCTTTTTATTTAAACAAGTTGAAAAAACCAAGCTGTAGAAAAATTCAGAAGAAGAAGAAAGTACAATTTACTCAAAGAAAAGTATAAGAAAGAAGGAATCAGGATCTGAGAGAGGGGCTTCGTTTGTTTTTAGCGGCTTGCTTTGTAAGTCGCTAAGTCCTTTCTGTATAAAATCCCTACGGTGTGCTTAACTCCTTGCATTTTCTCACCCAATTATTTTTCTTAACGGGAGGGGGTTTGAGTCTCGACGCCTTCTTCCACCCCCTAACCCTCAAGCCCGTCTAGGCTTTCGCTTCCCTTGCTTAAACTTGCCAGCAAAGCGTTTGAATTAGTGAGAAGACATTAATTTGTCTGGGAGAGAAGCTGGGGAGCTCGGCGACCTGTTTTTAAAAGCGGAAGCTTCGGAAGAAGATTTGGAAAGAACCTTTCCCTTTAGGAAAATGCTTTCTCCGTTTTTTGGAATAATCTACTATATCACTGTCAACAGTGTTGTTGCTCCCTATTCTTTTTTTTTTTTTTTTTTTTAAGCATTTTTTAAACTTTAATATACCTTTATAAATAAAAGGTATTATGGTGGTACACAGATTTAATTTTAGATTTTAATTGATTTACCCTTTGGAGATCCTTTGAGTTCAAGAAAAAGGTTTTTAAAATCAATTTTTTTTCGTCGACTGTGATCTGCGATTAGCGTGAAGCCAAAACTAATAACTTAGTTGATTAAATTTATAACCTTACAATTTTCACTACTAAGGGAACGAAACAAAGGATAACGAAAATAAATTTTATGATTAATTAATTTAAAATGCAGTCCATTAGCATTAGAATACCAATATAACTATACAAGTTGTTTACCCGGGAACAACCTGATTACCGAAATATTGAGTAAAAATAAATATGGAATCTCTAGAAACCGAAACCATCTTAGAAAGTACCATTTCAAAGTCCAGCGAAGTCATTATTTTGTTCATTAAGTAAGTGAGGACTTTTGTCGTAATTTGTCGCACTTATACTTTTATTTGGGTTTTAGTAAGATTTTTTTTTGTTTAGCTTTCTCTTTGCTCCTAAACTTTTAAGAGATAAGTTAATTAGGAAGAACTTTTATATTCATAATCTTAATTGTCTGCGCATTCTGCCTTATGACCTTAACTATTTAAGGCTCTACCGCCTTTTGAGGTTAGGAAAAACAGGAAAAATTAAAATTATACTGGTTCTAAGCAAGATATCACAAATCTAATCACAGGCTTCATTCCTATTTTTAATTCTGCACAATTTGAGCCCTATTTCAACTTCCTATGATAAATAGTACAGGCACCATTTTAATACAACGAGTTTTATCGTTGTATTGAAATGGCGCCTGTACTATTTATCATAGGAAGTTGAAATAGGGCTCAAATTGTGCAGAATTAAAATTAGGAATGAAGCCTGTGATTAGATTTTTGATATCTTGCTTAGAACCAATAAAATTTTCAATTTAATGATTTTTCTAACCTCAAAGAGCGGTAGAGCCTTAAGAAAAAGAATAAAATATAAATATAACGATCTTCAGAATCAGATTAGGAGTAACACATTTGAGTATCCGTGTGAATGTTCAATCACTGCTGTTAACGAGTAAATACTGCAGATCGTTAAGTCAATAATTCCCAAAATTGTGAATCTGATTTAATCGAAATTTAATTCTTGACTCAGTCTCCCATCGTATCATTTCATGCCTTTCCTAAAATTATTTGTATTCTATCTTTATACGGTACCTAAAAAAAGCTAATTGAAGGGAGCGTAAGCGAGCTTCTTACATTTAACAACATATGCATACTGTCTGTCTGTCTGTCAGTAACGTTTACGCATCCGGCGATAACTTAAGTAAATGTTGACTGATTTAGTTGAAATTTGGTATACATGATCATGTTCATTTTGCTTATACTCAGGCTAAGTTCGTTGGACAGCGTTATCCGTCCAATAGTCCGCGCGAAACGCTCGCGTAAACGTGAGCTTCAAATGTAAAATTAGAATTTCAGGAAGGGAAAAAATTCTATCATCTATTCGAGGATACGATTTTTTTTCTTAATATAATATTTTAGTAAAGCCAACAGCGACACCGCTATGAATTAATAATGATTGTTAAAACTAATAAAGCTGACCTAAACCTTTAAATTAGAGAAAACACGTTTTTACTGATATCTTGAGTTCTAATGTAAAGATTTTAATAAATTTTTACTACGTTTTTATTAGCTTGCTTTCTTGTTTGTTTGTCCTGTACAAATCTTGCAATCGGTTTTTAACTAACTTCCCGAGTAGCTAGACACTTGAAACTTTTAGAATAGCTCAGAACACGATGACAATGCATTATTTTAATACTTTTAGCCATATTTCAGCATATTTTGCTGTATGGAATGTTAGTCCGGAAAACATCCGCAAGTTATTTTATTTGTTTTGACATGACCCATATTTACGATCTTCAATTTGACAGGTTTCAAATTTATGACAGAAAATTTAAAAACGTAGTATATAAAAAGTTCTTTATATCTTGTAATTATTATATACACCATCTTCTAAAGTACAATTGAAACAGGCATGCCGTGATAAATTTTATAATAGTTGAAATGAAGATGGCCGAAACAGGTAAATTAAGGAATATGAATGAGTAGAAAGGCACCCTTCGCCTCCACTGCACGGCTCTGAATTACAATCATCCTCTTTAACCATCAAATCATCATGATTAACTATTCTAGAAAGCGAACCCCTCTCTAGAAATTATAATGGTTACTGTAGAAATTATTATGGTCATTATAATGGTTATTATTGTATTTAAAAAAAATTTAATTGAACTAGGTGATTAATATTATTAGGTAATTTATATCACGCATTGGAGAAACTAACAGTCGATTAATTCACTAAATTTAATTTGTGTGATGGAATTTCAACAAATAAAAATGTAGCTCAATTAAATAAAATTAATTTCTAGCTAACGGTGCTGTTGGAAAAATATCTTATTTTATGCCAGATCTTGATTTAGTTGAGCTTAGAAGGGTACTTAAAATTCCTTTAATCTTTTATACTTTCTTCTTTTACCTTAATTAAAAATCGTATTTTTGTTTTATGTTCTGTTGATCCACTACGTTTGCTTAAGAGCATTTTCTTGGGATTAATTTTTGTCTTGGGAAATGCTTGATGACCTTATCAAATATGCAATTATTTGCTTCGTGTTAAGAAAAACAAATTATATTTCTCCCCTAGATCTAATGTTTCGTTTGGTCGAGGCAATGAAGGTGTTTATTGTTTATGTAGATGGTTTTTTCCTCCCCATGCTAAAGGCTCTCGTTACTGTCTTGTTTTTTGTTTATTGTTTGAGGCGACAGTAAGAGGGGGAGGTGCAAGTCGAGTCCTCTCGGGAAAGGTAAATGTTAATTACTCATTAATATGAAGTTGTCAGAAGAGGGGGGTGTTTGTCCTCGTTTTCCCTCGAGGGACGCGTCCAAGAGTTGAATTTCTAGTTAAATATTAAGGTCCTAGTATTCGGTTCCAGTCCATTAGAAGGTTTGGGGTCTCTTCTCTCCTTCCCCTTCCCCCCTTACCTCCACCTCTCCTTTATCTAATGATAATGAAGATGTCTCTTGGTTGGATGGCTCCCTAGGGACTGCAAGATCCCCATCCCTCGGATTACAGTAATTATCAATACTCGTCCTGGAGGAAGGTCCTCACCCTCTACTAGTAACCATCACCCTAGGACGTACTTCTAGCGTTGATTCCAAACACGCCGAACTGCAATACCCTCGGGAAGGATTTTTTTTTCCTTCCCTCTTCCATACTCAGATGCGCATGTGTAGATGCCGGATCGTGCGTGTCTACGAGACCGAAGACTAACGATGTAACCTTACAATTGAGCCTTGATTTGAAGGGAGTTTTGATTTTAGCTCAATTAAAGCTGAAGGGATGCTTTAGGAAAGGTCCCCCATAGCTATTTACTGCGTCAGGTGGAAAGCTTGAATCAACAACATACCAACCACGGTTATCCTTAACAAACTTATTTGAAACATTATTATCAAACCTATTAGTCGAACTAATATTATTATTACAGTTAATACATAGTATTGATTGACATTTTACGGTATTTATTCACGATAAAGGTAAACAGGTAAAGGTAGTTAAAAGCTTATTAACTTTTAATTGTGTTCAATTACTAGTTCAACAGATCAGTACACTAACAATGATTGTGTAGTCGAAACAGGTCTGTATTTTTATGTATTGGTATTTATTGGTATTTATGTTTTGGTCAAATTATTTATTAATTAATTTTGAACTAGTAACAGTTTTCGATTTTTAACTACTGTTTACCTTCATTACTAATATTACTTAATACTGAATTACCGAATTGTACATAATATGCAGGCATGGTCGCCTCCACTTCTTTACAGGTTTATTGCTCTGATGTTTTAGAAATATACTCTGAAAATATATTATAATACTTTGTTATAATATTAATATTTTAGGTTATACTTCCATATTAATGTGATATTGTGACAGTTTTTCTAGCATAAAGTTAAATAAATCAGAGTCAGAAATATAAATCATTTAGAGTAACATAAATCAGAGGGAGTCTGACAGTCTAATGACACATTTTCAGATCTCCAGAGTACTAACTTATCTAGATCATAATTCCAACGCTTATATTAAAAAATAATGTAAATACACAAATTAAACTTTGTTTTCTCAAAAACTCCTTTAAATTGATTTGAGTTTAGTTTTCCTGCCGCGATGTGGAGATCTTTCAAAAGTAACAGAGACTAACGATTGGACTAGAACTTTTGAATCCTTATTATACCTTCAAAGATATCAATAAAAATTAACGTAGGTATAACTGAGTTAGTTTCCCTGGTAGAAATGTGTATTATCCCACCTTTATAATTCACTGCAAGTGTTTATCCTAATGTAAAGAAAGATGCTCTTGAGTTGGAAATGAATTCGTTCACCTTTAACGCGGCTGTTATTTAACTTTTGGTTTGTACCAATCATTGCCAATGGAGGAATGTGGGGATTTCAGCAGCAGAAAATAAATCTAGTGCCTAGAGTGGTTTTTGTGCATAATACAATCAGACGGTTGTTGCCAGTTTTTGGAACTTTACCAAAATGTTTTGCTCTAAAAATGTTCAACTTTTAAATTTTGAAAGAGGACTTCATTTAAACCCTGTGTCTTTAATCTCGGACAATCCAAAATAACCTATTTAGATTCGTGTTATAGATTTTTCTGTGGCTAACCATCGGAATCTCACTCGAGCCAAACAGAGCAATACTCTTTTGTTTTTACCCAAACAAGTTTTTCTCGGTTTCATATCGTATAATCAGGTCGCTTTTGTTATTTCCTCGGATCGATTTGACCAAGCGACTCCGATATCCTAGCCAATTGTTTATGGTCCATATAATATTGGCAAGCGCCTGGCCCCTGTCCCGAACTGGAACGAAAACAACAAAAAATATACCGATCTTCTCTCTCCCTATATAATTTCTGATTCTGGTCGTCATTTTTTCAGTTCCGGGGGCCTTTTTATCGGACCAAAACCGTTTAAGATTGATCAGATATTGTTACTGAGAGAGATCACGCAGAAATTGGGAAAAACGACGTATAAGGACTTTTCGAACCCTCAATTAACTGCAGATAATTTTTCCAGATAGTTCCACTTCCACCCTCTATGAAATAGAGAAAAATGTTTCCGGCATTCTCTTGACGCAAGGTCTGCACGTGATGAAGAATGGTGAAGTGGTAGGGGTGGGTGACGTCATGACCCCTCTTCATCAACCCTGCTTGATTCCTCCAGTTATTTATGGCTTGATTTTTATTACTAGGGTCCTTTTTTACTATTCCCTAACTTTTCATTGGCCTTTGCGCTATAAATAAATTTCCGTTTGAATCATTTATCTTTGCCTATCTCTTATCTTGTTAGAATTCTTTCCGCATTGTGTATTCGTTGTAGCTGTAGTCATACGTCTCATTTATTTTTCAATAAATGCAATGTAATTTATGATGGCTGAAGTAACACTTTTATATTTATCCCATGTTGCGAAAAGAAGCTCTTCCTTAATATCATTTTAATTGATCCAAAAAATAAAAAATGTATATCAATAAAAGTAATAGCAATGAATGTTTTATACTATATATATTTTTTTATTTAAGACTATTTCATTGGTTGGAGACTTTTTATGGATACTTTTTATTTTTAGATTGATATTATTTATTTTCATTTAATATTCTCGATTCAATTAGATGTCTGGATAAATTATAAATGAAGAACATTAAGCACCTTTGCGAATATCACCTAAAACTAGTTTTTCAAATAGTAGAGTAAGTCAAAAGAATGTAATAGTTCCAGTTATTCAGTTGAATAGTTGGTTGTTTCGTTCTTAGTTCAAAAAAGCAATTATTTCTTTGAAGAATTCTAGAAAATTCAAAAAGAAAAGAAAAAAATCCTGTCAAGAACCCTTAAGAACAAATAACTTTTATAAGGTGAAAAATAAATCTTAGATTTATCACTAGAAAGAAACCAAGCTCAAACTGAGTAAGATAAACTAGATAAGAAGGACTTTAAGAAAATATAGTTCTGTGAGAAGTTTCTACTAAGATTACTTCTTTTTAGGAGAAAATAGGAAATTATTTAAAATCCTAAATCGATAAAAATATGAGAGGATTTAAAGATAGGATAAAGGAAATATAGGCTTAGCCGAGAGCTTGTGAGCTTAGAGGGAGACCAGAAAACTAAATAAATAACAGAATGGAAGAGAAAGTCGATAAAAAGTATATATGATCCCCAAAATAATATTTATTCGTGAAAATGGTATACATAGGCACACTCTTGACTCGTCAAAATGGTTATGTAATCAAGAAATAAGATAATAGTCAATTGTAAATGCTTTTTTTATTCATCACTTTAATCAAAAATGGAACCAAATTAATAAATGTATAAAACTTGCATCCATTTTGCTTCCGAGCTTACCAAAGGTAACGGAAGCTTTGTGATCGTTCTGAAGAACGAAAAATTTTTTATTTTATATCTCCGATTTCAAAAATTTCAAGACAGAAATCCGTTTTAGACATCAGAGATCATTTTTGGTTCCGTGGTCTGTCTGTCTGTCTGTCAGTCTGTCGGTCTGTCGGTCTGTTGGTCGGTCGGTCTGTCGTTCAATTTTTGCGAATACACGTATCTTAAAAACTACCTGTCCTATTTTAATGAAATTTGGGTGGTAGGTCATGAGTAGCCCATTGTTAGTCCCATATAAGTTTCAACTTTCTAAGCTCAATTGTTTTTCTTCCACATGCGCACAAACATACATTAATTTACACCTATAGCATCAAAAGTACTTATCTGATTTGTATGAAACTTTTATAGTTTATCAAAAGTAGCCCGCAGATAGCCCCAGTAGATTACTCAGAAGATTACTTTGAACCGTCTTCGCTCTTTAACTTTTGCTAAATTGATACTTTAATTCAAGTAAAAAATCAAAACAATTTTGACAGATTAAAAAATCAGGGGAAACAATTAAACAAATTTGACATACATTAAATCAAAAAGTACGTGATTGCATGCGAGGAAGCTATGGGTCACACCAATATGCAGTCTATTTTAAATTAATTTTCGTTTGTAATAAATAATGATATCTAAGTTTAATATGTATGTACAAAATAGTTATACCAACTGTTTAATAATTATTATGTGTTTAATGCATTTATTCTATTGGCCATAGAATATCTTCTGGAAACTATTGCTAACTCCATTTTTCCAATTATAAATCTCCCATCTTCAGGACTTTTACTATGAACTATGGACTGTTGATAATATTCGACGATGCGTTTTGTCCTTTAATACATTTGAATGAAAATACTTCAAATATTGAAGAAACCTATTCTTGCTTTAAATGCAAACAACTCATGTTAGGTACTTGCAATCCGACAGTGTAATCGGATTCTTCCGAAATGTTATTAGCACAAGTACTCAAATCCCGAGTCCGGCAAGGTGCCCCACACTGAGTTCCCCACTCAAAAAAAATAATTTTGAATATATTAATAATCATAATCCTTTCAACTGAGACCCTTATTTTTATTTCCTAAAACTGAGGCCCTCAGTTTCATTTCCCAAAATTCAGCCCCACAGTTTCATTCCCCAAAACTGAGGCCAACAGTTTCATTTCCCAAAACTCAGCCCCAAAGTTTCATTTCCCAAAACTGAGGCCAACAGTTTCATTTCCTAAAACTGAGCCCCACAGTTTCATTTCCCAAAACTTGAGGCCAACAGTTTCATTTCCCAAAACTCAGCCCCACAGTTTCATTTCCCAAAACTGAGGCCAACAGTTTCATTTCCTAAAACTGAGCCCCACAGTTTCATTTCCCAAAACTGAGGCCAACAGTTTCATTTCCCAAAACTCAGCCCCACAGTTTCATTTCCTAAAACTGAGGCCAACAGTTTCATTTCCTAAAACTGAGCCCCACAGTTTCATTTCCCAAAACTGAGGCCAACAGTTTCATTTCCTAAAACTGAGCCCCACAGTTTCATTTCCCAAAACTGAGGCCAACAGTTTCATTTCCCAAAACTCAGCCCCACAGTTTCATTTCCCAAAACTGAGGCCAACAGTTTCATTTCCCAAAACTCAGCCCCACAGTTTCATTTCCCAAAACTGAGGCCAACAGTTTTATTTCCTAAAACTGATGTGATCCCTTAAAGAGTTAATTGTTAAATTGCAATTTTATTTTTTATTTTTATTTTTGTCTAGAACCCTCCAAATAACTTTTGAAGGTTTAAGGTTTTATATCAGTTTAACTTGAATCATTGTTAGGTAAGTTTATAGTTTAAGTTCTGTTCCATATCGATATGACTGAATGTGACTTAGAGATTTTTACACTTTTAGTGTTAAAATCTAGTGCTATGACTCTTAAATTTACTATGAATAATTATAATAGCAGAAAATTATTATTATTTCATAATTTCTTATCATTATAACTTGTTGATGGCCAATAATGAACTCAAACAGTAAGAATGAGAAGAAGAAAATGAAGAAATTCTGATGATAGATCTAGTGTAACTCTTTAGAATTGATTAGTTATTACGTTAATGTAATTTTATTTTAATACAGTGAAAATGTTTTAGATTATTTTCATTTTGTCAATTTGATTTTAAACTCAAATGATTTTGAAAGAGATCAGTATCCTGTTTGTTTGTCAAAGGATCTATTTTGTCGGAATTTGTCGACATGATTGTATGTTTTGAAGCATCAAAGCAAACAGAGAGGTGATAGCTGATGTTATTAGCAAAGGCTCACAATGAACATGAATAATTCATGTGTGTACTTAGATTAACTTTGGTCAATATTCCCACACCTGGCCAATATCATTAGTATGCCCCTAACCAATGTCTATTACTACCCAAATAATTTAGACCATTATTAAAACTAAATATTTAGATGATTTACGTTGTATATACATCAGTTGTTATTTTGTTTAATATGCTGAATTCTATAAGTCTACCTGTACTATTATTATTATATTCGAGTATATATCGGATGATCATAGCGAGTAGACGTGAATAGAGGATGTTCCTTCGTCCTGTAAAACGAAGGCTAGTAAAGAAAAAATAACTACTTTACGAAACTGAAATGATCTGATAATTATCAGATACCTGTTCTCTTGTTTTTTAAGATCCATTTTAAAATTCTCTTTTAGACATTATATGTACCATTATTCCCTTGAATAGTGTAAAATCTGTTTTTAAAAACCAAAATAACACATCTTTGATTAAAAACTAGTTTAGTTTAGTTTTTTGGTCAACGCCTGTTCTTGAGATCTTTGTCATTTGACGCCTTGGTAGCCAATAGGCCTCCACTATTCGTTTGTCGGGAGACGAGTTAATTGTGGGGGGGGGGAGTGGAAGCACTGTACTACAGACCAGGAGTTGGTCTGCGCTTTGCCGTCCTTCCCTGCAGACTGGGTGTTGGTTGCTAGCGATAAGTCCCATTTTGTGCAGGTGGGACTGGAGGTAGTCGTGGCCTAGTTGTGTTGCTCAAGCCAGCGTCGTGCTGCCGCGTCAGCTCAGTTCCTTCCTTCGCTACGACGTCGTGTTAGCTCGTTCGTTACCGCAATTTCCCACGTGTCTTGAGATCCCCTGAGTGATTTCGTTGCCATCCAGGCTCCACAGTCGCCCAGCTGTTTTCAATGGATAGATATTAGTTCAGGGTTTGTAGCTTTATTTGAGCAGATGGTTTCGATGGCAGACTGCGGGTCCACGAGGAAGATGTTACGGCTGAGACTGTAGACTGCTTTGAAGACAGTAATAACCTCGTCGTCGAAGTTACTCTGCGGTGATATGATAGCTAATGATCCTTCGAAATTCTGCAGTAGTATCTTGCACCTGTAAGTAATTAACAAGTGCAGATCCTGTGTGTCTAAAAGATAAATGTGAGTAAAAACTGGTTTGATCATGTTAACAGTTTATCATTGTGTAATTTCTAATGGATCTTTGACAAAGCAACCAACTTGGCATAGGAAATGGTCGTGGTGATCGAAAAATACAAATAATAATTGAAGCTGAAAACAAAGTTTAAGAAGATGCAATGTTGTTTAAATTCTTTTAAGATAGGGAGAATTTCTATGTTAAATTAATGCGTATTAACCAGACCAGACTTTATTTTATACAGTGTGGTTTTCAATTTTTCTCGCTTTTGTTCACTGTATTTTATTGCTTCCGAGCTTACCGAAGGTAACGGAAGCATTGTGTTCACTTTTGAGAACGAAAAACTTTTATGCCTCCAATTTTAAAAATTCCAAGACAGAAATCCGTTTCAGACATCAGGGAACATTTTTGGTCTCGTGTCTGTCTGTCTGTATGTCTGTCTGTCGGTCTGTGTGTCCGCGAATTATGAAACGTACGACGATAACTTGAGTAAATGTCGACCGATTTGATGAAATTTGGTATACATGTTCATTTTACCAATGCCCAGGACGAGTTCGTTGGACAACGTTATCCGTCCAAGCGTTCACGAGCAACGCTCGCGTAAACGTGAACTTTAAATTTAAAATTGGAATTTTAGGTCGGGGAAAAAATCTAACTTCATCTATTCAATGAGACAAACATTTTTTTCAAATATAATTTTTTAGTAAAACAAGCAGCGACACCGCTATGAAGTGTTAAAGATCGCTAAAACTATTAATAATTTTCACACAATTAACAATATAACAATAAAGTAATATAATAATAAAATACATGATAGGATGCGAGGAAGCTATGTGCCACACTAATTGGCAGTCTATTTTTAGTTATTGTTTATAATGTGTATTTTTAAATTCCTAAATTTGATGCTTCGAAAAGACTATAAAACTCAATTAATATTTGCTTATTCATAAATCCATTTGATTAAATTAATTAATTAACATTATCATACATTTTTTTTTATATTTCTAAGAAGCACCCGCACTCGATACTATGTAATATATAAACATTTATACATATATATTTAACTGCAATTGTTTTTAATGTTTAACATAAAGGTAGAGATAGTAAGTAATGAAAACTTTATTAACTTATAAAAAGATGTTTGTAAAATTAAAAAAATAAAAAGAAAAGTAAAATGGCTAAGAATATTGCCAAGTAAATGAGATTATCAGGTAGAGAGCAGCAGTATAATTTAGCATTAAGCTAGAGGAATCTTGCAGAGAAGAAATGTAGTCAAGTGCATTTATTTAGAATTCTCTACGGAGGCCTCTCTCCTAATCATGCCGGCTTTTCTACGAGGCCAAGCTTTGCCAAGCCCCCACGCTCTCTACCGTTTCCACTTGATCGCTCTCATTTGTACGAGGGCGGGTAGTTTCTAAGTCCTTCAAAGTAAAGAAGCTTAATCATAATATTCCTTTCCCAAGCCATAATGACAAAACGAGGGCACCGTTAGGAAAAACTTGGGGGGAGAGGGTGGGGAATTCTGACGGCAGTCAGGAGGAAGTAATGCCAATCTTTTATCACAGCCTACTGAACCTACCACCTTGAAGGTCTCTAGTCTCGGCTTGCACTACCAACTCTATTATAACTTCTGCCTTGACTTTCATAACAAACCCCATTAATTAATAACAAATTTATTTTTATTTCATGGATTTTTGTTTCTTCTCCTTTTTTTGGCATTTACTATTATAGTATCTATTTTTATATTAAATTATTAAATCTATAATAATGAGATAGAATATGGAGCATCAGTGGACTTCATCATTAATAGTAGAAGCAAAAGTCTCTCCACGTAAAATATTGATTCTATTCTATTTCTATGAAATTTTCCTATTTAAATGAAAACAATACTTTTCCTACCATAGGTAGTGAGGAAAAGTAAAAAAGAAATTTTATTCATTATACGTATTTATCAGTAGATCTCCTATTTATTTGAAACAGGTCTAAAAAGAAAATTATTTAAATGGATCGCTAAAAGTGTTCTTAGGACATTGCCTGCTTTATTCTACCTGCTTTAACTTTTTGTAATCAGCTAGATACAATTTTTTAAACTAACTTATAATAAGTAACAAACGGACGTAAAGACACTATTTATTATCAAGCTCTTTGATTCTACCAGGGTTTTGTTAAAATGATTTGTCTAGATTCATAAAAGCCTATCTAAATATCTCTAATAGTTAGTTAATCGACACGTGTTGGGATAGCTAAACCTCGTTTGTTCCTTGGAATAACTAAACATGATATACAATTTTTTAAAAAAGTGTAAAAGTTGGATTCAGCTGTTAATAATGATTCTATATTTGAGGGGTTTTGAAGGGTAGACATGACCACCACAGATCTCTTTTAAGTGCCGAAAGATCACCTTCATCTCAAAAAGGTGTCTACCAAATCCCTTGCAGTTGCGGCAAAAAAGCATTCTGAAGAAACCGGCCATCTCATAAGCCGCATCTACACATTCGCACGAGTGACGAGGCGAGGCGCGAGGCGATTTTGTAAACGACTCACTCGTCATTCGCCTCGTCAATCGCCTCGCGACTCGTGGCGCTCGTGTCAGGAGCGGTTTCCGTAGCGCGAGTCAAAGGGAGTTCCTGGAAGTCAAGGGTTGCAACGAGTCGGAAGGCGAGGCGAACTCAGTGTTTACACACTCGCTCTTCATTTCACAACCAGTCCTTCTCTTTATCACGTTTTTTTTTTCCTTTTTTTAACTATTTCTCTTTAATTGGAGAATGGAATGGACAAGTTTTTGAATTTTTGGAAATATACCATGGTTAACCAGCTATTTGGGACCCAAAACATCTACTATAATATAAAAACAAGAAAAATGTCACCGATTCATGGGTTCGAATATCGCCTAGCTTTTATTTTTTAATATAACGATTAAAGAGTTAGTAAAAAAAAGAATTCTCCAGAATTTATGTTTTCATTCATATTTTCCCCACCAAAGCTTAATTTTTTAATTATATAAGTATAATTATGAAAGTACAAAAATAAAATATAGGTTAATACTTCTGTAATTAATTGTTTGTATTAACCGATATATTGTAGTCAGGGTGCCCATAGGCAAAAAAGTAACTTATACATACTCTTTCCAAACCTTTTTGTATGGCTTGTTTAGGCCAAATCTGACACCGTTTTCCTCTGTGACTTTTTTTAGTTTTGGGGCGTTTTTTTTTTATTTGAACCCTAAAATTTTGACGCGTCAGGCTAGAAAATCGGAAAAATTTCTGCGTCAGACAATATTAAAATGTTGATTTATAGGGTTCAAATAATGTATCTTGAGAAAATCAGTCAGTAAAACGTATACAAAACTATATAGTTTATATATGACTAATATAAAACTTTATATAAAGTTTATATATAACTAATATAAAACGTATATACAATACAACTATATATAAAGTTTATATATAACTAATATAAACCGGATATACAACTTTATAGAGTTTGTATACAACTAATATAAAACGAGTATACAACTTTATATATAGTTTATAAATAAAACGTATATTAAACTTTATATATAACTAATGTAAAAGTATATAAAACATATATAAAACTATATAAAGTTTATATATAACCAATAGAAGACATATATAAATTTCTATTTTCATTTTCTTTTAACTTAATCCACCAGTGTGTTTTTATTGTGTGTACTAATTGCCTTTGATTGCGTTAGTAGTTGAATTACTAGCGAGTGCCGGCGAACTACGAGGCGAGTTGCGAGCGAGAATGTGTAAACGGCTATTCGCGTTGTGGGGACGAGTGGAAAAAGTGGACTACGAGTTCCGGTGAACCACGAGGCGAGTCACGAGCGCGAATGTGTAAATGCGGTAATAAAGTTCGAGGACATACGAGTACCTACTTGCTTCTGTCAACAGTCAACAGGTATCACTGCAGGGCAGGAAAGGGAGGCTATTGCGATCGAGAAACAACCGGAGAACTTCAACAGAGAGGATGGATTCACTCTTTTCTGGAACTGGAAACCTCTCGTTAGCACCTGTACCAAGCAGAAAGCAAGAAGCGGCGCGGCGCCGTGGTCACTTCCCGACTTTAAACGTCACCCGCTTCACAAGGAAATCCGGCGAAGGCAGCACCTGCCCGATTGCGTCGTCCAGACCAAGGATTAACCCAACTCAAGGAACCCCCGGGGAATCCAGGTATAATCTACGTTCAAGAAAGCTAGTATAAACACGCCGTCCATTACTCCAGTCGCCAGTATTTCATGCTTCCAGTAGTGGAAGTGAAACATCGAACTTCAACCCCTTAGTGACGCGGATTTCACCGGAAAACCAAGTTTATTACTAATCCACCCGCGGAAACCTATGCATCAAATTAAATTTAATGGAACTTCTTCTTGTAGTAGAGCCTAAACGCGTCTGCACATACGCGTTGAGCTAAAAACCACTTATTGGTCTTACTTAAGGGACAACAATTCTTAGTATTGAAATGTGTGTGTTTGGGTATATGTAATAAAAAAATTACATTTTATTTTTGTTACATTATCATGTTAAACTATGTTACATGAAAACAAACATTTATAAAAATACTTTTAAAAAAACAAAAATAAAGAGATTAACTAGAACCAGATTATTCTAAAAAATAAATAACTAAATAAAATAAAAAATGTTTTCGTTATATTTAGACTCGAAGTTGGAAAAAGGTTTGAATAATAAACAAGAATTACAGAGAAAAAGAAAATGATAATTTATTGCAATCAAAGCATAACCCCTTAAACCAGGCTGGTTAGCCCCGAATTTAAAGGATAAAATGTTTTGAGGAAAACTAAAGTTACACAGTGTTAAGTGTTGCCTCGCTTTAATTCCATAAAAAATAATCCTCTAATATATTTACTTGTATTTTGTTTTGTTCAACAGACTTGTTTCATTTAGATAGAGTATAAGAGAGGGGTGAAATAAGAACAATTATTTTTTTTTTTTCATTAGACTTCCCTTTCTGTTTTAAGTTTACACTGTGTTTTTTTTTTTTTTTCGAGAAAATAAATATAAAATACACACTTCTTTATTTAATTTATTTTTTTAAACAATTGTATACATGCTTGTATTATATAATTGCAACGTAATCAAATCAGGGGTTGGTTATGACCCTTTTAGTGTGTTCTATGGAACACACTAGCCCCTCAGACTTCCTACGCGTTTTGTTTTTTTTAAAACCTTCGCGTGCTATCTATAAAAAAATAAATTAGGAAAATCCTTCCCATCTATTAAATTATTCTGCCAATTAATGTGGCACAAAGCTTCCTCGACCCGTTTATTAAATTTTTCAAAAGTTTTTTTTATTTTTTACATGGATTTAAGTAACAATTTATCAAAATTTAAAGAGTGTGAGACAATTAATATTGGGCAATCTGCTGGCTACTTTCGACAAACCATCGAAATTTCATAAAAATCATATAATAATAAATAATAATGATTATAATAATAATGATAATAATGATTTTGGAAGATATAGGTGTAAATTAATGTAGGTTCGTGCGCATGTGGAAGAGAAACCATTAGGCGCAGAAGGTTGAAACTTATATGGGACTAACAATGGACTAATTATTATGACCTAACATCATTAATATTGGATGAGTAGATTTTATGATATGTTGGTTCGAAAAAATTAAGTGAAAGACTGACAGACAAACCGACATAAATACAGACAGACACAACCTCCGGAGTCGGTTATGAAAATGTTTGTCGCTCAGTAGTTGCGTTAGGCATTGTTTACAGTGGCTAAATTTCTACTCACGCTAAAAAATAAAAGTTCTTTTACGTGGTAGGCTCTAAAATAGTAACGTTAGAGCCTAATAAACATAGCTAAATTCCATTTTTTCATTACGTGGACTTAAAAAATCTTTTCATTACTCCAAAGCTGTATTGAAATAGTACATTACGCGTCTAGTGCGGAAAGTAGCATTTTGCATGCGAGTGTGGAGTTTGCAACCGAGCGATTGCGAGGGTAGTAAAACCATACGAGCAAAGCAAAATGCAGTATTCGCACGAGTTGCGTACCGTACTTTATCTACGATTGTGGATTTTAATAATAAATACAGAAAAAAATATTTAATAAACTTTCTGTATGTAAGTACGTATGTTTCTTTTGATTAAGATGACATTAATTCATTAGTTGTATTTTGTGCCGAATTAATTATTTCGGAAGGCGTATAATTCTCTTCTTTTTCTTCATATTCACTTAAATTACTTATTGTTTCTCTAAAAACTCGATATAAACAGTTACTTTAATGAAACACGGTAAATTAGAATGTAAACAAACTCGCTAATCGTGCGTTAAGGTGAAGAATTCCTCTTTTTTCCGACCTAGGGTGGAAAAAAGAGGAATTCTTCACTTCATTATGAACGCGCATGCGCAATGAATACAGCTACGAAAAGAATCACTATCTATGCATCTAAACAGAGATAAAATGTTTATATTTCGTATCAATCGTAGATAAAAAAAAATGTTTCGTCCTACGGGTAGTTCAAAAGTGCCGTTTTAGCGCTGCAATCTTTGTAGAAATGCTTCTTAGTACGATTAAAATCCACTAAATGTCAATGCGTTTTATTTCTTTCGTTTATTTTATAGTGTATCCTGTTTAAGGTTTTTTTTTCTCAAAATCTTAAGTATGTACTAATATTTGTTATAATTATATTGATTAATATTTAATGTTTTTATTGCCTGCTACCTCGGAAAAATAGCATATGCTACACGACTGTGAAGTGTTTTTTTTAACACGTCAATTATATTTACTGTCGAGTGAAGCAAGACACAAAACTTACTTCACAGCCTAGTAACATAATATACTATTATTAGTTCCCGCTCTGTATTTCCCGCCGATTCCTTTAAATAGGAGAAATATCGTAGAGCGAAAACAATAGGTCTGGCAATGCATTTATTCTCTGGGCCTTCTACTGTTCACTTATCGACCTATGTCCCGTTTACTATAATGTTAAAACATATTAAAAAAAAGAGAATTTAAAGTTTGCGCAAACTTCATGTTTCCGCAAAAATTTTATGATCGTGTATGGAGGCCTTAGAAAAGTATTAAGGAAAAAAAGAACGTTTTCTAACCTTATGGTTGGAGAAAAGTAAATATTCTTTAAAGTTGGAAAAAAAATAAAAAATAAGGTCAAGTAGTTTTCAGTACTAAAAAAAGCCGCAGTGGTGATTAGAGGCGCTGGTATTGTAACCAATAAGAAGGCTGAGTAAACTGCCTTTAGAAAACAACTATCTAGAGGAAACCTTGGAATTCCAGCTTTAACTGCCTCCAGCTTTGAAAACCTAAAAGAAAACTCCTTAACTTTAAGCTAAACATTAAACTAAGATATCCCTACTCCTCTAATTACAAAACTAAAAACAACAAACATAAATACACAAATTTACTCTCAAAAGCTTTTCTTTTACGATCTTTTAAAACTGTAAATTTAAAAGATTTTGGTTTGCTGTGGATAATTTTACTTTTTTGAATAGGTCTTTGTAGACCGATTTTGCTAGCATTTTCCAGCCAATATTATAATTTTGTAATTATTTTAGTAATTTATACTTAGAACTTAACATTCGTATTTGGTGCTGATGATGGCCTTATATTAGTGACCGCCTTCAAAACAAATAAACATCATCAGACAGAAAGATAGAAGTGATAAGGGATGAATAAAGTGGGAAAGAGAAGTTGTCGAGGTAGGAATAGAGAGACAAAGGTTTTATCTAAATTAAATACGAATTATATTTCTATTATAATCTTTCATACTTCTTTATAATAAAACATTCTTCTAGTGGAGGGTTGGGACATCAATTTCGATGTATCGAAAATATCGATGTATCGCATTTAAAAACATCGATGTTGATCTTACGAATATCGGGAACGAAGACGAGGGATTTCCTTTTCTTTTTTTTTGCTCGTTGGGTTGGAAGATCGATGTCGATGTATCGAAACCATCAATGTTTTCTATCGATGTATCGAAACCATCGATGTTTTCTATCGATGTTTTGGCTAACATCGATATTTGTTCTTTCGATGTCAATGTATCGAAAACATCGATTAGCTATCGATGTCCCAACCCTATTCTAGTGTTACTTTTCTCCTGTGTCACATTTTATTTACATATTACGCTGCTTCTAAGATTTCAAATTCAAAAATTATAAATTGGATCATTTTTTTTTTATCTATAAATCTAGATGTAGATTCAATTTTCTTTTCTTGGGGAAATTGTATGTTAAAAAAATATATTGTCGTACACACCCCTTAAGCTGTGTCAGACAAAAGCCCCACTTCCTCCTTAATCTTGCACGTAGATAAGACATTAATTGCCTTTATTTTGATTTGTTACTATACCGCAAATTTTATACTTGCGTTGTTAAAGTTTATGAGTTTTATTTACTTGTTATACTATGTATATATTTATACACAGCTATGGATTGAGAATTTGGTTATTCCTGTATAACTTTTAAGTTACTTCAATATCTCTTAAAAATTTGTGTCGATTAAACTATCTAGACTAAGTATTGATAATAAGGTTCCATGATTATAAACTAGTTTGTAAACTATATTCAAGAGATCATTACTTTATCGATTTGTTTAGCGTGTTACAATTGAGTTGTACGAATGTACGATGTATATTCCGTGATTGGGTTACCAGAAGCCAAGATATTCTTGCACGTAGACTTTCCCGTGTTATATTGTCCCAATTTCCTCTTTCCCATCTGTCTTGTAACACGTACTTGATATTGTTTTCTCATTTGGAGATGGAGTTTTGGTTGTTGAATAGCAAAAACAAGAATGATTTTCTTGATTAAAACTAGCTTCGTCATTTTAAGCTGTTAAAATTGATCTTTATTGATTTTGTTATAAAAAAATCATAGTTACAATAAAGCAAAGGGATAACGTAAAAAAAAAATAAAAAAATAAAAAAAGAACCTTGGAGTTTCCGCTTGCTAACTAACGCGTTTCGCTCGCGTCAACTCCATGCAGAAGACCGCTATGTGGGGGTCCGCCCATTGTGCTGGTCAAGGTGTAGGGCGCTTCATTGAGCTTATGAATTAAATAAAAAATATTAATTTATTATGAAATGAACTCAATACCGTTTAAATTTGATACCACCCTTCACTAACGCTCAAGAACAATATTCGGTATAACACCATGGCCGCTACGCATCCATTCTCCTTATAAAATTATAATAACCAACTTTTGAGTTTAAATTGCAACTTCGAAGATTTTGGGATTAATTAATATTATTTAATTATTAATATTATACATACAATTAAATAAATTGTTTATACAATAGTAATAAAAAATACCCTTTTCTACCTTGCAAGTTGTTTACGCTGTTTCTACTTTCATTATACTAAACTTTCAGTATAAGTAGTATATATTAAGAGAAAGTATTGTGATCGAAATTCGATTTTATTATTTTTATGGATCTACACGCTTTGAGGTCCCAAAAAAAGTGTTTTTTTTTGTTTTTTTTTTAAAATTTGTTTCTCGCTGTAGTCTCTGCAGACACTTGAGGGAATGGAGCCTTAACAACTAGTAGACCGATTTCAATTAAATTATTTTTACACGATCAGGAAAATCATATCCCGAGGCAAAAAAGAAATGATTTTTAGCTCTAAATTTTGGGGCGCTATCTCCAAAAAAATCTAAAATAACGTGAAAATAAATTATATCTCGAAAAATATTTGGAATCGATTTTGGTGGGAAAATTCTAAAAATGTATTTTACAAATCTAATATAAGTCGTTTTCCCGGGGAAATCTAGTATTCAAAATATTGATAAAAATAAACCTGATTTTGTTGAAAATCGAAAACAATAAGTAAATTTCCTGTTGAACATTTTTACTTCGTTTTTATTAGCTTGCTTTCTTGTTGTGTGTCCAGTACAAAACTTGCAATCGATTTTTAACTAACTTCCCGAATACCTAGACATCTGAAACTTTTTGAATAGCTTAGAATACGAGGACAATGCATTATTTTAAATATGTTTAAACACAAATCAATTAAATGGGATATTGTATTATGGAATTTAAATACAGTATCAATAAGTATAATATATCTATATTATATTATATCTTTATCGGACCGTTTTTTTTTTTGTTTTTTGTGTAAAACAATTTATGGGTTTCAATTATGAATGAAACTCCCATTTTAATATCACTTCGTTTATTGAAATCTTTATTAATCTATAACTTTTTACTATTAGCTTTAAAACTATTTTAACTATTTTAGCTTTAATACTATTCTAGTGTTAAGCTGAAATTTGAAACCTTTTTTCAATTTTAAAACATTCCAGTGTGGTTAGATGAGTTGTATAACTTAAAACCACTATTAAATAAGAGTCAAATGCAAAAACTTAGTGTATAACGAATTAAAATACCCAAAGTTATGGCTTTTTTTTAGGATGAAAACTTGTGTAAGCACTAGAATTTATTACTCGTGGCAAGTAACAAACCACAGTGCTAGGGAGCTGTTTATTGAATATGATTTGAAATACATAAAACTATTTTATCTACGATTCAGACGAAATATAAACATTTTATCTCTGTTTAGATGCGTAGAAAGTGATTCATTTTTTAGTTGTATTCATTGCGCATGCGCGTTTCATAATTATTCTTTATTTCCGCACTAGACACGTAATGTACTACTTTTCCTTTTCCACATTTTATTTACTCTTATCTTTCACACCCTTCTTATCTCTATCCTTGTTCAACGCACATTTAAGTATTTCCTACTCTTTCTGACTCAAAACGTTTTTAATAATATAGAAAGGAAAGCGAGCTTCCTTCTTTTATGTATATATATTTATTATTTGTGTATTTTCCTAATGTGTATTGAACGTTTCTACTTACAATTATAATTTTTTTGTCTATAATAATGTGTAAAATAAAAACTTAACGCTTTCAATTTTCAGACATCAGGGAATATTTTTGGTCCCGTGACTGTCCATCTGTCGCTTAATTTTGTCGAACAAAAACTATTTGTATATTATTTTAATAAAATTTGGATGGTAGGTTATAATTTGCCCATTGTTCCCGTAAAAGTTGCAAATCTCTGCACCCATCTGTTTCTCTTCCTCATTCGAACAAACATCTATTTATTTACTCCTTTATCTTCAAAAGTACTCACCTGACATTTATGAAATTTAGATGGTTTGTCGAAAGTAGCCCGCAGATATCCCCAGATTAATTTCAACCGTTTGCACTCTTTAAATTTTGCCAATTTGATACTTTAATTCATGTAAAAGAAATCAGAACAATTTGACATATTTTAAAAACGGGGGAAAATTAAACAATTTTAAACAATATAACATTGATACTTTTATTCGTGTAAATAAATCAAATAATTTTAAAAGATTTAAAAATAGCCTACCAATTAGTGTGGCACATAGCTTCTTCTCGTCTTATCTCTCATACTTTATCGATGTTATGTTTTGCTGTGAAAACAATAAATTAGACGATATTAGGGTTTAGTAGCTTAACACCAATAAAATTAGTGATGGGATGAGAGGAAGCTATGAGCCACACAAATTGGCAACTATTACTTTTTCAATCTTATCCTGTATGAGTGAAAAATATACATATACTAGAGGTCGACCAAGAAGTCATGAACACGGGAGAAACGAAAAGCTTAACTTCGTTTAAAATCGGAACTTCCGAGAAGAGCCGATGTCAGTACAGTCGGGTGCTAAGACAATAACCATTCCTAGTTTGTATGACATACCCAGTTATGTCAAATCTCACGAATAACAACAGGAAGGTTTCCAATCTGTTAGGTTTCCTGTTTTGTTTGTTTTTATACAGCACGAACTATAGTCACAACTGTTCTAAATCCAAATCAAACTCAGAAATAAAGAGGAGAAAAAAAATAGATTAAGGAAAAAGAATATCGATTTAGATTTGTAGCGGTTTAAGTGCCTAGACAGGCACGGGAGCCTAAAACGAGCCTCGTCGGCGCATGTTCGGTCCACAGAGTGGGAAGAGGCCTCGTAGTGGGGACGGACATCGGATGACCGAGGCAGTTGGTAACCCGGAAACCAAAGTGAACTATTAAATAATAATTCACGGATATCGGTAAACCGCTCGAAAACCAATCTATATTAAACAAACTCGCCGTAATTTGTGTTCTACTTTCGAACTGCAAGGTATCGGCAAAAGTACGGATACGCATATAAGCATTTGTGATCAGGTACCATTTACTTATATATTTAAATATTTATATTATTTCTATATTGCCCATTTGAACCTCCCTGACCGTTACAGATTTAAAGAATATTATTATGAATAATAAATAAATAATAATATAAAGATATTATCGTATATATTATTAGTGATTTCTTATCAGGTACAGTGTTGCCTGTTGCAAAAAATATAGAAGTTATCAAAAATAAAATTATTAATAACAGAAGAACAACACTGTGTTTTTTACCGTGGTCTATTATATCCAAAACTGACTGTACATGGCGACACTAGCGCACTCCTCTCATTTCCATGACTTCTTGGTCGACCTCTAAAAAGCATACTAAATACAAGTACATACATACTGTTGTTTTCATAATATTTAGTTTTATATGTACAAGAAAGGAAGCGTTTATTTATGCATCTTCACAAAATATGTGGCATTTTTTTATATAATGTAATAGTGAAAAAAAAGTAATAAAAATAAATATTGTGTAATCATTCGCGGAAAATTGGTATTGTCGATTATGATAATATCACTCTAGCTTAGTTGATTTTTCATGCTACTTATAATTTCCTAACTGTGCCGTAATAAAAGCTCTGATCTTACTTTTTAATCTTAAATTAATGTGGTAAAACGATAAAAACAAATTAGGGTCAACTTCAGTTTAACTTTTTCTCTTTTTTTTCCTTCGTCTTAGACCAAAGAATACGTTTATTGAAAAATAAACGATAATATTCCAAATTTTTTGCTGTATTTTTTTCTTTTTTTTTTCATGATTTTTATGATTGGAACCAAAATCAAATAGATATTTGATCTGAAAACTTATTCTCTTCCAAAACTTTTTTTTTCTTACTCAACAAAGTTTGACAGAACTAAATTATATATCTTTGTGTAAAAAGTATTAAAAAAGAAAGTAGTAAAAGAACAAAACTCTCGCACTTATTTGTCTGTTAACTAAACATAACAGAAAATGTATTCAAATTATCCTGTAGACTTTTGATAAAAAAAAAGAAAAAAAGTAAAATAAAGTTTGGACGACTTAACGCTATTTTGAAATCCCATGAGTAAACCATGAAGTACGGAAGAATCAGCTAACTTTTTTTTATCACTTGAGAATATTAAATATCGATTTTGGTTGTTTCCCAAGAGAATTATAGAAATAGACTGACAGACGTCCGGTGACTTTTTTTCCAGTTTAATAATAAAATATATACAGGGAATAAGGGGGAGCAAACAACCTTGGGGCGAAGGGGGCATGTAAAACCCTTCCGGATTCTGTTCTGCCTCGGGCTTTTTAAAATATTTAATCTTTTTGTCATGCAAATGTCACAGGGTTCTTGTAGTCAGTTCAGAATAAAGAAATTCAATAATCCCTACAATATTTTTAAGTATAAAAAGTATATAGAAATCATGTTAATTTAACAATATTTAAATATATTCCTCATTTTTTTTGGTGGTTGTAAACTCTACTTAAGCTAAGCCAAGTAAGTCACGACTAGTTTTTTACTTTTTCGTATAAAAAAGAAAGTAGTGTGATGGCAAGAATTGATTTTGAGATTTTCACGTTTTAAAGTCCTTGAGTTAAAAAAAGGGTGTTTTAAAAAAAATGTCTGTATGTCATCTGTGCAGACGCCTAAACTACTGGGCCGATTTTTACGAAATTTGGCATACATCTTCAGAAAAATCATAATTCGAGAAATGAATTTGAGCTCCAAATTTAGGGGCGAAAACAACAAATAACAAAATTTGAAAACAAAGTACATATTTCTCGAAAACAGTTCCGATTTTTTTTATTAAAAGTTCTAAAATGTAGTCCATTTAAATACGAATCTAACGATACAAGCCGTTTTCCCGCGTAAAATCTAGTTCCTGAGAAAATAGCTTTAAACGCTGACGGAGAGAGGCCGGGTTTGATTCCACGCCGAGAAGTTATTTTTTATAAAAAAAAAAAAAAAAAAATATTGTTATGATAAATTTTGATATAATGTTCAATAATAATTAAATGTACCTACGAAAACTCGAAAACTAATACATGAAAAACACTGAGCTAAGGAATTTTGAACTCGCATATTATGAGGAAGTTTGTCTGAATTGTCTCGGACCGATTTTTTTCAAGATATTATTTTTGCTTTTTACACTTATTACTGTTCTTAGTTAATGAGATGATGATGAATTTTGATGAAAATATTTATTATAAATTAATATAACCGAGAAACCCTGCAACAACTAAACAACGGAAAACACTGGATGAATTATTAATTATGTTTATAAGAAAGTTCGCATTGGACAGATTTTATTATATTGCTAATAGGAACATTTAATGGAATTTTCGTTTTTGGTGGTAGTTTTAATGCTAAATAATCTAGATTTTTTCAAAATTTATTAAGTGTATACAAGTTGTCATCGTTATTTGGTCTGCTCCTATATCCCCACGAATCTTCATACTCATATCGAGTTATTTATTTATTTTTTATTAAAAAATGTTTCCATAATTTACCTTACTTGTAAGGTACAATATAAGGATATACAGTTATAGAACCAAAGGTAAAAAGAAAATAATTTCAAGATAAAAATAACTGTTTATATACTACGTTTTTAAATTTTCTGTTGAATCATATATGTAATGTTGATAATATAATTGTTATTGTTATATAATATATAATGTTAGTGAAAAAAAAAAATAGTTCCGAATTTATTTACTTCACATAAATGACAACCATCTAGAGAGCTGATCTTAAACCTATAAAAGGACAAATATTTGTACAACGGATCTCCCCAACACCAAATCTAAAGCGTGCATCGATATATTTGAAATAATATAAATAATATAATCGATAAATAATATATTCGATATTTCATGTTTTGCTGTCATTCAATGTTTATCTATCACAAATTTGAGACCCGTCAAAATGAAGATTGCAAATACTATGGGATATGTCAAAACAAATAAAATAACTTGTGGATTTTTTCCCAACTAACTTTCCGTACAGCAAAATTTGCTGAAAACCTATTAAATTCTGCTAAAAGATGGCTAAAAGTATTAAAATAATGCATTGTCATCGTGTTCTGAGCTATGCTAAAAGTTTCAAATGTCTAGCTATTTGGGAAGTTAGTTAGAAATCGATTGCCAGATTTGTACCGGACAAACAAACAAACAAACAAGAAAGCAAGCTAATAAAAACGTAGTAATAAACATCCGTATATTGTCCGTGATATTGTCATGTTGAATACTAACAAACAACTGATACCAGTCTTGCATTTAGCTTGTTACATTGGGTAAAGGAACATAGCAAGGGGAACATTATTTAATCTACATCAAACTTCCATATCAAAGTATATATGGTCACTTTTTTCTTTTTGATATATTTATATGTTATATATATATATATATATATATATATATATATATATATATATATATATATATATATATATATATATATATATATATATGCTAGAGAGACCAGAGTTAGAGGGAGAGGGATGATGTTAAGGACAGTTTGGAAAATGAAGGGAAAAGGAGCCTTTGGGAATTCCAGCAAGACGCAGGACCTGTTACTCTAGCAGGTCCTTCTTAAGGAAACCAAGGGTGCCCTGGATTAAGTGACTTCAAGATGAGAAGATATGAAGAAGGGAGATTCCCCCTTATTCCTTCAGAATCATTGCAAAGATATGAAAGGTCTCAAAAGGGCAGTCAGTATCTACAGGACCTTTTTGTTTGCGTTGCTAGGACAACCCATTGTAAACAATGCCGTACTTCACTCCGAACAATGCTTTCCCCCTTCCACGTCCAGGGTGGATTATGAATAGGGCAAACATTGCACCGGGGATTCTGTCTCTTGGAAAATAGGAAGGGGATACTGTCTAGATTTAGCACTACAGGAGGTCTTGGAGGTAGATCTAGATGTATAATTGGAAATATAAACAAACCAAGGGCTAAGTTGAATTCAGATGCCTGATATAATCAAATCTGGGGGGCTTACATTCAATTTTCATCCCCTTCGCTCATTCTGTTGAATTGTGCTCACCCATTCTTCGTTGATAATAGTTGGTTTATTTGTGCTGAATACTAAGCGCGGCATTCTTCTATGAATTAGCTCTGCAAGCCTTGAAATTTTAGTGAATTCTGTTATACTGCACTTTACGCACGATTTACTCCTTACTTTAAAACACAGATTATTGAGTGGTGAACGATAGAAACACAATACATAACTGCAGAAGAATTTAAATTAGTTACCTCGTCAGAATAGTTGAGGTGAACGAAACCTCTTTAATAATAGCTAAAAATATTTATTAGTTTATCTGAAGGTCCACAAACTCGAAATTTTCATTTACATATTCTTAAATTCATATTTTTCTGCTAATATATGCTTAACGTAAACCAGAAGAAAACTGTTTAAGAAAGACTTAAAGGGGAATAGCAACTTTATTAATATGTATAAATTATTATTTATACTTAATATTGTATCCAGCATTTGACATTTCTTTTATATTGTTACTCCCCTTATAAAATTAACAGAGGGGAGTTACAATCTAAAAAGGTGTACGTAATGTTCTTCTTTAGACTGCTACTCCCCCTCATAAAAATAGAAGTGTGATGATCCTTTGTCCCAAAGTACATTGGACTAAACATCCCTTTGTCTTAATTGTTATTTAGTCATAGTTATTTAGTCAAATTCATTTATGTTCAGAAAAAAAAAACAAAAAAACGTAGGGGAGTAACAATCTAAAGTACTACCCAGCATTTCACCAATTTTGGTTCCTTCTATTTAATATATTATTTTAAATATATTCTTTATATTTTAGCTCAAAGATTCTTTTACAATTATTTAATAAAATGTTGAGGCGGCTTAATGAAATTCTCCATTGCCAAAATCTTGTGGGTTTCATTGAAAAAGGGGTAAAAGGCAATGTGTGGAACACACTTAGGCTGGTCTTTATCCATACGAGACACAAACCACAAGGAAACTATAACATAATGTATACATCTCTAAACCTGTCCCTTTTCTTGCCCCACACGCACCCATTATATATATATATATATATATATATATATATATATATATATATATATATATATATATATATATATATATATGTATATAAAATAGAAAATATAGAGAGGCTAAAGGTTAAGAAAGATGGGGTTGGGGTGAAAAGGCCTTAGCTGGTAAATAAGAGCTGTGACAAGAAAACCCTTTCACCCTAGCCTACCACTGACTGTGAAGGGAGGTCCCTCTAGTACCAAATAAAAGGTACTATTTTCTCAAGGATACCCCCCACCCCCTCTAAGGCTGCTCTTAGCAGGACTGGCCAATAAAAATATTCTTTTGATTCATAACCTCTTTCCAGACTCTATCTCAAAAAAATTAATTGATTAAACCTTATTTTCTTTCACCCAAAAAATGTGTAACCGAGATTTAAACGGAATTATCAGTTTTGGGTGTTTTTAACGACGATTAGAGTGGTTTTTAGCTGGATGTCAGTCTGTCTATCTGTGCGTCTTTCTGTCTGCCTATGTTACTCGCATAACTCCCACAGTTTCTAAGCTAGAGAGTTGAAACTTGGTACAAAAATCAGTCCTTACACATAGTTGTGCTGCCCGGAAAATCAGCATTCTCCGCCAGCAAAATTTGGATATTTTTTGACAAAATGGCGTAGAAAATTAAACGCTTTCCACAAGTGTTATATATTTTTGTAATCTACTCTTCAATACCTTTCACTTGATACCCCACTAAAAATTTAGAAAAAATATTTTTTTCCCCGTGCCAGGAATTAGCCGCCATCTTGAATTCCCAGTTAATCCGACCAAGTTGCTATTCTTATTTTTTCTTTGGCCCATCAGACCGCAAATTTTGCATATTTTTCTATATTTTTAGTAACAGCGGAAATACGATTTTAGGAGGGGGGACACGCAAAATTTCAATGTTTTTTAACAAAATGGCGCCGAAAATTGAACACTTTCCCTAAGTGGTATATATTTTTGTAATCTACTCTTCAATATCTTTCATTTGATACCCCACTCAAAATTTTAAAAAAAATATTTTTTTCGCATGACGTGAGTTATCCGCCATTTTGGATTTGAACAGCTGATAATTTTGAGTTCGCTATATTTTTCCTGTGTGCTCGTCAAAACTATCTTTAATATTGGAAAGTTTCACGTTTCTATCTCTTTTTATTTTATTCAAAAGCTATTGGAACCGTACAGAGTGACAGACAGACAGACACATGAACGAAACTATATGGGTTTCTTTTTTTGGTTTTACCAACGAAACTCTAAAAAAGACAGCTCTGTACTAGGCAGCTGGCTTTTCATTAAGCCAGGTATTAACGATAAATCACCAGCCTAATTGCTAATTTTTTCTCCTGTAGAGGTGACATTAGAATCGACAATTATTATTTGTGGATTAAGAACCGATAACAAATCTTCAGTTGTCTCTCAATGAATAAAATATACACATTATAGTTGTTCTGGTAGATTTTGGAACGAAGTTCCTTATGGCACGTTACTGCGTCTGGAGCCCGGGACTGAATCCTAAAAAAACAGCCGTCCCAAAACCTACCGTCACGAAATCGACTGATGACGACAACTTGAGTAAAAGATGACCGATATTGTTGAAATTTGGTACACAAGTTCATTTTACCAATGCCCAGGACGAGTTCGTTGGACATAGTTATCCGCTCTAGAGTTCACGCGCAACGCTCGCGTACACGTAAACTTCAAATGTAAAATTGGAATTTTAGGAAAACATTCTACCTTCATCTATTCAATGAGATAAACATTTTTTAGTAAACCTAACAGCGACACTGCTATGAATTAATAAATATCGTTAAAAATATTAAAGCGGACCTGAACGTTTAAAGTAGAGAAAACAACCTTTTTTTCCGATACCTTACGTACTAACGTAACGATTTTAATAAAACTAAATACACATTTTCACAAGTTTCAACCTAATTCAAGCAGAAGTCTTTGTTTAGTGAAGTGATACATTTATAATAATTGAAAAGGAGATGTGTGGTTAGAGGAATAGTAAGAATGCAGGGTGGTTCCCTTACTACTATCATCCTCTTTATCTATCAATTCATCATGATTAACAATTTTATTAATTATTTTGCAAGACGCTCGCTTCAATGATATGGAAAATGCTTTTCTTTCAATTTTGCCTTAACTTCGCTAAGTACAAATAGTTAGTTACATTTAATTTTGTCTCTTTTATCTAACTCCGCCATGTCTAAGTAGTTAGCAACATATACTTAGCAGTGTTATTTTATCATTTATATAATTTAATGAAAAGCGTAAGGAACTACGTTCCTAACGGTTGACCCGCGACACAACATTTTTTTTCTTTAATTTTGAGTCACAACTACAATTCTTTTACATACCTGTTACAAATATTAAAGTCAATTTGACTAATTTTCGTAACTATTTTAACGATTTTTACTTTTCGTGACTATTTTGACTACAAAGCTGTAAAAAATCATTTGATACAATATAGAATTTCATCTACAATAATGTAATAAGCTATGTGATAACGGAGTCAGTAATTTTACTCATGTTGTTGTAGTGAATTAACTCGATTACTTTAATGCAGACCACTTTTTGTTGGTTTATTACTGAACTAATAAATTTCACAAAAGTTAAGCTACAAACAACTAACTTAGTGTACTTATTGTCTTACTCGTAAAACTTTATACATAGCCTGCAAGACAAACAAGGATACTATTTCAGCATAGGGAAACGCATATTATATGTTCTGAAAACTAATGCCCAGAGGCGAAATCGAGTAATCAGTTTTAGCTCGTGCGCTTTCCTCTAAAATCACCAGGAAAACGTTTTTCTCTCGTTTTCCCGGTGTTTTTAGAGGGTAGTGAGAAGGAAATTATGAATTTTATATTTTGATTAAATTTTCAATAAAAATTAAATGTAACTTCTAAAACCCGAAATAATCAACAAATGGAAAACACTGGATGAAGTAATGATTTACTCAAATATGAAAAAGTTTACTATAAGTTGTGTCGAATAGATTTTTACTTTTCTATAAAGGAAAAGAATTGTTTTCACCTAAAATATATGAAACCTGAGATTTCAACATAATTATCTGTTTCGGATGTTTTTAAGACAATTTGAGTGGTTTTTCGCTGGATGTCTAAAAATAAAGATGGCATAACTCACAATTTTAAGAGTTAAATTTGAAACATAAATCACAGACAAATGCAGTAGCAGTTGTGCTGCTCGGAAAATCATAAATTTATGACGTCTTTAACCCGTTTTACTGGGTCAGCAAAAATTTTTATAATTAGTAAAGAAATCGAAAATTTTTCGATTGCGCTAAAATTTCTACTATTTATACCTCTTTATAAGACAATAAGTTCCACTGAATTTCGTTTTGACATCTGCCGGCTTTTGAAATATCGACTTTTGAACTTCTGAAAATTAAATACTAAATAATTTGATAATACTGTTTCGCCTATTGAGGTTAAATTCTTACCAATTACACCCTTCTATAAGATAAAAAAAAGTCCTCTATATTTCTTATAAATTTCTGCCGCCATATTGGAATTACTTAGTAAGGAAAAGTTCCTAGGCGCCCCGCGTCCAATTCTTTAGGTTTCTGTACGAAGAACGAAAAGAAACCTTATATAATGGTTCTATCTGTCTATCCGTTGGCATGTTTCAATTCAAAAACTACTATAGCTAGGAACATGAAATTCGGCAGACAGGTGCATCTCGGCATTTGTGACAACTGTACACTTTTTGAATTTTTTCACTTAATATTTCCAAAATAGCAGCCAATATGTCGGGCGACTAGAAGAAAAAGATACATAAATTTAAAGGTCTTGAAGTGTAGAAAAAGAATATGCAACTATTCAAATTTTACATTAAATATTTTCAAGATGGCGGGCGATTAAAAAAAAAGATTTTTAGTCACCATGACATGTATACATCAATTTAAAGGTCTTGAAGTGTAGGAAAAGAATATGCAACTATTAAAATTTCAAACTTAATAATTTTAACTTAATCGTACAGAAACCGGCGATTATCTCCTCACGTACTTACGTGAAGCGACTTGTTTTCATTGATTGCGTTGTCCTACAAACAAAACCCTTTTAAAACAATTATACCTTGAATACATAAGTATACCTTGAATATATAAGTATACCTTGAATATATAAGTTGAATACATCAAGGATGCTTTCTGGTAGTTCGAACAGAAAGGAACCGACAATTTTATACAAAAGTGTATAGCAAAATACCTTTTATTTCACATTATTATTAAATGTTAAAAATCTAAATGCCTCATTAGATAAATTTTAACGTGGCTAATGATGTCGTTTTTTAAAATTAAAATGCACAATTTTGATAATTATGCTTTTTTAACATAAAATAAAAGTATAGATAAAACGTGTAATTATGCTTTTATAATATCTTTTTCTTGAAAACTAAACGACTGTTGAATGTTAGTTTAATGTTACAGTGTAGTTGCTAGACTTGCTTTCAATGTAACGACCTAACAAGGTAAAAAAGAGACACTAATTAGCCCTGATGCTTTTCTCTAGGACCACAGTATTCCATTATATTAAAATAAAACAAGTTTGCAAGGGTCTGAGAAGGTCCTGTGTCTTGAAAGGATTCCTTGGCAGGAGCTGGATAATAGCCTAGGGAGATAATAATGGAGGCATCTTCTACACCCCCTCCCTTTACACTTCTTTCTTGACAAAGAGGTCCTTAGAAAGGATACAATGTTTCCTGGGAAACCTTCTTCCTTCGGCAGCCCGAAAAATATTTTATTTTTTCTTCGCTTTTCCTGCTGACTATGAGGAGGGGGAGTTGGATTTTAAGACGGCATTCTTTTGACGCTTGGCAAAACAATGGGAAATTTTTCTTAGGGGAAAAGCAAGGATCGCTTTTCAATATGGACCTTTTACTAAAAGGGGGAGGTAAATGAAAGATGACGAATAATGGATTTGTAAAGAAAAGAACCGAGAAGGAGATAAAGGCTTCTGTCAGGGATTAGGTATCGTTACTTCTTCATCCTCGTCCGTCTAACCAATGTGAGATAAAAGTGATATGGATCACGATAGGGCTTATTTTTTTTGTTTTCTTTTAACCTTTCACGGTAATTTAATTTATTTTTATATTAAAAATATGAAACTTCGAGAAAAATTGTGAAATATGTGAATTATATTTCTTTGAAGAATAAACATGATTTATGTACAAAAATAGTTTCTATTTGAGGGTTTGAAATATTTACATCAGTTACAACTTTGTACATTACAATATTAAATAAGACTGGCAATTTAATGTATATTGTTTAAATTATATTTGGCAAAAATTATTAAAATCAAAAAAGTAATAAAACTAATAGTCATTCTCTAGAATCTAGAAGCCACTCGGAATGCTATGAAATTAGGTAAAGGATGCTATGTATGTGTGTAACATATGAAAATTGTTAAAAAATCTGGGTCAGTCGTGAAATATTAATTTGAATGTTATTGGTTGTTTTTATTCTTGGACTTGACCTTTTTATAGCAGACTGGGTCAAAACTTTAGCTAGTTTAAATCGTCAACTAGATAAAGGTTAGACTTGTAGTTTTAGGAGCACAAATGACATTATTTCATAAACTGAAATGAATGTGTTATGTGTTATAGTACATTACGCGTCAAGAGCGGAAAGAAGCATTTGCATGCGAGTGTGGAGTTTGCACCCGAGTGACAGCGAGGGTTGTAAAACCACACGTGGAAAGCAACATGCAGTTTTTCCACGAGTTGCGTACCGTACTTTATCTACGATTGCTGGATTTTATAATAAATACAGAGAGAAAAAAAAAACTTGCTGTATGTAAGTTCGTATTTCTCTTTTGACTAAGATGACATTAATTCATTAGTTGTATTTTGTGCCGAATTAATTATTTCGGGAGGCGTATTATTCTTCTCATTTTCGTCATAAACTCTTAAATCACTCATTGTTTTTCACTAAAAACTCGATATAAACAGTTACTTTAATAAAACAAACAACAAATTAGTTTTGTTAAATGTAAACAAACTCGCTAATCGTGCGTTAAGGTGAAGAATTCTTCTTTTTTTCCGCACTAGGGCGGAAAAATGAGGAATTATGAAACGCGCATGCGCAATGAATACAAGTACGAAAAGAATCACTTTCTACGCATCTAAACAGAGATACAATGTTTATATTTCGTATCAATCGTAAATAAAATCTTTTTCGATTATGCCATTAATATTTTTGATTAATATCTGTATTATATCAAAAATGATAAACATTTTGTATTGTAATAATCGATATTGCGTGTTTAATTGAATATTTTGTACATGAATTTTAATATTTGCTTACTAAAGAACATTGCGTGTTTAATAATTAGATACGTTTATTATTATTTTAATTTTGTTACTTATTACTAATAACTGCTTTATTTAAATTTAATTTCTCTATTATAGAATTATTTATTAATTTGCTTGTAATGTTTGTTGCATGCAGGGTGCCATGGAGACGCATACCTGGAAATTTTGCCGAGTCAGCCGGTGCTTACAAAACCTGTTGGAAAATCGGTTCTTTTCACTTGCAAGACCAAAGTGGACGACCCTAGCCTTGTTTCGGACTTCAAATGGCTCGACATAAAGAACAGGACCATAGATAGAAACAATCTGTAAGTTTCTTTTATATTTTATATTCTTTATTTTATATTTTAAATGTTTTAACAAGTGGATCTCAATGAAAATACTTTAACCCCTTCTTCAAACAAACAATGATTATAATGGTCAAATTGTGTACTTGAAATGGAAAAAATGGATAAAAACTTTCTGCAAGTTAGGATATCAAACATGTTTTGATAAAATCCATTGGAAAGGGTAAGTTTTATTTAGGTTGTCTTAAATTTTCTTAACAAAGAGCTTAGCAAGAAGTTTTCCAAGAATCATTTCAAATTGGCAATAAATAATTTGAATTTCCGCTAGATTCTTATCCTTTGTAAAAACTCCTGATAGTTCTAAAACCTCTTAAAATAATAGATTTTCTTTTTTTGTATGACATTTTGAAAAACTTAAAAAAATGTCAAGAGCAAACATACCGTTATTGTTGACGGAATCAAAAAATGTTATGTTAGCTCGAAATTGCAAAAATCGGCCTCGAGACAACTCAGGCAAACTTTCTCATATACGAGTTCATAATTACTTAGCATAATGTTTTCTATTTGTTAGTTTTCGTGTTTTCGTTGGTACATTTAATAATTATTGAACATTATATTAAAATTTATCATAAAAATATCTTCTCGTCGGAAATTGAACCCGCGTTTAAAGCTATTTTCTCAGGAACTAGATTTTTTCCCGGAAAAACGGCTTATATCGTTTAATTCCTACTTAAATGGACTACATTTTAGAATTTTTTAATCGAAATCGTCAGAACCGTTTTGAATTTTTTTTTTCACGTTTTTTCCGAGTTTCTTGGGGGCAGCACCCCCAAATTTGGAGCTAAAACTAATTTCTATATTTCGCCTCGGGGTATGATTTTTCTGAACATGCATGCCAAATTTCGTCAAAATCGGCGCAGCAGTTTAGCTCCACGCGTCTGCATAGACAGACATTTTTTAAAAACAACTTTTTTGGACTCAGGGGACCTCCAAACTTGTAGATCCCTCAAAATCGAATTTTCGCGCCATCACAATACTTTCTCTTTAAATGAGAAAGTAAAAAACGAGTACATATTAAATTTTAGTTAACTTTTTTTCCTTTGTATCTTGATTTAGGTCGGATCGTGGAGCACGTCCATCATTATTCAAAATCAAATTTCTTTTATACAGTGGTATGCGCTACAAATGCCGCATTTTAAAAATGTTTTGATCCAGATTTTCATTTTTTTTTTTTTTTTTAATTGTATTTTCATCGAAAATACATTTTAAATAGTTAGAAATGACATTTTAGTTAGTTAATAAGTGAGTTAAATAGTACATTAAGCGTCTAGTGCGGAAAGTAGCATTTTGCATGCGAGTGTGGAGTTTGCACCCCAGCGACAGCAAGGGTAGTAAAACCACACGAGCAATGAAAAATACCGTTTTCGCACGAGTTGCGTACCGTACTTTATCTACGATTGTTAGATTTAAATAATAAATACAGAAAAAAATAAACTTGCTGTATGTAAGTTCGTATCTCTTCTCTTGATAAAGATGGCATTAATCTTGAGTTGTATTTTTTGCCGAATTAATTATTTCTGGAGGAGTATTATTCTCTAAATTTTCGTCAAAGCCACTTGATTCATTCATTGTTTTAACTAAAAACTCGATTAAACAGTTCTTTAATAAAATAATAGCAAATTAGTTTTGTTAAATGTAATCAAACTCGCTAATCGTGCGTAAAGCTGAAGAATTCCTCTTCTTTACCGCTCTAGCGTTGTAAAGAAGAGGAATTCTTCAGAACTATGAGACGCGCACGGAGGAGATCTAAACAGAGATATAATGTTTATATTTCGTATCAATCGTAGATAAAATATATTACGTAATTTTAACTTTAAAAACAAGTAAATATAAGCGTGTAAAACAATAGTAATACTGGATGTAAAATATACCAACTAAGGTTCGTTGAGCCTACCTGTTGAATACGCAAAGTTAAGATCCTTGATGGATGAAATGAAATCTGGAATAAAAAAATATTATTTATCATACCTAATTATTAAAATGAGAAATATTTACGAGTAAGAAAATAGCCTTTGACTGCGATTCACAAAATGCTAAAGTACATCATTATTAAATTAGCAGCACATTTAAGTAAGTGAATTATTAATAAAGTAAAGTCAACAGAAGGTGATATATATTATCTATTTTTGCTCATGCTGCTGTGGCCCTTTATAAATAACTGAAAATATGAATAACTGTATTGAACATACAACTTTTTTATCGGTTTTATTTTATTAATTAAAGGAACCAATCAATTTAATTTGGTTGTAGTTACCAATGAAGTCAATTTTTATGTTAATGGATGTAGTTCGTTAAAAAAAAAAAAAATAATAATAATTTGTCAATAAGTATATATTAAAAACTCTAAACAAAGTCACAGTTCCCTATGTAATTACATTGTACGTATTGTGATTTATTTATATTTGCATGTTTTTTTTTTAAAGAGAAGTGAGAAGGCTGTAATTTTATCGATCTACATTTTCAATTGTTTTCTTGAGGCCTGCACAGAAAGTCATGCCTGCAATAAGAGTCCTTTTTGATTAATTTGTTTTTCAATTCGAGACCGCTTTTTCAATTTTCCCATTTTCACAGGGTTTTTTTTTCGGGAAACGGTTTCAATTAACTTGGCAAATAAAGTGGACGAGGGTGTTTTCCATGTCTAAGAGCTAGTGAATTAGTAGTCCCCCTCAGCCTGCCTGGCCTCAACCAGGGAAATGATTGAGTCTGCCTGATATGACTTTTAATTGATCCATTGATAATTGAGTGGAGTCCCACAAGGGGGTGCTTCTGGCTCTCTCCTCTTCATATTGTAGAAAAATAATTTAATGAATAAGAACATTCTTATTTTATTGTTAATATTAATAGTAATAATAGACTTTTATATTTAACTGATTATCAAAACTTTTTGTACAAAAATCTACAGTCTTAACCATATTATGCATACACTATTTTTCTACACAGTATCATTTCGGTACTTAATTTTAGAAAGCAATAGTGAAATTTAATCAAATTAAGTTTGATATTTTTAAAACTTCTAGCATTTACCTACCTAAACCTTTCTTTTAATAATTTTATATTATTCGTGCTATAAATATAACATCCTAGAATCCTAGTTACGCCAGGAATATCTTGTTTATGTTTAAATTACAATAATTATAATGAAATTAAAATAAAAACCTGAATTTAAATTTGAAATGCATTTTAATAAATCAAAAGAAAATCAGTATTTTTTTAAAATTTATTTATCATCGTGATTATAATTGATACTGATAGAAAGAAGAATAATTATATTTTTCCTAAAGTAATAAATATTTTTCCAGAAGTGTATTCCAGATTTCAAATGGATTTTAATACCTCATTTGTGCGTTCCAATTTTAAACTCAATTTTTATCAATCCTAAGTAATTATTGTTCTGTATTTAATTAATTATTGAATGTTTTAATTAAATATTAAACAAATTATTAATCGTTTAATATACCTAATATGATTTAATCTTATGTTTAAAAAGTTGAATCATTTTATGTAATCATTTTCTTATCTATCAATAATAATGACATTTTCAATCTATTGGTAATTTCCTTTTTTCTTGATGAATGACTGTATTACTAGATTTAGGAGTATAATATTTCCGTAGTGGAGATTTTCTCCATTAAAAAAAAGCTTCCAAATAAAAGAAGTAATTTGTTTTCTTAAAGAATTAAATAAATAAATTACGAAATAAATTCAACATTATTACACGAATAAAAGACTGTATAATGAACTGAACAGATGATTTATATCCAAAGAAAATATTAATAGTACAAGAATATACATTAAAAATAATAATAATAATTGAAAAAGGAAAAAGGGCTAGTCATTTGAAATTTCCCTAATCATGAATCGATGTTTAATCTTACTTTATCCATAATATTTCGTTCTAAAAGTTGAAAGAAAAATATGACAACTTGAATAAATCAAGAAATAACTTCAATTGGAAAATTTGAATATTTTGTGCTTTTTTCAGGAGTTAGGTCATTTCTTTTCTATTCACAATAGAATATATTTATATACATATAGAAATTAAATAGTTTCCTTTTGTATTCTCTATTAAAAAAAAATATATATATAGGTATATTTTTAATAATATATATATTTTTATATAATGGGGAGAGAAATCAATGCAATAAATGAAAGCTTTTACAAGATATTGAAAATGGAAGAAGAAGAAAAAAAAGATAAAAATGAAAAGAGAAAGTTTTTCTGGCCTTGATGAAAAATGGAACAGAAATAGTCCCCTGGGGAAGCCATCTCGACCCCCCCCCCCCCCCCCCCCCCGTTCCAATTTTTCAATAGAGGCGGAAATACAATCAATTACCTCTATGATTCCACAAAATTGCCGTGGATTGGGGATTGTGGGAGTTTTCGGTCTTTTTCTCGATCTCGTGGTTTTTCATTGGGTAAAATATGGAGGCTCTTGTTTACACAGGATTCCCGCAGAATGAGCTCTATCCAATTCCAGCAATGTATTTTTTTCTAACGAAGAATATAATATTATAATATAAATTTTACTTAAGATTGGTTCAAACTATGGTTATTTAAATTTTTAAAATTAACTTTCGTTCAATTATTTACTAAGTATAAAATATAGTTATTTACTCATGGAAATATTTTAGGGTTTTTGTTAGTTTGGACATTTATTTGAGAGGTTTGCATATATTTTTAAATTATTATTTTTTTTTTTTTTTACTATTTTAACTATATTTTCTTTGGGATTTTCTTTTTAAATCCATTTTTACGAAGTTTCTCAACAGTATTTGAGATTTATAGAGGTTTACAATTGTTAAACTAATTCTTCTAAATATATATATAATAATATTTAATAATTTATTATTAACGTCCCGATTAATTAAGACCAGGTTCACCCACTTTACATTTCTATTTAATACGACCAGACTACTAATTTACTAGTTAAACATTCCTTACTAAACCTGTGTTTTAATTAAATTATTTATTGCGATAAAATCTAAAGGAGGAAAAATCTAAGTGAATAGTACGATAAAATAAAACGTGCTTTTAATTACACATTACTTCGCTTATGTATTTTAATATTATTTGTTCGTGAGGTACACTTATTTTTTAATTAATGTTTAACCTCCTTTTCGACTACCTACAGAGCTGAAACTTTTAAACTTTATTTATTCCCGATGACACTGCAAATTATTCAAAGACACATAAAAATCTATTTGAAAGTTTGGTTTTTTTTTGCTTCCAAGCTTACCGAAGGTAACGGAAGCTATGTGATCGTTCTGAAAAGCAAACTTTTTTAAGGTCTCCGATTTCAAAAATGCCAAGACAGGAATCTGTTTAGACGTTAGGAAACATTTTTGATTCCGTGTCTGTCCGTCACTTAATTTTTCCGAACCAATATCTTAAAAACTGCACATCCGATTTTAATGAAATTTGAAGGGTAGGTCATAATTAGCCCATTGTTGGTCCCATATAAGTTTCAACCTTCTGCGATAATTGTGTTCTCTTCGGCATGCGCACAAACATAAATTTATTTACACAACTAAATGAAATAGTAGTGTAGCTAGAGGTCGACCAAGAAGTCATGAACACGGGAGAAACGGAAAGCTTAACTTCGTTTAAAATCGGAACTTCCGAGTAGTGCCGAAGTCAGTACAGTCGGGTGCTAAGACAATACCCATTTCTAGTTTGTATGACAAGCGCAGTTACGTCAAATCTCACGAATAACAACAACAAGAAGGTTTCCAATCGGTTAGGTTTCCTGTTATGTTTGTTTTTATACAATATGAATTATAGTCACACCTGTCCTAAATCCAAATAACTCAGAAATAAAGAGGAAGAAATAATAGACTATGAAAGAAGAAAATCGATTTAAATTGAAAGAATATTATTATGAATAATAATATAAAGATATTATCGTACATTATTAGTGATTTCTTATCACTTACAGTGTTGCCTGTTGCATAAAATATTAAAAAAATATAGAAGTTATCAAAAATTAAATTATTAATAACAAAAGAACAACACTGTGTTTTTTGACCGTGGTCTATTATATCAAAAACTGACTGTACATGACGACACTAGCGCTCTCCTCACATTTCCATGACTTCTTGGTCGACCTCTAGTAGTGAAATAGTAGTGTAGCTTTTATTATTTGTCTCATGTCCAAGCTTATAAACATGAAATTACGTCGATACCCACAATCCCGTACCATAACAGATGACATCAAGTCAAACTAGAATGTTTGGATAAACTTTTGATTAAATTACCACGGTCTTTAATAAGATTGTGGCTTTATACATATAAATTATGTTCAACCAATTTAAATCTACTTCAAAATTCCCAAATACTCAAACGTAATTTTACTTGCTCAAAAAACATTAAATAAAACAACCTTTTAATTATAATGAATTAATTAAAATGTGTACATTTGTTTTTTTATTCCAAGCTTAACTCCTTGGAATTTTTTTTTTTTCAAATGTCTTTTCATATTTATATCCTATCAAAGAGAAATATTTGTTTGAAAAGAATTAAATGTAAAATAGGTCTTTGAAATTTCGTTACCCTTAATTCTATGGTTGGTAATTATAGAACGCAATTCTCAGGCCTCTGGAATTATATTTATTCCAATTAATTAGGAATAATCGGTACTCTTTTACTTTGTTACCCACCCTAAGGTGGGTAACAAAGTAAATTAGGTCGGATGTGGTAAGATTTTACTTGGTTAACCACCGTTTGTTTACATTATTGTTTTTGACATTTATTTCAAATTAATTGACAATCTGAACTGGGGAATGTTCAAATATTCCTTTGGGACAAAGGAATATCACACTTTTGTACATAAAAATGACAATATCCGTTAGTCTAACTATCTAGTAACGCAAAGTAACCTTTAATCCAATACATTTTGAACAAAAGAATAGTTCACTTGGATTTAATTATAAATAAAAATAAATAAATAAATTTGGGTGGGTAAAAAAGTAAAAGAGTGCCGAATAATCCTCCCGAACAGGTATGGGAGCAAAATCAAAATAAATTTAATCGAATCAATATTTTATTAATTTACATTTTTGCTTCCGAGCTTACCGAAGGTAAAGGAAACGAAAAATTTTCTTAATTCTGAAGAACGAAAACTTTTAGGTCTCCAATAACAAAAATTCCAAGACAGAAATCCGTTTCAGACATCAGGGAACAATTTCGGTTCCGTGTCTGTCTGTCGGTCTGTCGTTCAATTTTTGCGAACCGACATATCTTAAAAGCTACACGTTCAATTTTAATAAAATTTGGGTGGTAGGTCATAATTAGCCCATTGTTGTTGGTCCCATATAAGTTTCAACCTTCTGCGCTTATTTCTTTCTTTTCCACTTGCGCACAAACATACATTTATTTACACCTATAGCTTCAAAAGTTCTTATCTGATTTGAATTAAACTTTTATAGTTTATGCATAAAATCAGTAAAGTACGTGGAAAGGATGCGAGGAAGCTATGTGCCACACCAATTGGCAGTCTATTTTTAACTTTCTCTTTTTATCACACTAAAAAGAAATTATGTTAAATTTATTGAAACTGATTTATGGAAACCATGATTCTCGCTTGTGTTAGATTGTTAAAATATCTGCAAAACAAACTCTAATGTCTTTGTTGTAAATTATAGCATTTTAAATATATCAGTATAACTTAAGTATCTTTATGTTTTGTCGGATTTTTCAGGGGGTCAGTGGAGTAGGAACCGCGATACCGTGGATATTCCTTCCGGTTATTTTTCATATTCAGGATCCGGTACCCCTCTAGTCCTCCGTCTTCTAAATTGCTTATATATATGTATATATATATTTATATTTCTAGGTCGGTGGCCATTAAAGGTTCCACCACTCCCGGTGGATACCCCGTTTAACTTCCATCTTTTTTTTACTGCTTGTTTTAATTGTTTGGTTCTCAGGTTTAGGGAAAAAGAGGTTAAAGTGCCATTTAGACCTTTAGGCGTTAGTAAATTTATGACCGGTGTCCCGGTTACTGCCTTCCCTGACCCGCTATGAATAAACAATAAATATTCTAAAAATGGGGAAGCTTTAAAGCAAAGAAAGTGAGGGCTTGTTTTTTTTTCGTTACTTTTACCCTGTTTTATCTTGCGTGTTATTGCCCCTTTTAGGGACATTACTCGAGCAGAGATTCCCCTAATTTATAAAATGTTAAATTTGATTATATTTTTTTTGCGGTTTAACTGTAGTACTCGACCGATTTGCTAGACCCGATTGTGTATCTACATTTATTTCCGACTGTAATCGAAATATATCAGAGGCCCTGGTTACTTTTATCTGCATGATGATTACATAGACGTTACCTGATGGAATATTATTATTTAATATTTCACATCACAAAAGATTGAATTACTTAGAATTAAAATAATTATAGGTCGTTTCTATTAAAATCAGTTCTGAAAAAGTAGCGTGCCGCTAATGTGCAATTATGTGTCAAACATCTTTATTTTTGCTTTCATAATAATAATATCCAAATCGATATTTGCATTCAATAATAATACACCTAACCTGAAAAAGATTTTAAAGTAACTTAAAATAACAGTTTTACTTTTTGTAAAAACACTTGCATTTTGTATTAAATATGGTTTAAATTTTATTCATCATTTCACTAACAATGATTCATGATAAACATTTGCTCGAAAGAAATTTAAGACCATGTTAAGCATTAAATATTAAAAAACTTATTATAAAAACAAAAAATATTATAAAAACCTACAAGCTAATTCTTATTCGACATATAATCTTGTGACATTTTATTAGAGATTCTCCGCGCATTTAGGATTATTTTTGAATAACCATTACTCTCCTTTGGTAACCATTACGGTCATTAAACTCCTTTGGTCAATTACCATTACGGTCAATTCGGCAATATCAAGATGTGGATTATTCAGTAAAATTATGGACTTGGTTAAAATTATTTAAACCTGTTTCTGCAAGCACCTACAAAAAACACTTCTTTAGAAATCATTAATAATCTGCATCTTCATAATGTATAAAAACTACATTCGGTTTCACGGAACACCCGGTAGGAACCAAGTTCCTTACGCTTTTCATTAAATTATATAAATTATAAAATCTAACTACTTATACATGGCGGAGTTAGAAAAGAGTCAAAATTAATAGTAACTAACTGTTTGTACTTAGCGGAGTTAAGGCAAAAATCATTGAAGCAAGCGTCTTGCAATAAATATGTATTTAAATGTGAGAAAAAGTTAATCATGATGAGTTTATAGTTAAAGAGTATGGTTGTAGTAGGTAGGTAATAAGACTGTTCTCTACCTACCCGCCCTACTAATTTAAAATATTATAAAAAACTTTCCTACACAAAAACTTCTACTTGTGTCAGGTTGAAATTTTACATGCTTGTTTCAATTGTACTTTAGACTTTAGACGATGTGCATGAAGTATTATTATATCGGTAAAAACGTTTTTTTCTCTATTTTAAAGATTTAGGTCTACATATATATATATATATATATATATATATATATATATATATATATATATATATATATATATATATATATATATATATATATATATATATATATATATATATATTTAAAAGGTTATTTTTCTTATTAAATAAATGAAGTTGGAATTTTTTCCCGTCCTAAAATTCCAATTTTACATTTGAAGTTTACGTTTACGCGAGCGTTGGGCGCGAACGCTTGGGTGGATAGCGTTGTCCAACGAACTCATCCTAGGCATTGGTAAAATGAACATGTCTACCAAATTTCTACTAACTCGGTCATCTTTTACTCAAGTTATCGTCATCGGTCGATTTCGTGACGGTTGGTTTTGTGAAGTAGTTTTTTTCGGATTCACTCCCGGGCTCCACACGGTGTAACGTGTCATAAGGAACTTCGTTCCAAAATAAAAAGAACGTTAAAACCCCATTTCTATAGGTTTGTATAATCTAAAGTCCTGTTTTATGATTTTGTTTTCCAACCCCAGATTTTGTCAGTGTTGGTCGTTTATCTTCTTAATAACGAATATTTTCATAATAATGTTCTACTCATAAAAGATCATTTGGAGAAAAATTGAAAATGTTTCTATCTGCTTTCACTATGCTTTCCATGAAAACTAACACGAGAAGGTATTTTTTAAAGGGAAGGAGAAAGGAAACTCCCTTATGTTCTTTTTTCCTTTGCTTAGGGTCCGGCTTGAACACTTCCTGAAAAATACGTAAAAAAAGCACCCTCAAGAGTACAATCAGCTACAAATCCACGGCTTTTTCATCACATTTCCTGTGTGTCGGGAGGGGGTAGGTCTCCTCTTTTTCGAGCTTAACGCGCTGTACCGTTTCAACTCCTCTATTCAAAGCCGAAAGCTATGTGGGCTGGGATGCATCTGCATGTATTATCCTATTGTATTCAATGTAGAATAAGGAGAGAACGTAGAGTGAGTTTGAAATTCTTGCAAATTGCAACCGGAATATGGGGTGGTTATGACCCAAACCGTACATGAGGGAAATGGCCTATTTTCTTCCTTCCTTTTTTTTCCATTCGTGTTATTCATGGGAAATCGTTCGCATGTAGTTTTTTTTTATTCCACCCTCTTCATTTTTACAATAGAATACCACGCTTATATGCATAGACTGGCAATTTTTTTTTAGCAGTTTAGAAGAAAAATCATTATTGTACATGTAAAAAAAATAAATACGAATATTGAAAGTATTCTTTAAGTCCATGTAGTGGCGAGTGGAGCCACTATCTCATTCCATAAACTAGAATGAAACAGAGAAGGGGGAAGTATCGAGTGAGTACGTATATAAAAGGTTTGAAGATCCAGTCTAATAGCCAAACGGAAATAGATATTTGCTGTCTTCCATAAAGAATAAAAAGGGAGACTACCCTCTATTGGAGATTTACAAGCTTTCTGGGTAACCTCTCCAACCGAAGAATTTTTTTTTTTAGCGCCCCCTCCACTCAAGAGAAAATGACTGTGGGGTGGTCTTTCCTACTAGGGGTGTCACTCGTAAAATTATGAATGTGTGTGAGGAGATATAGAGATATATTGTCTTTATACCCCTTGCTATATCTTGAAAACCAATCTGATCATTTCTAGAACTTCCCTCCTATATTTCCAAGACCTCACAGCTACGAATTTATTACGAATATTAGTTTTATATACGGTTCTGTAGAATGCATGGGTTCTTTAAAGAAATGGGGGAAGATGGGTAAGAGGAACAAACTTTTTTTAAGGTTGCCTATGAATAAGATTTTTTTCTTTTGGGTTAAATCAATTTTTCTTGATCACATGATTTTTATATCACGGAGTGTAAGGTATAGATTTATTTAGTTTACATTCAAATACAACTTTTTTGGCACTTCTTTAGATTGTTACTCCCCTAATAATGAAAACAGAGGGGAGTAACAACCTAATAATACACAGCACTATAATACTTTAACGCACAATGAATACTGTATTTTAACACCATGACAAGATTATATAATATGCCAACCAGGGCTGGATTTAGGCAGGGGCCATGGGGGCCCGGGCCCCTGGCGGCAAATTTTCGAAGGTGGCAAAAGGCGGCAGAAAGAAAAATTAAACATTTTTTTTTTATATTGGACATTACAATATGACTCTTGTGAACAAAAGTATAATATTTTATTTATTAATTGAACTTTTATATACTAAATTGTACAGTTGAGTATGAGCGCAAGTGCAGGTCAGTAGGCATAAGTTTTTATTTTTTAGTGTTTAAGTGGATTTTAGATTTTGGACATAGAACGGTTAGCGATTTATAACTCGTCGCCGCTAGTTATTCACGTACGTACACCAATTAGAACTACAGTTTAGGCCAACTTTACTCTATTTTTATACAACGTAATCTTTAAAGGTAAAAACGGGCATAAAACTATGTTTTTAAACAATTTAAAGAATTCCCAACAGCCAGCAGTTTATAATATATACATTAAATAATTATTAACTGCATTAAAAACACTTTTCTTTTGCTTTCTTGATAGTCCAGTCATTTTAGGTTTTCTAGTCCAAAAAATTCGGAGCTTCAATAATATTGAAGCTCGTCAAAATGAAGTGATCAAAAAATATATATTTTTTTTTTATCACTTCATTTTGACGTTCTGAAAAACATATTGAAAATCGGTATTGAGATCGTGGTCGCGTTAGTTGATATTCAAGGGCAAAGGTCAACAAATTCGGTATTTTGCTAATTAGTCCAGTCAAATTAGGAAAAATAAAAACATTAAATCATATAGTTCTGGAAAAAAGCTTAAAATGATCGGAAGACCCTACAGTCTAACATACTAAAAGTCCCCGAGGGTGGGGGGTGAGCCCCCCCTACAATTAAGGGGTTTAGGTGCCAATTTTGGGTTTTTCACAAATATCTCGTAAAGTATAACCTTTAGGCGAATTGTAGTTATGTATAAATTTGTTCTACATTACATTTATAACAAAAAAAGTCTTTTTCATTTTTTTTCTAACTACAACCGTTTTCGAGATAAATGTGTTCAAAATTTAAACTATTTAACACTTGAAGGAAATAGGGGGGAAACTGGATTTCTCATTCATAATTTACTAGCTTAAATGAAGCGGTATTCATTATTCTTTCACATGCTTTTCAATACTTCCCTCTCCCCAAGATTTATAGCTTAATATCCCCCCCCCCCAAGATGTCCAGACACAACAAGATATCAGAAATTAGGATATAACTTTGCAAAAAATACCAAAGTTTTGAAATTTGGCTTAAAATGTTCGTATGACTTTCCTGTCTAACATGCTAATAGTCCCCTTTGGGGGGGGGGGGGGGGGGGGGGGGAGAAGCTCGCTCCCCCACGGAGCCAATTGTTGCTTTTTTTGCTCTTTACCAAATATCTCGAAAAGTATTGACATTAGGCTAATTATGTTTATGTACAAATTTGTTCTTCATTAAATTTCCAATAAAAATAGTCCTTTAAATTTTTTTTTGAGTTACAAGCCCTCAAAGTAAGGTAATAAAACATAAAGTAGGATTAGGGGGGCAAAAGAACTCTTTTATTAGGGATTTCTCACCTTATATAGACGCAATCTATTTTTACATAGATTTTTGACTCCCCATTCCAAATTTGTAAGACCTATTTTTATTAGAAATTTAATGAAGAATAAATTGGTACATAACCAAAATTCGCCTAATGTCAATACTTTTCGAGATATTTGGTAAAGAGCAAAAAAAAGCACCTATTAAGCCCCCCCTCTCTTAGCAATAGGGCCCCCTCCCCTCGTGGATTTTTAGTTTGTTAGACAGGAAAGTCATACAAACATTTTAAGCCACTTTCTAAAACTTCCAAAACCAGACTAAAGTGGTTTAGGTTCATTACTTACAAAATACAAATTTCTATTTTTTTTTTTTTACAATTGCAACAGAACTATTTTGTCTTCAGGCTTCATTTTGTACTTGAATAAAAGCCAATTAAATTTACTACAATTTCATTTCTTATGACTTTTCTTGTAGGGGAGGTTTCATGCCGATATTCGCCCCGAAACGAGAGCATTACTTAAATTTTCCATTTTTTTAAATTACTGCCGATTTTTGAAGTGTCATATCTCGGGAACTATTTGACGTACAGAGTTGCCGTTGGACGTAAAAAGAATCTAATTATCTTTACTACAACTTCATACCTTATGACTTTTCTCGTAGGTTAACAGTTTTACACCGATATTCACCCCGAAACGAGAGCAATACTTAAAATTTCCAATTTTTAAAAAAAAAAAAAATCCATTTTTAAAGTGCCATATCTCGGAAACTATTGGACGTACAGAGTTCCCGCTGGACTTAAATTGTTGTAAATTTATTGTAGTAAAAAAAATAGTAAGAACAATTAACATCGAACCACGCATAGTTACGAGGTATAGAGCAACAACTGAAAAAAGTCCGGAAATTTCTCAGTTTTTCACATATTACGCAAAAACATGGGGGGGGGGGGGGGGGGCTAGGAGGAGGGGTAGATAGAGGGATGAAAAATTTGAAAGGGGAGTCAAAAACTAAGGAAAATTAATAGAGTGAGGCTTAAGGTGAGAAATCCCTAATAAAAAAGTTCTTTTGCCCCCCTAATCCTACTTTATGTTTTATTACCTTACTTTGAGGGCTTGTAACTCAAAAACGGTTGAAACTAAAAAAAAAATGATTAAAGGACTATTTTTATTGGAAATTTAATGAAGAACAAATTTGTACATAACCTTAATTGGCCTAATGTCAATACTTTTCGAGATATTTGGTAAAGAGCAAAAAAAGCAGCAATTGGCTCCGTGAGGAAGCAAGCTTCTCCCCCCCCCCCACCCGAGGGGACTATTAGCATGTTAGACAGGAAAGTCATACGAACATTTTAAGCTAAATTTCAAAACTTTGGGATTTTTTGCAAAGTTATATCCTAATTTATGATATCTTGTTGTGTCTGGACATCTTGGGGGGGGGGGGGGGGGGGGGGGTTACACACCGGGGGGGGGGGGATATTAAGCTATAAATCTTGGGGAGAGGGAAGTATTGAAAAGCATGTGAAAGAATAATGAATACCGCTTCATTTAAGCTAGTAAATTATGAATGAGAAATCCAGTTTCCCCCCTATTTCCTTCAAGTGTTAAATAGTTTAAATTTTGAACACATTTATCTCGAAAACGGTTGTAGTTAGAAAAAAAATGAAAAAGACTTTTTTTGTTATAAATGTAATGTAGAACAAATTTATACATAACTACAATTCGCCTAAAGGTAATACTTTACGAGATATTTGTGAAAAACCCAAAATTGGCACCTAAACCCCTCAATTGTAGGGGGGGCTCACCCCCCACCCTCGGGGACTTTTAGTATGTTAGACTGTAGGGTCTTCCGATCATTTTAAGCTTTTTTCCAGAACTATATGATTTAATGTTTTTAAATCCCGTTTTTTGGTCTAATTTGACTGGACTAAATATCTCGTTTCTTATTGCTCCGACACCAATCAAGGTGGTTATCAAAATTAAAGATAACAAAATTTCCCACAAAAAAAACTCAATAATTTTTTACGTGTAATGGACGATTTGCGGAATATAGGGCGAAGAATATCTGCTATCCGTTGTCGCACCACTTTTTACGTATTTTATGAATATCTCGCTTCCTAAGGCTCGGAGACAAATTAAGGTGATTATTAAAAAAAATAGATGATTAAATTTCCCACAGAAAAGTTATCTTTCATTTTTTACGTACAACGAACGGTTTAGCAAAAACCTAGGTTATTATAACTTGAGTAGAGTTTGTTTTTGCAAGACTTTTTACGTATTTATGTAAACATCTCGCTTCCTCTAGCTCGGAGACCAATTGACGGTCAGATCAAAAGTGAAGATTATAAATTTTCACACATGAAACATGATCTTTATTTTTTACGTAGAACGAACCTTTTGGATAGTAAAGTGCTCCAAAGTTTCCCCACAAGACGTAAAAAAAAAAAATTTTACATAGATAATTTTCTATGTTTTACATGGAAGGTTTTACTTGAAGATGATGCTCCTACGGATGCGACAATAGAAGCAAAATTGGTTGGAAAGTATGGCAACAATATTTTTATTACAACGAAACCAAAAAAATGACTATGATTAGCTTCCTCGATACTCATGCGACATGCGACTATTCTTTCTAACGCTTGGTATGAAAATAAAAAATCGGTCCGAGACAACTCAGACAAACTTTCTCATATACAAGTTCATAATTACTTAGCCAATGTTTTCCATTTATTAGTTTTTGTAAGTACGTTTAATTGTTATTGAAAGTTATATCAAAATTTATCATAAAAATCACTTCTCCAGGGCGGGGAATCGAACCCGGGATCTCTCCGTCCACGTTTTAAGCTATTTTCTCAGGAACTAGATTTTTCCCGGGAAAAATGCTTATATCATTGGATCCGCATTTAATTGTACTACATTTTAGAATTTTTAAATCAAAATCGTCGGAACCGTTTTCGAGAAATATTTTTTTTTTCACGTTTTTTCAGAGTTTTTAGGGGGTGGCCCCCCAAATTTGGAGCTAAAATTAATTTCTCCATTTCGCCTCGAGGTATGCTTTTTCTGAACATGTATGCCAAATTTCGTCAAAATCGGCCTAGCAGTTTAGGCTCCAGGCGTCTGTACAGACGACAGACGACGGACAGACATTTTTTAAAAACCACTTTTTTGGACTCAGGGGACCTTAAAACGTGTAAATCCCTCAAAATCTTAAAATCGAATTTTCGCGCCATCACAATACTTTCTCTTTATATGAGAAAGTAAAAATTGAATCAAGAAGAAGAACGTCCACGAATAGTTGAAGCTGATGCAGCAATTATAAGAGAAGGCGTCCGCAGTATCGCTGCATACACTGAATCGTAGTCAAGTATTCTTGCCATACTTTTCAATCAATTTTGCTTGTATTGCATCGGTAGGAGCATTATCTCCAAGCAAACCCTTTAGCTCCGCCAACGTTAATTGACAATTATCTATGTAATAAAATTATTTTTTACGCCTTGTACGGAAACTTTGGAGCACTTCATTATCCAAATCAAACCTTTTGGATAATGAATTTATTTAAGTAAAAAATAAACTAATGTTTCGTGTGAAATTTTATAATCTTCAATTTTGATCTGATAGTCAATTGGTCTCCGAGCTAGAGGAAGCGAGATATTAACAAAAATACGCAAAAAGTCGTGCTTTTCAGAATATCAAAATGAAGTGATAAAAAAATAAAAAATTGAAGCTTCGATTTTTTTTGGAACAGAAGCCATATTTATGACTAAAATAACTGGACTATGACTTGAATTTAAATGTCATAAATGACTTTCCTAATGTTAAAGCAAGACAAATTTCTCAACAAAGTTATTCAATTACTTTTCTTTTTAAGCGAAATTTAGAAGAAAATTAAGCTATTGCAATGGCTTCAAAATTTTTTAAATGCGAATTTTTGAAAATTTTCTCCATGGAAATCATACCATTCTTAATGGATTCCTGAAATTTAACACTTTTTCTTATGTATGTATGTGTCACTCCAGACGATATCTCACCCTAGGATGCACTTAAAAAATCCAAACAAATTTTAAAATGTCAATAATATCAAAAGAAAGGCTGAGTTCGTTGGCCAGAATTTTTGGAGTCCACTTAGGTGTCAAATTTTGACAATTTAGGGTCAAAAATAGCATAAAACCTGTTTTTTCCATTTTACCCCCCTCTTATATGAAAATATGACAAAAGTGTACATAACAACAATTACTGTACTCTTAGAGCTTTCCAACGACATGCATCTTGAAGGGTATATATACTATTTTGATTTTTGTACCCGGTACCCCTTTGTACCAATTTTTTTTTCATCCATCCAAATTCTAAACTAAAATATTCCTGTATTATCATAAGCCAATAATACACAGATTTCTTTGAAAATTCTCTTATTAAGTCATGGTGCATGATTGGCCGTTTTTTAAAATTATTTTATAACTACACTTTAACTTTTTATTTCCTACAAACGAAGTTACTGTTAAATTATGACTAATTTTAAAATAAAACTTGTATATAAATACTGTGTACTTGAAAATTGTTTATCATTCAAAAACTTTTTTATTTTAAAAAATTGGTATTTGGTTTTAGCCTAGTCCTGTAATAATAGTGGAATATTATTTAAATAATATTAAAATAAATCAGGTTAAAAATGGACAAACTATAAAACATTAGACATTAGTCCATATGTTTTATAGGACAAAACTTGCAGTATTTTTTTTTTTTCTTCTTTTTTATAGGAATTACAAAATCGTCACAATATTTGGGGGGGGGGGGGGGGGGGTTAGGCGGCAATTTTTCTTGGGCCCCTGGCCATCAAATACGTAAATCCAGCTCTGATGCCAACTATTTACAACAATTATAATAATAATAACAAAGCAATCAACCCAGGTTCATTCACTCCAGGTGACATTAATCCAATCTCACAACAAAGAAGGTGTGTGGAATGTTCTTCTTTAGACTGTTACTCCCCTCATAAAACAGAAGTTTGATATTCCTTTGTCCCAAAGTACATTTGCTAAACATCCCTTTTTCTTAATAGTTATTTAGTCAAAGTCATTTATATTCTAAAACAACATTGGGGAGTAGCAATCTAAAGAAGTACCACTTTTTTGCTAGAATTAGAGTAGTAAGAACTATTATTAGTATCAAATGGTGTTTTTTTTTTTATAAAAGTAGTACGCAAAACAGAAGATTCCTGCTCTTACTACTTTACCTCACTCATTTTACTTTACCGCACTCCAGTGTTCCAACTTACGAACATAAAGAACAAATCTAAACAAAGATTAAATAATCCAAAAATAATAATAACAATGACAACTAATGATTATTTTTTAACTAACTTCATGATTTAAGCACTACATATCTATCAAATATAAAAATGTTAAAATATAAAAAATTAAAGATAGACAATCTAAAAAAAAGAATAAAATGTGATGAGTAAGTGTTATGATGAAAAATAATAACAGCGTTTGGTCAGGTTTGCTGAATCAGGCAAAAAAAGGCAACACTGCGTATAAACAGAACAGCTGGTTTAGTTGATATTGTAAGACCTTTTGTCTACGATTGTTACCAAGTATAAACATTGTATGTTTAGATGCGTAGAAAGTGATTCTTTACGTACTTGTATTCATTGCGCATGAGCCTCTCATAATTCTAAAGAATTCCTCTTTTTTACCGCTCTAGGGTGGTATGATTGTTTAATAAAAGTATCAGTTTATATCGAGTTTTTAGTGAAAAACAATGAGTGATTTAAGTGATTATGACGAAAATGAGGAGAATAATACGCCTCCCGAAATAATTAATTCGGCACAGGCACAAAATACAACTAATGAATTAATGTCATCTTTATCAAAAGAGAAATACGAACTTTCATGCAGGAAGTTAATTTTTTCTGTATTTATTATTAAATCTAACAATCGTAGATAAAGTACGGTACGCAACTCGTGCGAAAATTTTACTACCCTCCACACTCGCATGCAAAATGCTACTTTCCGCACTTGACGCGTAATGTACTATTACATGTTGGTGGATCACTATTATTTTATGTTATTCACACCTTTCCGCCCTCGCCTGCGGCTCGTACGTAAATATTTCTCTCGAGTGCAGCAAAGTGCCACTTTCCGCACTAGTTGCACAAATAACTATTATAGGTATGAATAATATACCTTCGGGGTTGAGCGCTTTATTTATTTAAAAAATGAACCGAAACTAATGTAGTAATATAAGATTTATATTTGTTAAAAACAGATCAATAAAAGTGTTGTGACCTGCAACATAAAATATTTTAATATATTACAGTAATAAAATTCTCTCTTTTAGCTCCATTTTAATAAAGAAAAAGAAATGATAACAATAAAAAGCAAAGAAATCTAATAGTTTGTCTCTATTGTTGTCGCTTTTCTTTTTATATATATCTGCCCTGGATATTCTTTTTTAGATTAAAGCTCCGACTGGAAAAATAGAAAAGAAAATAAGAAGAAAGGGGAAATTATTTGTTATCGAAGGTGATGTGAGATAAAAAGAGTTGTAGATGGATAAATACGGAGGTAAAAAAAGAAAGAATTGAAAAACTTAGAAGTATAGGAGAGAATGGAGATAGAAGGATGAAACAGAGGCATCCTGAAATAAGCCAAATTAAGGTGAAAGGATTTTCGAGTTTAGAAGGATGCCAAATTATCCGTTAGGATAGAAAGCCAGCTGGTTAGATGGGAACCTTCGGCAGAACCATCTAGACGAGGCATGTGCCAAATGAAGCATCTTTATTAATGTCCTGTTTGTCTGGATGGGATTGATCTGATTGCCTTTGAGCTTTTATACCCCGCTCAAAGTTGCTTTTTTTGTTTAAGTTTAAATCGTAAAAAAAAAAAAAAATCAAGCGGATATTGGAAGCGATCAGTTTTAGAAAGGAAAAAAACAAGACAGCTCCAAACGTGAAAAAGAAAACAAGTAAAAAATTACACTGGAACTATAGGTGTATACAAACTAAACTTATATATTGCATTTCAACTTGAATTCCTTGACGCTAATTTTATTTTAAGAAAAATAGTTTTTAAAAATGTTCTTTTTTCTTCTTATTTCAGCTTGAGTTGTTGCTTACCTTTGTTTTGGTTTTTTTTTTTTTTTTTTTTGCTTATTTTAAACAAATTGGTTAAATCCATGTCAATGCCGTTTGAACTATGATAAGATCACGCTTCTGAAATAGAATAACTTTTTTCTAAGTTTTAGTAAGATTGAAAATAGTAGAATTATCAGAATTTAATTCTTAGATTACCTTTCAAAGATAAGATCATTTTTACACGTTCCTAACATTTATTTATATATATATTTTTTTTTTTTTTACGTTTATTATGTAGATTTGTTGATACCTAACTTACAGAAGGTAACGGAAGCTATTTGATCGGTCTGAAGAACGAAAATATTTTACGTCTCCGATTTCAAAAATTCCAAGACAGAAATCCGTTTCACATTATCAGGGAACATTTAGGGATCCGTGTCTGTCTGTCGGTCTGTCGCTCAATTTTTAGGAACCAACATATCTTAAAAACTACACGTCCGATTTTAATGGAATTTTTATTGTAGGTCATAATTAGCTTATTGTTAGGCCCATATAAGTTTCAACCTTTTGCGCTCATTTATTTCTTTCCCACATGCGCACAAACAGACATTTATTTACATCTATAGCTTCAAAAGTACTTATCTGATTTGTATGAAACTTTTATAGTTTATTTAAAGTAGTCCGCAGGTAGCCCCTAGATTAATTTTAACCGTCTGCGCTATATTTGGATTGTAGGTCATAATTAGCTCATTGTTGGTCCCATATAAGTTTCAACCTTCTGCGCTCATTTGTTTCTTTTCCACATGCGCACAAACAGACATTTATTTACATCTATAGCTTCAAAACTACTTATCTGATTTGTATGAAACTTTTATAGTTTATTGAAAGTAGTCCGCAGGTAGCCCCTAGATTCATTTGAACCGTCTGCGCTCCTTAACTTTTGCAAAATTCATACTTTCATTTGTGTAAAAAATCCAAACAATTTTGACAGATTAAAAAATACTCTGCCAATTAATGTGGCACATAGCTTCCTCGCATAGAAAAGACAGAATTAAGAAAAATAGCTCGATAAAAATAATCAAAAAGTTGGAACGGCGTGGCACTGTTCCATTAAATATTTAATAAAGTTGAAGAAATTTAAACATTTGTTGGAGAAATTAAGCCTCCAACAAGCACCCAAAGTTAGAGCACATATAATTAATTTAATACACAAATATAAAACTGCAACCAAATCGTAGAAACCGCTGTATAAAATGTTTTATTTTATTTTATTTTACCCCCCTCAAAACTAAAAATAACACAAAATAGAATATAACAAAAATTAATCTTGGAGGTACAAACTTAAGATCACGCTACCCTAACTGGTTTTTAAACATTTTTTTTAACCATCTTAAATCTTAACTTAACCAAATCTAATTTACTCAACATTATGTTTCCGAAATCTATTTTTATTTTTTTTTTCCACTTGGTACTGTTAAGTTAAAACAAATATAAAATTTATTATTTTGTTGGATTTACTTTTAATAATTTATAGGAAGGATTCAATTTTTTGACACCAGCTTTTAATTTATTAAATGTATTGTGCTGCCAAGATGGAAAAAAGGAAGTTTATTTTAGGTGGGAAACAGTAGAGGAAATAGTATCCATTGTATTTGCAGTAAGTTTGGGCCTGTTATCTTGGAAACAAAGGAAAGAAAAATCCAGCCAATATATGTTGTTATTCTATTAGGATAGGTTCCAAAGGACTCCTTTACCCTCGCTACCGTCTCCCACCATGCCAATGTCTAAAGATATAAAATAGTGAACCTTATCTCCTCGATTTTTGTGGTCCACTGTAAAATATTTGGGGGGTCGAGTTTTTCTCCTCGATTCGCTCTTTGCCTTTTACCCGTCGTTGCGTTTCCTTTCCTAATACCCTTTATCCTTTTTACCGTCTTAGCATCAGAGTAAAATAATAAAGGATTTCGGTCATAGAGATTTTGATATTAGTTTATCGTTTTAAATTAATTTTAGATAAAACTGTAATTAAATTTTATTTAATTATATTATGATATTATCTATAAAACTCAAAATAAATTTTGTCCACGCTAGTCCATTTTATTATTGTAAATGTACCCCGATTAAATAAAATTATATTTAAACACGAAAACCATAACTAAAAGAATGGAAACAGGAGCGTAGCGGACACCGCTACTCCAGCGAGGGGGCCTCGGGCCAAGAGGGGCTGATAATAAGAAAAAAAATCCTATCGTAGTAGGATTACGAAGATTTCGTATTATGACTCATTGGAGGCCCCTTCCTCAAGAAGCATGAGACTAATCTTAATTTTTTGAGAGGGATACGATTATTCAAAAATGCACTAAGTTATTTAAAAATGATTTTATGATTTTTAAGAAAATATAATAATAATTTATTTTAGGTAAGATACGATTATTTTATACAAACATACCGAAAGAATAATAATAAATGTTAGTATTTTACATTTTTAATTTATTTAAATATAAATTTTCTCTAGGATCACAACTCCGACTAGGCAAATAGGCAGCAAAATCTTATTTAACTACAACAAATCAAATAATAAATTTTAATTTTTCTGTCGCAGCACAAGGATACAAACTAATTTTAGCCTCTTTGTGCTGTGTATTTGCCAAGTCGGAAAATGTTTTTAAATTTAAACATGTAGATTAATATGGAGAAAAAAATTATTGTGTTTGCGAGGGACAAAGAATAGAGAGGGGGGGGGGACAGTCACATCATCTACTTGTACTGGATAAATCAGACCTAGTAGAACTTACTTGGACCAGGGAAACTTGGCTACACCTATGATCTCACAACTTTTTACGCGACACTTGGCTTATTTTTTTTACATAAGTGATTTTGTTGGGATTTAACTATTTGTTGTTAGTATATAAAATCTGTTTTTTTTTTTTTTAAATCTCTAATTTTGGCTGTTAAAGAAAGCAGTTGAGATTTTTTATATAAATAAATAAATATATATACACACACAACATATGTTTAGGGGCCCCATTTCGTCAACTTGCAAGGGGGGGGGGCGACATTTTCCACCACGCTTTTGAATAGAAAGCACTAGACAAAGAGATAATTTAATATACAAGAGTCTAGATCGAGTAGTGTGGGACAGATTTTTTAAATAATGTAATATTTTGAATGAATTCGTTTAATTAAGAGATAGAAAAATGTAAAAATGATCTCAGCATCTTTTTTTATTATTTATTTTATATTAGCTTTTAGTTTAGTATTGATTCATATAATCAGTTGGAAAATATATACCAATATTCAAAGTATATATATTATATATTGAAAAACCTAATCTCTTTTTGTTAAATGAAACTTTCGAATGGTAATAGATAAATAAAGATTCAAACATAAAATCCAAATATAACGAATAGGGGAAAACAGCGTGCACAGAGGATTTCTAGATAACGAGGTTAATACCATCCGATATGGATTTTCTCTTCTGCATTTGTACCAGTTATGAGACTTCAAAGTAAATTATTGTGAATATAAAACGAGAGATTTACTTCGCATTTGATGATAAAAAAATTAGTTAAGAAATGAAGAGCTTTTTTTTGAGAACAACTTTTTTTTCTTATTATTATAAGACTTAAAGATAAAACTTAGTGTATTTTTTGTAATTAGCATAAATGAATCGATGTTGAACTAGTTTGAATAATTAAAGTATATACATACAACACTGAAGATGCTATTGTAAATTGTGTATTGAATTCGTCAAATTATATACCCTCTACGTGTGGAAAGTGATTATATCTATTTTAAGACCAACAAATCAAAGCAAACATTTATTTTTATTGGAATAAATGTGTGCTTAGCTATAACACATCATTTCGAGGTGAGTCGTCGCCGTTGTTGGGAAACTACACGATTATATAACATGATATAATGTAATAAATTACTCGGGGTTTGGTTTTCGCTTCATTAAAGCTGCGTAGATACTGCAAATCAGCTAACAAAGACTAATCCCTTGGTCCTGCTAAAATATACCAAGTTAAAGTAATGAGTTCAGGAGGGCCTGAGGCGGTTTGACCCCATTAATATTAACGTTTTTCAAAATTACCAATTAAGACCAACCAATTAAGGTAAGACAAAAATTAGGACATTTCCCCTAAGAAAAAAAAAATGTGTCGACTGGGGATTGAAACTGCAACAGTCACTTTAATTATACTAAGAGAATTCTTAAATTTGAATTCAAGGTTCAATTTTGTTTAATTAAAATATGAGTACGTGGTTACTTTGCATTTCTACAATTAGAGTTACTTCAATTCATGATTACACATTAATATATACATTGAGTGTACTCAAGATATATATATATATATATTTGTGTTTGTATGTATTTGCAGTTTATTATTTATAAAATTTAATTAAATTACTATTTACAAAAAAAAACAAAAAAAAAAAACATGTTTTTCGTACCAGCTTGTTATAATTTTATGGTTGAAATTTTTCAGTTTTATAAGCTGGACTTATTCCTCGAGTTGTTACGTATAATAATTTCCATTCTCCAAAAGCACTCCACTTAAAACCACTGCGGGTAATATAGTCGGGTGCGGAGTTCCTTGATGCATATTCTAACACATATTATATTCTTTAAAAAACACGTACAAGACCTCTTGGAATTTAATGTAGGGCTTCTCGAGTTGTGAATCCTTTCCATAGTAAAAATTACCTTTCAACAGGTTATTTTTTTTTTATTCTAAGAATTTGCATAAAAAATCAACTCTTTAAGAGATTCACTTAATCTCGTGATTCACTTGTTGACGTGATTACCTCTATATACATCCTTTTCCTGTTGCTCTCATTAACAAATATTTAATTAACTTTATCTTGTGTTTTATTATACCTCTGACCAATATCGATTCTTTTTTGTTAGCATACATTTTTTGGTTGTTGAAATGTTTATTCTTTCTCATTTTCAACATTGTTTGTTTGTCCTAATTTCTAAGTGATTTTAATCATGTATTTATTTAAAGTATAGATTTCTTTGTAAAGTTATGAGGAAGTAAACTCGATTTTTTTTTTGTTAACAACTTTCTCTGGTATTTCGACTTATAAGTTCGGCCTGTTCTTGAATATGTAACTCCTGTGTGGAATTTCTATGGTCCAACTAAGTCTAAAATCATTGAGAATATTCAGCGCAGATTCGTCCGTGCATGTTATTTCAGGTATATGTATCGGCGTGTGTTTTACAAGTATGAATCTTTGTGTGATCGGCTTAGGCTGGACCCCTTGTATAAGAGGCGTAAGGCCCATGAGGTTCTGTTCTTGGTGAACTGTTTGTCTGGTAAGAATTTCTGTTCTCAGGTTTAGGACCAAATTGTGGTTCTACCCCCTGGTAGGAGAGCTGGTCGTCCTCTCTATATTAGGGAGTTATCAGACTGTTGTTCCTTAGTTAGATGTGTTTCGTCCTGCAACTCCCTCGTTAACTGCTCTCATCTGTTGTGTTTGTCAAATCTCCGTTCCGTGTTATCCTGTCTGGAGTGATCTGCAATCATTTTTACATTTTTCTTTTCTAGTCTTCTTCTTCTTTTAGCTAGTTTTTTCTTATTTATTTATTTTAAATGTTTAAATTGTATTGTTAATTTGAATTGTTGAATTGTTAAATTGAATTGTTAGTTTTTTTTGTTTTAAATGTTTAATTGTTTCTTATTTGTTATTTTTGATCTCTCTTTTAATTCACGCTGATCCGTTATCTTTCACCTGATAACTGGTGTTTATTTTTGTTTACTCATGTTAGCTTATTTTTTTATGATGTATTATTCTATGTATTAGAGTGCCTCACTTGTGGCTTCAACCGTTGAGGACTCAGTAAAAATATTTAATAAATAAATAAATAAATAAGTCGTCGACTTATAGTCTTTAGAATCTTATATAACATCCAGTCTTTGCGTATCTGTTGCCACACTTAGCACTTTTTTCTTTTTGTTGAAAAAGCCAAACACCGTCAATAATCATGTTTTGGATTTATTACGAGGGGTCTTCTGGATGTTCATCTTTGTTGCATATTATATTTCCTTTCTTTTCTTGAAGGTGGGCTCTTATTCCTTGAATCGAAAAGCATAGTTATATCTATTTCACAAAGAAGGCAGCACTAGTGGCGAATGGCACTGGCGTGGCAATGGCGTGGGGTTAGTTTGTGCCACCTCTATGTTAACTTATGGCCAAATGTACCCTCTCATGGCGTGGCAGAGGGTGGCACATGACGCCTCCACCTCGCCGCACTCCGACGCCACTCGTGGCTTATCGAAGTGGCGCTCCACTTGCAAACCATTAATTTCCTTGTTTGTTCTTCCATTGCTTTCTTTCTTCATGTGTTTTTTTTTGTTTTAAGATAAAGATGCTAGAATTTTGTAGCAGCATTCTTGAGACACCCGGTAATAATTTTGAAAACGATCTGGGTACTCGTCTAGCTCCTGCATTACGTTTAATGCTCCAACAGTTTTCCATTTCACTAAACACATAGGATGCACCCAAAACATCCTTCTCGAAATTTGCATGTTGGCAAAATAAATAATATCTAACGACTCATGCTCGTTGTCATCTGAGGAAGAAGAAATTGCCCTGGACAGCATGTAGCAGTGAAGTAAACCACTTGAACGCCATACATGTGTGGATAAAACGTTCCACGATCGATCCTCGCTAGTGCCACGCCATCGCCAGACCAGTGCTACACACCACTCGTGTGTGAATTAGGCCTAAGACCTTTTAAACGGCTTTAGCCCCCTTGCAGTCTTTTTTCTCCCTCTTATTCTTTTCCTATGTAACTTGTCCAATAATTTTTATGGGGGTCTCTCTAGTTAATCCTGGATGGGTTGTAGCAAATAAATTCATTTATATCTGATTTCAGGACAGCTGTCAAGTTTTATTGTTTATTCCCAATCACCAGTAGTTGTATATTTAAGAACTCTGCTCTTTTCTTTTGAACACCATCATCTGGTCTCGGTTCAGTTCAGAAGCTGTAGAGATCACCTGCCAGTCCGATTTTTATCTCGTTCCAGATATTATTCTGCGCTTTATTTTGCCGACCCTTGGGCTTTGGGTACTTAAACTCTTCAACTCAATTTTACTGTTCTCCTGATAGTACTGCTACTTCGCTGGTCCCAAGTTTCCTTTTTGCCTTATCTTGACCTAAAGTTGAGACTGATCTTTAATCGTTAGCTTTTAAACTTTCTATATGTTTAATTCATAACCCCTACTTGTTTGATCCAGCACGGTGTCACGCCATCATTTATTTACACGTTATCACGACATGGTACAATTTGAGCTAATCAATAAAAGATATTCTCGCCCTTTGAAATCATACTCTCTGCCGTAATCTGGACTCGATAGCAAACATTGATAAAAGTCATTAAAGATAAGACAACCAACTGTAATGTCAAATTATCCGTAATCAAGTAATTATTTTACCTAAATAAAGAAAGACAATCCTAATAATAGTGATACGAGTCCTAAAATAATAACTCTGTTGGAGAATATTTATATATTCGTATAATATGTTAAGATATACATATATTAAAAACACACACAAATATTTACTTCCAATATAATATATATATATATATATATATATATATATATATATATATATATATATATATATATATATATATATATATATATATATATATATATATATATATATATATATATAGTATAATATTATTTTGCAACCCGGGTAAAGATACTCTCAATGTTTTTTCAAATACAAATTGAATAACAAAAATTATTTAAATTTAACTGAAAAGCAAAACTGAAAACTAATTATAAAAGGTTAACTATATATATTCCTATACAATTCAATTGGTTTTTACCAAAGTCAATTAATCGATTCTGAAAATAAATATTAAAACATTGCTCTTTGAAAAATATATTCTATATTAAATAAAAGGTATATTTATATATTGACACGTTGACCTCGGTTAACAGGATTTACAGATATTAAAATAATTCGAGGAGAGGAATAAAGCGAGAAAGCTTTATTTAATTCTCCAGTGAATTAAAGGATGTATTGAGTTTTCGGTTTTTCCCGTAGGATGAGTAAAAACAAAGAAAGTGTATTTGGAACATGGGATTGTAAATGACTAAAGTTGACTGTAGAAGTGTAATATTTAGATGGTTGTTGTTGTGTTCACTATGTGACAACATTTACAAAGGCGCAGTGGTTGACCTCTATGTTATTTGTGGTCTCTTGTTCTCCTATGGTTTATTCATCATGGCAAATTCAATATTGTGGCAACCCATAATTAAACAGAGAAATTTTATTTCGGTTAATAACTTTTAATTAATTAAATATTGAACAGCTGCTGAACATCGCTTTGTTTTACGTGTTTACTTCTCATTTATCAGTTTTTCCATGTGTTTTTTTTATTTCATTTAATTTATGTAAAATATGAAGCTTAAAATAAATGCATTAAACATAAATGTTTTAAAACTAACATGCTTTAAATCCATTAGAGGGTTTTTGATTTACTTTTTTTAAAAAAACATATTCGGAGCAGATTTTACAAAATTAAAAAGAGTGTAAAGTGTAAAATAAATAAAAAAAAAATAGTTGATTTATAATTGAATTTAAAAGGTGTTGTATTACCAAATTCAATGTTGTAACATGTGTCATAATGCCTTGACTTTATATTTAAGAGTTCAAAAATTGTTAACAATAAAAATAAAAGTTGAGTGTAAGGCCAAAAGTAAAAATTGAGAATGGCGAGGATCGGTCAAAAGTAAAAATAAAAATTGTGGATTAACCGACATTTTGGAATAATGTTTCATTCATTGTAAAAACTATTCACTATTCAACAGTGTAATAGTACATTACGCGTCTAGTGTGGAAAGTAGCATTTTGCATGCGAGTGTGGAGTTTGCACCCGAGGGATAGCAAGGGTAGTAAAACCACACGAGCAAAGCAAAATGCAGTTTTCGCAAGAGTAGCTTCCGTAATTTATCTACGATTGTGGATTTTAATAATAAATACAGAAAAAAAATTAATAAACTTTCTGTATGTAAGTACTTATATCTTTTGATTAAGATGACATTAATTCATTAGTTGTATTTTGTGCCGAATTAATTATTTCGGGAGGTATATAATTCTCCTCATTTTCTTCATAATCACTGAAATCACTCATTGTTTTGTCTATAAACTCGTTTAAACAGTTACTTTAATTAAACCAACAGCAAATTAGAATGTAAACAAACTCGCTAATCGTGCGTTAAGGTGAAGAATTCCTCCGCTTTTTTTTCCGCCCTAGGTCGGGAAAAAGAGGAATTCTTCACCTTATTATGAACATGCATGCGCAATGAATACAGCTACGAAAAGAATCACTTTCTATGCATATATTTCGTATCGATCGTAGATAAACTATTTAACCTCTATTCAACAATGTATTATTATTCTCATTTTTTATTCAGTGCACAATCGCTAATGTGCATCGCTATTAATAACAATTAAATCTTTAAGAGCTTATTTAGTATACAACCTAAGGTATAGTAGTTTGTACAATGTAAATAAAATGAACAATTAAATTATGAAAAGCTGCTAAGCATCGCTTTGAATTTTTACGCTTAAGTTTTTAGTGTGGTTTTCATTTAATTTAATATATTATGTAAAAATATGAAGTTGCAATTAACTTTAAAGAGGCATAAAAATGAAACTACTCACTATAGCTACTAACTAGACTACTAAAGTTTCTGTTATGCCTGAATGATGACTATTATTGACAATTTTAGTTATAATGTTGGTTTTTGGCAATTACACTTTTGGAGAGCTCGCTTATAGTGAATTAAAATTGATCAGCCTTTTTAAGAATGAAGAATAACATTGCTCTGATTTTTATTCTTCAATTTAACATTGAAACTTAGTTCAGAAACCCTTCAGTAGAAACTTTTCCATCAAAGTGACTTTTCCAAATTTGAAAATATCCACGATTGTTGCTACTATGCCTAAACTAATTTTAAATAAAGAAAATACAATTTTAAAGTAAGTATCTAGTTTCTTATAAGAATGATAATCGCTTTTACACACATAATCTGGTCCAAAAGTCTCAAACTCCCCCCCCCCTTAACTTTTGAACGGTTTGAGATAATAAAAAAATAAGAATAATTCTCAAAATGAAACTTGGGGAATCCGTACCATGTAAAGGGAAGTTAGTTTTCATGCAATCGCGCACTTGGGTCAACCATCTATTTTGCCCCCAGGCCACCCAACTTAAAAATTTCATATTGGAGTGTATATTGTTGATAGCATATTTGGATTCTATAACCCTTATCTACGTTGTTATAAAATCTAAACGATTTGAAATAAATTAATGGAATTGGGGAATCTGTACCATGTTAAGGGAAGTGTGTATATCTACTCGCGTACAATCACCCATTTTGCCCCAGGTGCTGAATTCTACCATTTTTATACTTTTGCCCCGAATAGGGGGAAAAATATTTTAGATAAAAAAAAGTTGGAAGTAAACTATTCTTATTTTTCAACTTAGAATCCAAATTTGCTATCAAAAATATGCACTCCAATTTTAAATTTTAAAGTTGGGTAGCCTGGGGGAAAAATGGATGGTTGTCTCTAGTGTGCATGAAAACAAGCTTCCCTTTACATGGGACGGATCCCCCAAGTTTCAATAATTTATCTCAAACCGTTCAAAAGTTATGAGGAGGGGGACTATTGGACCACCCTGTATGTATATATATATATATTGTATATACATATTTGTGTGTGTAATATTTTATTTTCTTAAAGGATTCATTGTAGACTCGTAAAGTTCAGAATTTCACTTCGGCTTTACTAATGATCATGTTTCCAATGATCTCCTGTTCTATCAAGTGCCTTGTAGAAGTACTTTTCTTTAAATAATTGATATTGTTGTTACCACTGGAGCTTATGTAAACTGAGCCTCAATTGATTGTTAGTCTAAAACTCTGAGTTCAACCAGACTCTATCATACGTCTCGTGTACTTTTTTTTAAAAAAAAATCGGTTCAGAGACACCTCAGTCAAACTTTCTCATATATGAGTTCATAATTGCTTAGCCCAGTGTTTTCCATTTGTTAGTTTTCAAATTTTCGTAGATATATTTAATTATTATTGAACATTATATCAAAATTTATCATAAAAATACCTCCTCCTCTGTGGGGAATCGAAACCGACCTCTCTCCATCCGCGTTTAAAGCGATTTTTCAGGAACTGTATTTTTCCCGGGAAAACGGCTTATATCGTTAGAATATGACTATATATTAGATTTTTTTTAATCAAAATCGTCGAAACCCTTTTTTGAGAAATATATTTTTCAGAGTTTAAGGGGGGTAGCGTCCCCAAAATTTGGAGCTAAAATACATTTCTCGATATCGCCGTCGAAGTTTAGGCTCCACTCGTCTGCACAGACGTTAAACAGATAATAGACAGCAATTTTTTAAAAACCACTTTTTTGGACTCAGAGACTTAAATCCATCAAAATCGAATTTTTGCGCCATCACAATATTTTTTTCTTTATATATGAGAAAGTAAAATAGATTGCCAATTGGTGTGGCACATAACTTCCTCGCATCCTATCACGTACTTTGTTGATTGTATGCTATTTTTGTTTTGTTTTGTTGGGTGTTGGACAACTAAGGTCATAAACTCCCTTGATTTTATGCTTTTAAAAGCCATTATTGTCTAATTTGTTGGTTTTCCCCGTTTTTTTAACGTGTCAAAAATGTTTTGATTTTTTACATGAATTAAGGTATAAATTTCGCAAAAGTTAAAGAGCGTAAACGGTTCAAATTAATCTAGGGCTATCTAGGGGTTACTTTCGATATACTATAAAAGTTTCATACAAATCAGATGAGTACTAAGCTACAGGTGTAAATAAATGTATGTATGTGTGAATGTGGAAGAGAAAAAAATGAGCGCAGAAGGTTAAAACTTATATGGGACCAACAATGGGCTAATCATAATCTACCATCCAAATTTCATTAAAATCGGACGAGTAGTTTTTTAAGATAATATGTTGGTTCGCAAAAATAGAGTGACAGACACACCGACACGGAACCAAAAATGTTCCCTGATTTCTGTCTTGGAATTTTTGAAATCGGAGGCCTAAAAATGTTTCGTTCTTCAGATCGATCGCGTAGCTTCCGTTACCTTCGGTAAGCTCGGAAGCAAAACTTTTACTTCATAAAAAATAATTTATAAGTTGAAATCTCAGATGAAGATAGAAAGCAACAAGAAACTAAACTCGAGTTTCTTTGAAGGGCTTTAGATTGTAATTGAAGCTCTTCAATCCTTTGTACGGTCTGTAGAGAAGATGTTTCTAGTTGAGCTTTTCAGATTGTTCCTGTCTGATGAAAGCCGAAACGTTGCTAATGTAGATGTTCTGGTAATTAGAATGATCCTGTCTGTAGCTGTTAGTTTCTACAAGACCTGTAAGGGCAAGGGATAAGATTAAGTAGTTGCTAAAATCCAAAGGGTCTTCTCTGTGGTCTAAACAAGGCGTTCCCTTGGGTGCTCTTTGACCCCTTGTTTACTCTTCCCAACTCCTCTGCCCTTCCTTAATACTTTCTTTAGACAACACCCAACTTTACTTAAGTCTGTCTTCTTTTCATTTAAGAAACCAGTCTTTATATCTCCTTTCAACCATTTATTAATAAATTGAAAATAATTTGTTAGAGCAATATTATTTTTAAAAAAAATAATAATAATTTAACAGACAAACATGTTTTCTAGCGGCGTTAAACTCTAGGTTGAAAGTTAATTTTGCTTCTGACTTGCCGAAGTGGCTTTTTCTGTTTAAGTATAACTGGACACCGCGAGACTCATTCATTTTAAATATATCTAATTATCTCTCAGCTCTTTTTTGAATGCAATTAATAAGAAATTATTAGACATCACGTGGCTCTTTGGGTTTATGTATTACTGGAGACCGCGAGACTCATTCTTATTGTATATAACTAATGATTTTTCAGATCTTTTTCTTGCTTTTTTTTTTTATTTATATTTGAATTATTAATTTATCCATTCATAATTGAGTAGTGTCCCGACGATGGCGTCGACTCACCTTGAAATGATTATTGATAAGGCAACTACATTTATTCTGACCGTTGCCACGGGCTTAACGGCTAGTTTGTTATAAAAGAGTGTAATGTAAGATAAGCACGTGTGTTTACTGGTTTTAATCAAAATTTACACTTCTAAGAGGAGTCTAATTTTTTTTTTTTTTTTTACTACTAAACATGCTTTATTTCCATTAAATTTACAATATTAAATATTACAAAATATTCAATTAAACACAACATGCTACATCATGGCACAAAGCCTTCTGACGGAGGTCGCCTACGGACCGAGGACAAAAATACGTATAATTTAAAAATATCTAAACATAAGTATAACAAAATGTTAAGAAAGTTACATATTTATATGCATTCACATGCATGCCTATTGCCTATATATTCCTAAAAAACAAATTTGACAAAAAATAAATAACAAGCAATTAATAAAATCTAGAATAAATTAATAACAATCAACTCATAACAATCAATACAAATAAATAACAACACTTATGACTATCTAATAAGTTAACTACCTATAATATAACATACAAAAAAAAAAAAAAAATTCTTTATTATTCAAAATTTCTAACTACTTGATCTATTTAATATTTACCTATCTAATTATTGTTATCATCGTTATTTTTATTATTAAGACATTATTAAATACATAATAACATATTAAATTATTAAATAATAATACTTATTATTTCATCTATTTATTTATTTATTTTCTTTGTGAAATTTTCCTTTACTTAAATCTAAATTTATTTAGTCTGTAAATAATTTAGTTAATATACTAATATAATAATATACGGTATAAAATAATGGTAGATTTCATTTAATTAATGATAAAAAAATATAAGAGAATTGTTAAATGTTAACTATTTAGCAAGGTAAATCTAATAGTCCAAGCACACTTGATGTAGTGCACCAGGGAGGGCCAAAACTTTTCAGAATTCAGCAGCGCTAAGTATTGGTCGAATGTTAGGAGCACTTCGGAAAAACTGATATTCCTTAATTCGGAGAAATAAGGGCAGCGAGCTATGAAATGATAACCCGTTTCTTCCTCATTCATTTCGCACAATTTGCAAATAATCTGAGCGCCCTCTAACCAGGGTTTATAATGTAGAGATATTAAGTCGCATCTAGCTTTAAAAATCCAGCCTATAAATCTAGTTTTATTCTCATCAATAAAGTACGTCCTCTCTCTCAGTTCTAGATTTTTGTAAATATAATGAAAGGAAGAGTTATTTCTTCTGTCTAGGTGTCTGAGCTTGAGGAATCGTTTCAACTCGGTAAGTGCCTTAGATAAATTCGCTTGGGAGATATCATCTTTATTTTGTAGAGGCATATTTAAGTTATACTTTTTGTTGAACGCCTTCCATTCTTTAAACCAAAATACATCGGACTTGATGACTTCATTTGCAAGGAAGTTAGGCAACCTAGTGGTAGGTAGTTGGATGATTCTGAGGATGTATTTAAAATGAAGTTTCAGAGTGTAGTAAAACATAGGAGTTAAGTCGGATTCTAGGTATATCATATAGTGCGGGGTGTTCTGAGGGAGAGAGAAGCATCTCTTTATAAAGTAAGTTTGTAGACTGTCTACCCTGTTGTCCTCTATCCACCCCCAGGCTTGCGCCCCGTAGCACATGATTGACCGAGAAACCGCCTGGAATATTTTAAATTTGACTGAAAATGGGGCATCCTTCTGGGTTAACAAAGATTTCCAGGTATTGTTAATAGCAAATTTAGCTGCACCCAATTTCTGTACAAAGTGTCGACTCATGGAGAGTTGAGGCGTGAGAACTATACCTAAATATTTATAAGAGTTTACTACCTCCAATTTCTCCTTATTATACCACCATCGTTCATTTTTACTTCGTCTACCTCCATTAGAAAAAATCATAATTTTAGTTTTGCTTAAATTTACTGTTAGTTGCCAAGTAGTGCAATATTCGTAGAGTTTATCAAGCATTTTTTGCAGAGTTTTCGGGTCCGGTGCTAAAATTACTATATCGTCCGCATAAAGAAGTACTCGAATGTTCCAATCTTTTATCCACACACCTCCTTCGAGGTCTGTATGAAGATCGTTCAAAAAAAGTAGAAATAATAAAGGGCTTAAGACACATCCTTGTTTGACTCCCGTCATAGTCGGGAAACTTTCACTGACACCGTCACCACACCAAACTACCGAGTTTGAGCTAATGAGTTTGAGCCTCTGTACAGTTCTTTGATCAGTTTAATAAGTTTGGTAGATATCCCTAATTTGTGAAGCTTATAATATAGATAGGAGCGGTTCAAGGAGTCAAAAGCAGCAGCGAAATCTACAAAACAAGCATACACTTTCTTTCTTTTATAATTTAATTTAATCCTCACAATGCTCATTAGACTAAAAATTTGGTCTACCGTAGAATATTCTGGTCGAAAACCTGCTTGAAATTCGCATAACTTGCCGTGCTCTGATATCCAATTCATTATTCTACTGTGTAGAATGCTGGTAAACAATTTACTTATAGTGTCGATGCAAGATATCCCTCTGTAATTACTTGCCGAGTCTTTATCTCCTTTTTTATATAGAGGAAAAATTAAGCTATGCTTAAAGCTATTTGGCATATTTTCTTTATTCAGCATGGTGTTAAATAAATGCAAAATTCTCTTTAAACCAATTTCCGGCAGGTTTTTGTAAAATTCATTTGGGATTCTGTCCATACCAGGAGCTTTTGCGGACTTAGATTTTCTGACCGCCATCATGAGTTCGTCCATCTCTATTGGCTTATCCAGATGCACATTCTCTATAAATCCAACCACCGGTCTAATGATGGACGGAGAGTCAATAACAGGATTTAGCAGAGAGGTAAAATGTTTGACCCATTCAGACGCCTTAATTTTAGTACTTAAAATATTGTCAGATTTTTTAAATTCGCGGACAACTCTCCATAAACTTTTACTATCACTAATTTTACTAAAAACAGATCTAATGTTTTGATAGTATAATTTTTTCTTGGCCTCACAGGTGGTTTTATATTCTTTATTCGCCCTCGTATAATAGTGTCTGACTAAATCTGAGTTTGTTTTTCGAAATAAATTTAAAAGCGAAAAGGCTTTCCTTCTCATTTTATCAGACTCTTTATCAAACCATGGCAGCCTAGCATGAAGTCTTGCATTATTTCTATTATATTCATTTAGCTTGTGCGAAGCACTTTTTTGTATACATGTGATAATAGAGTTTAGCTGTAGCTCCACGTCTTCAGGCCATTCCGACATTTCTTGTAGTTCAATTTCAATTTTATTTTTATAATAGCGGTCATCATCTTTAGACCACAGCATCTTAGGCTGTAAGCATAGATTTTCACATCTCCCTGTCTCGATCGAAGACAGAGAAAGCCGAATTGGCATATGGTCAGATGATATATCGGATATAATTTTAAATTCAGAAATAGTAGATAGAAGGCTGGAAGAAACGCAACATAAATCAATTACTGACTTTCCTTTTCCTTTGATGAAAGTAAAATCGCCATTCTTATCACCTTGGGTACGCCCGTTTAAGACAATTAAGTCGAAATCGTTACAGAAATCTATAAATTTTTTCCCATTTGAATTTGGAAGTGTTTTGTCCTTCGAAGTCCTAACCTCGTAAATATCAGTTATAGTATTATTAATTATTTCCTTGGGTATGATCTGCAATTCACCGGTGCGTGCGTTACTATCCCCAATGACTATAAAATTAGCATCTTTATTTTCGTCTAATAGGGAGCAAAGTTTTGCAAAATCACTGTTCCAGTTATTCGGATTAAGATAAATAGGTGCTATACAAATGTTATTTTGTTTGTTTTTTATTTCAGCAATTGTAACCCCAGATTTAATTTTGAATTCTACAGTGTTGTTATTTTCTAGATAAGTTTTAAAGCCATATACCGTACCACCGCTAGGCCGGCCAAACAAACTAACTTTAGTTGCAGCCGTATAAACTAATATGAATCCAGGAAATAGTTTTTTATACATACTCGTTTCATCAATTGTTACAAAAGTTTCAAATAGGAAAAAAATATCATGAGAACAAACAAAATTCAGAAAGTTTACATTCCATTTCTTATTTTTTAGGCCAGCTATGTTGAAAGCTAGTATTTTTATTTGGGACTTTACAGACTTGCCGTTAATTTGATTTCTGACCTGCGTGGGATGTCTTGGCGATCGTCGAAGAGCTGGAACATTATGTCAGGACTTCCACTTCTTACCTTCCCTTTTTGACCAATCCAGAGAGGGGCCTCCAGTCTTAAAGTTCCCAACACCTTTGCCATTAGAACGGGATAGCACGGTGTCATTAACAAGAGTACTATTTGTTTTGTTGTCATTATCCAGATTATCAGGAGCATTATTACTCTTCTCAGTGATGTGTACATCGTTTTTCTGGCTTAAACCTAGCAAAAAGGATGAAATGTCACATTGGATTAATTTACACAGCTCATTTACACCACTTTGGTTTTCCCATGTTATTCCGTCCTCTAAGTCCCAGTAAAAACTGACACCGTTTACCAACAACCGGTCTTTAACTACAGATACTTTGATATTACGATTAATTTGGTTAATTTCTCTCTTAATAGCTAAAAGTTTGAATCTTTTATTTCTGACTAACTTGGTGTAATCTTCATGAATGGAGAATTGTGTTCCTCTTAATTTGCCATGATTTTTCAGTAAAAATTTTCTTTCTTGGCCAGAAGGCAACACGGCTAGTATAGGTCTCTTCCGGTCTGTTCTTTTACCTATCGGGTATGCGATGTCTATCTTAATATTCTCAGGAGCCTGTAAAATTTCACAACAAAACTTTCGAATAAGATCCCTACAATCTATATTATCCTCTGTTTCGATTCCCTTAAAAATAAGATTTTTTCGTTTTGATTTGTTGTACAGGTCGTCGATTTGGCTTTGATGCACTTTGCAGCATTTTCTTAAATCTGCAATTTCTTTCTTCAAGATTTTGTTTTCTTCCACTAATTCATTCACCTGTTTGCCGATAGCTAGTAGATCTAGTTTTGTGGCTAAACCTTTAGAATCAAGAATTTTACTAAAGCCTTCTAACAAAGCCTTTCCATCTAGTGCACCTCCAGAGCTAAAGACAGATGTAATTTTTTCCATTATTTTTATTCTTTCCGTTTTTCTTAGTCAGGTTATACAAAAAAAACAAAAAAACAAAAAAAAAAGAAAAAAAAGTTAGACAGTAATGTCCAAGAAAAATAACTTACAGAATAGAATAGTTGTTTCTTTGTTTGTTTTTGTTTTTTTGTTTTTGTTTTTTTTCTATCGGAATCTCATAATCACATTCCAGATAAAAGGTTTTATTTGTTTATTTTCTTTCTACCCGAATGAATTATTATTTACGTTATTAGACCTGAAATGTTTTGATTTAGATAGCACGAGATAAGAACAGCTGGGTTTTGACTTGATAGAAACCACTATCTATATTCCTCCTAAAACTAGTCCAAAAATGAAAAGCTCGTACTCACTGAACCATCCAGGCGATAACTACGAAAATTTAGTTAATATTAAAGCAACTATAAATCTTTCACTGTGCCAAAAATGGCGGCAAACAAACCACTTTGACTCAATTAAATTAACACAGAACGCGGAGCCGATATGCACTTTGTCCTGGCCCAAGGCCGACTCCAAAGAGTGTAATGTAAGATAAGCACGTGTGTTTACTGGTTTTAATCAAAATTTACACTTCTAAGAGGAGTCTAATTGAAATGGAGCAATACAAACAGATCGAAATTCTATCATGATTTACTTTACATCCGTTCTAATGGGACCAAAAATGCAAATGACTGATTGAAAGTGGTTTTGGTTTAGTCATCCCAAATCTAAAGCGTGGGTTTACGATCGTGGACGATCGTGTATATTTATGATATACCTAACTTTTACATTTATAATATGGTATAAAATATTTAGAAGGCAAACATCTTTAAACTAACCTGTAGTCTTCATATTAACGCAATGCCAACAGGGACGGATGAGGGCATCAGGAAGGCGGGTATTTCCCGAAGCGCCGTCGTCAAGCCGATTATAAATAAGATAATTTGTTCCAACAAATCGAAAAAATCTTTTTCATACCAATATGGTAGTGTATCAGTACGGCACCACAGATAAAATTGCACAATTTTCACTTCTTATAAAAGTGTATGCTAAGATAGTTGTAAAGATAATAATTTCAAGATAAAAAGAACTTTTATATACTACGTTTTTAATTTTCTGTTGAATCGTATGTAATGTTAATAATATATAATTGTTATTGTTATTTGAAATAATATAATCGATATTTCCTGTTTTGCTGTCATTCAATGTTTATCTATCACAAATTTGAGACCCGTCAAAATGAAGATTGCGTAAATATTGGACATGGCAAAACAAATAAAATAACTTGCGAATTTTTTCCGAACTAACTTTCCGCACACCAAAATTTGCTGAAAACTAATTAAATTCTGCTGAAAGATGGCTAAAAGTATTAAAATAATGCATTGTCATCGTGTTCTGAGCTATGCTAAAAGTTTCAATTGTCTAGCTATTCGGGAAGTTAGTTAGAAATCGATTGCCAGATTTGTACCGGACAAACAAACAAACAAACAAACAAGAATGCAAGCTAATAAAAACGTAGTAAAAAGTACCAAGTGTCTTTATGCTATAGTAGGTGTTCCTTCTGCTGCTCCTACTGTATTAATGAGGCAATGGAGCAACTATGGGAATATGAAATAATAAATAATAACGATTAAAAGAATATCAACGTGACAATCAGACGGCAGAAGGTGGGGATCTGTCAGTAGACCCCCGAAATGTCCATTTTCTGGATCACTTTTGATACTGATTACTGAGAAAGCTCCCAGAGCTCGAGAAAGCAAGTGTAAGTATTCTAGTGTAGCAATTTTGTAGTTCTTCATATCGTTGGAATCGACATGAAATTTTCAGCAACTATTTTATTTTATCACACATTTACCACTATCTTGTAGCTTTAGTTTTTGCATTATAAAATAAAGTATGAAACACAATGTGATTTGTAACAACATTTGTTCTTATTTTATAAGTGACAAATAAATTTCTACAAATTATGAGTTTTAGGAGAGTGGGCTCTCAGCTTTCGATGGGGGGGGGGGGGGTCATTTGATATGACGCGGTCTGGTATATTTTCCCGTGCCAGTCGCTACCTTCCCATCCGCCCCTGAATGCCAAGATTGTTGGAATCATCTCAATGTGTGTACTTGCTTGTTAAAATCATCGTCAACGTTATCCGACAGAAAATATCAAACAAAATAAGCATGTGACACATACAGTTTTGTTTTTCCCAGATTTCTTCATAAATTATAATTATAAAATTAAAGCTAGCTAGTGTCCTAGTTAGAGTAAAATATAGTCGTTTTTCACTTCTTCTTGATGAATTAGAGGATTGGATTTCCATGAGTCTAGTTAGTAGGTGATCTTGTCTCACTCGAAGTGAGTGAACATTTCCCAGACTTTTAGGGAACCGTTGTAGAGTTTTAATTAGGGTTTTGAGAGAGTAGCCCCAAGTCAAATTGCCTGTCATCTCAGTGAAACCTTGCTCACCCCCCCCCCCCCCCCCCCTTACCGTAGAGTTAGAAATGGTGTCTCCACCAGCCCTACCGAACCTTCTCCTTCCATTACCACAAGTAAAATAACCTGATGTCCTCTTAACCTTCTAGGTAACCTTCGTCCCTTCCTAACAAAAGAGTCAAGTTAAAAGTTTAGACTTCAAGTACAGTCGACGTTATAATTTGCTCTTTCCTTTCGGACTGAAACTTGTACGTCAGTTTAAGTACCCTAATTAACATTTTTTTACTTTTTTTCCCTGTATTAATTGCTTCCTTTTTTAGTAGGCTGTTGAAAATAAGGTATAACAAACTCGGACAAAACTTTCTAAAATACAAAATAAACCTGAATTTATGTACCTATCATATTCAAAATGTTATAAAGATTTTCCATAAAAGTAATGTGACCAATGGAAAGTGAACCTGTTTGATTTCCAGCTTTTTCATATTTATTTTTATTCAATATCTCAGAAATAAGAGTTTTCCGGGGTTAATAATTTACATGTGTAAATTGACAACAATATAAAACAATTTTTAATATAAATTTTTGAAAATGATTTTTTTCTTTTTTCTTTATCGATTTATTATTTTTATTATAGATTGAAAAATAATGTAATTTTTGTTCTGTTTCAGATACACAAGAGATCGATTTACTATAGATACAATCCCAGCTGATAAAGCTCTGGCATTGATTATTCAACCCCTGCATAAGAATGATGCGGGAACCTATACCTGTACTGCTAAGTACGCCAACTCCAAGACACTAACTAAAACGGTCACACTCACGCCTATAGGTATGTAACTAGTAATCTTTTGTTTAAAAGCTTATATTTACTTGCGGCAGCAAAATGAGGTATTATTGAACTGATTTCAGGCAGGGAAATGTAATTTTAATATCTAGGCAGTAGAATTTTTGTTATAATATTGGAAATAACAGTTTATGTTATTAACTTTATCTTATAACATTATATATTATGGTTTTTAAAAGTAATCTTTAATAAATAAACTTTTTATTAATATATATTTTTTTTTTAATAAATTCAATTAATAGTAGATCTTTAATTAAAAAAAAAAAAAAAATGGAGAAACTGGCTACACTGCAGCTTCATGTGAACTTGCATATTATTATTGAAGTCATTCTAGATAAGACTAGCTGCTTTTCTTGATTTATCCTTATTACATCCTTTTCTTATTTTACTTAAATATTTGCAAGATATATTCAATATAGTTTTAGTAATTTTGTAGTAAAAAAAAAAAAAAGTTTATATTGATTTATGTATTATTATTCATTCAGAAGTTTTGTTGTTATAACTGCGTGTTTTGTAAGTTGTTGTTAATTCGTTGTTGTTATAGATTTCTATTCAATTATTGTTATTATTCCAAAGATTATTATTAGATTTTTTTGTTAATAAACAATTAATTTAAGTTAATATGTTATTATCTTATTAATATTAAACATAGTTAATGGTACATTTGCACTATTTGACCCATCAATTTCTAATTGTCTGATTTACTTGCAATTTTTGTAGACTGTTCCTTTTGACATATTAAAAACGCTTTCCGGTTTTACCATCTCGGTAAATTCAATCGTTTTTCTTTAAAGAAATACGTAAAGTGACACTGTCTTAGGGACAGAATGAAAGGTTATGCCGAAAAGTACAAATCTTAACCTAAAAGAACCATAACCTTCCCTTATTTTTCTTAGGAAGTGGCATTTTACGTATTTTTTTGGCTAAAGTAAATGTGATGATTAAGTGAATTTTGTACTTCAATTTGGACCTCTACCTGGTCTATATGGAGCAGGGTTGTTTTTCTTCAGAAAATTAACGGAGCGCCGCGAAGCGGTGCAGAGCGGACGTTGAAAATACTTTGATTCTGTAAACAGCACTGTACAAGTCACTTTTACGTATTAAAAAAAATCGGTCCGAGACAACTCAGACAAACTTTCTCATATACAAGTTCATAATTATTTAGCCAATGTTTTCCATTTATTAGTTTTTGTAAGTGCGTTTAATTATTATTGAAAGTTATATCAAAATTTACCATAAAAATAACTTCTCCAGGGCGGGGAATCGAACCCGGGATCTCTCCGTCCACGTTTTTAGCTATTTTCTCAGGAACTAGATTTTTCCCGGGAAAACTGCTTATATCGTTAGATCCGTATTTAAATGGACTACATTTTAGATTTTTTTAATCAAAATCGTCGGAACCGTTTTTGAGAAATAATTTTTTTTCACGTTTTTTCAGAGTTTTTTGGGGGTTGCGCCCCCAAATTTGGAGCTAAAATTCATTTCTCGATTTCGCCTCGGGGTATGATTTAACATGTATGCCAAATTTCGTCAAAATCGGCCCAGTAGTTTAGGCTCCAGGCGTCTGCACAGACAGACGACAGACGACAGACGACAGACGACGGACAGACATTTTTTAAAAACCACTTTTTTGGACTCAGGGGACCTCAAAACGTGTAAATCCATCAAAATCTCAAAATCGAATTTTCGCGCCATCACAATACTTTCTCTTTATATGAGAAAGTAAAAAAACAAAAAACTATTGAATTACCGAGATGGTACAACCGTAATCGTTTTTAATATGTAAAAAGGAACAATTTAAAAAAAATCGCATGTAAATCGGACAATTAAAAATTGGTTGGCCAATAGTGCAGATTTACCTAGTTAATAAATAAAGATGGTATTTTAGATGTGTCATTTTTCTGCCGCCATAAAATATTCCTCCGTTGATAAAATATTCTGCTTCAGCTTCGCCTTGGAGGTTAACTTAATCACTCGACAGTAAAATTCCATTTTGCTGCCTAGTTACATAAATAACTATTATGTCACATGATTTAATTAAAGAAACTTTAATTTCTAATTGCGCATAAATACCTCATCGTAGTCTCTTAAATCATGATTAAGTTAATAAAAGCCTTTATTTTTGTAAGAATTAATATTGTTTTTGTTATTTCAGTGGCTGTAACATGGGAAGATGCACCTACTGAGCAGTACCCCCTCTCCGGTAAGAACTACAGAGTTAAGTGCAAAGTTAAAGCTGATCCTCCTCCCCACGTTGAATGGAAAATTAATGGTCAGCCGCTTGACACCTCCAACTCAAGGTATATTGATTTCCTATAGATTGAACTTCTAGGATAAAAAATTTAAATTTCAAAAACTTCTAAGTTTTGCGAATTATGTTCACCACTCACAAATATATAGGTATTTTTTAAAAAAAGTTTATTTTTAATAAACATATACAAATTTAAAATTTCATAAACTGCCTCTATGATTTAGACCAGTATGTTGGAGACAACAACTGCTGGTCTTAAAATGTATAACGATACAAGAGGCAAAATGAAAATGAATAAAGTGCGCCGAGCCTTGGGTGTTGTCAGCTTATATAGTCGTTGCAGCTCTGACGTCAAGATTAAGTTGTGAGTATATGTGTTTGTCAGTGTTCTATTGTCAGAGTCAGCACTATATTAAAATATAACTGAAACAATATTTAAATTACTGATGCGACGCATAGAGAACCTGCGTAAAAAAATACATAGTCTGCAAATTTGTGTGGCTCATAGCTTCCTCGCGTCCTGTGGCGTATGATGAATTTATGCTTTTACACCCCATTATTCTCAAATGTATTTAATTTCCCCCTCTTTTAAATTAAAATTGTTTTGATTTTTTACTTGAATATAAAACATATGTATCAATTTAGCGGAAAAAATTAATATAGGTTCATCATGGGCTACATTCAACGAACCATCCAAATTTCTTTTAAAAATAGACAGCCAATTAGTGAGGTACATTGCTTCCTCGCATCCTATCACCTGCTTTATTGATTTTATGTTTTTACATCCCGTTATTGTCAAATTTATTTAATTGTTTCATCCGTATTTTTTTTTTTAATATGGCAACAATGTTTTGATTTATTACATGAATTAAAATGTCAATTAATTCTGTCGCTGCCGGAATCGCAGCTTTGATACCGGCAGGCGTGAAAAACTCTAAACTAGAAAGAAAAACCAACGCTATGCTCACTGATAAGTAGAACTTTTACTTAACGTACAAAAAGTACATTGGCTTTCTTAAAGATTGATACTTTTAACAAATCATAAATATATACCAATACAAAACAATACACAAATGACAGTTTTGGTAACTCAAAACAAAACAAAAAATAAACTAAAAACAAACATCGCTGTTACCCAAGCGACAAATTCATCAATGAATTTTTGAAATCGGAGACATAAAAAATTTTCACTTCTCGTAACGATCACATAGCTTCCGTTACCATCGGTAAGCTCGGAAGCAAAAATGCCTTCTATGACGTGTAACTTCTTTCTCAAGCAAGAAAATGGATGTTCTAATCTTCATTTAAACTGTTACAGGTATGTTGTAGAGACAGACGGTCTTGTAGTTCAGGCTATAACTGAAGCTGATGACGGAATCTACACCTGCAGGGCTTTTGTCATTGACACCGGCGAACTTACTGAGAGGAACATCAAAGTTGAGGTTAGCATAAATTTAGAAACGTATGTATTATAATTTTAGTCACTTAATCGTTGCCTTATGGTCATTGCTTTTTTTAATAAAGCATAGGGGATCTGAAGATCAATAGGCTAATGTCGGGTTTACTTTGAGTATGACAGGAGTGTGACTTCTTAACTTAACTTGATTTGTTCAACCATACCATAAGACCTAATAATAATTATATAAGAATTGAGTTATCTTTAACAGTATTAAGCAGGCCCTACACTATCAATCCGCATGATCACGCGTCAAGCTGATTGAGACGTGCTTCAAGCTTGGGGCCCATCAAGCATACCATCAAGTTTTTCATTAACACTCATTTGCAGCGAAGTTTTCGATTAGTGAACTGCTCCTCCTGGACTTTTGAGAATCAGTATTGTGTAGATACCATTTATTCGAATCAGGATTTGGGGATTCTCATCTTGACAGTTGTTGCTCTCAAGCAGAAAATAAGATTCAGAGGAAACGACGTTGGTCGAAGGAGTGGAACTTTCCACAACTCCGGACAATCACAATATAAATCTATGAGGAGGCTAATATATTCTCAATCGGCATTATTATCTACGATGTCCGAACCTTCGGAAGCGAGCGGACGGTCCTCCATCGCTGGAGTCGAGCAGTTGACTGACGGAATGCTTGATCAAAATTGCTCTAGACTATCAAACGTTCCGTCAAGCCGCTTGAGTCATTCAATCTCCGTCAAGGGTTGACTCAAGCGTCAAACGGGTTGCTAGACTATTAATATTATTTTATTATCAAACGATTTCATATTATTTGGAAAAGAAAGAAATGTCAGCACAGTAATTCATAGAAGTGCCTTTAAGTTATGAAGCTTTTTATAATAATAGTTCTTAAGCTAATTAAATTATTTGAACTTAAGCTTTGGTATAGAATGTAGGATAACCTCTTGCAACTTTACATTGGGTGTTTGTCTAATAGATTTGTAAATTGTAAATAGGTTCACACCCCGCCGAAATTCATCGAACAAAACATGACAACTAGCCTTGAAGCAGTAGACGGCGAATCAGCTAGTCTGCAGTGCGTGGCAGAGGGTAAGCCTAGACCACGTTACGCCTGGATCAAAGCGAACTCTCAGCTGAACCTTGTCTCCGCCGAGCGTTTCGCCGTTAACGAACTGACCGGTGTTCTATCCATCACCAGGGTGTCTAAGGACGATTCGGGCGAACTCAAGTGCGTCGCTTCCAACGGAGCTGGATCAGTCGAGCGATCCGTCCGTCTGCTGGTCATCGTGAAACCTCAAGTCCAGCAAATCAGAAACATCAGTATTGTTACTGAACACAATGCCAAACTTGAGTGCAGAGCAACTGGAAATCCCCTTCCGGCTATCACATTCAGGTAAAATTTTAAATCAAAATTAAATTGTTTTTAGTATTTTATTAACACACTTTAGAGAGAATAACGTTGACAACAAAAATTAACAAATTATACTCCTGGATTTATCAATTTATTTTCGTAGGTTTAGAGATCTTATTAGGGATATATGGAAAACGTCAAAATCAATATATGGAGAAAACAAGAATTCCTATTGTTGCTGCGCTGCGCAGTTTTACGTGATAGTTATTGTCTGAGTATATTTGGCTTAGGTATTGGTTGTTTCGAACAGTATTTTGTGAAACTCGATGAATACAACTCAAGAATAGCGCAGGAGCAGTAATAACATCGAGGGTTCATTTTATGTCTTTAAAACCTGAATATTTAAGGTAAAGCGAATTCATGGTATGTATTCATTATGCTCATTGTGTGACACGTAGAAATGTCTTCCTTTTGTTGCCACGTTGTACAGTTTATGTTATAATTAATAAGTATTTAAGTTTTAATAAATAAATAAATAAATATATATATATATATATATATATATGTGTGTGTGTGTGTGTGTGTGTGTATATGTGTACATATATATGTATATATTTGTTCAATTAAAGAGACGAATGAATTATTAACTGTGATAAAGCCAACAAACTGGTGAAAAATAATATAAAAATTCCTTCACGACAAGGCATGAATATTGATTATGTCCCGGAGAGGGATGAAATATAGCCAAATTAAAAAATAAAAATCCTTTAAATCGACCCACACAAAAATAAAATAATTAATGAAAGGGTCAAAAAGTACAACTAGTTCCTGAGAGAATATCTGTAATGCATTAAATATTTCATTTCTGAAATTCATATTTTTATCTCGAACCTAACATTCATAAAATTATGACAAACATTTCTAATATTACCCCAGAATTAGTTTTGCAATATGTTTAGTTATAGCTACCGAAAATAATATCTTTCCAGTGAATTAGTCCTTGAAGAATCTTTTGTCGTTTTCGATAAATATTACTTTAGATATATTTTTAATGATTCTTTACAATTCTATCAGTACAAATGCGTTCCTTTTATTTAATTTCTCACAACAAAACAAAACACAAGATACAGTTGAAAATCTGATCATTTGAAAATACAGTTATAGAAGGAACATTTATGATATAGCTGATTCTCATCGGGCTTGGAGAGTTCAATCATCTGAGAGTTTGTATCTGGTAGGATTAACAAGATCCTGTTTCAGGGATAATGCTGTCTTTTATAGCTTATATCCCTGGGATTACACTAGGAGAAATTCGAGTGAGAAAGGCAAAATATATACGTTTAGACTACCCAAAACTTTACGTTTAATATATTACCAAAGTGAGTTTATTCTTGTTTGTGTATGAAGTGTTTACTTGTGTCCTCGAGTTAAATTACTGTACATACAAGGTTACTAAAACTAGTTGTTTTTACTACACTGAAAGAGACAAACTTTTTTAGTTTAGTCGTAAAGGTGTTGACTCTAACAAACTCTAAGGGGGAATGTAGACAAAACAAGGTTTTCCCCCTGCATATATGCAAGAGGTTTGTGCGAACATATGTAAAAGCAAAAGTTGGTGCAAAACAACTTTATTATCGACATTCCTCCAGAGAGCTTCCAGCTAAAACACGTCCTGCCTTTGTGCTACATCCTGCTAACTTTCATCTATTACAATAGATAAAAGTTAGCAACACTGCAGTGTTATACTCTTATCTTGACTCCTCTGTTCACTTCATTGAATTTCTAGTCCTTTATCTCTCCTAATCTAAGGAGCACTATAAAGTGACATAAACCCTTTTCATTGTTTCCACGCTTTACTTTATTGAAAAACAAGCCAAATTATATTTTTTCTTCTGAGCTTACCGAGGGTAAAGGAAGCTATACGATCATTCCGAAGAACGAACATTTTTTTATGGCTCCGATTTCAAAAATTCCAATTTAGAAATCCGTTTTAGACATCACAGAACATTTTTGGTTCCGTGTCTATTTCCAGGAATACTAAAATGGCGGTGTATAAAGTCCACGTATGTACCTATTCTAAGCTATGGCTCTGAATCCTGGGCACTCACAAGCAAACTAGAAAGTAGAGTACAAGCCCAGGAGATGAGATACCTGCGGTCTGTAGCTGGAAAACCCAGAAGAGACAGAATGAGGAATCAAGTAATCAGAGGTATCCTTGGGACCACACCTATTCAGGTAGTCAATAGTCAATGTAAATAGACTAAGATGGTTTGGTCGTGTGCAAAGAATGGGAGAGGAGCGTTTCCCTCGACAAGCTCTGGAGGTACGCATTGACAGCCGACGCACCAGGGGAAGAAGAAGAGTTACCTGGAAAGATAACCTCTCCAACATCTTCAGGGAGAAAGGAATCACCTGGTCTCAAGCTGTGACCAATTCACAGGACAGAAGTGACTGGAAAGCTTTGTGTAAATTCTCTACACCGAGAGGTAGAAGAGAAAGCGAATAAATAAGTAAGTCTGTTGGATCTGTCGCTCAATGTTTGTAAACCAAAACCTTAAAATCTACTCGTCCGATTTTAATGAAATTTTTATGGTAGTTCATAATTTGCCCATATTTGGTCTTATGTAAGTTTTACGAGAAACCTTCTGGACCAATTTGTTGCTCTTCAACATTCACACAGAAATAGTTTTATTTACACCTGCATCTTCAAAAGTACTCATCTGATTTTTATGAAATTTGGATGGTTTGTCGAAAGTAGCCCGCAGATAACCCCAGATGAATTACAAACGTCTAGGCTCTTTTCATTTTACCAAATTGATACTTCAATTCATGTAAAATAGTTCGTCAATTAGTGTGGCACATAGCTTCATCGCATCCTATTTTGTATAATTTAATGATTTTATGCATTTGCAACCTAGTATTGTCAAATTTATTTAATTTCCTCCCATTTTTAAGTAGTATCAATTTAGAAAAATGTAAAGAGCACAGTTGGTTGAAATTAATCTTGGGCTATCTGCGGGCTACATTCGACAAACAATCAGATGAGTTGTTTTGAAGATATAGGTGTAAAAAAATGTATATTTGTGGGCATGTGGAAGAGAAAAAAATGGGCGGAAAAGGAAACTTATATGGGACCAATAATAGTCCAATTTTGACCCTTCAAATTTCATTAAGATCTGACATTTAATTTTAAGATGTGTTGGTTCGCAAAAATTGAGCAACAGGCAGATGCGGAGCAAAAAATGATCCCTGATGTCTGAAACGGATTTCTGTCTTGGAATTTTTGAAATCGGAGACAAAATATTTTCTTTCTTCAGAACGATCACATAGCTTCGGTTACCTTCTGCAAGCTCGGAAGCAAACTAATCCGTAAGATTAGTTCTTGTTGACATTCGCATTTTTACATCTGGATATTTAATTTTTCATTTTGATAGTCTTCTACGTTTGTTTTAAATTATTCTCATATAATCCAATTTATTTATATGTGTCGTTCTTAATCTTTCCACCATTTCCTCTTTAGCTCAATTTATTTTCTTATCCTTGATCTTTTTATCTCTTAACGTACAGTTTTTCTTCGTTTCCTTTCTCTAATCTTCTTGTTTTTTTTTTTTTTGTTTTTTTCTTTAATCTTCTAAGGTTTGCCACAGAGAAACGCGAATTGTATTTTCCGATCCGTTTCTTTTAAGCACGTTGTCTTAACTGCCTATCTCCGTTGGGATTTAGCGATTCCCACAGGCTGGTATTCTACTTCTGACCTCGGTTCGAAGCTGTCGCTCTGCCAAATAAATCTTTTTTCAGTTTGTCATGAGGTAGAAAAGGAATAGTACCTATTCTAAACTTGAATAATATACTTTGAAAACTTCAAACCGACTCTAGACCGTAGACCGTAACCTCTCAAGAATAAAGCGCTGATTTATCAAAGTTTTAAGCCGGAATTTAATTATAACGTGTTTCTAATTTAATTTAAAAGCGAAGCGGAGCTAGTTCGGTCTTCGTTAGACCGATGTATAAGTAAATATAATCTCGGAAAATCTCTCTCTCTGGAAATATTTCCCCTTAAATAAGATTCTTGGCTTTCCTCGTATTAACTAAAGTAAAATTTAATTACGTAATGTAAGTTTTTTCAATCTTTAGACGTGTGTGTGCGACTCGATTCCGGCGAACTTTCGGTCTTTATTATTGTTTTCTCTATTAATAGAAAATATCCTGGTCGTATAAGAATTGAAAATAAAATTATACAACTGCACCGGCAAGCAGTGACTAGTCGTTAATTAATAATTTAATTATTTAATTTTATTATTAAAATGACTACTTTAACTTTCTCATATACGTAGTACGTATACAAATATTGGCAAACGAACTTATCCTTTCTTTTGATACTATTGACATTATAAAATTTATTTGGATTTTTTAAGTGCATTCTAGGGTGAGATATCGTCAGGAGTGACACATACATACATACATAAAAAAGAGCAGTCATGCACCGTGACTTAATGAGCGAATTTTCAAAGAAATCTGCGTATTATTGGCTTATGATGATATAGGAAATTTTTGGTTTAGTATTTGGATAGGTGAAAAACAAAAAAATTGGTACACAGGGGTACGGAGTACAAAAGTCAAAATAGTATTTACCCTTCAAGATGCATGTCGTTGGAAAGCTCTTTAGAGTACTTGTACACTTTTGTCATATTTTCATATAAGAGGGTGTTAAAATGGAAAAAACCGTTTTATGCTTTTTTTGACCCTAAATAGTCAAAATTTTACCCCTAAATGAACTTCAAAAACGTTGGCCAACGAACTCATCCTTTCTTTTGATATTATTGACTTTTTAAAATTTGTTTGAATTTTGTAAGTGCATCCTAGCTTGAGATATCGTCTGGAGTGACACATATATACATACATAATATATACATACTTACATAAAAAAAAGTGTTAAATTTTAAATTTCAGGAATCGATTAAGAATGGTCTAAAACGGATTTCCATGGAGAAAATTTCAAAAATTAGCATTACAAAAATTTTGAAGTCATTGCAATAGCTTAATTTTCTTCGAAAATTCGCTAAAAGAAAACATTGTGATGGCGCGAAATTTCGATTTTGATGGACACATTTTTTAAGGTCCCCCGAGTTAAAAAAAAATCCAAATACCGCTCACTAACTGACTTACATCTCTCAAACCAATGGACCATTTGACCATAAAAATATATAGGATCTCCCTTTTCTCTTACCTCTAATAGGAAACTCTGATGGTGTCTAGATATTCTCGCTTATTCAAATAATTTTAGTGTTTATTGACAGTAGTTTATAAACCCATCAACTAAAAAAAAAAGTAGTCTGTCAATTAGTGTGGCACATATCTTCTTGTGTCCTATCGCATTCTTTAAATGTTTGGCTGGGTCGACCCATTATTGTACAATGCATTTAATTTCCCCCCTTTTTTAAAAAAAAAAAAAAAAAAAAAAAAAAAATCTGTTCAAATTGTTTTGTTTTTTACACGAATAAAAGCAATATTTAATATGCGCGCAGACTGTTCTTGAATTTGAAAATTAACATTGACCCATCTGTGGGCTAATTTCCACAAACTACAAATTTCATAAAAATCCGATGAGTACTTTTAAAAATATAGGTTTTTGTGTCAGAGAAATCGGGCGCAGAAGGTCGAAATTAATGGGACCAATAACGGACTAATTATGACCTACCATTCAAATTTCATTAAAATCGGATGGGTAGTTTATTTAGCTATTTTGGCTCGCAAAAATGTTGATGGTAAACAGACATATTTTAAATCGGAGACAAAATAGTACATTACGCGTCGAGTGCGGAAAGTAGCACTTTGCATTTTGCATGCGAGTGTGGAGTTTGCACCCGAGCGTTAGCGAGGGTAGTAAAACCACACGAGCAATGCAAAATGCCGTTTTCGCACGAGTTGCGTACTTTATCTACGATTGTTAGATTTAAATAATAAATACAGAAAAAAATAAACTTGCTGTATGTAAGTTCGTATCTCTCTCTTGATAAAGATGGCATTAATTCTTGAGTTGTATTTTTGCCGAATTAATTATTTCTGGAGGAGTATTATTCTCCACATTTTCGTCAAAGTCACTTGATTCACTCATTGTTTTTCACTAAAAACTCGATATAAACAGTTACTTTAATAAAAGAACAGCAAATTAGTTTTGTTAAATGTAAACAAACTCGCTAATCGTGCGTAAAGGTGAAGAATTCTCCATTTTGATGTGATTTATCTCCAGTAGGGACGAAATGTAACTTTTTAGGGCTAGTTTATAGGTAATAATGTTGGTCTTTTCATCCCTGTTCTTAAAAACGGGGAAATATTGTGAAAACAGGGAAATAATGTAAAAACGGGATTATAATCCACGTTCGCCAACCTAATTATTTAGTAAATAGTAGAGAATGAATAGCAAATGTAGTGAATTGGTTGAAATCAGGTTGGCAACACTGCTTTAAAACTCCCAGCTGATTGCGAGTCATTCTACGATGTTTTGTTTACTTTTGCTTAGCTTTCGTTGAACTTTATTTTTATTTTTTTTATCTCCAATAGGGACGAAAAGTAACTTTTCAGGGCTAGTTTGTAGGTAATAATGTTGGTCTTTTCATCCCCGTTCTTAAAAACGGGGAAATAATGTGAAAACAGGGAAATAATGTAAAAACGGGATTATAATCCACGTTCGCCAACCTAATTATTTTGTAAATAGTAGAGAATGAATGGCAAATATAGTGAATTGATTGAAATCAGGTTGGCAACACTGCTTTAAAACTCCCAGCTGATTGCGAGTCATTCTACGATGCTTTGTTTACTTTTGGTTAGCTTTCGTTGAACTTTTCTTTTTTTTATTACTTTAAAGGTGATTATTAATTGTTTTAAATAATTTATATTTTTTTATTTTTGTATTTAATTCGTTTAATAAAGAAATACAAATGTTCTCTTTATTATGATTAAATCTTATACAGCGCTTTTTCTGGAGATAAAATTTTGTATGTACCTCGAGAATAATGCATTATTATTCCCTTGCTATAATTATCTCCCTCGGCTACGCCTCAGGAGCTAATTGACATTAATCCCTCAGATTCGCCTCGGGAATTAAAATACCTAATACCCTCGGCTTCGCCTCGGGATTTAGTTGCCTTGATTCCTTCGGCTTTGCCTCAGGAATCAACTCAGCCACGCGGGAAATAATATCTTACATTATTCCCTAGGTGCATAAATAACTATTATTACTTTAAAAGTGATTATTAATTGTTTTAAATCATTTAAATAATTTATGTTATTTAATTTCTGTATTAAATTCGTTTAATAAAGAAATACAAATGTTTTCTTTGTTGAATAAATCTTATATAGCGCTTATTCTGGAGATAAAATGTTGTATGTACCTCGAGAATAATGCATTATAATTCCCTTATTATAATTATCTCCCCCGGCTACGCCTCAGGAGCTAATTGGCATTATTCCCGAGGCGAAGCCGAGGGAATTAAGATACCTAGTACCCTCGGCTTTGCCTCGGGATTTAGTTGCCTTGATTCATTCACGTGGGACGCGGGAAATAATATCTCTTACATTATTCCCTAGGTGCATAAATAACTATTAAAATCCAGTATGAATGACACATGATTAAAGTTAGAAGTAAAAATATTATTTACCCGTCAACAATTTAAAGATAAATCAAAGACACGTGGTAGTAAGCTGTAAGCTCAATCAATCAGTGTTTCCCTCCCCCTTGATGTACATTGTACCTGTTTGCACTTCTAGTTAAAGAACTAGGGTGCGTGCTCCGACTCTACTTCATATTTATTTATCTTGGTTGGGTATAATATTAGTGATCATGTTGGTAACGGACTGTGGGTTTATATTGTTGACAGACAAGGTGATGAAATATGACAGATTACTTTACCAACCCTCCGTTCTGCAACCCGAAACCTCTTCAATCTTCAACTATGATTCATACACTCTTTGCTTTTCCCTTCCCTTACAGTGCATTTTATTAAGTCCTTGTATAATGTTGAATGCTAAAACTTACTATAAAGGTTCCGTGGTTCAACAAAAGCGTGCAACTTAATTAATTTTATATAACATATATATATATATATATATATATATATATATATATATATATATATATATATATATATATATATATATATATATATATATATATATATATATGCTATATAATAAAAATAATTTGTGTACTCCTATGCATAACTAAAACTGGAAAACTTTAAATCCTAGAATCACTAACCCTGTGGGAAGGAGTTTTATTTTATGATGTATACGTCTGCTATGATAATTCAAGATGGTGGACAATGTCATGTCATTTTGCCATATATTTAAAATTGAAATTTTGGGGAAAGTCACTACTTTATGTTTATGTTATAAATATGTTCCATAAATAAATGTTAAATTCAAGATGGTGGCTATAATTATTAATTAATTATTCACTTTTCTCATCTATTCATCTCTAAATATCACAAAATCTTAAATGTTTGAATGGCTAAACTTTATTGAGAGCTCCATTCTTGATTAAGACGTCCGCTAAGCAAGGTTATTATTTTGACCCACTATCTTATTACTGGGTTACTGCTGAATAAAACTCAAAGAGTAAGTTTGAGCAGTTTATTGAAAATCCTCTTCAGAAATATTGCCACAATAAGATATTAGAAGTTATGAAACTTATAGGTTTCTCCCTAAACTCGACTTCTGTATGCTCAGCAGTGTTTAAACTCAACTAAATCACCGCTTAATCAACGGTTTTTTGTTCAAACTGAATGTTCACCTTGACATGTTAAACTGAATATGCGTAGAAAATTAATATGCAACTATTAAACTTTTACACTTTATAATTTTAACTTAATCGTACAGAAACCGGCGATTATTGTCTCACGTACTTACGTGATGTGCGCCTTACTTGTTTATTATGTTTTTATTCTGACTATTCTTCTTCTTACCTGCTCTGGAGTGCTGGAAGCTGTATTTCTTCAACTTATTTGCTTTTAGTGAAGAGACGTCTTTCTTTATTTTTATATTAGTGACTCCATTTCCACTGTTCATTTCCACACCCTCTCACCAATTTTACACTCTCTTATTCACAAAACCTTTTTTTCTTTGTAGAAAATTGAGCAATGCCAAAAGAATGATCGCTGGTGTTCAGATGGAAGATGACAGGATCATTGTAGAACAGAGGGAAGACAGAGAAAAGGGTCAATCTGTTGGAATTCTTATCATACAAACACTGATGAGGAAAGATGACGGACTCTATGAATGCATTGCTACTAATAAGGTATGTTTCATACAATCCACCCAAAAAAGTATTTATAATAATTGAGGTGTTCAAAACCAGAACGGGCCAACCCACAAAACAGGCTGAGTTGTTTACATTTCGTTTTAGCTTATATTTGAGTGCCATAGTGGTCTATATTAAGTTATCTTATTTCTCAACAGATAGCAGCATGTGTTGAATTGGTTCCAGCTGCTAAAAGAGTTGTAAATCTACAACCAGAACGGGTCATTTGTCTTGGCCTGCAAAGGTATCTCAGGTCAGGACTCTAGAGCGATGGCCTGGTTTTGAACGCCTCAATTGTACTTCATCAAATTTTTCAAACCTTAAAACTGTTTGCAATTTTGAGGAATTTGCACATGGTTTCTAAAAAATCTATTTGATTTTGTTCGTAATGAAACTTTTAGGGTTGTTAAAAAGAACAATCAAAGGTCATGAAGAGGAGTGCAAACTTTTGCTTTGTGAAATTTACATTTTTGAATTGATTTAATCATTACCTCATCCTGTGTTTTTAGTTGTTGCTTATCCTCATATTTACTTGTTTGAACCTTGATTTTGTCGAACAAGGATAAAAAGTGAAACTCAAAATATAAAAAATAATGTTTATTACATATCATATCACAATAGTCAATATTTTTAATTGGTCATTCATGGTTTATTCTTTGTAATGCGAACCACTCCGTATAAAGTTTGGTATTGCGACAGGGCATTTTTTAGTATAATATTCTTCAAGTTCAGTGAGGTATTTAGTATCTTTTGTTAATTGTTCTGAATTAAACATTTTTGTTATTACTCGTTCAAAGAAGAATTTCAAATTAAATTAATTAATTTCTGGGGTTTGTTTCAGGGTGGAGAAGACAAGAAGAATGGTCACATCACAGTAGAGTTTAGCCCAACGTTTGAACACTCCCCGATGAAGGAAGCCTGGTCATGGAATAGGAGAGCTGTTAACCTGACTTGTCTTGCCGAGGCTATACCCAATGCTACAATTTCCTGGAGACTTAACGAACGAATCATCGACAAGGACCCAAACTTTATTAAATTTGGATCTGGGCCATCTTCTACAATCACTGTAATTAGGCTAAGCTTGTTAACTTTATTTCATATTTTAAATAAGTAATTCATTAATTTCTATACTAAATATTATTTCCTGTTTTAGGTACATCCAGTTGACCAAAGATTCTACGGGATATACAAGTGTATGGCTACAAACCCTTATGGTGAGGATTTTCATGAAATCAACTTGAGAGAAGCTCACTACCCAGGGGAAATTACAGACAGCAAAGCTGAAATTATTACAGGTATGCTAATCTGTTCCTATCCTATATTTCATTCTGAACCTAGTATTTATATTAGACCAATAGATAATAGAGGAGAGCAGGGTTGGTTGGGACACTTTTTTTTAGAGGCCATGAACTGTGATATGGGGGATGAGTGGGACAGTTGGGGTTGAATGGGACATGCTGTCCAACTCATCCCTTGACGCCATTTTTTTAAAAAACAAAAAAAAACAAACAACATTAGAACACATTGTTCCATAGTAAGCAACCAAAGTGATTTGTAATCATAAGTAAATCCATTACCAGGTAAAAATAGTAGAGACTCTGAAGAATATTGTAGAGGGGCTGGAAAGCTTCCGACGTGGGTCTCAAATTTTACATCAGCTTGCCTCCAAATCTAATTTATTTTTATAAAAATCAATGGCAATCAACAACATATGAGACCACTTGAGGGATTGAATAAAAATTGAAGGGCCACTGACTAGTCCTCCAGGGTTGCTAATCTGACCTTCATTTCAACCAAAAACAACAGTGTCCAATTCATCCCACTGTCCCAACCAACCCCGATCTCCCCTATATATTTTATTTAAATTTGTAATCATATTTTATTAAACTCAATAAATTATGCATTTTTTTACAGCTACAACAATAACTTTTAAGTTATTTGGCCCTAATTCAAATGGTGGAAGGCCAATAAAAGCTATGGTAGTTGAATATAAAAAGGATACAGAAGAGTGGATGCAGGCTCGAAATAAATCCTGGCCCATCGGTAAGTTAATAACATTTATTAATTTATTTTATTTGTGCCTGCGCACATTAAATATTTTTCAATTGATAAAAAACCAAACTATTTTAACATAAATTTTTATATAAAAGCATAACTCAATAAGTACATGATTGGAAACGAATGTGCCTCACTAATTGGCAGACTATTATTTTATATTTCTATATTAATTATTCCAGAAATCCCATACATCTTAGAAGATTTGGAACCTCAGACCGTCTACATATTCAGGTTTGCTGCTTTGAATGAAGTTGGTCTTGGATCATGGGGTGCTAGTATGTCACAAACCATGCCCAAAAGGTAAAATTATTATTATTATTAACAAGGATTTGTCTTGTGTCTATTATTTCCTTTTTATGTGTGAATGTGCTTGAGAGAGGAGGCAAGAGGAGGCAAATGCCACAAACTCTTAGGCAGCACCTAATACAGTGCCTTCCCTGAATATACAAATGAAAATAAGACTCAAAGCCTTATTTTAAAGCCATTCATGATAATAAATGTTTTGTAAATACTATTGAATCAATTTTCACCAAAATCTGTATTAAACATATGTTTTAGTGGTTTGTATTTGAACCAAAATTCTACAAATAAATACTACAAATTAACAATAAGGATGAATAACTTCTACAATACTTGAGATAAAACAAAAACCTAGAAATTGCACTTTGCTGCTTGTGTGCTTTTCTGAGTGAAAAGAAGAGGAAAAATATTGCCCTAATCAGAGGCGTAGCTAGGGTTTTTAGTGCTCAGGGACAAAGTCAGTTTTCGCACCACCTCGCAAGAAGGAAGAAAAAGTTTGCCGAATTCAATTTGGCCCACAGCTGTCCTCCTAGTCCTAATTACTAAAATAAGAATATACAACTATCAAGTTCTTAAATAAGAATATAAAAAAAAACTCTAGTTTTAAAGCAACATGGGAATATCCCTTCAAGACATTATATCCTCCACGTTTCATAAACGAAGACTCACATATTATAGGACCAGCAAACAGCATATTAGACTCACCAATTACTTTAGATGAATTCTTACAGAGTATGTCTCAGGGAAAAAATGGAAAAGTACCTGGCAATGATGCCAGTACATTTGAATTCTTAAAACACTTATCTCAAAACTGATCCCTTTACCTATTGAGAATGTTTAAAAAAAATCTTATCTGAAGAAACTCAACCATTATTGTGGTCAAAATTCACAACTGTCCCTCTACACAAAAAAAGGTGATAAGCTTGAGCCGACTAATTGTAGAGGGGTTGAACTTGCTAATACTACACTCAGAGTATTCTGTTATCAAGGATTTACAACACTCTACATTTTCTTAAAGTTGTAATCACTTCACTGAATAGATCAAAACTCATGTCCAAAATATTATTTTTTTAAGAGCACAATATGATTTAGAATTAATAAATAGATTCTTGGGATATGTTCCTAATTGAGCATTGAAATTATTAAAAAATGTGTGACTGAGTTTAGTTATAGCTCTGTAGTCATGCTAACCTTACTGGAATAATACGTTGTTCTACTTCCTTTTCCCTCAAATCCAATGGAGATTAGGGAGAGGGTCTTGTAACTCCTGAAAAAAGCATTATATGGGTGTTTCCAATTTAAAGTGCAATTTTCATGTCCCAGATGATTAACTGGAGAGTTTTTCACAAAATTGACAGGATTTTTCTTCATGGTAACTCAGTTAAGCTTACAGAACTACAACCAAGCAAAAAAATAATGCTCCGCTTAATTTTAATCGCTACAAAAATTTTCAAAAGGCAATTTTGTAACAACCGTGGCTGTCCTTAAGTCAGTTGTTCTTATTCACTTCACTCTAGCTCATACATTAATAGTTATACTCAAAAACGTATTGGATCATTTTGAAGTAGGGTCCTACCAGGATTAAAATATGTGTTAGTTATTAAAAATAATAAATTATTACTAAACGGAACTTCAAGTTAAAGTTTGTAGTTTAAAACTTTAAAACAATGAAATTACCATGGCATTATATAAAAAATGTGACCCTACTCTGGTTGTGGCAGGGAGATTTTAAGTGGCGAGAGATTTTTCCTATGCCGCAACACTGGTTTTCTAGCAACAGGTGATAGGGGATGAGCTGAACCCTTCAGTTGGGAGCTAGCACTAATTCCGATTGTTCTACCAGTTACGTACCCTTATAAACGTAATTACCGTGCATGTTATTAAAGTATATTTTCCAAAACTTTAGGTTAAGTTATAGTTCTTTGTTTAGGCTTTTAAGAGTGCTATTTAATGGTATAAAATTGGATTTTTATTTTAAACTACTTACCAAAATATTTTCTTAAAGTGTGAAATGTAACAACCGTCACGAATATGCGTAATTCACGTGGCTTAGTTACCATGTTTTAAATAAACTTAATTCCGGCCTAAAAATTTAATAAATCATTTCCCATCTGTCCCGCATGCTGCAATATATCTGAAATTAGTCCGAGAACATTCCATAATTTTTCCTGAATTTTTTTAAAAAGTCAAAATTTTCAGTCTAAGTCCAATTTTAGATTCCAAAATAGCACTTTAAATTAGATTCCCCCATATGCAGTTGCTAAACAACCTTATGATGGAATTACATCCTTGGAGAGGGGTATGATTCAACAAGATCTTAATAGTGATGATGATGATACCTTGTGTTTAGATGCATGTTTTGCTTTTTCACCTAATTTTAATGCACCAGTAAAGGTTGAACCTCAGATGGCACATAGTTACCATTGAAACTCTTGAACTTCATTATGTTGTTTGATGGCATGGGCTGTGAAGGTAAATAAATCCCATAAAAATAATTGTTGCCTGTATTATTTACTAATGAAACGTTTGTGTTTTGATTTCTTGTTTGCAGGTCATCACCTGAAGACCCTATCATCCTCAACACACAAGCAGTTGATGGTACAGTAGTGTCACAGTTCTCAGACAGGTTTGAACTCAGGTGGAAGAAACCAGCTGATAATGGTGAATACATCGACAAGTACAGCATCAGATACTGTCCTGTAAGTTATACATTTAAATTGCATAATAAATTTATAAATAATTAAACATTCTGGCATGTAAACTTCTATGTCTGAAGTCATCATAAAAGTCTAATTTCTCCAGTAAAGATTATGTTAAATCAAGAATTGACTTTTGATTGTGATTAGTAGCTGTATTGGGTGATATTGTTATCAGGTTAGGGTTAACCTGCAATATCGGCCCTTGCCACATTCTATCCAGCCCTGGCCCTAGACTGACTGTCTAGGACTGACTGACTGTCAGTCTTCACCCCCTCTAGGGTTAGGGTACGAGTTTGTACTTTTTATCACTTCATGAAAACTTGTTCTACCAATTTCCAAGGCGTCCCCGCATTCTAAGGGGATTTCGGCTATTCAAGAATATCCACACACTGTTTAATCGTAAATGGCAAACTTAGGTTTAGTTTGGGAGGGAGCCAGCATGGCCGAGCGGCTTAAGGCGCTCGCTCAGCTATCAATAAGTAGAGGCGACTCGGGGTCTGGGTTCGATCCCCGGCGATGATACTCTGAATTGCGTCTATGAATCGCAGACGGTGCAGGGAGAGGGACACCCCCTATGGGGCACTCTTTAATGTGGAATTGATGTGGGTCTGATCTGTGTCATGATGATGTGATTTGTATGTATCTATGGTTTGAGGACGGAGCAGGGCAAGGGACACCCCCTATGGGGCACTCTTCCCCCACGCTTTGACGCACGCTTATATAGCTTACTAATGACCACACCATACTCGCTTCGGCGGTACAATGTACAAATGTATGATGTGTGAAGTAGCTGGAACTCTCCACCACAGGGCGTAAAAAGGGTCCAAAAGATGGCCTAATTGCAAGGTTCGAACAAGTGGTTGTCCTACCCATTCTAGTAGGAAGTACTGGACTACTACTACTACTACTAGGTTTAGTTTGATCATACAAGACAAACTAAAAATTATTTGTGGCTCCTGCCCTCCAGATAACCACATTCACAGCTTGAATTAAAATTAGATGTCACTTTAAATGTATTATTTTATATAAGGTGATAATAATGTAAAATATTTTCCCTTTATTATCAGTTTTATATTATTTTTAGTTGCTTATTTGAATTTTCCAATTAATTTGTATGATTTTTGTTTAATGTTAAAGGTGAAGAAAGAAATTGGAGGATGGCAAGACAAGGACGATTGCAATGAAATCGAGCTGAGAACACCTGAAAAGACCTCATATGATATCTCGGAACTGAATCCCAATTCATTTTACAGGCTTGAACTCCGAGCACATAATGCTATTGGCTTTTCATCTCCTTCACAGATCTACCTTCATACAGCTCATGGTAAGCCCTTTTAATCTTCACTTAAATAAATCAAAATTATCTCTTAGCAACCATGCAACTTATGTAACAGTTTTCTTTTGATATTTTTGGAATTGATTGTTCAACCTTTTTTTTAGTCTAAAAATTCAATGAGGAAAGTGAGCATCTAATTTTATTTTAGGATACAATCCAACTAATAAGCAATATCCAAGCATTCAACCCACTCATAAAAGTAATGATGAAACTAGTTTAACAGCAAACAAGACAACAAACAAGCACCTCCCCTCCAACGGAAGCTACAATAATAGGCAAACAACTTTTAATTAAAATAAAAAGCTACCTGGGTAATCAACAAATCAAACTAAAATAATAGCAAAATCAATGTCTTTCCCCAAATAACAATCAATCTCAACAAAACCAAATCAAACTGAACTAATAACCGTCAGTAAACGAACAAACACTGCCCTTTCCAAAGAAAAAAAAATCAATATTTACTGTCAACCAATTAAACAATGAAACTACATCAAAACCTCAGAGTAAGAAAGGGGTAGAGGGAACAATACTATAGAATCGGGGTCTCAAAAAGTGGTTCATTATGCGACACCCATATACTAAACCTCCCAAGCGGCAGTTTGGTGAAACAGTATCGATATCTCGATAAAAACTCGAAATTTATCTGATGTCAGCTGATAAGGATAAGAATAATGTGGTATTTTCTTACGACATTTAATATTTTAATACAGTTTTCTTTATAAATACATATGCACTTTAGAGTTTGTTGTTAACCGAATTAATTATTTAAAGGCAGTTATGTTATTAATAACATGTAATAGTTCCTAGATAACCAACAGCAATCTCATATCAAACAAAATCGTCTTCTAAAGCATTCCCATCAGATTTTTCTCTTACATATTTGATATTTTGGCATATTTGACATTTCGATAATAAAACAATCAAACAAAGCACAAGATGAGGTTAAAGGTTTTGTTGACAAGCGTCCGTGGGTACGGAAGGACAAGGAATAGACCAATAAGACAAGGACCAGTGATCACGTGATCGTGCTGTTGTCACTTCAGTTCGGATAGACCTCGCTTGAGAGGTTTAGTATGTGGGTGTCGCATAATGAACCACTTTTCAAATCGCACTGCTCCCTCTACCCCTTCCTTACTCTGAGATCAAAACATATTAAGATAATTTTAAAGACAAAAATTGATCTGCAATGAAGCTGTCAATTTTCTCAAATCCAGAAGAAAAATCTATCAATTCTAGTTCTAAGTTGATTTTGGCTTAAGTTAGACCAGTTGGTTAAAAATGATCCTAGCTATTCAGAACACTAGTTTGGCTGATATTGTTGCCTGGTGATCGGTTTAGATTCGTAATTAAAGTTTTTGTCTGGCAATTTTAATATAATGCTGTTACCTATAATATACCTCACCACTAGCAAATTTTTATCTGCAAAATAACCATGGTTTTGGTTTTTTTTTTTACTAGCTACACTTTTGCATTATGAAAAAAAAAACACGTCTTAATAATATAGAGTATAATAAAGCCTACTCAAAACAATCCTAGAGTAAATATATAAATTATATTCAATAATACATCAAATGCCACTTGATAAAGCTAAAAAAAAAACACAAGTACAAATATTCAGGCCTATTTGTCTTTAGAGCGGCTACCTGCTATGAGCCAATAGGGATCCAAGATCCAGTATATTCTTAGTATAATTATTATCCATAGCTCCTGCTTTCCTATATCTTCAGAACTGATAACATCTTTTTGGTGAAGTGAATTATATGATTTAAAAGTTAATCTTTTAAAAAAATTGTTGTTGGAATCCTCTGTTAATACAATTGCCAGCGGGCTTGACAAACCCTTGCTAGAGGGTTCTGCCCGAGACACGAGGAAAAGAGCGATGGATTGCTAGAAAGGTATGAGTGGATCCACTAAGGAACAAATCAATAGCAGCCTTAGCACGGAACCACAGTGGATCCTAACGCATTCAATGGGTTAAGCTATTTTGTTTCCGACTTTTTACTCATGTACCTATTTGCCCAGTGCAAGAAAGCTATATTTTACACTAATTGGTAGACAATTTGTGACTAAATATTAACCCTCTGGTGCGCGCGGTCTAATACAGACACGAGGAGGCGCGGACCCCTGATAGGCCTTAATCTGTTTTATATGCCCACACAACAAGTAAAATAAATATAAACTGATGATTTTTATAAAAGGGTCTTCAGGGGAGTTTTAAATAAAAAAACACTAGGTTTTTTGCAATATTTCGTCCCTCTTTTGGGACATTTTCAAGCCTGAAAATTTTTAATTAAAGATTAGAAAAGATCTTTACATATCATTTAAACATTTATCTAACATAATTATGAATTGTTTGAATTAATAATTGATAATTTCTATAAAATTTAAAATAAATAATTAAGTAAATAAATAAAATTAAAAATAAAAGAATACATAGGTGGTACTGACAATATACTTGGTGTGGTTGATTTTATCAATATGAAACAGTCTACATCAATTAGTTTTGTTTGATAAAATCAACCACACCAAGTATATTGTCAGTACCACCTATGTATTCTTTTATTTTTAATTTTATTTATTTACTTAATTATTTATTTTAAATTTTATAGAAATTATCAATTATTAATTCAAACAATTCATAATTATGTTAGATAAATGTTTAAATGATATGTAAAGATCTTTTCTAATCTTTAATTAAAAATTTTCAGGCTTGAAAATGTCCCAAAAGAGGGACGAAATATTGCAAAAAAACCTAGTGTTTTTTTATTTAAAACTCCCCTGAAGACCCTTTTATAAAAATCATCAGTAGAATTTAAAGGGGACAGCAACAAAATATGGATAAATATAAACTTGAAATCATTTTAGCAAAAATATTATAAAACATATTTAAATTGGTTTTATTATTTTTTTAATTTATAAAATACTGTTTTTTAGTTTCATAGTTTATAAGCACAAAATTAGTCAGTCTCAATTATAATTTTCAAATTTTTAATTATTTCTGTATATTTTTATAATTTTATTTTTAAATACAGGTACCATATTAATTTATTTTGTATTATATGTATAAATTTCACTAAAATTAGCGTAATACTAAAATTTAAGTGAAAGTGGCGCGGGTCCCCCTGTCAGGACAATATGGGCACAGAATTGAAGTATAATTACGTACGATGTCAAACAGTGACTGATTCTCTTGATAAAAGCAAGAAATGTAGCTAGAAAAATCCCTAGCTTTCAATCGCACCCACATCTATCTCAATTTTACGGTTAAATCTCAAATTGAGGCCTCACAGGACCGCACGTTCCTGAGGGTTAAAAAACTAAAACTTTTTTCTTTTTCTTGAAACAGTACATTTACCAATTTGACAATAATGGAGAATCTCTTATAGTATCTACATCTGTCTAGATAATAATTTAATAGCATTATTTTTATATTAATGAACTCCAGAAAATAATATGTATTTATGTGTATAACATCTTACAAAAAGGCTCTATTTTACTATTTTAAGATTTTTTTAGCACCATAAAGATTTATTTTTCCCACTGCTATCTTCAATTTTGCCTCTTTTTTTTAATGAATAATGTTTCCAAAATACTTGTTTATATTTATTTTGTGATTCTCCCTGTTTAGGAGGTACAATATTTAATGTTTTAACGTTAGCATTGGTTTAAATTTAGTTTTATTGTCGAGTGGAATCATATGTGTGGATTATTTTGTTGCAACTATGTCTAGATGCAAGTTATGAGACTGGATACGTTGGTGCACATTCTAGCTCTACATCAACTACGCATCATCGACTTGCTTCGCAAATTGTCTTTTCCTTCTGCCTTACCGTTGTTTTTTCCCGATCCCTGTCCACCTCCTTGTCGTAAATAGATTGTTTCTTTTATTATTTATTTTATTTTTTCTTTTAAACAAAAAAATTAATTGATTAGTTTATATTAATTTATAATACTTTTTCTTACATTTTTTTTTTTTTTTTTCCTCTTTTTTCAAAAGCAAATATAAATATCTAAATATTTACATTAAAAAATTAAGATTTTTTGTATTATTTGTATAAGGTCTGACGTTAATTTTTTCTCAAAAGTATCAGGAATTATGCATATTTCCAAAGAATAAATAATTTTTTTTTTTTAATACTAGGTTTTAAATTTAAGAAAAAAAATTGTAAATATTGTTAATACTAGGTATTTTATTAAATGGTCGAATTAGTACTTATAAAGTAATTTTATATTATTTTCAGGAGCTAATAATAATAAATTTAGTCTGTGTGACAAGTCATATCAGTTTTTTATTTTTTATTTTTGACAGGTATTAAAGTTCAATTACACTAGATATTTTACCTTGCAAAAGGTCTGGTAGTTTTTATATGTCTAATGCAAAGCTTAAGTTTTTGACCTCGACAGAGTGCCCGCCGGCGTTACTATCACCGAAAAACCATTTTTGAGTATAGCTGTTTTCACCATGAAGGAGTAGTTTAATCAAAAAAGAATATAGTACATTTTTATAAAGTAGAGTAAATTTTCTACTATTAAAAAAACCATTCATCTTTCTAAGGCTAGTACTTCCCAAGTCATGGCCTTCAAAAATCAAGTATATTTTTAAAAATGTCTCAAAGTTTTTGTCAATTTTTCACCATGAAGCCCTGGTTTTCTGTATAATTGATAAAGACCAACTTTTAAGTACAATTATTATCTAATAATTTGCAACCATGTTTCTATTGTAAATAGCTTCTGAAATGCGTCTATTTGAGCTTGGGGTGGTATTTTGAGAAATTATGTTAAAAAGTTAATTTGATCAAAGACATTTCTCGGTTATCCATCAGATGCTGATTAAAAGAATTTGTTGAATTAAGGCACACTCCTCTTGTGATTTAATTTTCGAATTTAACTTGAGAAGTATTAGAAATGGAAAAATGAATGTTATTTTAATAGTAGAAAATTTACTCTTTAAAATAATAGAACAGTTTTTTTTAATTAAACTTCATGGTGAAATCTACAGAAACTGAATTTAAAAAAAATATATGAGTTTTTTGCAATTTTGAAATATTGGGCTTTTTATTTACGTAACTACACCTGCAATAAATAAAAAAAAAAAAAATCTTAACTACCAGACCTTTTGCAAGTGAACACCCTTTTTTAACCACACATTGTCTGGACTATTATGCATATATGTTAAAAGAGGGGAAAAAATAATTTTTTTGTTTAGTAAAATATTCCAATATGATGTTTAATAATAATAATTGCCACCGGAAGAAACCGTTTTTCTTAATCTTGACAATAGAATCTGCATTATTAGACTTTTTGAGGCACTTAAGAAACTTGATTTAGTGGTTTCAGAAGTAAGGCTAGACACAGAATAGGGGCAAAACAGTCTGCAGGTAGCCCTTAGACAATCTGCAGATTGTTTGGCCCCCAGTGTGCGCCTAGCCTTAGTTTTAAATATGCAGTTTTTAGGCGCACACTAGGGGAAAAACAGTGTGAAGACATCCCTTAGACAATCTGCAGACTGTTTGGCCCCCAGTGTGCGCTTAAAAACTGCATATTTTAAACTAAGGCTAGGCGCACACTAGGGGCAAAACAGTCTGCAGACATCCCTTAGGCAATCTGCAGATTGTTTGGCCCCCAGTGTGCGCCTAGCCTTAGTTTTAAATATGCAATTTTTTAAGACACTTAAATACCCTTTAAAATGTTATTAGATCATATCTTACATTAAATAAAAGAACTGATATGATAAGATACTAAATGGCATTTATCAATTGATCTTTTGTTTAACTGATTTCTATTATAATTATTTATTATAATATTATATACATAAGTATAAGTCTGAAGCAGTGAAATTCATTACAATTAAGTTTATACAGGTTTATCGTTATAAAATATATTAAAAATTTACTCTTATCATAAAATTAGAAACTTATAAGGGTTTTTATTATTATTACAGTATGCTTTCTTTTCTTGGTGCCATTCATATGATTTTGTCCCATCCTAAAAATAATTCTATAAAAATTTATTTATATAGTATGTTTTTAAAGTGCTAATTTTTTTAAAAATGTTTGGGTTTGTAAGATGTTTGTCCCTCTTTTGTGTAGAAGCAACATTAGAAAGATAATGCTTACCTATAGAATAAATGCTAATTATTATTTCTTCAAATGTTAGATTTATTATTTAGTTTTAGTACCTGAGCGTTATCAGTGATCATTAAAATACATTTAGCATAGAAGTAATAAAAATTACTTTTGTTGATGAGCAAAACTTTGGGTAGAATCAATCTTCATCTTAAAAAATTTGTTAAGAATTAAATAGAAATGTATATTCTTGTTTCTTTTTCTTCAGAGGTTAATATTGAAAAAGCTAATACATTTGCTTTTGTATTATTCTTTATTTGGTAATCATTTTGTCTCTCGTTTCAGACATTTTCAAACCTGCATTTTTTGTTTGTTTATTTTATTTTATAAAATAAGTCATTACTGATTCAGTAATCTGTCACTTTAAAAATCACTTTACTGTCAAACAATTTTTTTAAAACAAAAATTAACTTTGAGTCATAATCACTCTCTGCTCTCTGATTCATGATCATTAGAGATGACTAACTAGAGTCATGAATCAGAGACCAGAGAGAGATTATGACTCAAAGTTAATTATATTAAAAAAAAAAAAAATTGTTTGACAGTAAAGTGATTTTTAAAGTGACAGATTACTGAATCAGTAATATTTTTTTAAATAAATTACGTATTTTATAAAATAAAACAAAAAATGCAGGTTTGAAAATGTCTCAAACGAGACACAAAATTATTACCGAATAAAGAATAATAAAAAAAAGCATATGTATTAGCTTCTTTAATGTTAACCCTTGAAGACAAAAGGAAAAAGGACAAAGAAAAAGACAATAAAAAAAGGAGACAACTCACTAAAAAAAATTGTTAAATATAAATTATTTCTAAGAAAAATTCAAGTTATATGTCTTCGACAACCTATTCAGATGTATTATTATACATCATACATGTATCATTCTAGCTGTTTTCTCATTAAAAAAATAAGTCCAATGAATATATTAAAGATCTGTATATGTATAAAGTGTGTCCCTAAATTTGACTTTAGAAATACAATATAGTTTATATTTATTATATATCCCTACGGTATACAATACATAATACATTTTACAGAAAAAAAAGAGAATACTTTATTCAAACTTTTGACGACAAGCAAGTATTATTTTGGAAGAAAAATAAATCTTTGAACAGAATCCTAAACTTCTTTTTTAATTTATTTGAATGAGTAAAAGTGGAAATTTGATACATAAATTGCCAACTATCATGTATTACCCCATGATATGTTTCTTCTGATTAATAATTTGACAATTCATGCTTAATTAATTTTATGACTGTTATTTGGTTAATTTATTTTATATACAGGGTGACCCAAAGTTAGCCAGCCAAACTTCATGGTTTTGATTTTATGGCCAAATTGGAACAAAAAAGTCGAGTAAGCATATGCCCATTTCTCAGTAGCTCTCATGATATCGATTTATATCTTTTTTTTAATTGTTTCTCGAAAATGTTTCAAAAAATTCCTAATATCTCAAAAACTAAATGAGATAGAGAAATTAGGCTAAGGAACCATTTTAAAGAGCATAAACAAACCTTTCAGAATCACTTATTTATTTACAAATTATCAGCTGCTAAGCATCTTTTAAGTCCTGTTACATTTGAAAATTTGGATTTTTTAAAATTTGATTCCTGAGCTTACTGCTCTTTATTGAAGGATGATAGAAAAAGTGGCAATTTCAGGAAAAACTTCTGCTTTTCATAAGCTTTCGAATGGTATAATTAAAGTTTAAGATCAATGGACTAGGTTTGAATTATGGTGGATTGAATGTTTCTAGACGAGCATTTTTTTTTGGTCAGAATCACAACCAATTTTTGTACAAATGCAAAAAAGATTTCCCTGAACGAAACCACAACATTTCAGGTTTCTTTTAGATAATTTGACGCTAAAAAAAAAAAAAGTTTCTATAAACATGGTTCGGGAAAAGCTTCGTTTTCGAGATATTCGCAAAAAACATTAAAAATCGAATTATAAAAAATCCCAGAAGTGATTCTGAAAGGGTTTTTTGTGCTCTTTAATATTGTTCCTTGGCCTAATTTCTCTATCTCATTTAGTTTTTGAGATATTAGGCATTTTTTTGAAAATTTTCGTGAAACACTTAAAAAAAGAAATGAATGGATATCTCGAGAACTATTGAGAAATGGGCATATGCTTATTCAAAATTTTTTGTTCCAATTTGGTCATAAAACAATGAAATTTGGCTGGATAACTTCAGGTCACCCTTTATAATTACAGAAAAAAAATTGTATAATATTATGATTAATAATTATTATTATTTTTAATCTTTCTTGATTTTTAAGTTTTTCGTTATATTATTTTGATACATTATATAGCAAACCCTAATTTTAATTAAATTAATTTAAAACCTCAGATAACAATGGTTGTATATGTATAAATAAGACAACAGGATTTTTGAAACCCAATATTAACCATAGTTTATTACGATCTGATTACATTAGAATTATAATGCTAAATTAAATGTTTCTTTAAATTAGATGAAATCTTTCATACAATACCCTTTGTTAACTGGGGTTGTAGTAAATTAGTTGTATGTTTAATTGCTTTAATTAAAGAAAGAGTTAATTTTCAATTGAGATCAAATTTGTTTTTATTGTTTTATTTTATTTATAAGTTAAATCAAATTATTATTATTAAGTTGTTTTTTTTTCTTTTCTAAAATGAAAACCAAAACGTTTTATACTTATAATATCTAAAATTGTGGTTGTTAACTTAAAAATGTTTATTATTTAATTTAAAGTTATTTTAATTTAATAATTTTTAAGTGGGAATAACATGCAACCTTTTTAGGGCTCTTAAGGACAATTTATTGGGAATTATTATGATCTTTTTTTTTTTTTTTAGCTATTACCTTCCTGATTTTTCTCAGCGAGAAATAAAATTTGCATTTTTGAAAGTTACTTCATGTAACTACAACTAACTACACAGTTAATTAACTTGTGAACTCAATGGCCCTGTCCACACTAGGTGACCAAGAGGAGGTCTCTATTGCTAAACATTTACTATGTTCACACATCGTTTTGAAAACAATCTGCTAAACGATGTGTGAATGGAGATCAACGGATCATATCGGTTTAAATCTGCTCCACCAAAAATAGGTGATCATATCGGGGGATCCACCCGATCCGATCATCATAACGCCCATATAAACAGGTCGAGGAGGGGATCGAGATATCAGGTTATTTTAATCTTTTCCACTTTTTCAGTTGTTTGTTTTTGTGAGCTTCCGTTTCTTTAAAAAAAAAAAAAAAAAAAAAAAAAAAAATGTAAAAACGTTTAGAAACACAAGTTAATACTATAAAGAACCTGTAAAAAGTTTTAATAACTTGTAAATAAGAAATTTAAAAATTTGCAAGCATATTAGGTAAAATTAAAGAAGGTTTTACTGTCGACGTCACCGTTATGAGATATATAAAAATAATATTTCGATCACCTGCATTTTTAATTGTGTGAACTTATCATTTTTAAAAAAAATCGGATCCAAAACACTTTCATAACGATGTGTGAACGTAGTAATTGTCAAGACCAAAATCACGAGAGTTTGTCTCCTTGTGTGAACAAGGTCTAAGAATTTCACCAATTTATATCCCATGCCCTTTTAAATTTTAGAAAACAAATCATTAATATCAGTTACATTTTTGTAAAAGAATTTAAGATATTTATATATTTTTTTTAAAAAGTCTGTGCATGTTTAGTTAAAACAAATTTTTCAAGTTGCATGTTTTATTTCACTCATTTTGATTTTATTTATTGTCAAATTTGAATAAAAAATTTGTCTTGATTATTTTCATTTTGACTGAATTTAATTTTGATTTTTGATATTTTAAATTTATATTATTAGATATAATGCTACTTTTTAATTAGTTTAGTTGTTTATGGCAAATTAAGTCTAAGGAAATTAATGTTATTTCAAAATTATTGTCTATTACTCCAGTTTTTTTTGTTTTTTTTTCAAATCAAACAACTTTTGGAAGTACATTTAAGGGTTGACAATTCAAGTTGGGCCGAATAATATGAGCCAACTCCTCTCTTCTCTTTTCTGTTATTCAGTATTATTGTTATTGTTTACCTAATTATTACCTTCCAGACTGTTCAGAGGTTCAAACACAGTGGTGCATTGCTCATACGAGGCGTGGTCATGCACACCCCCTTATCAATCAAGTGCAAAACTTGCTCATTCGTGGCTAATGCTCAAGTGAATATGCAGAATATACATTTATTCTTTGATATAAAAGATTCGGTCTTACCCGAGAACTTTCAAGTACATATGTCTACTTCTTTCTTTTTTTCTTAATATACTTTTGAGGCATAAATAGCAATTAAATAGTAAGGATACAATTATCTGCTTCCAAAAGTACTTGTAATGACATAATTTTGAATATTCATCTACAGTCTTCGCACAACTAGAATCGACGCGTTGACAGCGCGGGAAATTGAGTGACACACAGATTGGCCAACCTCTCTGGGGGAAAAAATAAAGCCACTACGAAGCCTTCCTATACTGTTATCCAGAGGGCCTCTTCCCTCCACTAGAGACATTTATCTTTGCCTAGTTGGCCCGACCTTTTGTCCGGGAAAATCTCAAGCTCTCATTGGCTCGTCCCCCCTTTTGCTAGTTTTTCCTGCGCTGTCAACGCGTCGACTCTAGTTGTGCGAAGACTGTAATTATAAATTTAATGATAATTATTGTTATAAACATTAACAATAGCATTCATGCCATAAAACTATACCACCTTGATTACTTATTTCCATAAGAGTTATATAGAGATTATTCTATTTATTTAATTTTATTTTCTAAATTAAATATTTGGAACTTCACACCAAAAATAAATATTTTTTTTTTTTTACTAATATTCATTCCATTTTTGTTTGTCTAAAATTATTTTAATTTATACATAATATATATATATTTTTATTTTTTTTTATTTTAAAAAAATGAAATAATAATTTTAAAAAATTTAAAGAGAAAAATTATAAATTATTTCATCATAAAATTAAATGTTTATTTAAAGTATAGTATAGATGGTAGAATGTAAAAAAAAAACAACAAGAAAATCAATAATTAAATGTTCTATTGTAAAAACATAAGAATAATCTAAAATAAATATATATTAGAATTCTGTACAGTTTTAAAATAAAATAAATGTACAGTCTGTTATATTTTAAAACTAATAATTAAAAAAAATATCTTTAAAAAATGTTGATTTTTATTTATTTTGATGTACCCATTTTATTTTATTTATTTATTTTTATTTTCCTTATGGTTTATCATTAAGAAAAAGCATTAACTGATTAGTGAGCATAAATAGTAGGTTGGCAATGTATTACTTAAAATAGAACGGGTTTAAAAATTCAATTTTGATATTTGATTTTAGTAGATGTAATTGATTTTATATTCATTTCCCCAATTTTTTTTTTTTTTACTAAATTCTAGTAGGCATCTCATTAAAAAATATTAATAGTTAATAGGGATGAATGAACTATTAAAAACATGAGTTAATAGTAACTGAACAAATAAGAAAACAAACAATTTGTTTGATTACAGTGTTAACTGGTCTACCGAGGTACATCCTTCTTTGTCAAAAGCTCAAAAGCACTTTTTATACCCTACCTGAGATTTGGACCCATTGCAATGATCATTCTGAGCCGGCTCCAGGTTACATGGTCAATTAGAGAGTTAGCCCATATGTGAAGACAGAAAATTTGAAACCAATATGTACCAACGTTGGCCATATGCAGTAATTAAATTACTTACCACGTCTGCTCAACCATCTTTGGGCTTTTAATCAAGGGCGGCACGAGTTCATGGGTTTAGTCTCTCCCTGTGATAATCACACCATACTTGCGGTGGTACAATGTACGGAGGTATGATGTGTGAAGTGGCTGGGACTCTCTACCTAGGGGCTAGTAAAATTGGCCTAAAAGATGGCCTAATTGCTAGGTTAGAACAAATGGTTCATTCTACCCGTCTATTACTAGTACTACTACTATTACTTATAGTAAATAAAATATATAAACAAATAAAATTGATCATTGCCAACCTAATGTCAATCTTAAATTAATATTAGTTATCTTTGAATATTTAACATTTACTTTCAAAGTAAGAGATTTTCTCGGTAAAAACTAAACTGTACAATGTTATTAAAACTCTAGTACGTCGATTCCTAATATATATGTCTTATTGTGTATAAGCACAACAGATGAAAACTATGAACGCTAAAAATTGAACTTTTCACATTACTTGAGGAAAACTATTTAGCATAGGACTCAAATTTCTTTACCTCAATGGAGGTCATAATATTTAAATCTGAAGTAGATTCCCAAAAATGACATCTGAGGTGTTAATAAGATTAGTGGCCTATATTGATAATTTATTATTTATTTTTATATATATATTTTTTTTTTTTTAGTTTTTAAGTTTATTTTATTTGTCTCTCAAAATTTCCCCTCACTTTCATCAGACTGATAAAGAAGAAAATCCAATGTCTCACACACATTTAAATGTTGGTAAATATAATATTATATTTCATATAAACAATTAAAAAAAAGAAGTCAATTTATACATTAAGATAAAATATATTTAATGTAATATGTAAATATTATATTCATATTTAGATACAATTATACATTAAATTAATAGCACACACTGTATAATGAATGCTAAATTTATTTTATAATTTTTCTTTTTGGGCTTTTATAAAAATTTGGCTTATTTGTTTCCTTGGTTGGTTGTTGGGAAAAGCATGTTTAGAATATTTCATTTTATTTACTTATTTCTTAAAATTTTAAAATTTCATACAAATTAAAGTCTATTCATAAGGTGGAGTTTCTATAATCTAGGCTAATGTTGACTAGGATTTGCATGGATTTAGTCACATTTTCCTCTAAATTATGCATCATTCTTCATCGTTGTATGATCATGAACTTCTTCACTTGACTAATTGTCCCTCAAATAATTTTATGAATGGATTATCATGGATTAGATTATCAAATTAATTAAAATTGCCTCCATGTGTTGATGGTGTACAATAGTTTGGAGAATTATATACCTTGTCCTATACATTCTTTACATTGTCTTACCTCAGGTACGCATTTGGAAAGAATCCTGATGTGAATTTGGAATATGTATCGAACTTCCTAGTATTTAATTAGACGGCACATCTTTAGATTGTTACTCCCCTTATGAAAAAAACAGAGGGGAGTAACAATCTAAAGAAGGTGTACAGAGTGATCTTCTTTAGACTGTTACTCCCCTTATAAAAACAGAAGTGTGATATATTCCTTTGTCCCAAAGTAGATTGGACTAAACATCCCTTGTTCTTAATAATTATTTATTCAGTCATTTATATTCTAAAACAAATAGGGGAGTAACAATCTAAAAAAGTACCAATTAGACTTATTCAGTCAATCTATAAAGCTTTATATTCCTAGATGTGACTCCAGCGATAGATGCTCAAGCGATAGCCGCCCAACGACTATCGCTGAGGACTCCTCTTCTGAGTCTGCATGTTACCGATTTCCTAGCTGAGCGATTCTTTTCATTACATGCAAACTCAGCTCCTCGATAGTCATTGGGCAACTATCGCTCAGAGTCTATCGCTGGAGTCGCCTCTAGGAAAACTTACCTTTATTCAATCATTTTTCTTCAAGGAGGAATATATCCTCTATCTCCTCAATGGAAATGATATCAATTAGCATCTAACAATAAATAGTTTTTGTTTTAGGAATTTTGTCATTTTAAGAATTAAATTATGTTTGGTCCAACCTTTATTTTGAGAATTGATAATATTATAAGATACTTACCTTAAGCCAACTAAATGTATTTGATAAATAAATTGAGATTTAATTCTAGCAGTTTTATTAGCAATTAATAGTAAAATAAGTATATATGATTAGTACGTATTATAATATAGAGTGAGCAGATAAATTACTATATAACTTTTATAGATTGCTTTACTGCTGGTAAATGTTGTACACTAAGCTAGCTATGAACACATAGGGACTAAATGGATACACTAACAGTTTAAATGTGTGTTTAAAAGGAATATTATACACGTGTTAAGCAGCCCCTACACTATCAAGCGGCTTGATCAAAACAGCGTGTCAAGCAATGGTGTCAAGCATGATTGATAGTCTAGGTTTGATGCTTGAGTCAAGCCTTGATGGAGATTGATGGCTTGATGGAGCACTTGACAGTCTATAACAATTTTGATCAAGCATTCCGTCAGTCACCTGCTTGACACCAGCGATGGAGGACCTTCCGCTCGCTTCCGAAGGTTTGGACGTCGTAGACAATGCTGATCGAGAATTTATTAGCCTCCTCATGAATTTTATCGTGATTGTCCGGAGTTTTGGAAAGTTCCACTCCTTTGACCAACTTCGTTTCCTCTGGATCTTTTTTTTCCGTTTGAGAGCAACAACTGTCAAGATGAGGAACCCCAAATCCTGATTTGAAACCATGGTATCTACACAAAACTGATTTATAACAGTCCAGGAGGAGCAGTTCACTGGTCGCAAACTCCGCTACAAATGAGTGTTGATGAAAAGATTGATGGGATGCTTGATGCGTCCCAAGGTGGCTTGAAGCTTGTGTCAATCAGCTTGACGCGATGTTTTGATCAAGCGGCTTGATAGTGTAGGGGCTGCTTTACTTAATTTTAAGGAGGGTTTGTTGTCAAAAAATCATAATTCTCAGCTCATGAAGTGGCAGTGGGATTCTCTGAGAGCTTTTTTTGGATCAGTATCTGCCCTCCAGATAAACCTTCACGTAGTAGTTGGTTATAGTTGGGAGACGTTGGCATAAATAAACTTGTGTATTAGTGTCATCTGTTCTGCTTTATAATTAAGATGAAATATTGAGTTGGCTACTAGAACCAAGATCCAAATACCACCATATCAGGTTCAATTTCAAGAGAGGTAAGACAAAAGAAATATAAATACTCGCATTAATAGTTAGATCATCTATTCTTACTTTAGATAATCTATTCACCTTGTAACAACCTTCCTGTCAATTAAGAACTTAAGAAAAATAAATAACTTGTTATTCTCAACAATCTATTTTAATCTATGCTTGAATCTCTTACTTGACAAGGTGATTTACTTATGCTTGTAGTACATTTACTAAGCACGAATTAGACTGTTTATTTGTATCTAACCATTAGATTTGTTATGTTATGCTTTGTACTAATTTAAAACCTATAGATTATTTTGATAATATATGGCACCATTTATACTTAGATTCAAATGTTGATGTTTTATTTGATAAATTTAGTTCAGAAATATCTTTAAATGAAAACCAAAAATTTACTTTAGACCTGTACCATTTCACAAAAAATAAAATTTAATGACACTATAGTAAATAGTCTGCCAATTAATGTGGCACATTGCTTCCTCCCATCCTATCATGTATTTTATTGATTTTATGCTTTTACACCCCAATATTGTCTAATTTATTTAACTGTTTTCTCGTCGTTTATAAATTTGTCAACGTTGTTTTGATTTTTTTACATGAATTAAAATATCAATTAAGCAATAGTTAAAGAGCGTAGACTGTCGAAATTAATCTGTTGCTATCTGCAGTCTACTTTCGACAAACCATCCAAATTTAATTTAAATCAAATAGTACTTTTGAAGATATTAGAATAAATAAATGTATGCTTGTGAGCAGGTTGAAAAAAAATAACACTGACGGTTGAAACTTATATGGGACCAACAATAGGCTAATTATGACCCACCATACAAATTTCATTAAAATCAGACGAGTAGTTTTTAAGATATGTTGGTTCGTAAAAATAGAGTGACAGACAGACACGGAGCCAAAAATGATCTCTGATGTCTGAAACGAATTTCTGTCTAGGAATTTTTTAAATCAAACACATAATAAAAATGTTTCGTTCTTCAAAACAATCACATAGCTTCCGTTACCTTTGGTAAGCTCGGAAGTAAAATGTTTTATTGTTTCTTTTGGAAATTGTTTTATTTACAGAACATCCGTTTTAAGTTTTTTTCAAACTTATTTCCTATTCAATATCTCAATATCCAAACAAATTTCTTATTCCTATAATAATAAAAATTGAAAAGTAGAGGAATCCTAAAAGAAAATTAAGTTTTTCCACATAGATTGAATCTGACCAAAAAACCACTCGTGTGGTAAAAAAAAAAAAAAAAAAAAAAAAAAAAAAAAAAAAAAAAAAAAAAAAAAAAAAAAAAAAAAAAAAAAAAAAACCACCCCGCCAAGTCTGTAGTGCAAAAAAGTTGTGAAATCAACTTTCTGTCCTGCCAAGTGATGTTGGCACTTTCTCCTGGCCCAACACTGTCAACTTAGATACTTCTCCTTGGCGGTGTGCCTGCAGTACTACCCAAAGTTAACTGTTTCTATGGTGGATGTAGCCTATCTGGGGCATCATGTATAGAAATGGAAAAACTGACAAATTTAATGTACAATATTATATTATAAAATTAAAGTGTTTCATGTATATTGATAAAAATTGCATTATTTATGGATACTTTTTCATTTCATACTCTTTCTCGAAAAACCAGATATGCTACATTGAATCCCAATTAATCTTCAACAGATACATAAGCCCAAATATATGCAAAATGTAATACGGCAATGATGGAAAATGTATAAGGAGAAAACGTATGAAACGAAGAACTAACCATAATTGGTCCATTTGTGATCAATTTTCAGAAAAAACTTTAATTATATGTGCAAGTTTTTCCATTACTATACATGATGCCCCAGATACGCTACGTCAACCAATTAAATTTATAGTGGAGAACCGCGGTAGCATTTTATTATGCCTCTAATTTTCTACTTTTAGTAACCTACAATTTGTACATTTCCAAACAAATTTAGTCAGGAGGTGTGGATATTGAATATGTAAATATGTACAAAAGTACCGTTCATAAAAGCCTGAAATGAATATTAAATTTATTGCAAGTGCATTTCCAAACAAAAAATTTATTTGTTGAATAAAAAGATTATACTAAATAAAAATCCAAATGATAACTTGATTATCTTTTTTAGAGAGAATTCAAAATCAAAATTAATGCTGCTATTTTCAAATAATTTGAAATGATTATTTACTGAATTAATGAAATTAACCATTGCACTGATAACTAATCCATCAAATTGTTGTAATTTTTAATTTAGTTAGTTGTCTCAACCAATATTTTTTATATCTATCTACTTTATTTAGTTGTATATTAATGCCATTGTGGCGTTTTTAGATCATCAACTGATCAATTTTTTTCGTAGGTTTATTCGGATAATTGGTCTCCAATAATTATGGTATTGTGATCTGAAAAAAAAAAAAAAAAAAAAAAAAAAAAAAAAAAAAAATTAAAAAAATATATATATTTATACACACCTTTTTAACAAATTAATAAAAATATTATATTGTAAGTAATTTATGTCCTTTTAACTAAAGTTTTGTAAATATACTATATTATTTAATGGATTATATATAATTACTCTACAAAATTGTTTGGGAAATGTCATAATAAATTGTTATGTCATCAGTTTTATATTCTATTAGCGGAAATAAAATGTCACTGGATTAAAAATTATAATAAAAATTGAATTATTTTATAAAATACAATATAAATAATTGTTCTTAGTTGTTCTCCTTAATTTAGATTATAATTTATTTTTTGATATCTCCATTCTTTCGGCATTTTATACAACAGATTGCCTTAAAAAATGTATCCATTTAATAATTTAATTAATACATAATTTAAGTGTATCCTTTAATATCATTTGTGTTATTGATTTATATTTTTCATATTTAAAAAAAATATAAAAGTAAATATATAATATGTTTGTTACTTTGCAAATCCAATTTGTTTTTTGTTAACACATCTGTGTTTTTTTATTATTAAATACCTTTATTAGTGTAAAGGGCGGAAAAAAGCAATATTCTTAACATTTAGACATAGTTGCACAAAATAACAGCAGTTATTGATGAAAAAAATATAATAATAATAGTATGTATAAAATGTGTCTTCATCGTTAATAACCACACCGCATTACTAACCACTGCATAAACATCACTTCTGCTTTTTGGTGTATCTACACGGATCTACTCACTGCCTATATATATATATATATATAATTCAAATAAATATGTTGTATAATAATGTATTCACTTGTTAGCTTTGAACACTAATCAAAATGTATTGTTGTACATCAAAAGCTTAAATGGTTAACTAACAAGGTGCTGGTTGCATTTAAGGAATATTTAATTTTGCAGTTTGTATAATCTTCAGTAGTTTAGGAGATTTAATTCAAAACAGCAGATTGACATTCTTAAATATATTAATAATTAAATCACCAACAGTAAATTAAAATAACATATTGTCCTAATGTTCGACAAAAAGCGAATTGTTTCTACATGCCCGCTAGAAAAGTTCACCGCAAATACAATGGAAGTCTTATTTATAACTAATCAATTTGATGTCTCCATGGAGTAAACCGAAGTTTTATACAGACTGTAACTTTTTTTAAAACATTTACAGAGCTAAAAAATTATAAGAGAAGGATGATTCATTTTTATATAGCTCTAGAATTTTGAGTTAATAAGAATCTTTCTCTGTAAACTGGACTAACGTTTTTAAAAAATAATGAGTTCGATATATTACTTAACTGCATTTTCCCAGCCTAATAAAATTCATACCCCTTAAAAATATAATAGTATACTAAAATAAATATAATTCAATCATTGCTATTATTACATTTTTTAATTTATTATTTTTTATTATTTTTTTTACACTTGTGATAAATATTTTCATATCTCTTCTCAGATTCCTAAAACTAGAAAATGCAGAGCTTGTTTAAAAATTAATTTGAAATTGTTCCTTATCATTAAATTTCTATAGCTCTGTAGTATTATTTTAAAATATTTTAAAATGTTCTTAAGTAACTTGCATTCCTTTTCAATATTTTTATGTGATATTTTATATTTAGAGTAAATTAATGTGTATGATTGTTTTTGTGGTTTAGGTGAAGACAGTATGAAATATCACCACGAAAATCATCACATAACCAGTTCAGTATTAATTGGTGCAGTAGTGGCAGCACTGGTTATTATATTGATCATCATCGATGTTTCCTGCTACTTTGTTAATGATACAGGTATATGATTTTTTTATTTCAAATATTTGCTCTTAGCTTATAAATGTATTTCTGTTTTCTGTATTACTTATATTTCATTCTGATTACTAGTCTATATATTTCAAAAAAATTATTAAAGATAATAAATGAAGAGCTGTGTTAATATGATAACTAGTTTGAAGAGGACACATTTAAGTGGCCTCTTTGGTTTTTGTGTGCTTACAGTCTACTTTTTTAAATGTATCATGACATAACTGAATAATAGTTGAATCTGTCCCTTATAAAGTTGGCCCTGGGTGTATTAAATAATACTCTGGCCATTAAATAATATGAGGGTTGGTCAATAAGTAAGGTCTCCAACACTTTATCTTAAGCTGATGTCTGACAAGAGAGGTGGCAACACTGCCGTGTTCCGTCATCCCCCCTCTTTCTAACGAACAATTGCTGAATCCTCTGAACTGAACCTTTAAGTTTGCCAACTAGAGCTGTTTGAAATGGATCTCCCGATTTACGTCCCCACCAAGTGCGGCCTCCGCGAAGTCATACAGTTTCTTACAGCAAAAGACGTTCCACTGATTGAAATTCACAGACATCTTTGCGAACTTTATAGAGAGAGCTGTACAGACATAATAAATGTGTGTAAATGGGTTTGAGAGTTTCTTCAAGGCCGGACAAATATTCATGAAAAAGAGCATTAAGGGAGACCAACATAATCCGTCACAGATGAGGTAAAAGTAGATGGTGGCAAAAGTCGATGAATTGGTACGACAAGATCGACGGGTAACTACTCGTGAACTTTTGTTTATTGCTTTCTAACATTTCTAAAGGTTGTACACATACCATTTGAATGACAGATTGAGGTTCCATAAGGTATGTGGGAGGTGGGTTCCAAGAGTGTTTAGGGAAGAACAGAAACGACAATGAATGGAGGCTTTTCGTGAATTTCTTGCTCGTTATGCTGAAGAGGGGGATTGACTCGTCCACTCTACAGTCCAGGCTTGGCACCTAGTTATTACCATCTTTTCCCCTCCCTTGAAGAACACTTGGGTATCCAACGCTTTGATAATGATGAAGAAGTCAAGGAAGAGGTGCAAAACTGGCTTAGTGAGGTGGGAGATTTCTTCGACACTGATATTAAATAAAATTTTGCCTGAAAGACTCCAAAAGTGCTTGGATCGGGAGGGAGATTATTTTAAGAAATAGTTGATAGTTGTCCTACAAAATAAAATTATTTTTATTTTTATTACATGTTTTTTCGATTTTTAAAAAAATTGGAGACCTTACTTATTGACCAACTCTCGTAAATTGGCCTAATGTGTGCTTTCACACAAAGAATCCGTAGGCATAACAAATTGGATGGCAACCAAACTTTATCAAGATGGCAGCCATTTAAAAGTTTATTTTAGCATTACATGCTTGTGAACCATTTATTATAATGATGTAAAACAAATGCTTTTATTTGCATTTTGTTATTAATTATTGTTATGCCCAACAGCAGAACTTTGCATCAGATTGTAAAATAAGTAACCTAATTTTAATATTTTTTTTCTTCCTTAGGTCTTCTTTACTTGATATGTGGAAAGAAGAAAACTTCACAGCACAAAGGCAAAAAACAAGATGATCTCAAACAAAACAGGTTAGGAATTTTAAATTTGTTTTTTGATAATTGTGTATATTCTTCATCCACAGATAGAAATAGTTATAATTCGTCAATCTGAGCGATTTGATTTAAGAAATCAAATAATAATATTAATTGTATAATGAATATAGAAGTTTTAGTTATGAAGGTATAATGAAACGAAATTTGACTAATTATCAAAAAAAGAAAAAAAAAAAAACATTAAAAATTAAAATGTCTCTTCATTTCTGGTAAGAGCAAAAGCAGAATATAGCAGAGCATTAGAGTTATGATGATCAAATTTATAGAGGCTTAAGCTTGTGTTAGAGGGGCAAGGCCTTAGTTAGGCGCCAGAGGCGCTAATCTGGGGAGGGGCACCAAACTGACAATGTATTAGTAATTTATTATTTTATTTAATTTTCCCAAATATGACTAATTTCGTAGGATCACATAATACACTGGGTAATTATCAATTATTTTCATTTTAAACCTAAGAATTTTTGTAGACATGTTACAGTTTATTACCATTTTAGTATTATATCTTTAACAATCTTCTATCACTCTAATAATTATTTTGAACGTTGCTAAAAAATGTTATACAAAGGTATTTTGAGCTATACGGTTTGTGTTTGAAGTTGATAGTTTTCGGGGAGGGGGTGGCATTTGGAAGATTCTGCCACGGGTGCAAATGACCCTGCAGAAGGGTTTCAAAGCAAATTATAACTGGAGTTGGTAACCTCGGATATTTAGGTGAAAAATTGTTACTTGAAGCTTTATTGGTCAATTGTCATATCATTGGTGTACCAGATTTATTTTTCTTTAAAGAATGATGCCATAATTATTAATGTTTTCTGTAATGCTTTGTTGTTTTTTGTTTTTTTCTTAATTGGTTTTGGGATACAATATCCTAGTCTTTTTGGTTCATTCTGTCCTTCTGGTTCATTGTAAAGTAAAATGTGGTGGATTGAATTACCATTTATGATTTACTTCAATTGTGAAATGTTGTATTTGTATTTTATATGCACAAGTTAAACAATTTTAATTGGCTCTTGCTTTCACATCCTGATTGGTATAAAATCAATTCAGAATTTGAAAAATCAGCCAATATAAATCTGTTTCTAATTAGTCCCTTAAAATATTGTTATTTCACCTCTTTGGAAATCAAACCCAGTGAGTATGATTTTTAAAATTTAGGATTTTGAAAATTCTCATTTTATTAATTCAACAATGTATAAATAATGGTTATAAACAAATAGTTACTACAGAGAAATATTATACATTAATTAAAAAAATTGGGATAAGGAAAGTAGTACACTGTCTCACAAAATAGTTGTACTATTGCAAAACTGTCATTTAGTCTTAAAATAGCTGTTAGAGAGAATGTTTTTGGGTAGTACTCAGAGCAGACTGTCATATAAGTGGACAGATATGTAAACATACATACTGACTTTTCTCTATACTCTCTAGTGCAGATGGTGATTGGTAGAGGGTGAAAGCCTGTGACGTGGTAAAGCCATCGAGTAAGGATTATATTTTACTTCTTTTCTTGTCCAGAACATCCATAACTAAGCTCAAAAATAAACTAAAGCACTGATGACTTTAGTTAGCAATCATCAGAGAAATAATAGTTAGGGGGGTTATAGAAAGTTTAGTTCAAAACGGGACATTGGAATTAGAGGGGGAATGGGGTGGTCGAGCTATTGCAACCCTCAGACGAAAGGGGCAGGGGGTCTGGACATAGGAAAATGTTGAAAAACAAAAATAATAAGGTAGACAGGTGAAGTCAAGTTATACAAGTGACCTGCCAAATTTTAGTATATAAGGAAGAAATAAGTCATCCTTATGTACAGTTGTATTTAAAACATTCATTAAATCAGTTGTTATGAATATACAGTGTTAATAGAAAATTTTAAGGAAAATTATGCATTATTTAGATAAAATGTTCTTTCAAAAATCAATTAGTAAATGTAGTAATGATGGAAGGCTATGATTAGGTTAGGTCAAAAAGTACTGTAGTAAGAGAGGCTACAATCAAAATAGTTTTTGTAATGTAAAAAGGAACAGTTAAAGAAAAACTAAGTAAATCGGACATTTAGAAATAGGTGGGGCATATAGTGCAGATTTTACCCTCACAATAAATAACGGGGAAAAAAAACACTAGGTATTCAGACAAAGTATTTGTAATAACAATAACAAATAACCAGTTTCACTTAATAGCCATTTCACTTAATCCATTTTCAGATTCTAAATTAGTTGTTCACAGTGGCATGGTAACGGTATCGAAGTGAATGACCGAGATTCTCTTGATGATAAGTAAATATCACACAAGTGATAAGCAAACCTTTGATAAATAACATATTTAAGATTAGAAACGTCTCCAACTCATTAAGTATGGGACGAGTTTTTTAATTTACCCAGACCTTTTTTTAATAAACAGGACAATATCGGCGACCGACGGGACGCCTTCAAAAGCTTAAAATAATGGGACTATCCCGATCAAAACGGGACGTATGGTCACCCTAATAATAGTTAATCAATTAAAGTGTATGAAACTGCTCTTCATTAAAATTTAGCTTGATTTAGCTAAATAATTTTTTTTTTGTTTCTTATAAACTATCTAAAAAGGAATAACTAATTTAGTTTATGATAAATTCATTTGGCTTAATTAATTCTCAGCTTTATAAGATTTTAAATAAATAAAAAATCAAAGCTTTTTGAAGTGAGTTTGCTTAGTTTATCTTGTTAAATTATATTTTAGATTTTTTTTTTTTATTATTATTATTTTTTTTTTTTTAGTAATTTTATGCTAATTATGTGAGGTAGTGGTGTTTTTTTAGTTAACTTTTCTGCTTGTGTTATAATAAAAACCAGTAGATTTGTAATTATTTGAAATTTAACTACTTCATATCCTTTGTCACCACCTCATATAAAAAATTAATCTCAATAATCTGTCTATTGCCAAAATTTCAATGGTTATAATCTTAGAGTATTATTAACAGATAAAACTCAAAGAAAAGCTATTGTGGAGAGACAATTTTTCACTTTTTACCAGAGTCCAGAGCAAATCATCTCTAATAATCTTGTGATTACTACTACTATTAACTTAGTATTAGTACTATTACTTAGTTGTAACACCTAATTCCTTATCCCTCAGTTCAGTTTCTCCAAAATTAACACCTTTTTACTTTCTCATATAAAGAGAAATTTTGTTACAGTGCAAAAATTCAATTTTGATGGATTTACACGTTTTGAGGGCCTCTGAGTCCAAATAAATGGTTTTTGAAAAATCTCTATCTGTGGTCTGTGCAAACATGTGGAACCTTAACAACTGGACCGATTTTGATGAAATTTGGCATACATGTTCAGAAAAATCATACTCCTAAGTGAAATCGAGAAAAAATTTGTGGCTCCAAATTTGGGGGTCCCCCAAAACAAAAAAAACCTGGAAACATTATTTCTCGAAACGGTTCCGACGATTTAAATCAATAAATTCTGAAATGTAGTCCATTTAAATTTAACGACATGAGTTGTTTTTCCGGGATAAATCTTGTTCATGAGAAAATAGCTTTAAACATGGACAGAGAGAGGCTGTGTTCGATTCCCCGCCAATAAGAGGTTATTTTTATGATACATTTTGAAACTTTAATGCATGTAAAAAATCAAAAAACTTTTTAATAAACGAGGGAAAATTATATAAATTTTACAAAAAATAGGTTATAAAAGCATAAAATTATTAAAGTATACAAAATAGGTCGCGATTTATTTAATGGCAGATTATTTTATATTTTTTCTTGGATAAGATTAAGGTTTTAAAATAGCCACTGCACAAAGTAGAACAATGGACAAAGTTAGAGCTTGAAGCAAAAGCTGGGAAGCCTCAATTTTGGGACCAGAATTAGTAAAATTTGGGTGTTTTGACGTACAATATATTTAAAAAAAAAAAAAAAAACTAAAAAAAACGTGATTTAAGAGAAATTAAAGAACTGTGAGACTCAATTTTCTCGAGCCATAATATATATTTGATACATCATAATTCAATGCTCTGCTGCTGCAATATAAAATTATATCAAAATGCTACTTGTTACTTCTTTGTTAATTTTTTATTTCAAATGCTGAAGACATAAAAATAATTGGTTTATCAGAAAAAAAAACTATTTTAAAAATAAACATAATTTCCTTTTTTTTTTCCATAAAATAACTTAATATCGTGTTAATATATTATTTTTATTATTTATATTTTGGTTGCGTTTTTCCAGCAATGGTTACGATTGGTTGCGTCCGGTCAGTTTTTGCGCTGACAAAGATTGCGGTGATAGCCTCGCAAACAATGATATCGACAAGCTCCCCCTTCCGGACATGAATTTCTTCTTGTAAGATTCGATTTTTGACAAAAACAAAAATAAAGCAAAAACAATTATAATTTTGCTGTTCAAAATTGTTTTGGCAATCCCTATTAAGCCTTTTTCAATCTTTGAAAAAAGAAAATTTAAATTATCCACTCCTTTTTTTTATTTTTTTTTTTACCCCTTATTGAAATTTTAAATGCGTTAAAGGCAGCCTGATTTGAAAGCTTTTAAATTTTATTTTTATTATTTGGTTATTTATTTTATTTATTATTTATCATATTTCATATTATTATCAAACAGATGTAACAAATTTATTTATATGTAATTAATGAATAAAGAGGTAACTTAATTATTTTATTTCTTGTTGAGAAAATAAAAGTTATTACTTTGGGATAATTTTTTTCATGTTATCAAATTCAAAATTTTCTTTTTGGTCTCGTCTATGTCCTGTCGTCTTTCTGTCAACATTATTTGCAATTGCCCATATTTTAAAAACAACTTAAGCCATATATGGCCCATTTCAATTGTCCCATTTATTTTTTTTTATTTTCCATGCATATTTCTTTCTCTAACACCTGCAATGGGCAAGAAGTCAAAAATGATTTCTCAAAAACTGTAATACAATAATCAAATTACAAGTAACATTATTCTTTACAAGTGTATAGATCGAAACATGTTATTTGTAGTAATTTTACTGAGACGGCCAGCTAGTATTTAAACACAGTAGAACCCAATGCCCAATTATTCTTTTATTAACAATAAATAATATTTTTTCATACATAAACATATTTAATTTTTATTGAAATATCTCTTCTGCCCTTCGCTTTGCGCAGGGCTTATGCTAGCTAATAGGGTTTTTTTTGTATTTTATTGTACTGTTTATATTTATTTATTTTCTTTTAATTTTTTTTGTGTGAGCGAATTTGAGCCGGCTTTTGAGTCTTTTTCAGTTTGGATTTTATGCATGAAATTCTTTTTTTTTTTTTTTGTTCTTAAAACCTGGATTTAATACAAATGTTTATTTGTATGGAGGTGTTTATTTGTTTTTAAATAAATTTTATTTGAAATGCATCTCAATTACATTTTAGTATTGCAAAGGGAAACGTATTCATACCATTGTATCATCCTGAGTTTGGTATACTTTATTTCAAATTATACAAAACCTTAAATTCTGAAAATATATACACATCTAATACGGTATGAGATTTGCTGAAATTATTAAAAACTTAAAAAAAAGCTGTCTCAGTTGTTTATTATGGAATTTCAAAACCTGTGTGAAACTTCCTTCTTCATTTTATTAAATTATAAGCTCATTACAAAAAATTGAGTTAATTATTTCTATTTTTATTTATTTATTTATTTTTTACTTTATATTTAGTTTCCATACTTAAAACCCTTTTAATTAAAAATTAATTTGTTATCCTTTTTTTTAAATTATCTTTATCCCCCCCCCCCCCCCCCCCCCCCTAAGAATTAAACTAATGTAGGCCCCATCCAATCAAATTGTTTATTGTTTTTTTGTAACAATCAGACATTTTATTTATTTATGCTCTTTGCTGGTTTTTGCCGTTCTTGATTGCAAGGCTACACTTACTGCTTTGGTATTTTATGTGTATTTTAATATAATATATTAAGATATATCTATTCAATTATGTTGAAAAGTATTGTTTTGACTTGGGTGATCGTAAAGGGTGTATTTTTTATTTCAATTATTTCTACATAATAGTAATATATTATTACATCTTATATGAAACTTTCTTATATATAATTCATGAATTAACTAAAATATGTAGATATAACTGAAAGTGTTATAAAAAATACATCATTTTTGCATAGCAATGTTAATACATGAAATTTTCAAAAGTGCTAATATACAGCCATTAATATTTTATTGATTAAAACACAAAGTGTTTTTAAAAATGTTCTCTTTTTTTATTTTAATCTGATATAATGGATTAAGCAATTTTTGTCAATTCATGTTGTTGTGTTGCCATTGTTAATTTTGAAAAATAAAAAATAAAATCTTAAACTTGTCCTTCCCATTGAATGAAGATATATATTTCTGTCCTCAAGTTAAAATTGTATACGTGAATCTCACGCTTATAGAAGTGCGTTGATGAATGACACTGCCCAATAAAGTTAGCCTCAGTATTGATAAATGAAATATATTAAGCAACAAAATTAATTACAAACATTGCGTTACTTACCCATTGACATGGTACTTATTCTTGCAAATATTAGAAGCTGACTGTGCTCGCTTCAGTTGTTAATTTTGTGATAACTTTACTTTAATGGTCACTCGGGATGGTTAGAAAAATAAATCATCTGAATAAATTGGTCAACCTAAACTTAAATAATCGTCATGCGCATGAGGCTTACTGACATACTGACGTTAAAGACATAGCGTTATTGACCCATAGACATGGTACATATTCTTTCAAATGTTAGAAGCTGACTGTGCTCGCTTCAGTTGTTAATTTTGTGACAACTTTACTTTAATGGTCACTCGGATGGTTAGAAAAATAAATCATCTGAATAAATTGGTCAACCTAAACTTAAATAATCTTCATGCGCATGAGGCTTACTGACATACTAATGTTAAAGACATAGCGTTAACGACTTATGTTAGAAGCTCTCTGTGCTTGCTTCAGTTGTTAATTTTGTAATAATTTTACTTTAATGGTCATTTGGGATGGTTAGAAAAAGCAATCATCTAAATGTGAGGGACATTAATTTACATCTAACCATAATTCTCTGCTACTTACAATAAAAAAAACTTGACTCTGATATCGTAATTATTTTTACATAACTAATATAATGTTTATTTATTTATTTTTAGTGAGGGCAAAGAACTATTGACGAATGGTAACAGGGATGCCAAGATTCGCATAGAGAGTCAACCCATGTTGGATAATGGGTAAGTTTTACCTTATATAGCCTATTATTTTAGCCTTAATTATACTTATTTCTATTTAGTGATCTACTGTTTTTTTTTTTAATTTTCCAAGACTATATGGGTGATTCAAATTTAAAGTGCAATTTTCATGTCCTAGATGAATAACTGGAGCGTTTTTCACCTTTTTCTTCATGGTAACTCAGTTAAGCTTACAGAACTACAACCAAGCAAAAAAAATAATGTGCCGCTTAATTTTAATCCTTACAAAAAATTTCAAAAGGCAATTTTGTAAGAACCGTGGCTGTCCTTAAGTCAGTTGTTCTTATTCACTTCACTCTAGCTCATACATTAATAATTTGATTCAGAAACTTATTGGATAATTTTGAAGTAGGGTCCTACCAGGATTAAAATATTATTATTATAAATATTATTATAAATTATTACTTAACGGAACTTCAATTTATAGTTTGTCCTTTAAAAAAATGTAATTACTGTGGCATTATATATTATGTGACCCTACTCTGGTTGTAGCAGGGAGATTTTAAGTGGCGAGAGATTTTTGCAATGCCACAACACTGGTTTTCTAGCAACAGTTGGGGGATGAGCTGAACCCTTCAGTTGGGAGCTAACGCTAATTCTGATTGTTCTTCCAGTTACGTACCCTTTTAAACGTAATTACCGTGCATGTTATTAAAGTCTATTTTCAAAAACTTTTTAGGTTGTTATAGTTCATTGTTTAGGCTTTTAAGAGTGCTATTTAATGGTGTATTAAAATTGGATTTCTATTTTAAACTACTGACCAAAATATTTTCTTACAGTGTGAAATGTAACAACCGTGCACGAAAATTCAAAATTTTCAGTCTAAGTCCAATTTTAGATTCCAAAATAACACTTTAAATTGGAATCACCCATATGAGGGATAGAATTGATTTTTGTTGATGTATTTCAAGTCCTGCCCTTTCATTTACATTCTCAATTAAAAATATTAGGTTTGTTCCAACCACCAGTTTCGAATCAATCCGAGATCGACGCAATGCGCATGCGTGGTCATTGCATCAGTTGGACATTGATTGGGAATTTCCTGTAGCCAATGACAACTTGTTAAATGCATTGAAAAATGTACATTTAAAAGGTGTGTTCAGTCTAGCTACATGTTGGAAACTAATAGGAATTTACATATTATGTATCTGTACTAAAAAAATAAAAATAAAAAGTGTTTTACGTTTTTTTTTTTTTTTAAACATCGCTAATCCGGAAATCCCGCTAATCTAGAAATCCTACTAATCCGGATGAACCTCTCGTCCAGGGGTCCTACTGAATTATTAATTTAGTTTTTTTGTGCAATCGTTATTTCAAATGAAACTTCATTTAATTTTATCTGGGAAATAAAATTATGTATAGAAGTAGGTTTTCTGTTAGACACACTATTATCATTCAACAAATTAGTTCATTATTATTTTGAGATTGTTAATGCTCGTAATCCCCATAAAGCTGATACATGTGGGATTACAAATGTTTATACTTTTTTGAGTCTTAGTTTATTGGAAAAACTAGAATGCCACAGTTTGGGGTGAAACAGTAAAGCATTTCACTTGTTTAACTCTTTGTCTAAACAAATTTTTGAAATTGTTTCAGGTACAACAAAAGAGATACGACAGTTGAATACGATGTGAAAAAATCAGTTTCAAGAACTAGTTTCGTCGGTAAAGATTCTGCCGTATAATATGAGCCAATTTCAACAAAGTCTATTCAGAAGAGAACAATTAATTGAAAAAATGGACATCAACATTTTTTTTTACAGGATTCTTTAAAAAAACTTAAAATTTATTTTTAAAAATCCTCCCGAAAATGTCTCATATGTTTCAACATTGTAACAGTATTGAACTCTGAGATTTTAATTGACAATTTCCTATATTTATGAGGAAAATGAATAAATGTATTATTGTTTTATTTAAAAACATTAATGTACTATTGTTTTATTAAAAACACATTTAAAAAACCTGCTTCATCCTATGCATAGCTTTCATGTGAATTTATTCATTTTTACCATCTCTCTGGGTTTTTTGTTTTTTTTATATATTCTTTCTTATGTATAATATTTTTTAAAAATATGATTCCTATTTTGTACTTATTTCTTACTTTAGATTAAACTTAAGCAACTGTAAATTTAAAATAAATTTTAATTAAATATCAAAATACTACACAATTTTTTTTTTTTATATAAATTTACGGTGATTGATTGCTTCCGTTATCAATTTTTATTTTAAAAGAAAATATTTTTTGCTTAATTGAACATTTGTGTTATAAATAATATAAAGTAAGTGGATTTTAATTTTTTTTTTTTAAATAAAAAAATAAATATTATAATAGGGGCCTTATTTAAGAAAAGTTAATTAAAAAATTAAGTGTATTATTAAAACCAAAGTTGATTTCCGATAATTATTTTATAAAATTTTGAAAAACAGTGCTTATTGCTTTTATTTTTTCCCCATTTTTATTTCGATTGCTTGTTTATTAACAAAACCATAAATGTGACTAAATTCTTGTTAGTACTTTGTTATTCACAAAAGTTTATTTTAGCGCACTCGACTCTGAAACCAAGGTCTAAACCCCGGCTGTGAGTTCGAATCCCAGCGGGGTGAGACATGTTTCACACTGATGATCTCATCAATTAGATGAGTAAAGTGGCTGGATAACCCCCGTCCTGTAATAACCCTGGCAGTTGATCGGGATTAACCCCCCTCCCCCCCCCCAAAAAAAAAAAATTAAAAAAAAATACGTCATAGGTATCTAGACCCATAATCTACTTATAAATAAACTAGCAATCTTGCCCTTGTTCATTTTATTTTTGTTTAAAAAAACATGGATATTCTTTTAAAAAAATAATTATGTAGCATTCACATTAAGCTATGCTCAATGTTTTACAATGTGTGATTTCATGTAGCTCATTTTTTTTTTCTATCTCTAACACTCCCAACCTATCATATAAATGTTTAAAAATGTACTAATCTTTGTAATAATATAATAATTTTAAATTTTTTTATGATTTGAAATACCATAAATGAGTTTTTATTTGATAACAAAAATCTTCAATGACCATAAAAATGTAAATTTGCATATTTTAAGCTTAATAAAAAAAAAAAAATAACTTAATCCGAAACTTAAAATTAAATTTATTATTATTTAATTACAGATTACAATTATTATACAAACAGAATAATTAAATATTATATAATGTGTAAAAAAAAGGCGTAATTTGTATTGTTTATTTGTGTAATTGTATTTGACTGTACTCTAAAACAAAATAAAGATGTATATAATAATATGCGTACACTTAGTATAATTTTTTTAATTAGTGACGCTTAGGCATTTTTTTTAAAAAATAATTTTTTTTAGCTATTTTTATAATTTATTTTTTATTAAATTGGAGAGACTTAGAATATATATATTTTTTAATTTATTTTTTTTTTGGGATTGTATCAAAATAAGTTTTTTTTTTTTTTACAAATGGCTTGTAACAAATTTTGGTGCATTCATTTTATCAAATAACTTTTAAAATTGTCGGTAATTGATAAATATATGAAAATAATATGTGAGATTTTCAAGGCTAAAGTCATAACAATGAACTTAAATGACAAAGAAGACCTGCACCTCAAAAGGAGCTAAGTCTGAAGATTTATAAACATAATTCAGTCCTTAGTTTTCTGTGTTGCATAGTAAAAGTGTTTTAACACATCATCAGTGAAAATGAGATTTCACGTTTTCCATACTGTTATATATATTCATCTACTGATGAGGTTGTTTCAATTCTTTCGATGCAGAAGAATATGTAAAATACCAACAAATATTTCTTCTCTAATTATGGAAATTATTAATTGTTAAAATTTCAGCAATTAAAGAAGATAAATTAAAATAATGGAATTAAGACATTATTATTATAATTATTTTAATATCAACTGAACATTAATTATGAAATTTAAAAAATAGATATAAATAATCACCAAAATTTAAAAAAAAATTAATTAATACAATAAAGGAATGAAGAATGATTCATTCTTATTTCTTTTGATTTGAGTTGTAACTTGTAAATTTATATAAAATTTTTTAAACAAAAAAAAAATATATCTTATATTATATTTAATATGTATTTTCATTTTATAATTGTTTTTATAACTGATTTATGTTGTGTTTGTTATTATTAAGTTATGCTTTTTTATATTATAAGTTGCTAGGAAAAAAAAAAAAAAACTGTATTAAATGTAAAAATATAATAATAAAACAATAAAATATTAACATTCTTATTGCTAAAGATGACATTTTGTGAGGGGGAAAAAATGGTCATGGGAATTAAAAATGATAAATCTATCAATATTTTTTATAAAAATAGATTTCTCAGTTTTTTACACGTAGTGAGTTCTTGAATATCAACATGCCCCTTTGACACATACATCAAGTAAAGTTCACAAGCTGACACTAATGTCACGACATTTAATGCCGTGACACTGCTTGACACACAGCGTCTTAGTTATAGTGCGTTTAGTGCCATGACATCTACTGTTCATACGACGACACTCGGCGACACTAATGTCGCGGCATTGAATGTCACGGCATTTAGTGTCATCGTGTGAACGAGGCTTAAAGGTTAAGTCAAAAAATTAACATTTTAAATAACAGCTAGTGTAAGTCTCACTTAAAAGGTTCTGTTTGTGGCTTATTTCTAGATTTTGAAGAAATTCAGGAAGCCTCTTCAAAAGCATATTTTATTGCTCTAAATCGTTTTCCACCTGGCCAGCAGCTCTAAAAATGTTTTATTTGAGAGACTGTTCTATTTTTGATCATGGGTCAGGCCAATCATTGTTATAATTCTAGATAAAACGAAAATACTATTCTGTTATATGCTCAAAGAAGTTGCTCATGGTGTGCCAAATCATTCACATAAGGGCACCTTCTAAGGCTGCGTGAGTACTGTGTTACACAAGCTGGATGATTTTAAATGCTTATATATAGTCCAAAACACCAACATATCGGGTGAGTTCAAATCCCAGAGATGTGAAACATGTTTTAAACTGATGATTACATGAGTAGGTGAGTAAAGTAGCCGTAACCCCTATCCTGAAATAACCAAATTATCTGTTGATCAGGGTTTCAAATAGAGGTACCTATCCTAGTACTTCTGAAATATCTGGATTTATTTTATTTAAAAAATCCTAAATTGAGACTTATGCTGCTTGTTGAAATTAACTAATGTCAATCTAATTAAAGCTCTCTATAACATTATTTTCACAAAATGTCATCACATCTGTAAGGAAATTCCCAAATATAAATACCTGATTTACAAAATAATAATTAATTAAAAATATATATATTATTAGGTGGTATTTTTTATAAGATGTGAAAAAAATATAATAATAATAAAAATAACAGAAAAAAAAAAAAAAGGTTGCATTTTTAAGCTGACAAAAACATGTGATATTTGATGTTACTCAAGCCTAACCTTAATTTATATTTTGATATTTGTCTATTTAAAAGTGTATAAAAAAAAAATTAAATAAGAATATTTAAACTTGGAAAAAAGTTGTTTTGAGAAAAAAAAATTGAGTACTTTAGTTTTTTAGCTCGTAGGAAAAATTGAATAATTTAACTTGTTTTTAGTTTGGCACTTTTATTCTTTAAATTAAAAGTAAATAAAACAAATACAAAATAGGTATGAGATGGTATTTTTTTATTTATTTTATTATTATTATTATTTTTTTAATTTTCTTTCTGAGTCCACTTGGTGCTTAGGTTGTTGCAAAATATCTGTGTTGCACTATAGAAAAAGGATTAATACCTTCTGGAAGTTAAATATTTATAAACAATTTTTTTTTTTTTGGTGCCAGAAACACCATATTTTGTTTGCTAGCAAAAGCGGAAAAGGCAATCTAGTATTATGTATTATTTTATTTTTTATTTAGCAGAAGTTGGACTCATAAAATTAAATTGAAAAAGGATAATTGGTGGGAAAGGGGGAATAAATAGGTCAAAGTAATTAATTATTTGGAAGCTAGTTTTTGTTTCATAGTTAAGCAGTTTTTCCCGTTTGGTTTTTATTGTGTCTAACTTACACGCTGTTATTATATTCCTATAATTAAGAATTGCCCGTACTTAATCACATTGTTAATAATACTAATAATAAAAATAATATGCGCATTAAAAGGCTGCAATGTCCTGATAACATCAAACATAACGTCAAAAATAAGATTAAATCAAATAAAATTTTTAAGATGGAATTGAGCAGTTAAAGCTTATGGAATTCATTGCATACAACTAATGACTATAAATACAACATCAATACAGGATCACTTTCTTAAGAGGTGGCTTGTGTTTCCCTTAACTAGTTGCAAAAACAAGCAGTCTGTTCTGGAAGACATGAAAATTCTTTTACCAATGAGTGTTTCTGCTTTAATTCATGATCAAAACTAATTAATTACACCAAAAATTTAATTACTCTGACATGTTTTTAAAATAATAATAAATAATATTAGTCCCCAGGCCACCATAAGAAGTGAGTCGCTGATTGATAAAGTTTTCTTACCTTATGGAATCACTTATTTATGCCGTGTCCACCGATGAATTGGGTATATGGCAACTGGGCGCTGGGCCATTTCTTTTTTGTTGACATGCCAAACTTGCCCTTCGGCGGGAACATTGAAAAGAGGTAGATAGAGTTTTGAGTTTCACAGGATCGTTTAATTAAATTATTTAAAAAACAGTGGTACACGTGGCCACCGATACGAGTGGGCCGTTCACTTTTCAACGTCCCCGCAGAGCGATATGTTTGGGGCGGTGGACACCCAAAACGGCCCACTCTTATCGGTGGCCACGTGTACCACTGTTTTTTAAATAATTTAATTAATCGATCCTATGAAAATCAAAACTTTATCTATCTCTTTTCAATGTTCCCGCAGAAGGGCATGTTTGGCATGTCAAAAAAAAAAAGAAATGGCCCAGCGCCCAGTTGCCATATACCCAATTCATCGGTGGACAAGGCATAAATAAGCGATTCCATAAGGTAAGAAAACTTTATCAATCAGCGACTCACTTCTTATGGTGGCCTGTGGACTATATATATATATAACAATTTTTTTTTTTTTTACCTTTGACCAAATAAAGGTTAGAAGATCCTTGTGCAATATTTGCCATTGTTATAGTAATAAAGGGTAGGTGTGGTTGAGAATTTGAAGGTGTGTTTATCTCCTACTGGACCCATATTCTAAAACACTTATGTATGTATATATTTGTGTTCATTGTCCAGATTGGTGATACGCATTTCCGGCGGTAGTTGTGGATAGAACCACTATCGCATGGTAGTTTCGAGGTGAACCACGTTTATACAAATTTGTCATCATAATTACTTACAGCAAAACAAGTTTCAATTAATTATATATTAAATAAAAATAAAGAAATAAATAATATATGGAAAGTGCCTGATCCATCTTTCTTTAATGATGGTTTTTTGATAAGCTATATAAAAGAAGAAGATAGTAATAAAAGAAGAATACTATAATTGAAGAAGATAAATGAAAGAACAGGTATAGAAAGACTATTCGGAGTGCTTCTTTATCTTTGATGGTAAAATATTTGGCTAGAATCTTTAAGAAGCTATTGGTTTTTATTGCTATAATAAAGAAATAATAAAATAATTGTGAATAAAACTTTTCTCTTTTATATAAATGTAACATATAATAATTATTGTCTTGTAATATATTTTGATTGTTTTTAAAAGAAATAAAAAAAAGCACTTTAAATTGCTACTGTATTCTATATTAATTATAAAAAATAAATGTTTTGAGAAATAAAAGCAAATTTAAGATGAAAAAAGAAAAAAAAAATTAAAATGACTGAACTTATTATAAATGTATGAAATTAAAATGTAACAATTCTCTTATTAAAAAAATTATGTATTTAAACAAATTGAAGCATCTATTCATTTTTTGATAATAATAATTGTTAATACATAATAACAAAATTAAATAAATAAAATTAAGAGACAAATCTATTTCTTTTTTCTTTTCTGTGTGGGGGCTTTGTCATTTAAATACATAATATACAGTGTCCTATAATAGAGTATCTTAAAGAGTATTTTATTTGTGGGTTTAATTGAAAAACTTAGTCTTTATAATAATCCTTGTTACTTCTATCCAAATTTTCTGTGTGTTTATAAAAAAGACAGCCAATAAGCGTGGCACATAGCTTCCATGCATCCTATCATGTAATTTATTGATTTTATGCTTTGAAAACTTATTATTATCCAATTCATTTCATTTTTACCCTGTTTTTTAAAATCTTTCAAAATTGTTTTATTTTTTTACATGAATTAAAGTATCAATATAGCAAAAGCTAAAGAGTGCAGACGGTTGAAATTAATCTGATGCTATCTGCGGTCTATTTTCGACAAAACCCTTCAAATTTCATAAAAAATGGATGAGTACTTTTGAAGATTTAGCTGTAAATAAATGTTTGTTTGTGCCCATTTTGAAGAGAATGGCACAGAGAAACAAATGGGCTCAGAAGGTTGAAACTTATATGGGACCAACAAACAATAGGCTAATGGCCTACCATAAAAATTTCATTAAAAGCAGACGTGTAGTTTTTAAGATATGTTGGTTCTCAAATTGAGCGACACCTACAGACAGACACAAAATCAAAAAATGTTCCCTGATGTCTAAAAATGGATTTCTGTCTTGGAATTTTTAAAATCAGAGACATAAAATATTTTCGTTCTTCAGAAAAATCACATAGCTTCCGTTACCTTCTGTAAGCTTGGCAGCAAAAAATTTGATCAATTTTCTCGTTGACTTATAATTTTATTTGTAAGCTTTTATAGTCTTAGAAAATAAACTAAAATTGAATATTGTGTTAACATGTGACAAATTATTCACAAAATAATTTTAAAAAGTTTATAGAGTTGGAGTTTTATAAAAAATTACTTTTTCTCTCAAACCTACAAATAAAAATCCTCTTTAAGGCCCTATTATGGGACACATTGTCTATATGTATGTAATATATATATATATATATATATATATATATATATATATATATATATATATATATATATATATATATATATATATATATAAAACAAATGGGTTGCATAGACATATAATGCATTATATATATTTATATATTCATTAATCCATTTCTTAATTATGGGGCGCAAAATTTATACAATACTAGCTTAATATAATTAATGTAAGCTAGTAATTGAAGTGGCCAATTATTTGTATAAGCTATCTCTTCATTAATATTATTTGCCATTAATACTTACTTTTCTGCTTAAGGAATGATGTTTGTTAGTCTAAGAAAAAGATGATTCAGCTTGGATTGTGACACCAAACCAATTTAGTTGGCTGAATTGGTGCAGGAATAAAATATTCAGTAAAAAAAAAGATTCAATAATAACTATAGACCTGTGAGAACCATGCATTTGTCATGCCAATAGTACCGAGCTGGTACAAAACATGATTTAGTTTTGTTCGAGAAAAAGATGATTTAGGGCGAATTGTAGCATAAGAAACGTTGCTCAATTTTGTCATAAAAATTAGAGAAACAATATTGAACAACATAAATGATAATATTTTTAAAAATATACTTTTAATAAGTGAAGTTCATGTTTATGAGTGTCAAGGAATACTATACTGTAAACTAAATAAGTTTAGACTCTGATTTTAGTTCAAAACAGATCCAATATGAAATTTAAAACTTTAAAAAAAGGATGGAGGTAAATTAGTTTCTTGCTAAACATATTGACAAAATTAATTATACATGTATGTCTCTTTTTATTGTATTATATTTTGTTGTTATACATTTTCCACATCAATAATAACTAATTGAGGAATATAATAGTTAATTAAATTATTATAGAAATTTCCAAAAAAGTTTTTTTTTATACACAGGATAGTTTATTTTTTTAATAACAATTTGAATGTGCACAAATTAATGAAGTAATAAGGTTTAATGACTAAACTTTCTCCAAAACTTATAATTATCTCATTTCCCCCGTTATAACACCTCACATTATGGCGTAGCTAGGGCATTGGGGCCCCCCCTGCAAGAACTTTTTGGGGGCCCCTCGCCAAACAAAATTGATGAGCAAAAAAAAAAATCTCTTGCGTTTAGAACTGGGGATCCCCCTCGTCATTGATTTCGGGGCCCCCTGACGGTGGGGGGCCCTTCCGCAATGTGGGCTCATAGTTACGCCAATGCTCACATTTAACGTGTTTTATATTATAAAATACTTACATGTGTATTCTATACCACATGTTTAATAATATATCTAATCAATTTTATCTTCCACTAAAAATTGAGTCAAAATATTCCTAAATGAACAATATTATTGTACGATTATAGGAATGACACTTTTGAAGGTCTTTAAAACGTTTGGACATTAACCTAATGTTATAAACTCTAACCAAATATGTTGAAATCCTTAAGATGTGACAAATTAGACAATAAAAAAAAGTATAAAATCAAAAAGTAAAAGTATAAAATCAATAAAGTACGTGATAGGATGCGAGGAAGCTATGTGCCACACCAATTGGCAGTCTATTTTAACAATATAATGTTTTAGTAACTAAACATTTTATAATAAATATTCGATTATATTCACCTCACATCTATAAGACAAAGGATCTTTCTTTTTAGGGTTTCGTTGGTAAAACAAAAAAAAAGAAACCCTTATAGTTTCGTTTATGTGTCTGTCTGTCTGTCACTCTGTACGGTTTCAATAACTTTTGAATAAAAAGAGATAGAAACATGAAACTTTCCAATATTAAAGATCGTTTTGACGCGCACACAGGAAAAATATAGCGAACTCAAAATTATCAGCTGTTCAAATCCAAAATGGCGGATAACTCATGTTATGCAAAAAAATATTTTTTTTAAATTCTTCACGCACTACCAATTTATTTAGTTTCCAAAATGTATTTGTTATTTGATATTATCAAGTCAAGTTTGCTAACTTTAAATGCAAAATCTTAATTATTAGTAGGTTAAATTGAGACATTATAATTAGTTTATGGCTCAATCCGCGTTAGAAATGGTACTGAGCGTTTCTTTTTTCTTAGTCTAAAAAGATAAGGACTGTCAGATAAGCAGATTAGCCAAAAGTTATAAAAACTAAAACATACCCCTGGCAGATGACTAGAGGGGACACTGAAGGCTCCAAATCTACAAATTATAACAACTGTTTTCAATAATACTTAGGTGTTCTGAAGATAAGACACCAGGGCTGAAGGGCTACATAAATTTGATTCTGTAAAAAGAAAACCCCCTACTAGTATGTCCTCTTACCCACGTTATTCATCAGTCTATCCTTTCTTATTTGAATAAAACCTTGGTATGAACAGTTTTATGCAAGCTACAAGCCATCTAACCCACAGCTATATGGATGTTACTTAGCTAGTATTTTTAATTTGTAGAATTAATGTTTTTAAAAGTAAAATTTTAATTATTTGTATTTACAAACAGTTTAAAAATCAAGGACAGAGGATCGAAGCCTGAAGGATATTGTCTCCAATTTTATGTTAATAATATAAGGATTTAAGAAAAGCTTAAGACAATTTATTTCCAAACAGAAAATGGTAAAAATTACATAATACCTGCACATTTGAAGAATTATGACACAATAGAATAAACTTAGCAATAATATACCACATACAATTATCTTTGTTCATTCTAAACCTATAATAATTTAAAATTTTAATACTAAATACATTTAATTGGATGAAACATTTTGCTTCCGAGCTTACCGAAGGTAACAGAATCTCTGTGATCATTCTGAAGAACAAACATTTTTTATGCCTCAGATTTCAAAAATTCCAAGACAGAAAGCCGTTTCTTACGTCAGAGAACCTTTTTGGTTCCATGTCTGTCTGTCGCTCATTTTTGCGAATCAACGCATCTTAAAAACCTGGTCGGTTGATCTGAGGTTCTTGCAGTTCGGTGGACTCAATTTTTGAACAAATTTCTTCAATCGATTGTCTATTTCGTTGCCAATTGTTGATGGTACTTTTTCCAACGTTAAACTCGTAACAGAGCTTACCAATTTCCAGCAGTCAAATCTTTTAAGCACTATTAACCGTGTCTCAAACGAGACCATCACACGTTTCCGTTTACTTAACTTACTCTTTTTTTTTTTTAAAAAAAAGATCATAGCCGGCTAAGGCAAGAACAAAACTGAGGGAGTAACGTCCTCTTCCCTCTCATCGTCAAGAAATTTGCTCTAACGAAATTCGGAGAAAGGCTCCGTCAAAGCAACAGGTGAAGAAAAAAGAAACAGAGTTGTTAATTGATTCCTAGAAATATGTAGTCATAGAATCAAAGCGCTTCTATTTTGCCCACCACAACAACATCACGTCACCCCCCCCCCCCCTTTATTTACCAGAAAATGCCGTCAAACAATCAATGTTTGAGTCACCTGCCATCTATTATATAATAGGCCGGTTAAAAGGGGTTACACTGTATATCTTCAAAAGTACACATTTGATTTGTAGGAAAATTGGATGATTTGTCAGAAGTAGATTAAAGAAAGCACCAGATTAATTTGAACCGTCTGCTCTCTTTTACTTTTGCTAAATTGATACTTTAATTCATGTAAAAAATCAAAATAATTTTGACAGATTTAAAAAAAGGGGGAAACAGTTGCATAAATAAGACATTATTGGGTTGTAAAAGCAGAACATCAATCAAATTTGTAATAGGATTTGAGGAAGCTATTTGGCACATTAATTGACAGACTATTTTTATATTTCTTACCAAATTAAAGAAAAATAAAATTAATTTATCTGATTAAATAAATAATATTAAGTTGTCATTAAGGTAAGTTATTTTGAATGTTTAGATTTCTTCCTAAAAGTTGAATGCCATAAAATTCCTAATGTTGAATGCCATAAAATTAACTCCAAAAAAATGGTTATAATATGGGTTCATATAATTCGAGCATTACTTACTGCTTTAGGTTAATAATATTTTATCTAATTGTTATGTTAATTAATTGTAAATTGAAAATCCTAAGGAGGGATGGAAATCTCGCATAAGTGAGCCTTTTAATTCCTTTTTTAGGTTTCTGTACGAAGTAAAAAAATAAACCTTATATAACGGCTCTGTCTTTCAGTCTGTCCGTTGGCTTGTTTCAATTCATAAACTACTATAGCTAAGAACATGAAATTCGGCACACAGGTGCATCTCGGCATTTGAGACAACTGTACACTTTTTGGAGTTTTCACACTTAATATTTTCAAGATGGCGGCCAATATGGTGGGCAACTAAAAAAAATGTTTAATCATCATGACACATTATACATCAATTTAAAGGTCTTGAAATGTAGAAAAAGAATATGCAATTATTAAACTTTTACACTTAATAATTTTAACTTAATCGTACAGAAACCGGCGATTATCGCCTCACGTACTTACTTGTTTAAACTCATCTACTCCAGTCTTTAAAACCACAAGGAAACATTTTATATTAAAAGCTTGGAACACTAAATTAATATTATCATCGAAGAATCTTGACTATTATTAAAACTTTCAGATCTTAATAATTATATAAACCTATTCACTATATTGTGAACCTTTCAGCCTTAAAAATTAAACGTGTAATCATTTAATATGTTTCTTAAAGTTCTAACTCTTTGTGCTGTGAACCCTCATACTGAATTTGAAACTATTGGGAAATGAATTGATTAAAATTTTCATTTTGGAAAAAACATTTACACTACCGACATTAAAAATATTCTCTAAGTTATGTTCCCAACAGAAAGTGGGATGAATGGCTTGCATTAGAACTTTAATGTCAGCAAATTAAAAAAAAAAAGTTACACTTGCAAGCAAGTTCAATGATGAAAGGCAAATATGGCTGAGTTGTCTAAAAGTAAATAGCAATCCTCAAAGCGATGTACATAATGTTACACTGTAGGTTTGAAGTTTTGTTCTTCTTACCTTGTCCTTCTACCCTTTCTCACTTCTTTTATTTAGTCCCTTGATTTAAAATAGAGTAATGTCGCAGAATAACTAGCATAACAAGACATGTTATTATGTTATCTTAAATCAATGCTACTAACTTAACTTGTTAATAGTTTTTGTCATGAATAACAAAAAAAAGAATACAAAAAAATCCTACTACATACAGCCACAGATATTTCAATTTGTATCATTTTAAATTTTTTTTACAAAAATTTGTGGTTTTTAAATGTAATAATTTGTAATATGTATGCGCTTCCATAAACAATGTGAAAAAAGTATAAACTGATTGTCTTTTTCTGTTTGTTTTTTAAATAATAAATTATAATTATAAAAAAAAAGAAGTTGATTAAAAATGTAGTTTTATTTCCTCTGTTAACAAATGTTTTATTACATTAGGAATAGAGAAATTAATAAGTAGAGAAAAAAATAGTTAAGAAGGTGAAAGGCTTTAATCTATTTAGGAATGACAGTGTAAAGAAATCGGGTACGGGGTACCACGGAACTTTTCCTCACTTTGGAGGCCGCTAAAGTGGCCAATAATCTAAAAGTGGCCATCCCTACAGAGTACAAACTTTTCCCGTTAAGGACTGACTGTTATTTTTGATTATGTGCCCAGAGGACGAAGTCTATTTTTGAGTGATGAACCCCAGGGCTCATTTTCTACCACGCATCTAAACTCTCCCACTTTTAGCACACATCACTACCTAAATTATATATCTTCCACAATTTTCCTCATAAAAATCCTTTTGCCTTTCATTCTTTATAATTGTGACTTTATATTGGCAAATTTTTACTAAACAATATTTTATTTTCTGAAAGATACCCACACATATAAATATTTATAAAATCATATTATTTATTACTTTTATTTCTTAATTCCATATTTTATGTTAAAAACTATTAAAATGAAATAATTACAACCAAGATTTGGGCTTTGGGTAGACAATAAAAAGTACCAAAGTGTATAAAATGTGCCGCGCGGCAAAAGTGATTTGAGATTTGCCTTCAGAAGATATTTGACACTTTTTGGGAGAGTTCGGTAGTTTTTATGGTGCACCCAAAGCCCGGATATTTAAGTTTTATTATTTTTTGAGTATATTAAATATATTTTTAATTGTATTTAACATAAAATACAGATATTGAGAAATAAAAGCCATTAAAATATCACGTAATTCATTAAAAAACATGAAATTAAAAAATAAATAAAATACATGGAAAATCAATAAAAAAATTGAAATGAAAAATTAGTTTTACATTTATAACACTCAGGAGTGGTGTAGAATGCTGAACATTTTAACGAACAGGTAAATCCCATCCTGTAATAATCTAATGATGTGTTGATGGGGACTTAAAAGAAACAAAAAAAATCTAAATAAATCAATTTTAAAAAATAAAGAAAAACATATTTAGTTCTACAATATGCCTACCACCCAAGTCTAGGTTAGTTTTTCTTATTACTTTGTTCTTCATCATTAGTTTATTACAGGACAGATGGAGGTTAGTTTATAGCATAGTTTATTACAGGACCTATCAGCCACTTCACATGACTATTTATTAGGGTCTGTAGGGAAAACCAAAGACCCTTATATTTTCCTGCGTGAGTCTGTCGCCTGCTCTCACGACTACACCTTTTGTCTGATAACTTTGAAATTTGGCATATAAGTGTATAGTACCTACCCTCACATTATAAAAATGTAGCAACTTAAAAAAAATGGTTTTACAAATAAATTAACGTAAAAAAAATGTAAGGTTATTTTTTTGGAGACCGTGTGGGGTATCATATGAAAGGGTACATGGAGCAGATTACAAAAAAAAAAAAATTGTTATAAGGTTTGATAGGGCGAGATTAGGCGAGTTTGAAGTTGGTGTGAAAAATGTACCCTGAACATTCTTCGACCAAAAGTAAAAATTCCACTTTTTGGAAATTTCGATTTTTTTTATTTTTTATCGACAAAATGCTTCTTTTTTTAATTTTGCTCTTTTCGATGTATTTATATGTTTATAGTCAGGTTCACTGGCAAAAAATACTTTATCAGAAGTTTGTTTATGTTTCGTTAAACGTCATACAAAGATTACTTTAAAAGTAGAATACGTAATAATAGTACCATCAATAGGTTAGGCACTACTTAAACACTACTGTGTTGGCTACAGACCCTCGCTGTGTGCTGGCTAGCACACACATGCCCTGTTTATTTCTCTTCCACAAGCGCACAAACACACATTTATTATTATTAGTGTATCTCGTCTTTTATGAGGAATCAAACAAGTGGTTACAGAGAACATCATATTACATGAGGTGGTAACGATGATGATGAAAACGATCAATGTTACATTATGACCTATAGTAGGACTGAAGTAAATATTCATCTTTTAGCACGTTAAAGGATCAGCAACCTTAAATCTGATTCAATTTTCCTCATTATACCAAAATCACTTTTACTGATTAAGTTTTAAGGGGATAAAAAAAAAAAAAATCATCACCAGAAATCTCAAATATAAGGATTCTATTTATTTTGTTTATTAAAAAAAAATGATATTAACAATAATGAATAACATTGATACATACAACCACAATAAAATGTATTTAATATTAATAAAACAAAAACTAATACCATATTTTTTAAATATATTACTTGTTTATTATTCAGTCTTTACTCATTTAGAGATATTGTTTTTCTGCATAAAGGTAGCAAGTAATTTAAAAAAAAAGGGTAAACTTTTAGTGTACAAATTAATTTGCTTTTGTTGAAGGAAGGGCGAAGTAAAGATAAATGCACTATGAACCTACATTTTTTGGTACTATTATAGAAAAGGGCCCCCCTTTTTGTTTTTTATACAGAAGAATTTATATCCCTTAGTCTAACTACCTTTTAAGACAAAGGGATATTCAGTCCAATATGCTTTGGGACAAAGGAATATCAGACTTTAGCATAAAAAAAAGTATGTATTCGGTTGTCAAAAGGTATATTAGATTAAAAAAAAGTGGGGGGCCCTTTTCTATAAAAGTGCCCATTTTTTATTAACCACAAGGGAATGATCTAATCATCAAACTATACCCACCCGAGGGATTTAAAAAGAGGTCCAAACAGAGTGTAGTTTTACCCTTCCTTTCTTCTTTAAAAAAAAACAATCTCAGGCATGACTAGGTATTAACTAGATCTAGTTGATATAATAATCATGCCTAAGATATTGGTACATGTTAAAAAAGCAACTATTTCCTTTAGATGCTATTTTAAATAGAGGTAATAAAATTATTGTAATGTACAATGAAAAACAATCTAATTAAAGAACTAAAATAATATGCAAATTGGCTTGATTAACTTAATTTAGAGTTGTGGATCCATCAGGGTAGATCCATTTACCAATTGTTGTTAATTTTCATTGTTTTTTATTGATATAACATGGTTGAAATAAGGTTATTCTTCAGTTTACGAAGATGCTGTAGATGACGTTTGACACGATGGAACTATAAAGTTCCTACTGTTATATACTGACTAATATCATGACCTCACTTACTCTAGTGTAAAAAATTCAAGGTAAATTTCGTAGCTTTATAATATGTTTTTCGTTATTCCAATGTTATATTGTAGATGAAATTAAATAAATGAATGTTTTTAGGCTTACCGATCTTAACAAAACTGTTTGTAGTTTTTATACATAATATCCTGAAGGATCCACAGCTCTAAATTGAACTAATAGTATATTATGTTACTAGGCTGTGAAGTGAGTTTTTTCTTTACCGCGGCAATTACGTTTACTGTCAAGCTGAGCGAGACAATAAATATTGCCAAGGTAAAGAAAAACCACTTCACAGTCGCGTAGCATATGCAATTTTTTCCGTGGTAGACAATGAAAAAACATTAAATATTAATCAATAATCAATATAATAATAACAAATATTAGTACATACTTTAAGATTTAAAAAAAGAAACCTTAAAAAGAGGTTACACTATAATAAAAGATAAATAAAACGCATTGACATTTAGCGGATTTTAATCGTACTAAGAAATATTTCTGCAAAGATTGCAGCGCTAAAACGGAAGTTTTGGTAACTACCAGCACAAATATTTCTTTACAGCTAGAAGTAATGAAGATTTTTTAAGTCCACAAAATGAAAAAATGGATTCTAGCTATGTTTTTTAGGCTCTAAAGTTACTATTTCACAGCCTACCACGGAAAAAATAATTTGTTATGTTCTTCTTATCTTTTTCTTGTCCATATTAATGATGTTTAACGTAAAAACAATATGTAGGATAAAAATTGTATTTCCCCACATCAATTTTTTTATACTTAACAGAAAATAAACAAAGTATTAACTAACAAAACAATAAACATTTAACTAAAATAAAAAACAACAAATATTTACATATTATTAACGGTAAGTAAATCCTCATATCACATTATATTAGCTTTAATTCTTTTTTACTTGTTTTCTTCTAAATAAAAACTACTGTTTGAGCTTTTGATTTTATTTCTAAATCTAATAAAAAAAAAGTTACAACTTATTTTACTAGATTATTAGTGTTATTACTATAACACTAAGAAAAAAAAAAAAAAAAAAAAAAAAAAAAAAAAAAAAAAAAATCAAATTTTGTAATTAATTTCTCAAGAATTATGTAAAGATCTGAACACAAACACTCCTTTCATCAGTAAAGGTTCTAATTTTCATAGCTGCCCTTGGCCTCATCAAAATTTCGTTGACTAGAACACTAGTCTTAATTTAAGTAATACCATATTGCTTCGAATATAAGACGCACTTATTTTACATTTTTGCATTGTGAAAATCAAGTCATTATATTAGAGGTATGTCTTATAACTTATAACTAGGGCTCGGATTTGAGCATATTTTTTCCTGAATAGTTCTCATTGAAAGAAGCCTTTTGGTGGTATTTTCAACTTTCTGGGACCAACAGAATTTTAATGCATAAAACGGCTGTTTTCAGAAAAGCATATAAATGCATATTCTTGTGGTATTTCATCTAAATACATTGTTTTTATTAAAATTCTCTCTCCTCCCCCTCCCCATTTGGGCCCTGACCACCACGAAGAATGAAGGATGTGATGTCATGCTTGACTTTTATAAAAGCCTACATGAGCGTAATTTCTGAGGTTATCCTAAAGTTGGAATCTCTAGGGATGGAGTTGTTTGAAGTGGTCGCTACACTAAACAGAGTCATCAAAAAAGGAACTCATGGCCTAGAGAGACTGGAAAAACTATGAAAAAAAGTTAGAGTTCGAGCTGGCTAAAAATCCCAGTTGGAGAGGATTGGACTTGGGGAGAATGCTGCGTGGTGAGTCAGCAATGCCAGACGATTTTCCAAACTACTCTGCACAAAATGCAGCATCAGTTAAGTATTTACCTCTCGTAAATACTTGACGTCGAAAGATTTTATTGGCCGATTTAAAAAAATCACTTTAAAGTGAAAATATAGAAAAAATCTTGACGTACAAACCAATACCAATCTACTTCATTGACTCACCTAATACCGAAAATTTTGTAAATATACTTTTAAACTATAACTTTTACATAAACAATTCTCATACGCATATACTTGAAACTTGTGGATCATACATAGCAGTGTATCATACATACAATTTGAAAATAATACTCGTTTATAAACATATACGAATTTTTTTTAAGATATAAGAATAAAAAGATTAAGATATAAAGATATACGAAGATTTTTTCGTTTCACTGTCCTCTCTATAGTTTTAAACAGTGTTTTTCGAACATATTCTGCATATATAACAGCATAACATGGTTTTTTTTTCGAGCATATCTGGAGATTTTATCGAGCATATCGATCCGAGCCCTACTTATAACCGATAAATGCAACAGATTGAAATAGCATTTCCTTCTGTAAGCGTGTTTGACAAAAGAGACAATAAATGAATGGAGGCAACATAATATAGAAAAAAACTGTAAAGAATATTGTTATGAGGCTACAGTTGATTGTATAGCCCCGACTACATAAACTATATGGAACCCAATGAGATTCAGATAATGATTATTTAGAATATCAATTTCAAATTAAAAAAATATTTTGGAAATTTAAGCATATATATAAATGAAAACATTTAATTGTAAAAAAAAAAAAAAAAAAATAATAAAACCACATGGATGTGTGTTAGCCAATTCCCCTAAAGCATTGAAAAGGATGAATATTTTAGGTAAATAAAATTTGGTTATAACAGATTGACAATGAACTGATCTAAACTCTTTGAGATTTATTCTGAATTGTTTAGTTTTACACAATCTTTGCTCAAAACAACTCACTTAAAAGATCTAGATCAGGGGTTCCTAATTTTCTTTCATCGACCCCTTTGAAAAAAAAAAATTCTTTATCGACTCCCTTGCATTTTTCCATTAATATACAGCATAAAATTATAGCAGAATACTAATAATTGCACTTAAAAATCTTAAATATAACAATTTGTGCTAAGAACTTGGACAAAAAATTAGAAAAAAGTGGTTTATATAAGATTTCAGATTTATGGATATTTTCATTGGACAGTGTTCGATTTTTATTAATGTGGTCATTGTGTAATATATTGATTTTTTTTTTTAATATTAGGCCTGAAATTACCTATCATCATATAATCACTATAGCTAACGTAACATATTTCTTCTTTTAATTGTTTTAAGTGTTCAGTGCAAATTTTCAAACCAAATATAAGTTCACCTGTAGTGTACATTTGTAACAGTTTGCATACATACATTGTAACAGTTTCTTCTTATCTGGAGCTATAATCGAACAGAAAATTCACTGTTTTGCAATTCACAAATCAAGGGATTTTTGTTTAGCATCTTCTGTCATTTCATCCATACAACGTTTTATGGAGTAATTACAGATTGGAATACTTTTTAAAACTGGTCCAGGGTTCATTTTCATAACAGTTTTTGGATATCCAGCTTTTGTAATTGATAAAGAAGTATTGTGAGAGGCTTCTAATCCACCATCATTATTTACAGAAGTTACGGCTTAATAAATGATGAAGAATAGAACCCTAGAATACTATAGACCCCTTTTAAATTTCCATAGACCCCAAAGGGGTCCACCTGGACCCCGTTGGGAACCCCTGATCTAGATCCTTAATTGAAATTTGATACCTCTAGTCTTCTTTATTATACAACAAAGGTCGAGGTATATAACAAATAGGATAATCTTTGGCCCACAATTATAGAAAGGGGGAAAATTCACCGTTATTGTGCGGTTATAGCATTTTTCCCTTAGCTATAGTTATGACCCCCAGTATCGAACACTCGAACATACCAACACAAGAATTCATAGAAATTAAAAAAAAAAATGTGATGATCTCTTAAAAGTAGGTATTTTAAGAAGAAAATTTAAATTGGCCAATGATGAGAGCATCTATTTCAGATCCTTTGGTAACAGTTGATACAGGTTTGTCACAGGTAATAAGAGCATTGGCGTCTAGCATACTTCCCAGTCTGCTACTTGCTTGGCAACCTAAAAAAAAGAGATATATTATTTTTGCATCCAGGTCAACAAAAAAAATATTCTGCCCATTACAGGATGGGCAGATCTATTACTTTACACATATATTTATCAATGGGATCATTAATGTGAAATACATCTCATCTCAGGAAAGAAGTACAAAGAATAAAATTACAGTTTAAATCAAATTATAATTATTATTAACAACGGGAGATAGACAGAGAAAAATAGATTCGAACCAGTAAAAAAAAATAAATAAATAATGATTATAATTTTATTTAAACTAAAATTTAAACTTTCTGTAGTATGAATACTACCAAAAACTTAATAAATGAATTTCTAATTGATTGTACAAGGTACAGGTACTTATATACATAAAGGGGTACTTTATATATAAACACTTTATTTACTAAATATAAAAAAGTGAGGCTGGCTTTACTAAGAGATAATTCTCGGTCTAGTTTCATTAATAAGTAAATGTCGACTCCTAGACTTGTGGAAAATTGAAAGCTTAATTCGGGATTAGGTATAGGTATTGTTATTGACAGAGGAAATTATTCTACAGTGTAGCTTAGTTGGCAAGAACACTATACTGGAAATATAGAGGCCTGTGGTTCGAATCCCGGCGCTGGAGAGTCTATTTTTCTCTGTCTATCTCCCATTGTTAATAATAATTATAATTTGATTTAAACTTTCCGTAGTATGAATACTACCAAAAACTTAAGAATTAATAAAATTACAAGTCTTTGTTGTTGTTGTTTTTTTAGTCTGATAAAGCAGAACTTCGACCAAATATTAAGTTCTCTTTTTGTGACAATAATTATAGTGCAAGATTAAAAAAACAAAAGGTTCACACACTTATCCAAGCCTTGATAGTAATTGATTAGGTAACTGTTAAGTTCAATGTTAATAGAGAGCCCTTTATTCTCTCTCCCATTTCACCAGTTCCCAACCGACAGAAAGTCAGGAGGCATTTATGCTGAAGCCTATACATTCTAATCCTTTTCATTATATTAAAAATACTTGTAAGTATGCATTGTAACCAAATAACTCATGATATAATTACTTATAGAAACAATATAAAAAATAATATGAAAATGAGTTACCAGAAACAGAAGCATTTGGTAAGCCTGAAGAATTGTAGGTAACGACAGCTCTCTTGAACTCTTTCCTTGTTTCATCAAATCTTATGTCTTCGGCAACCTGTAGCATAATTTCACACATAAAAATCATTATTAAAAAATAGAAATTAATATTATTATTTACTTTATAGTTGAAAGTGCTTTGCAGCAATATGGCAAAGTATTGGTGCAGAGAATAGTGTATTTTGTTACTTAAGGATTCCACTTGCAAAAAATGTTCTTCCTGTACTAAGTCCATTTTTTAATCTCTCAAATAGTACTGCTTTTGAAGTTGTTTGTACAAGGTATCTAAACTAAATCCTCCTACCTGTACTTTGATTGTAGGAGGAAAGTAGGTTTTGCATTTGGTGATTTTTCTCAATGCAGGTAGAACTAAAAGATGACAGGTGACAGCAGCCGAAACAGGATTACCAGGTAAACTAAATATCAACTTATGTTGCCCATCCTCTGTCTCTAAATCAGCAAATGTTGTTGGCTTACTAATAACACATTAAAATCATAGTCAACATAAACAATAAAGCAAAACAACTTGAACATAAAAAAATGGCATCATTTATCAACAAATGCATACATTTAAGAAGCTTTTGATGGTTGTACAAACTGAATGTTTTGGTTCAATTTAATGATGTATTAGAGTGGTCAAACTTATAGGTTGACATAGAGGTGAGTATTTTTAAATTGCCTTGTTTAAATATATTTACTAAACAATAATTAAAAGGAGATATCTAAAACTTGAACATGTCCTTCAAGTATAATTTAAATGAGTAGGTATTTAAGAAAATGTGTAAAGCAACGATGCATGCTAGAAATGAAACTTTTTTTTTTTACTAAGTTTTTATTAGCTTGCTTCTTGTTTGTTTGTTTGTCCGGTCAAAATCTGGCAATCGATTTCTAACTAACTTCCCGAATAGCTAGACATTTGAAACTTTTAGCATAGCTCAGAACACGATGACAATGCATTATTTTAATACTTTAAGCCAGCATTCAGCAGAATTTAATTGGTTATTAGCAAATTTTGCTGTATGGAAAGTTAGTTCGGAACAAATCCACAAGTTATTTTATTTGTTTTGCCATGTCCCATATTTACACAATCTTTATTTTAACGGGTTTAGAATTTGCGATTTTTATAAATAGAGATAAACATTGAATGACAGCAAAACAGGAAATATATCGATTATATTATTTATATTATTTCAAATATATCGATGGCACGGTTTAGATTTGGTGTTGAGGAGATCCATTGTACAAAGATTTGTCCTTTTATAGGTTTAAGACTAACTTTATATATTATATAACAATAACAATTATATTATAACATTACATACATTTCAATAGAAAATTCAAAAACGTAGTATATAAAAAGTTCTTTTTATCTTGAAATGATTAATGTTTTTAGTTGCTAAAAAAATGTTTGCTTATTATTTCTTCTTTTATTTATTTACTTTTTTTTAAAATAAATTATTTAAGCAATACAAAATATACATCTTAATAATTTTTTTTATATAATTTATTCCTCAAATTTAGCCAATACCCATTTAAAATAAATAAAAAATTTACTCTTACGTCACAGAAAAAGTTTCATTTTAAAATCGAACCAAATTAATATGTTCGAGGAAAGAGAAGTTTCAGCGAAAATATTTGGAAAAAATACAATTTATGCGTTGCTGGATGGATGCTAAAATTGTAGTTTTAGATTGCATTGAATAATTATAAGTTATAGACATAGATTTTATCTCCAATAGGGAGAAAGAGTTAAGATTTTGGATTAGTTTAGAGGGACTAAAACTTTTCTTCCCTGAACTCAAAAGTAGGGAAAAAAAGTAAGGTTTGCCAACTTAATTATTTTATAAATAGTAGAAAATGAATGGCTAATGTAATGAAGTTGCTGAAATCAGTTTGGCGACACTGCTTTTTCGACCTTGTTTATAACCTGATTCTAAATAACCTTCTGTTTGAGTTTAATTCCCATTCTTATTATTTTTAAAATTGAATCTCTTATACCTGCTATTAAAAGTTCTAATAATTATTGTTATTTATTAAAATAATAAATAAAAACTGTGCAATGGATGAAAATGTGTTTTTCTCCTTACTGGAGATAAAATATTGTATGTACCTCGTGAGTAAAGTGCCATTATTCCCCTCGGGAAAATTATCTCCCTCGGCTGCGCCTCGGGAGCTAATTAGCATCATTCCCGAGGCGCAGCCGAGGGAATAATAAACTATAATTCCCTCGGCTTCGCCTCGGGATTTAGGGACCATGGTTCCTTCAGCTTCACCTCAAGAACCAACTTTTTTGCTCAGGGAATAATGGCTTACTTTACTCCCTAGGTGCATAAATAACTATTACACCATGGAAATTCATTCTTCAAAAATTAAAATGGCATTGGCTTGACTTAAAATAAAAATGTTTAATTTTAAAAGAAAAACAAAATGTATACCCAGGTTTAAGATCTATTCTTCCAAAGTGTATTTTAGCCTTGAGATCCATGGTTAAAACTTGTTTGAGATAATCCTTATCCCCCATAGAGACACTGCCTGTAGTTATGATAACATCGTGGTTTTTCAACTTCTCAGACAGCCTTCGATAGATTTCATCTGGCCTAAAATAATATATAACATATATAAATCATAGGAGCAATAATAATAATAATAATAATAATAATAATAAAAAAATTATAATATACATATATTATAAACTATACATAGTATCAGTTGAATTATATAACGATTATTAACACACAAATATATAATTCAATGTTTTAATCAATGTCCAATCACTCCTTTCTGCAACCAAGAAATCATCAGCCACAAATGGAGGTGCTGCAGAGGATATTTGGAACTGCATTGAATAAAGCCAAGGGTGCTTTTGCAATGCTGCAATCTATATGGATGTAAAGGAGCTTATCACTAACAACGAGCTACGTATCTTCAAAAGTTCTATGATTGTGAAACCTGGAAGACGACTCTACAACTTACAAAGAGCCTCTAGACTTTTGTAATCAAGAGTCTGAGTGGAGGTGGATTGGACACCCGTATTGAGAGGAGAACAACACAGCAAGACAAGCTCTTTATGCAGGATCCACAAGGCTTTAGTCGCAGAGGTAGACCAAGACATTCCTGGAGGAGAAGTACAGGAGCAGAAGGTATTGAGAGAGGAGGAAAAACCTGGAACGAAATAAGACGTTAGCCAAGAATACGATCCGATGATAAAAGTTCTAAGCTCCACCTAGGAATTAAAGGATATAAGTCAAGTAAGTCAATTACTCCTTTAATAGGTTTCATATTATTTTCTTCCTCTAACCTTAACTAAGTAAATCATAAATTATAGGGTAACTTTTAATCATTGAAAAGAAAGACTTCAATTTGTATCCTTTGATTGTTGGCCTAATGGGAAAGCCAATCTAAAGAAAGAATACAGACAATTGTAGTTTTAATTTACTTAATGCCGGAAGAACTTTGGATATTAGTAACTTTTCATGTACATTGAACCCTCTGTAATTTGAAAAATTAATAATTAAGAATCATTACTTTCCAAAATTAGATGCCGAGAAAAAACATCAAAACTTATTTCTTCCTAGAGGACGGACCATAAACCTTTCTATTCCCAATCATGGAATTACATCAATTTGGCTAACATCTACATTCCCTACATTATTATAAATTCTGTTTTCTTTTCACTCTTCTTTGATTTGACATATATAACACACAAACATAAACTCCCTCATCAAAGCCAACGTGCCAACACACTTCATTAGAATTTATATGACACTACCTTCTTTGAAAGGAGAAAAAACTATTTTATCGCTTTCATGCCACTCCTACTTCCAATTAGAGGCCTTTTACTAGTTTTCATCTTACCTATCTACATACACATTGCGGTATACATGACAGGTAAACCTGAACAGGTAATCTGTACAGGTAAACCGGAGCATGTGTGCTATCAAATTATGACATAACTGCACAGTTAAGATAGCACACACTCTTTGATTCACCTGCATAGGTTACCTGAACAGGTTTACCTATCAGGTATTCCGCAACGTGTAAGGCCGGCTATAGTCTTAGTTTTCCATCAGGTTTCCTTTTCCTGGCATTAATCAACTAGGCAAATAAATCTTTAGAACAAATAATGTAATGGGCTAATCACTACTAAACTTAGATAAAGGAGAGAACTCCTACAAAGTATTGAAGTACACAAAACAGTTTAATAATAAATATATTTCATTAATAATGTTGAGAAAAATTCCAAAGGAATTGACCACTATTAATTAAATTTGTAAATGAAAAACTCAAGAATTAATTTACCTTTTATATCTAACCATTAAAGGAAGTAAAATAAGAATAAATAGATAAAGTGATACTTACTGGTCGCTTATTATGCCTCCATCAGTTGAAGGAAAAGAGTTCTCTCTAAGTAAAGATATGAGGGTATGTCTATTAGAATCGTAGATCTTTCCATTGGGTAAAGGTACTCCAGGTTCCATTAACTCATCTCCAGTTGAGAAAACACAAACTTTAACACTGCAACAGGAAAATATTACGATTTATATATTTGTTTATATAGAATAGAATAGAATATTTGTGTATTTGTTTAAGTTTTTTTTTTTTTTTTACAAAACTGTACAAATAGGAGTTCAGAGTCCTTACATAGATATTACATAACACATTAATTTAAAAAATAAAAATTACAAAATAATTTTAAAGTTTTTATGTTATATAAAATAATATTTATATGAATGTTTCCTTCTTTCACCTTATAATTTTTTTTGCACAAAGGTGTCTTACAAGCCCTGGGATTGTAGTTTAACTAGTCTACTCTTGTAGTTACTCGTTCAGGATGAAGGATCTTAGTTTTAACGCTTCGCTAGTATAGCAATTATGTTTTTAATTTTCTTGTAGGTCAGATCATTGCGTAGATCTGTTATAGCTAGATTTAGCTCTGTGTTTACTAGTATATTGTGCTATGTAGTGGGTCCTGTATTAAATAACAATATTTACCGCGGGCCTGAGTATGGCCAAAACTAAATACATCCAATAAATAATAAAGGTAGACTGCCACGGCCACTAAACAAAGGAAATGATACATTCAAAGTATTAAAGAGCTTTTTCTATATCTCGGCACATTACTAACCGGCGACAATAGTTTGAGAAAATATTCACGAGGAATTAATGAAGAAATAATGGACGGAACGGAGCTTAGATCAATCAGTTGGTCATTAGAACTTGGTAAAACAACATCTAACTTAGTTTTACAAAAAACCTGAAATTAAAACAGGGTTTAATGACTCCATTTCTAGCCTCTTATAAGAGTAAGTAAAAATCTCAAACGTTTAAAATACGAGAAATTAGAGTAAAAAATAAAAAAAAGAATCGTTTGAATAAAAAAATATATTCAAAGCAAAATATTTTTTTTTTATTGTATATGTGTAACTGGATCCACTTAAGGATAATAATTCAAAAATAAAACTTACTTAGGTGGCGACGTTTCGACCTATCCGGTCATTATCAAGCCTGAAAACGATAGTTTATTAAGCATTAATACATTATATATTGCACTGGTAATCTACTGGAGGAAAAAACACTATACAATTTACATTTTGATAACAAGTGATTACCAGTGCAATATATAATGTATTAATGCTTAATAAACTATCGTTTTCAGGCTTGATAATGACCGGATAGGTCGAAACGTCGCCACCTAAGTAAGTTTTATTTTTGAATTATTACCCTTAAGTGGATCCAGTTACACATATACAATAGAATTAAGAAAGGGTACTACCAACACCATCACATATTTTTTTTTTTTTTTATCCAATTTATATATTAGCTGCCATGAAATGTTGCTATAAACATCTTAGGCACTGGCTAGTAATTTTATTATATAGGAAAATCCACTTTGGTGTCCACTTTATTGTCCTGCATTACAAAACGAATTGTTTCTTCAGTTTGCCTGTTATAAATTGTGCAAAGGGCAACCGAATCAATTTGATACTTAATACCCTTCAGGAAAATTCTGAGCAGCTGTTTGTTACTTAATTTAAGCTGAGTAATCAGTCTGATCATAGGCATCTTTAATCATAATTGCATATCCGCCATATTTGTTTATATTACATCACTAAATATAGTAGAGTCTCGTTTATCCGGACCCCGCTAGTCCGGACATCCGTATAATCCGGACGGGCCAAAAACTATGTACAAATTGGAACCAGGGCCTGTTATGATTTATTAATTGTTAAGATAATTGGAGTTTCTGCTTTTATTGTCTATTAAAATGTATAAAATTGTTCCTAGAATAGTTTATAGGTGTATATTCAAACAGTCTAACACGAGGAATATCCGGTATTTTTAACAGATTTAAGAATAAGTAAGAACATCGATAAATCTGTTTCGGTTCCATAGAAATGTAGGGCGGAAGATATAAAGGAAGTGTATTCCAGGAAGTACAATTATATGTGACCGAGATGGGGAAGGGTTTTAAGAAACATGTAGCGGCGGCTCAACCCAGTTCCATGAAATTTTGCCAAGCTAACAATGTCTAATGTCTCAACTTTTTGTGAAATGATTATCGCTCCTCGAATTTCATATCGGAACTCAGCCTGTTTCTCAGGAAGTCCCTTCTATACCTGCCACCTGCGTAATAGATTGTCATTTTGTTTTAATTCATTTGATATTTGACATGACTGGTGACAGAACAGCTCTTAACTTAAATAATAGTGGACCTACGTTGTACAAGCATGTTTTGGCAACTGATTAAAAGTAATTTTTACGATAAAAACCTCGATTTTAATAGTTTTACTCTACTAAAGCTTGTTCTACAGTTCCTTCCAGTTTTTAGTTACTTGTAAAACTGATTCCGTTTAATCCGGACTTTCGGTAATCCGGACTGGGTTTGGTCCCGTTAAACCCGGATTTTTGTCTTTTTTTAAACAAAAAGATTTTTGTCTTATCTTATTTTGTATAGAACTTTTAAGTTAGCACGTCCCTAAAGATAAATTCTTATACAATCTAATAAAACCACGTTTATAATTCATACTCCAACAAATCTGATTCAATTTGCAGAAGTGTAATGACCCAATGTGTGGTTGAGGAAAATAAATAAATAAATTAGTATTTGATTACCTCCAGCAAGGTACATATGTAATGCCAGCAGAAGCTAAGACTCCCAGGCAGGAACTACTAATTATATCTCCATCTTTCATAAGAACACAACCAGCAGCCATGTCTGAACCAATCTCTCTGAAAAAGAAATTTTATTTTAACTTGTTAATGACTAGAAAAATGACAAATGTAGTAAAAATTTTCCCTTTTGTTAATTGTAACCTTTTCTATTTTTTTTTAGATCAAACGTCAAGCATGGGACCGGAGCCTTGATGGATAATCGAAAAGGCAGAAGGGATAAATTTCAGGGCACTTTATTTTTTTTAACTAACCTTTGAGGACTGAAGTATAATATTGTATGGTTGTTGCCCAGGCCTGGGATCCAAAACAGGTATGTTCCACCCTGGCCTGAGGTTTTTTCTACCTAACACACTAAATGTATCCCACTTTTTTAAGCCGTTATCTTCCCCCCTGCCTATAATTAAGCTTATTAATAATACATTTTTACATAACGACAATTTATAAAGCTAATTTTATAGTATTACTTTTATAAAAATGGAATGTGTTTAAAATTATAGTTGCTACATGAGTATATATATAATAATTATCATCAAGGATAGGTAAATGAGGTAATTGTAAGTACAATAATTATTTTTTAATATACAATAATGCAGAAAGAATGTCTATTAGTGTTAAGAATTTATATTTGTTCGTATTGCCATAAAGCACTTACATACATCAACTAAGTCTAAAATATATCTTATGTTCCTCTCTTGACTCTCTCCCTCTTTTTATTTATTATATATATATTTAGGTAACTTTTTACAACAAAATTAATTTACATAAACAGAGAGCAGAAATTCAGAGAGCAAGCAAAGTTATTTCCGTAAAATCAATAAAGCTAGGAGAGTGCAAAAGATTTGAAGAGGTGTAAATGGTTTGGTGTTCAAACAAGAGCTGAGCTTGTAAAATAGGCCTAACATTTTACCCCCTGACTTAAGGCTCTACCGCCCTGAGGTTAGAAAAATCATTAAAATGGATATTTTATTGGTTCTAAGCAAGATATCAAAAATCTAAGTACAGGTTTCATTCCTAATTTTAATTCTGCACAATTTGAGCCCTATTTCAACTCCCTACTACAATAAATACTACAACTATTTCAATAAAGCGAGTTTTATCGCTGTATTGAAATGGCGCCTGTACTATTTATCATAGGAAGTTGGAATAGGGCTCAAATTGTGCAGAATTAAAATTAGGAATGAAGCCTGCACTTAGATTTTTGATACCTTGCTTAGAACCAATAAAATGTTAATTTTACTGTTTTTTCTAACCTCAAAAGGCGGTAGAGCCTTAACAGTACAAAACTTACTAGGAAATAGAAAAAAAGGGTGGGAAAAGCCGGTAGAGTCTATATAGAGATAATATTATAATAAAGTAAGTACTGTAATAATGCCTGGGAAATTTATAAACAAGGAAAAACCCCTAAGCCAAGGGCCAACTGAACAAAGGTACCCTCAAGCCAAGGGCCAACTGAACAAAGGTACCCTCAAGCCAAGGGCCAACTGAACAAAGGTACCCTCAAGCCAAGGGCCAACCGAACAAAGGTACCCTCAAGCCAAGGGCCAACCAAACAAAGGTACCCTCAAGCCAAGGGCCAACTGAACAAAGGTACCCTCAAGCCAAGGGCCAACTGAACAAAGGTACCCTCAAGCCAAGGGCCAACTGAACAAAGGTACCCTCAAGCTAGGGTCAAAAAACCCTAGATGGCGACATCTCTTCTGTCCTTTCTTATCTGTCTTCAACCATCACTCTATCTACTGGGCTCTCCGTAGATCATTCGTAATACCCCAGAGAGTCAAGAGATAGCTCTAGATATACTTAAATAAATTTACACTGACAGTACCGTACCTCCAAACAAGAAAAACCTGAAAACGTAAATTTTCACTCATAGTCCTTTTGCAAAGAAAATTGAAAACATAAGTTTACACCTATAGGGCTTAAAGGGTATAAAAAATGAAAAAAGGGAATTGCTGCTCTCTATTCTGCCAAATCTCCTCACTTCAAATGAATTTTTACCTCAATTCTTCTCTTTCTCTCATCATATTAGATATAGTGAGAAGGCTCTAACCTCGAGGCGATTTCAAATTATGCTCTCAAGTAGCTCCCTTTTAATATAGAGTATAAAATTACCTGATATCTAGTCCGAGATGAGGAGCCTTGACAATATCTATCTTGACTTCCTCGCATTCTTCATTCATTTCAATAACACGAGTATCCTCTACCTGCAAAATAAATAAACACCAATTAATGGAATTTCAAAGGGTTTTTTTATATTCATTCGATATGCTAAATGTCAAAAAACGTATTTATACATTCGGTATTATTAACCGTCAAAGTTTCAAAATTAAAAAATCGATAACATCAAAATGGTGACTAATATCAATATTAAATTTTGTGGATTTGTTTGTCATACAGAGGTACATTCGAGCCAAATTTCAACTCTATCGGACCACTTTTCAATTGTTTAAAATTTTTGCTGATTCAATTAAAAAATTGCAAACTGGGTTCAAGATGGTGGAAAATGTTGATTTTCCGTTCGGCACAACTAGAAGTAAGGACTGATTTTTCTGCCAAGTTTCAACTTTCTAGGTGAAATATCCTGGGTGCTATGATGATAACACACAAACATACGTCTGAAAACCACTCAGGAGGTCTTAAATCTCCCAAAACGGATAATTCAGATGAAATCTCAAAAAAAAAATGGATGAAAACATAACTTTTCCTACCACAGGTGAGGAAAAGTAAAATATTTTCAGTGCCCGGGTTCAAAAAGTTTTTAAATCCTAGTTTAAACTTGATACCTAATAAATATAAAAACTTCCAAAACATACTTTTCTCTTTCTTCCACATAGCAGTAATATTTTTATTAGAGCCTTGCAGATTGAAAGCAAAAATTTTAAGTTTAAAATTTATAGGTAAAGAATGCTACATTTATGAGACATACTCTCAGGTAGGGAGCCAGCGTGGCCGAGCGGCTTAAGGTGCTCGCTCAGCTATCAATAAGTTGAGGCAACTTGAGGTCTGGGTTCAATCCCCGGACATGATACTCTGAATTGCATCTATGAATCGCGGACGGTGCAGGGCGAGGGACACCCCCTATGGGGCACTCTTCCCCCAATCTTTAATGTGGGTTCAATTAGTGTCATGATGATGTGATTTGTATCTATGGTTCGAGGACGGAGCAGGGCGAGGGAGACACCCTTTATGGGGACTCTTCCCCCACGCTTTGACGCACGCTTATATAGCTTACTAATGACCACACCATACTCGCTTCGGCGGTACAATGTACAAATGTATGTGTGAAGTAGCTGGAACTCTCCACCACGAGGTGTAAAAAGGGCCTAAGTGATGGCCTAATTGAAAGGTTCGAACAAGTGGTTCGTCCTACCCATTCTAGTAGGAAGTACTAGACTACTACTACTACTCTCAGGTAAGGAAGAAGTATAAATAATCATATTTGAATACAATATTTTATTTGAAGGAAATTACCAGTGAGAGTTAAAGAAAAATAACTGGTTAGTAACATAGATTAACTAAGTTTCAAATTTGCAGTACCTGTACAACTGCATCAGCTCCAGGAGGCAGCGGTGCTCCTGTATTTATTCTTACACACTCACCTTCCTTTAGCATCACTTCCTTGCCCTGCAAATAATAATGTTTCCCATAGGAGGTTATAGATAGTGGTGAACAGGAAGAATATGTCATCACAATTCTTAAACTTTGCTTTAATTTATTATAATATATATATATTTTAAACCACTATATCACAAAACATAATGAGTAAATTTCCCTTGTTCATAGTCTTCTATGACTTTATAGCAGTAATAATTTATACATAATGCAGAGAACCCCCATTAAAGGGCACTTAAAAAAAAATGTATATATATAAATAATTATTCCAAACTACACAATTAAAAATATTATAGCTCCGTCTAAATTAAAAATCTGAGGGGTGACAAACGTGATTTCTTTTTGGTCTCATGTTAGATGGTTAAACTATACCACAGATATCATTTAATCATTGTTTATCCCCACCTGGTAATCACTTATAGGGTATAAAACCTATATAAGCCTTCGCCATTTGATGTAGCAAACACTAGTAGTAGCTTTATTTATTCACTCACATAGCCCATCATTTTTTTGACAGAGTATCCACTTTTTAACAATTTAGTATGATATCTCAATAGTTGTACAGATTTAAAGCAAATTACTTGATCTCCAGCAGAAGAAGCAGCAACTACTATTCTAGGAGATGTACCGTCAGAAACTCGTACTGCATAACCATCTTTCACTGATGCTCTAAATGGAGGCAAGTTAACAGAAGAAGTACAATCTCCTCCTACACGACCCAAACAATTCCTGAAAAAATAAAATGTAAACATCTAAGGGTGCGTTTGGAATCTCTAACCCGATTTACCAAAATGTAACCAGTGTGTGTGGAAATACCAACTCGAATATAAGACGCACACCAATTTTCGTGATGCACAATCGGGAAAAATGTGTGTCTATAAATTCGAAGCAATACGGTATATTACTTGCAATTAATTTTTCTATGAGTAATAGCAATATCAATTTTGATTGAATGAAATGGATAATTTTTATAGGAGAGGCTACCCAGTGGCAATACCCTGTCAGTTGGGGGAGTGAACTATAGTGGCAGGTCGAGTGGCCAACACCTCTTCAGCCAACGGGGTGGTTGGTCAAGAATATGGAGGGATACCATGGCTTTGACTAAAGGGATTTGGATGGTGATTTAAGCTTCCATGGATTTTTACAAAGTGGAAAGAAGAAAGGTCAAGTACTAAAGGAATTTTAAGGTTATGGTGAATGTGAGGTTATGATGGAGAATTGGTGATTTTTCTAACAACCATTTTTGAAGTTATTGGAGACAATAAGAATATGAGCTCAATTGCATAGGTCCAAATAGGTTTAAGAATTGAATTATAAATAAGGGTCTTATTATAAAGGGATAGGTGGGATCTTTAGTCAAGAAGTTGCAAGCGGATTTTATACCGTCTGTTAATGCCCATGTATTTGGTTTTAATTGTTGGGCCTAAGTCAATCGTTAGTCAAGGCAGGGCTAGTATCTTAAGGAAAAGGATTGTGAGATCACTCCTTGGTTGAGGAGGACTGGAGCACAAGTTGAATGCCTGAGAGTGAAAGTGACATGGACACTTTTCATCTTATTTATTTTTATCCTCTATTTCCTAAACCAAGATTCAAAAAGGTTAAGTTGGTTTTGATTAACTTATCAGAATCCCAAAAACTGAAGTTTTGGGAAAATAATATGAACTACTAAATCCATAAACTTAACGTTAAACAGTATAACCTCGATAAGAAGTGTGGCAAGGGGATTAGGGAAACAGTCTTATTATCGAGGTGCTCTTTTTGTTGAGGGTCGTTTTATCAAGGTTATTTTGGCTATCAGTCGTGTTATCGAGGTCCGAGGGCGGGGTTTTCAAGTCTAGACTTGTTCAAGGTCGACCCATTAGAGTCGCGTTATAGAGGTTGACCTCTCAAAACGACTTGTTATAGAGGTTCTGAGTTACGTTGTGAATTAGAAAGCATCCGTGTTATAGAGGTTGTTTGGATAATAATAGTCGTGTTTTAGAGGTTAATTTAACATTATGTGTTATGGTGTTAATAACACATAATGTTACATTATGGTGTTAATTGAGGTTGTCGTGTTATTGAGGGTCGTGTAAGCGAGGTTCTACTGTATTAATGTCTTTCATAAAGCTCATACGAGTTTACATTTAATATTTAAAAAAATACTTACATAAGAGGAACATTATCAAGGCAAGGTGAAACAGTGGCAGCTACTTTTAATACCAAGTTCTGTGCTTCTATCAGACTTATCATAGGCCACTGCGACTCTCTAGGTCTCAAACCTGATTTTACTTTTCCTACCTGAAGGAAAAACATACAATTGTAATTATTTTAAATGTATGTAATAAAATGCTAAGTTCGTTTTGTTGACTTAGTGGTAAAGTAAGATAATTAAATTGTCATTTAAGAAAGATGTTTCTGTCTTGACATAAGAAAAACAAACCAGTTTACAGAGAATGACTAATTACAGAAGACAAAACCAGAATGCAGAAACACATACATTGAATTTAATACGTTTCTTCTTAAATGTCGACTAAAATAATAGTAATAAATAAAATAAATAATGAGTATAATTACAGAGCTGTTTAACAGAGGTTTCTGCTGTTTGACTCCTGCAGTCATGAGGTGGAGAGAATGAATATCTGGCATCATAATGTGGTGCATGGGTTGTACATTTGACATGACATGATTCAAAGAATGATTGTTAACCAAACTATGAGTAGCTGTAACTGCTTCAATGTTTCCTGAAACCAGCTGGACTGCATGTGGTAGGAGAGGAGCAACTATCTTAAAGCATTCAGTAACCGCTCGTGCACTGCCAGGAAAGTTGATAATTATGGTTTTCTCTCGGATTCCTGCAGCTGCTCTTGAGAGGTAAGCAAAGGGAGAGGCGGAGCGGATGGCTCCCATCATAGCAAGTGCATCACAACGCTTGGTAATAACTTTCAGTGTTGCTTCGGGAGTGACATCTCGAGCTGCAAATCCAGTTCCTCCTGTAGTTAGGATAACATCGCAACCTCCTATACTATCTTCGCTACTCCACGATTTCAACTTATCCTGTAGTAAAAAAGAAGAGAAAAAAAATGTATTACTAGTAGTTCTGTGAACATTAGACCTACCCACTAAAAAAAAACAACAACCATATACAAAGATTTTAATAGCTTGAAGGAACATTCATTCAAAATTTTATCAAATTAAAAAAACAAAATGTATATATCCTTAATATATCGATTTTAAAGAATTCAACGAACATCCATGGCAAATTTGAAAAAAATCGAACTACACATAAGCAGACGAAGTGCCAAACGATCTAGTCTGCTGAAAAGTTGAAACATAGACCCTTGCTCCACTCAGTCAATTATACGGTAAAATGTATTTTATATAGTTACTTTAAAAACATATAGATCACATGTATATTTGTTTTACCGGCTATTAATTAACTTGATATGTTTGTCAGGGAAAAATCTTGTATCTTAAATTTGACACACTTCCCGACTACCGAGAATGCTGAAACTTGATTATATATTTCCAATGAGAATATAATAACACTGTTCTACAAAATATAACGAAATTTCAGGCTCTAAGAAAATTGTATGAGGTTGCTAAATCCGAATCTGAAGTCAAAATTCCTTCTATATGCACAGTTTTTCCAGAAAATGCGCCTAAAATTTGGAAAAAATGTGTTTTGGGGGGTTTTCGACCCAATTTTTCGCAAAAAAAAAAGTTTGTAAAAAAAAAATATATATTGGGCGATTGAATATCATAAAACCATGAAGAACACGAATCTAAAGTAAAAAAAAATCTGCTGATTTTACTTTTTTAAGAAAAATAAAAAAATTGAAACAAAAAAAATCGATTTTTCCTCATATTGAGTCTTTGGGTGCGTTCGGAAGCACTAACCGGTCAACCTCTCGGTCGACCGGCGGTTTGTTGTGGTTAGTGTCATGGCGGTTTGAAATCATTTTTGTTTCCGAACGGGCAGCGGTCGACTGAAAAGGTTATAAACAAAGAGAGGTTACAAATATAAATTCGTTTTTGTTTGGTGTGAGATAGAAGTGAAGCTGTGACGATTCCTGAAGTAAATAAACTATTGCAGCGGCAACCCTTTAGGTTAAATCTGTGTATAGCTATTATCCCTTTCCTTTTTCCTTCCACTAAAAACTCAGATTACACGACTTTCAGCAGCATCTTCCTCCTGAATCCTTGCACTTTACTGTTTGCATGGATAATATCAACTATTCTGTGTACAAATGATACATTTATAATCTCTTAAATGTATGAAATATGTAAACGGACAGTTTAACAAATGTATATAATCTCTCATGAATGAATCAAGCAAAATTATGCCACCAAGCGATCCTCGACGGCACAGTCTCCTTCAACTCAGGCAAGGGTTCTATTTTAGATTGTCTAAAATAACAACTATATCGGTATCCATAAAATGTTGAAAACTAGGATTGGTAACAAAGTAAATAACTATTAGGACAAAGGGAGGTCTATAATGAACTGTGGTACATAGGAATATCACACTTTTCATCTTTCAGTTTTGATATATTGTTATTATTAGTCAAAACAAATTACCCACCAATTTCATTTCAATTTTAGAATAAAAAATGTGAATAACAAAGTAAAAAAGTGCTGAAAAAGGTCCATGTTTCACAAAAACTAAATACAAAAAAGAATTTTAAAGATTAGCAAAAAAAGACAGCAATGTATTCAATGTTTATAAAATGTTATAAAATGTTTACATAAGAACAATGACATTTCACCAAGAAAGGTAACATTATGGTTACTAACCGAACTAACCGTATTTCGATTTCGGTCGACCGCTAAAACGACCGGAGCTTTACGAACACGGTTGTTTAGGTTGGTGTTTCCGGACACACCAGTTACTTCTCAGTCGACCTGGTTAGTGTTTCCGAACGCACCCTTTGTATTTCTATTACATTTTCAATTATATAAAAAATGTATTGGGATTTTTTCGGAGAATTACAAAATGTGTGGCCGAGAGGGGGGGGGGGGGGAGATACAAGAACATTGACAACTTGTATGTACTTTTTACAATTAAATATGATATGCTAAAATACAATATTCCCCCCTCCTAAATGTTTTTTGTGCGCCCTCCCCCCTCAGTCACATAAATTGCAATCTAGAATAATGCCAGAAAAAAATCAGAAATTGTCATAAAACGTTTGTTATACAACTGAAAAAGTAATAGAAATATAGACTCAATATCAGAAAAATTTGTTTTTTATTTTTCAATTTTATTAAAAAAGTAGGGTCAAAAGATTTTTTTTTTTTTTTTTTTTTTTTTTTACTTTAGATTAGCGTTCTTCATGGTTTGAAGATATTCAAATGCCCAATCAAAATACAAAATTTTTTGGGGGTGATAAATTGGGTCGAAAATACCTAAACACAAATTTTTTCAAACTTAAGGTGCATTTTCCCGGAAAACTGTACATATAGGAGAAATTTTGACTTCAGATTCAGATTCACCACACACAAATATTTCAGAAAAGGACATTTTCATTCTGAAGCTTCTTTTTGCAGAACAGATATAATCAGTCATTAGTTTTACAAAATTGTTTGTATCAGCCAATAAATTGGTAAAACTCTAATTAAATTTGGTGATATAATTCAAATTTTTTGGCATAAATACGTGTAAATCCATCAAAATTACTCAATTACAATACTGTCACAAGAATATTTCCACAATACTTAAGAAAGAAAAAATTAATACCAATAACCGTATCTTTCAAATAAATTAAAAGGATTTATGCTTACAACTATGTCCAGAACATTATCAGGTACACACGCTTTTTTGACAATAATGCTACCAAAATCAGGACATTGTCTAATAGCAGCTTCAAGGGCTGGACCGCTCTTATCTTCAGTCTCTCCAATTGAACATCTATCACTCACTAAAAACAACAACGATAATAGATTCATTAATATTAAATAGGATTTTACCAAGCAAATATTAAATAACCCAGTAACAACAATCTAGAAAAATTGCCGTTGGATTCTTACAGCTTAAGCAACCTTTGACAAGCAATCAATGTATCCAAAAGGCAAATATATAAAGCATTTCTTGAACACGCAGGCTTTAGACAAAATATACAAAAGGAAAGAAAACACGCGAATTAGAGTTCTCTATAAGATAGTTGTTACAGGTTTACATTTAGAGGTGGTTAGAGGAAAACACGCGAATTAGAGTTCTCTATAAGATAATTGTTACAGGTTTACATTTAGAGGTGGTTAGAGGAAAACACGCGAATTAGAGTTCTCTATAAGATAGTTGTTACAGGTTTACATTTAATTAACAACTTCATTATATAATCCTACTTTATGGAAAATCAAACCACCCACTTTTGAGGGCTTTGGCTAAAAAAATTATTAATTCTGAAAAAACAAAAAACAAAAAAAAAAAACTAGCAATATTTTAACCCATATAACCATAATGTACCACAAGTATGAATCACCAATAAAAAAAAGTTTAAGTTAATAGTCAAAAAGTGTCTGGTCCGGGGATTGAACCCAGAGCTCAAGGTCAAGTGGACACCCCCGTCCTACTGAACACGCCCGATGCTGCTTCACTTGCCTGATCGAAAGGCAAGCGCTCTCTACTCCGGGCTACCCAGGCCCCCCGATTTTTGGTCTACTAACTAAGTTAGTTCTCAGGATCATGAAAATCACACTGTCCACCAAAAAGGGTGGGACATGGCTGCTCTCCACAGTTATTTTTATTTATTTTATTTTTTTTCAAATGCGTATTGCCAAGCTATATCCCGCAGACGAACTTAGCTGACCACATATTCTTAAAAGGCACCAAAAGATTTACTTATACACAAAATTCTAGCTTGATGTTAGTCAGACACTTTTTTGCACGCTATCTCCTGGACTATAAGTTTGAAATAGCATTGAGACATAGGAGATAGATAATTTACTATGTAATTAATTATTTAAAAAATACTCGTTAGGCTAAGACTACCTGAATAGTACAGTTGACAACATATTTAAGCTTAACCAAAAGTAAGCAATTAAAGTAATTTTACTATCATGTTAAAATTGTTATCAGCTTGTTAATGTTTATCTTAAGTTGCGCACAGTACACACTAAAAGTTTACAATAAATGGAAAAACTTGCAATTTCACCCTGCTTTTACTATCCAAACTATTTTACTCAAGCCCACTCCACCATATGATTATTTATTCTATCAAAACTATAATACCAGACAACGATTAATACTTGGACAACAACTTTTTTAAGACCCTAATTCAAACTGTCATAGCATGGTTTTTACCCAATAATTTGTTAAGTTATAGGTATGAAATTTAAAGAAGAAGAATATAGTTTTTAGACCCCGCAATCACTGTGCCTCTATCTGTTACAAAAGCTGAGCTCTAAGTGTTCAAAAAAGTGCGTTTTTTTTGGCCCACCCTGTATATAAAAAAAAATGAATAAAATTAACTGATAACAACACAGAGAAAGTGAATGACCCTGATGCGGTTACAAAGCTAAGACTATAGACTCAAAGATTACCCACACCATCAAAACTCTAACTCTTATCAGTTCCGCTCAAGCTCATTGAGATACAAAATTACCCTGCGCAAGCACTGAAGGGTTAATGGGGCACTGGGCAAGGTGAAATGAAATACAGGTGGGCTCATTCGGCTTAAAAGCGAGAACCTAGTAGATTTGGCCACACCCACATTCTAGGGTGGTAGTGACGTAGGCTGGCTGCCCAGATTCCACAATCTATAATCTAAATACCATTATTTTTGCGACTATTATTGTTTAATTTAACCTCATGCCTCTAATTTTGTACTTAGAGCGCTACTTTTTCATTTAACGTATAGGTAAATAAATTCTGAAGATTTTTGTATCTATATTTTATTTTATATGTGAAAATGTTTAATACTAAAACAGTTTAAAAATAAGATTTGTGTTTAAAAATCTAAATCTTCACAAATATATGTATATATTATTAATTAATCTATTTATTTATTTTATTTTGATTTGTATATTGTATTATCGTTATCCATCTATTTATTTATTTTTAAAGTAAGTTACGAAGTACGGCTCTTTTTTAGACCAAAATAAATGTTGCTAAAGGTGATTTATGTTAAATTTATTTAGCCGATTTTAATCACTCCCATTTTTCAAGGAATAACTTCTTGTTTAAATACTTAATCCTAATATGGGTGATTTTTTTTTTTTTAATTAAAGTGACGCTTTTACTGTACACGAGTTAAAAAAAATATTTCTTGCACTCCTAATAATTAAAAAATCTATGACATATTTTTATATCTATGGCAAATTTTCCATATTTTTCTATATTTTTAGTAACAGCGGAAATACGATTTTAGGGGGGGGGGGGGACACGCCAAATTTAGATGTTTTTTGACAAAATGGCGCCGAAAATTAAACACTTTCCCTAAGTGGTATATATATTTTTAATCTACTCTTCAATACCTTTCATTTGATAGCCCACTCGAAATTTAAACAAAATATTTTTTTCGCGTGACGTGAATTATCCGCCATTTTGAATTTGAACAGCTGATAATTTTGAGTTCGCTATATTTTTCCTGTGCGCGCGTCAAAGCGTTCTTTAATACTGGAAAGTTTCATGTCTTTATCTCTTTTGATTCAAAAGTTATTGGAACCGTACAGAGTGACAGACAGACAGACAGACACAGGAACGAAACTATACTGGTTTCTTTTTTTGGTTTAACCAACGAAACTCAAAAAATATAATAAAACTACAAACTTATCTCTTCTTACCAAGTCTCTACACTATGTATTATACCTATATTAACAATAATAATTGGTACTAGTATATTTTAAGTTAAAAAATAAGTATCCGAGAAAATATTATATATATTTCACATAAAAAGGTTAAATAAAAATATGATAATTTAAATAGTAACGTATGCTTTGGTTTGCTTAAACATTTATTTAACATAATATGTGATCTGAGAGGGCAATTAACGTAAAAAAATCACTAAATATGATAAAAATTAATAAAAAATTAGTTTTATTGTATAGTAGTTATTAGAAAGGGTAGGAACTTGGGTCGCCGACTGACGTCACACACCCGAGCGCCTACGAAGATAGTCGAAGAAAATCGAACCCTTGGTTGTTAGGAAATGAGCCCACCTCTCTATTCTACCATCTTGGGCACTGGTGGAAAATTATTACTTAATACATTAGAGAGATAACGTATGGTACTTATGTATTTTCAGACCATTGAATTCTACACACACATTCAGCTGAATGTGTAGAATTGATGAATTGTACGATGCCATCGAATTTTGTACTTCGATTTGGACCTCTACCTGGTCTATAAGCAGCAGGGTTGATTTTCTTGAGAAAATGAGCGGAGCACCACGAAGCTGAGCAAATTTCAAAGTGAAATCTGGGCAAAACAGTGTGTTGCAAGCTTGGCAACCGCATTCTAAAGCTTAACCCTCCAAGATTTTTACCAAAACCTCATTAGCTAATATTAAATGCCCTGGTTTCAATCAATTTAGTTAGTTTTTAAGTTGAATGACAAACCAATTTAGGGGTCAAAACAGTCTATAATTGACAATAATATTACAACCATGTTTACTTTACAAGAAAAATTCAGTACCTATATTATACTCTTAAATATTTCGTAAATGAGGTTATATTTAAACAGGTTATATATTAAATCAAAAACAATAATTTATTCTTCTGCAATTGTAGGTAAAGAGATATCATTAACTATAAACGCCAATAATATTACAGAAATAATCAAATTGAAAAATGGGACTGTTATATTACGGCTATGTTGGTATATATTACTGCTACATATGTTGGTATATTACTGGTATAAGATACTGATGATGTTGGTTATCAATAAAAAAAAGAAACAACGCAATTGGTAACAAAGAGTTACCAAAATAAATTCAACAAACAAAACATGAATACATCTCTAAATTTATTCGCTTTCTTAAGCTTACTAAACAAAAATATTCATTACTAACCAGTTAAAATGCCGAAACGAATAGCTACTAGAGGCTCCATTTGTTTAAAACTTTAAGTTAAAACGTGAAAGGTGAAAATGGTAACAGAGAGTCGGAGACGTAATTGATATGGTTTACTGGTAATAGCAGGAAACAATTTTAAGCCGACAATTGATGCGTCAAGGATAACGCTAATGACTGAACAGATAAATGCCTTTATAAAAATGCAGGAAATCTAATTTTAAAAACTGGGAAATGATAACACTAACTTTAACAGAGATAAACAAAACTACGAATTTCCCGCATTCCCGCTCCGTGTTTTTATCTCATCTCAAGGTTTAAATAAAGGGAGTGGGCGGGCTTTTGACATTAGAGTGTCGCCTTAAACTAAACCTACATTTTACCTTCGATTAGAAAAAGGTTAGACTATGCTAAATTCAGAAACAAGTTTTATAATATAAAACAACTCTAATGCGTTGTTTCGTTGCTTATTGCGTTTGTTTTAATGGTATTTTAATCAATTCCTCCTCTAAAGAAGATGAGATTCAAATTCCAATACAATTAATTTATGTATTGCTCGAGGTTGTGTATATTCAGAGGGGCTTGGCAATCCATTCGGCCTTGAATAGTTTGCTTGCTCTTGGTGGTCTGTGGTCTGTACAAATACAAATCTACGGTTCGAGTTCGAACTCGAACGAATCCGCATCGCATTGGGAAGACTCAAGACTCCGCCTGTCTCCCCCACTCTAAAGTTGGAAGTTGACGTTGACAGCTTCTGGCTTTTGTTTTGGCGCATTTACTTTAGGGTTGGGACATCGATAGCTCGATATTTTCGATACATCGACATCGAACAGACAAACATCGATGTTAGTCAAAACATCGCTGTTTTCGATACATCGACTTCTCGACCCAACTTGACGGGAAAAAACCAAGGATCTTATATAAAGGGGATAGAGGGTTGAGGCAAAAAAGTGACCCCATGAAGATATGTAAAATATTAGCTCCAATGGGACAAATTACCTTCCTATTGGTTATAGGTTTCCAAGAATTTGTTTATAAGTGTCAGGTTATAACCTGTTAAAAAAGGTAATTTGTCCCAGTTCAAAGGTCGTGGAGCATGCGCAGTATGATTTTTTCTCCAATTTCTCTTACCTTCATGGGGTCACTTTTTTGCCTTAAACCCCTTCTTAACATTACATCCGCTTTATATAAGATCCTTGGAAAAAACAAATAATTACAAATCACATCGTGTCCGGATCCGAAATCCGAAGCCACCCCAAGAAATGGTCGATTCTTAAAAGTCAATTGCTTTCAAATCAACCCTGGTGACAGTGGCGTAGCTAGACCAATGGGGGCCCCCGCAAGAACTTTTTGGGGGCCCCCTCACCAAAGAAAATTGATGAGCAAAAAAACCTCTTGCATTCAGGATCGGGGCCCCCTTCGACGTTGGTACAGGGACAAGGATAGTAATCCTAGTTATTTCTGGATTTGGGGGCCCCCTGGCACTGGGGCCCCCCGCAATGTTGGCCCGCGCGCACGCGGGCCCATAGTATAGTTACGCCACTGCCTGGAGATAAAAAAAAATCGTCGATTTCCGATGATTCTCGAAGAAAAAATCGATGTCATCCGATACATCGAAAGGTCTTCATCGATGTTTTTTTGTCCGATATATCGATGTTTTCGATACATCGACGTCCTAACCCTAGTTGCTTTTTTGTTTTGCTTTTTGCTTTGCATTTTGCATTCTGGCTTGTGATTTGTGTTGTGCATGTGCAGTGCACGTTAACGTTGTTCTTGATTCTTGATCAGAATAGGTTCAGAGTTCAGGGACCATAGTTCATAGAATCGGAAATATATTATAACATATTCATAAGATTTGAAGCATTTCTTGGATTACTTGATTCTTGTGTAAAGTCTTAAACATTATTGTACATTGCTATACTAACATAAAAACATTAGTTAGTTTTTTAAATTCATTCTGATTTGCGATGTGATGTGTTTTTTGGTGCCATGTTAAAGAACTTAAATCCGTATCGCTTATCAGTTATAAGTTGTCAGCCTTTGACTCGTATTTATCTTTTTTCTTCATACAATTCTAATTTAGCGAGGCCAATGCCTAAATCTAGTAAAAATAAAAGTAAAGGCGGTGATACGAATAAGACCATTAACCCTTGTACTTCCCCAGTATACTGCAACAAGGACGGATGTGTAGAGATAAGGATATTAGCTAAACCGGGTGCTAAGATGAGCTGTGTTACTGGCATCGAAGAGGAAGGAGTCGGTGTCCAAATAAGTGCACCACCGGTCGACGGTGAAGCTAACGAAGAACTAGTCAAATTCATGTCTAAAACTTTAGAACTGAGAAAAAGTTGTGTCTCACTCAGCAAAGGAGCCAAATCGAGGCAGAAAACACTTATACTATCGGACTGCACGCTTACAACTGAAGATGTTTTAAATAAACTGAAATCTCACATCGACTCCTAACTTGTAAGTAGTTTACCCTTTTTATCATTATATCTGGAATAAAGGGCTAATTCGGATTATACGTGCCATCGAAATTTCTTTGAGTTGGACCTCTACCTGGTTTATATAAAGGAGGGTTGTTTTTCTTTAGAAAATGAGCGGAGCACCGCCAAGCGATGCGGAGCGGCTATTGAATATTCTAGGGTACACAAAATTAAGGTTTTTAATTTAATATGCGGAATTTTATCACCTAACCTCAAAGTGGTGGCACGTTAATCCGAATTTACCGAATAAAGTACTATATTATAGAAAATATGGGCCAATCTTGAGGACACGATATGGTCGAGAATTGCTTGAGAGATTATATCCCTTTTGTCAAAATATTACATAATCCCACTTTTCTCAGCCCCTCCCTAAACAGGCACTTATTATCCAGATTTATGTAGAGGAAAATAAATTGTTATGCCTACTACTTATAACTGCTGTTACTTTTACCTTGTCTTCTAAGGATTAGATCTTTATAGTAGTATATTATCAGTAAAACTACAGAACACAGTACACCTACCCGATATCTATTATTTGACTAAGGGATATTACTTTGGGGACTACGTTGGATAGCGGCCCCGCCATATTTTCTATAAAGTGCCTCATATTAAGGTATTCGATCTTAAAAAAAATCAGTTGAGAATAGACCTATGGTTATTTTTTGTAGCCAATGAGGTTTAGAATCATCCTATTTATTTTTGTACATATATCACCAATCACCCTGTATATAGGCTGAACTGAAGGAGATGACACGGTCGAGAATCGCTTGCCGGCACAACTTTGCTTAATTTATACACTTGAAAGATGATATCCCTTTGTCAAACAGTACATTTTTATGACAAACATTTGAGACATTATACATATGATTTGTTTTTAGGAGATGTGATATCCCTTTGTCAAAAAAATACGTTGGATAGCGGCCCCGCCATCTTTTCTATAAAGCGCATCATATTCTTCAGTTTTATCAGTCGTGTTATCTTAAGGTGTACCTGTATTCTGTAGTCCAACCTTATTATCTTCTGCGAAGTACCAACTTCATTTTTAATTGGGTATTTTCAGTCTCATTAGTTTGTGAATATTTTTCCAACTGTTCAAATCCCGTGACAATGTGGTAATTATTGAAGTGTGTTTCAATTCAAACTACTTTCAGTTGTCAATTTTCTTTTTTGCTTCCGAGCTTACCGAAGGTAACGGAAGCATTGTGTTCACTTTTGAGAACGAAAAACTTTTATGTCTCCGATTTTAAAAATTCCAAGACAGAAATCCGTTTCAAACATCATTTTGGTCTCGTGTCTGTCTGTCTGTGAGTCCCCGAATTATGAAACGTGTGACAATAACTTGAGTAAATATCGACCGATTTTGATAAAATTTGGTAGACTTGTTCATATCACCAATGCCCAGGACGAGTTCGTTAGACAACGTTATCTGTCCAAGTGTTCACGAGCAACGCTCGCGTAAACGTGAACTTCAAATTTAAAATTGGAATTTTAGGCCAGGAAAAAAATCTAACTTCATCTATTCAATGAGACAAACATTTTTTCAAATTCAATGTTTTAGTAAAACCAACTGCGACACCGCTATGAAGTGTTAAAGATCGCTAAAACTATTAACAGTTTTTACAGAATAAATAATATAAAAAAAAAGTAATATAATAATAATTTTAATGTTAATATATCAATAAAGTAC